>OY720034.1:3077477-4469419 GCA_963082485.1 Eudonia mercurella | reverse complement strand
TGAGTAGTCGGATATTGGGGGTTCTGGATCAGATAAGATCCAGCCCCCCCAATATCCAATAATTGATATCTTTGATCATTTTTGTATCTTTTCAAATAGTGTATTTCTTTTCACGAACCGATCTTAAACTCGTTTATTCATCATCATCATTAAAATCAAAGTAACTACTAAGAGTACCATTTTCTTTAGCTGTCACGAAGTAGCAGGTAACAGTTACGTTCTCAACAGCTCATAGTTCAGGTTTTAATATCTGAGCTGTTTTTCAACTGATCAAACGACTTTACTTAATTAATCGTTCATTAACTACTAGGTTCTATTATCCACTATGTCTACAAAGGTTTTGTTGATTCTTATGACTAGCAGTAACCTGTAACCCCTCATAATAAACTCGTGGCCATGTTCTTTTTAAGTTACTTGTTATTAGAATACCATCATACTGATCACCATCAATTATAGTGATTTGATGGAGACCACAAAGCTGCCTTTTAATTATCACTACTTCCATTATATCCCCAATTTTTAGAGTCATTTATTTATATTTATGGGACTTGTTATCTATTTGGCGAAATATTTCAATCTCAGCGAAAACGACCTCAACATGGGTATACTAATGACACTTTATTATTTCGTGAATAAAATCCAACATAAGACAGTTCTTGTTTGACAAATAATAAAAGAAAGGTTTGAATCCATCATTTTGTTTATTTAAAAAAGGATCTTATTTTCTATACACCATTTATATAAACATAACGCATTTTTAAGTGCACATACATTGTTATGGTAGATACAACTTTTAATATCTAGTGAATTAAAATATTTTTTATGCAGGGTTTCAAGATTAGGGCCACTTTTGTCTTCCAAGTTATATACATCATCAGTTTCAAGTATTTCTTTTAACCATAACACTTTTTCGAAGCCTTTAGTGTAAATATGTTTGTTTTTAAAGAAATCACGCAACAAGAACTTATAATTATAGTAAGGCACAAAGCCTTCGCTCCATAATATTCCTCTATTTCTTTCGATCCACGCTACACTTAAACGTTCTTTCTTCGTTAAATTGTAAAACGGGAATGGAGCTTTGATCATAAATACGAAGACGTGATTTTTTGACACGATCGCAATTTCCTTTGGTATAAACTTGTTGTCCTCGCTCTTAAAACCTTGTACATCCACAATAACACTCATGATAATTTTCGAACAATATTACTTAAAGGCTTATATTCAAAAATTCGATCGTTTATGATCAGACAGTAAGCAGTAGTGTTATTAGGTATATCTTCTAAGGATTCTATTTCTAATCGTACATCAACTGGACCAGTTTTCAGTGTATCATTTTGTCTCGAACAATCAATAACAAACAATGGAGCTTTTTCTTTAAATGAGCGCAAATCAAGCAAGGGGTCTGCTCTCAAGTCGTAATATGACTGACGAAAATTGGCATACATCTCATATAATATATTATATTTTCCTTCATCAAATTTCAAATTAAGTGAATCGTATGGAAAGTATTGCGAGTTTAAGAATAATTTTATGTTAGTTATTTTACAGTGATCAAATACTGATGAACTTTGGATTTTGTTACATTTTCTATTAGTTTGCATTCCAAATACAATATATCTCGGTTTTTCTAACTGAGAAGCAGTTTTAATTGACCACGAATGTTTAGTCGTTCTAGGTAATAATGGATATTCATACAAATCCCAATTTCTGAATGCTAGATGTATAGGACGATCTTTTTCCAAATATTTAAGTAACAATAGTTTGTCGCGATCAGAAACTCTAATATGAGGAACACGCCATTGAACCTTTTGTATTTCTATATTGACTTCATCGTTTTTTTCTATGATAACACTATTTAACGCTGAATTACTCCTTTGTAATATAAGTTCATGTCTACAATTAATAAGTATTTTGTTATAATCTTCCGCAAATCCTAATATTTTATTTAACGGGATAATAACATTAAAATAACCATCTTTTTGTTTGTGTCCATTTATGTTCCACCCCCACAGTGCAGCAATTTTACTATCTGCTTCATTCATTGATATGTAAGATTTCATGGTAG
The DNA here is from genome assembly GCA_963082485.1 of Eudonia mercurella. Taxonomy (NCBI): domain Eukaryota; kingdom Metazoa; phylum Arthropoda; class Insecta; order Lepidoptera; family Crambidae; genus Eudonia; species Eudonia mercurella. The sequence goes on along the minus strand of OY720034.1, from coordinate 4,467,354 downwards.
TTGTTATACCCACATTTTTTATGTGATCTATTTCAACACCATTAAGTTCGTATTTGATATTTTGAAATAAAAATGAAATTGGATTGTTTATGAATTCAATATCTTTTTGTATGTTTTTTCCTAATGCATCTTTGCTGGTCACACTTGCATAACCTTCAATATAAATTGAGCTCGCTGATGGTAGCACATAAACATCTTGCTGATGAATTGGTATTCTGATTTCATCGTTCTCTTTGTAGCTAGTATTGTATGGGTTGTAGCTATGGATCTCATAGCTTTCAATAGATCTATCGTGTTGTGGTAAATCCCCGATTTGAAGCATTGTGTAGTTTCAGGCCCAAAGCAAGCAGAAATTTTTTATTTTTTAAAGTTATATATTTTTTTCTGTTTAAACGTCTTCTTTCTTTCGATACAGGCGGTAAAGTATTAGACTTAATAATGTTAACTGGTTTTTTATTGAAAATAATCATGATATTTCACCATGGATAAAAGCAATACTAGGAAAAGTTCTTTCTAATATCAGACACTTCGTTGTCAACTGATGAAATAAGACTGCGAATTATTCAGAGTTGTCTTTTTATTTATTTATTCAGTTTTATCTCTATTTATATTTTATCATAGTTATTTTTCCAAAATAAAGTTAAAAATTTTAAACATAAATGTCCACAGTTATATAAATGATCTCCTTGTAAATTATCATAATTGTACCGAATATCTTTCCCGACATATGTAATAAATTCTTTTGGTGGTTTTAGATTACCGTAACTGTCAAAGTATTCAACATAATCTTTTATTTTTCCATAGGCTACCCAATGACTACCAGAATTATTTGAAGAATCTAAATTAATAACTCCGCATTCTATAAGTAATGGTTTATCTGGTATTTGATCTCTCATAAACACTCCTCGAAAATAGGGAATACTTTTCGAGTACTTCATAATGTCTATATTTGTCAGTGCTCTTTTGGGTAGCCGAATATTTAGTTTTTTTTCTTTGCAACATAGATTCCTAAGCCCTTTTTATGTGGCTTAAGGTATAATCCTTTTCCAATACACAGAGCTTCCATTTGCATATTATGTCTTCTTGCTTCTGCTAGTTCTTTTTTAGCTGATTCGTAATCATTGATAGCTTTAGTAATCCCGGCAATACCACCAGCTATACTCCCGCTAGCAGATAACCCAGCAAATATTGGTATCAAAGGTAGAAAACCCCCGGTTTTTGGCACAGGTATAACTCTTGGTAATTTAATTGGTACGTCCGATGCTAATTCTTGCGCAGCGGCGTATGCTAGCTCCATTAACATTTTTTTGCATTTAGGTTTTAGATTACTTATATGCTTTTTAGTATGTGCAACAATGTTTTTGAAAGTTTTTTTCAAACCCGCTCCGGAATGTGATTTACTATTTATTTTATTTGTTGCAGGTAAGTTTTGCTTCTTCTTAACATCATTAACAACATAGCGTTGCTTAACCATTTTTATGAGTAGTTTTTATTTTACAATTTTTAATATACGAGTCTTAATTGTGTAAAGAACTAAATACAAATGAGTATAACGTACAAAGTAATACATTTAAATACTTGCATAATGCTGTTACGTTGAATAGAATAATGGGTTGACATTTCTCTATAAGGTGTTTGTTTTATCGATCCAGCAGTTTTCGCTTGAAGGAAGGCCTAACCACTTGACATAAACTTTGTTTCCTTTCTTCTTTAACACCTTTTCAATGAGATAAATTTCTGGGTACATCGTCTTTTTAATTTCCTGCGAGTAAAAGGCTCCTAAAATAGGTCTAGATTTTGCATCTTCTAATAAATAAGTCGTAGGATTAGTATGTTGAATTTTGATAATTTTAAATATTTCAGTAGACCAGTTAGGAGTAAAACCTTTTTCGAAACATCCTTTGTGTTTGCTGATTCTAACAAAATTACCGACCTGAAACCTGTTGCATTTTGAAATTTTCTTTGAATTCAAAAGAGTAATGTATCTTTGTAGTATTTTTGTTTTGTTATGTTGGTTAACTGCTGCTGGCGGTTTTCCTATTGTTCTATGATATGAATGATTATATTCATAGATTTTATTCTTGAGTGTATCATTAATCCACTTATAATTTCCTTTCAAACTGAACTCTTTAAAAAGTTTGGTTTTTATAGTTCTTATGAATCTTTCTACAATCGAAGCCTTTTTCGTAGAGTACGTAGAATAATGATTTATATTATATTTTTCTGCAACTTTTTTAAATTTATCATTATAGAATTCTGTACCCATATCGGTCTGTAAGTTTTTTGGTATACGGCCTTTTGTTAACAACGTTTCAAACTCTTTAGGTACAGTATTTTTATCCTTTTTTTTAAGTGGAATTGCCCAAGCATATTTAGAAAAGCAATCAATTATCGCTAATATATATTTGTAGCCCGCATTAAATTTAGATAATGATTGCATATCAATTAAATCTGCTTGCCATAGATCATCTATATCTTTTAATATGACATTTCTGCGTGGAAAATGTATTCTAGCATTTTTATGAATTTCATTCACGATATCTGCTTTGCTCATATTGTTTGTAAATATTTTAATAAGTTTTTAAATTATTTAAAAATATGTTAAAAGTAATCTATTAAACTAAGATCAATTTTTGTTGTAGTTACTTATTTATTTTAACTGAAGTGTCATTCATATACACTAGCGAAGATCGTTATGGCAAATGTCGTATTTAATCGTTTCTACTCTTTTATAATCTCGGCTTCTTTTAACTCTTCAATAATAGATATAATTTCATTATCATGATTGCTATTACCAGCACTTTTTGAAGCTATTAACAATTTAAGTCTTTCTATTAATTCATTTGGGTCATCCCAATAGATGTAATCTGTGTTACTTTTGTATTTTTTTAATTTAGGTAAGCTACCACCAATTTTTATTTCTGTCGACGGTTCAGAATAGAATCGGTGAGCATCATTTAGTTGAGAAAACAATGGCTTAATTATCTCACGGTATTTAACACCTTTGTCACCTTTTAATTGTCCGTTAGGATTAAAGTCTCGTTTATGTGCATTTGTCTTATGTAGCATATCTTTATAGACATTTTTATCTTTTTCCGTTACCAACTCAAGGTTAGGTTTATTACGTATTAAGAGTTCCTTTAGTCCTGGGGTAAGATTGAAGTTTTGGTCATCAATAGTTATTACGTAAATTTTATCTGCACTGAAAACATCATTTTTAGTCGATATACGCACGGTAGAGTTCCCCATCATAAGCTTTTTGTTTTCGCTACGAATACCAAATGGAACATTTATATTCTCATAGATATCTATGACGTCGTCTTTCCCTAGAGATAATAAAGTGTCATTGTTTGCTTTCACTGATTGTTTCTCTTCATCATCATTATAATCATAATATTGTAGTTCTTCATTAGAATCAGCATTTACAAAATCTTTAAATTCTTCATATTCTAAAGAAGAGTCTGTTTTTCCACTCACATCAGTTATACCTATGTTGCTTAAAATATTGGGCGAAGGACAACTATGTCTTCTATTAACTTTGATTAGGGCTGATAAAGGATCAGTAATAGGTTTGAACACCTTTTTTAGTTTAAGTTTATCTGCATCTTCATTAGTTTGAATTGATTTTATTTTATTTTTTACATTATTTACTGATTTTATAAGTTGTTCTTTAATACTTGTTTCCATTTTATGGATGTTATTTATATATCTATTGTACTCGAGTAATTAACTTTGAGTGAAATATTTTGATAGGGAAATTGTTTATATAACATTGTCAAAAGTAAATAAATGTATCAAAACCTTGTCTATATCGTCCGTTACTTATTGCACAGTCTTTATTAATCAATAAAAAATTGTATTGGTCTTGCCATATACTGGAACAAAGCTGTTTAAATGTATTCCAGTCAATATCCGTATTTACGTGTTCATTGTATATGTGTTTCAAATTTGTATCATCTTGTTTAAAAATTATTAATAAATTTGTATTATCACGAATCAATTGTTTAGGTATTTTAGAATAGGTCTGAGACAAATAAAAACAATCTATCTCTCTGTGTCTCCCCATAGCGAAATAATTTCTAATATTTGTTTGATTTTCACAAACGACATCATCAAATATCATTATTGAGTTTATCAAAGCGTTATTGGGATGAATAACTTCATTATTTTTATTAAATATAAAAAACTGTGCTCCTGGTATTCTGTTCATAACTTGACGTAAAAAGCGATACTTTGGTTGGAAGTTTGTCTTGGAGTATAAATAAATATGTTTAAATTTTAGTCCATTTTCATGCAAAATTAAATTCAGCATTACATTAGTTTTACCACAGTTAGAAGGACCACATAATATACAACGGATAGTATTAGGCAAGAGCGAGCTATGTTTTACTTTCTGTATATGACTTTCTACTTTGATATTATTTATTTCTAAAGACGGCGTTTGTTTAACAAACTTCATCATGGACTGGAACGATAGAAGTGCTGTCACTCTTTATATATTAAAACACAACAGTAGATGAGTAATTATTTTAATCAATATGAGTGTTTTATCTAAGTTATATATGATCATTCTTAATTTTCTTTAAAAACAATGCGAAGACTTCTTAATGGAAGAAGCAGTTACCAACTTTTCATCAATATAAGAAAAATAAGTGACATAAAATAAGTGTATAAGATCATTTAATTATTTATTTTAGATACCTACTTGTAAACTCGCAAACCCAGTAAACCAAATCAGGAAAACATGGTAATACTTGTTTATTTTATTATGTTTAAATTTAAATAAAACACACTCACACTTTTAGCAGGTACTTTATATTTATATCAATGTTATGTTCGAATATTACAACAATGTCATACAGCTTACAAATATCAGTAGTTTAAAAAGACAGTGTACAATTTAGTCAGTTTATAATACTTCCGTATAAATACAATACACAACTTGCATGATACAATAACAAATCAAGTGGCTAAAACTTGCAGTAATGTCAATGCAGCTTACATATACGTTAATATGTTGATAATATATTACAGCTCATATAATACAATAATTAATCAATTAAAAAATTGTATTACAATGCCCCCAGGGCAAAGTTTCAATTTGATTAGAAAGAACTTGTCTTTTATCATCATTTCTATTTAAGACTACTTTATGTACTTCCTGCGTATACAATATGTGTTTAATAGACTTAATCATGTTCATCTTATAGCTTCTGCTTTTGTCAGTCAGAAGTGCCTTATTGTAGTCCGTTAATTTGAGTCGTTTTGTTACATATTTACTAACGCCTTTTGCTTTTTTAATTTGCGTTTTTTTGCAATTGATAAAGTAAAGTTTTGGTCTTAAATCTATAAATTCAGTAATAATTTCACCACCGAGTTCATCCTTAAACAAACCTGGAACTTTAGAATTAACTCTTGGCATATTTTGGTGATTGTTAATATTAAAATTACTGGTATCGTATCTAGAGATGTTGTTTTTCATGTCTTTGTAAAAATCTTCGGTCTCTATATAGTAAAGAAGGCTGTCTGTATCCGTGTAACAAAGTTTTGCATTGTCTTGATATTGTTTCTTTATGATTTGATAGTGAAAGTTATATAAATGTTGTTTTGCATACTCTAGAACTGAAAATCCTATGTATATAGGCTTATCTAAAGTTATTTTATCTGGATATAATTGAATGGCAACAAAATTTTCAGAAAATATTGTAATGCTTTTTAAATTAGGCTTTGCAATGAGTTTCTCAGCGCCTACGTATTTGTTTGTTATATTATTGCAATCGTTCCACATCGACACTAATTTAACGTGTGCATGTTTACGCTTATTCTCAATTGTCTTACCGAAAATGGCGTTATTTAACAATTTAAAAAGATCTTTTTCAAATGTTGACGTTGATACTTGACGTAGTTTAGTGTTTAAATTAATATATTTTTCTAAGAATGCATCTTGTCTGAATTTAATAACTCTATGGATTTTTTTAAGGATGAGCTCATGTTTGAGACACTCTTTTAGATGAATATAATGGATTACATAATTAAATTTGTGATATAAATTAGCTATTAATTTAGGCGATTTACCACCTGGAGGTGTGAATTTTTCTGGAGCAAAAGGCAAATCTTTATGATCATTATGTATATGTTCTGGATATAATAAATCCACTTCTAGTATGAATCCATAATCAGAATCATCTGGAATATTAAAAATATCGAGTGATTTAATTTCGTTTTTGGATAAGAAACTAAACTCTGAAATAGGCATTTTTTTCATCATTGCAAAGCCATAAAGATTATTACAGTCCAAGTATATCAAATATGATAATGGTTTTGTAACATCAAAAGTCGATAAGTATCTATTATTCGATTTAGCATGGCGAAGGGAACATTGCACCAATCCACCGCGTATTCCTTTTTCTATTAATTCATACATTTCTATGTCACTTATCAATTCAAGTTGCACTTTGGTGCATAGTAACATTGCGTCCCAGCTTAGACTAGGCGCTGATATATAATATGCGGGATCAAGCTTGTAATGCTGTAAACATGTTTTTCTAAACTTTTCAAATATATCACACAAAAGCATAACATCTGACTTTAAATATAAGTCCGTATACTCTCCCAGTGACTTAATGTTGAACGTTTTCCACACAAATTTTGCTTGAGAATATTCGGTATCACTTATCGATTCAGATTTTAAGCTATTATAAAAACAATCTTTTGGTGGAAGCTTACAGTCATTGTATTTTTCCCAGGAATCTATATAATCATATGGAAAAATTCCTTTATGTCGCATCAATCTAATTTTTTCTGGCGTTTTAAATTCTTTAGATAAATGTACAAAATCTTGTTGAGATAAGTTTTTACTTAAGATTTCTAAACTAGAACTAAGAAATTGAAAAGAATCTATAAATTTCATTTGAATAGGATGACTACAAGTTGAGCTCTCAATAGTTTTCGATACGCTTGTATATTTTTCTTTAGTTTTTGGTATTATTGAAATTGGTCCTCTATACTTCATCAATTCTTTAATTATAATATGGCTGTCATAGCCTGCAAAATTGTGAAAAATTATCGGAATGAACGGACAAACTACATATATTAAATTGCAATAAGAATGTGCGGCGCCTCTGTACCGAGACGTCACGTGGTCATGATCTTTTACCTTATCATCAAGGAGTAAGTTATTACAGATATGACACTCAGTTGTAGTTTCGAATTCACGTTGTTCCTTTTTAGTCAAAGGTAACATAGGTGACTTGAATGATAATATTTTATTTATTTCCTCTAAATCGGATATTAAGTACTGTACAAACTTTTCGTCACAGTCTGGTCCTCTATATGAAACATACTTATTAAGACGACTATCATAAGAACAACAAATATAATAACCAAAACAAGACGCCTTATGAACTTTATATAAGCGTGTGTTTTTGGTATTATTTTCAACTTGATTACAATTTGTTAAGATGCTTTCAAAATCTGCATACACTACGAAGTGAATTTTTTGTTTTCTTTCAAAGTGTTTAAAAGTTAATATACTATTAGGTGTTGGTAACTTAGTTAAAATTCCAGAACATTTGTGTGCGTTATATTTAACTTCACTCGAAAAAAACTGTAAGCAAGATTCACAACAATACATTTTTCCTTTATGACCATTAATTTGACGTTTCACTAATCTTAAGAAATCTTTTATTAGGCAATAGTGGCCTTTTCCGCTTTGTTCTATGTATAATAGGTTAATATGATTTGACTGTCTTATATCTGTTTTATATAACGGACCAGTAACGTTGTTCTTTTCATCTAAACCATATACATTAATACTTATATTAGGATTAATCTTTTCGAAATTTTTAATGCTATGAAAAGATGGTGGAAACGTCATGTGTTTTATATTGAATAGTTTAGAATAGTGCGGATATGAAGCAGGCCTACAAACATTATTCTTAGCAGGAAATAATGCCGCAGTTATGCACCATAAAAAACAATGATCATCAGTATTCTTTATATTTAAACAACTCTTGGTATTCTTTATAGGTTTCGGTAAATCTATGTACGTCCCACCTCTTAATGGACTATATTTGTTTATATTGATTTCTAAATGACTCATTAAGAGGCAAGACCAGCCAGAATCACGGTGTTGAAATTCTGAAAGTTTTCGTTCAAAAGTATATACGGCTTTGGTATACAGGTCGTTCAAGTCAGTAGTTTGATAAATGGTTTGATATTTTGTAATAAATGATTTCAATTGCTGTTCACCTGATTTTGGTTGAACAAAGTAAGCAAACAATTCAAAACATAATTTAATACAGTGGTGCTTAATCAATGCATTCTGTATAACTTTTACAACATTGTTTTGATATGTCAATAAAAACTGTTCTGGTGTAAAGTATTCGTCTCAAGGTTCAAGCTTATAAGTAACTATTCTGTCTTTGAATGCTGTAGATATTGTATGTATATTTTTATCATCAGTTTTAAGTATAGAATTCGATTTATGTATATTGGTTCTCGTATGATATTTATATTCATTATTTGGTATTTCAATTTGACAATTATCACATTTCTTATAATTTGTATTTCTTCGGAGAGTTGATTTTACTGTACCTAAGGAAAAAAAAACAAACATTTAAGAGGATACATTTAATACAATTATTATTAATAAAGGGTACCTAATACATAGCTCAAAATAAAATAAACCTAATAAAAGTTACTAATAAACGTAGGAGAGCACCGACGGTATTCTTTGCGCGTTGCCAATAAAAAATTGGCCAAATGTTGCCAGGCCTCAGTGTCGTCGTTGGTGCGATTCTTCACAGTTACAACTGCTTGGCGCCATCTATTCGCCGGCAGTGTGTGCTCAATTTCGTCGCACCGGTACACTTTGAGATCTATGAAGTGAGTGCCCGGCTTATTCTCAAACGACTGCCGTGAGTGACCATTGGCCAGCCGACGTGATAAATATGATATTATGGAGGAATGTTTACCGGCGGCTGGCGCTGGTGGCTCGCAATCATCGTCACTGTCAGAGCCGAAAAGCTCGGAAGCGGTGACCGGTGGCTTCTTGACGGCTGGTACCGGTCTGATGGTGAGTTTCTTCGCCTTAGAGCTGCTTGGAGCTGGAGATGGCGGAGGTGTGGGAGCACTGCTGAATGCTACTGTTGGTGCCTTGCGTTTTTTAGGCCTTCTCACGCCATCGACTTGCTCACGAAGCTCATCTTCAGACGGGAACAGTTCCTCAGCATTTGTCTTCGACCTAAAAAGAAGAAAATAATATTTTATTAGCGGTCAATGGTTAATGAATTCAATGATTAATACCTAATATTTAATTGAATGGTTATAACATTGAAAAGTAAGTTATTCATAATTCTGTATTCACTAATGTACATTAAATGTTTGAATACAACTGAAGTAACAACCGGATAATAAAACACGAGCCACAGTTGCCCATTCTGATGAGTGAACCCTATTATGAAAAAACAAAAAGTTGCTGGAATCGAACCCGCAAACTTTACAGTAAACGGGGGGGTTCTTTATATGTGATATTTAAAATAAAATTGTATTTAAGTAAAAAACAAATAAAAAAATAATAATAAAAAAAATATATATTACGCTGGTTTTTATATTATTATGTGCTAGTTGGTACTTACATAATTGTTTCCAGAGAATCTCCAGTCTCGCACTAGATCAGCGTCAGAGGAATGATTATGCCTGCTTCAGACACCCTGCTTTTATACCGTTAAAACACGTGAAATCTTCCCATATAAGTCGCGGCAATATGACTTAAAATCGCTGAGTAAGAAGTTAATCTATTTAGGACAAATTGCATTGTAAGGGATATCGTTGAACTAGCTACACTGGTGACTTTATCCGTGTAGAATGTAAAATGTATAATATTCGTTTACGATTGTACAGTTACGAGCACAGATATGTAAACAATTGTAACTCTTAACACAATGAAATAAGAATCATAAGGTTTGCATATCTAAGCTCGTGACTGTACACTCAGCATCAACATGTATATTTAGCGTCAAAAAAAAAAAAAAAAAAAAAAAAAAAAAAAATTACAGTCAGCATCAACTTCATCGATGCAACATAAGTCGGTCTATACTTACGTCTGGGCATTTAAGGTAAACTAACTTTACTTTTATGTGATTAGAGTATGTTTTTGACTAACATTGTCAACATTTTTTAATTCAAACAAGAAGACACTTAGTACTTACGCATTAAAACTTATTTTACTTAAATGTGTTCTGTTCGATCATATAGTACCTAAGCTTTGATAAATATGAAGCTTACTATTGACACTATTGACAACTCTGTGATTCTTATAACGAATGAAATAAGTTGCATGAGATGTCAAAGTGTATACTTACATATTTCTGATGCTGTTTGTACCTGCAAGGTTTATGTGTAATGTAAAATGATGCGCCGCGCCGCACTTGTATTTGCTGCGCTAATTTGTTGCTACGCTCAAGTATTATGATTATGTATGATTCACCATTGCCACTATAGATTTTATGCCCTAATTCAAACCTTAATGACAATTTATTTTATTTTATTTTCGGGGTATAAATATCAAGAAATTTAGTAAGAAATAATCATTGTAACTGTCTACTTTCAAAGCTGACGCACGAGGCTCTCTCTGCATCAAGAAAAAGAAATGTCGGTAAGTAACTCATTATTATACATTAAAATGTTAAAAAAATTATATATATATAATTTTTTTAACAATGTTAAGTTTCCGCTTACTTAGATGAATTATAATGTAATGTTTTTGTTTTAGTGCCTACATATTATCAAATCTTATGGCATTAGTCACGATATCATTATTGTTTGAAATAATGAGTTGTTTCGAGGTCGCGGTACCCAATCGCTGAAAACAGTAGCCCGAGCTCGCTATGCGAATGATGCTGATGATCTTCTAATTGTTAATTTAATGAAGTTATTTTATTTTACTTTCACAGGATACAGAAGATCTCTTCAACTTTCTACCCAATAATCAAGAAAGCAACCGCCTTAAAAGAATGAAGAACACAAAAGCGCTTACTGTCATCAAAAGACCGGCGCAAGGAACAAAACTCGTTCGCGTAGAAATACACGATATCGACCATTTTGACAACATAGATCAATCCATATGTATTTGTAATGCTGATATTTGTGCACAAAAAGTCATAAAAAATATTTTTATGGATGAAATTTATAAATTAACGCGAGAGTTAGTTGTTAAAATACAAGAATCAATTGATGTCTTTAATTAAGTATTGTTTGTAGGTCTATACATAATTCTTCCTTAAAACGGTCTATGTATTGTGCGCCTGAAGTTATTATAAAACGTTGTATTGTTTAATCAACTTATTAAAAGAAATACATATTATGTTGTACCACATTTTCGTGTTTTATTTTACAACAATTTGTAGGTCCTCTTATAAAGTAGCACTTTGATTTAATCACAATAACAATAAGGTAATAAATTTCAACAAAGTTTTGTAAATACTGATTTAAATCTGTGATTTGTCTGTTTTTTATGAAATCATGCTTTTGAAGATTATTCTTTAAATCTTAATTTGACAGATAATAGTTCGATAGTTCTTATGATATTGTTTATAAGATAATTTGATTAGTCATTCAGTATCTTATATACGGGCTAAATACCTAATCGCAGTGGCGTCGTACGGTGCATTGGAATGTTGTGATAGTCCATATCGATCGCCTCGTTATAAAACACCGTTCCTAGTGTTACTCACTGCAAAGCTGCGATATCTCTCTCGTAATTGACATGTGATAATAAATTAGCGTAACAATGATTTTATTTACTTACCGCAATGTATTTAGATTGATGCGGTTTTGTTTAAAAATATAGATGAGTTGAATGATCAAACATATCAATTATTGGATATTGGGGGGGCTGGATCTTATCTGATCCAGAACCCCCAATATCCGACTACTATTATGTGTAAGTTGAATAGCCCACTTTGTCGTGTTATCTCAGTTCCGATATTTAGTTCTATGTAAGAAAAAACCCTATGTACTGCCAATCCCACTATTACTGCTGGGCTTATGCATAGCATGGTAGCATCAAATCATCGCTACAATTGATGAGAATTGGCTTAATCACCACGCTTGCCAAATTCGGGTTGGAGATTACAAATCTGAGATTACATCGAAAAATTCGAAACACACTTTGCCCGACCTGGGAATTGATCCCGTTATTTTGGCGTTTTACCACTCAGCCACTGAGGCGTTCTTCATTTGAGTCTCAGAACTAATGTAAACTTGATTGTGGCGAGTGGCTTGCCATGTTTAATGTCAGTAACGTGAGACGCTTCCCTCGCCCCAAGAGTCGAGCTCTCAAGAGCACTAGCCTAGCGAGCTGGTGTTTACTCAGTACATCCACAAAATAAGGAGACTGCAGAAGGTAAGCTTCATAAGGAGGGTACTCACCTAGCCGAGTAGCATGTAACGTATCTGATACTGTATCAACCTACAAGTGGGTACGGCTCGTCCACAGTCATAGCGTCTCCAGCTACGAGCACCCGGATCCGCAGTGCTCGGAACGATATCACACCGACAACATGTCTCAAATGGTAGCTAGTGCAGCGTTCATATTGATTTATGTCTTATATCCTTGAAAGTTATAAAAGCCCGCGTCGATTTTGGCAAAGTGAAATATTCGAAAACAGAAATCGGTACAATAATTTAATATTCTAATCATTTAATATCAGTCCACTCCATGATGAGTACCTTCGAGAAGCTCGCGACTGCGTACTCACTACATAAGCGGCCGTGTCGCCGTCCACGCGCATACTGCGAACCGCCTTTGTGTTCGCAGTGATACCGCCACTCAGCGGGTCGCTGCGAGCTCTCTGCGCTCCACACGCGAGCGGCTCGCAGCAGGCTCGCGCTTACGTACTCACTTGTTACAGTATCAGATACGTTACATGCTACACGGCTAGGTGAGTACGTGACGTGCTCAAGCAACAGACACATAGACAACCTCACAGAGACACGAAATCAGGCAATAATTGCGTTCGGACTGTTGCGACTGTTGAGTTGCTCGAGCGCGTCATATTGTCTTAGAAGATTACCTTCTGCAGTTTCCTTATTTTGTGGTGTAATAGCATGTTTGTATAGATCGCGCCAAACTTCTAGTCCCCTCTGAAGTTGCTTCGCGCAGCTGTACACAGTCAGGCCCTGCCGCTCGTCCCCGCCTTCGTCCTACTGACGCCTATTTTTTACTACTGCGAGAGGACTAGAAGTTTGGCGCGATCTGTACCAGCTAACTTTGACGGTATTGTGGTTACTATCAAAATATGGCCAAGACAAACTTGTTAGCGAGAGCTAAGCAACTGTGCTATGATCGGTCTGAGGATAGATGAATTTTAGTAATTGTGCTATTTAGTTTTCGACCTGCGCATTTCTGGTGCGAGTTTGTTATCAGTAGGTTGTTGCTTCCATGTTATACAAATTTTCGTTTTACGTTAACGTGATCGAATCGCAAATAAAACGCGCACTAGGCACCTTGCACTCTGGGTGCAAGTCTTATTTACTAGTTTCTTATCATAAGTGCTTACATATTTTGCCTCTTTGCCGAATACTTTTACTTTTTTTATGCATATAATTTTATCTTACATTTCTGGATCTCTTCGAACCCAAATACAACAATGGTGGACACTAATATTTGGCGCCAAAAATGGGTTCAGGTTTTGTGCTCCCGCTGGACCCCTACCATCGGCTACAATTTATTCACGAATATAACCCATCAATGGAAAGGAAGGAACAACCACTTTTTTGTTATGGAAATCGAGATATCGTGTTACTCGAGGTAAAACTTCTTTATCGGGGAAGTTACGACCGCTATTTATATTCCAACTCATTCCATATCTGCAAATATATACATATTATATCAATGTACTGACTCTGGCCAAATACTCTTTGGTAGTACATAAATAAAATTTGATTCTTTCATATCAATAGTTGTATGACTATGACGTTTCATTCTATTATAGACCATATTTTATTATTAGTGTAAATGTACTAACTAAACTTAGGGGGTGGACGGAACAATATTAGGGGGTAGACGGGAATAGCGAGTGCCACTAAAATACTATAAAGTACAAACGAAAAATTATTTTAATGTTCAAATAATTTTTAATGCAAATTTTGTTGCGAACAACATTCAACATTTGTGTTTTTGTAATTATTTTAAGTTATAATATTTTTGTAATTACTTCTTCTTCTTAGGGCCTCTACAACTAGTGGTTAGCAGTCAGCTCTGCACATTTGGTCCTGTCTTTGGCAAGGCGAAAAAGCTCAGTGGCACTCGCTATTCCCGTCCACCCTCTAATGTTCCGCAACCACGACTTTCTTCTGCGACCAGGTCTCATCTTCCAGAGCATTGGCCATGATTTATATCCCAATAGCGAATATATCCCATAGCGAATATATTATGTTTTTTTTTTAATAAAGCCTGTGTATTATTATTAACTCAGTGCTAATGTAGCATTCTAATGGTTAAAGATTTTTTAAATCAGTCCAGTAGTTTTTGAGTTTATTCGTTGCAAACAAACACACAAAAATCCGAAGCTTTCCTCTTTATAATATTAGTATAGATATATTATAATATCGTCGGCACCTACGCTCAACCGCAAAAAAGTTTCGTTACAAAAAGTACACGCATAAAGTTGTAGTATCAACATAAAGTTTTGTATTAAAATGAGTCTATCTTCGGACGCCTTTCTCATCATTGTTACATAGATCGTAACCGTAAAAAGTTGAGGCATAGCAGAAAAGGTAAACGCCACGGTAAGCAACCACATAATTATATATGAGATCGTAATATCCAATATTACTGACCGTTACGTTTGTATTAAGGTTAATATTAACCTCATAAAGTTAAAGCATAAATTAATAACGCTTTCTCGATAAACTTTTATACTCATATTGTAATAAATTATGGGATAATAATAGTAAAAGTAGCGGCATTACATTAATGCAATTATATATTATGTTTGGTGAAACTACTTTTTTGGAACACCGGGCAATAAAATGACATTATTTTTTTTTTAATTTACGCAAACAATATAGTTTTATATAAACATAAAATACGTACCATATTTATTACCCGGCGGACTTCGTACCGCTTTGACAGTTTCAAAAGTCTGCCAAAATTTAAATAAAAAAGTATAAAAAGCTACCAAGTAGTTTCTATTCCCAATATCAAATCACCAAATATAGAGAAAAGCTATGAGTTTCATTCCCGTGGGAATATCGGGATAAAAATTCCAGCCATTCTCGAGTTTTAGCGAGACTAAAGAACAGCAATTGATTTTTATACATATAGATATGTGACTTACGGCATTCCGTTATCATGGCGCATGTACCGAAATATCGGATACTCACATATAATAAACATGGTAAGGATCCCGTTAATAATTACTATAATGCAAGTAACCATGATAGTTTAAATAGTTATATAATATACATAATTATGATATTTACCACCTGCCATATATCTACCATCACACTACAAGACCAAAAGATTCTGTATTATTATTTAGCGCAAAACGGTAGCCAATACCTATGCCCACGAACCCTGCAAAGGGTCAAACGTCATAATAAAAAACGCAAGAAGATCATTAAAAAAAATATTCGGTACTTAATACATAATACTATTGACCTCAAACTTTTAAAACCTTTTTTTTTATTATGTCGTAATTTACCTACACAAGCTGCCTGTTATTTTATTTCAGTTACCTGCATTTACTAATTACTTTCGTAGGCAAACTGCTAAGCATAAATTAAAAACTTCGTTCCGCTCCTGAAACTTCCCAGGTGGAATTCGAGACGTCGCTTAAGGAACTCACTGTCATCGGAATCGCTTACCTTTAACGGTATTACATTTTTGTTTTGCTCGACTTTTTGTAAATACTTTTCTCAGAATGAAATTGGATAAATTTAACTGCATTGACTTTTATTATTTAGCAAAGGAAGCAGACTTTAATTAAGGTTTTAAGAAATGGATCTTGTCCTATTATACCAATTCCGTTTACATTGATTGAATGTAATAAATAATACTGTATAATTTATAACATTCAATGAATTAATTATTTCATAAATTTCCATGTTGAGGTCCAAATTCTTACCTATAAATATAACAAAAATATTTAAAGAAGTCTCGGGTCGATTTTGGTACTAAACTTATAACCCAAAATCGGACAAAGCGTGTTTTAGATCTTTCCAAGACAAGCGTGACAATTAAGCCATATTACTTTTAGTTTTAGCGATGACTAAATTAAATATCCGTCCAGCAGTGGAAATGTATATTATTATATGCTTAATTAGTTACTTATTACTCCTATGTAGTAATAAACCACTAACTGCTCGATGTTTTGAATCAGTTATAAAAGCTACTTTGTTTTAGGCGAGTTAAGCCATATTGATATTGTTATTCAACTAATGCAACGCGAGTTTATATCAAAATCTATCATAAAACATTTTTATACACATTATAAAAATATTATACTTTATACAATTGTATTAAGCATTACAATCGACGTAACAACGGTTACGTCCTATCATAAATGAATTGAAACGTAGAAGCTACAACGGAAACCTTTTCACGTGATCATTCCGTCGTGAAAAAAGCACGAATGAACAATTCGGAAGCCTAAAATCCCTTCGCTCTTCTTCGGCCGAAGTGAAAATTAACCGGCTCGCGCGGCCTACAAGAACTTTGGACCCAACGGTATAAAATGTTTCGGCCATTTTGCTTTCACTCTCGTTTCGGACCATCACGGCTGAATTATTCCTTTTAAAGAGATACTATTATTTGGCTTCGCGTCTTAGCACACTTTTCTTCAAGTGTTGTTACATCTCCTGCCATGCTAGTTACATGGTGCGCCAAATAGCGGACTTCATCTAATTTTCAACATAATAGTTAAATTTCAACATATTTACAGCAAATATTTTTTAATGTTTGCGACTAAGGTCTGACCCAAACAAAACTTCGAACATAATAGAAAATAATCGTGTTTTTCTTTCAAACTCCGACTTTCGAATATTGTTTACCTCTTTTTATGAACATATTTTTTGAAAAATGACAAAATTACATATATTTTAATTAAGTAATTGAATCAGGCGTTACTTTGCGGAAATCCATGGTACACAAAAATGCAATTGAAATAATTTATCTGGTCTGGTTCATTGTTTAAAACTGAACCTGGTTTAAAACTGTTACTGTTAATATACAACGTGTTAGTATACAACGACAAAAAGTTGTGGTCAAAATGAAAAAATCCAAAATGTATCCCATCTAGAACTTGTATGTGGTGTTATTAAGACATAATTATTAACTTTAATTTGTCATGCAATGGTTAATGAAATATTTATATTTGTGAAGTGATGCGCGTCAGGCGCGCATAAGCAAGCAGCAGTGATCATAAATGTAAGACACAGAGGTTACTAAACTAATAGAGCTGAGACTTGTTTATTTTGATGTAACGTCTTAATAGAAATATTAAATTAAAAATTGCATAACACATTAAAGCTAATTGTTATGACTTAGTAACTCTGCACACAAGATCTAGATCGGATACACTTTGGATCTTTTCATTTTGACCACACCTTTATGTTACACGTTGTATAATAGGTTTACTAACTTTCAAATTTAATGATTACTAGTTGAGATAACTTGTAAACTTGTAATCGTTACCACGAACACTAGCTTTACACAATCAAAACATTAATTATCAAAAAGCGAGTGCAAATAACTTGCCTGGGTATATTATGTATCGTAACTTTATGTATGAGGCAGTCGCTTACAACCCGCAATGTTCTCATATCCGCGACGATTCGGCTCAGTCGCCGCGCCGTCCCACAGCAACCCAAGTTTTACGATTACGCGAAGGTGACCGAAATCTTCTACTTTATTGCTGCCTTGGGACCACGCTGTGCACTAGTGACTCCATGCGACTTGCTCCAACCAACGATCATGTTCTTACAGTGAGACTGAGCTCACCAAAAACGTTTACATTTTTTGTTTTTAGTTTGTAGAAAAGATTATTTGGAGGTCGGCATTGTAAAAGACTTTTTTAGTAGGTAAGGTATGCAAAGCAAAATGAGATGTTTTTTATGTGGTATCGGCACAGATTACTTGTATCAGGCCATTATCTATTTAAAGTTGACATATTCTACTGAAGACGAATAACTACTGACTGAAGACTAAAATAACATACTTGATAATTATGTCGTTCAGCTAAGAACTTATTTACAATTGAATTATACTACTTACGAAAGGAGCGGGATACAGGGAAAGTTCATTGAATCGAAATCCTAATAATTGTCGTAATTTATGTGTGTGTGCGTATGAGTATAATGTATTATGTGGTGTGTATTAGATTTTTGTTGTTTTTTTATGTTACTGAAATGGTAAACGAAAATTATGGTCCGCCTGATGTATAATGTATAACCGATTGTATAATGCGCGCTTTGTGGGACACGAAGTTTCAGTTCCTGAACCCGGAAATGTCACTTAAACGCCACCGCAGACATGCTACTTTTAGCATCGGCGATCGACGATTTTGCGACTGTTTCGATGCTGAATCACGTTTTGGCGACTCTCTGCGTTCGATCGCAGTAAAATCGCGAGATTCTTATCGATACAGCATCGCGATTTCGCGACTTCATGCGTTCGGTTCGGACGCGGTATCGAAATCGCGCGTTTTAGCGACTGCTCCGATGCCGGATCGGCAACTCGATGCAAATCGATGCGACCGCGCATCCGAATGTGTGCGGAGTGTAACGTTCAGAAGCTGTGTCGAGCTTCCGAAAAGCGACTCAATCGCCGCGTTTGGCGTTTGTAAGTGTGCGGTGTGGAATGTGTGGTCGCTGCATTCAGCTTCTAAAAAGCGGCTGAATCGCCGATCGCCGATTGTAAAAGTAGCATGTCTGCGGTGGCTCTAATCTAGTACCCTAGTACATCTAGTAGCCTACTACTAGATGTACTAGGGTACTTATACCTATATAAGCCAGAACAGCTGTGCAAAAACCACATGGTATTGGTTAACATTTTTTGCTCTTTTTTTGTTCATGATAAACATCATTAGCTTAAATAACGCCACTGCAGAACAATGGACGATATATCAACTGCTATAATTATTAATTGGCTTATCTATTTTCTTAATGTCTCTCGGCAAACTTCGTGTTTCGGCTGTCGTTTGATTTCTATCAGTTATAGAGTATATAGAGTTGCTCCTAATATTAAAACTCCTACTCTTTTAATTTTTATTAATTTATTTTAGAATTATGGGAAATACTATGTCGTACGTTATTTATTTACGATTTATAGATTTACATCTCTATATAGTTCACACGAAAAATCAAAACAAAATAACAATGAAGTAAGTTGTTCTGAATTCAAATAATTATACATGATAAAGCTATAATGGACATTAATATTCGGTTGCATTCGGAAATGCGATGATTACCGAGAGACATTAAGAAAATAGAAGCACTATACGTACGAATATTCACAGAGTATTATTAAATGCAAATTATACAAGCACGTCCCTTTGAGTTGATACGTCAAGCATAAATAGGTACGATGGATGTCTGTGTTTGCCAAATATTGAATTGCGCAGTATTGCATCATTTCGATATCACGCTCGATATGTCTCGACAACGTCTGTTATAGATGATCGCCGATACATATGACGAGCGAACCAAATAGGACTGACGCCATAACATAATACTGATATGGCATAATGTAAATTTATTCTGTTTTTGTTTTTATTTTATTTGTCAGCAAATAATACTGCTTAGATTAATAGTCGGTGGAATATAGAATTTGTTCAATATTTTTATTTTTACTTTTGTTATTGTGATTATGTCGAGATTTAATTTGCTGAAAATATAAATTGTTTACAATAGTAGCATTTTGAATGGCAATTGTAGAAGCTGCTTTGATACTTTACTTTTACTTACATACCAGACACATCGTAACTATCGTAAATCTGGTAAGATCAAACTTTGAGAGTTAATTAAACAAACAATAATTTGGACCGGTTTACAATTGGATCGCATCTAAATTGTCGCCTAATAAAAGCTTGGCACGTAACCAAACAACTCCTTAGTTATGTTACTAACAGTGTCGTATAGTGTTGTCTTATATAAATAATAAACAAATATATAGTAAACTATAACCTCCCAGTGCCGGTAACGGTTTTGATTGATTTACAACAAATAAATTTCATGTTTTGTGAGTATTCAAACGTTTTGAACCACTTTGAAACGGCGCCAAAGCGTCTCAACGCTGTAGTTGTTACAAATCACAAGTATTGTAATACAGTACGGCAACACAATTTGCACGGCCATACTCACATATAAATAAAACTGAAGTTGCAGTTTCTAAAACGGAGTTTAAAGAATTTGGTGGAACGAAACGCAATGTTAAGGAGAGACCGCTTTATGTTGAAGATACAGTAATGGTGAAAACTGTATTGAATGAAGGATCAAGTGATGCCAAAGACAGTTTTAGTGATGTGCGAACAAATGTGAGAATAGTGAAATCGAGTTTAGCGAAAACTAAAAGAAATGAGAAGGGGAGAAGGGGGAAGTCCGCGAAGAAAAAGGTTCGCTTCTCGGACAGAGAAGAGAGTCCGGAAAAGGTGCCGGCGTGGAAGCGTTTCTTTCATTTCTTTAATTTCCTATGGAACTGTACAGGATCTGTGAAGGCCGTTTTGAGTGAGTGATGTTTCCCATGGTTTTTTTAACAACACGCACGTTCACCGCGATCCCTTTGACCTATGTTCAGAGCGGCTTTTTTACGCGAGAATAAACTGCATTATTTACGGCTCGTTACCAAAAGTTGAACTCGTTCGATTTTCTAATTTTATATGTAGCCGCAGCCCTCCCAATTTTTAAATTTTTGATCAGCTGTCGTTTAGCTTGTGCCAACATTTTAGTCTTCGATTAGGCTGAATATTTTATTCTAATTGAAAAAAGTTCTACCGAAAACATTTTCACAGCGTTCTACCCATAAAATATACAAACCCTTGCTTTTGCACACTAAAGATTACAAACCCATCAAAGTGTTATATTATTATCAACCTAAATGTGCTTGTTCAAAACCCAAGATATCTATTCGATAAATAATTTAGTAAGAAGAAGTAAAACGTATAAAAGTAGCATTCGCGAACGTCTATCGAATACGTCCAAATCACACCTTAAATGTTAATACCAACATCTTTAAAACATTAAACATTTCTGCACCCTCACAAAACGTTTTAAGTTGTTAAATTTTGTAATACCTAATTTATAGTCAAAACTTCGTACCGACAAAATAACATTAATGCAAATCTTCCCATTGAATCTCAGAGTTCGAAGAACTTAAGACCTCTGAGAAGTTTTTAAATTAGCGGAATATTCTACTCGTAGACTATACAAATAGCACAATAACGCAGCGAGGTGGCCTCCAATGGCCTTTACAGCGTCATGAGCGGCGAGAAACTTAAGGCGACACACTGAAAAAATGCACTTTTGTCAAATACTGTTCGGCAAAAGGACTTGAGGAGAAAGACGAATCTGGAATTTTGATATAGTCTAAGTCTTGTCTTTTTTTGCAAATTTTGTTGCGAATAATCTCGAATTTGCTTTTTTTGAGCAGGCAAATATCGTTTATTGTGACTCTATCATATTTTTTTTCGAAGACACATCTCAAAATCACTATTGTTGAAATCACACCGAAATGACTTAATCTTTATGCTTGAGGACTCCCATTGAGTGACTACGAATACATTGATAACATATTTAGTTGCTGAATATACTACACATTTTTTTTTGTACCTTATTGCTGATATTTCCTCAATCATCGAGGATGTATTTCCAACCTTATAACAGCGTATTAAAGGATTAGCCGTTTTAAATATTCACGACACCAGGTATCGTGTAAAGGGTTCCTCTAGCCTTCGAGTGATCGAAACATCATCAGATGGTTTCTGTAGGGCAGTATAGGGTATGGCATCACGTCAGCTTGCCCCCACCCGCTACTAGATTTTCCAAGGCGTTCAAAGAACTTAAGACCACTGAGAAGTTTTTAAATTAGCGAAATATTGTAGACTATACAAATAGCGCAATAACGCAGCCCGCGCCGCCGCACGGCCCAACTTTACTCTTTGCGGAGTTAATAGAATTTCCGATGCGAACGGAATCGATTGCGCCACAGTTTCGCACTAATGAATAGTTGTCAATCACTTTCCAAGTTTACAGTTAAGCCCCGGTCTTTTTACACGGCCGCTGGTTTCAGCGCTTAATAATTTGTTTCACCGGCCAACTTTACATTCAACGTTGTAAGTTAATGGGATGTTCTGTAGCTGTGGCTGTGGAGTAACTTGAATATATAATGATCATAAAAAATATTGTTTGAAATGAAAAATTCAAAAAGATAATTTTTTTATAGAATATATAATTTAATTGTTACATTTTGCAATGATAAATAAAACATATGCCTACTAATTAACGGGGTCAGCCACACTTGAATGATCACGTTAATTTAAAAATGTTGTGTTTAATATGTAAATATAGTTGTTTGTTGTGCCTTAAAAAAATTGTCTATTCATCAAGATCGTATTAGATTAAGTTGACGCTACATACATTTTCTGCAGGTTTCTAATATACCAGAGTCAGTTAGTATGATTTATATAGATGAAGAAAAAACAATTGAGGCTAACACCAACCAAACATTATCTATTATTTCGTTCTTTTTGATGTCAAACTCAACGTCAAAGCTTAATTGGAAGGCACACCGGCAAGTGCAGTGTTCAAAGGCAAAGGGGATTTGAGAAGCCTGTAGTACATCGCACAGGAAATCTTTGAATCTCTATGTTCTGGTTTTGGTTACCCTCGATTGCCATATATAAGAGTATCAACCTAATCATTCGGTTAGTTAAGATAGCTCCTTTATTAATGTTCAAATAATTTTTAACGCAAATTTTGTTGCGAACAAATTACAAAAAACACAAATGTTGAAAAAATTTCCACGAGCAGGATTTGAACCCGCACCCTTCTTTTTTTTTTAGCTCCTTTATTGTTTATTTATAATTAATTCTTGATATTCAAATTGAGTAACTGTTTGTTTATCGAAACTATTTACAGGATGTTTTTTTCTTCTCAAGATTTTTTAAAATAGGACAATAATTTTTCGTATAAAAACGTAAAATAATAATAATAATAATATTTTATTTATTAAAAGACAACAAAGATCCATTGTGTTAGTATACAAGTAACTTATATACAATGTTAAATAATATTAAAAAGAGACTTAATTCTAAAAACTAATTGGCCAATTAGTGGAAAATATGCATGTTTATTTTGATTTTGTATTATAATAATCTTACTAACTTAGATTAAGAAACATTGTTACTAACACTCTATGGACCAAGTGTCTGAATTAAATTGTTTATTATTATTATATTATTATTGCATTGACCAATCTATGACGATTGATTTGTCATAATCACCGCATTTTATTTACAAAACTGAAGGTTTTTAGTACACATAAAAATGAAACCAACTTTGTATGTGGTAAACTTGACACAGCTTCGTTTTTCCATATAATTTGTAGTTTATTCTCCTATCCATCCATAGAGAAGGCTCGTGCCCAAGCAATGATGATGATGAAGATTATACCTAATAGTTATAATATATCTTAAAATTCAAACTGATATAAAATTCAATAAGATATTTTCCATGTTGATGGCAACACAAAATTGAGTTGAACCCAGAGTCCATAACATGTTATTAAACAAGAAGAGTGACAAACAGTAGAACATATGCGCAAACTGGATAGCACAAATATTTTCCTCCAAATTCAATATCCAATGCTGCCAGTGATACCAAGAACAAAAATATGTTATTCAAGCTCTAACAAATTCAACGTTTAGTTATTACAAGAGCGTATTGGCATAATGAATTCGCGAAACCATGATAACAAGGTTCAATTAAATTCAGTGTCATTTGCTTTTCTTGAATTTCTATTATCATTTTCAAACTGTTATGTAATACAATTCACTAACACATCATTTTCTTTTTATTTGACTAATTTGACTATAAAACCTCAGGTAAACGATCACCGTTGTATTTGGACCCTTTGTCACCATGCAGCAACTTATGCTTTTCGACAGACCCTTCCTTGTTTTCTTCTTTTCGAAGTAGAAGTGTGTACGCGACTTAAAAAGAAGCTAAAATAAAACCAAAGATTTAAAACACTCTTCACTTATAAACCGAATAATATTTAATATTTTACCAATTAATATTTCGGAAAACACCATTAACCGCTCATTTCTTAGCTTTTTTGTCAATTTCAACATATGGCTGCCTGGAAGAAATTGCTTTTTAGCGATAAGGCCGCCATTTATACTTCTTCTTGTATTGTCCTCTCTAAGTCTTTTGTATGGTGTACAATAAAGAGTATTTTCATTAATTTCATTTCAAACCGAAATTATCAAGCACCATAGCCAGTCCTTGAGATATCTCTAACTGTTGGTAAACAAGGTAACTGGTTAGGCAGACTCATAACAAGCTCTACAACTCCTGGGTATCGAACCCGGAATAAAAGCCAGAATGGTGGCTTAACTACAAGACCATAAAGGTTGCAAAAATATCTCGTGTGTGTAACGGTAAATTGCTTGCTAGTATATTATTAAATTTTAATTATTAAAACTCAAAAACGATTACATACGTTTAAAAAGTTTATACAAATCCTAAGGGAGCGCTTCTGTTGTTTCATAATTAAGTATGCAAGGCAATAATGCTGCGATCTTTCACGAGTCCAAGACATAAAACAGTGGGAAAGGTGCTAATTTATTGGACTATACTTTTGAATTAGCCCGCCTTAATGCTTGCGTTAAATCATTTTACAAGGCCTCCTTAAATTGCTTTGCGTTAATTTATTATTATGAGCTTCCCCTTAATGCTTTATTTGTCTAAACGGTTTATAAGAATTTTGCGAGATCATCTTTTTTTTACTGAGCCGGCAATAATTGATCATACGTCCTTTCTACAGGTGTGCTCTTGCAATTCTAAGGGTATCATGAGCGCATTGCCTACCATGCACCTGAACTGTTAGATCTCTATGCCATATAAGTTCAGTAATACTAGATTCCATTGTACTGGAAGACTCAAATACAAAAAAAATGCTCAAATCGGACATTGCGTTTGCTGTCATCCAGACGGATTCTGGGCAGCACCCGACTACCACGCAATTTGGCCAAATAAAAAATACTTTGAACTAAAATGTAGCTTAATGATTTTTTTTATCTAAACACCTTATATTAAAGGAAATCAACGTAACTTAAACTTTATATAATTATAGTATAAGAATATATTTTTAAAAAGATAAAACTGAACGAACGACGTAATTGGAGAATATCAAACCCCGAAGGTCCTAAAAACATGAACCGTGGAGCAATATCAGATAATTGGTACTCCAATAAAATTTATTAGAATATTTGCAATGGAGCTCTCAGAAGTTTTCCAATTTAAATTTGCCAATGACAAAACGAAACGTCCGAAACACTTTGTCTCAAACAATAACAACACAGTGAAGGTTGTCCATGATACCACACCGGGAACGATATCCGAACTTTTTAATTATGTTGGTACACCTGCCAACGCCATGGTTATCTTTTGAAATTATAAATCCAAGGTCAACTCGATCGAATCGTCCGTCAGGTATACAAAGTTTTGCCTAATATAAACTAAGTACCTAGTTAACGTTAAGTCCACATAAACTTCGTTTATAAAAGAACGCAAAGATTAAAAGTGTATGTTTAGATACACTTTAAAAAAAATAAAAGTAAGTAAAAGTAAGTAAAAGTAGATATATCTAAAGTAAACCTCTTTGAAAACTGATGCTCCTCGTCTTTATCAACAAACTAGCTGACCCGGCGGACTTCATACCGCATTTCTTTTCTTTTTTTAATATAGCCTATGTTACTCAGCGCTAATGTAGCATTCTAATGGTGAAAGAATTTTTGAAATCATACATACATAAAAAAATCAGAGCTTTCCTCTTTATAATATTAGTATAGATAAAACATTACTTGACATAGGTGTTCTTTATAATTTAATTTGTTATAAGTTCTTCATTGTACTCGTAATCTTATTTATGTTTACACTTCTTTAAAAAAATATAAAATTAACTAGTATTAACCCATCGAAATATTTATTTTATTTATATAGACAATATTTTAACGTATTCGTTCCTGGAGCTTGTTTCTATTGTTTTATTTTAAGATTTTAAAATTTAAATAGTATTTAGGTACTATTTAAATCATAAAATTTTAAACTCTAAAGGTGGATTTATATTTGTCTGACGTGTCGTGTCGTGTTGCATCAGAAC
The DNA here is from genome assembly GCA_963082485.1 of Eudonia mercurella. Lineage (NCBI taxonomy): Eukaryota > Metazoa > Arthropoda > Insecta > Lepidoptera > Crambidae > Eudonia > Eudonia mercurella. The sequence continues at coordinate 4,440,968 of OY720034.1, read as the reverse complement.
GGAATCGGTTTCATACATTTAGTACTAAACCATCACGACACGCCACAACACTCTAATATAAACGTTTCCATAGGTACTAAATGTATGAAACCGATTCCGTTCTGATGCATCACGACACGACACGTCAGACATATATAAATCTACCTTAAGTCTGTGTAGTTAAGATAAATTGCGAAAAAGAAACAAGATTTCGAAATAACACGCATATCGTTACACAAACATGTTACAAAAAGAAACGAACATAAAAATGTTATCTCACATTCATGAGGATGTATGTCTTCATTTCTTTTTAAGTGTCAATCTCGTTGAGTAATTTCGCTTGTGCTGTGTCCTGCATTATGTAAAGCCTAATCTACAAACTAATGCGTACAATCACGAGTCAATTACACATCCTGATTAATCATTGCTCAGTGTGACACGCCACGCACACCCATTAAGGTCTTCGTAATCACTACCTACTGTGGACTATATTCGTAGGTATTAATGTTTTCAACACTTCCCTAATCAACTGAACTCTAACAAAAATGAATTGACCAGCGTAACCTGCTTGCAGCATTAGTGATAATGACCAAGACCTTAGCTATGGCCAGTAATTTGGCAGAAAAAAAACTGTTTTTAAGAGAGCGGGGTATCTTTAACATAGCTGCAGTTGTCAATTTTAAAAATGAGTAAGAATTACCTAGACTATGATTAGGTACCTATATTATAAAAGCAGAATTCGATTTGATATTTTTTACTAAAATCTATCATCATCTAGAGAGAATGAAAACTTGTATAGAAAATATATGGTTTTGTACTTACTCTTTGTCTTTCTGTAAACGTTCAATTCTTAGCTTAAAAGAAACTGTCCCACATGACAGTAAGTACTGAATGTTAATTAACTTTGCATAGTAAAATCTAAAACGTAAAAGCATTTCAGTTAGATTAGAATTTTCAAGAACTTAATTTATGCACCCTTACTCGCCCGACAGAGATCCCATTCAATATGTATTATCTACCCTAAACCAAGATTAGTGGCAATCGGAAGCGTTGAAAATAGCACTAGGCTTATTTGACAACAGGCCGTAGAAGCGATAGGACAGCCGAAAGCCGTACGATTAGCCGGCTTCGGTCGAATGCGCAAACATTAACGAGAGCTAGGCGCGACATTGAACGCTGAGCAGGTTAAACTAACAAACGTGTGTAGTGCTCCGTAAACTGGAATACCTACACGGTCTTATTGGTCTTACTAAATCATCTTATCCCTTAACATATACATTTAGCTTTAGACTTGTACATCGAAATGTTGTCTTGGTGGCAACAATTCGCGTCTGTGTGAAAGAATTAATCAATAGTTAAATCTAGGAATTACAGTTTTAATTTTAACAAACAAAAGGCCCTGTAGGTGTTACAAGGTATGCGGCGCGTTCGTTTTTAAATGCTGGCTTTTGAGCTAGTAGGTCAAGACTGGCGTTAATATCTGCAACTACTCCGTCAGCATAATAAGTCTTAACCCTGCTTCAGAACGCTCAGGACGACTTTGTCATTTTCTTAAACTTGACACTTTCCTAACTTGTCTCATTTTTAACTCGGTTTTTTCTTAGTTGGTCCCTTTTGTAAAGTTAACACTTTCCTAACTCGTCTCATTTTTAACTCGGCTCTTTCTTAGTTGGTCTCTTTTGCAAAGTTAACACTTTCCTAACTCGTCTCATTTTTAACTCGGCTCTTTCTTAGTTGGTCACTTTTGCAAAGTTGACACTTTCCTAACTCGTCTCATTTTTATCTCGGCTCTTTCTTAGTTGGTCTAAGTCGTGAAGCCGTGAAGCTGTTGGTCCCTGTTGTCGTTAGATGACAGTCGGGATATGTCCTTTTCTCCCCATGTGCTCATGCAATGCCTCATGCTTCAAGTGAAAAAGCCTAAAATCTTTTGTGGAAGGGACATATATAGTCTTATGATGATACAAGTATATTCGTAGGAGATGTTATTAGCAGACCAGGCCTAATTTTTCTATCGTCTATCTTCTGCTTCCTTAGTACCTTAATAAATAACAAGGTGTTCCGCAAAATAGCACATGTGTAAAATTAAGAACATAAATAAAAAACACGTGTTTCGTTATTCAAAAAGCGGTTAATCGGGTGTTGTTAATTCTCGTAGTAAATAATTCCGTAGCATCTGGATTCAGAGCGAACGTATAAACTTTTAAGATGAAATTTTTACTTCGTTAATATTTTGTATTTATAAATATAGTAACTTCATAAATTAAATGCACCCACTTAGACTTATTTGAATGTATAAATATAATAAATTGCTTGTAATTAATCATACCGGTTAAAGTAAATTGGAAACTGATCTGCAATACCGTCTAGCACCGCTTCTTTTAATTGAAAAACAGTAATAGCCCTGACTTTATTACAAAAAGCCCTCGAGCAGAAAAATGTTTCAAACATAAAATCTGTTTCTGCTTGGAAATTAATGAACCTCCTCAGTTATTTGGAAAGGAATGGTACACACAGTAAAAGCATTTTAATAAATTCTATTTATCGAAACTCAGGATGTAGCTTTTCAACGTTATCGCGACATTTCCATTGAGAATGCTGAATTTCTTTTCAAAATTTTGGGAAAAATCCAACAGCGAAAGTATCTTGGAAAAGATGTCGATTACTGGCACGGTTACTTGGGATACTTTATTTATAACTATTTAAATTCAATTTAATGAATCTATTAATCACTTTTGTTCCTTGTGTTAACAACTTATTTGACGGAAGTATTACTGTTTCAAAGAATTTTATCATGAACATGGTTCTTAGAATGTTATACTAGTATTTTAAAGTCGAGATCTCGAATTCGACCAAAGATGTACTCTCACTATTGACATTAATACGACTTAGAGAGACTGCCCAGAGTCATTATTCTAAGACCCAGAGTACTACTACAGAGTAGGTACTCTCTGGCGTACAGTTACGAACGTTTCCTGACAAACCACACAAATAAGCTAAGCGTCGCTATTTATTTATTTATATAAGGTAAACTTGCTGGCTTACAGTATACACCAACACGCCATAAGCTAAATACATTAGCATAAAACATATTAGCAAACATATTAACAGAGGAGCTCGATGGCGCAGTGGTTAACGCGCCCGGTCTGCGAGTGCTGAGGTTAAGCAACTTTCGCAAAGGCCGGTCATCGGATGGGTGACCAAAAATTTATCATCTCGAGCTCCTCTGTGCTTCGGAAGGCACGTTAAGCCGTTGGTCCCGGCTGCATTAGCAGTCGTTAACAACCACCAATCCGCACTGGGCCCGCGTGGTGGTTCATGGCCCGTTCTCCCTATCCATCCATAAGGAAGGCTCGTGCCCCAGCAGTGGGGACATAAATGAGCTGATGATGATGATGAAACATATTATAATGTCTAAAAAACTTCATGTCAAAATAAAATATAAAAATGTCAAAATCAACTGCAGTGGATTCACGGCTTTTTATCTCTACCACAAAGATATTCACAATCAATATCAATTTGCCAGACTGTTCAAATGTTAAATTTTAACACGAACGCACGCTTGCAAATAGACATTAGCAAACGCTAACTACAAATAGTTTTACGGCCCATTAACGTGGGGTGTGGCGTAACAATGGTAACATTTTAAAGGTTAGTAGATACTTACTTGCTTTTTTAACAAATTTGTCAATCATCTGTTTTTAAATCTGACCAGTAGTAGTCGGGTTGATAAATTGGGCAGAAATCGGGATGCCCGGATAATGCAAAGTTAATAAAGAAACACTTAACTTCTATAGATTATAACTTTTCATGTAATGACATAAGAGTGCCAAATGATAGTGTTTACATAATGGTTTACATAATGGTACCGGTATAAAAGCCTATATATGAATTAAATCAATAAAATAATGTTAGTGAACTTACCGAAAATATAAGATAAAACATACAAACTACCCTTCAAGTCATGTAAGGTGACGGTTTCACTCCATCACCTAACATGGCTTAGAGGTTGCTTAAAACTTACGGGCCGTCGGTTAAAACAGGTGTTGTATGTAAGATGCAGAATGCGAAGAAAATGTAAAATGTCAATATAAAAATGCAGGCGAGGTTTATCAGAATAAAAGGCAAGAGAGTTGTCGTACTAGCTTCTAATAAAACACTAAAGTTAAAATGCTATACAAGTCAAAGTGCAGTGATCGGACGCAAGGTGGTGACCTTAAAATCGGTCACCGTTATTGCTGCGTCTGTCATATTTAGCTGTAATGTAACTACTCATATGAGCTCAGAGGAGCTCGATGGCGCAGCGGCTAGCGCGATCGGCTTGCGATCTTGCCCGCTAAGCAACTTTCGCAATGCCGGGTCGCCTGATGGGTGACCAATTAAAAATATCTCGAGCTCCTCCGTGCTTCGGAAGGCCCGTTAAGCCGTTGGTCCCGGTTGTTGTCGTAAGATGGCAGTCGTTAAAACCCACCAACCCGCATTGGGCCAGCGTGGTGGGTTATGGCCCAATATCCCTACGTGCTACTGATCATGTGGGAGGCCTGTGCCCAGCAGTGGGACGTTTATAGGCTGATGATGCTGATGAACTACTCATATAAAAAAAATGTTAACATGTACGTACATCGTACAGGTGTAACAGGCTAACTGCTCAAGAATATAGGGTTTAGGTTTTTTTTTATCATCAATAGTTATGTAAAATATGTGGTCTGCGGGACAGCGAACAGGCTAAAACTAATTTTTATTTATTATCATCAAATAAATTATAAGTTCTACATTTAATAAACACTTTTTTAACTATCAAAGTTATCACATATCTTGGAAAAGATGAAGACCTCACCGTGGGCATTGCGGTTTTAAGTAAACAATCCCACTCGATAGGCGTTCAATAATATGTACCATAATATGTATCGGCCTGGATTTCGCTGAACATTACATTTTATTGTTAACAAAGAAACCTTGTGTGTATTTTACCAATTCAAAGTTAATATTCAGTAAAAAAAAATAACATATAAAGGCATAAAACAAACGAAAAAAATGTTATGCTACAATTGATAGATGTAGATGGTAGGAATCCAAAGGCCATTGCATATTTTTCTTACCAGCATTTACGCGAGGTAAACAGTAAGCTACAAATCCAAAATAATCTCTCCCTGCGCGCTCATGGAAAACAAAAAATAAATAAACAAGAAACGTAAAGGAAAATGTTTCTTCTCACAAAGTACGAGAACCTATTCTCAACGGTATTATTTTCCGGCAGTCTCAAAAGGCAAAGAAAAGGCTATCAATATGTTAGAAAACCAAGCTATAAATCAGAAGAAATTTCTGATAACGCACAATATGTTATGGTGGAAATTATTTGTTTGAGATATGTTGGACCTGGTGAAGGTCGCGGGAAGCCGCTGGATGCGAGCAGCACAAAACCGGTCGTTGTGGAGATCCTTGGGGGAGGCCTTTGTCCAGCAGTGGACGTCTTTTGGCTGAGATGATGATGATGATGATGATGTTGGACAAAGTGATTAGATAGTGATCATTTTATCCTCACGTTTAGAACACATTGCAGAGTACGGGGTCGTAGAAAGATTGGTTCGAATATAAAAAATGTTCAAAAAACGAACAAACGAGCCATTATCAACATTGAGAAAAAAATCATATTTACTTGTTAATTGCTACACTTAAGCTGAATTAAATATTTATGTTTAAATGTCGCTCTAAAGCATTTCAAAAAAATCAAAAAGCAGGGGAAACATTCAGTGCTTAGGTACGTCAGCCTTCCCGGTTTTTTCATTGTATTTTCATTAACAATATTTCCTTAAATTTAAATTATAAGTATAAAAAAACAATCATAAACATTTTTTGTAAGAAATATCTATCTTGAATCCCTAACAGATGTTATTGAAAACGTAAGTTAAGGGCACCTTGTTAATGAACCTGGCGGGATACATCAGCTCATCCGGGAATAGAACTTGTTTACTTTGCGCCAAACAGCATTATAGTGGATGGGCCTTAATATCGTCAGGTGTTAAAACGTACCGGCTACAAATTTATAGAGTCGATATCAAAATTACTAACTTGTAAAAAATACTTTTAAAAACAGAAATCTCGTAGTTTTCTTTCTATTTTTTATATTTGTTACACCGTGTTTGCTTCAAGTGAGTTCAATATAGAGTTTAATTTTATATTTGAAAATGGACTGAATATTAATCTCTGCTCTAGAATAATAGGTTCTAAGTCAGTGCTTAACTTGTTTTATTCAAATAAAACTGTTACTCTAGTAAGTACAACATTCGAATTGGTGTTGGAGTCACCTTCATCATCATCATCATCATCAGCTCGTTTTCATGTCCCCACTGCTGGGGCACGAGCCTTCCCTATGGATGGATAGGGAGAACGGGCCATACACCACCACGCAGGCCCAGTGCGGATTGGCGGTTGTTAACGACTGCTAATGCAGCCGGGACCAACGGCTTTACGTGCCTTTCGAAGCACGGAGGAGCTCGAGATTATAAGTTTTTGGTCACCCATCCGATGACCGGCCTTTGCGAAAGTTGCTTAAAGGAGTCACCTGCAACAGGTTATTTACGATTTCGTATGGAAACACCGGAATATAGGCACTATACCGAACATGAGCTCCGTTGGTAAAAGAGATCTTGGTGCTTAATAACTAGAGAAAGCAAACGTAGTTAGAGCAAAAAGGTAACAAAAAAAATGAGTCGCGAATCTCCACGCCAATCACTGTCTTCTTATATGAAGACTTCTGATTTTCGTACAAGGACTGACTGTTACTGATATGCATTTACACGCAGTATATTCCCGGCTTCCCGAACAATAGGTGTTTCAACCAGCTTTTCTCAACAGCCATTATAATTCGGAGCTTTATGACTGTGAAAACAACGTTCGAAATACAATGTCAGTGAATATAGATATGGAAAACTTTTCGGCCACTAAGAATTTGAGACGCCGCACTTTGAATACATTGAAATCGGCAGTGACAGCTTTGAAGCAGATCACAAGTAAGTTTTAGACATTTTGAAATTCGAATCATAACTGATCTTTTTTGTTTTTAACTAACTTTTTCCTTTTAGAATACAAAAGCAAAAGAGTTTGTAAGCCACCTTTACTTATTTAAAAATAACTTTGATACAGTATGATATGATAGCGTTCTGTTTATAATTGCGTTTAATTATCTGATGGTAAATTTTAATAACTGTAACAAACATGTACTTTTTCCTAGAGTGTGCTGCGTCGGTCGCTTTGTAAACACTGAATAATTTGTTTACTTTATATGAAATATGCGTACATTAATTCATCTTCAAAGTCAGAAAGACGTTTATTGTTCTTCATATTCTTTCTAAACAACTTAAGAATATCATGTCAGTACAATGAGATGTTAGGAATTGATTTAAAATCTTACTTTTCTTATGTTTGTGATTGAAGAACGATACGACAGTTGACTTTATAATTTATTTGTATAAGTATTACTTAAAACTATTTTAGTCTGGTATCATTTAAACAGCCATTTGTGATAGGTATTGTGAATTGAGAATTACGAAGTCAGCCTTAAAATGTTTTATCATTGTTTTATTAAAGAGTAAGCAAGTAAGATTAGGCGGTATTCTTCTATTATGCTGTCTCCCAACTACGGTAACATCTACCATAATCTTAATTGCCTATGCATCATAACTACTCAATAAAGTCAACAAACGTGTTATGATGACAGACAAATCTATTACGAAGGTTCCTGACCTCAAATGATAATCAGAGAAGTTTTCATATTCATTGTAACTACTCGTCAAGAAAATGGTTCAGCGTTAAATACTTCAAAAAAAAGGTATAAATAATACTGGTATTAACACCTAAATGCGAGATGCATTCCTTTTGAAAAAAAGGTGTTAACAACTGTTTTAAAGTGCATATTTTCTTTTCCTTGCTCTAAATATTATTTCTTTCCTTTATATATATACTTTATTTTAGTTACACAAGACGCAGCTGTTCGTTCATAAAGCAACGTTGCTTAACGCATAACCTCTTGATGGCTTCCTTCGTCGATCCCGTTTTTGGATGAGAGTAAACTTCGCGGGGGATTCCGGCTCTTTTCATAGCACTTGAGGGCGGGAGGGCGTTAGTAGGGTTACGGTCTAAGGGATAGGCGATGGCAGACAATTTACTAAAGAAATAAAAAAACAAATATCATTAATTGATTACAACACACGATGTACAGTTAGTACATAAGCCAGCCATTTTGTAGCGAAAAAGCTAGGTTCAGTTAGTGTCTAGTAATACTAACTGTTAGTACATAAGCAAATATTATGTGAAAAGGCTATAGTATGTCACACAATAAGCACAAAACAGGTAACAAACGTATTTTTTTAATATTCTGGGCTTGTATTGCTTCTCTGACATGACACTGAAGTAGTACTATACCTACTTCTCTCTATGTAGTCAGGATTAACAATGGTAATACCCTGATACCCAATATTGCGTAAAATATTTAAAACCGTGGTTGGACTTTTTTCTTGGTATTGTTTACGTTTACTGGACTCGACTGAACGTTCGATTGTTAATTACCATGTAAACCTCTCCCGATAAGCGCGTGCTATACCACCTCTCTTGAGGAGCTCGATGGCGCAGTGGTTAACGCGCCCGGTCTGCGAGTGCTGAGGTTAAGCAACTTTCGCAAAGGCCGGTCATCGGATGGGTGACCAAAAATTTATTGCTTCGGAAGGCACGTAAAGCCGTTGGTCCCGGCTGCATTAGCAGTCGTTAACAACGCCCAATCCGCACTGGGCCCGCGTGGTGGTTTATGGCCCGTTCTCCCTATCCATCCATAGGGAAGGCTCGTGCCCCAGCAGTGGGGACATAAAATGAGCTGATGATGATACCACGTCTTTACTATTCACAAAATCATATTCTGTTAATGAAGAATTTAAAAAGTAAAACATAGCTTTTATGTATATACACAACAAAAAGAAACATAACTCAACTGAACTTAAAATACAGAGAAAAATATAGCAAATTAAAAACTAAAAACCTATAAATAAAAGATGTCCTCCAACTGTGGGCTCATGGGAACGGTCCCAAGAATGCTGGCTACATTGCCCCTTTGGATTGCCAAACTAATACGCTGGCAGAAGTAGCTGCCAGCCTTCTTGTCACCGGAGGCCTCAATAAGGCGAACACTTAGCTCTTTAACAAGCTGCCTTGCCTCCGGCCCCCATGGACCCATTGTTTCCACCGCAAACGGAACAAATAAATAATTGTTTTCTAAAGTTTACGCGAACACTACACATTTAAATGAAACAACTTTTACGGATCTACTCGCGTTTATTTTATCTCTCTCATAATTAGTAGACTAATAGGTAGGTACGACCAACACCTCAGTCTCCCTGTGACCACGGACCCTGCAAAGGGTTCGAAACGTCAGGACAATCATTAAAAAGTAATGTGTAAAATAAACGCAAGTAGATCCGTTAAAGTTGTTTCATTTAAATAAATAATTACGACCCAGGTTCGAGTATTTGTGCTGTTTGCGATTTTCAGCGCTTACCGCAGCAGCCCCCACATGAAGAGAAGTGGCGCGAACATGCACGAATCAGTACAGGTTGCATCCCAAAATAATAATAATAAATAATAATAATAATTCACAAAATAATATTAAAAAGTTTGTACTTACCACATAACGTACTTACCATTTTTCTTAAATATTTCACGTGTGCATATGAGATTTCCTCGTAGACGACGCCGCTGACTTCCCAAAATAGATACACTTTGTTCCGGGCTGACAAGTCTCTAATGGTTCTCGGTGGTCGCTTCTAACTCACTTCACATCTCACAACAATTCGCTGAGTATTTGAGAAATGTCAACGCCCATAATGAAGGTGTCATTCAGAAGCTTACGAAAGCCATTGTGTTTGTCGGCCGAAAACAAGTCTCGTCACTCGGAACTCCTTGTTGTCGGAGCCGATCATTTGCCACGACCTTGAGATGCTTCGTTATCATCTCCAATTTTTTTGTTTGAGCAATTGGACACTTCTGTACTGCAACGGAGACTTCAGTTCGCTTTAAAAATGACTCACTTATTCTGTTCGCTAACCCATTAATTATAGAATTATTAACGGAATGTTACCATGTTTTTGTTGCTTGTGAGTATCCGATATTTCGGCACGGGAATGGTATACGTGCATGCGCCATAATCACGAATGGAAAATAACTATCGGATATTATACAAACACCTCGGTGGCCAAGGGGCAAAGCGCTCGGCCCAATACTCGAAGGTCCCGGGTTCAATTCCCAGGTAGGGCAAAGTGTATTCTGGTTTATTCGGTCCATAATCCGGATTTGTGATCGACAACCCGAATTTGGCAAGCGTGGTGATTAAGCAATTTCCTATCAATTGTATTGATGACTTGTTTTCAATGATGGAGGCTTTTGCCCAGCAGTGGGACAGTTATAGGCTTTTTACTTACTTACTTCATCATCGTCAGCTCATTTTATGTCCCAACTACTGGGGCACGAGCCTTCCCTAGGGATAGATAGGGAGAACGGGCCATAAACCACCACGCAGGCCCAGTGCGGGTTGGTGTAGTCCAGGTAGTGTGTGCTCGCTATTCTAATACCAACAAATAAGTATAGGCAATTTGCTTTTCCTATTTCCCTCATTAAGATAACTACTGTTAACGACTGCTAATGCAGCCGGGACCAACGACTTTACGTGGCTTCCAAAGCACGGAGGAGCTTGAGATGATAAATTTTTGGTCACCCATCCGATGACCGGCCTTTGCGAAAGGCGATTCACACACTGCCACGCACCACGCTGCATGTTGCGTGTCGCCGTACTACGATGAACGCGCGTTGATGCATTTTCTGTGTGTTGGACTGTGCGTGTTTTCTATACAAACGGAGATACTTTCAAGCAACGTTAGACCACGCATTTACGCGCTACGCTGCGTGTGCGTGGCAGTGTGTTAACTGCCTAACCTCAGCACTCGCAGACCGGGCGCGTTAACCACTGCGGCATCGAGCTCGTCACTTACTTTCTTACTATTATACAAAACATATCAGAAGTACTATGTGATATCGGATACTCACAAGCAACACAGAACACAGTAATATAATTTTGTTTATAATTATTGTAATGTTAGTAATCATAAGAAGTTGTATTCAGCATAATTTATTTAAAAATTCGACATTTAATTTTTGAATTATATGTTTTCACCTTATTTTTGGAAAGATAAAGGGATTAATAAAATTTTAATATAGCCTAGTGTTTAGTAAAATTTTCATAAGGGTATGTCAAAAGAAAATTTCATTCATGATAAACAAATTTTGAATAAAGCATGATGTTTCTTCTGATCCCGTCTATTTTCAGATGACGAACAATATAAAAACTTAAGGCTATTTCTCCGAAGAAGACTCCCCAAGATACTTGATAAAAATTACTCAATACAAACTGTTACATTATTTACATTAAAATTTCTTAATATTACCAACTGGTATTTTCTCAACGACAAATTACCGTAACTCGTGTGTGGTTTCTAACAATCAGTATGCCAACGCCCGTCGTGCTCCTACCGGCAAACATCGCTCGACAAACAGCAAGCGGCAAGTGGAACATGCGATTACTTAAAATTACATAAATATTCATGTCGTGTTGGCGCATAAGCATTTTCACTGTTGCAAAGCAGCTTTGTGTCACTGACGCTGGAATCCGAAATAAAACGGTCTACGCGGCCCAACGGTTATAATTTCGGGGTTAAGGGTTTGTTTTATCTTGCAGATCGGATTAACAATATTTTGTTTAGATTTTTTTTTTTTGTGCAGCTTTCTTATAGCACATAGCTTAGCGCATTCTGAAATTCTTCTAAAATCCACACTGGCCTGCTAAACAAAAGTTAGATGATAGACATTTTTTTACTCTTCTTATGTGAATACTTATAGTGACACTTTTTTCTTGGTTTACAAATATTTAATTGTACATCACTCTAATCCGGAATGTGGAGGCCTGGCGACCTGTAAAACGGGTCTTGTACTTTAGTGCGGGCACCAGTCTCCACAATAATTTTTATTTAACTCACAATTGTACTTTTCAAGCCAATTGTATTGTTAAACAAATTATTGTGAAGAGAAATAAAGCATTATTATTTTTATCTCCTTTATTTATTTTCTTTCTTAAAACTAGACTTTTACAATATTTTAATATAAAAACAATAAAACATTATAATAACCTAATCCTAGAGTACCACCAGCAGCGGGGCAGGGCCCAAGCTACCAGTGGTCAGGGCTGCAGAGTGAGGAACCTTCTGACCATACGTGCCGTGTCATTATTATTATTATTATTATTATATACAACAGAAATCTTGAAACTCATACGACAAAGTATACCATACCTGTTGTTTAAGTATTAAATATGTTCTTACTTAGACCATATCGTCAAATGGTCGTGTTTCGTACTGCTAGGGTTTAGATTATCATGTCTGCCCCCTGGCCATCTCGCATCGGCACGTATTAGTGTTCGGGTCTAGGGCACACCAGTCATACACGCCTTCACATGACAAGATACCTATAGAGAACTTTGCATCATGCAACAATATCTAATTTTGTTTTTTGGTTTACCAACTATCAGTTTTACTTACAAAAAAGTGGCTTTAACTCTATGCTATTTACTCGAGTATGTGTGTATAATTGTGTGTTCTGTTCTTTATTTACATTATATTTATATAACGAAACGAAAGTTCACACCTGAATAAAATACCTATTTCATTATAATATCATGCAGATATGTAGCTAACAAAATAAAGGGTTTCGGACTCCAATACCTAAGTATTTTGTCAAATTCTGTATTAAAAAAAGATGGGATAATACTAAATAAACAACACCTAGAGCCAGAGCCAGAGCTACCAGAGCTACCAATATATCCATTTAATTACAAATGAAACAAGGTCATCCAGCGGGAAACCACAATTAGCTTATTTCAACAAATTGCGGATTTCACTTAACGGGTACAAATCGAACGTTTTTAGACTCCATCCCTCAATCAAAGCGGGCAGAGAGTCCTTTCTTCCCGATGCGGATCCTTGTCGTAACCTCCTTTTGTTCCCGAAAACGTTTCCTGACCTCAATTCTGCCCCACCATCTACTATTATAGGCTTTAGATCCCACTTTTGGGTAGGCATTTGTAACAGCTTTACCTGACAATTGCCACATTTTTATACATGTGATAGCAGTTGGCAGTCTTTTTCTGTTTTAAACTATGCTGAATGTTCAATTGCTTTGAAAGCTTAGATACATATTTGTAAGGCACTGTCACACGTCACATTATTATTTATTATGAACTCAAGCGTCGAATACCCAGACACAATAGAATTTTAATTGTTATCGGCCACCTGTTGGTCGCTCGACGCTCAAGGGGTTATGAACTTATTTAGATAGTAAGTTCCCATCGAAAAAGTTCACATTCAGTATCTTGTATAAAAATGTGGGACTTTACTGAGAACTCACGCGAACTTCATGAGAAAATATGAAAAGTGAAGTAGCACTGTTTTGTTTCATTTGCTAACACTCATGCATGCACAGAACAATAACGGTCAATAGGAATTCTACAACTTCTCGTCAACAAAACATTTATTTTAGAAAATAAAATATAGCTGCTGTCACGACTCTTTACTTTTCCGCCAAGTGCCCAATTTTTCCTCCAAAAAGGCACTAACCACATTATGACATATTATACCTTGAACTGTGCTATTGCTAGTCCTTTGAAATATTTAATAATTTCCAATAGTGTTTTGATTTCCGTGTGGTTTATGCCATTTTATAGATAAAACTTTCAAATCGATCGATGTTATTCAAAAGACCACCCAATGTCAATAAACTGTTTTATTACCTATTAAACGCTCTACATCGCAGCTGGTCATTTTTTTATTTTGGTTTATTATGTAAGTTGTAATAAACAATCAGAGAAAAATGGTTTTTGTTGTATTCGTATTAAGAGTCATTTTGAAGAAACCAGTCGTCATCGATCTTGCCATTTTATCTATCACCACATGGTCGAAACCAATGGTTTTAAGTACGTGCCCAACCATTAATAGCAGTTTCATGAACACAAGCTTATTTTCCCAGATAAAAATGTTGTAATTTAAAAAAAATATATCGAAACTAAACCTGACCTTTCACTTTATTATCATTGCTAATCTTAAATTATTTATTAAGACCAATCAACCAATCAAAACGAGATTAGGTGCTAGGAGAGAAAATAAATCAAAATTAGTAGCTGTGTTTCTTAAAATGTAGTGTCAGACTGAACAGAAGAAGCACGGCAACATAAAAACCCCAAAAAAAAAGAAAAAAATTAAAAACATAAATATCATCATAAAGCTTATGCTAAGGAGTTCGCAATACTTTCCGACTAAAAGTAAATAAGGCGTCGTTATTAGGATCCTCAAGACTCGTAAAACGCTGTCGTCGTAGAGTTTTATGATCATCGTCTTTGTAGTGCATCGTAATCGAAGTTTTGACGCCACTATGGCGCTAAGCAGGGCCACTAGTGGTATGATCGATTTGTATTATCGAAGGGACACAATAAGTAGACATACTTTAAACAGCACCAATTAATCAGTAAAAGCACAAATGAGGAACCTCGCTTTACAAACTACCAAGTTTTTTTATCTGACCTAAACACGATTTACAATATTCACAGCGGGACAGCTTCTAACTTTATATAAAATGCAAGTCCGATAATGCATGGAGTATTGCTGCCACCTTTGGGACGGTTCAGCAAAATACCAGCTCGCCGCGCTTGATTCGGTAGAACGCAGAGCCAGGCAAATTATAGGTGACGATAAGCTTGTAAAAACCAAGCTTCACAGTCTCGCTCACCGCCGCACAGTTGCCTGCTTGTCGGTCTTTTACAGGCTATACTTCGGAGAGTGTGCTGTTGAGCTGCATGAGCTCATTCCACCTTCCCCATTTTACCATCGGGATCCCAGACGTATGGCTGGCTACCATCCTTACCTGATTGACATTCCACTTCTGCGCACCAAGCGTTTTGCTTCTACATTTATAATGCGTACAGCCAAAGAGTGGAATTCCCTACGGCGGCGTCTGTGTTCCCGAGTGCATATAAACTCAAAGTTTTTAAAGCCCGAGTGAATAGGCTGTTTCTGGGCAAGCTCGTTCCATCGTCGGCCTCTTCTTAGCCCTAGGGATTAGAATGAGGCCAAGAGCAAGCCCATATTACAATAAAAAAAATGTGCAATTTACAATGTGCACTGTGTGTGAAGTCACAAGTGTCGTTCAAGCTTTTTTATTTTATTTTTTTTATTATAGGCAAATGACTCTGCTCTGTTTGATGCAGAAACAGTGTCCAGACGCGAGGACAGCTAGTGGATCAGGATCAGGATTCTGCCTCACTCGCCGTCCTCACCTTGCCTACCTGCAAGTTGCTCTGAGGCACTGGCTAGCTTATGATACCTGTCAAGATCTTCGTGTTGATATTAAAGTTGAATTTTAGTTTATATTAATGCATCTCCTCGGTGGCCTCGGTAGCTGGCAAAGCTCTAAGTCCGATTTCAGAGTTCTTGTGGGTTTAACAATGTGTTTCGGCTTTTCAATGCAAGCCTGAGTTTGTTATCCAAAGTCGGGTCTTTATTAAGCGTGGTGATAATGTCTGTACTCATTAATTGTAGTGATGACATGATTTAAATAACAAAGACCTATGCCCAGAAGTGGCACACTATACGCTCATTAAGATGGTCTAATGAGGATACATAAAATGGTTTACTTCAAAGCAAAATAAATTAGATGTCTATTTTGATATTAAAAGCTCTTGAGAAGCTCAGAGCGATAAGTAATTGACTGCTTGACATTGCTTTACACGTAATTTAAACATCTTTGCCTTATCGCGTTTTCTTATAATTTTATTGACATCAAATTAAATCAAAACTGACGTTACCATTATTATCAAAAATTGCCTATAATTATTATATAAGGTCACTTTTTATCAACTGCAAATATTTTGACAAAACATCTAATTATATCAGAGAAATAAGGCCCTAGTATTTAAAAAAATTCAAGCTAGTTTTTTTTTTACTTTTCCTGACACAAAAATTGTAATATTTTTAAGAGCGGGCTCTCTGTCGGCTCTTTTGAATGAAACTAGGTGCACGTGTAAGCGGTGAAGGCATTGCGGCCTCTTTGTTTCGGCTCCTTCGAATTGAAACTACCGAAAGTGCCTTATTTTTCTTTTCATTTCAAATGTCTTTTGGCGTTTTTCTTGAAAAAAATTTAAGGTTTTTTTCATAAAAATAGTTTAGTTTAGTTTAGTTTTAGTTTAAAATAGTTTAGTTTAGTTGTTGAATTTATCCTCAAAATATTTGCAGTTGTAAAATGTGACCTTATATATAGTACAACAAGAAGTTGTAATCATTGATTTGACTTTGGTTTTGTGTTCGGCCAATATACATAGGTTAGGTTACAGTGACATTTACAGTGAGGTTACATACATTACAGTAACGTGCGCAAGTTAGTAGAATAAATTTATTTTGTTTTTGTAACATCAGTAAATAAAAAATACATAAACAAATATCACTATTTATAAAAAACTTTAAATTATACTTACAATTATTATTATTATTCTCTTTATTTATTTTCTTTCTTAAAACTAGATTTTTACAATATTTAAATATTAGTTACATCCTTGGTGTTGCGTGCCTCCATAGAATGGTACCTATCCTTTTTTTACCACAACTAAACCACTAGTGTGGTAAAAATAATCTGACTTCTGTAGCACATATTAAGTTTTATCTTGGCTAAGAACAGTCAGTATATTCCCATTATCGAGATAATATCAGGAACCAAGTAGCGTGTGCTCGCTATTCTAATACCAACAAACAAGTATAGGCAATTTGCTTTTCCTATTTCCCTCATTAAGATAACTACCGAACATCTGTATTGTGTTGACAAGTCACGCGATGCTGAAGATGCCGCCACTCGGCGTCTAAGCACGCACTAAATCGCATTTCGCGCCTCGTTTTAGTGTCTGCTAAGTAGTTTCCTCTGCACAACAAGACTGCTAAGAAAGCTAAGACTCCTATTGCAAGGCGTTAGTTTGTTTTTCTAGAAACAGTAATGTTTGTATATAGTCTCCGAGGCTATGACATAAACAAAACTAAGGTTTTCGACTAGATATTTTACTTCTATTTATCTTCGGCTTGCGATGCGACACTCGATTTTTTAGTTCGTTCCGTGTTATACTAAGAAAATCGTAGTAAACGTTAATAGTAACCACGCAATGGACGGAAATATCGCACGTCGGGTTAATAATCACCAAACCAGGCTACGCATCTAAATATTCCAAACACACTTTGCCTGGCCTGGAAACGACGAACCCCGCCTCGGTGACCAAGTGGCAAGAGCGATCGGCCCCAAATCATACAGACAAATAAAAATCAAAACACTAGTTGCCGAAGTACCTATTCATAGACCATAACTAACGCCAGGACAATCCTGTTCATAATTAAAGTGGGTTTGAAGTGCGAAAGGATCTATTTATTTCAGATCCACAATACAGATATCATCATCATCATCATCATCATCAGCTCATTCTTGTCCCCACTGTTGGGGCACGAGCCTTCCCTATGGATGGATAGGGAGAACGGGCCATAAACCACCACGCGGGCCCAGTGCGGGTTGGTAGTTGTTAACGACTGCTAATGCGGCCGGGACCAACGGCTTTACGTGCCTTCCGAAGCACGGAGGATACACAGATATACTAGTGTATATTTTACTTAAATTTTATTTCAATCTCTCGTTTCAAACCCTTTTTAGGGATCGTCTCATAGAAAAACTGACGTGTAGCGATTACGTAAACTTTAGAAAACACTTCTTAATTGTTACGATGTCATCCAACATTTATTTCGTTGTTAGCCTAGTAAGTACCTCTGTAACCTCTGTAACTATTATTAAATTTACTAATAAAAAAATTCTGCATTGCTTATGACAAAGGATAAGTAAGATAAGTAATTTATAAAACGTTCATATCACGATACATTAAAAAACTTAGAGGAATATTTACATATTCCAGTTCTGTTTAAAATACTCCTTACCTAGTTCTAATGATGTCATTCAACATTTAATTCCTATGATAGCCCATTAGTGCTCTGTCGTATCTAGTACTAGTATGTAAGTCTCCTCGTTTTGCTACTCCATGGCGCTCGCTGGCAAGTCACGCAATGTTTCTAATTCGCCTCCACTGAGGCGACACAGTGCGCATTCATTCGCAAATTATCTATCGCTCTTATTTAGTGGCACATATAGCAGTTTGGCTAATATCAAATCTATCCATGAATGAGTACGGTTAACATACTTTGGAAATTTATCAACGCAAATTTACTTACAACGCTGTTTTGTGTGATGCATAAAACCTCTAAAGTTGACCTCTAAATTAACGTTTAATTGACTAATTTAAAAATCACGATATAATTATTTAAAAACTTTGAGAATTATTTACATATTCCAGTTCTGTTTTAAATAGTACTTCATTATCATCATCATCATCACAGCCTAAAGAAGTCCACTGCTGGACAAAAGCCTTCCCTAAGGATCTCCACAACGACCAGTTTTGTGCTTGCATTCAGCGGTTTCCTGCTAAATACTACTTACCTAGTTGTTGTGAGTGATGTCATCCAACATTTATTTCTTATGATAGTATATTAGCGCACTGTCTTATCTAGTACTATTGTAAGTCTACTCGTTTTGCTACTCCACAGCGTTGGCAAGTCACGCAATGCTGCTAATTCGCCGCCACCACTGAGGTGTCACAGCGCGCACTCATTCGCAATTGTTTTTATTTAGTGGCACATATAGCAGTTTGTAGTTTGCAGTAGCAACTTTCGCAATGCCGGGTCGCCTGATGGGTGACCAATTAAAAACATCTCGAGCTCCTCCGTGCTTCGGAAGGCACGTTAAGCCGTTGGTCCCGGTTGTTGTCGTAAGATGGCAGTCGTTAAAACCCACCAATCCGCATTGGGCCAGCGTGGTGGGTTATGGCCCAATACCCCCACGTGCTACTGATCATGTGGGAGGCCTGTGCCCAGCAGTGGGACACTTATAGGCTGATGATGATGATGATAGGAGTTTGGCTATTTTAAAATCAATCTACGGATGAAGAATTGTACAGTTAACATACTTTGGAAATTTATAAGTGCATTTTACTATACCTCCAGAGATTTTATGAATCACACACGAATCTCTGTAAATTTTGTTTATTAATTGATTGATTTAAAAAATAAAATACTGCATTCAAATGCAAAGTAAAGTAAGATTACCATTCGTATTACGATATATACATTCAAATTTATTAAAATTAAAATAAACGTCGTACTACGATACATAAATAAAGATAAAAGGAAGGTATTTAAGAATGTGTATGTACATATTCCATTTCTGTTTAAAATACTCCTTATTTAGTTGTTATGAAGCCATCCAACATTTATTTCCTGTGTTGGCTCATTAATGTTCTGTCTTATCTCGTACTATTATGAAAGTCTGCTCGTTTTGCTACTCCATGGCGCTGGCAAGTCACGCAATGCTGCTAATTCGCCGCCACTGAGTCGTCACAGTGCGCACTCATTCGCACGCTCTTATTTACTCGTAGTAACACACATTTAGCTAAGTTTGGCTAATATTCAAATCATCTACTGGTGAAGTAGTGTGCCGTCTATTAACCATACCTACTTGGCAAATTTATCGATGCAGATTTATTTAAACATTTTTTTGGAGAGAGCTTGCTGATTGCTAGATTCTCAGAAGGGATCGGATCGGAATAGGGAGCGGAACAGCCCGAGGGCGCTTCTAAAGGCTCGGACCTCGGCACGGGTTGACCGAGCAGTGGTGGTGGGGAGAAGCACCCAGGTACTTGACTGTACCTGGTATTGAGCGCGTGTGAACCGGCTTGTCGTACGTAGTCGTAACGTAACGGTTGTCGTAGGTTCTACGAGTACGGTGTCTTGGGCCTAGACTAGGGTGCATGTTTAGTGTATTCTGTAAATGTGTAGTGGCATTTAGAGGAGCGGGCGGGGCGTTAAACATTATGCTAATTGTAACTATCACAACAATGACAATTTGTTTTGGTAGCGTACGCTTCTATTAATATAGTAAGGGCTACTGTCATAGTGGTTCTAAAACTGCTAGAGTCAACCACTACTCAATTTATAAATATAAAATACTACATTTGAAATTGTAAGTACCTTAGATATTATTGTTACAAGAAAAAGTGATAGAATTGTGATACAAATGTTAGATTAAAAAACTACTTTTTTCGACGAAAATACAAAAGAAACTGCATATTACACATAAAATGTGTTATTGTAAACTTATCCGAGCCTTTTCTGCATATCTCTCGAACGGGTACGCAAATAGACGGTGAGGTGAAGCCGAAACATGAGCATCCCATCTGCACCGAAACGAACCAATTAAAAACGGCCGGCGGTACGGCTGCAGAGGCCAATTTCAGGACGTTTATTTCGCGTTGCTTTCAGCTAGGTTCTCAATCCCTCATTTTCAGCAGAGAAACAAAAAAAGGGTGTGAACCTTCTCTCCCGCTGCGCCATAGCTGATCGAACGAACTGATAGCGCGCATTCAGTTAAAATTAGTTTCAATGACTTTCATAAGACCTTAAATTGTAGTCTGAATTATTTATTTGTCGCACAACAAAAAGGTGGGATGCTTTTCCAGCACACGTGTTCCCTTCTTTCTACAACATGGGTTTCGTTTAAAAGAGGAATGAAGCTTGCGGGTGATGCCATGATAAAGGCCATGATAAAGACGGCTAGTGACTCACAATACTGCCTAACAGGCAGTCTTCGCATATGAACTACGTTGAAACGTAGTTATTTGCCCACTAGAATGTCGAGTAAAAAATATATAGTAGATAAAAGCTTAACAATTTTTTTAATTATTGTTACCAAAGAAAGGGAACAACATTGCCAAGGGTAAGGGTAATAATAAATAAAAAATAAAATAAAAAACGAGCGAGCCTTACAGTAGTCGCATATGATGTGTAACATTTGACATCTCACCTTAGTAATAAGCAATTTTAACATTATATTTTAAAAAAAATGCGTCAGGTATTACATCATTTTATAACTATAAAATAAATGCAGTAAATACTCATTAGAAAACATTTTACAATTCAAAATGACCTTTGGTAGTCAAATGACACAATATGTCATGTTCATAATATCGATTTTAAATTTACAAAATGGCGCTTGCGCGCTTCTCCGACTTCCTGTTACACTGTTACACATACTTGCGTCCCTATTTCACGAAATCACTCCCACAAATCTTTACTAATATTATAAAGCTGAAGAGTTTGTTTGTTTGGTTGAACGCGCTAATCTCAGGAACTACTGGTTCGAATTGAAAAACTGTTTTTGTGTTGAATAGTCCATTTATTGAGGAAATCTATAGGCATATATATTACATCACGCTAGTAATAACTAATATGAGTGGAGCAGTCGCTAATTAACGCGGGTGAAACCGCAAGGCACAGCTAGTAGCTTATATAGAAAGCGAGCGGAAAGATGTTACATCAAAAAACAGTGTAAGGAACTAAACTAGTACCTACATACACCCGATGCTAGGTCTACATTAATAATACCTTTTGAGCGTTGTTTGATCTTCTTATTTAGCCCTACCACAAAAGTTGCATTGTATGAATTTCCTTTACACTCCAATAGTGTGTACCGTGCTTTATTTGGGCCGTTTCAATTACGGTCGGCTGGAACTTGACGTAGGAAAATGTAAGCTATTTTCGACCTCACCACTTTGGAGCGACTTGGGCCGGTGATGCGTGAACCGCTCGACCGTTTAAGATTTAATACTGAGCCTTTGCCAGGTGTCCTGTTTGTGGGTTGAGGCACTTGAATCATCCACAATTAATCGCCTCCTTTGTGTAGATAGTAGCCCCTAATTTATGAGATACGATTAGTTGTTGACCTTTAAATATGTATAAGATGGACATATTAACTTAAAGTGTACGGTATAATTAAAAATACTCGTAGAAGGTTCCGTTAAAAGTGAGGCAAAGGGAATTTAAAAAAGAAAAAAAAAAGAAAAAGCTTCTATGTACACAGTGAACAATAAACAATTATTCTATTCTATTCTATTCTATTCTATTCTATTCTATTCTATTCTATTCTATTCTAAGTAACAAATAAGAAATTTTAAAATTAGAACAATGTTAAGTGCCACTAAAAAATAAAATATAATAAATACTAAAGAGGTCGCATCGAGCAGGGTATATTGAAGCAAACGTTCATATAAAGAAGTATCGAAACGTAAAACAGTGATGGCTGTCTACAGTCGTTTGTTTTTTGTTGCAGCTGTCATAGATATTTATTTTCCCTTATTTTATTAACTAGCTAGGCTTTACGTTTGTAAGAAGAAATAATTATTTGTTTTTTTTTTCTATATCCTTTTTTGTTACAATTCCTCATCTTCGCCTACATAAAATCACAATAATTTATCTAATAATTTGAGCAAAATCTTGAGCTAGAATCTTGTGTTATATCTTACTATAATTAAACGACAGCTTACTATTGAGTACACATAATTATCTTACTCAATATCGGAGAAGGCACATAATTAATCGCACTTACGCACAAGGATTAATCTACTTCGCGTGCTCCGATATCACAAATCAATGCCTTTAAGCGCTGCAGCGCTGTATACGCGTAAAAGGAAACGCTTCCATTAATTTCCATCCGCTTTACTTAAATCGCTTACAATTAATGTTTATTTACGCGTTTATTGTATGGGATCGCAACGCTAAAATGTTTGAAGAAGGTCAGAATTCATTGAACCTTTTTTAACGTAGCTTAATACCTTTACATAGTTTGAGACTAAAATATTTTTTTAATACGACAGCATTCCCAATTAAATTAGCTTTAAAAACAGTAAAATTTAAATGCACCTCGACATCTCGCAGTCAACGAAAGAAATATATTTATGTATTTTGAAATATAAATACATAAAATCGAATACTTCAGGGATCACTAAGTTTAGTTTTACAATATGACGCTCCATATTTTTTTACAAGAAATAAAATATGACATTTTGTTTTATTTTTGCAGTTAACAAGTTACTTGTCATGACGGGGAACCTTAAAATAATTAGTGATGTACAATCTTATCTCATCATAATTATGGAAGCATTCATATGACGTAGCCTAACCGCCCGAGCCGTATCCATATCATTCCTGTTGATGAATGAGCTGTTTGAGGATTTCAGTGCAGAGCACAGTCCGAGTTAATAGACCTGTGGTGTTGACAGTGTTCAAAAACTATTATGGTTAGAACCACGATAGCTCAATTGGAAGAGCGCCTGACCCGGTATGTCAGAAGGGTGTAGGTTCAAATCCTGCTCGTGGAAATTTTTTCAACATTTGTGTTTTTGTAATTTGTTCGCAACAAAATTTGCGTTAAAAAATTATTTTTCATCAGCCAACACAATACACAACGTTTTATATATCGGTATATCTACCAATCAACTAAATGTCTGTACCTCGTATGCACAGTCTATCGAATACAGCACTTAGAAACTATGTTAGCTTTAGTGTACGTCTTATAACGGCACTCTGTTTGAAATGACCACTGAGCCATCTTTCCGAGTATACTCGAGTGGCATGTGGAGACTGCAAATGCAGAGGGGAATCGATTAATGGAATATTCACTTGGGAGCCACTCGTGTGGAAACTGTGTCACACAATACTGTGCGTCGCCAGTTTATTTCTGGCCTGTGGTAGCCTTGCCGTCATTTGTTTTACGGACATCACTGTTGCCATTTATAATTATTCTAATGCAAATAGAACATATATTATTAGAATATTATTATTTTTCAACTGCAGGGCAAATACCTAATCGAACAGTTATACCTATATTTTATTCTCTATTTTAAAAATAGTATAAAAAAATAAAGAATATTTTACTTACAAAATAATTTTTAAAACTTAGCCTAAATAAAGATAAGATAAGATAAGATAAATTTTTATTGCCATAAAATTGTGTAAAATACATAGCAGGTGTTGAGCATAATAATGGGAACAAACAATTTACCCTAGTCGGGTATGCAATTTTTAGTAGGTAGGTATATGATACATAGAAACAGCCGCTATGCTGTTTTTGTACCGAAATATTCAGTCAGACTGTAGAATGCCTGATTTATAAGCCATCTTTTTAATTTAATTTTAAAACAACTTATATTTACTGAGGCTTTTTGATCTGTGGGCAGATGATTGAATATTTGGATACCAGTTACATAGACACTCTTGTGATACAGGGCATTATTAATATTTGGTAAAGACAAGTCATATGTATATCAATCAATCAATTATTTAAAATTATTAAAAAGTATTAAAGAATAAAATGGGTCAGAGAGGTCGAGGCCTGAACCAATATTCCTTTTTAGCTACTCTCGGAAATTTGTGGTGATAATAGAGTTATTTGTCAAAAGAACATATTATAATAATCTAATTAGTTTTACAGTTTCTTCTGAAAAAATATCATAATAAAACTTTTGCTAGGAGTGCTTGCGTGTGTACTGATAGGATACAAACTGTACTTGCAAACATACAAATCTTTATATTGGTTAATACTAAGTGTATTGAATAGTATATAGTATGTAGTGTTTACTATAAGCTACCAACGTTAGAGAGTATGATAGGCTAATGCTGAATCTGAGATAAAAATTGGAATCTCTTTCAATAATCGTTTCGTTCAAAGTTTTGTTAAAAGAGAATCTATACTAATATTATAAAGAGGAAACCTTTGTATTTTTATATGTATGTATGTCTGCAACGAATAAACTCAAAAACTACTGGACCGATTTAAAAAAAAACGACGGGTTGCACTCTGTGAGTGCGGCAGAAGTGAAAACTTGAATATTAACGTTGTGCATTTTTGATATTTTGGAATGGTTAGGGAATAATTTTGCACGAATTGCTTTAATTATCAGTATAAAAGTACTCTCATTTATGTGGTAGAATACAATATTTATTTATTGGGCTATCGTACATAAACTATATAAAATATATATAAATAAACTATATATAAAAATTTATATTACGCCGTGCCAGCTGTCTAGTCTCCATCCGTCTTACGAATTTTCGATCAGGTCACGTGTCCTGACGCGAGTTTAACATTTTTTACCCATTCCAAAAAGTGCACAACGCCGCTAAAGAAGTTTTCACTTCAAAAATTCTTTCATCATTACATCATTACATCATCGCTACACTAGCGCTGAGTAACATAGGGTATATTTAAAAAAAAAATTAAAAAATGCGATTTGAAGGCCGCCGTATCAGCTAGTCTTAAATAAATACAGTATTAGTTAAAATGATAAATGCTTTAACAAAGATGAACATAGAACAATCGTTTTATATTTAGTACCTACATTAAGACATAGTAAACTTCAAATTATAGTCGTATCGCGCTCAACACTAGTCATTACAGCTGGCCGGGTGGATATCTCGGGATCCTGTACAAAGTGCGAACAATGGGATGGAGTCAAAATTTGCCGAATACCGCCCGGCGATATTGCCCCAACTTTAGCCTTTACGCCGTCTCATTCACACGCAATACTAAATCTGCTTATGACTACTAGCAGCCGCCATATACGCAGTAGACACGTTATTTTATATATTCTATTTTATATTCTATTTTATTTTAGTTTAATCAGGAAACATACAATACAATTTTTATTTATAAATGTTACATACAATTTTACATACATCAGTAAAGTTTCCACTTATGGCTAATACATTAGTTTGGGTAGGTACTTAAAGTATGATGTCAGTGTGTTTACGTATGATAGTTTCTTTCTATTATTTATTGATAAATCAAATCATTTTAGCAGTAAATTAGATAAATAGATATTGCTAACACTATTACACACAAAACAAATAACAGAAAATTTTAAAATAGTAGTTGGCAAAGGCGGTCTTATCACTTAAAGCGATCTCTTCCAGACAACCTTTGTGGTATAAAACAAATTAGGAGACAATGAGAAGTAGTGTACCGGCAACCAGTAAATTAAGTACGACTTTATAAATTACTATCTGACCCGGCGGACTTCGTGCCGCTTTGACAGTTTCCATCATTGAGTTAAAATATATATTAATGGTTTACATAACAACAAAACAAACAAATCATTTTGTATTGGAAAATTAAATTGTCTTTTTTTATTTTTTTTATTAATATACATAGCCTATGTTACTCAGCGCTAATGTAGCATTCTAATGGTGAAATATTTTTTTAAATTGGTCCAGTAGTTTTTGAGTTTATTCGTTGCAAACACACATACATACATACATATAAACATACAAAAATACAAAGGTTTCCTCTTTATAATATTAGTATAGATATACATTAAATGATAAGTTCTAACTCACTAACTGACTGACTCAGCTAAAATTTCGTAAGGAGGTTCCCTTTATGTTGTAGACAAGAAATAAAGAAGAATTTTTCAAAACTTTACGGTACTACGGGATACGGTGTTTTCGCAGACAAAGTCGCGGGCGGCCCATCGTCATCAACAGGCTATACTAGTCCAGCCTCTCGAAGTACAAGCCATTGCGGGCGGTCGCTAGTAAATAACTTAGAAAAATACATATTTGCCGAGTTCTTAGAAACAATCTTAAGAAATCAAAGAAGGGCCTTACATATCCGGATATGTCGGCATGTCGCTGGCACAGGACAGACAACAAAGGCATTTTTTTTATATTACTTAATACATAATGTAGTCGGTTAACATAGTAGTAATAGCAACATAGCTTAGGTACTAACTGAAGATGAGATCAGACAAGAACCCCGTTAAGAAAGCACTTGCTTCCAGAGACGCAGTTTCATTAAATGTCACAGCCAGCCACATAGTAAGCCGTCTTAATGAAACTGTAATACAGTTTAAAATAAGGTACTCTTACCGAAAGTCTTAAAACCGCATCTTTCCCTGTTTTAAAGGGTTTTATTTAGCTCGCCCTGTTTATTTGTTTTGGTCAAATCTAGTAATTAAAATTTGACCTGCTTCCTGTTGACGGATTGATTTGAAATTTGGTACACACCTTTAGTTCTGATAACAATATAATTCAATTTATTCGGTATCATTGTAAATTAAAAATGGCTGCCGCTACATAATGGCAGGTTACATATATTTTATCATTACTACCTCAATATGGGTATCACATGAAAGGGCTTGATTAGTAGAATAGTTCTTTATGAAAATAAAATGAAAATCTAATATGGCCGCCGACAAAATGGCAGGTTCATTTTTTTCTTTTCACAACCCCTTCAATATGGGTATCAAGTAAAAGGTCTTGACTAAATGAATTAAAAAGAATGAGAAGTATGTAACAATATTAAAAACTAAAAACTTAAAAATAAAAAAATGAGAAAAAGCGGTTTTATTGAAAATAAAAATTTTAAAAAAATGATGTAGACTATGTACTTAAAGCTAAAAAATAAGTCGGGAGATCCTAGGTACCAGTCATCACACCACTCTCCTCATCAACCTAGTAAATAAAATCATTGGGCGTGTGAAATTTGTATCAAGTCAACCGCTATAACATAATAAAAATGCTATTTACATATTTACGCAGGTTACGTGCGCCCAACGATTTCATTTTTTTGTCTGATCAATGCCCTAAGTTAATGAGGAGAGTGGTGTGATGACTGGTACCTAGGACCTACTAACTTATTTTTTAGCTTTTAGTATATTGTCTACATTTTTTCTAATCTTTATTTTCAATAAAACCTTTTAACTTAAAAAAATTTTTTACTCATTTTTTTCTCTTTTCGAAGAAGCTTGATGGCGCGCTTCGTATTACGATCTTGCAAGTTAAACCACCTGCGCAACGCATGATTATCAGATGGGTAACTAAATAATAAAAATCTATAGATCCAATTTATTTAGAAAGGCTCGTGCCGCTGAACCCCGGATGTTCTTGTAAAATTGTAGTTTTTAAAACCAGGCCGCCATAATGGGTTCTAGCCTCATCTCCTCATGTGCGATTGTTCAAGTTGAAGGTCTAAATCCAGCAGAAGGATGTTTATAGAATAATGACAAGCTTTTAGCAATAATTTTTAACGTACCACTTATTAAATCCTATTGAAATCGTCCGTATCTCGAAATTAAATGTCCCAAAAAAGAATATGGTCTCGCTAATAAGTCGACCCAACACTGCAGGACTAAGTGATTCTCATCCGGCGATATTTAAATGAACCCCTGATGGCTCTATCGGTTTTTGCACGTCATCAGTTTCCCGCGGAGCACCCTTCATCTCCCTCTGAATGGAAATTTCTTCAATGCGCACATCGCCCCCCTCCTACCTCGCCTATCCGCCGACTATATTCGCTGACTTCGCTTATTGCTTCACTAAAATACGACCTGAGCGATTCGTTGGCTATTCATTATGCATGTAGGTTGATAACTTTCGCTGTTGTCGAAGGAGACTTTTAGATTTCAACTTTGAAATACAGAAATAGCATGTTACTTTCTGTTTTTGTAAAACTTGGTTTCAGCAGAATCCCTGGGACTATTTACCTATTCTGTTTATCGCAGTTGTCAATATTTTATTTTGAAGAGCGCCCTTGCCTTTTATTTATCATCATTTTTTGCATATTTTTTACGTAGTCCGGGTTATATATAAGGGTAATGTTAGCCCTGGTGTTGAAAGCGCATATTATAAGGGCTAAGCAAGCAATATTATGGAGTAATGGTTGACCATAACTCCTTCCATTGAAAAAATATACAAAATAGTCATCTTAACCCGTCACGCGCCACAGGTATAATTAGCACGACATATATAACGTACCTATTAGTTTCGTCGAATTTTGGTTGTTTTATACACGTGGATTGTAACAGTTTATTCAACTTAAAACGTAGTCGAAATCTATTTGAGATCTAATTTGAGAAAATTAGTTTATGTTTGGAAGTAAGTACTCTGTCACCGAATTTTCATCAGTCACTTTCCCAGTTAATTAAGTTTTGATTTCACAAAAGTTCTCGGAAACAGGAATATTCTTCACGTAAACAATAATGCGAGTTCGCCTATCCGCACTAGTTTAATTAAAGTTGTTGGAACAATAAAACCGCGGTACAGTCAGCGCCCCATTAGGCCGCGAGAAATATTGAAAGCAGCTTCACATAACTTAACCGGCTCTTAATTAGTTTTTGGTTGAACCTCGTATATTGTTAGACGTGCTGAATTAAACTGTTTTGCTGTGCCATAATATTGATGCATACTATTTGTTAAGTTAATAAATTTATATGATTGCAATTTGTTACGTGCAGTAAAATCCTCACAACGCAGTATTCTAGAGGTCATTCCGAATCCAATGAGCTATTGCTCATATTTTTAGGAGCTTTATCTCTATTTTTCACGTTTTTTAACTTGTTGACCGGACTATACTAGTTCTTACTTACTCTTACTCTTACTCTCTTACTCTTACTTACAAATTGTAGCCTCAGTGTTGTCAATTACTGACAATTAAATCTATACTAATATTATAAAGAGGAAAGCTTTGTATTTTTGTATATGTGTTTGCAACGAATAAACTCAAAAACTACTGGAACGATAAAAAAAAATCTTTCACCATTAGAATGCTACATTAGCGCTAAGTAACATAGGCTATATTTAAAAAAATGTTTAAAAATAAAAGTACATCTGTGCGAAGCCGGGGCGGGCCGCTAGTCGTTAATAATGTCTTCTTTAGGTTTAACTGTTTTAAGCGGTTTGAAAATTTTCATAATTATACCATGGACTATAGAAACGTTTTTCTAAATACTATCAAATAGCAGTTGATAGATTCTATAAACTGTTAATCTCTGTATTTCGGCTAAGCATAAAAAGTGTTCTTAAAATTGACTCATTGATTTCTAAGAATAAGAGCTTTTAAATTCTAAAGGGATAAGTATCAAAATGTAAAATGGCTCATAATTGTAAGTTTATTTTCAATGATTGGAAACTTAAATTAAGAAAATGGTCGGTCCTGTAAATGCGTTCGCTGGGAAGGTACTAAACTTAATAAACCTGATAACATTCTAGAGCGCAGTTCCAATTACCTTGCAGTGTTCAAGGCACTCTGCTCAACATTTGCCCAGCGATACAGTTTAATCACGCTATAGATTTTGTCAACAGCCTTTACCCTAACTGAAAGAATTGTTTCGAAGAACATTTTTGTTCGACCTTTTAGTCGTTATTTGTTGAAATAAATTGCTGTGTAAAAATGTACTACGAGACAATTCATATAAGCAAAACCTTTTATTCCTACCTTCTGAATTTATCAGCTCCGAGAAGTACAAATACAGGAAACATTATGTATATCAAAGGAAAAAAAAAGTAAATTCGTGAAAGGCTGTTAACGAAAAAAACCGTTGGACATTGTCGTTATGAAATGAGTATCCAATATACGACATAGTACGTTATAACGCTTTTATCCATACGTAGACATCTTTTTTGTTGACCATTCAGCCGTAAAATGTAGCTGTCTTTACACCGTACGATATCATTGCGCTATAAAGTCGATAATAAAAAGGTTGTTGTTGTGCAAAATTTACAACCGCGCGTGCGTCGGGTGCCTCTACATTGTTGTCACATTTCACGCCAACATAATTATTCAGACCATTATTTATTATTAGAATTTTCTTTTTATATTAATTTAGAAGTTTAATTTTAAGTACGTTAATTTACTTGTTATTGTTTTTGTTTGTACATATTAAATTTAGAATCATTGATTTCAATAATGAAAGCCTTAACCCAGCAGTGGGACTGTATATAGGCTGATAACTTTAACTTGAAATCGTAATTTTTGAACCACTCTTTTACTTATAAAAACACTTAAATAAGTTCTGGGTTCAATGCCAAGGTCAGACAAAGTATGTTTCGAATTTTCGATGCATAACCCGACTCCAGATCGCCAACCCGCATAACTTGATTTCAATGATTACTATCATTGAAATCTTTTACCGACCTTAGAATTGAACCCAGGACTTATTTAAGCCTTTGATAATCATCATTCATTTATTTATGGTGTAGCTAATTGCCCTTAAAATGTTTTAGTCGAAATAAAATCTAAGTTACCGCTAAACCTATTTTAGTTAAAGTTTGTTATACCCATGCCAAACTCTTAAAAAAAAGCCAATAAGAATTGAAGATGTTTGGTTCCACATTGCTCAGTGCGTGCATAATCTCGATTAATTCGATCAAAACCAAAATTGGAATGGCGACATTGCAACTCATTTGGTTTGACACCAAGGAGGCTCTGCTTCAATGTCGTACAAATTCTCGTTTTCACTACCGTGATCAAATGGTAAATGAAACTCACTCTGAGCACTGTGAGCTTGACACCATCAAATTGGACAGCATAGGTTAGTTATAGAATAAAATTGTACTAGAAAAAACCAGTTTCAGGAAGCTCGAGTGGAAATCGAACCCTTGACCTTTGGATAACCGGTTGTTGAACCGGTTTTACTAGTAAAAATCGGAACAACGAGTTTTCTGGGGCCGATTTTTACTATTAAAACTTTATCTTATAACTATATATCCCCTCAAGTGTCGAGCGACCACCAGGTGGCCGATAAAAATAAAATTTCTATTGTGTCTGGTATTCGCGCGCTCGAGCTCTTATAGCATTCATTGACTAGACTTGAAATCGCATCAGATAGTGACATTGTGGCGACCACACGACCAGCTAATGCCATATCATCGGTGGGCGTGCAAGACCGCGTAAGAGTAGTTTGTAAAAACCGCATATCTGCTTTGAAACTTTTTTTACAGAAAGACGAATAAAGTGAATATCTTGGCCAATTAAATGTTCCGTCTTTACTTGTTGCCCCAAAGAAGTAGCAAATATGCCAAGAGATCCACTTTCTGTAAAATGGTGTAAAAGCATATACGCGGTTTTCATAAACTGCTCTTACGCGATGTCGCACACCCACCGACGATATAGCTTTTAACTTTGTCTTCAAATAGCATTCGCAAACATTTTCGATGTGTTTCGCCAAAACGCCAAGGTCTACAGGGTTTAATTTCAGCGTCAGAAATAAATAAAGACGCACATAGGCAGTGTTCACGCAAGTACCACACCTTTAAAGTCTGAAATTTATAGCTCAATAAAGCGGGAAAGGTCTCGTAATGTTGTGGTGCTTGTAATTTAATGAGGTGTTGCCTAATTGCGGAGAATACAACATTATTCCTTAATGCTTCAGTCATAGTAAAAAGGCTGAAAAAATACACAAGGCAATGCTGATTGCTGAGTTCATTGTGTTAAATTCAATGAAAAGGGT
Source organism: Eudonia mercurella (assembly GCA_963082485.1). NCBI lineage: Eukaryota > Metazoa > Arthropoda > Insecta > Lepidoptera > Crambidae > Eudonia > Eudonia mercurella. The sequence continues at coordinate 4,408,663 of OY720034.1, read as the reverse complement.
GTATAACAAAAAACTTAACCTACACTATATCTTTTGCCTTTTGTTGATTTAATCTCGTCTAGCCCTAGTCTGAATAAAGGACTCAACCCCAAAACAACCCTTTAAGCTTCCAGTTATCATAATTCAAATATCATTTTATATGACTACATTTAGAATAGTCGTGTAATAATTTTCTTTCCATTTGAGAAGAGGTATCAACGCATTGTATGTGCTCGTTTGATCCTTTATTGCAGGCATCGTTTATTTTGACGTTTTCGTTCTGCAATGCTATTGACTGTGGCATTGTCGTTTCTATATCTATAGCACCAGCTTATAATCGTTTGATCTCTCGTTAAAATTAATTAATGTACGGCGAAAGGGTAGAGATTTTTGCTAATTAAGTCATCTTCTGGTCCACTGGTTTTAGCTTGCTTTGCGTTACTTTTGTTAAATATATTAATAAAATAGGATCTTACCTTTCTTGCTTACGTACTCATAGCTATGTTGGTATACATAACAGTAGGTACTAACGTACTGAATTAAGAGATATAATCGAAAAAGTGTGTTTAAATACCTTTTTTATATCATAAGAAAAAAAAATGGTTTGATAACTTTGCAAAAACGTAAAAGAATCTAGATAGCAACGTTTCAGTAAATTATTGTGGACAGTTAATAAACTTTATGCTGTAGTCCAATTAGAAAGAGTTATTTAAAAAAAAGGAGTCATAGAGTACAAACGGTTTAAATTAGAATCTCGTTCATAGATAAGAAATCATGCGATTAACACTTTTTCATTGTAGACTTCAAATCGCATATTTCTTTTCGATACATTTTTTTGGAAAATATTAAATAGCAACTAGAGTAGAAAGTTTACTTACAATTGGCTTTAGTTTGTATAACACCGTGTGGCGTAAGTCATTCTAATCGGTCTTCTGTGTTAGTGACACAATTTTCTAGACATTTTACAGTTTCATATTAAAGCTGTACTCCGTATATACGAAAGTTCAGTGTGATTATGTGCTGAAACTCTGAGAAGCCCTCATCTGTCTTGTGATATCTACGACCTATTTTCTAGCTACAAAACACGTTGCTGCAATGCATCGTGGAAAATAGCCTTATTTGAGAATCCTATTTTTCTTACACCTTAGTTCACAGACGCCTTGCTTATTTTATTTTTCAAGCAGAAAACCTGTGAAACCTATCCAGCTCGCCAGCTGATAAAGCTGTTTGCTGGAAACACTATTGCACGTCTTGATAACAAATGGTAACGTGGGACATGGGGTATTTATTTCGAGATCGACTATGTAGTTGGAGATAACCTTACTTGAGAACAACAACGTTAAGTTCTTATAAAAAAAATTGTTCATTAAACTATAACTAATAATAAATTATTATTAGTTATAGTTTAATGAACAATTTTTATTAATAATTGTTGACTTCTTGGCGGGAAAGTGAAGAGTTGCGGTTTTGTTTTATTTTCGAAAATTTGTGTTATATCGAATATTAATGTGAAATAATGGTTGATTATTAACCGTTAAGTGTTCGTGAGTGTGCATGAGTGTTGGCAAATGAAACAAAACTGTGCAACGTCACTTTTCAAATTCTCTCAAGAAGTCCGCTCGAGGATTTAGTAAAGCCCCACATCTTTACTGAGATAGTCGAGGGGTTGGGGGGTACTTATATCATTTCTCACTTCTCATTTCTATTATCATTCATCATCATCATACAGAAAAGAAATATTGTTTATTTATGTATTACTTGTTAGAAATATTACTTTGACACTGGCTAAATGTACTAATCGCACGAAGCCATCAACAAAAAGAAAAAATAATAACAATCATTGTTGCTACGTTTTTACAACGCCTCGGTGGCTGAGTGGCAAAGCGCTCGACTCTATGCCCGATGGTCCCGGGTTCAATTCCCAGGTCGGGCAAAGAGTGTTTAGGATTTTTTGCGATGCATAGCCCGGGTTTGTGATCACCAACCCGCATTTGGCAAGCGTGGTGATTAAGCCATTACACGTTAATTGTAGTGATGACTTGATTTCAATGATGGAGGCCTTTGCCCAGGAATGGGACAGTCATAGGCTATTTACTACTTTTACAGACTATATATAAAAACATTTTGCTGTGATAAAAGTACGCACATACAACTAAAATTTCGACAGTGACACCACACTTGGTAAACAGGAAGAGTCTAAAGCCGTAATTTTTTCTATATCCTTTCAATATTAATGAAGCATTATTGTCAATACTTAGTCCATTTCTCTTTACTTTCTCTTAACATATGGCCCGTAAGTTAGTAACAGAATGGTATCCAAGAGATAGCAAAAGAAATAGAGGCAGACAAACCAAAAGATGGGAAGATGACTTCAAGAAAATAGCTGGTCCGATATGGACCCGTTTAGCAAGAGAGAGGAATACGTGGAAATCTTTAGAGGAGGCCTTTGTCGACAGGCTAGCTGTTTCATACAAACATCCAGTTGCCGATCATTCAAATGCAAGTTAGAATTGATTAAAAGAATATAGTTTTTAGTAAGTAGGCATGTATGTGTATGAATTGCAAGGAAAGAAACAGTAATAAAGGCTATTTTATTTTATTATTATTTTATTTATTGTCAATACAAATAAAACTATTTTAAATACGTAGTAAAATAGTAACAGTGTTGAAAAACAAATGTGCATTTAATGACCCAAATGAATCACAACACTTACTGACATTAAACAGAACCTTGAAACAGATAAACGGTGCTAAACGCCCAAAAACATTATAGTTTAGTCATAAACTAGGTACATAATGCTCGCGTTTCGTCCGACTTAGTTTCTTTGGGCGTGGTAACAATTAATTACCAAACATTTGATGTAGTTTCACATTGTAGTTTAACATTTGTTGTAGTTGAGGGAGCTCGATGGCGCAGTGGTAAACTCGCCCGGTCTGCGAGTGCTGAGGTTTTAAGCAACTTTCGCTTAGGTCGGTCATCGGATGGATGACCAAAAAATTTATCATTTCGAGCTTCAGAAGGCACGTAAAGCCGTTGGTCCCGGCTGCATTAGCAGTCGTTAACAACCAACAATCCGCACTGGGCCCGCGTGGTGGTTTATGGCCCGTTCTCCCTATCCATCTATAGGGAAGGCTTGTGCCTTAGCAGTGGGAACATAAAATGAGCTGATGATGATGTAGTTTATCGTGATAAACTTAAATACCGAAGCGCAACATTTATTAAGCTCATTTATATTAAAGAACCCAAATGAAAATTGAAAATCTTACAATAAGTATCTCTTTTTTATCACTCCGTTCATACAGACACGCCAAACCTTCGCCTAAGTCAGAAAAACGGTAATATATTCATTCATTCCCGCCATATTTGGGTCCGAAAGTTCGAGTAATGAAACCCTTCACATAATGTACTCAACATAAAATAAGTTGTAAGTGGTCCGACATAAGTAAGATTATGGAAATGTATTTTTTTGCTTTGAAAGGCTTTCGTTATCTAAGTTAATGCAGTTATTAATTGTACTTACTCTTTAGCTATGTGAAGATATGAATACTTATTTGTAAACATACATAAATTTGGCAGGTTAGCGACCAATACCAGTGAAGCCACCTTATTCTATGGCAATGCAGCACCTTTCATTCAACTTATACGTCTCAAGGACGACCGACTCGAAGAAAATAGAAGAAATATCAATAAAACAGCCATTTATTTTTTTTATTCTTTTATTTACAATTTTTCTCTTTAGTGTCTAAAACTCTAATGAGTTGTTCCAGACACCACGCATTTCTCTACATGTAACATAATTGTACAGTATTGGTTGGTCCACGTCACCTAATAATGTTGCCGTAACCGTTCAAATCGTAATATTTTTACATTACAATAAACAATATTCACCAATGTAAGTATTTGCTAACTTTTCCTATTCGAATTTCTAAACACAAATATGAAAGTACGCAAAGTGTGAAAACACTGTACGTGCTCTTAAACGAAACCCGTAATAACACACGATAAAAATGTCAAACAAATCTTACACCCCCAAATAAACTGAACTAAATCAAGTGTCGGCCAACTTCTCACATTTCTATTTACCCTTCATATATTATTAGGGCTTGCTTCGGACCTCGTAAATCTCTTACAAAGAAAACGAAAATGGCTTTAGAGTGGAGGCAAAATGTGATAAGTCACGCCGCCGGCCCGACGGTCTGCGCCCTGTGGAACAACTTTTGACATATTGCCTTGATAGTTTATTTACAAAAGCCTGCGACACTGCGAAACGATTAGGCCGAGTTCATGATGTTATTGACAAATTAAATGCTAAGGAGAAAAGGATCCTTTAATTTTATTCTGACATTGCTCTATGACAGAGAAAGCTGTACAACAATAACATTCGTAGATTCTCGGATATGTAAACAAATATATTAATATCGACCGATAGTAATAAGATTGCATTTGCTAAGCATTCAACAACAAGTGAGTGAGGTGGGTGAGCCAGAGTGGAGCGAACTTATTGAATGCGCTAGCGTAATTGGTGACCCAGCGTGGTGCGCGAGTCAGCATTGTGGGTCACATGGCACAAAACGCTCATATATTATTCTATGTCGAAAACTCTGACGCTCAGCCTTAGGGAGATTAATGCAAAATTCATGTGAACATTATTGTCCTTAATCGTGTAATTATCAGATAATCGGTATTGGAGTAGTTAGCACTATTACGGGTCAATGACCTCAAATGTAGGCATATTCTAATTTGGACATGTGATTCTATGAATAATTCTAATCAAACTTTGAATCTGTTTTATTATATCTTAGGTACAGGTACCTATTACCAGTGACGTGATAAACACACATCAACAGAAAAATACTAACCCACAGACCAATAACCAAATCAAAATATTCCCTAATTTGGCGGGAATTCACGGATTTCAAGCATGTTCATAGATTTACACAATGACATGTCGTAAGTGACAAAATTAGCTTTACCTACTACTATACTACTTTGAACATTAGTGAAAATGTCGGAAAAACCAATCAACCACTAGAAAATACCTCAAAGACTTAGTAATCACTTAAAATACATTGAATTAAATTTTAAATGGGTCGAACGGTGTCATTTAAAACCCATTAAAGTCATTTTACAATCTGTGGACGAAATAACATAGTAACAGGTAAAAAGTCCAACACTCGTGAAATACGATAATAACGGACGAACCGGACACGATTAATTCAACTGCCATCAGCAGAATGTTTTAAATTATGCCGCAGACAGACGAGCGCTCGCGTGGAGTGCCACTCTGGATTAATAGCGATCAGCGACTTTGGGTAACAAACAAATAGGACTCAGTATGAAGGCTGGTAAATAATAAAAACTATTTTTTTACTTAAATGTTTGCGATATACGAGTTTTTTTTTTTTGAGAAGCTCCATGGCTTACGAGGTAGACGCGCCCGGTCTGCGTGTGCTGAGGTTAAGCAACTTTCGCAAAGGCCGGTCATCGGATGGGTGACCAAAAATTTATCATGTCTAGCTCCTCCGTGCTTCGGAAGGCACGTAAAGCAGTTGGTCCCGACTGCATTAGCAGTCGTTAACAATCACCAATCCACACTGGGCCTGCGTGGTGATTTATGGCCCGTTCTCCCTATCCATCCATAGGAAAGGCTCGTGCCCCAGCAGTGAGGACATTAAAATGAGCTGATGATGATGATGATCTGCGTTTTCGAACCCTTTACAAGATCCGAGGAGAAGCGAGTAAATCCGCATTAAGTGTTTCAAATCAAAGATTGATGTTCGCGTAAACTTTACTAAACATAATTTTTTATTTTAGCCTTTATGTTTTTTCCCGAAAAACGTTTAATGACTTAACCAACTAAGATGCACGGTGACCAGATATACACAAAATATAAATTATTTTCTATTCTACATTAAAAAAACGAATTCTCTAAAAACACTAAATTTTGTGGGTTAGATGCAAGCGTAGTCAACTGGGCGTCAATCTGCTACGAGTATTTAAAAATGTCCACAACAGCCTGATTCTGTCATTGACATTTTTCCCACATTCCAAATATCAAAATGAAGCCGCAAAACCACGACATCGGATGTTTTAAAATATCACAATCAAGGCCCCGGTTGCATTACTATCACAGAACCCGTCCTTATGATGACAGCTAATTTATATTTCTGCCGCCAAGCAGCAGCAATGTCCTGTGTTTCGGTTACCATAAAAATATATGAAATGACTTACACCTTTTTACTTTCTAAGTCTCATGACGCTCAATGTACCGTGAAGCGATAACATTATTATGACATTATGCATAACGTAAATATTTCCACGTCAAGCTATTTTGGTGCTAAGGTTCAATTTTCAGTTTATTTATGATCTCATATAGATTAATGTACGAGATGTGGGTGTGATATGGTGTTTCAAAAAAGGGTTGTTTTTTTTATATTTTACAATTTAACTTAACTATGTATTTATTTGTATAATGTTATAACGCCACCTTATGTTCTTGTAGTATCTACTATTTTGTAGCAAGCTTTTTATAGTACTTACTTTGTAGTAATATACATACTGTATATACGTTCGTGTGAACGTATATACAGCCAAAATTTAACATCGTGCTCGAAACTAAACTTAACAAAGAAAGCTGTTAACTCATTTTAGTATAACATGCTTCAAACTCCAAAACTATGCTAATATCAACGCTACCGATAACTGAATTTCACTTAACTATGTATTTATTTGTATAATATTATAACGCCACCTTATGTTCTTGTAGTATCTACTATTTTGTAGCAAGCTTTTTATAGTACTTACTTTGTAGTAATATACATACTGTATATACGTTCTTGTGAACGTATATACGCAGCCAAAATTTAACATCGTGCTCGAAACTAAACTTAACAAAGAAAGCTGTTAACTCATTTTAGTATGACATGCTTCAAACTCCAAAACTATGCTAATATCAACGCTACCGATAACTGAATTTCAGTTTACACTGCAAACTTGACTTGGACACCCACTATGACAAAACAGTAACCTATTTACCATGTAGCCTGCCCTTACATAACTAACTTGTTGCTGTATTTCCCAGGTCTCACTGCGCAGTCCGAAAGTAAGCCCAAAATTGAAACTAAGCATGTTCTAGAACTTTTAAATATCCATTTCAATTATCGAACATAGCTTTCCTTAGCCATTCTTAGCATTCGCTATCACTACTTTGAACTAGTTCAATTGATTTTCCGGATAGAACACATCTCTTAGAATACTTACACTTCATGTTGATACACTTTGTTGCAACCGGTGTTTTGTTAAACGAAGCTATATCGAATCCATTTTGTGATGGCAGCGATTCGTTACTATGCAGCGAGGTTTGCAACCGAGTGTATTTTAGTTTGATTAAACTTTTATCTATTCCACGTCAGCTACTCACAGACATTTTGAACAGGTATTCTTATTGAGCACATTTCTCAATTGTTTTAGAAAATATCAAAAACATAAAGATCTTTTAAAAACTTCAAATACTTAGTTATTTGATGGAGCAGTTAACGCCGCTTATTTGTATTCCGCAAAATGATATTCAAATTTTGTGGAGAAATGGAATTTGTAAAAGTAATCATAAGACGGAAAAGAAGTTCTAAATAACAATAATCTTTCCGTAATCATGTTTTTGGGAAATGTGCTTTAAATGAGAGTACCTTTAGGAACATTTTTGATTGATCGAACACTGATATCTACCCTATAATTGACTATTGGCAAAACAGATTTTAGTTTACCGTAAATTAATAATTATCACAAACTGTACAGTATGGTACTAATTGGTTTATAGCTAATAAGTAATAAGCTTATAGCAAATAAACATTGCGTCTGCGATTCCGATTTCAGTGCGCACTGTTCGTTTTAATGCAATTTGTTTCATAGCCCGAAACCGCATGACCTAGATAAAGTAAATAGTGGTTTTAATTCACTATTTTATGAAGTTAACTCAACATTAAAGTAAATCAGTGTACGAGCGAAACCCCAGCTCTCATCAAATATTTGCGTTTTAAACATTATAATGGAATGTCTGTACCCAGTTTTATGATCCTTTATGTTCAACACACTCTAGAAACATTAGAATTTTCGCATGACGTAGTTTGGTATCAGATGACGTCACTACTTCGTCATCACACAAACTGTGTCCCTTGTCTTTTTGTGTCTGTAGGTTTAATAAGTAGAATCTGTCCACAGTTATCGACGACGATACGCCACATCTTTGAATATTCTATTGGTAAGTGTTAATTCTAAAAAATAATATTAATTTAAAAATTATATTTAAAACTTATTGAAACAATGTTGTTTGATGGGGAAACCTATTGTTTATTTCATTGATCAAAGTCAATTAAAAGGCCGTAGGCCGTCTCTTTTGTTGGACTTTGAAGTGCCATCCTAAGATGATGAAGATGAAGATGTAAATACTTAGAAATAGATGGATTAACACTATTATTTCATCTGACCGTATATCCGTTTACCGGCTTAATAACATAAAAAATAAAGCATTCTATACAGTCACAAATATCTTAACGACAATGTTAAACAAGTCCGAATTCCACGACCGGAGCTTGTCCAACACATTATCTAAACACAAAGAAAATTAAATTAAAAATTCTTGATTAGCCAAGATGTCATTTGAACTGTTGGACTGTGTTGTTTTGATAAATATGCCACTGAGAAACAAGTTAACCAAACATAAGTAATATTTAATTCAACTAATATACCCGAGACTTTACAGCTCGGAATTCTGTAAGATAGAAATCATTGAATCTTCTCGAGTTCAAAAAGGATATATATTTCGAATAACTTTTTAGCAAATAGCAGTTCACGAAGTCGTCTCAACTCGCACAAACTCGACTTGGTTTCATTGAATTACATTGTATAATGTTACAGCGGCACTCCTTGATGACAGCTCGATTTGCGTTTGAGTTTTACGGTTCGCACTGATGACGGAATTAAGTTAACTTGCCTTTGTGTATAATTTTTATGGTTGCATTTTTAACGACTTAGGTACTAGAGACAATTTGAGATGGCTGATGACGCGAGATGAGATGAGAAAAAGGCGTGGCGTAAAACAGTGACGCAAGATACTTCGTCATCGTACAGTACCAATGTAACCATATTTTTTAAAGTCCTTCTGTTTCACTAGCAAAAAATTATCCGAAATACTTCTCGAACAGTGTCAAACTGCGTTCAAGTACCTTTCTTATTTTGTTTATCTTCCAACTATAATATTGTAATAACCAAAGCAAAGCTTTGGCCTGAATGAAAGTTTCATGTGGTGGCCCGCGTACTTCTTAGCAACTAATAGCTTGCTAGCTTAGTAACAAATCTCGTTATTTATGATAGAAACTAAACAGACGAACGAAGTAATTAAATATTTTGCTTCCTATGGTTTTAGACTTCATCAAAATTTAATCCACCTCTGTGGTTTATTGCTGATATCGGTCTTAGCTTCAGAAGTTACTACTAGTTCGATTCTCAGTGTAGCTACATATTGTGTACCGATTTCGTTGATAGCTGAGTCCGCTTGGCTAGTAACCACCAAATTATATAAATTGGTCGCCATAGAATAAATATTAGTATCATTTTTATGTTGGTAGCCAATTCTTTTTAGTAAAATAAAATCTTTGAAATAAAGAGCTTCCATGAGCTCAAGTGAACAACAGAAAGGTCACAAACCGTACTAACGCTGAAGTAACATAAACAATGTTTGTTCAATCAATCTGGCAAACACTGTAAACGCAGATCTACACACACAGCAGCGGGCGTCTGCAATGTCGTCTCACATTCTTAATACGTCTTTTGACCCAGTACAGATGTGACAAGGTGCGCACGTTCGTTTATTTTCGATCGGAAAAAACCTGACGTTCGTTCAAACTGGTATTTAAAAATACAAAAAGCCGAATGTTTACGATAAGCTCACGAAATTACGAATTGGTATTCCTGATCAGGATACCTAATCAGGAAATTGTATTTGTGCGACCAAGCCAAGTTTCTAGCGATTAAAAGCGATTTTCCGCTATCGTTAACTGACTCGCACGCCTCAGACTAGTAAGGAATCAGTTGACACGCTTGCATCACTAAATAAGGAGGACCGAGAAGTTAAGCTTAATATATACCGCACTCGAGCAACACACACATTTTTTTTATATTTACGGGTAAGCACAGTGCCTTGATCTCACCTGATGTTAAGAGATGATAAGGCCAATTGGTGGAAGCGCACTTCATCCGGGATCCTCAACTAGTGAGGTATTGACTACTTTATCTCAGCTGCCGGAACACAACAATATGCTACAAACATTGATGTTATGGCGACATATTTTGATAAGATGGTAGCTAGCCAGGCGGACAAACAAGTTTTACCACTAACAAAACCGAGTACACAAACATGTACGCCCCGCTGGGAATCGAACCCGAGACCTCTGTGTCCAAACTGGTAATCTTAACCACTAGACCACAGAGGCGGTTATGGTCTATGTGTGCGGTGCTCGAACGGGTTTTTATAAAGCTTGCTTTCTGCAGTCTCCTTATTTTGTGCTTGCGTTATGCCAGCTCCTAGATAATTTCAGTGGATTGTTCGATCAGCGCTTCCTCTTTGTGTTATAATTATAAAAAATAGCCACAATGATTGTAATCTAAACAACGAATAAACAATCCAAGTTCTGGACATCTATAACCTAGTACGGTCCCAAAAGGAATCCCAAAGGCAATTTACCACAACCAACCTTAAATCAAGAAATGTAAAGATTATATTTCGTACGATGTCTCCGGCCAACCCACCTCAGAACTTTGTAATTTAAGAAATAAGAATTTATACGTCTTTCGTTTTCTTTGTATTGCACCGAAGGAAAAAGCGTTCGCAACTGTCTTTATCTCCCCATTGAAATCTCTTAGCGGCGATGGGGCGTTGACGAATATTTTCATACGGTCTAGGGTTGTTCGAACGAAAATTTGTTTTTAATATATGCATTTTATTGTATGAAAAAAGTCGTGACTATAAATAAGTATAGCATATTAAATTTGACACATAACATCAAACTTTTGAAACTCTAAAATAACATGTAATATTTCTCGACATTGATTAATGTCCACCAAATGTGTGGAAAACTCATTGGCTACTAATAGCAGATTTTCAAATATTACCTCATTATAAGAATCCATTACCTAGACACTATCCACTACCTAAAACAACGTATATTAAGAAGCAATTTCTTAAATACATTTATTTAAATAAGAGGCTTTGCTTTGATGCGGTAAAAGTAGTCCAGAGAACCGAATACTAGTGTCGAATCGAAATCGAATAACACTTACAAAAATCATAAAAGTGTATAACAACTTTATTTTTCTTCTTTGTGGAAATAATAATACCAATGACTTATTTCCGTCTATCAATCTAAATACCTATGATTGCTCAAAATATTTTACGCGTGAAATTAAAAAAAAACTTGATATAACTCTTTTGGTAACCTAGTTTTGTATGCATGGTCAAAAAAATATAGGAAAACGTGACCGTGCGCAAATGTGTTGCATTTTTGAATATCAATAGTCTTCGATGAAATTTGAAAGTCAATTTGCCGATTTATAACATTTAGGCGTTTGAAAATGTTTGGCACTACTATTTAGAAGCTTCACTCGAAGCTTCTAAATAGTAGTTAGGAAGTTGACAACCCTGTAAGTGGCGGTTTATTAAGCAAATTCTACAGCTTTGCACAATGCCCGACAAAAGTAGGGTAATCCCCGTAAAACTTGATAAAATATTATTTTTGTGCGGCAACTCGGCATGGTTCTTAGTCGAGTAGCATTGTTGTGGGTATCTTGACAAATGGAAGGTACAATGAGAATCGCGTAAGACGTTCTAAACATAACAGTTAATTATATACAAAAAATGTTCTCTCTATGGCATGTGCTATCAATACAATAATAATGTATACTATATTTACTTTGTGAATAACGTTGTTGGTTTCAACATTAGTAAGGTTATATATTTTAAGCTGTAGTATAAGACATGTTATGTAATTGTTTGTTGTTCCAAATAAATATAAATAAAAATATATAATATACCCGTATATAAAGCACAAAGCTGAATAAATGGAAAAGCTCAACTAGAACTATTACATAACACAGAGCTATACCACGCTCCTTTGAAAACTTGCAAGTTTAAAAAAAAAGAGCAAGCTCTCTCATAGGAGAAAAGTCGGTAAGTATTCAATTTTCTTGCTCCTTAACGTTCAGACGAAAAAGAAATACTTATTCCTTCAGGGAAATATGTTTTAACTTTTATTAAGACTCGTTTTCGCATTTATCTTATTTTAAGCTTTTGCTTAGGCGAATATATTTTTCACGAACTTCTAAGTTTTATCCTTGTGGACAGCACCTGGAAGAGCGGGCTTAAAATAAAAAGAAGTGTAACGTTTTAAATAATAATTTTATACATCCATGAGAAACTGTAGGATACCGAAAAGCACCTTTTATTTATTTCATTTGAAAACGATAAAATGCAAACATTTTTCCAATATATTGTTAAGATGCAATGCCTAAAGTAATAATTATCTAAAAATCGCTGTATTTCGAGAATCTGAAAGCCTAGAATTCTAAAACACCAGCAGGCTGCTGCCTAGCTTGAATCCAGTCTCCTACAGAAGTTATATTTAATAAATCACAATGAGCATTGTATGTTTGTGCAGAAAATAAATTGTCTTTAACTACTACACTACAATACACAAAAACACGGATTAACGTACCTTCGGAATCATCATTTAACAACCCGACTTAACGAAAGTTCCACGATCGCAACTCGAACGCAATAGCCGCTGCGCAACTTTTTTTTTTTTTTTTTTTTAATTTATTTATTACACAATAATTACAGTGTTTGTTTGATAAGCATCACAAAAACCGTTTGTCGGTTTGTACGGATGCTTAGTGCGTCACAAATAAAACATGAAAAGTAATAAAAACAACAATAACAAATCAACAAATGTACGGACAGCGCCTGGCTGCCCGCCGCATGATTTTCGTGTCATTCGTCGCTCGCCATAAAGAAAACCGGTTCGGTGCGATACTGCACTACGCTAGCTAAAGCCCTATAAAGGATGTTCAAAAAAAAAAGTTTAGTCGTTAGTTAAAAGGCTATAAAAATATTTTTTGTATTTGTTTTTAAAATTGTCGTCGGTGATATCGGATAATATTTTTGAAGATATTTCGTTCATTAGTGTAGGGATTAAATATTGATTTGATCGTTGGCCGTAGTAGTTATTAACTTTCGGTACTTGAAGCTTGCATCGACTAATTTTTCTTGTTGTGATACTGTGTTTGCATTTTATTTGTACTTCCTTGTTCAGAAACTGCTCGGTGAGTATTAACATTTTAAATTTAATGTGGACTGGCAGTACTTTACAATAATTAAATATACCTAACGTTCCAATCTCGTTAGTTAATTTGTTTTTAATCTTTTTGGGTAGTATTGTTTTTAATATTCTTAGCTGTAAGTTGTAAATTCTATCTAAGTTGGTCTTAAAGGTTCGCCCGTAACTAGTGATACCGTACGAAATAATCGATTCAGCGAGTGCGTTATATAAATTTATTAGAATTCGGAATGGTATTTTATATTTTAATATTGAGAATTTGGCTATCATCACTCGTAATTTGTCACATATGCTATTTATATGATTACTCCAATTGAATCGGTCGTCAATAATGATGCCCAAATATTTGTAGTTTGTTACTTGTTCTAATCTTTCACATCGACAATCGTAACCCAATGTGGAATAATCGTGCAAGCAGTCGTGACTATGTGCAAGTACTTTAAGAGGTCTCACAACATTAAGTATGTGATTAGAAAGGACGTGCATAATTTTGGTTTTGCTTACATTTATTACAAGTCCCATATCATGAGCCCACTTGCAAAGGTTCATGAAGTCCCTTTCAATGCTCAATTCCGCTTTTGAGATATCATTATTTGCTGCAATAAGACATGTATCGTCTGCGAATTGCATAACAGAGCAGTTTTTGACAACGTTTTTCATATCGTTCACATACGCTAAGTAATGCAAGGGTCCCAATACTGAGCCCTGCGCCGTTCCGGTTACAACAGACACCTCATCGCTAAGTTCATTTCCTATTTTTACCCTATATTTTCTATTGCTGAGATAGTTTTCGCACCAATTTAGGAGAGGACCACGAATTCCTGTATTATTTAACTTTTTTATGAGCGTGTCGTGCCTCAGTGTGTCAAATGCTTTGCTAAAATCGATGAATAACAGTATAACATGTTTTTTATTGTTGAGGTGATTGTTGATTTCGTCAGTGAATTTTGTGAGCAATAAAGCGGTGGATTTATTTTTCTGAAAGCCAAACTGAGCATCAGAAAGAACATCATGTTTCGCATAAAAATCTTGTATTTGCTTTCCTACGTATTTTTCAATGATTTTATCAATAACTGAAAGGATTGTGATCGGTCTGTAGTTTTCGTATTCTGAGTGAGACCCTTTTTTATAAATAGGTCGAACGATGCCCGTTTTTAACTCTTCTGGATATTTTCCTACTGTGATACTGGTATTTATAAGTCTGACTATAGCACTTGTAATTTTTTCGCATAAAGATTTTATATCTATGCATTGAATGCCATCTATTCCAGATGCTTTGTTTATGTTTAGATTTTTAATAATTTTTGAAACCGTACTATTTGTTGCAGCTTTGAATAACATAGATTTATTTTCGGGAAAAATGTAATCAGATTCATTAAGTAAGATTTTATTACAATTTGGTACTATTTTTTTAACGTTTCTATCAAATTCTTTTCCAAAATTATTAGCTAGATTTTTTACTGTTATTTTATATTTCTTAAATGCCTTTAATATTGCCATGTCTATAGATTTACTAACTCGCCCTGATAATGAATTTAAAAGACTCCATAGTTTTCTTGGATCTTTTTTATTAATGTTTATATGATTGTAACTGTATAATAAGATCTCAGAAAAACATGACTCGGTAGAAACCTATGTTAGTAGCTACAGCCTCGGGCGATTCTTCCTTTCCATGGAAGTTGCTTCGTTTAATAATAGTAATTTAAGTTTTAATGAAATTCATAATACAGCCCACAGATAAAAGAAAAACAGAAAATGATGAAACATAAACAGCGGAAAAAATACTCGGAAAGTTGCCGAATTTTCTTAGATAACTTTTAAAGTCTAAAGGGAACTGTAGTGGTCTCATTGTGGAAGCCTTCGGTCTAAGATTGGTACAACAATATACAATATCGGCCGGTTGTGTTAACACTTCATATTTCGTAAAAAGTAATACGAAGGAGTAAGGGAGCTTGATGGCAGGCTACGGCTACGGCTACGGCAACGGCTACGGCTACGGCTATAGCTACGGCTATGCCTACGACTAAAGCTACGGCTCCAGTTACAGTTACGGTTTGTGGGTTTAGAGTTGGTCCCGATCCGCAATGACGTGTCACTGGATGGGTAACCAAATCAAAAATATGTAGAGCTTCCTTTGCTACAGCCGGCGCCTTAAGCAGTAGGTCCCATTGTTGCCGTGCAGTCGTTTAGAGCGCTAGGTTATGGTTCGATGAAATTCATAATACAGCTCACAAATAAAAGAAAAACAGAAAATGATAAAACATAAACGGTGGGAACAAACACGTGGAAAGTTGCTGAATATTCTTAGATAACTTTGAAAGTCTAAAGGGAACTGTAGTGGTTTCATTGTGAAAACCTCCGATATAAGTTATGTACAATAATTTACAATATTGGCCGGTTGTATTAACACTTCATATTTCGTAAAAAGTAATATGAAGGAGTAAGGGAGCTCGATAGCAGGCTACGGCTACGGCTGCGGATACGGCCTCGGCTACGGCTACGACTTTGTGGCAACGACCATGGACTAATAATGGGATCAGAACAATGTATGTGATGTTGTCTAATATTGTTTAATATGTATAATAAACTGCAAAACCACTGAAATATACTTTCCAAACCACTAAAAATAATGAAATTTTTTTTATCAGACTAATATATATATTAATATATCTAATACTAGCACTTTACTCGCGACTTCGTCCGCGTGGATTTGAGATATTAAAAATAAACTGTTTTTCAAATAAAATAAGCCTATATTACGCGCAAGGAATGTAGTATTCTATCAGTGAAAGAATTTTTGGAATTGATCTAGTAGTTACAGAGATTACCCGCCGCAAACAAACAAAGTCGCAAACTTTACATCTTTATTAATAGTATAGATATAATATCTAATAATATCTTACGTAAAATAAATGCAAGTAAATCCGTATTAATTGTTGGATTTCAGTTTGTGGTGTCGGTGTAATATTTACTTATTTATTTATTGAATTTAGTCATCAATTTGGCTGGAGGTTGATAGATTTTGACACTTTTCAAACTTACTTAAACATTACTATTATCATACATTCAGTCATACTAATAATATATTATTAGTCCATGCTACGACTGCAGTTACAGCTACGGTTCATGGGTTCAGTCAGAGTTGGTTCCGATCCGCAATGACGTGTCACTCACTGGATGGGTAACCAAATCAAAAAAATGTAGAGCTCCCTTAGCTACAGCAAGCGCGTTCCGTAGGTCCCAATTGTTGTCGTGCAGTCGTTTAAACCTACATTTGGGTCAGAGTGCTAGGTTATGGTTTGATCTCCAAATGTGCGTTTTAAAAACAATCACGATATAAAAATGAAAACGTAATGTAAATACTCGGTTTTTAATCTTCCTTTATTTTTTTCGAATTTTCTAAGTAACTTCAAAATCTTAGCACTAAAACGTAATATGTAGTATAAATTGAACTGTCGTAAAACTGTTTGGTGCGGTTGCACCAGCTGTAGTTTATGATGATAACAAAAAGATGTGATATTTCCTAAACTCAAACACTGTTCAAACGCCATAACTCATTCATCAAATATTTATCTACCGGTGCGTATTCCCAACGGAAGGAATTTGTACGCCCAATAAATTCGTAAATGTTAACAGGCCGAAGTGTAGTTTTCGCACACATAGGTACAAACGACTTCCCAATATTAATATAACATTGGTAATTAAGGGAACCATTTTAATTTTTTTGATTTTATTACAATACTCGCATTACAAATGCTCCACACTCTTATTCGATGACACCTGTGACTATCTTGACACTTGAAAATATTGAACATGATGTAGTACATAAAACAAAAAAATATCTCGAATGGACGTAATAAAATAACAAATGACCAAGGAATTTTAAAAATAATTATTGAATTATTTTAAAAGAAATTTTTAAAAGATTTTTAATTTAAAATATTCTAAATGCTAAAGGACAGCTGTATCAAATCGTGTTATGTATAGTTTAAAAAATATGCAAAGTTACAAAGAATACGAGGATACCGTGTTATCTATATACATATAATGACTTGTCCTGACTGACAAATTTGTCATCGCCGAGCTGAAACCGCTGAAGCTAATTTTATGAAATTTGGACAATATAGGTTAATTGAGTAACGTAACCAGCCACTAAGAAAAGATTTTACGGAAATCATACCCTAAGGGGGTCAAATATGGGGTGAAAGTTTGTATGAAAGTTCGTCAGTTTTTAAGTACATGAAAATTGGAATTCGACTTTTTAAATAGAAATAAAGGATGACATGTCTCAAGAATTTTGTTTATTTTCTTTTAAAGGAGTAAAAAAGGGAAGAAAGTTTTTGAAGGGAAATCGTTATTTCTAAGTAATAACTATTAAAATTAATAATTTAATCGATCTAAAGATTTTTCAATAAATATAAAGAATGACGTGTTTTAGCATTTTTCGAAAAACCTCCCCTAGAGGGGTGAAATAAGGGTGGAAAGTTAGTATGGAAATCTGTCATTCCTTACATTTCGGTATTTGGCCTGGCTAGAAATTATGAAGAGTTTCAAGATTTTTGGAAAATGTTCCTTTTATTTGGCTTTTATTACGAATAAACACAAGTAGTGTAGCCCACGTGAGCAAAGCCGCGACCAAAGTTAGTTGTTCATATAAATTAGTTACACCGCAACTTATGTTGCAGCATGAATGATGACCAACATACGACGTTCCCATTCTTATACAACCTTCAGGGCTCCACTATAAATCATCGGAGCAATTCTTCTATGTCGTATGTTGGGATATGAGCTACTGTTCACATACTTATTATTATATTAGCTTATTTTGTCCCTCATAACCTTCATGGAGTATAATTAAAATATAATATGTTTAAGTTTTTTTATTTTTTTTGAGGTGAAAACTTCCTTAGCGGCGTTGTGCACTTTTTTTGGAATGGGTAAAAAATTTTAAACTCGCGTCAGGACACGTGACCGTCAGGACACGTGACCTGATCGAAAATTCGTAAGACGGATGGAGAGTAGAGGAATGGGTAAAAAATGTTAAACTCGCGTCAGGACACGTGACCTGATCGAAAATTCGTAAGACGGATGGAGAGTAGACAGCTGGCGCGGCGTAATATAAATTTTTAATATAACTTAATATAACTTTTTAATGTTATATAAATTGTCATGTTTGTGTACGAGAGCCTAATAAATAAATATTGTATTCTACCACATAAATGAGAGTACTTTTATACTGATAATTAAAGCAATTCGTGCAAAATTATTCCCTAACCATTCCAAAATATCAAAAATGCACAACGTTAATATTCAAGTTTTCACTTCTGCCGGCACTCCCAGAGTGCAACCCGTCGTTTTTTTATAGATGGATAGGCTTGCATTTGGCCACTATCTCACCTGATGGTAAGTGATGATGTAGCCTACGGTGTAGCATGCTTGCCTAGAAGGTACCTATTCACTCGCGATTTAAAGACCCCAATGTTATATTTGATGGGAAACAGACTGAGGCAAGGAGTTCCACAGCTTTGCGCTACGCAAGAAAAACGTGAACGCAAAACGCTTCGTACGCATGGGTGTAATCTCTACTGTATAACTATGGCGTCGCACAGTTTGTCTGGTTGTCCTGTGATAAAAAGGTGATGGAGGGATCAAATTGAACAATTCTAATGCACACTCTCCGAAGTGAATCCGATAAAAACTCGAGAGACTTGCGACCTGGCGCCGATGTTCTAAGCTTTGCAGCTTGGCGTCAATCAAGTCGTCATCGTTGATGAGCTTTCTGGCTCTCCTATGTAAAGTGATACTTGAACGTTCGACCTTTTGCTATTCGGGTGACTCCTTTCGAATTGAGCTGCCAGCCAACGCGATCCCGTTTTAAGTAAAATATATTTTTTTATAATAATGACAATGTGAATATTCCTACTCTTCGTCGCATCGCCGGCATGAACGGGGACCTAATCGTTTCCAGTTTTTTGCGCACATTCTTCTCCACAGCTAAAAGACGAACATAACAGAATGATTATCAATCAAGTTAATTTGAATAACAATGTCTAAGTAAAAGTATTTATTTATTCAAATAAACTTAAAAATAAGTGTCTTTGAACCGTCTAATTTTTTTACCATTTAACTATAATAAAGAAGGTCTATATTATGAAATACGTATTATACGAAAATATTCAGTGGATTTCAAGTCATTTATGCTTATCTATCTCTTAAAAACTTTGAACATAACAGATATGGAAAATAAAAAAGTTTTATGACAATTTTTTTTTTACTTTTATTTTTAAGTGTTAATTGCTACACTTAAGCTGAATTAAATATTTATATAAAATACAGTGAAAAAATTAAACGCCCACTCGACCCAGCCAGAAATCGAACCTGGGTCTTCCGCAATCCGGGCGTCAGTGAAGCCGCGTTTAATTTTTTCACTGTATTTTATACTTTTTAAATATTTTATGACTAAATTACAATTTGTTGTTTCGAAAGTTGATTCAACTCCCGTTTCATTTCAAAACGTTGGAGTCAAAGTTTTGTGGTGCACCGTTTCCACACGTGCTCCGCGTCGCACGAGGCATCTTTCAAAGCTATTATGAAGTTGGCAGCCAACTAGCACAACACTTGCCAAGTAATTTTTCTAGTTAATATCTCTCACAAAATGATGATCACAGCTGTTTGTAACGGAGGAGCTGCTATTAAATTGTGGGTGATTTAAAACTTAGGCACTTAACTGTTTTTTGAAAGAGACTGTGATAAATCGGAGCTCATTACTATTATTTCAGTTTGAGACTGCGTTGGCATTGCCTACGCCTGTTATTACTTTGATGGAAAAAGTGAATGTGAACAAGAAATTTCATCATGAGCATTGAACGAACATTGCATACATCATGTATTGCATACTGCATTTCTTAATATGTAAAACAATGATAAACAAACACGAACGTTTAAATAAAAAATATAGCAATTGTGAAACAACTGCAAAACTACTAGGTATTCTTTTAATTAATCTACTTCTGACCCAAAGCTGGAACTTATATAGCAATTTAACTTTTCATTATTATTTTATTTTAAACTAGAATCACATAAAACATAATAATACCACTAAAACTAAAAATCCTTCAATTTCTTATTTCTTTACAAAACCACTGTAGTCTGGAAATATTCAGAATAAAATATTACACGCCAAAAAGTGTGTAGGCATATCAGAAAACAGTATTTCATTTCAATGTGTTGTGTTCACGAGAAGAAAACAATATTTAAAACAAAAGGCTATATAAAGAAACAATTGAAGTTCCTCACAAACAATAAAACTATTACGATTACACAAACGAATATTGTTCATGCTAAGTACTCGTAGCGCTGTACCGTCGGCAACAGAAGTTGCTCAACACAATTCTTCTTCCGAGTAATAACAACTTTGTAATAGCTTAATTTGTACATTTACAATGAAAGTTTAAGTGGAGCAGCAAGAGTGAATTAAATTTACAAAGTTGAACTAAGCGCAAATAGTATGGCATTGTTGTATTTTGTTCTGCTACAGTTTATTCGTACTTGTGCTGAACAATGTAAGTCAGTTTTGTTGAAAAAAGTGAGATTGCATTTGAAATGTAACATACGTAAAATTTACTACTTAAACTATGAGCAGAAAATCGTATTTTAGAGATACATGATCCATCCTAATTTGATAAAAGATTCGCATGCGTTGCATACACGTTGCATTGATGTTTCTGTGTTTTCGTAACATAACATGTAACAACAAGTGTGTTTGCATGCTATTATGAAATAAGCTTGATATGAGATCTATGTATTTATATTGTATATCTCTATACCATGTCGTAACGCAAATAAATAATGATCCTATCTAACAATAATAAAACTAATTCTTTAATCTATTTGTATATATATGCTAGCAGGGTACTGTTATAAGAAACCTACGCAAAAAAAAAAGTTTATAGGTACTATGAATACAATAGACAATTTGAATTTGTTTATATTATAGTTTTTTTATCATATTAGTGTTTTATGATTCGTTACTCAAATCGGTTAATTTATTTTTACTAATCTTTCGAACCCTTTGCTTACAAAGTGGTGGATGGTGAAAGCGAGCATAAAACAGTCATAATAAAATATTTGGTAAATACACAGCTATAAAACACAAAATGGTCGGTGTTACATTCTGATATCTAACCGAACGGCTCGGACGGTTGTCCGAACGTGTGTGGACTACGTGTTTCCTGTCCTGTTCACACAAACTGTTTTAGTATGATGAAAACAAGGCATATAACCGATATTTTTTATCAGCGAACATATTTTTTGGGCAAGTTATCGCTATCGGCCGTCTATGGCCTTTAAAGCGTAACCGAAAGTTTTGTGGGCGGCGAGAAACTTAAAGGATGACATCACGAAAGCGTGTCCCTGTCTCCTTACTAGTTTGTCCGAAGCGTTTGGATCGGATCGAGAGCAGGACAACCTGAGGGCGCCACTAAACGCTAGGACCTTGGTTGACCGGGTTTATCGGCGACAATGTGAGATAACTCATTCCGTTAGCAATGTGTTCGCTGACATTTTCACGGGTTACTTACAATCCATACCAGCCACGTTCACAGCAATCGATGCTGGATCACAAATAGAGCAATCACAAATAGAGTTACCTTCAGCTGTACAACTTTGAAATGCTTTTGGATGACAGGAAGTTTTATCTAAAAGTTATTTTTAAAGCGACACAAAATAAAATGAAATTAATAAAGCATTTTTTACAAGCTATCTTGTATTTGCCTTTAAATAAAAAACATCGTGTATTTCGTAGGTACTGCGGCGTGGAGCGGCGCAATTCAGCCTTGTCTACCTCAAAGCGAAATGCGGGCAGATCTTCTTAGATATTTTATCGTGCGCCGTACATCCGTCTATGAAGGGCGTAATTTTGGAAATTGAAACGAGCGTGCTCGTTTAACATTCAATTTTGGCAACGAGGTACCGGCGCCGATGCGAGATGAAATTCGGCAACACTTGTATTACACGCTTCAGAACTATTCTGAAAAGTTACGTTAGGACGAGCGCCGAGCAATAAGAGAACGCTGATATATCCTTTTGAAAAAAGCGAGCCCACGTCTGATGTCTTCTTATACGTTTTTTAATTATTTTTCTTTCTTATTTCACGACAGAGAAGAGCGATAGCGTTTGGCCTTTAACTCACCGGGGGTGTATCGCGGACGCAAAACTGCGAGTTTCAAGTTTCTTTATGATAGCGAGCGAGCGGCGCGTGGCAGTGTGGTGTGACTACGGCGCATGACTACGAATACGCACGCACACTAATATCTGTATAGAGTAGGCTGGTGATTTAATTAGAGCAATGTTTACTTTCGTAAAATCATAGGCGTTTGGGTAAAAAATAATAAAAGTCTTAATATTTTCATATTCATATTTTTTTATTGAAAAATAAGACAACAGTGGCCTGCGGAATATCAGTACAAACATTTTGATGACGGATCATTGTTTCATTTTTGCTATATTAACAAAGTTTCTGAAGAAATAAGTTTTTAGATATCATTACTTTTACGTATTGTTTATGCAGTTTCTGGGTATTTGTTTCAAATTCCAAGACAACCATGGCTTTGTGAAATGATCAAGCTAACCTACACTAGTTCTTTTAATGTATATGACCTATTCAGCGCCTAGCACCAGTGACTTAAAAACACGTAAATTTTCGAAATTCCGCGCGGCACCCCCTTAAGAAAAGATAATTCTATCTCTAGGTATTTCCAGCAAATACCTAGAGATAGAATTATCTTGTCGTGAACACAACAAAGCTACTAACATTGTTGTTATTATTTATATTATTTAGATATATTATCAAAACCACCGGTATATCATTCGTCCATAGTGCTGGGGTACGGAACAAGGCATGAACAAGACGACAGTGTAGTGATGCGCTCCAAGTCCGTCTAATAGGTAGTACCTACTTAAAGGAGCACGTTAAACTCTATTATATCAGCCTCAATTAAAGATATCAACTATGAACAATCGCGCCACGCTTTTTAGTGAGTTAGTGTCTTATACTCGTATATAAATAACTACCACTTTACCCGCAACTTCGTCCACGTGGATTCGTGATTTTAAAACGAAACTTTTTTTATATAAAATAAAATATAACCTATGTTACCTACAAGGAATGAAGCATTCTATCAGTGAAAGAATTTTTTGTATTGGACCAGTAGTTCCAAAGAATAGCCTCCGTAAACAAACAAACAAACAAACAAACAAAGTCACAAACTTTACCTCTTTATTAATAGTTTAGAGTATAGATGTACTGTAGAGAGAGGGTTCTAAAAGCGGTTTATCAAACTTTTAAAAGATATGCTCGCATATTGCTCACAACTCCCTGTAAGTAGATACAAAAGCAGCTAAAGATTTTGGTCTTTTTTTTATATTTTTAGATCCTGTACAATATCGTTCATCCGACTTGTTGACCCTCAGGCCTAGTTACAATGTTTCTTTCGACACGCGGTCGCCACTTAGAACTTCTCCGCCCTAACGGCCGTCAGTTCCGTTAGCAGTAGGCGTGGCATCCGCTGCCACTTAAGTTCAGAAAAATCTTGGTACGATTTCAGTGATATTAGCTCTGCGAATCTATTTTTAAGCAGCCATTTTCGCATTTTCATTTCTAGAATCCAATTTTTTATAATCGATGTTTACTTAGATCTTCTCGCAAATATATCTTATTTAAATACACTCGTATTTCTTCAAAAATAGAAAACTGATAAACCTAAACCCAAGTTCATTTCATATATTATTTGTTTAAAGACAAATGAGATATTTGCAAGAAGATCTTATCGATTATATAAGTTAGTTTGTGGAGTTGGCCTTGGGAAACTCGTGAAATAACATATTTTGTTACAATTAAAATATCCGTAATAATGTGTATTATTACAACAAAATATACAAGCGTTGTGGAGCTCGATGGCGCAGTGGTTAACGCGCCCGGTCGGCGAATGCTGAGGTTAAGCAACTTTCGCAAATGCCGGTCATCAGATGGGTGACCAAAAATGTATTATCTCGAGCTCCTCCGTGCTTCGGAAGGCACGTTAAGCTGTTGGTCCTGGCTGCATTAGCAGTCATTAACAACCATCAATCCGCACTGGGCCCGCGTGGTGGTTTATGGCCCGTTCTCCCTATCCATCCATAGGGAAGGCTCGTTACCCAGTGGGGACATAAATGAGCTGATGATGATGATGATGATACAAGCGTTTTCTAGCGGTCTTTCAATCAAAGTAAGTTACGAAAGTGTTTTTTATAGAATTTCTTGTTCTACTCACATTTATCACAATAATTTCTATAACTTTCAATACAAATAACTTTGTGAATTTTAAACGAGCCGAACATACAAGTTTTATTTATTACAGGATTGAATAAACTCGAACTTTTGTTACAATACCCTGAAATAATATTTAGTTACCGAAATTGCCTTTGGTTTTTGCACAAAGTTAAATTAATTTAGCCAAACAGCTCATATTTTTTGTTAGAGATATTGATATATTGATAACTTTATTTTTATACTTTTTTTTGAAGTGCCAATTGCTGCACTGAAGCTGAATAAAAATACTTATAAAGTACAGTGAAAAAATTAAACGCCTACCTGACCCAGCCAGGAATCGAACCTGGGTCTTCCGCAAACCGGGCGGCTGCACTGACCGCTATGCTACCGAGAAGGCGATTCCTGGCTGGGTCGGGTAGACGTTTAATTTTTTTTACTTTATTTTATAAGTATTTTAATTGATAACTTTAGTTAAGATATGTACCTGTGTATCTATCTATACATATAATAAAGCTAAAGAGGGTTAAAAGTCTGTACATGGAAGATATAAGATAAAGTTGGCTGGAGATCGATAAAATCGATAACAGAACACGTTCCAACAGTTTTTAGAATTTTTGTCTGTTTGTCTGTTTATTTGACCGCGCATCACGCGAAAATGGCTGAACGGATTTGGATGAAACTTTGCACATATACAGACCGTGACTAGGATATAGGACTTTTTATACCGGTAACAGGTTCTTGTGGGATAGTAGTCTTCGCGAACGAAGTCGCAGGCGACAACTAGTTAGGTATAAAATTATATTATCGTCAAATATCTAAATATGAATGACCCCTTTAAACAAAAATCGCCTTATTGGTCGGGTATATCACGCGTCTTTTTAAGTTAAAAATAAAGCTTGAATGTATTAGTTAGTAAGCAACATCTATTTCTTTCCAGGTAGGTTACCTAAGTCCTAAGCAAGTTCTAAGTTAGTAGTGATTTTATTTTCTTGAAATAATGCTCGCAAGAAGCCAGCTTAGCCAAGGATTGGTTCTAGCTTGCAGATATTAGATTTATGAGATAAACGATTTTAAATTGCTGTAGTTCTGTACGTTATTGGCGCGTTATGTATATCGCTTTGTCTTTGAAATAAAATCTTTATGTCTGTATTTAATTGCATACACCTGGGTTGAGTCGGCTACCTCTTATGCTAACGACATAAGTATTTTTATGGTATAGATCGCGCCAAACTTTTAGTCCCCTCTGAAGTTGCTTCGCGCAGCTGTACACAGTCAGGCCCTGCCGCTCATCCCCGCCCTCGTCCTACTGACGCCTATTTTTTACTACTGCGACTCGAATCGCGCCAACTTCAGAGGGGACTAGAAGTTTGATGCGATCTGTAACATTAAACGGAGTAACTTTCGAATTGAGTGAACATTAACAACAGTTTTTATTCTTTAAAGATGTTATCTATATATAAACCTATGGTATGATAATGAAAGCATTCACACTAGAAACGACTCATTTTAGATACTACTTATGAATCTGTGCATGTTATCAATGTCATGCACGTATTTACCGTATTAAAATTATCTTAAAACTAGCTGACCCGGCGAACTTCGTACCGCCATTTTTTTTTCCTGAATATAATACAAAAATGAAACTACAATTAAATAATTCGATCATAACTATTGTAACGCTCGACTCAACTCGACTTGCATTACGCGTACGCCGACTGATATTTTGACGCCTCACAGGTGGTATTTTCTTTAAATCAATAACAATAAATAACACTACGATAAACCTTCAAACACACGAAACAACGATATTATTTTTGCAAAAGAAGCGGTAATTCTATTTGATTGATATTATAATATGACGTACCATGTCATATGAAGTATTGTCCGTTTGAAGTTGTCAAACATTCACTCACTTACTTTTCATATCATGATATTTAAACAAATCATATTTTAGTAAAATATTTTTTTTTTCTTTTAATTTTCTTCTGTGCAAACCTTGTCCTGACAATAACAAACACAAAAAAAAAGAATTATCCAATTTTGTGCAGTCGATCGGAAGTTATGCGCGTACATACATTACAGTGATTCATTTTTATTTATAAAGATGTATTATTATTTTAATTATTTGCTATGTATAGTATTGTATGTTTTAAAATGCAATGCAAAATAAATTATTTATCTATGTATCTGAGTACAATAACATGACTCATGTGCTTAACTAAGTCTATAGTTACGAAGCGGTGAAAAGGCGGACCAATCCCCGCGGCAATTGCCCCGAATCCACCGCCCGGTGCGGTAACTTGTTAGCTCTGCTGCACTCCGTGTGCGTGAATAAAACATCGTGTGTACTTAGCGTTAGGCAGAGGAAGGTAGTAGGCACTTACAGAACTTACAGTGTCTGGCACACAGACGCAAATTGCTTTCTTCTTGATTTTACTGATATGACTTAATATGAGGTTTAATTGAATGTTGTAGGATTAAATGAGGTAGGATGCAGCGCCGATATACGCAAAGTGGCTGGTAGCAGTCGAAAGAGAAGAGCCGAAGGTCGGACTCATGCATTATGAGAAGTCTAGATCCAGTATTGGACTAAAACAAGCCAATTAATTTGATCATGATTAAAGAGATACCTACATGTGATGTATTGGCAAGAGCAGGATGAGAGTAGCCACGGGTCATGCATAGCGGCCTGCATGGAAAGGCTTTTGCCCAGCACGCCTAATATAATAAACTGATAATGTGTTTTTTCCTTTGTTACTACTTTAACTGTTACACGTTTTATTACACTGATTGCAGCCTGAGCTGATCTGTTGGAAGATTGATGTGATCACAACATTTTAACACATATAAAATACAACAACAACATCAATCGTTTCCTACACAAACTTCACCTTAAACGTATCATAATTTCTAATGCGCCATATAAAGGCAAGTCCATACACTAAGCTTTCAAAAAATCGTACAAATTCCAGTGAATGTTGTCCCAGTAAAGCTCTGTACACAGCGACTTGTCGGCTTCGCTGCACTCGTGCGAGCTCTTGCATAAAACATGGCGGGTGCTCAGCGTTGGGCACGGGGAATGTTTGTCCGCGGATCAGGCACTGTTATTTAAATTGAAAAGCTGATATTGATACCGTGTAGTTTATGCTCGGTAAATATTGCTCTTTAGTGTAAAAGACAGCTAGTTTACTAGCATAGCTAAGTAGCATGGCGTCGTCGTGGCATTGAAGAATCATGCATGCGTTGGAACTCTACATCAAGAAGAAACATTTTGTTGTGTATTTTTGTGAAGTATTTTTATTGCCTTCCCTACTCAATGCAGTACTTTTATTGCCTTAGTTGGGCATCAAACCTAAGACATATAAGGCATGGGATTAGCGCGTTGGAGAATGACCCAACCTCTCCATTAATATCGTGCATGTGGGAAAGCTGAGCCCACCTGTGAAATGTTAATAGAACGATGTCGTAACTAATTATAAACATTTAAATTGTTGCAACCATAATAATGCAAAAATCTGTGTTTATATTATAGTAGGAAGATAGTAGAAGCAAGTCATGAGCACAGTTATGTGTTAAAAGTGATAACTTTTTATAGTTTGCAAGCTTCGATTCAACAACATAAGAGTTTTTACGGAAAAGTGTTTACATAACTGTGCATGTGACTGTACACTGTGATACCGGCGCATCGTCGCTGCCTTGTATATGTTTAGCGTGGCAATGTCGACGGGCAGTTGAAGCCAGACATAGAATTGTTATTTGCGTCTAAAGGCTGATATTGATTTCTCGTAGTTGAGTTCCTCTGAACCTTTTAAAATATCAAAAATATAGGTATCTGATACTCTCATTGGTTGATTTGCGTATTTAACAGCATAAAGAATTCGTCAATTTAGGTCATCCAATCAAGGACTAATCTTTGTCTCTGGTCCAGCTTCGCCTTGCGCCGGCGCAAGCGCCACCAGCAACGCACTCACGCGTCTGTTTGATGTTGTTCTGTGAGCTTCCGCGGCACGTGATACAGTAGTTTTTAGAGGGTAGTTCTTCTTTTTTCTTAAAAATAAAAACATTAGGTCTACCACTACACCCGAGGAAACGTAGAGGGTTATATGGGCCTTTCTTCCTGATCTCCGACGGAGGAGGAAGGCGGGCGTTCACACTAAAAAGTCCTGTACTTAAGGTATCGACAAGTTCATCCGGGACCGTACCTTCTAATGGTCGAAGAGAGACTTCTAAGCAATTGCATCTCCTCAGACGCAATGATATGCCAATGCATGTTTTTAAATTAAATAAAAGCTTTGGGAAAATTGTTGATCTTTACCCGAATGCGTCTTGTTTCTACTGATCGTTCCTAGTAAGCGCGCACCAATCATTATTTATGCCACTTTACCTCAATTGTTTCGGCACAAACGGGCCGGACTCCGCATCCGTTTCCGATTGACGTCGACACAAAGCCTCCATTTTCTCTTGTCCTCATGGACTTTGACTGTGAAATTGCTGTTTCTGCCGAAATTGTTGGCTTGCGTTAAGAAAAAGGTTATAAAATTATATGGATTTATGGAATTTTTTTCATAAACATTTTATAGCGAATTACGTCCTACAAAACCTGCAAAAATATGCGAAATGACACGATATGTCATGAAGCATTTGTCGACGCCTCATCTGTTTAATGAGAGGGCAAATGTGCGACGAAACCGCCCGACGACTTATTGTGGTTTACATAATATAGGCTTACGTTATATGTTTTGTTGAGTTTTAAAGATATTGCCACAGACATTTCATATTTATTTTTCACATTATATGGGTTACCTAATGATTCGCTTAACGTTTTCTGTCATAAACTGATATTGCAAAATGTTAATTCTAATATAAATTCTTATTCATAATTTAATTTGGCTGACGTTTGTTCGGCATTAATATTCTCGACAGAAATCGGCATTCCTAACCGGGGCGGCAATAAATAACGAATATTTCAAAATGCTTTTGTATTAATACAATTTAAAATACTGACAAAAACACTGAGATATAAGTATTTTAAGACAGTGCTCCAGTTTAATACTCGACTTAGCGACATGTTAGCGACTCATCGATCCAGAGATTATAATAGATTGAAATAGACTTTGTCAGAAATGAGGTCGTAGGTGGCTTAGAACAATAACTAAAGCTACAGAAACCGGACTAAAACAGCAACACAAATACATCAATTTGTACTATTTTTACTATTGAACCTAAGTGATGTATTGGAAAGAGATAGATTGACCCTTTTCTTTCGTGATTTCGAAGGTTGTCACAAGAAATTATGACGTCATATTTGAGGTAATGAGGTAACTTTATCGACTATATTATCGATATAAATAATTGAAAACAACAAACATAGTATTTGTTTTGTCACTATATTTACTAAAAAATACATTTTAAATTGACAATAAATAGACAATAATAGAACTTAAACAATCAATTGCACTATCAACGGCAAACTCATTGAAAAGAAACAATATTAATGAATCTACTCGGATTAAGTTTTTACATTAAATTTTGATCAAAACAAATATAATTTAATTTAAAAAAAACTTACTCCGAATACTCTTTAATCAGATCCATCCATAAGAAATAATGTAAGAACCGCATGTTCTCTAAGTCGCCTCCATTTCATATATTCCTTACATACAAATGAATACATAGTAATTGCTTAGAACAAATGTGATCATGCCTTTTTGAAGTCCAATACGATTTATCCACTATTATTTTTCTACTTCGTCTTTAGCATGGACTTACATTAGTGTATGGTCTTTAGGAAATGTGTAAAATAAAAGTACCGATAATATCGAATTAGAAAAATATGCACATTGTTTATGTCACTATACATGATAAAAATAACCCGATGCAGTTTCTGAATTATTGCTAAATCTGCTATTAAAATTAAATTAACGTCTGGTTTTCGCTACAAAGTAGTTCTACAAAATTTAATGTGTATTTATATCCCCTTATCAGTTCATATTCGACAAATAATATAGCAAAAACATACCGATTAAAAGTCATTATTCCTTGACTATTTTCTTTTAGTGAATAATAGAACTTGCAGCCCCCAACTACAAAAGAAATTGTGCCACATAGACCACACACTCACTATCCAAAGCATTTGTTGAATCTAGGCAGAAATACTATATGAAATAGTTATGCGAGATTACGACAATGTTAATGACATAATTGATGTAAGTTATTGACAGTCGATACTATTAATACCATAAAGTTAATATACCAACGGAATATTAACTTTATGATTAATACGCGAACAAGTCAAATACGTCTAAAACGAACTGTCAGCTTTTAAATCAAAGTACTTCTAAATTTGGCCGGGAAAAGGGTCTCAGAGAGCGCATTTTGACAGTTCATCTGATGACTGATGACATAACAAAACAAAAAATAAAAACTAAGTATCAACTATTTGTCGCACTCCAACCTCCAACCTCCTTTTCTAGCTATACGATAGAACGGAACTAAACATATTGCACGTTTTTTATTTTATCCTTCCTTCTAAATAAATAAATAAAATAAAAATGGACTATTCAACTATAGCTTTAGTTATTATTCTGAGGTAGGTGGTGATCTTTTAAAACTGTTTTGAGGCACTGGAATCAACTAGTTTGCATTTAAGAGATACATTGAGCGTAGTTGTTATATTAGACTTTTTTTACACAGGTTTTCTTTTTAAAAGATAATAGTTATAATCCGTTTTTTTTAATTATTTTAAGCAAGTTAAAGGTTTTTTCGATTTAAAATAAATACCCTACCGGAGACGAGACGTACCTTCATCAACATTGTATCAATGTCGTTATTTATAGTCCTCTCAACGAAAATTGGACAGCGCAGAACTTTGAGATTTATTTAAAATGAAATGGTATCAAATTTTCCAGTAGAACAGATACGTAAAATTGGAGTCCTTTATCTGCAACCACTGGGGGGATTTTATGCAAAATTGTGCGAAGCGAATCTCTATCAATCATAGTATTATTGAGTATCAGTTCTGCAAAATTTGTTGATCTCTTATAATATTCTTTTAACTTTTTGAGCGCCACGGACAAGTATAGAAGACAAACCGATATACATTGAACCTATATAGGTACAAAATAAGTTGTGTTCCGATAACTTAAGACAAAATAGTTAGTTTCCCAGTAGCTGAGGACTACGAGTGAAGTGCGCTTCCATCACCTAATAAGAACTTATCGTCACTTGCCATCCAGCGAGACGGTGGTCAAGCGACACCTCGTAATTAATTAAAAAAAAACTCAAAGTCACAATCTGTAGTAGTGATATTTCGCAGACTGAAGAGCTGAAGCTGGCTTATTTTTTTTATACGTGACTCCGATTACGACAGTTTGGCACAACTGTAGTCTATCGCGTGATCACGAGGCATGTAACTATGCCGAAATATCAGATACTCAATGACAACATAGACCTCCCGCCCGATCTCCTAACTGCCACTACACATACAGAATACACTAAACATGCACACTAGTTTAGGCCCAAGACACCATACTCGTAGAACAAGAGTACGACGAGCCGGTTCACACGCGCTCTATGCCAGGTACAGATGCTTCTTGAGCGCTTCTCCCCACCACCACGGCCCGGTCAGCCCGAGCCGTGGTTTGAGCCTTTAGAGGCGCCCTTGGGCTGTTCCGCTCCCCGATCCATCCGAACCCCACGGAGATTCTAGTCCAAGAATGGGACTCCTGGGGTCGGCCTATCCGAAAACGGAGGACTTCAGGCTCTTCGTCCTTAAGGACGTTGCCAAACTTATGGCATCTATTTTTACAGAGGAAGAAGAGTGAAAGGATGGGGTTGCACAAAAGACCCCGATGGGTCGAAGATAAGATAAGATAAGATAAGATATAGTACATGGGAACACGCATTAGTGAGTGATGCCGTTCCCTCTAGAAAACCTCTGAAGGTGATTCGTTTCACACAGCTTGAGGAACCCTTTAAGTTTCTCGCCGCCCCCAAAAAAGCCCGGTGAAGCTGAAAATGCTGTCTGAGGCAATCAGGAAAATCTCTCAAAAAACAAAAAAATTACATAGACCGGGAATTACTCTAATGAAGAATTAGCTTTCGAACTAATTGTATTAGTACGAAAGCTTGTCTATAACATAAAATTGAGCATTGTGCCCGTAAATCGACACGCCTACTCTGTATTGATCGCGGCGCGTGTCGTGATCCGAGTGTCTTTATTGTGATATCGTAATGTCATTAAGTAACATCAGGCCGTATATTGTGGATTTAATAAATAACTTATACAGAGAGCTCGCTGGTAAACGAATGAATGAGATAATTCTATTGTCGTTTATGGTGTACATACCTTCATATATTTATTATATGGTGCGTTGTACAAAAGACATTAATGTAAGGTAATACATTTTGTGAAATCGTTTCAATGGCGGAAGGTTGTTTCTAAGGGTTCAAGTTCTCAGAATGAGTCAATTATGAAACAGTGCTTTCATTGTATCTCGTTGGTGATGCTGACATTGCTTTTCGGATGGTTGCTGCTAAAGGTTCAGCAGATTTTATTATAATAATAATTATGAAAAGAGAATGCTATGTGACTACGTCAGACTTAAATGGACCTATATTGTTTTCTGTGATGTCGACAAAAGTTAAAAGTTGTTTCATTTTAAATGGATCTTTTAATAATGAGAAAGGTTTTTTAATGTTAAGTGTTCGCGTCAACCTAGGAACTTTATATATTATATCATAGATATTATAGCCGATGCCTTCTGTACAGAACCCATCTGGAAGACTAACCTTTATCATAACTATTTTTCTCCTGTCAATCTGCCAGCATTGTTGTGTAGTGCTTTGAAAGATCTGATATCCAGTGAAAGAACTGGACAATATTGTCAGAAATCTGTTATCTAGTGATGTAACTAGATATATGGAATAAAACGAAGGGAATGCGTCACTTATATCACTGGATAACAGATTTCTGTCTCTATTTTCCAGATATAACATTAGATATCAGACCCTTCAAAAACATATAGATAATAGTACGCTTCTCTGCAATCTTTGCAGTCAACCATCAAAGTGTCTAAATAGTATTTCAATATTATTTGACATGTATTTTGACAATACAATAAGAAAATACAGTTGAAACATGCGGCAACTCGAAGATTGATGACGCAAAAACGCTCACCATTATGCGGACTTCTATAAATCAAACACACAAACTTTGTGGACATCTTTAAGAAATTCAAGCTGCGACTTAGATCATTAGTCAACACTTATTCGGAGCTATAGAGATGAATGAATGAAACTTCGGTCGGTTGCGCCAACTATGCTGAATTTCCTCGGCAGGGCCGCGGCCGGTCTGTTTTGCATTCGTGCATTTCAACTATTTCTTGCTTGCATAGCGGATTTTGAGTTAGCTTAATTCTTAGAGCATGCGCTAAGGCTTAATTACATAAATATTTTGTATTAAAATAATAAAAAAGTAAGAATAAGAATACATTTAAGATTAATAAAGACATTAATGTAAGGTATGCAATACGTGCAAACTGACGTAATGCGTATAAATAAACAAATAAATACAATAATTTCAATATTTATAACAATGATTTTTATCAATAATGTGCGAAATATCACGTAATACCTAAGATTCGTGATTTTTATTGTAGATAGATAGATAGAGAGATAAATACTTTATTGCTCACACAAATAAAAACAAAAAAACAAGTACACAAAATCTTAAAGCTAGCATGGGCAAAGGCGGTCTTATCGCTTTAAGCGATCTCTTCCAGACAACCTTTGGTTTAGGAACCCAAGAAGGAGATAGAGGAAGTGCGCATTTAATTTTTGCATTGCATTGTATTTATGTATTTCTATCTTTTGTGTATTTATGTTTTATGTATTTATGTTTATCGTATCTATACTTAAGAGTATAAATACAATATCAAATCACGAATTATTTTTTAGGGAAATCTACACAAGTACCTAGCTTAAAAAATATATTTATTACATTATGCAAAACAGTTTCACAACGGTAATTTCACATCATCCGTCTATAAAACAAACAAAAAAATGATGTATACGAAATGGAAATTCATTTTGTTGGTTAATCGGAATCCCGCAAAAAACGGACCTATTTATTTTCGCTGACAAATCGGTGAAAGTCGAGGGGCGTATTGCGTCGAATTTCATTACAAGTTGTAAAGCTATTCGAGTGGACGACCGAACGGGAAACTCGTCGAATAGAAATATTTCGTTACAATCAAAAGCCCGTATGCATGGAAAGGGCTATTCAGTCCCGAAAAACGGTTAGTATTTAGGTTAGGTTAGGTTTCATTGCTTAGCAGTTTGGTTAGTTTAGCACTGTACACTTTATCACAAGGGAGGGTAAGTCTACAATACTTGTCTCGTTTCCCTTTTATGCCCTATTATTTGTTAGTGACATGAATTTGTAACTACCTAATATAACAATTCAAAAACAAAAATGTTGAAAAAATTTCCACGAGCAGGATTTGAACTTGCACCCTTCTGATATACCGGGTCAGGTGCTCTTCCAATTGATTTTTTCGTAATTTGTTCGCAACAAAATTTGCGTTAAAAATTATTTGAACATTTTATTACAATTCAATTATATGTTTTTGGGTATACTTAGATATTTGTAGTGCACTGTATACACATTTACATTTTTAGTAGAACTAATACTTGTCTTGTTGTAATTAGATAATAAAAAAGTATATTTCTATGTTTTTCGTTCATCTCGTCATGAATCTCACATATTGTCTACGTGGGAAAGGCAAAGCCCAGCAGTGGGACGCTAATATACTGATGAAGATGATTAGGGACGTCTTAATGAACATTGCAAAGAGATAACAACTTTAAAACATTATTATTATATGACTTTCAGGTTTGTTAATTCTGAATGAATATTTTAACATTCCACAGATTGATGATTTTAATATTCTTCAATTAGTGCAGTACACAATATTTTACTTCAATCTATGCACAATAAATATGCATAAAGTTATACCAAATAAATATTTTCCAACACATCTCGATATTCTCCAAAAAAAAACACATTATGTTTACAAAACCGTTCCTTTGTTACACTTTGTTTGTTTTTTACCGAACAAATCATTTTCGTGGACGTTTTAGTTAAATGTGCCATTTCATTACACGCTGCATAACAAACTAAAGTTTTATTAGGTACACACAGATCTGTATCTGCGACCACACAAATGATTTCAATAGCGCAATCACAGAGCGGGCGGAACTAATAAAAGTGCAGTAAAAACATAAAAAATCTCATAATCGGTAAACGCTGTATAGTAGGAAATACTATCACCGTAATATATACAATGTGATCTATATACTTAAAATAATACAAGCCATAAAACTTGCTTGCATTTATAATATACATTAGAATTAAAAAGTTCATACGGATACATACACGTTATAATTATGTTACAATTCGGAATTAAAACTATTACGGAAAATAATTTTATGACATTTTTATATTATTCATTATAATATGTATATAGGTATAACAAAATAAATCAGGTATATTTATAGGGTTGGTAGACAAACAGACACATGATGATTATAACACCACATAAATATGACATCTTAGATTATGGATATCAATTTCATGAAACAATAAAGAGTTACCATTTCAATATTAAATAAATCGGTAACCTCCTTCTCGGTGTTTATAATCCTAAGTTCATATACCTAATTTAATATGTAACTTAAAGTTAACATACACATTTTAACAACGTTGGACGAAAAACCTTTGCACGTGAAATATCTAGCACAATAGTTACACATCCACAACTCCAAAACTACGATCTAAATCAGCAATTCGACAAATGATTTGAATGGCGTCCGCGTCGTTCCAGCGTGGGTGGGCGGGTCGAATAAAAAGTGCAGTAAAAATCAGCCGCCTTCCGCATGAACGATAACCGCCGCCACGGCTCGATGCACTTCACTCTATATTCGTGCTGAAGCATATTTGTTTTTATATATTACTTTACGTAAATTTTTAGCTTAATTATTCGTTTACAAGCGGATCGTGCTCAGTGGCGTGCACTTAGAGGGGCCCATGTCCAGCAGTGGACGTGTGTAGGCTGATGATGATGATGATGATGATGATGAAGCTTAAGGTTTGCTAGAGGGTATTAGAAAGCAGTATACTCAGTTTCAAGCGCATTGATCGAGTAGGCTACAGCATACTGCGTTCCAAGATAGAATAGACTAATATTACTCCATGATGATATACAGCAAAACAGCAAGGATCAAGTAGGACTGGGCAGGCTACACTAGTGAGTGTCGTAACACCTTGAACGCCTAAGGGCTCCCGCCATCGAAAGTAATGCATTCGAGTCATACCAACTCATCATCATCATCATCTCAGCCAAAAGACGTCCACTGCTGGACAAAGGCCTCCCCCAAGGATCTCCACAACGACCGGTTTTGTGCTGCTCGCATCCAGCGGCTTCCCGCGACCTTCACCAGATCGTCGGTCCACCTTGTTGGAGGCCTGCCCACACTGCGCTTTCCGGTACGCGGTCGCCACTCGAGGACTGCTCTGCCCCAGCGGCCATCAGTCCTGCGAGCAATGTACCCTGCCCACTGCTACTTGAAACAACCATATAACTCATACCAACCATACCAACTCATTTGAATTAAATAGAAAATTAATTTATTATGTGACGTTAAAAAGTTTCTAGAGTTACCAGAGTAACTATAAATACTTACAATCATTCAAGGTTTTGTATTGCCCATGATACTACTCGTATTTGTTACCCAAAAAATTGTTGTCATATAATGTGACAAAATAAAAAGAAGCTTTAATACGTACTAAATATGTATGTAACTAAATATGTGTTAGCGCGATAGCGTATTTGATTTTAGAAAAGAAAATTATGAATAACTTGCTAAATCTTATTCGGACACGATTGTTACTCATTGATACCAGTTTCATTTAAAGAATATAAGACCAATATAAGTTTTTAAAGTTTACTCTATAATAATCAAAAGGACATCAGCTTGTTAATGCACGGAAAATACAAACACAATATAAAAAAAGCGCTCTCCCGCTTGAGCAGTTACCGTTTTCACGGTCGGTTGCACTCATCACTGATATTACTGACAGAATCCTGGTTTCCACATGTCTCTGCCTCTTTTCTTCATTACTTTGCGGCAAATGTCATACAAATGTTTCAATACTCAACAAATACACATCTTAGAGGTCATTATCTTAAGCTATCTAAAACTGCGTCACACAACAACCACACAAGTACTGTCTTAGCAGCAGAGTAATTGAAGCCTGAACAGATTGCCTGAAGAAGTGGTTGCAGCACAAGGCATTAACCAGTTTAAAAACAAGCAAGACAAACATTAAAAATTATAAAAAGAGATGTAAAGAGGAGAATACAGGATACAGACTAGACCAGTTGTCTCAACTGCCTGTTTGTTTAATAATAATAATAATAATCAAGAGACTTTCGCTGGATGGCTGGATCAAGGGTCAGATACAGAAGGCAACACTCTTGGACACGGCACGCATTGTCAGGAGGTTTCTTTCTCTGCAGCCCTTATCGCCGGCAGCTTGAGTCCTGCTCCACTGCTGGCGGCGTTCTAGGTTTAGGTTTTTATAAAAGTTGTATTTTTTGTATGTATTTTGTTATATTTTACTTTTTATATAATTTTTATAAAACCTAGATCTAAGATTAAAAATAAATAAAGAGAATAATAAATTGTTAAAAGTTATGAGTTGTTTGGCTTTCAGGGTTGTTCATTTTATATTAGTTACTTTTATAAAAAAACATTTTCGGGAACAGCGTTGTCTTCTACGTGAGGGCTGGCCTCGGGCGGGCAGGCCAAAGAGAGCAAACATAGAGACCTCTGTCATAAACACATTGGCGTTCCATTACTACAATATATATTTTATGTAAGAATTTATGCAAAAAGGCAGTGTCAATAATCAAAAGATGACGTCACTATACGCTACACTATACGCTACACTATAAGCTACACAAACGTCTTTGTTTCATAATAGTTTTTAACATGAAAGTAAGGGTGTGGGTTACCTAATTTCCTATACCAAATACCTTTCAGTAGGTCACGAAATCGTGTTTAAAATAAGTATAAGATTTAATATTTTTCAATTTAGATTAACTATAACTATAAATGAATACTTTGTACTTGATAGAAGCTCATCATAAACTTCCTAATGAAAAATAATCACTCACTGAATAACTCCATTCCGTCTGCGACGATTTACGAGACTGTCCTGTACTGTCCGGCACACTCGCTGAAATCATTTCCTTAATCACAGAAGTTGGTCTGCTTAAACTCATCCTTTCAACTTGGCTTAATGGGATGAAGTTCCGGGTACGAACTATCGGTCAGTCGGCTAATGGAAGATACGATTATCGCCGCTCAGGTTTTAAGTGGATCGCGTAACTTTTTTAATTTAATCTCTATACTGTAATGAAAGTTTAACGAGGTCTTGTCTGTACATTAAACTTAAACAAAACAAATGTACTGCGTTTATAAAAAATAGTTCTTTTTTACCTGTCTATCCCTTTCTTCAAGCGTTACACAGATACTACGCGATGGATTTTAATATAACCAATATAACTAAATTTAGTAAAAGTTTAGTGTATTAAATATATCTCAATAACCAATATAACTAAGTTTAGTAAAAGATTAGGGTATTAAATATATCTTAGTAATACTACAGAGTATATTTACTCATGTGGAAATACTTAGTACACTTTCAATCTCTTAAAAGGAAAGGATAGGACGGGATTTGAACATTTGAAATTTGCAATTTTGCAATTTAATATAAGTGTTATTTTCAATTTAAATTTTAATAAGTGCCTCGCAATTGTAGGGATAACTTGATTACAATGACGGAGGCCTTTGCCCAGAAGCGGGAGTAGTATTATAGGCTAGTTACTTCAACAACACAATATACAACTCCGACATATTAATTTAAAAAAATAACGATTAAAAATATTTGTTGACGTATTTACAATAACAATGGTTTCACCAGACGTCGTTTTAAAGATGGCCGTTTCGTTGGTAGAAAAATAGCCTATCCCATTTCCTTGGAATAAATCTTGAAGTCAACTTGCCTTTCTGGAGGATCCTTACCATTTCGTCTTTATGATGCTACGAGTATTATCGTGTGACGAGCACAAAGCAAAGGATGAGGAGGATTTGCTTGCTCGCGTCGTGCAGTGAAGTCGATTTAGTTGGAGCATAGGTGTGCTTTACATAACTCATTCCTTAGTAAGTGAGCTCGAATAGGAAGTTTTGCATTATGCATTGCTATATCTAACTAGAATATCGTACAAGTTTGTATGTTACACTGTCTTTGTGTCTTTCTTTGATATCAAAGTTGTGTAAATAGGGAGTAAGGTGTATTCATGATTTAGGTATTATTCACTGTATCTCATAAGAAGGAATGTGGAGCGACTATATAGTGAATAGGATAGCCAATAGTATGAGAAATGCCGAAAAGGTAATCGATACTCAAATACATTTTTTATGTCATGGCAAATACTTTTAGTCGTCATATATGGTGTGTCGCAGAGGAGTTCGATGGCGCAGTGGTTAAAGCGCCCGGTCTGCGAGTGCTGAAGCTTTGCATTTTTAGCAAAGGTCGACTATCGGCAGGGTGACCGAAAATTTTCATCTCGAACTCCTCCATGTTTCGGAAGGCACGTAAAGCCGTTGGTCTCGGCTGCATTATCGGTCGTTAACAACCACCAATCAGCACTGGGGCCGTGTGGTGGTTAAGGCTCGTTCTCCCTTGAGCCGATGATGATAATGATGATGATGATAATGATGATGATATGGTCTGTCTCTTTTTAAATCTTTATATTCGACAATAAAATATATATCTTAATCTAAAACCGCTCACTATCCTTTCTGATCCTGGATAAGGTGACGGGTGACAAAGATTTACAAACCCCGCTTAGAGACCTTGTCAAGGCTTGTTTTTACGACTCCACTATATATTCTGATAGGGACCGGGGATCATTGACTCAACGTACTTACTGAAGCACATAGGAAAATGAATAACAAATTTTTGGTTAACCACCCTGGTACCGGAAACCTAACTTGGGTAACCGCGGTGACTTGGGTGACTTGGTTTGTACAAACAAATGTTTCAAAAAAGTATATGTTTAAAAAAACTATCAGCTTTTAAAAAGTGTTGAGGAACACAGAATGACTAGCTAGGTAGTAGGTATACTTTAATACTATCCTGTAATAATGGTCTCCCGGAAGCAGTACTTTAGTAGGCAGGTAAGTACTATTTTTAGGGATAAGCTTACATGTACATGAGTACTCGAACATATTAAGATTTTTGTGTTTAACAAACTTTCTTTGAAGACAGACCAACGCTTGAAATTGCATTCCATGCTTCTCTACCGAGGTGCGATATGAAATTGTTGGAATGTCGAACGAATGTTCACAGTTTCTTTACATTTTTGTATCATATTTCGAGATTGCTTTGTTCTAACAACATGATACCTTTAATGGTCAATGGTATATATTACCTTAAGACAGGAAAGTGTAAACGTGATACATGAACAATGTTTAAGCTCCAATTGCATCGAATCACACCTCAACTGTTTTGTAAGAGAACAGAAAATCGAAATTCAATACAAATTCCAAGCATGGGCTTTGGTATGTTGAACGGCAGAGAAAATCTAGAATAATCTATTTAGTAGCAATGTATCTCGTATATCATATTTACACAAATTTTGTGAAAGTAGGTGCCTCAAATTACATTGATCAGTGTTACCCACCAACAACTTTATCGGAGTATGTTATAATGCTGTCGTATTTAAGTAATAAAACAAAAGTCCTGACTCACTTATTGAGTCATCAACGCCCAGCCAAAACCCTTCGATTTACATAGCCAAGGTTTTGTAAAGGTTCTCCTTAAAAAACAGATATAACAAGGAATAAGGCCGGTTTCTTTTTGAATTCCCGCGGTTTCACGCATAATCAGCTATTTATTTATTTGACTTGTTGTGAGGTGGACCGACGATCTGGTGAAGGTCGCGGGAAGCCACTGGATGCGAGCAGCACAAAACCGGTCGTTGTGGGGATCCTTGGGAGAGGCCTATTTCCAGCAGTGGACGTCTTTTGGCTGAGATGATGATGACGACGATGAGTTGTAATAATAAGGTTATATTGTGCTACTTCTTGGCAAAAGCCGTCATCATTGAAATCAAGTCATCGCTACAA
Organism: Eudonia mercurella; assembly: GCA_963082485.1. NCBI lineage: Eukaryota > Metazoa > Arthropoda > Insecta > Lepidoptera > Crambidae > Eudonia > Eudonia mercurella. Next base: position 4,366,731 of record OY720034.1, on the reverse strand, counting down.
TTAATGGGTATTGGCTAAATCACCACACTTGCCAAATGCGGGTTGGTGCTTTTTTATCTTAGAGCATTTTTTTTAGGATTTGTATTCCAAATTCATAACCTTCCCAAGTAAACTTATTAAGATCGTCCCTGTCTTCACGTTAACGTGAATGAAACTTCTAGTTCTAAATAGACAAAGGCCAACTTCGCTAGACAAAATCAAACTAAATCTGACGCTCACAAGGAGACTTACTGCTTTGTGTCGGGAGGCTTACTCTCAAGCGATAATACCGAACTAAGAATTGCACGGGAACTCAGCTTACCTAAATTCTTATGCAAATTGAACTTAGGCATCCGCGAAATGGTGAAGGATTTGCGAAGCAGATGTTCGCTTATATACGATTACCACATAGAGATACGACGCCTGATCGTAAATCTGTTCTTTGTGGAAATACTATGCCTATTTCTGTTGCCAATCATCATTGTTTTGCATAACTGTGTTCTGGTTCGAAGGTTAGTAGACTTGGTGAAATTACAGGGCATAGAGGCAAAACAACTGAAGCTTTAGAGTTGACAACGCACGCGTGATTCATTAGTTTTGTAAGCATGGATTTGGGCTGCGGTGGCTGCGTACGCTCGTTTGCCCGCCTAGAACCTTAAGAAAATATTGTCTCAGTATAAACGGTATAAAAACGTAATTACCTACGTAACCTCCAATTCGTACTTCGTTCTTTCTTCACAAAGTTTACTAACTAAAGCTGAGATGAACTTATAATAGGACTAATCCACTAATCCTATTAAAAACAACGAGAACGTTCTTTGTTCACAAAAAATACGAAGAAAAATATAATGGAGCCTCAAAGTATCGTGACCGTTAAGTCAACTTCAATTTAAACCACATTCAAAATGGCCGTTCTTGTCGTCGGATCAAAACGGCGAAACAATTTGGAATATTGCCGCGTCTGTTATGATTTTAATTTGGATAAAGACACGTTAAGCCTATACTGTAGATTAACTTTTCCTTAATGAGAAGGTAATGACGATGTCTTCATTGAGCCGGGTTTAGCTTAATTTGACCGCAGATTTAATTAATATGTTAGGAGCGCAACAAACGCTAAGGAATGTTATCATATTGTTGTCACAGTATGGATTTTAATTGAATCCCTTTTTTGATTGAGGTTTCAACGTTAATGGATTATAAATAAAATATTAAACAAGGTTCAACTGCTGCTTAGTATAGGTATTGTGACCTCATATCGTACTTATAGTCGGGTCCTTAAAGGGTATATCTAGGATAGGTTATTAGGTGTCCCTCTAAAACAACATTATAAGTAACCGACGTTCCTCTATAATTAATAGAAATCCGACGACAGCCGAAACACGAAGATTTCCGAGAGACATTGAGAAAATAGAAGCACTGGATATTGATTGAATATCATGAACACCAAAAAAGATGACAAAATAAGATAAGATAAGATAAATTTTTATTGCCATAAAATTGTGTAAAATACATAGCAGGTGTTGAGCATAATAATGGGAACAAACAATTTACCCTAGTCGGGCATGCAATTTTTAGTAGGTTATATACATAGAAACAGCCGCTGTGCTGTTTTTGTACCGAAATATTCAGTCAGACTGTAGAATGCCTGATTTATAAGCCATCTTTTATAATTTTAAAACAACTTAAATTTACTGAGGCTTTTTGATCTGTGGGCAGATGATTGAATATTTGGATACCAGTTACATAGACACTCTTGTGATACAGGGCATTATTAATATTTGGTAAAGACAAGTCATATGTATATCTTCCGCAAATTACAATTATTTGTACTTTTACGTTTAAAATACTGAATATTGCTTTTTATAAAAACAGCCATCTCTAAAACATAAATACCCGTCAGTGTCAAATAACCCTTTTCTCTAAAAATATTTCTCAGAGTCTCATCAGAGTACATACTGTAAATAGTTCTCAAGCATTTCTTTTGTAGTATAAAGGTAGATTTTACATTAACAGAGTTTCCCCAGAAAATAACTCCATAAGTAAGAAGAGGATAAACTTGGCCAAAGTAGGCGGCTCTGGCTACATCTACAGATGATGTTTCCGCAAGTATAGATAGAGCATAGCAGTAGCTCGATATTTTATTATTAATTTTTGTTATGTGCAACTTCCAATTTAGATGTGAGTCGATATTTACACCTAAGAAATTTATTTCATCCACAACTTCGATGACTGACTTGCATTCAGACGTAATATTTAGTTTAATTTGATTAGTACTTTTGTTTTGGAAAGATTTACATTGGTACTCTCTTCATTATCCGAATGCAAAGTAAAAATGGAAAGGTCATCTCACATTTCATAAAATGTCAACGTCATAACGTTGCCAGATTTCGTGAAAGTATACATTAAAGAAGAATACAAATATAATGATTTTATAGGATATTGGCAAACGCATTGACCAAACTGATACAACTAATCCTCCCCCTTCCCCCCAAAATGTTCCGGTTCCAATTTCATGTGTGTGATAAACACAAAGGCTCCCGAGTCTCTGTAGTAAGTTTATGGTACAGATCGCGCCAAACTTTTAGACCCCTCTGAAGTTGGCGCGATTCGCGTCGCAGTAGTAAAAAATAGGCGTCAGTAGGGCGAAGGCGGGGACGAGCGGACGATCTTACAAGGACACCTAACGGTCAACCGTTAATTTTATTTGGTCAACCAAATAAAATTATTTCGGATTCGTCCATGCTTGCATGCGTGCATGCTTGAGGAGCTCGATGGCGCAGTGTTTAACGTGCCAGGTCCGCGAACTTTCGCAAAAAAATATCATCTCGAGCTCTGCATTAGCAGTCGTTGACAACCACCAATCCGCACTGGGCCCGTGTGGTGGTGTATGGCCCGTTCTTCCTATCCATCCATAGGGAAGGCTCGTGCCCCTGCAGTGGGGACATAAAATGAGCTGATGATGATAATGTCCATGCTTTGAATGGCACGTTAGGGAATTGGTCACGGTGGTTGTCGTAAGAGCGCAGCTACAATCAACCTTCCTTCTACCCCGTATCAGACCAGCGAGGTAGACTAATGCTCGATCTCCCCAGACAAAGTGTAAGCCCAACATTGGGAAAGTTATATAAAGTTATATGATGACCTACCCGATATTTATTAATTATAAAAGCAGTGAACAGTTTCGTTTAAATATTTCATATTATTATGGTAATAAAGAAATCCTATCCACCACCTTATTGGTTACAATTGAAAATACCAAAACGTGATGTTGTCAAAAGATGACATTTAATATTCATAATCGTATTCCCAGCGGCCACTTTTCTTTTCGTACACAATAATATGTAAAGTAGGCAACAACCGAATCTCGAATTTTCGGAAACGTACAACATTATATTTCTTGTTTTGTCGACCGAATCACTCGGGGCAATTGTTTGGGGGAACGCGCAAATAGGTACAAAAACGATTCCGAGTAAAGGAATACATGTAGCAGGTCAACTAATTTCACTCGTTTTTGAACTTCGTTCGTTTTTTTGTTTTATGTACGAGTATTTGCTTAGGCACAAGTTCTTCAGAACAAGTAAAGTAACTTTTTGAGCGCTTCAAAGTTTTATGAAGTTTTGTCAACGCGAGCACACATATTGAAACAAATACAGGTACAAAGTTGATTAAAACACAAGAAAGTTATTTGATGAAACATATTGTGTTGTACCTAATGTTTGTGCTTTATTGTAAGTTTGTTAAATTGGTTTTTGGTTGTTCGTTATACAGTATAATGCATGTTTAAATTCGTTTAAGATCCTGATTGAAACTTATGATTATATGTGTTTTCAAGATTTCAAAATATAAGAGCATTTATACTAAAATAATCATAATAAAGTAACCATTTGGTATTGTACAGTTATAAAAGTACTTGTAATCATATTTAAAAAATTCGTTCAAAAAATCTGAAACATTTAGAAACACTTTCAAGTGATTCTCGGACACATTCCGTAGAAATGAAAAATTCATTTCGGTCTGAGCCTGATGCTTTTTTAAAAGACATGTAAAAATTGCAATCATTTTATATGTTTTTTTTCTATATACGTAGCACGGCAAATGACTCCATTTCACCTGATGTTAAGTGAATATGGAATCCAGATGCGACGACAACTGGTGCAGCGTGAAAACAACGCAGCATCAGTTACCCTCACTCTGTCGGCCCACAAGGTGCCTCTTCACGCCTCGTTTGAAGGACCGCATATCATAAGAAGGAGAGAAAACTTGTGCTGGCAAACTATTCCATGTTTTGGAAGTGCGACAAAAAAACGAGTCACCAAATTTCTTAGTCCGCGGCGGAATATTTGAGACAGTGAAGCGGTGACTCCGGAGAGCAGCACGTGTACTCCTATGGAGGAAGGGAGAAGGTGGGATGAGGTCAAAGAGTTCTTCAGAGCACTCGCCATGGTATAAGCGGTAAAACACGCTGAGTGACGCAATATCTCTACGCAATTGCAAAGTTTCGAGAGTATTTGTGAATTCTGCGTTGCCGATAATGCGTACAGCGCGACGCTGCAATCTGTCCAAAGCATCGAGAAGGTATTTTGCGTAACCGTCCCAGACACAGGTCCCAGATGTGCGAGCAATACTCCACGCACGACTGTACCTGTGTCTTGTACAAAAGGCACAACTGGTCAGGTGTAAAGAATCGCCGCACCCTGTTCAAAATTGCTGTTGTTAATTAAGTATACTTACTTTTTTAAATAAGAAAATTAAAGAAGTTATGTACACATAACTTCTTTAATTTTCATATAATGGTAATTCATTAATACAAATCGTATTACATATCTATATTGCAAATAATTAATAAGATAATTAAAGGTCAGTATTAGGGTTAATAAGATTTGCTGTTTACTTTAGAATAACCGTACCGTGAATTCCCCTCCTATTCGTAAAATGCTGTTAGCAAATTAAATAAAGGAGAAGCAGATACCCTTAGTCTGCGTACATTGCCTTCGGCTCATTTGTGGAAAGGAAGTGATTACAACATCTTATAAGATAAACAATTTCATGCGTGGAAGGAACACTGAAGAATAATGCTCGTACTGCCTTTAACTCTTTAACGGGCACAGCATGTTCAAATTTTTCATTGGTTTTCGACCTTATCTTAATTGTATAAAGTTCAAAATATGATGGCAATATATATGCCACTGCCTTATAAACGGTTAACGCTCATAAATAAAATGTTTCACGAGTTCTAACGCGAACGGGCTGGTACCTAAATATAAGTGTTCTAGACATACTTTTTAAGTACCGTACTTAACGCATCTCGCAAACGGAGACGTAACACAGCGACAGTAGTCAGCCCGCGGTCACGGGCCGGTGCTTCTCAGCCACATGTTCAGCTAAATCGTCGTATATTTAGAAAGTTATGTCTCGAATACCTACACTTATTAAGTAGTTTACTACGGTGCAGCGCTTAGTTGATAACACTAGCACAATTCACCAAAAACTTATCAGATGACGTTGAAGAGTCTTGATTAAGTATCGCAGGTGTTGCGAAGTGTCGAGAAGAAAACCCACAGTAAAAGAATTTCCGTATCAAAGATATATTAATAATGTAACGCGAAAGTTAAAAAGATTCTAATAACCACAAATCTTTATTACATATAATATTACGCAAGTTTTGTTGCGAACCACCACGCCAAGATAGCACGATAGCTAACTAGTAACACTTTGTTTTCTTTTTAAATTATACTTTAAAGGTTTTTTAACCTCTCCCAATTTCCCCCATAGATATTTATCTCCTGCCAGGTCTTATCAACCTTCTTCGTAATATCTCAAACGGTCAGTCCACCTTTGTTCCGAACCTTCGCCTGCATCGAATTCCGTCTGTCGACTGCTACGAGGTGACGATACAGACCATTCATTATGCATTCGGCACCCGTGACCCTCGCACTAGTGGTGTACGCGAAAAAGCAGCTAAATTGAAGTGTTTCAATTTAGCTGCTTTTTCGCCTACGTTGCCAATACCTGTTCTAGAACGATTGCATATTTTTATACCTAGCTTGTTTACACCTTATTTTTATTTTAAAAAAATTGTCGTTAAAACATATTGAAATATAAATTTCAAAAATATTTTGTATATTTTAAAGTAATTTACTTTACACACGACATGCTAAAATCTAGTAAAGACTAATTAAAATCAATTGTATTTATAACAATTAAAATAAGATCCCAGCTTCTAAATTTTGTAAGCAAATGCGTTCGTTATCCTTAAACGGTCATTGTGTTTTTATGGTACGAAAGTAGGTAGTGAATAGGTCTATTCACGACCTATTTTACAGCTATAGGTATATATTGATTGAGTGATGACGTGAATGAAGAGTGCCAACCCTCATCACTCTCAAGATACCTTCGAGGGGTGTCACTTTGTTTTTTGCTGATGCAAAGCCTTCCAAATTAATTTAATAGCCTGTTAATATCCTATAAAAGTTTCCCGGAAGTGGCATATTCTTTGTGGAGTTAAGTGAGACTTCGGTGCTAGAAACCTTGTTGAGAGACTGTAATCAGCAAAACAACTTAAACCACTTTACAAAATATTAATTATAAATTTTTACATTTTTTGTGCTTAATGTTACGCTTAAGCTGAATTAAATATTTATATAAAATACAGTGAAAATTTAAATGCCTACCAGACCCAGCCAGGAATCGAAGTAAAAAATCACTTTACAAAAGCTGATCTGCTTTCGTTTATATTACGTTTGCCGCCTTTGTTCTAATTGGTCTAGTTAGAGGTTCGACATTTGATTTACAGGTACATACATATTATTGTACTTTTGTAAAGAAATAAAGCCTTAGCTTATTTTAAGGCCGTTTTGCATAACTGCAATGTTCGCAGCATTGTTGTGTTCCGACAGTTAAAAATAAGCTGACTAGGTGAATTACTGAAGAGTAATTCGTCTACCAACGGCCTTATCGTCACTTAGGTACCTTATAGTGAGATGAAGGCAAGGCGTTTTCCTGTAGTAGAAAAAAATACATTGTTTTAGTCTGGCGTTTCGGACCCTCAGAACAATAACTAGAGTTTCGGACCCTTTTCAGACCCTATAGTGACATGGAGAATTTTAACGAGTGCGTTCCGATTTACTCAAATGAGGCGACACTTCTGTGTCTTGTATGGTTTTATCATTTATTGAGTTTTGACTTTAATTTGCAAGTTCGTTTGTGAGTATTTCGCTAACTGCGCCCATCTTCGAGCATTGTCAGGATCCTGGTACATTCTTCAGGGGTTAACGACATAACGACTACAGAATAATAAAATTTATAAGCCATAGACACCATATTTATAACATTTTTTAATGTCAAAACTAAAACAAATGCGAATTAATTGATTTGATTTAAAAAAAACATTATTTTATATTTTTAGTTTTTTATACAATTATCAGAACAAATAAAAAGGTTTAATACATTATTTTATGTGGCATTAAATATTCTTTAATTTAGTCTTCATTTTATAAAGGTAGGTCAGGTGCTTTTGAAGATATTGAAGATTTTCTAACCGACCCTTTTTCTTTGCGGTCCAGTGTATTAGCAATGCTCAATAAATGTAATGTATGTTTTATCTGATATAACAGACTATTTTAACTTACGTTTGTACGTGGTAGGGGGATAATAAAACTGTGTTAAATAAAACATCATTCCCAACAGAGAAATATACAATCCGCACATAATAATTTGAAGCAATAAATATGGCTACAGCTTTATCGATGAAACCGCTCGTAAAACGTGAATTACCAGCTTTGGACTCAACGTTTTCATCTCTTTTATTACTTAAATAAAAAAACAAGGAAATGATTCAATGTTTCCAGGCCTTCCCTTAATTCAGAGTTAGGTATGCCAATCATACCAGTCGTACAAAATGTGTCTTAATATTTTTTTAGTATTTATGGCAAATTTTGTAATATAAACTTTTCTTACTTTAAACTATTTCAAGGACTATTTTCTAATTCAGCATTGACGTCACTTCTCGTCGACTAGTATCAATTCCTTAAGAGATATCCACCATTTGCATTACAGATCTACAAAACAAAAGCATAATAATAACAGTTTTTAATGACGATCCTTTGTTTTACTTCCCGCACTCCCGCGTTTTTATGACTGACAATAGTTTACTTCGCTCACATAAACCATAGAGTATTATGTTGCTCAATAAAAAGGTTGGTACTCCGCCTAATATAAAAACTTATTTCGAAATTATTCACAGGTGTGCGTTACCCCGGCAATGTCATACTACGTTAATCCCGTTAGTGGCACGCAGTCCCGGCACGTCCCGAGCATTTTGGTAACACGTGGCCCTACGTTGAGCTATAGACGTACTCACTGTAATTGTAGTTGAGCGATTAGGTTTTGAAGGATTGACGACGCAGATGCTCACATAACACCCAGAAAGCTCTATACTCAATATTTGTTCGCATCTATCATGTCCCAATTAAGTGTAAGTTCTTGGCGTATTGAGGTTTTGGCAATATGCGTCTAAATTGGTTTGTTTATGAGATCATTAAGAACCTGTAGAGCACAGCAAGTTAAGTGAGCGTTAATTTATTTCAGTACAACTCAAGTGGAGTCATTATTAAATTTGACCGACTACGACACGAATAATAAAGTAAATAACTTTTGGACATAAAAACAGGTGGTACAGACCGTCATAAAGCTTTGTCCCACTGAATATAGAGGTAGTAATAGAAGGAGGAAAATTATTATGTAATAAATTATTATTTTAAAGCAATTAAGTATTAGTCTTACCGCAAAAGCTCACAATAGCTAGCGGGTTATTCAAGTCGACTAGATATATTTTCCAGTTTTAATGAATGCATAACGCCTTTATCTATTAATTAAAAAAAAATATTGTTTTATAAATAATCGTGTTAGAAATATATTTTCCCCATGTGGGCCTCAAAATCCAACCTACCAATCTAGCACGATATGCCAAAAAAAAGCAAATCCAAGTCCCACTTGTGGAAATAATCAAACACACATTCTTGGAATTATTAAATACTACATACCATGACTCCAAGCACACGTTATGTCTCAGGCAAGTAGCAGCTAACAGATTTAATATGGGTGTTATTTAAACGGTTAGCAAAGTATTCGTATTTTTGTTAGCAAAAAAATGCTAGTTGGGCAGCAAAAAGCTTATGGTCAGCAAATATTTCTAAATCAGTTTGCAACTTATATCATTCTGTACAGCAGTCTTATGCCGCTCCCCCCTTCCGTGACTTGCCCCTAGCTACGCTGCGCTTCACTCGGGAAAAAAAAATTAGCTTAACCTAACCAACAGTAAGGATTTCTTATGCTGACCTATTGTATAATTCTGCTGACCAAATAATAATTTTGCTGACCAAATATTTATTTTGTAATACAAATAAATTATTTCCATTTAATATTATTCAATTAGTAGTACAGCGGTACTCCTTGGTAGTACACACTACTCATTGGTGGATTTACCCTATAACGGTTCTCTCAGCCAAAATATCTCTGTGAATTAAATTTGTCAAAGTTAATAACTGCTAACTAGGTATCACGGTAACACATTAATACTGTTAAAAGTTTAATAATGAAATCTAAAATATTCTTTTTTTTTTTATATTTACGGGTAAGCGCAGTGCCTTAATCTCACCTGATGTTAAGTGATGATAAGGCCATTTGGTGGAAGCGCACTTCACCCGGGACCCTCAACTAGTGAGGTACTGGCTATCTTATCTCTAGCTGCCGGAACACAACAATGCTACAAACATTGATGTTATGGCGACATATTTAGATAAGATGGTGGTAGCTAGCCAGGCGGACAAACAAGCCCTACCACCAACCAAACCAAGTACACAAAGATGTACTCCCCGCTGGGAATCGAACCCGGGACCTCTGGGTCTAAACCGGTGGTCTTAACCACTAGACCACAGAGGCGGTTATTCACGTCCAATATACCTAAGCTTTATATTTTTTATATTGTTTATATTTTGTAATTATTTTTTACTTATTTTTTTGCATCAGGTAATTAAAATAAACCAAAACAATTTTGTCTTTGAAGATAGGGAAAGTCATGCGAAAAATGCGTCCCATCCAATTCTTCTCAGAGCAGTCAATTCAATAGGACGTCATTGAGCTAGCAATTCAATAAGTTTCAAGAATCCTTTTTACGTTAGATAGAAAGCATACTTTCTGTAGGATTTTAGTAGCTCTATGAATTTCAAAATTTTTATTAATCCATATTATTTATCTGTCTTTAGATCATAGGTTCATCGATTTACATAAACGATGTAAATCGATGAAACCTATTTACTTTTATACTAAATGATATTTTTGTATTACTAATATAGCCCTAAGATCATTGTTACTAACACTATGGCCTGTTGTTGTCTGGAAATAAATAACATAATTTCCGTAGTAACTAAAAAGTTCTAAGAATGAAAAGAAATCATTAATTCATATTCATTGACGAAAACATTAGGGTGACCGTTTGACTTCCAAACTGTAGTTTCCATCGCCACAGGTGTCTGTTACACCGGCGCGGCGGCGTGTCGCGTGGCGGTGGTCCCGTGGACACTTCTCCGAGTCCAGGCACGTCCCGATCTCTCCCAACTACGTGACCACGCAGACCAATCTAATTTTAATTAAACCAGTGTTTAACTCAAAACGGTACCACGAAAAAGATGCAACGTTATTCTTCAGGCATATGCCTATATCATCATCATCATCAGGCACATAGCAATATATCTTAGACTCCTACTTAATCATTTCCACAAAAAAAGTAATGTAAAAACTAATGTTGTTTAATAACTGCACGTTCACATAGGCAGACAATAGAAAAAAGAAAAGTATAATAACAAAAAAGAGATGTAATGTAATAATAACAAATGTGATGGCCTCACATTGATTGAGAAAGATTTTAAAAAGGACGCTTTTATTATGATTGCTGATCGAAGGTGGCACTAGCTACATGACTAGGAGATTGAGTGCATTGAATATAATATTATTGTGATGAAAATGTCCTTTATGACTAGAAGGGAATTTTCCAAGAATATGAAGGAAAGGAAGAAAAGAATCGCCATAGATAAGTTTCTTGCTGGTTTTTCTCAGTGTACCTACATAAAGATCATAGGCTTACGTACCGATAATAAATACACAGACGCTTCCGGGCCCAGACACAATAGAATTCAATTGTTCTGTGGTAACCAGGGCGTTCCAGTCGATATTAAGTACGCAACCGTAACCGTACCGATAATAATAAGTAATAATAAGTAACGTACCGATTATAAAAAGGCATAGTGAATTTCTTCATTACCTAAATATAATCTAAAGAGTAACGTAAATTTTCTTATTGTTTAATTCTAGTTTACTTTGAAAGTTTTTTTTTATAGACAGCTCGGCAAATGACTCCATCCCACCTGATGTTAAGTGGAAATGGAGTCGCGAAGATAACTGGTGCAGCGTGAAAACAAAGGTAGCATCAGTTAACCTCACTATGCCGGTCCACAAGGTGCTTTTTCACGCCTATTTTGAAAGACCCCATATCGTAGGAAGGAGGGAAAACGTATGCTGGTAGACTATTCCATCTTTTGGAATGAAGTTTTAGTATTTGGCACCCAGTATAACAATGAAGTGAAACAAACAACATTAAAGATAAATTATAAAATCTCATTTAAAATAAAAAATAATATTTGTTATTTTCATTTACTTTTTAGGGAATGCACTTACTCGGTAGGTACTGCTAAACGGAAGTCAATATAAATATTCATTTCAGATAAGTGCATGTGCTTATGTTGTTATTGCAATCGCATATTCAAGCCCAATAATAAATTCAATATTCAAATTTAAAAAGTTTACCACTATCACGTACCTATAGGCTTTCAAACCAGAATGCAAAGCGAATGCAGATTTGTGAGAAACATCAATACCAATCCATGACAGAGGCTTTCAAATTTTGCTTTCCATTTTAATACGAATGGCGTACTTCCGACTTGCCAACTCATTCATTCTAATACAGAACTGACTTCTAATACGTTTTCCCTGTCACTGCAAGATTCCCATCTCCCTCTTCCGTGTCTCACCGTGGTATAGCTATCTCGTTTCAGCATCAAAGGACGCGACATTAAATCTCGTTATTTATATTTGGGCAAATGATGTCGAAGGCTCCATAAATTGTCTTTACTGGAGATCACAAGTGAAAGGTTGGCTAGTAAGATACGAGGATCACGTGTTAACATTCTGATTTTTGAGTGGTAGAGCCACGCTGCGTTGCAGCACGAAACGGGCAGGCTCACCAGGCGTAATACCACCCTCTCACAGAATATCGGCGTGAAACAATACACTCGTTGCTGTTGTGTTTTGTCCGGTGAGTAAAAGTACCGGAGGCCCATCTGTCACCCCTCCCCCCTCCCAATTCCTACTCCCTCCTCAAGATCCAAATCGTCCCTTAAGGTCGGCAACGCATCTGCGATTACTTTGGTTTTGCGGGTGTCCATGGGCGGCGGTAATTACTTTCCATGCTGCTCGTTTGTCTCCGTTTAACATTTTTTAAAAATCATTTCATAACATAATCAGTCACATCTTGACTGCCTGCCAGTAATTTACTTATTTTACGAAGGGAAAGCTCTTGGCTTTTATATTACTTACCTGATAGTTAGTGACAACTATTAGGTAGAAGAAAGCATATCAGACTGTATGCTCAATTGCTAAAGAACTAGTCATCTTATCTTATGTCGGAGCACAACAATACCAACTACATACATTGTTGTAATGGCGAACAGACTTAGTAACGAAATTAGTAGCGGGGCGGTAGAGGCGAACTTAAGAAATGCTTATTAGCATTTGGTAAGTTTCACCGACTCATTTTTTGACAGAAGTTTCTTAACGCTTAACATGCTCTTTAAAGCACTAAATTAATTATCATTTAGGTAGGTACATATGTATTTATATCTATTGTGATCTAAGGAATGACCGTCACTCTAACTCACTAATGAGCTCGAGATGTTACATTATACTTTGATCACCCATCTGGTAACTGGTATTGCGAAAGTTGCTTAGCAGGCACGCCGGCTATTGCGTCAAACAACTCCTGTTTACTGCTATTATATATAACGATTTATTTGTTTTTATTTTTTTTTAATTCAACGTCACCCGGTCATATTTAGGGGCGCAAATTAATCACTCCGATTTCCCTTGCAGTTACAGAGCTTTGTTTCCTTTGTTAAGCCATTTTACCCTTTTCATGGTTTATGCACAAGTTAGCTCATTGTGAAACAACAGAATACCACCGACCATTACATTTTGTGTCATTTACAGACATTATCATAAAATTTAAATGTCCTGCAGCCAAATAGTATTAAATCAAATTCAAATTGACTAGTTGATTTAAATATTATTTTGAAGACGTCGTTAGTAAAGACATGGACTATATATAAATATTATTACTATAGACATTGTTTAGTAGATGATATAAGAGTAGTGTAATAATAAAAACAGCTTGAAGTCGATTCGAAGCACTCCATTAATATTTACGTTTACTTCCGTTTTATTATAAATTAATGGGTAGAAGGACCTTATTATCAGCATAGAAAAAAAAATTAAACACCTTTCAAAAGCCTAGTGAACCTTACGATCTCCCTAAAATCTGATTGGATTGTTTTGCTTTTCTGTGGTATAAGTCTACTATATACTATGGCTTGAAGGATACTATCTCTAATGAAGTTATCGGGCGTAGAGCAATAAGAACTAAAGCTTCATATTTTCAGAACCTTGGTTTTCCAAGTATGTTTAGGCTTTGGTGGCCACTTTCCATTAGGCGAGTTGTACGCTCGTTTGCCGGCTCTGTATCATTAAAAATAAAGTACGATTAGCCAATAACCATCACTATCTGCAGGAATTCCATAGAAGTTTCTAGTATAACCTTAGAGCATTAAACCAACTAATGCTCTAAGAGTATAACACGTCTATTTTAAATTTATCACAACCTCTTTGTATAAAACTTTTATATAGCTTACAGCCGCACTCATAGACGTCAATCATTATTAATGATTACGTAGCAACTAAAATTGTCTATTGTAAAATAGTCTCTAAGAGTGACGCTATAAACACATTTTCGACTGAACAATTGTAGGTGATATGTAATTATTAATGATAATTGAGGTCTATGAGTGCGGCAGATAAATATAATAGACAAATAAGTTAGAATCATACAGAAGTTATACATCAGTCTTCGGTATCGCACGAATACTTTAATTTCCATCATAACCTCTTTTCATTTATCTATTATTCAAGTTTTTAAGTTTGGAAACAATGTGCTCGGCACAGATTTGGGTTGAAGCCGTTGAAACTTTTGACAAACATTATCAAACTTTGCCAATTTCGTTGACGTGCGGATAGCGATATGGGCATAGATTCCAGTTTCATGATAGAGGAATGTTTCTCTAAAGTCTGGTAAATATAGGTTCCGGTGGTCGTTAATGGCCTGGCTAAATATGATATATATATAGTGAACAGTGCTCATAGGAAAATCGGTACAGCTAAGTAGATTCTTTAAATGTTTTACCTACGTTTTTTCTTTAAAGAACGCAGATCAAATTATTTGTTACATAAATATGAGTTCACAAGCATATTAACGGTTAGTATTCTACCACCATGTTTCTATCGCAAAAAGCAAAAAGTACTTACGGTAACTCATTTTATCCAAAGAAAAAAGAAGTGTTAATTAGTAAATAGTTTTCATTCCAACCTCTATAAGGCAAACGTGTTGTGGCGCTAAAGGTATTTCATTGTATTTACTAAGACGCCAAAGGCTAGGAGCATTAACAAGCAAAAAATCTATTTAGGACAGGCTGCTAATATTCTTTTTGTAACTAAAGCTACACGGCTAAAGTAAAGCTTGTTGTTTATTTACTTCAATGAGAGTATCGTGTACGATTTAGCGGAAACGATATCAATTCCAAAGATGAAAATACAAGTATTTCTATATCAATAACAACTACAAATAAGGGTGAGGTAGACTATTAAGATATTACAACCAGTTTTACAGTAACAGATGTCGAAACAATAAAAGTATTTGTAGGTAATCAAAGTCGTAGGAAATCAGTCAGACCAATCGAATTTTATCGGATATTGGATCACGTCTTCGTATGTCAAAAATTCCCACTTTCAAAAATTTCCACCAGGAGGCATTATATTAATGCCAAAACAAATTTTGCTTTCATCAACGGGATCGAATGAGTACGAATAGAAAAATAAACTCTCACTAGACTCAGAATCAGCCAGTAGAAATAGTTTATATAGAGATCTTTGTTTTTCCAATCCACAGGTTCCTAATATAGTTAACCCAAATAGGTCCTGAGCAAAGTGCACGGCTCGTTTGCCAGGAGACAGAGCGAGTCTGAATAGTTCCTTGCCTGTGTATTCATTCGACTCGAATACGCTTTCATCAGAGAGCGCTGCCGGCGTTTTTGTGACGCTACTACGAATTTTGTTTCCATTTCGAGTTCTTAGCATGAGTTTTAAGGTGCCTAGAGTGAGATTAAATTAGAGTGGAGAATTTGTCCATACAAATCAGATGACCACGTCAATTTGTGACTGATTACACTAACCGCATTTAACCGATTACTGTGACCGCTTTTAACCGCCTCTGTGGTCTAGTGGTTAAGACCCAGAGGTCCCAGGTTCGATTCCCAGTGGTTAATGTTTATGTATTCGTTTTGGTTGGTGGTAGGGCTTGTTTGTCCGCCTGGCTAGCTACCACCATCTTATCTGAATATGTCGCCAAAACATCAGTGTTTGCAGTATTGTTGTGTTCCGGTAGCTAGAGATAAGATAGCCAGTGCCTCAGTAGTTGAGGATAGCGGGGTAAAGTGCGCTTCCACCATTGCCTTATCATCACTTAACACCAGGTGCGATGAACCGTGCTTATCCGTAAGTCATATAAAAAAAACGATACGTGATATTTTTTTAAGTTGAGGAATACTTACGCATTTCCTTCTGATCTTTACGCCAACTCACACACTCTGTACAGATCTCTTTTATACAGGTCGACTTTTTTATCACCATCCAAACCTTTTGAAATGAATCCCGTGATACAAACGAACAACTCTTTTTATTGGACCAACTCCCTAACTCGAAAAAAAAATCAGCTGTTCCATACATTTTGGTCGAATAAATATTGATGTTTTGTATGGAACAGCTGATTTTTTTTCGAGTTAGGAAGTTGGTCCAATAGTAAAAGTTGTTCGTTTGTATCACGGGAGTCATCTCAGAAGGTTTGGCCATCCAAACCTTATAAATAAAAAAGTCGACCTGTATAGTTTTGTAAGCTGACGTTTTGATATCCTTTTGTAAGGTGCGTGCGGTCAAAGGGAGACTGTAAAGAACTCGAGTAGATCCATATACATATAAGTCTGTCCATAAAAT
This sequence comes from Eudonia mercurella, assembly GCA_963082485.1. NCBI lineage: Eukaryota > Metazoa > Arthropoda > Insecta > Lepidoptera > Crambidae > Eudonia > Eudonia mercurella. The sequence goes on along the minus strand of OY720034.1, from coordinate 4,350,327 downwards.
CGTTTATGTATTTCGCATCTATGCAGCTGCTATATAAAATGCACTTATAAAATGTCTATTACAATTAAAATATCTATCATCATCATCATTAAGTAACATCTTCATACCTACTGAAGTTTGGAGATCACACAAAATTTACTGCGATTCCATATAGCGTTAAGGCGATAACTAAATCCAGTCCACTTTATGATGTCGTTTAGCCATTTGCGTCGCCGACGTCAAGGACGGAGCTCTCTTTCCCGAAAAAAAAAAATACCGTCATAGACTCTCATAAAGACTAATGTAGACATGAGTCTAACTCTCTCTCTTTTAACTCAGTTAAACTGAGTCTCAAACTGAGTTAAATTAAAAGAAGCTATAAAACAAAGTGAAAATCTAAAGCTATTGCGCCGACTCCAGACACATTTATCTAGGGCTATGGCATGCCAGAAACTATATCTTACTATCAACTACACCTATGTAGTAGTAGAGTTTTCACTAAACGTGAATATAACTTGTTTTGCATATAAAATTTTGTGCAGTTTCCAACTATACGGTCGTAAGTTATAATGGAGTAGCAAAGCAACTCTCCCGCGACCCGCGACATCATCTGCTGATGCGTAACATCCGAATCCCATGTTCCCAAGGAAATATTTAAAAACTGTTTCTTCGCGCGTGTTTGTACTCTACTGTCTGTAGTTGTTGGAATTTCGTGATTGATCAGTCAGTTAAAAAACTTGTACATAAGTGCTCGCTTTTATATCTGTAGATTATATACTTACTCATGTTTCTCAGCCAGCTCAGTTATAGGTGGTTAATGTATATGTCAGTATATGCTATGGCATAGCATTATACTGATAGTCTAGTATAGTCTTAAACATTAGTGGTGATTAATTTAAGTTGTTTTTTTAGATTATAATAGTAAGACGTCAACTAGTCAGAAAAACAATGCAATTAAGGTGGTTCAAGATCTTAATTTTTGTCTAACCTAGTTTTTTAAGAATAATTTAATCGATCTATAGATTTTTCAATAAAAATAAAGAATTACGTGTTTTAGCATTTTTCGAAAAACCTCTCCTAGAGAGGTGAAATAAGCTTGGAAAGATGTATGGAAATCTGTCATTCTTTAAATTTCGAATTTGGCCTAATAAGAAATTGTAAAGTGTTTCAGGGTTTTTGGAAAATGATCCGTTAAGTAGGGGATGACAATTTATACAGGTTTCAAAACGGACCAAAATTATTATACAAGAGTGATCTTTATTACGTTGTTTTGTGTTAGACACTTTTTACTTATACCCTTATGATATTTACCTTTAATAAGTTTGGCTTTTATTACGAATAAACACAAGTCGTGTAGCCCACGTGAGCAAAGCCGCGAACAAAAGCTAGTAAAAATAATAATAAGTAATAAGTAATAATTTATTTTTCATATAAAATCACACATATAAACAGAAACAGATAAATTCTTATAGATAAACATATTGAATTTTTGCCTGAACTAGGAAAATCCTGTGATTCAGGCGACCATAGTGCTAGTATATTGATAGAAAAAGAAAAAAAGAAAAATTAAATTAAATAAAAACACAATTCATCACTTACAATTAAATCCACAAAGTATATGTATAATTATAGTTTTAACAATTTAAAAGGATTTACAAGAGAAACAAAACTATAATAGTACCTAATTCTAGCCCAACATTTTATAAAAAATAATTATAAATTAGACAACTTATTTTGATACTACAAGTAACTTCTCTGTATCTTCATAGGATATGGGTTGCAAAATATTTTTTACTTTGTTCTAAATATTTTAAATATAATAACTTGTTACATGAAATCATTAAATCATGATGAAATCATTATTATTTATAATAGAATTATTTTACCAACCAAGTTGTTTACGTATATCCGACATTACGGCAAAGTCGCATACACCATACTCAAGTATGTACCGAACAATTATTTCAAAGAAGCTTTTCATTTATTTTCGACAACCAGCAGGTTGCGCTTGCGTCCTACCAGCGTTGCGGAGCTTTCCCTCCGTTTCAATATTCATTCGTATTCAGCATTCGAGCTCATTCTTTGACGGGAGACAATTGGGCGGACCATCTGGCAGTGCGCGACCCGGGTCCAAATTATGAATTATTTACTCAGCTTTAATAGTTCGTCTACTATTTTGAGTATTTCTTGTGACGGGAGGAATTAAGTTGAACATTTTAAAAGGGAATTTTTAATATCTGCCTTGTGATTTTAAAAGATTCGTTTTGACATCGTCCCGGTAATAAATAACTCCCTACCAGATCGATGTAAGAAAGAGAGAGATGAGTAATCGCCAGTGTTTTTTTAAATACTTTTATACTCATCATATATTTAATTCTAAGTGCTTATTATTATGCATCATAAACACCTTTGTTTTTGTGTTCTCATAAACAAATACGTCATTCAAAAACATATCCATAATGAGTATCGACTTCAAGGACTTTTACGAAACGATTCTAAAAGTTTGAATTATATCAAATCAACTCAAGCACTGAGTAAAGGCGTCGAAACGTTAAGTTTCATAAACGATATTAGCATTTGTTTGTCAACAATCTATACAGAGCTGATACTTGGCCAACGAGAAGTGAAATATTCGATAGTAATTAGGAGAATCACGACGACCTGTTGCAAACAGGGCTGCCCAAATGCCCTCTTAAAAATACCTACTGACTTAAAATTGCATGATTAAAAAATAATAAATAGAGGTTATGTCAGATTATGAAGTTCAATGCTGCGTAGCAAATCAAAAAGATAGATAATAATAGTATAAATAACTATTAATATTACATCAAAACCTCAGCTGTGCTAGTGGATCACAGAACAACATTTTTCTTAAACATATGTAAATGAAACAATACATTGAACATTGCAGGTAGATCAACAAAACTTTCAAGGGTCTATGGCGCAGTGGCAGCAGAGGATCCGCAGCCACTGCATTGCATAAACAGCTCAAAATAAAAGTGCTTTTAAAGTTATCATGTTGGACCTCAGACTTTAAATAAAAACTTTTCTTAGCTAAAGTCGCGTTAAAATACAAGTTATGACCTGTCAGCAGCGACGAAAAATAAACTTAAATAAAATGCCCCTTCTTAGGGGGATAACACAATTTTGGCATCCTTACTAGCAACACACTGCGTCCGACCTATATAGAGTTGATTTACATTTTGCTCGCTATTAGGCAGAATGATTTGCATAATAACCGATTCACGCTCATTTCGCACTGATTGGGGATTATTGTGGTTCATCAATAGTGCAAGGGTATTATTCGTTTAAGATAAAGATCATTGAAAAAAAAAATGGACGCCTTTAGCTTTCAAAGTAAAAAGTAAATAGTGTTGAATAATTTCGACGGGCTGGTTAGAACCACGATAGCTCAATTGGAAGAGCACCTGACCCGGAATGTCAGAAGGGTGCAGGTTCAAATCCTGCTCGTGGTGTTTTTGTAATTTGTTCGCAACAAAATTTGCGTTAAAAATTCATTAAACATTTTAAATCACTGGTTTAAAATCCCGCATGGGTCACTATGTCTAGCTTCTCTGAGCTTTGGAAGGCACGTGAGATTTCAGTCATCAGTTTAGGTCGTCACTTGGTGGAAATGAGAATGGAGCAGAAGCTGCAATATTATACAAAAACACTTCAAACAACGCCGGAATAGTGACTGCGGACTATCCTGTACTCTGCTTCTAATTTCAGTGTTGTTAAGGAAATATAAATTCCCAACTTCTTCCACGATTTCATTAGCAACAACGCCCATATACTTTGATTCTTAATTATTAAAAATACCCTCCTCTAACAGATATTTACAGCGTTTACCTGACAAATTTCAAGTCGGTAGGCTTTATACATAATGTTTTGGTAATACGTGTATATTCCTGAAATATAACCATGCCAACGAGTATAAAGAAAACTGTGATAACATGCAAAATCATATTTACGTAGATTTACTTTTCTATAAAAAAACTCAAATTTATTTTATTACATTTTTTTGTACATTCCTGCAATGTTTCGACTTCTGTTTATGAGGTTGACGACCTGGGACAACGTATCAGCTGGACCTAGGGTTGTCACATTACAGTTTTACTTAGTAACAAAGAACCTCAATATCTTGGCCTTGGCCAGCTATGTTCTTATTTTTCCAGAGTTCTATGAACGGTACCTTATCTGCCATATTCGGGATTATTCAGATATTACCAAACATCCTGTACATTTGTCATTAGACAGTCAATTAATCTGTCAAATAATATATATAAAGGTACGTAAGTGCTTTTCGCTTCTATATAGATCCTGAATTGAACATTGAATCCCAAGTACATACATTGTCAGTCCCAATATCTTGTTCATAATCATTACCTATCCATTAAAAGGAAAATGTATTAGATATGGTTATATTTCCTTAAAATATGTGCTTAAATTTTGCTTTAAAATACTTTTTTAATTCTATCTTCTTAACGACTAAGCACGTTCAAGGCTTGCTGGCAATATTATTTATTCATATTTTTTCCTCGAAGGCGGAACGAGGAATAAGTTACGAAAGCATATTTTTAAGTACTATACGGCGTTATTCATAAACACCTATCAGCATGAAGATCAGACTCCCCTTTACTAACCGGTCTTTATTTTACCATAGGAACACAGGAATTGGTTCCAAGAAACCATGATGTCGATTTAAGAGATAAGTAAAACTGCATTCATGGTGGTGTAAGTGTCTTGGGAAAAAACAATCGCTCTTTATACCTACGCACACACAGTATATTAAAAGCAAAAAAAAAAAAACAAAACGTGAAATAGCTTAGTTGGGCTTTAAGCCTTTATTGCTACTTTAGTCGTAGGATCCCACAAGTAGTAATATATAGTCGCACTAGCTAAACTAAGCATTGAAAAAATCTTTGCCTCGCCTAATAGTTACCTATCCCTTTCAGACCGAAATTGCGACGTCCCTCGGACGGAATCTCGACTTAAATATTATATTTCTTCGGAACGCCGCCGGCTTCCAGCTATTTTTTTTTTATTTTTTTTTATAAAAGAATTAATTTTTTTTAAATCCGGTCTAAAACAGACAAGCGCAACAATTGCCGTAAGGGTCAAATTTGATCGTGGTCGAAGCGCACGACCGTATCAGCTCGGTCTGAAAGGGCTATAGCGTTACCCGCTTCGACACAACCTCTTCAAAGGTAGGTATGTACATCACTTCAATAAAACAATCAAGTCAGATATTAATAGCACATCGGTTGACACACTTGGCATTGGGTTCCGTTCCAATTTGATTCCGTTTATAGCTAGCCGTAGCCGTGTCATTGTCACGGTGCGGTCATGAAGCTGTAGATGTCACAGTTTCATGGGTGCGGTAGGCGCCCGTCAAGTTGACAGCCCACGCTGTCACTCACGTCGCGACAACCATGAAGATGTGGCTTCAACGCGAGCAGGCTGTCTGCTACGTATAAGGGCTTTTTAATTACCAACGGTGACGCACTTGGCATTTATGTCATTTTGGTGAGTGACGATAAGGGCAAAGGAGAAGACTAATATAGTGAGTAAGTAATTATTATGTTTGTTATCTTCTTTATTTGGTGTAGGAAAGTCAAAGGGTTCCAGCTGTCCAGCAAGTCTGCCTTGCTCTAAGTACTTTCATCAGTCTGCTACTTAGTTAATTAAGGTTGAAATGTGCTTCCAGCATCGGCCTTATCGTCACATTCGATCAGATGAAATGAAGACCAAAGCGGATCCCCGATAAAACAATAAAAAAGGTACACCTAAAAATATTATCTTTATATTATCTAAATAGGTAAAATAAAAAGATTTAAACAGTAAACAAGAATGGATACATTACTCGACATGTATACAGCGTGTTCACACTTCTCCGTATAAGGGGCCAACCCACTTAACACTACTTTAAAGTTTATACTGACACCCCCTACCAACCGTTAGGTTACAAAGTAGGTGTCAGACATCCTTGTGCAAGCACAAGGGACCATCTACGTCAGGTCATAACGCCAGATCAGGACGCACCGAAGCGCATTCTTCATCCGGTACTTTTAAGACTAGTGTCTCAAGCTAGTCGCCCCGTGGACACGTATAGTCCACTACCTATTATCCAGATAGGTTACCGGAGCTGTAAGCTCGCTCACTTCTCGTTGCACTAAGAGCACAACTCGCAGATTCCACTGCTCGGGTCGTCAACTCTAAGTTGACTACCAATTATCCTCTTTGGTGGCGGAGTTGTAAGCCCACTCACTTCTCTATAATATATGGCGTATAAGGGGCCGTGATAAATGGTTTCATTTGTATAAACAAATGCTTAGGGCATTAAGCAAATGAGAAAGATTCCAGGAGTACCTTCCCCACGGATTGCCGGCGTACGAAAACCATAAATCCAAAATCACTCTTCGCTCCCATTGACATTTATTTTATTACCTGATTCAGCCTTGCACGCAACTGTGAGTAAGCCGTGAACATACTGGTAAATAGTCTGGCTGTTACGACCATATTTGATTACGAATAATTCTTGAAAAATTATATTGAAAAAATTTCCACGGTGGCTTGGACAGAGCCACGATAACTTAGTTGGTAGTGTATTACACCTGACCCGGTATATCATGGGGTACAGGTTCAAATCCCGCTCGTGGAATTATTTTAAAATTGTAATTGGTTCGCAACAAAATTTGCGTAAAATTACAATATAACCCTTATTACGAATTATATTGCAAATGTTTTATTTTAAGAAGTTTAACGGTAACGCTACTTTCTCGTTGCTACATGCTACAACAAATATGCTACGATTTTAAGAGTTTGCTACGAAACAATAACAGAAATATTAAGGTCAGATTTATTTAAGGAGTTGTTCATCAAATAGTTAAATTTTAAAAATCTTTAAGTAATTTACAAAATTGATTTAAATCCCATACATTGTATTTATTAGAGAATTGACCACATCACTGCCACAGTATTAAATTATTATATTAAGATTTGCTTTTGAAATAATTCTCAAACCTGTTCGTTTGTAATCGTTCGTTAATTGGTTGACCTTAATCCGATGACTGTATAATCAGTCTCACCATAACCATCATCATCAGCTCATTTTTATGTCCCCACTGCTGGGGCACGAGCCTTCCCTATGGATGGATAGGGAAAACGGGCCATAAACCACCACGCGGGCCCAGTGCAGATTGGTGGTTGTTAATGACTGCTAATGCAGCCGGGACCAACGGCTTTACGTGCCTTCCGAAGCACGGAAGGGCTCGAGATGATACATTTTTGGTCACCCATCCGATGACCGGCCTTTGCGAAAGCACTCGCACACCGGGCGCGTTATTCACTGCACCTTCGAGCTCCTCACCATAACCATACCTAGGTACAATTGTTCTGCCTACAACATATCTTGTCACCTCTCTGTTATACTCTATTAAATAATAAACCAGTATTTTTAAAAACAAGAATAAGAATAATATTTAAATTTTCTTGACTGTCTTCAAACTTTATTCACCATCAACTTTATCACAAACATTTGGTACCAACTATAGCGGCCATAGTAACTCAAATAGTAAGATTTCGCATTAGAACTTTGTTTTTTTTTACGATTTCTATGTGTTTACTTACACGATTGTACAAAAAAGGACCAAAAAGGAAAAAAATTGTGTGCAACAGTAGTCCTACAAGCAGGAACCTAATACTCTGCATGTGACCCTCTGTAGTACGAGATTTTGTCACGACTGCTGTTTCAAATTGACAGTTTGATAAATGCTGTAAGAGCTGACGTTAAAAATGCCCCAACAGTAGTGCGAGCTGCACTTGCCTCTAGAAAGTTCACGACTGGGGTGAAGGGGTGGTTGAGTAGCCCTCTTCACTCGCCGTGCATTCTCTTAGCTCAATGAACTCTTAAACACGATATAGCACCTCTAGAATTATAGTAAGCTTCACATCGTGTAGTGAAGTTAATTAACTTCCTAACAAAACAATATTTTAGTGGTATCCCATACAAAATTATACGTTGTTCTTATTCAATATCTTTCCATTATTAAACATATTATGCTACTGTTCATGTGGAATGTCCTGAGCCCAACTGTGGGATTTCTATAGTCTAATGATGATGATGAAGTTTGTGTGATTAAACTTGAATTAAGAGGAACAAGTCTAATAATATTTTTTTTCAATTAACCGCTTGCTGTACTCCCTTTCGCAATACTTCAATACAATTTCGTTATAAAAACGACGAGTAATCAAATACTAAAATGAAAGTGGAAGCACTCGATGGAAGTACTTTTTTTATTTATCAATACAGACAGATTTTGTTGATTCTATTTTTAAACGAATTTATTTAGGCAATTTCTTAGAAGAAGACTCGTTTCTTAATACTTCTGGAAACGTTTACTCAAACAGCCAATCTCCTTCATCCTATCTCCAAGGAAATTAAGTGTAAATTATCGACACATCAAACCTATTACGCAAATCAAAATAACGAAGTTCGAGTGCTGTATTCGTTTCACATATATTTTTTCAACAACAACGGAGAAGCGGTTGGTTTCCATCTCATCTGACGGTACGTGACGATAACCCTTTTAGGTATCCGTAACTCTCAACCAATGAGGAGCTGTCTATCTTAATCAAAACAAAACAATACTACCAACATTGATCTTATAGTGGCAAACATAGATATGATAGTGAATTTTTTTGTTATAGTGATACACATTAATAAGATGATATTGATATGATTTTTGATATATATACAGTTAAATGCTGTTGAAACATTGTTGAATAAATAAATAAATAAATAAATAAATAAATGATGGTTGGTATTGATAGCTAACTTCATGAACGATAGGAACAGACTGCCTGGTGGTACAATTCTGCTGGAAAACCGACTGTATGACGAATATTGTAATACTTATTTCTGCATCCAAGCAGTATTGTTTATATTCCAGTTTGTACAGTACTTAGTAGTAGGACTACAAGAGTCAGTGAAATTCAAAGGCATATAGGCACCTTTATAATATTAATCTACGTAAAAAAAAACTTCATACCTATTTTTAAACAGCGGCAGCGCACGGAGAAGTGTGTGAAGTGTGTGATGTGACTCACGGAGGAGTTAAAGTTTTCGTGGAGAAGGAGTACGGAAAGATAAAATTAATATATAATATGTGTTACATTACATTGTATAATATAAACCTATGAGTATTATGTGAATTACGGTCGAATTTCTACCAATGGGCGACCACAGTAAAAATTAAAGCTTCAGGGTCTATTGTTGTGTCCAAAAATATTATTAAAACCTTATATGTACACAGTGAACAATAAACAATTATTCTATTCTATTCTAGTTCATGATACTCTGGGTGTCGCAAGCTATCATGGGCTAAGGTGACCGCAATCCATCAGGCGGGCCGTATGTCCGTTTACCGGCTCAATGTAACATATAAAAAACATCGAATCACCACGCTAGAAGTTTAACAGTCGCCATAAACTGGCCCGGATTTGGTGCAGACGTAAATCTGACCGTTTACGATCACAAGAATCACCTTAATACGTCACAAGAAATCAATACGAAGATAGGAGTAAAATACGGACCGGTGAGACTACGCTGATAGGCTGGTTTTACCCAATTGTTGAAGTAAATATCGTATTACGACGTTAAGGAGTAATTAGGATGTATATATTTTTGGCGTTAATCTTATATGCTTTTAATCTTATATTATATATCTTATAAAATGCTAATTATGCAGCTAGAACCCGAAATACGTATTAAAAAGTTATTAATTCATTATAGAGGCTTGTTTAGGTCTACTTAGATGAAATTGGGAATTAAATGTTCATAAAATGTATTTAAACAATAAAATGTGTACTATGTTGTTTTCTATATTTATATGTATATTAATGAAACCTTCGAAATGTACAATCTCTTCGCAGAAACAAGAAACATTCTCCATCAAGAAGACGGAATGTCGTTCAATTAACACGAGCCGTTATCCCACGAATAATATCGCAATTCACAAAGCATTTTCGCAATATAATGCTCCTTTTATGAGGTTTTCATTCTTCTATACATTTACGAGGCTGATGAATTTTCCTTATAAGTCTATTTGCTTGACTTCCAACAATTCCTAAATAAACCTTCTTAAATAAAAGGCCTTCAATCAATTGAATCGACGACCTGTATAAGTCTGAATAAAAAGATGGCCTTGAGGTGAGGAATTTATTATGCTCAAACCAACGCTTCATAAAAAAACTAGCAATTGTTTTTTTTTTGAGGTAATTTAAAACTTATAAACAGATGAATCGCAAAAATTCTAATTCATCACCAGCTCGTTTCATGCCCCACCCACTGCTAGGACATGAGTGAAAATTCGATTTGTAAAAATGAATCTCTATGGCTCTCTATGTCAGCTAGTGACTATTTCAGGATTGGCAAATTAGAATCTTTCGTGCCTCGTAAGGCAAATAAATAAATAAGCTCCCGGCTACATTAGCTGTCGTTAACAACCACCAATCCTGTAGTCTTTCCATCTTTATAAGAAAGACTTCTGCCCCATCAGTGTGGACATAAAATGATGATGATGATGATGATGAAATTAGAATCGTAGTAGTTAAATGATTGCCTAAGTGGTATTTTTAGATTTGCTGGTAACATATTTATTGGCAACTATAAAGGGAAAACAATCTATAGGTACTAATATTATAAAGAGGAAACCATTGCATGTATGTATGTATGTATGTATGTATGTATGTATGTATGTATGTATGTATTTATGTATGTATGTATGTATGTATGTATGTATGTATGTATGTATGTATGTATGTATGTATGTATGTATGTATGTATGTATGTATGTATGTATGTATGTATGTATGTATGTATGTATGTATGTATGTAAACTACTGTACCGATTTAAAAAAATCTTTCACCATTAGAATGCTACATTAGCGCTGAGTAACATAGGCTATATTTAAAAAAAAGTCCACCCGTGCGAAGCAGGGATGGGCCGCTAGTAATTAATAATTCGATAAATTATGCATATATGTATAACAACGTCAGTACTTAAAGATACTTCTTACCAATAACGTACTACGAATCGACATACGTAATTAGAAAGTATTTCACACAAATTCAAGGAGTTTTATTTCAAGTGTTCGTATAGTAACAGAATCTTACGTATTCCTGGAATATATGTGTTGCAACATGGTACCTACAGTTACTTGGAAAACCTCCTTGTGTTTGAGTGGAGGTAACTTCTGGGATACCTTTCAAGATTTCTTTAGACTTTACTTTAGAAGTCACAGTAGCGGTTGTAATCGAAAATAATTTTATAAAGAACGTTTTTAGAATTTATTCTTTGAACTAATCATATGCTACAAACGATAAAAACCCGCTTATAAAGGGTGATTTCATAGTAAATATGCTCATAACTACAAGCAATACTATAAAAAATTGTTATGAACAAGAGCTTAACGTGTCTTTTTTACTGTTTACGGTACGAAGTATCACATGCGGTGATTCAGATGATCTTAATTATATAGCTTTAAGCAATAATTATTCATATGACATAAACGTTTATTCTACAGAAGAAGGACATATATTGCAAGCTTTATCGTTAAAAATAAGAAGATGTGCAAACACGATATTTACTTGTATGTATAACGGTTGCATTTAAACCGCAAGACCAATAACATTTATGCATTTGACAACGGAGACACGCTTGAACTCTCTCTGACCTGATAGTTAATGGCGATAAGGCTGAAGGTGACAGCGCACTTTACCCGAACGTGCCCGAACCTTAACAACCGAAGAACTAGTAGCATTTGTGTAGCATTGTTGTGTTCCGGCAGCTAGAGATAAGATAGCCAGTGCCTCAGTAGTTGAGGATCCCGGGTGAAGTGCGCTCCCACCATTGGCCTTATCATCACCTAACATCAGGTAAGATGAAGGCACTGGGCTTACCCGTAGAATATTAAAAAAATATTTTTAAAAAACTTTTTTGACATTTACATTTTATCTCCTAACATAAAATGTTAATAAAAATACTACTAACATTGTTGTTATAGCGGCATACTTAGATAATATGGTAACTATAGCAGCTACCCTTCTTTTATTTATAGAGCAACTAAAACCTGTAATGACAAGTGTAAAGACAGCAATTTCAACATCGATCTTTTTAATACCAACTTACCGGTACCTTAGTAAAGGCTTTTTCGTAATTTAGTATGTAAATAAGGATTTTTTTTTAATTGATGCATTTTTTTGTATAATATTTTTGTTAGTTTTAACGAACACGCTCCGAACCGCAACCTGTCTACGGCTTGGGGTTCCGGTCTGTGCTCCTCATAAATGTCCCTGTGGCAGTGATGTCGACAAGCTAGGACATCACGGACTGTCATGCCAAAAAAGTGCAGGCCGCTTCTCGAGACATGCCGCACTTAACGATATCATACGCCGGTCCCTTGCCACCGTCAACGTGCCAAGTCTACTTGAGCCGACTGGTATTGCAAGAGACGATGGCAAGAGACCGGACGGTATGAGTTTGATTCCATGGAAGATGGGCCGGGTGCTGGTATGGGATGCAACCTGTTCAGACACGCTGGCCCCTTCCCATCTACATGGAACCAACAACAGAGCTGGTGCGGCTTGTGAAGCGGCTGAAAAAACTAAAGCATGCAAATATAGGGGTCTAGGCTCCGAATATGATTTTGTCCCTTTCGGTGTCGAGACCCTTGGTCCGTGGGGTCCTAGCGCTATAAGGCTTTTTAAGGAAATAGCAAAAAGGTTAGTCGACATCACAGGAGACCGAAGAGCTGGCAGCTACCTCGGACAAAGAATTAGTCTAGCAATTCAAAGGGGGAACGCTGCCAGTATCTTCGGTACCTTGCCTAAAGGGACTCCTTTTAATAATTAATTTTAGTTATTGTATTATATTGTTTAAGGTTTTTAGTTTTAGGTTCATTGTTATATATTAAGTGTTTTTTTTACCTTTTAACGTTAAACATTTTGTACAACTGTGCTTTGGTGCGGGTATTGCTCCTTTGTTATTTAACTCGTTTCTGACAGTGAAGACCTTTTAATGACTTTTCTGTTTTACCTATAAGTTTGTAGCTATTCATTTATTGCATAAGTCGATAGTCTTCAATAAATAAATAAATGCCCAGTTCTATCATTAATCAGATCGATTATAATTATATACGGGTGTCCCTAGCCTCTGGACAAATATTAGCACTACACGTTCATTAAGGTATTTCTGACCAAAAGAAGTATTACAATCGATCAAAATATTAACCGAGAAAGCAATGTTTTCCAAATAATCACTTTGAAACAGCCTGTGTGCTTTATGTACCTTTTGAATAAAAGTAAATGCACATAATATAATTTTGTTTCAGGTTCGATACTACTCCTGAAACTGCAATTTCGAAACTTAACCTTACTTAACACACACACATACCTTGTTTGGCATAGACATGTGTGTTGCACATTATATTGCTATTTCTTGTCGTTTAGTTACGGTAATAAAAATTTAACGGGGCTTATTAAAAAAATAATATACTTAACAGCTTTTCTAAGAAGTAACGTTACATAGGTTTTCAATATTTGCCCAGTGCAAAAGGTCACGTTGTATACTCCACGCTGTTCGAGGCCTCTAGGTCTGAAAGCGTTGGTCTAACCCCTAGACCGCAGCGTAAGGACGTTCACAACTCATTGACATATCAACTTTTGTCTTTAACCTGTTAATGCAGTAGTGTCTGTACAACTGCATAGAGGACACGCGATCGCGTGCGCCGCTGTCGCCCGTCAACTTTATCGGCGACGCGCGACGCCGCACAATCGCTTGCTGTCACCACTTTATACGTTGCTTCTGCATAATTCCGATATTACCTTGTACACGAACGTGGTATTGTTTTGATGGCTGATGTTTTGATTGCTCTGCTACGATTTACATTTTCAGGTGTTAAGACGTTCGTAGAAACGTGCATAGAAATGTTTTATTGTGTTTATGGGATTACATATGACCATGGAAAACTTTAAATCGAAGAAAACTTTGCTATTTTTATGGTTAACCATGAAAAGCTAAATTTCTTCTAAAATTTTCAAATAATTTTTAACGCAAATTTTGTTGCGAACAAATTACAAAAACACAAATGTTGAAAAAATTTCCACGAGCAGGATTTGAACCTGCACCCTTCCTGACCTTCCGGGTCAGGTTCAAATGCTGCTCGTGGAAATTTTTTCAACATTTGTTTTTGTAAATTTCTTCTTTTAAGGAGATATGTATTTTTAATTAAAATCACAAATTCACTTACTGAGAAACTTATTTACTCATAATTCAGACTTTAAAAAAAATTAACAAGCGCACTATCTATTTTATGTATTTTTTATTTCTGTATCCGCCCGAATTCAGTATACGAGTACTGTCAGTTGCTTAGTACTTGATCGAAGTGTTTTAGCTTAGAAGTTACAGATATTGAAACTACATAAGCGACTGAAATAAGAACTTTTTAAATCTAAGCGACAACATACTGTTAAAGAACTATATACATTACTTTTTTAAATGCCTTTTCTTTGTAACATTATCTACAAATGTACCAGATAATGCCAGGCACTGTAAAATTATGTGTTATTACAGATAGTCCTTACGTGTCAGAATTGACTCGCTGAGCACATTCCGATTAGAGATATTGCCAAATTGCCATAAAACCACAATCATTCATAAACCAAAGCATATAATTGGATTGTTCTAGATAATGAGGAACCATTGACTTGATAAGGCTTATACTTCAATCATAATTATCATTGAAATGCCTAAACCTTTTATTTTGCAACCTTAATCTGCAGGCGTCTTCAAACTTTTTTATATATTGACCACGTTATTTTTGTACGTATCTCAAAGTAAGTAAGTAAATGGCATTTAACTGGCCCACTGCTAGTGGACTAGGTAGTGGACTATACGTGTCCACGGGGCAAGTAGCTCGAGACACTAGTCTTAAAAGTACCGGATGAAGAATGCGCTTCGGCGCGTCCTGATCTGGCGTTATGACCTGACGCAGATCGTCCCTTGAACTTGCGCAAGAAGGATGTCTGACACCTACTTTATGACCTAACGGTTGGTGGGGGGTATCAGAATAAACTTTAAAGTCGTGTGTAGCGGGGATGTCCCATTGCTATGTAAAAGCCTCCATCATTGAAATCAAATCATCAATACAATTAATGGTTAATGGCATAATAACTACGCTTGCCATATACGGGTTGATGATCACAAAGCCGGGCTATGCATCGAAAAGATCCGAAACACACTTAGAAAGACCTGGGAATTGAACTAGGGACGTTTGGGCATTGGGCCGAGCACTTTGCCACTCGGCTAGGCGCATCATAAAATAAAAGACTAATAATAAACTTAATTGTTATGAAGCTAAATACCTAAATTCGCTGGTCCGTTGACTTTCTACGCAACCAGATGTAGAGAGACAATAAAATCATACTGGCCCAACCAAAATATGTATGTGGTATGAGAAATTATGCCGTCTCCAGACTTTCGGGCTCGGGAAGGATGTAATAAAAAGATTATTATGCCTCGGAAACAATTACTCATCCCTGATTAGGATTGCGGAGTTCTCCAATATGTGAACACTGTAAATTCGATGTCTATGTTACATACAGCCTTATTTTTCTTTATGGCAAGCTTTCATGCAGATATATTGGTTAATAAGCTTCTCCTATTTTTTCTTAGTAATAATATAAAACTAAATCGGATAAGCATTGATTACAGTGCATTTTTTTTGTTAAATAACAATATGGCAATGCTTTATAATGCAATAAGCCAATGTGTCTTAATTAATCAGTAAAATAGTTCCGTAATACCTACATTCGAAAAGAATACATTACTTTTACTCTATGTCAATTTCTTTCTAGGACATTTTCGCCTAAAAGGGATTTGGAGTGTTCTATACCCGGCTGCCCTTTCCATTCGATGCTGTGCCCGTTTTAAGATACGCTGGATAATCTAGTTAACAAAACATAAAGCCTAAAGAAACAGATTTCTCAACTAAATACAATAAGTAAATATATTTATTTCCCATTCCAAAACAAACGCTCATTTTAATTCCCAACATCTGAATTCTCTCTTTAGTGTCGTCCACGGCTCATTATCCATGGTTATTTCTACACGATAAAGTCCTCTATTCGCCGAGCGCTATTGTTTAGCACCCACTTCGAGCTTTTAACGAAGTTTTTAATTTCAACCGCTTTTAGTCAGCGCGCGGCAAACCGCTTGGAATCTCGTTGTTTTTGAAACAGCTGGGTGCATTTTTTATTATTCTATGCTCATAACATCCGGAACTTGAAGCTTTAATTGTTTAAAGCAGTGAAAATAATAAATCATTTATAGTTAGAGTAATATTGTTTTTAATGTTAAAAAGTTTTTGATTTTTTTAAATAATGTGTGAAAAAATAAGTTCCTGTTTAACAATTATTTTAATCGGCTAAGGATATTGGATTGTTATCTTTTCTAGTATTTAAATTAAAAACATAAAGTAAGTGGTATCCAAACACTTAATCTGTGTCCAAACTGAATGTGTATACAAAATATCAGCTCGATCGGTTGAAGTTAACTGCTTCAAAATTGAGTTGCAAGATTTCACCCGAACAAATTACATACATACATTACAAGTTAGATAAAAGATTTTAAAAAATCAACCAGCCTCATGAAGCTCGAGTGGGATCGAACCCACGTTATAGTTATAGTTTATTTTATTGCGGTTATTTCTACACGATAAAGTTCTCTATTCGCAGAGAGATATTGTTTAAGACGAAGTTTTAAATTTTAACCGCTTTTAGACAGCGCGTGTAGCGCGTGGCAGACCGCTTGTCTCTCGTTCTGAATCTCGTTGTTTTTGAAACAAGTTCTTTTATTGCATGCTCATAACACCCGGAACTTGTAGCTTTAATTCTTTGAAGGAGATGAAATAATAAATGCTTTATGGTTCAGTTGGGTAGTGTTTTTAATGTCCATATAAGATACGAAATTTTAGTTTAATTGTTTAAAAAAGAGAGTGGAAGAATATGAGTTTTAGATCTTTGGAGGAGATGAAATAATAAATCCTTTATGGTTCAGTTGGTTAATGTTTTTTAATGTCCATATAAGATACGAAATTTAAATAATTGTTTAAAAAAGTGAGTGGAAGAAAATGGGTAAGCTAGAAATTTCAGATATGTTAATTTTTTACCAGCTCAGATAATTAAATGACTTTCTTTTTAGAGTTAAAATAAAAAGAAATATAGTGCTTCCGAATAGCATATAATATTAAACATCAAACGTCTGTACAATGTTCCATAATCATGTTTGTTTTTTATTAAAATTGCTGTCAATGTAAAATCACCAATTCATAAAAATAGAGAAATAATAAATTGATCAATAAAAAAATAGTAGGCTAGCACCTAAAATGCTAAGTTAGCATCTAAATAGTAGTTTAGGTGCTAACTTTGTATTTTTAGGTGCTAACTTAGTATTTTTGTGGGTTAGGTTAGGTTAGTTTGGTGATCGATTAAATCCAACCCATAAAAATATATCACTCTACATTTTTTTAAACAAATAAATTTAAGATAAAATTTTACAAGAAAAGTAAACCAGCCTCAGGAAGGTCGAGTGGTAATCGTACCCACGACCTTTGGATAATGATGATGGTCCAATGCTATGCCTTCGAGCTTCCTGAAGGTAACTGATTTTTTCTACTTAAATTTTATCTAGTAACTATATAAAGCATTGTGAAAGCAAAATTCTAAAATAATTAATATAAGTTAAATATTTATAAAATACAGTGAAAAAATTAAACGCCCACCCGACCCAGCCAGGAATCGAACCTGGGTCTTCCGCAATCCGGGCGGCTGCACTGACCGCTATGCTACCGGGAAGGCTGACGTATGCGCTGAATTTTGTCACTGTTTTTTTTAATAATTACTTACTTATTATATTTTAATATTTTTTTTATTGATTACTTTTTTATATTTTTTTCACTGTATTTTTTAAATAAAAAAGTAAAATTTAAATAACTTAAAGTCAAAAAAACACAAAGTTGATTCTTAAAAATAAAGAACCATTCACCCCATCGATATGTTGTCGGCTATACTCTCCGCCACGATAAAAAACTATAAACGTTTTTCAAACCACTTACTTATAGTGAAATACTGAAGGGTACCTACGCTATTACGATGGTACGTGATCGGCTACAAGTAGTATAAAATATGTTTCCTTGGCGACATGTGGGTAAGGCTACAAAAGCGGGAGTGCGAACAGCGGACGCAATCTCACCCGCAATAACTTGACGCTTTACATGCAGACTGGTTACTATCAGATACAGGGGAAGGGTTACCAAATTTATCGGATTTACGTGGACTAGTCTTACATTGAAATCAACGTAGTTTTTTTTATAAATCAATTAGTTATACCATTATAGGGGTTTCGTTTTGATTTAAGAGTTTAAATAAACACCTGTTCGGGAACTTTGTTTCGTTTTTCTTATTCTTAGCTTATTATATGACGCATGTTAACAGACTCTAAGCAGTCCCTTCTTATGGTCCCTAAAGAATATAAGAAATTAAACAAAACTAACTTAAATAAAACCACTTTTACGGAACTACTCGCGTTTATTTTATACATTACTTTTTAATGTTTATCCTGACGTTTCGAACCATTTTCACCCTGTGACAACGGATCCTGAAAATGGTTCGAAACGTCAGGATAAACATTAAAAAGTAATGTGTAAAATAAACGCGAGTAGATCCGTAAAAGTTGTTTCATTTTAATGTGTAGTGTGCGCGTAACTTTAGAAAACAATAAAACTAATTTAATTTATGTGTACGATAAATTTAATTATTACGAATCTTTTGTTGCTGTCATTGCCAAAGCAACATTTTAATTTCGTTACACCTCATTTTCGTGATATTCTCTTAAATTGTAATTCGATAGTATCACAATAGTATTTGAAAATGTTGACTATTAATATCTAAGATAGACATGAAAAAGTGCTGTACAAGTAACGTAAATTTTGTTATTTTGTTATAATTCCCCTCTCCCCTCCCAATTCCTACTTCCTCTTCAAGATCAAACTCCTTCCTCAAGGCCGGCAACGCATCTGCGATTACTTTGGTTTTGCGGGTGGGTGTCCATGGGCGGCGGCGATTACTTCCCATCAGGTGACCCACCTGCTCGTTTGCCTTCTTTTAATATTAAAAAAAAGAAAAAGTCCTTTTGGTGTGACTGGGTCCTCCCTTTTTGTTTGGTGACCCTACAAGCACATGGTTTATTTTGTATGCGAATTGCTGCCTTACTAGTAGACTATCTGCTTATTTTTATTTATGTCCCCAACGATGGAGAAACAGTAAAGAATATTACGAATAGAATTACCGAAAAAAGGTTGAATCTTTTGAAACTTTCTTCACTTTACCATTTTAATACAAATCAATACCATAATCCAGCTATAAGATAGAATAGCTACATATTAATCAACTAGTTGTCGCCCTCGACTTCGTTCGCGAAGACTACACTATCCCACAGGAACCTGTTACCGGGATAAAAAGTATTTATATATCCTAGTCCGGGTCATGGTCTGTCTATGTGCAAAGTTTCATCCAAATCCGTTCCGCCATTTTCACGTGATGCTCGGTCAAATAAACAGATAAACAGATAAAAATTATAAAAACTGTTGGAACGTGTTCTGTTATCGATTCTAGGTATCCCCAGCCAACTTTTTTTCGAATATCTTTCATGTACAGACTTTCGACCCACTTTAGCTTTATTAAAAGCATAGATAGATGTGTATAGATTATATGTATAGATAGATGACGACACGCTCAGGGTTACAGGTCTATTTAATTTTTGGTTGTTAGTTCATCTCTGAATTCCCTGATATAGAAAAAGCAAAGGTATCACATGGCTGATTATTCGGCACACAACTGGAGTTGAAACCCTACGTGAAGATTTCCGGACAACGAGTTAGAATTCAAGACCGCACCACCAAAAAGGCGAAGACAGCCCTGATTGCCTAGTAGTTTTACCAAGCATGCATGCCCTTCTAACCATACCTCCAGAAAGTCAAAGACAATCCCGATTGCCAAGTAGTTTTACCGAACATACCCTTCTAACCAAGCCTCCGGAGAGCCAAAGACAATCCCGATTGCCTAGTAGTTTTAACGGACATACCCTTCTAACCAAACCTCGAGAAAGCCAAATACAATCCCGATTGCCTAGTAGTTTTACCGGACATATCCTTCAAACCAAACCTCCAGAAAGCCAAAGACAATCCTGATTGCCTAGAAGTTTTACCAGACATATCCTTCAAACCAAACCTCCAGAAAGCCAAAGACAATCCCGATTGCCTAGTAGTTTTACCGGACATACCCTTCTAACCAAACCTCGAGAAATTCAAATACAATCCCGATTGCCTAGTAGTTTCACCGGACATATCCTACTAACCAAACCTCCAAACAGCCAAATACAATCCCGACCGCCTAGTAGTTTTAACGGACATATCCTTCAAACCAAACCTCCAGAAAGCCAAAGACAATCCCGATTGCCTAGAAGTTATACCAGACATATCCTACAAACCGGAACATAGTAATGCAGGTCACGGAAGGACGGCAGTAAAAGGGACTGTAGGTACTAAAGTTAGCGAAAACTTTTCTCGTGTTTTTGTAACATGACAATAACAATATTAGTCTCGGAAACGGCCAAAAAGTTTCTCCGGCCCACATATGTTGGCACTAATATATCTTGTGATACAGCTTCTTAGAGATATTCGTTGACTTCATATAACGACAGGACAACAATCTTGTAGAAGTAAATACTTTTCTCGTTATGTACTTCAAATAACTACACTAAACTAAGCAAGAATAATACAATAATTAAATATTTTCAAATTCAATAAAAGAGAGTACATACATTAGGAATTAATAATGATGTTTCGATGCTATATGAATTGTTAATTACTGAACATTGACATAATCATTGAAGATCTTCATGCTACAAGTATATCCGTATTTTGGAATGTAGGCGGTTTTAACATATTGAAAAGCATTAGAAAATGATGTCTTGGTATCTGATTGCTGCTAAATGTGGTACTTTCTAAACGTCATAAAATAACAGAAACTTCACGGAATTTATATTTTATTAATTACCCGGCGGATTTCGTACCGCATTTCTTATTTTTTACTTTTTTTTTAAATATAGCCTATGTTACTCAGCGCTAATGTAGCATTCTAATGGTAAAGGATTTTTTAAATCGGTCCAAGTAGTTTTTGAGTTTATTCGTTGCAAAAATACAAAGCTTTCCTCTTTATAATATTAGTATAGACTAGTTCATATACAGAGACAATTAAAATGCAATCATTGAGATAAATAAAAGAACAGAGAAAGCTCCAAAGATAATATTAAAGTAGGTAGCTAGTTAGGCAGACAGCTGCTGCGCACAAAACTATAAAGAATATGTAAGTCCAGATTTATTTTCCAGACCGTATTTTAAGTAATGTATAAAATATGAAAATGACACACCTTATCTTCGAAGTTTACGGATCACAAAACCTGAAATCATCTCGATTATATTCTTCCACGCTTTTAAAATAGAAAGAACAGAATATGTTCGCGATATTACATTTTCCTCGGTTTCATTCTTGTTTCATTGTTCCAATATCGAGTTCATTTGTTCTTTAAGATTTCTCGTTCTATTCTTATTTAAATATAATAATACATATTCTACTTTCCCAAATGTATATAAAGTTCAAAGTTGATAAGAAAAAGTCGTTGAACATATGGTCTAGAACGAGAGTGATACTGCCTTTAATCTAATTCACAAGCCTTCAGTTTTGGTTCTTGGCTCTGCTCCAGGAGTAATTGGAGATAAAACATTCTTAGACTCTGGAACATATTGCGAGTTTGCAGCAGTTGTAACGGTTTAACGCCGCATAATTGAATAACAAGCAACCGAAACTTGATTTGCAACACTTCCTGGACATCCCGGAGAAAATTGTAATACTTATAAGATATGTTTATGAGATATGCAATCAAAGCAAGAAAAGTTCTTAACACTCACCAAATACCAAATGTTGATGACTTTATTTATAATGATGAAAGCAAACCTCTACTTTTGTGAACAAAAATATTTTTTTTAACGGAAAATAGTAATCGTACAACTCACCGGATGGTAAGTAACGATATTGTGATAATTGGAAGTGAGAAACTGTCTATCTTACCTCTGACTGAACTTCGATGAAATTGCTAGAAAGCCGGAATAGCACGTCATGTACGAGAGTATACATTGTTGACCGAAATTATCTGAAATTTATAAAAAGTTGTGGAGGCTTGTACCAAGTAGGTAATTAAAACAGCAATGTCGCAGATCGAATGAATGTTTATTATTTTTTTTTTTTTTTTTGAGAGAGTTTGCTGATTGCCTCAGACGGCATTTTCAGCTTCACCGGGCTTTTTTGGGGGCGGCGAGGAACGTAAAGGGTCCCTCAAGCCGTGTGAAACGAATCACCTTTGGAGGTTTTCTAGAGGGAACGGCATCGCGCACTAGTGCGCGTCCCCGTGCCCTACTAGATTCTCCGAAGGGTTCGGATCGGATCGGGGGGCGGAACCACCCGAGGGCGCCTCTAAAGGCTCGGACCTCGGCTCGGGTAGACCGGGCCGTGGAGGAGGAGAGAAGCGCCCAGGTACCTGTCTGTACCTGGTATAGAGCGCGTGTGAACCGGTTCTTCGTACCCTTGTTCTACGAGTACGGTGTCTTGGACCTAAGCTAGTGTGCATGTTTGGTGTATTCTGTAAATGTGTAGTGACATTTAGAGGATCAGGCGGGGGGGCGTTCGCAACTGTTATGGGGTCGTCGGGGTCGTCTAAGACGTGTCTAGGACGCCTAGATGAGAACCGTCTTGTTGGTGGAAAGGCACCAACGTTATAGTTGGCGGCCGCCACAACAAGCGGGTTGGGGTGGTGGGGGGCGTTATCAAAGTAACGTCTGGATACGTCTTTGATGAAATCTTTGATAGTGGGAAGATCAAGATCACGGTGGAGATCTACATTGCGATAGTACCACGGGCAGCCCGTGGCACCACGCATGAAACGGTTTTGGAGGGTTTGTAGGGGATACAGGTAGGAGGGCGCGGTATGCGCGAAAACTACGCTAGCGTAAGTCATGACCGGGCGAATGCAGGCTTTGTAAATTGTCGTCTTATGTCTAAGAGACATTTTACTTCGTCTGCCTATAAGGTGAAAGAGCCGGCCTAATATAAACGCGGCCCTGTTACGGACGATTTTGAGATGAGGCGCAAACGTCAATCTTCTATCGAGGGTGACACCGAGATATTTTACTTGCTTTACCCAAGGGATAGCACGGTCAAATAAACGGATGGGAGGGCAACGATCGTCGTTACCCCGAGAAAAGAACACAGCGGCGCTTTTCTCGGGGTTAACTTCGATCCGCCATTTGCGAAACCAAACGCCGAGGGTGTTAGCGGCTTTTTGGAGTCGGTTGGAAACCGCGGCTCTGTCTCTACCGGACGAAAATAGCGCGGTGTCATCCGCGAATAGAGCTAGGTCTACGCGTGGGGTCTTGGGGATGTCATTTGCGTAAAGCGCAAAAAGGATTGGAGAGAGCACGGATCCCTGCGGGACGCCGGCGCGAATAGGACGAGGGGTGGAGAGCGTTCCTTCGACGCGGAAGCGAAAAGTGCGATTTGACAGATAGTCTCGTATGATGTGCACGAGTCTGTCTGGCACGCCAAATTGGTATAGCTTATAAATTAAGCCGTTGTGCCAGACTTTGTCAAATGCTTTCGCGACGTCGAAGAAAAGCGCTCCGGTTCCCACGGGACGTTTTTTATTGAGACCGGTAAGGATATGCTCCGTGAGGCGGTGCAATTGGTGGGTACACGAGTGTTTGGGGCGGAACCCAAACTGCTCGTTGATAAGGATGTTGTTAGCGGAGACGTATTCCCTTAAACGGGATACTAGAACGCGTTCATACAGTTTTCCCAACGATTTGAGAAGACTGATGGGGCGATAACTAGAGGGGGCGTTACGCGGTTTACCGGGTTTATGAATACCTATGACAACCGCATCCTTTCACTCAGCGGGAAAGATTGCGTTTGCCATGGCGCTATTGAAGATAGCTACGATTAAAACGATAAGTTGGGCGGGTAAGATCTTAAGGATCTTGTTTGAGATGCCGTCTGCCCCGGGGGCACTACGGGGTTTGAGACGCCTAATTAGAGTTTGCACCTCATCCTCCGTAACAGGCGGGAGGGTAGCGGTGGGGGGGAGGGACGAGAGTCTATCGACTTCGCTATCTACCATATCGACATGGTCCTGAGGGACTGGGAGGGTGCTAGGCGAGCATTGAGACTCGAGGCTGTCGGCGAGGCATTCGGCTTTGTCGTCGTCGTCAAAGGCGATCGAGTTGTCGGGTTTGTTGAGCGGGGGCATGGACGTGACCGTGTCCGACTTAAAGGCTCTCGCCAACTTCCAATAAGCTTGGTGGTGTGGCGAGATCTCTTTAAGTAGGCCATCCCAGTTCGCACCGCGGAGCTCTTTTATGCGTTCCTTAGCAGCGCGCTGCAAAGAACGCATACGAACTCGGTTGTCCGAAGTGGGATAAGAGTCGTACGCGCGCGTGGCGGCGTTCTTAGCCCTCAACAGTTGCCTCACATCGTCCGGCAGTTTGAAGCGATGGTCGCCCGTCGCTACAACCCGCCGGGTCGATACGCTTATAGCGTTAGTGAGATGACTATTGAGGGCCTCGACCGCGGCCACTGTCTCGTGAGGCGAGGCAATGACATCGGGGATTTGGTTTAATGACTCACCGGCGGTAGGCTCGAGAGCTTTCTCAAGCTTATCCCAGTCAGTCACAACCTTAATAACGGGGGTGGGGTCGGTGGGGGGGCCTAACTGTAAAACAACCGGCCTATGATCGGAGGAGAGCGCGTGGATCGTTTCTATGGAACGCAACCGTAAAGTTACGTTCCTTAGCAACGCCATATCTAACGGGTTGGGGGTGTGGTTATCAACTAACGGATAGTGGGTGGGCTCCATAGGCACAACGATATCGAAGAGCAGCGACTCAGCGAGGTGGCTCATCACCCGACCATTACGGTTGGTTGAGTTGCAACCCCACTGAGCGTGTTTGCTATTGAAATCGCCGGCAATAATGACGGCGTTATCCATAGCAAACAGCGCCTCGAGATCGGGTTGTGTAAGAAGCTTGTTGGGGGACAAGTACGCGGACGCGATAGTAATCGACGGGTGGCCCGTCATGCCTAGCCGACAGACCGAAGCCTCTAAGTCGGATAGCTGTGGGGGATCGAGCGGGACACAGTGAAGCGACCGCTTGTAATAGATAAGAGTGCCGCCACCGCGGCCAACTCTATCATTACGGACAAGGTTGTAGTTTGCCAAACGCGGGTCTCGGATGGAAGGTTTTAGGAAAGTTTCCTGTACGAGAAAAACATCGACGGCGTGTTCGACTAGAAAGCCGGACACCTCGTCGCGTTGACTACTGAGACCGTTCGCGTTGAAAAACGCAACCGTAAGGGAGCGGGGCTTAATTCTTTGTGGGGGCGTATTATTCATTTTGAGTCTTTAAGAGAGTCAATGAGGGACGTGATCTTGTCTAGGAGGGGACCGTGATCAGAAAAGATTGTCGCTATAATCATAGCGGGACAAGCGTTGGGGGCAGAGGCGGCTTCGCGCAACTTCCTATCCACCTCCACGATCTCGTCCTTGTATCGATAGATCTTTACAAGTTCGACAACCGTAGAGATGGATGAGAAGGTGATTGGGAGGGAACCTACAGTCGCGGCGAACGGGTGTTGCGGGCGATCGTTGGATTTGGGTTTAGGGGCAGCCTTAGGGGCGGGGGTTTGCCGTTTTGGCTTACGGGACTGGGTCTTAGTAGCCTTGGCCTTAGTGGCTTTAGCTTTGGGGGCTTTGGCCTTAGGGGCCGTGGCCTGAGGGGCCTCGGGAGGGCTTTGCTCCATTGGAGTTTCAGCCGGAAGCGGTTGTGGGGCACGAGCCGGGCCAGTCGCAGGAAAGTCGACAAGCGAGTCTGTCGCGGGGGCTTGAGCCGCGGGCTGGGAAGCCCGCGGGGTGGCCCACGGGTTGCGGGGCGGTGGTAAGGGGGCCGCGGGGCGGAGCGAGACTTTCGCGATCTGTGAAGGCGGAGGGGCGCGAGTCGCGGGGTTACGTCGCGGTCCCGACCCGCGGTTGGCGTTACTACGCGGCGCTTTGGGGCAGCCGCGATAGTTCGCGGTGTGTCCCAAAGCGACGCAGTTTACGCAACCGGGCGGGTCGTCGGGAACCGGCGCTTTAGGCCTTGCACACGCTTCAGTGCCATGGTCACCCAGGCACTTAACGCATCGGGGACGGCCGAAGCAGTTACGGGCGGCATGCCCGTAACGTTGGTGTTACGGACAGAAGTCTCTATTGTATAAGTTTAGTTAGCAAGTAAAACGGCATAGATGTAATACGGTTAACATATTTGCGTTAATTAAGTATTATTGTTATTGATAATAAATGATTTTTATTTTGTGCTTTTTATTGGTAAAAAGTAAAGATTTAAAGGTTTCTAAAGTTATAAGGGCCAGGTAAACGTGCCTAGAGGCCTAATGCCTCACTATGAAAAGTTTATTAAAATAAGTAATTAAGTTTTAGAAAATTATAAATATGTAGGGTATCCAGATTACGAGAGATACCGTAGGGTACATGTTAATACGTAAGGAAAAGAGAGGTCCGAGCGAAAGGGACAGCTGCATAAAATACGACGGCTCATGTGGGTAGTTGGTTTAGGTTGATTAGGTCAAAAATGTAAAGCTACCTACATGGGCCGGCAGCTGTACCACAACGTCGCTAGTTCCCAAACCTAATATGTGTTTAAGTCACGGCCGGTCAGAGCAGATTTTTGTGAGCTCTCCGGACCCCCAGCTATAAGAATAAAGAAGAAATAATCAAGAATCGAGTTTTAATACAGTCCACATCGAAGCACAACGGCCGACCTGTAGTGGCTACAAGCAGTCACGAACAGTATCTTTGATCCTCCGAGCCGGATTTGAAGAACTGAAGCTTTCGCCCATCAACATCAGTCTGAAGATCCACCAACGCATTAACCAACGTAATCAATCACCAACGCATTGACCACATACCACATACTTGTGTTCTGTCACGAGTTCTAACGCGGGTGGACCGCGGCTCAAAAACGTCTCACCACCTAACGGTGCCAAACGGTGGGCGTTTTGAGTAAACGCCGTTCAAGGCGGGACGACTTATCGGACAGGGTCGTCAGTTTGCCTTTTTCAAGGCGAGCTTAAGTCCGGCTACGCCAGTACGGTTTGTCGTGGAGCGGGGGTCCTTTCTGTAGGCACTGCCTAAGCTGTCGGACACTCCAACCGATACGCGAGCGCCCCGTTGTCTACGTCGACTCTCTGCTGGGTAGGTCCTACCTTTCCATTCCCGCACGAACTCCATCCTTGGACGGGCTCCCCACATAGCGTGCCCGTTCGAGATTGTTAGGAGTAGGGGCAGCAAGAAAGAAGATGCCGACCACCCGAAATCAACGCCAAGCCGAGAAGACAACGGGACTACGAACGCTTGACAGACCACCCGCATCACCCTCAAACAATGCCTCAACCGTGACGCCAATGGAACCGCTCCAAGAGACCGCTGAACGCGGAACCGCCACTACGGAAGTTAGACGCAACGACGACGCACCCCCACCCGACGCGCCCAGAGCGGGGCCGCCGTCGGTACGATCAACAACGAGCGTCGCCTCACGAATTAAACAAGCGCAATTTCAAGCGGAGGAGCGACTCGCCGAAGTACGCCGGCGAGAAATACAATTGGAAGCGGAAATGATTAATAAGAGACTTGCATACGAAATCGCCGTTATTGAAGAAGAAGGGGGTATAGAACCGGAGAGCTTACCCGCCGATGTAACCCAACGTAAAGTGGATGAATGGTTGGATCGGCGTCGGAACGCGCATGAGCCCGATACGGATAAAATCGGAAATGTGCGACAGAGACAAAAGGATGCGCGTGCGAGTGAGATGGACAGAGGTCGCCACCTCACTTATTCGCCATATATTGAAAACGTTCGTGAAAACGAAAACGCAGTAAAAGAGGCGATGCCCCGTGACCAAACGAACAATGACGACACGGGAATGGTTAAGCTCGCTCTGACACTAGAGAAAATGATGCATAATCGGCCGGTACCACGACAGGCGCTGGATCTGCCTACATTCAGCGGCTCGCCGGTCGAATGGTTGCCGTTCAAAGCGGCAATGCGCGATACGACTAGACAATTTAAATTTAGTAAAGCCGAGAACTTGGCACGATTAAGAAGCTGTCTTAAAGATGAAGCAAAGGAAGCGGTGTCCGCTCTTTTATATACGGCCGTGGACCCGGAAGTTGTGATGAAAACACTCGAGCAGTGCTTCGGACGGCCAGAAGTGATAATCGATCGAGCGCTGGACGACATTAAAAGACTGCCGCGACCCGGCACGACGGCCAGTGAGTTGAACACGTTCGCGATCAAACTACAAAACATTGTGTGCATACTCGATAATATCGATAACAGAGGCTACTTACGAAATCCGATGTTAACGCGGGAAGTTATGGACAAGCTCGGACCGCACCTACGCTCAAGGTGGTGCGACTACGCAACTGATTACGGAAGCTATGCCGAGCCTGAGATCGTTACACTATCCCACTTTCTCATGAGAGAGGCCGACAGAGCCCTACAGTATGCATACGTAAGCTACAACCCTACGAGAAAGAACGTTACTACCGAGACGAGAGCGAACGTGAAGCAACGATTCGAGCGAAAGAAAAGCACAGCTGTATACGCAACGAATGATGACGTCATAAACAAAGAATGTCTATGTTGTGGAGGACGTCACGACGTGCCGCAATGTGATCGCTTTAAAACCATGACGGTTAAACAACGATGGGAATGGATAAAGAGAAGCGGAGTGTGTTTCCGTTGTGCAAATGGGAAACACCGTCGCCTACAATGCGATAAACGCGATCTGTGCGGCGTTGACGGTTGCCGCCACCCCCACCACGCCTTGCTACACGAACACCGCACCAGGCCGAACGAAACCGAGATGGTGGCGTCGGTTAATCACTCGACCGATGCTACTAAGGTGTTACTGAAAGTGTGTCCCGTTACCATCAAGGGACCGAAGGGGTCAGTCGACACATACGCCCTGCTCGACGAGGGGTCGACTGTCACACTGATCGATCAAGACCTGGCGGACCATGTAGGCGCGGACGGGCCGGCGAACGATTTGCAAATACGAAGCGTAAATACACAAACGACGTGCGAGACCAAGACGGTGAATATAAAGTTGATTGCTACTACGAATAAACAACGATTTAACATTAAAGCTAGAACGATGAAAGATTTATCACTCAACGGACAGACGGTGCACAACGATTGTTTGAAATACGCACATATGAGAGAGTTATCAAACAGCAACGTCTGCTACGGACATGTCAAGCCTCAAATATTGATTGGGGCAGACAATTGGCATCTCATAGTCACACGAAGATTGCTACAGGGCAAGCGAGACGAACCGATCGCATCGCTCACGAAGCTGGGGTGGGTAATACACGGATCAGCGCCACGGTCAAGCGTGCTGATGGAGAGTAATACGGTTGCGGTGTTATACGTAAACACGCCGCAATGCGCGACGATCTCGCGCACTCTCTCACCCGACAACGAACTCCATGCTATGGTAAAGAAGCACTTCGAAATCGACTCACTGGGAATAACGAAGAAAGAGCGAGTGAGCCCGAGTGATGCTCGCGCCGTGGAGTTGTTTAATACGACGACAAGGAAAGTCAACGGAAAATACGAAGTTCGATTACCGTGGCGACGTGATGACGTCACGCTGCCGCCAAGTTACGAGTCAGCACTGAGACGATTGAAATCTATAGAACGAAAGATGGACAAGTCTGACGAGTTTAAGCGAGCTTACACGAATCAAATAGAGAATCTGTTTGATAAACGCTATGCCGAGGAAAGTAGCGAGAGCGATTTAATGAGCCCGCATTTATGGTACTTACCTCACTTCGGCGTAACGAATCCGAATAAACCCGGAAAGCTACGAGTTGTCTTTGACGCGGCCGCCGAAGCAAACGGAGTTTGTCTAAATGACGAGCTTTTGGAGGGTCCCGACTTACTACGCGACCTGGCGGGCCTGCTACTACGATTTCGCGAACGAGCTATCGCGATTACGGCCGACATACGAGAGATGTTTCTTCAAGTTAAGATATGTAAAGATGATCAACCCGCTCAGATGTTTCTGTGGAGGGGCGCCGATCGAACGAAGCCACCTACGCGCTACAAGATGACGTCAATGATATTCGGAGCGAAGAGTTCACCTTTCTTAGCGCACAGCGTGAGAGATTCGAACGCCGGAGCA
Source organism: Eudonia mercurella (assembly GCA_963082485.1). Lineage (NCBI taxonomy): Eukaryota > Metazoa > Arthropoda > Insecta > Lepidoptera > Crambidae > Eudonia > Eudonia mercurella. Next base: position 4,319,876 of record OY720034.1, on the reverse strand, counting down.
TACGCTGCCGAGTATCCACGAGCATACGAAGCGATTACGAAGAACCATTATATGGATGACTACGTCGACTGCTACGACACCGAACAAGAAGCGATTGAAACAATAAAGGAGGTCGCGAAGGTTCACGCGCAGGCAGGATTCACGCTGGCCGGTTATAACTCTAACGGATCGTGCGTGTTGCGTGAGCTGCCAGTAGAAAGCCGTGACACAGCACCCCGACAGCTCGGCGCTAGTTATCATCAATGGGGAAGAACGCTCGGCTTACTATGGGACGCTGCTACAGACGAGTTGGCGTTTAATACCGAGATGGTTCGCGTACACGACGATGTGAAGCAAATGAGGCGCGCTCCTACTAAACGAGAGGCGCTGAGCGCGGTCATGTCAATATTTGACCCGCTCGGATTGTTGAGTTATTATACTATACGAGCAAAGATCATCTTACAAGGCATATGGCGGTTAAAAATAGAATGGGACGAGGCCTTACCCGATTACGAGGCCGGCGAGTTCCATGAATGGTTGAACGGATTGAGGGCATTACGTAGTCTGCGTCTACCCCGGCTTCTACATACGGGGGGAGTGACGGGAAAGCAGCTACATGTTTTCTGTGACGCCAGCGAGGTCGCTTACGGCGTTGCAGTATACTGGAGAATGAAGGGTGAAAATGGCAAAATACGAGTCGCACTCGCCGCTGCTAAGGCCAGAGTGGCACCGATAAAGCAACAAAGTATTCCGAGAATGGAGTTGCAAGCGGCGTTGATAGCTACGCGACTAGCGAGTTCAGTATTGAATGAACAAAGATGGCAACCTGAGAGAATCATATATTGGACCGATTCACAAACAGTGTTGAAATGGATTAATAACGACACGGTGCGTTACACCCCCTATGTAGCGCATCGCTTAACTGAGATAACAGAAACGACGATGCCGTCACAATGGCGATGGGTCCCTACGGCTCACAATGTCGCGGACGACGTAACGCGCGGCAATGAGATTACGAAAACGAAAAATGATCGGTGGTTTGTCGGACCGGCATTTTTATACGAAAACGAAACGGAATGGTCCACGAGTGACGTCATCAATAACGAACACAGCGCGGAGAATGAACACTGCGTAACGCACACGCATATGTGGCAGAGTGCTAGTAGTGTAGTGCCCGATGCTAAACGCTTCTCCTCCTACGAGCGTTTAGTGAGAACGATGGCGAACGTGCTACTATTCACTCAGAGATGCCGCCGCCGCGCTAGTAAGATGACGATTGAACATATCAACGAGGCCGAGCGCCTACTAATCATTGAATCGCAACAAGAGAGCTTCGCAGACGACATCGACCGGCTCAAAGCGTCCCGCAAACTACGTGCGGGCAGCAGACTACGACGACTCGACGTGTTCATCGACGAAGACGGAGTATTACGAGCGAGAGGGCGAATAAGGGCAGCGGGTGTGTCTGCCCCCGCTACTACGCCCGTAATACTGGACGGCAGCCACCCGTATGCGCGGTTGCTACTAGAACGTGAGCACCGTCGCGCCCACCACTCGCACAACGAGCGCGTCGTAAACGAAATAAGACAACGATATTGGGTTCTACGCCTGAGGCCGGCTGTGAGATCTGTGGCGTTCAATTGTGCATTTTGTAAAGTGAGAAAGACGCTACCTACGACGCCGGTGCACGGTGACCTACCGAAAGCACGTATGGAAGCCTTTGTACGGCCATTTACGAACTGTGGCCTCGATTACTTTGGCCCGATGACTGTGACTATTGGCCGGCGTCATGAGAAACGGTGGGGGGCGCTATTCACATGTCTCACTACTCGAGCTGTGCATATTGAACTTGCGGCGAGCTTATCTACAGACTCTGCGATTATGGCTCTAAGACGAATGGCGGCCAGGAGGGGATGGCCCCAGATTATATATAGTGACAACGCAACAAATTTTAAAGGCGCGGACCGAGAGTTAAAGGCCGCATACGAACAATGGGAGCCAGCGCTACGAGAATACGCGCTAACGCAACGCACAGAGTGGCGTTTCATTTCGCCAGGTGCGCCGCACCAAGGCGGCGCATGGGAACGGCTGGTGAGAACGGTGAAGACGGCGCTGCGCGTTACGCTCAACGAAAAGTCTCCGCGTGAAGAAGTACTTATGACGCTACTGGCTGAAGCCGAGCACACTGTCAACGCTCGGCCTCTAACACACGTCCCTGTGAACATCGACGACCCGGAAGCGCTGACACCCAATCACTTCCTTTTGGGTAGCTCAAGCGGCCTGCCCACCACTGGGCCGTGCGAGCGCGCCGACCGAAACACATGGCGGGCGGCGCAGGCGCTGGCGGACGAGTACTGGCGACGATGGCTGCGCGAGTATCTACCACTACTTATACCGCGCGGCGGCACGCGCGACTCCGAGCGACGCAACGTACAAGAAGGCGACGTGGTCATAATTGTGGATAACACACTACCCCGCAATGTATGGCCCAGAGGCGTCGTTACGAAGATATTTCCTGGACCTGACAACGAAGTACGCAACGCAGAGGTGCGCACCAAGGGCGGCACGTTCCGACGACCGACGACGAGACTGGCTGTCCTGACGATGGAGTGAAGAGGCTACGCGGATGCTGCGCCGGGGGGAGCCTGTTACGGACAGAAGTCTCTATTGTATAAGTTTAGTTAGCAAGTAAAACGGCATAGATGTAATACGGTTAACATATTTGCGTTAATTAAGTATTATTGTTATTGATAATAAATGATTTTTATTTTGTGCTTTTTATTGGTAAAAAGTAAAGATTTAAAGGTTTCTAAAGTTATAAGGGCCAGGTAAACGTGCCTAGAGGCCTAATGCCTCACTATGAAAAGTTTATTAAAATAAGTAATTAAGTTTTAGAAAATTATAAATATGTAGGGTATCCAGATTACGAGAGATACCGTAGGGTACATGTTAATACGTAAGGAAAAGAGAGGTCCGAGCGAAAGGGACAGCTGCATAAAATACGACGGCTCATGTGGGTAGTTGGTTTAGGTTGATTAGGTCAAAAATGTAAAGCTACCTACATGGGCCGGCAGCTGTACCACAACGTCGCTAGTTCCCAAACCTAATATGTGTTTAAGTCACGGCCGGTCAGAGCAGATTTTTGTGAGCTCTCCGGACCCCCAGCTATAAGAATAAAGAAGAAATAATCAAGAATCGAGTTTTAATACAGTCCACATCGAAGCACAACGGCCGACCTGTAGTGGCTACAAGCAGTCACGAACAGTTGGCATTTGTGGCATTGACCTACAATGCCACGCTTGTGAGGGGCCTCGATCGATAGGCCATCGAAGCCTACAATGGACTTTACGTCGAAAATGGATTTACCCTCGGGGGTATTTTCTAGCTGTGCCTTTAGGAGGCGTAAAGGGGCTTTGTCCTTGCCGAGCATCCGGGTCACTTCAAGGACGGGGTAGCCTTGCGACTTAAGGTCGTCCAGTACTACCTTAGGGTCCCAATCCGTGGGAAGACCGCGGATAACTACGGAGAGTACTCGCTCCTCGGGGAGCGAGAACGTGTGGAAAGGCACGTTCATTGAGCGGAAAAACGCCGTGCATTGGCGGAATTCGGTCGAGGTAGCTAGCTGTACCTTGATCATCTCGGTTTCGCCTTTAATGAGGCGAATTTTCAAAGGGATAATGTTGTGTCGCGCCTTCAGAGAACGCGAAAGTTCAACCCAGTCCTTGGTGGTCTGGATATAGAGCGGAGGGGGCTTCTTTTCCTTGCGCGGCTGGCTCGGCTCGGGCCTCGGGGAGCAAGGACGGGAAGAGGGCGCGCTGTTGGATTTAGCGGCCTTAGGCGGAGGGACAGAGGGAGGGGCGGCCTTACGTGCCCGCTTCCCTTTGCGGGTGACGGTTTCGTAGTCCGAGTCCGACGTGACAACATCGTCGGGCTCGGAGTCCGAGACGGGAGGGATAGTTTTGGAGGCGGAGGGACAGACCTCCATCTCCATTTCGGGATCGGACGGGGACGCGGGTTGATCCATCCGAATGATGGGCCTAATGTTTAGATGCGCGGTGGGCGTGGGGACAAAGTGCCCGGAAGGCACTTGTATGGGCTTCGCGTAGGGCGAGGGGCGTGGGGTGGACGCGGGGGAGGACAATTTGTTGTGGTGGGCAGTCTTAAGGACTGCAAACGCCTCGGGGTGACTTTGCCCTAGCAAGAGCTCTATCACCTCGAGCTCCATCTTAGCCGGAGTGCAATGGCTAAGATGCGTGAGTTGGTGTCAGACCCTCCCCGCCACAGGCAGGGAGGCGTGTGTTTGAAAAGAACCTACTGCCTGAATGGCCCTAGGTGTGTCCTCCGGTGAAAATCAATTCACCGTAGGGTGTGTTTGTCCCTAAACTGAAAGTGTAGCTAATAGTTCTGAGTTGACTAGGAGATCCCCCAAGGCCAACTTTGCCAGAACTCTTCCGGAGTGTTTTCCCCCCAGGAGGGTCAGGAGGGCAGCCGGGTCAGTGCCCCAACTGGTTTAGTTGTCACCGTTAGGTATCCACCAGTCGGCTACTAAGCGTAGTCTTTCAATGACAGTTATCGCTGTGAAACGGCGAAGGGTAGCGCTCCCGCAATGAAAATTGCGTCGAGAACGCTATAACGCGACGTACTGTGCACCGGAGCCTTACCGGTACACAGTAAAAAGGGACCGAGTAAAAAACAAACGGAACAGGCCGAGCGCGCGACGGAGCACGAGCGTACGTGCGTCCTGCGCGGCGAACGAACTGAGACTGTGAATGTTTATTACAAACACGCACGGATATTTATACAAAATCAGAATCTGTAGACAAAGAAGGCATGCATCGTGGGTTGTCTGTCTCGCTTCAACATCTACGTAAATATGTCGCGATCCGCGCTAGCTGCCTTAGTGCACTGCAGATCTCTTGACGGTGGAAGTGTCCCTCCGCACGGCCTTCGGCGCACGCCACGCATAAATATCGCCGGAGCGGCCCGCAGAGCTCAGTCTGCCGAGAGCAACCGCTCGGGCATGATGCGTCATGAGTCCCATAAAGTTATAACTTTTATGAGTTTACTTACATTTTTAAATTTAATTGACATTTTGGTTAATACTATACAACCTGCATATTTTCAATTCCCATAACTCTAAGGTTATATTCTAACACTAAAAATAATTAAAAAAGTCCAAAGAACATGGGTTCCAAAACGCATATCTTCGAAGATAACATTAATTTTAGTTAAAATAGTTCATAAAATGTCTCCAGTAAGTCGATTCCTTATTTTTGCGACGTTGCCAAACTTCTACACGCACTACGTACGACGACAGCAAAGTTGTAAAAAACCTACGCGTGGGACTTCCCCGTATCAACCAACTAGTGAAGTGAAAGCCAACTAGTCGCTATCGATAAAATCATACCTACCTGTTACACCGGAATTACGTAATGCAATTAGAACGAAAATAATTTATGCTTTGGTTAGTTCTTATTCCTTAGTAAACTCTTGTGAGCAATTACGCATTAGTTGCTTATTTTGCAACTCTTTAAATTTTAAAAGTTAGACTATGAATGGTATTTGTCGAAACATAAATTGTTTCAACATAATTTCAATCGATAATGGTTATGATTATGAAAATTTTAAAGAACTCTTACCATGAATATCCGGCGGCTGGATTGCAGCCAAATACTAAACAATACCTACCTTTAATTTATTACGAAAACGCGCAGTCATTCGATATTTACCATATTTTTTGAAACATCTGAATTACTGGATGATAATGTAATAATTGCAGCGGGTGCCAAATGCGGGTTCATAGTTAACCTACCAGTAGGCTTAGCCAAAGTAACATTAAGAAAACGATAGCGAAGTTCGAAAAGAATAAAATCTATGGGATTGACATAAGCCGCGCTAAATCACGTGGTCAATCTTATGTCAATCCCATACATTTTATTCTTTTCGAACTTCGCTATCGTTTTCTTAATGTTACTTTGGCTACCGCCACAGAGCTGCGTTCGAGATGTCCGAGCCTTTGTATGACTAGGATTTTGAGCCCGGAACCCCGAGATCACAGACCAATGTTTAATAGTTCCATAATAAAACATTAAGTTAATTTAGAATTATTTATAAGAACTTAAAACAAAATAATAATTCCGGGAGATATCGATTATCGATATCATCACAAAATTGCTTACACCATACCCCAGCGGCGCACGAGTGTAATTTGATCATCAATGTACGACCTTTAAGTAGTTCTTCGAAGTCGGATCTTTCATCTTTACATATGTGCATCTCTTAGTGTAAGCGAGAAAGAATGCTTGTGTTGTGTGACGGGTGGCCACGCTGCGTGATGTAGTGTAATAATAATGAGTTCCATGTATGCGTAGGGTTGTTTACTCGAAATATCAGGGATGTACATCACCTACACAAAATAATGTTTAAAGTAACAGGGTGCCTAGTGTGAGTTTTGTTATTACTATCCGTATTCATTAGATTGCGTTTACGGAAACGAAAATTAGTATGGCGACTTAAGAGAAGAGTTAACATTTTGCCATACAAATTCTCGTTTTCGTTAACGTAATCGAATGAATACGGATAGTAAACAAAACTCACACTAGGCACTCAGAATGTGGATTTTGAAGTCTTCTTTGTTTGTTAATTTTATAAGTAATCATAAAATCTGTAATACGTTTATTTTTTATAACCCAAATTACTCATAAACAATTTGGGTAGGTGATTGTACCTAACTAAACGAAACCAAAGACAATTTACATAATCTTACGTTTTAAAAAATCAGACACTCACAATGATTTGATCACGAATAGGGTAAAAACTACTAATAAATACGAAACTTGACTTGATGAAGAAAGCCCACCAACAGCTTTTGAGACTCGTCTTAGTTTTGACAACCCTATTATTATGCCGGCGATGACGATGAGTGACAAAAGAACGCACACATGGAACTGAGTCGCTCCGCGCCGACATGAAGCCGGCAGACCTATAGCCAAATACCGTTAGCAAAAAAAGTAAAATTAATAGTAAACGCTTTGGAAATACGGTTGATTTCACAATTACTCAAATAACTAGCCGCCAATGACTACATGTATCTACCTTTATTGACTTACTTGTTTCCTGACCTTCGTCTTGCTTACAAGTATTGGTGCCCGTGATTAGAATTGTTATTAAACCGTTGTGCTGTTAAGTTTTGTTATTAATTTGTTATTGATGAACTATTGGTTTTTATTTTTGTTATTGTTAAAGTGTTGGTTGTTATTTTTATTTGTTGAACTGTAAGTTATTAACTTGGTTAAAATGCCGAGGCGCAACTATCCGCCACAACATCAAGCGGATATTCATTTTGTGTATGGATATTGCAATGGAAATTCCGCGGAAGCTGTGAGAGAATACCGGCGTCGATATCCAAATCGCACCGTTCCTGACAATCATACTTTCGTCAACGTAAGTTTACATTACTTATTTCTTTAGTAATAGGCAGTGAACGAAATGAATCGGGCTAACTTGCCTGAGATGGCCGACGAGACAAGGCTTGTGAGTGGTTGACGCCACCGAAGTTTTGTTAATTGATTTTTATCGAGTACTGGGTCTGGCACTTAAGGCCTAACCTTAAGTGATTTTACTTCTTGTTGGTCATAGTGCACATGAAATTACTCGTTTACACTTTTTTTCTGAATGTTGAGGGTGTCGCAGTTCGCCAATCATTACACCAATCCTATAATTTGACATACCGAAAAAACCGAATAGGCAGTAGTTAAAAAATTCACGAGATAGTAAGAGAACTAGCATATTAGGTGATTTAGGTGTAATGAGTGGTGACTTGTGGAAAAAACTATTGGAGTTGCTTATAAAATACGAGTTAATTTCATGTATGCTTGCTGGGACTGAGGAGCTCGATGGCGCAGTGGTTAACGCGCCCGATCTACGAGTGCTGATGTTAAGCACCTTTCGCAAAGGCCAATCATCGGATGGGTGACCAAAAATTTATCACCTCTAGCTCTTTTGTGATTCGGAAGGCACGTAAAGCTGTTGGTCCCGGCTGCATTAGCAGTCGTTAATAACCACCAATCCGCACTGGGCCCGCGTGGTGGTTTATGGCCCGTTCTCCCTATCCATCCGTAGCAAAGGCTCGTGCCCCAGCAATGGGGACATAAAAATGAGCTGATGATGATGATGATGGCTGGGACTACTCAGGGGTAAAGCTGTTTCTGGGATCCGATATTCGATAGAGATAAATTGTCAACGTTTTGGTGGTCAGAGTGTAAGGCTTATAATAATAACAGTAATAATGCAATAACCAAGCATTTGTTAACGTTGCATTATGTGTACTTTATCACTTAAAGCAGGGTGAGTTCCCGGTAGCGGGGGTAGAATACTACTATGGAGAAAAAACTATTAACTGTATGTCAAATGTAAAGCTTATTTTTATTTGAAATAGAACCACTTTCACGGATCTACTCTCTCTACTGTACACATTGATTTATTATTATTTTTATTTTATCGTGTAAATCCGTATAAGTAGTATTAATTCAATGTGTAGTGTTCGCGTAAGCTTCAGTTAACAATTATTTTTATTTGTTACAGATACATAGACGATTTCGTGAGCAAGGCTTAAGAATAGCTTCTCATGAGCGAGTCATGAACCTCTCATTGGACCAAGAAATGAGGATAATGAATTTAATTATCGAAGATCCTACTTTATCTACACGACGTGTCGGACGCATAGTTGGCGTCTCTCATACTATGGTGTGGAGATTATGGAAGAGATATGGACTTCATCCTTATCATTATCGGAAAGTGCAAGGCCTTTTACCCGGTGATAATTTCTCACGAATCGCGTTTTGTCAGCGGATAAGTGAGTTTCTCATTCAAGATCCACTATTAATTAAAAAAATTCTGTGGATGGACGAGGCACAATTTACACGAGCAGGCGTATTCAATAGTAAAAATCAGCATCAATGGCAAGAAGCAAACCCGAAAGCAGTGTGGGAAACATCGCACCAAAGAGAGTTTTCTGTAAACATGTGGGCGGGTATTTTAAATAATAAACTTGTAGGTCCCATAGAAATACCGCACCGTTTAAATTCTAACAACTACCTTGAATTTCTACAAAACCTTTTAAATTTAGATTTTTTTGAAGATGTGGATCTGGAAAGTATCCGGTCATTATGGATACAGCACGATGGAGCACCTGCGCATTACGGAACACACGTACGAGAGTACCTAAATGAGCAGTATCCACAACGTTGGATCGGCCGCGGAAGCCCGATCTTAGCGTGGCCGGCTCGATCACCCGATCTGACCCCTCTTGATTTTTATGTATGGGGTACCTTAAAAAGTAAGGTGTATTCTAAAAAAATTCTTTCCCGGGATCATTTGTTGCAGCGGATTCAACATGAAGCAAATGAAATGCGTGCCAATGAAGTTAATTTAAATAGGCAAATTCGTACAAGAATAACTGTATGCTTAGAATGTAATGGAGGACATTTTGAAAACCAATTAAATTGATATTTTTTATCAAAAAATGTTTTATTTACCACGCCTTCTAACTTTTGTATCCCAAATGTAAGTTTGGTTCTCTGTCAAGAATTTGAAATCAGTCGTTCATTACTAACTTTTTATTTTTTTTACGTCATCAAATAAAATAGTTGTTGTACATTTTTAAAGACACTCCCATAACCATTATGGTTATTAGTTACGGCGTGCTGTAGTAAGTTCACTGCGAAATCATGGCTACGATTGTAAGTGCATTTTTTACTAGTTAATTAGTAAAATACAGGCATGCAGGTACTCGCATGTAGGTCAATTTCAATGCGAACTAAATGTAACTACGAAAAAAAATCAAAATTAATCTTAGTTTATTTACAAAAACAATGTTTTAGTAAAAGCTTAAGATAAAATAATTTGTAAAATTAAAATTACTGCTTAGCAAATTAAACACGTATGAATAAAAGGTCACTTCATTTTTATTTTTTTGCAAGCCGTACAATAACTGCATTCTGACTCGTAGTGCCTAACTTTCATTCATAAGTAAGTCCTATCATTCATAACTTTAGGTAAGAGTATGCGATGTTGTCATATTTCACATAAAGGGGTTTTAGATAGATAATCATGCTTTATTTGAATTATTTTGTATGAAATAAGAAAATAAAAATAAATATTGAATTCAGAAAATATGAATTTGCTATTTGATTCTTATACGCAGTCTCGTTGAAACCCTAGAGTTATGGGAATTCAAAATGAACACGTTGTATAACATAAATAAAAATAGCATTTTAAAAAAGGAACACAACTTAACTTAAAATGAAATTCCTCGCAAAATTTATAAAACTTAGCACAAATTAAATATGTGCATCACGTTAGGAATATGTCTGTAGATACTTTTGTTATAAGAACGTCTACCAAAAATATATTTAAAAACTCCTAAGTCTTTCACTTATAAAAAAGCCAATAAAAAGACTCGTTTTGAACAGGAGTTATACAAAAAAAAGCTATAGTTTTAAATGGAAACCTGGACGTGACCTGCACAGCGCTGATTTCCCGCAGCTCGGACGTGAGGCGCGGATATTATGATGCTCACGGCATTATTTATTCTTATCGCCTGCATGCTTACCATCAAGGAGTGAGCTGCATTCTCGGAGCGGCTCTCTCATAACCTGACTAGATACAATTTTAGCTTAAATGTGCTCTCTTTTAGATTTTAAACATGGTTTAGTGGTTACTTACACACGGTTCAAAGTCAAAAATTGTATCAGTCATTTCTTTTACTGACTATACAAAGTTTAAACTCGAATATGTAGATATTTCAAACCGCTTCTATGGTCTAGTGATTTTCATCATCATCACACTCATCATCATCGTCAGTTCATTTTATATCCCCACTGTTGGGGCTTTTTTTATAGATGGATAGGGATAACGGGCCAGTAATTAGTACTGCTAGTTTTTATGTAGTTCAAAAATAGTAGAATATCAGTAGTTGTTTTAAAAAAAACTTAACTAACCGTCTCGGTGATCTTGTAGTAATAATGCCACTTATCTGAGACGTAGAGGCTTTTTGTGCTCGATTAGGTTTGTCTTAAGTCCACCTGGCTAGCCACAACCATCCTTAGCTAAATCTGTTATTATAACAATCATGTTAGTACTATTATTTTCCGACAGTTCCATTTTAGTAAAGATTTTGAGTGAAGTGCGCTTCTACCTTCGGCTTTACCATCACTTACCATAAGGTAAGGCAAAGGGCCAAGTAGTAGTTCTATATGGTATACATTTACCATAAATTAGTCCATTTTATAAAAAAATATTACGAAATAAAACGAAAGGCGTCGTCATACGATTTGACTCCAAAACTCTCAGTCGATTGCACCTTTAACCTTTTAAACTCAAATAAAATAATAGTTTTGTAATCTTATTGTGGTGGGATGGAATCGAGACCTTTATTTCGTTTTTTGTAATACCTAGCAATCCGTATAAATCCGACACTAAATATTCATTTAAACGAAGTTAGACAGCCGGGTTTATTTATATGCAAAGTTGGCTGTCGTCTTTAATCAGCTGTCAATAATCGATTGAAATCACTTTTACCATAGATTTCTATCAACGGAGTAGAAATATTGATTACCGATAATACGTAGAATAATACGTTACTGTTGTTTAATTTCATGTACTTAAATTCTATCCATCAATAAAATATTGAAACATTACGTGAATTTAGGTCTATTTGACCCGTCCCGCGCTGTAGGTATAATTAACCTTACGTACGACCGTGCGTACATATGGCGCGCGAGGGTATTAAATTGCGCCATTTAAATTACATATTCTTTTAAAATTTGATATATTGCATGTAATGAGTTATGGCAATCTTTGTATCATGAGTATAATAAATTGAACCCGCAAATCCCTGTTTTAATCCCCACCCCCGATTGTTACAGACAAAACAGTTTTGTTTCACGAATTCGTACGGCGGAGTTATTTTAACAAATCACAGCATCCGTCTCTCATTCAGGGAAACAGATTTAATAAATCATTGTCCATTCAGACGTACATTAAATTACCTAAAATATACCGTCCGCCTGTCCTTTACGAATTTCTGTACTATAGAATAATTAATGAGTCGAATCCAATTTGAAATTCCCCCTAAGCGCAGAAGTTACTTAACGTTTCGGATTGATCGTGAAAGACTGTGGAATTGAATTCCACCCAAATCTCATATCGGATAATCGGGCTCGGGCAAACGTGTCGGTGGATGCAATCTCCCGGCCGTCTAGATTTGTCAGTGTTTCACACGCGCTGGACGGAATCCGAATTTATCTGCACCTATCGTTTGAGAAAACAGCGTGAATTTTTGGAAGTGAGGAGAGCACTCGTGTTGCTATCTAGGCTATGCGAGTGGCTGAGAGGCGAACAGAACTCTTATAGCAGGTTCAACGGACATCTTAAAAATTATAATTGAAACTTTTACTGTATTTAAACCTTCTTTATTTGCCGCAGACGACGAATTAATATATGTAGTTAGAAAAGGCCAGTCAAGAATATTTCGAAAGGAACTCGTAGATCTCGAGTTTTAATAAGTATGAAATTCCACCCAAATCTCATATTGTCTAATAATCGGGCTCAAGCAAACGTGTCGATGGTTGCAAACCGGAACCCGGCCATTTAAATTTGTCAGAGTTTCACACGCTAGGCTGAATTCGTTTTTATCCGCACCTTTCGTTTAAGAAAACATGAATGAATTTTTGGAGTACCTACCTGACTACTTTTAACTTTATATTCATCACAATTTGTGGTGAACATTAAGTTAAAGGTAGTCAGGTAGTATAGGTCGAAATCTTTTGTTTATTTTTATTAATAGCTTTTACATCTCATGTACCTAATTGAGATGTAATTTGCGAACAACTTATTGATATTGGTCACTACGTACTACAATGGACACTTTCTTTCACCGCAAAACATAAAAATATGTTATACACAAAACGGTTGATAATTAAATGATAAAGTTTATTACTGAACTTGTTTTAAGAAGTTATAGAAAAAAATACTTTAAACATACTGACTTCTGCCTTTTTCAGAGTTTTTGAAAGTTAAGTTAAGTTGTAACTAAGACCCAGGTGTAACGTGACGAACTGCCTGCTTGCCAGCTCAGTAAAACAAAACAAAGAACTAATTCATATCCTAAGAACTTCATAATGAGAATGTGAATGCAAAATATTCGTGCAATTTCCTGCGACTGCTGTCGCAACTGTAAACGTCGTGCATGTCCGCGGGGTGCGCGCCGCAAAAACTCATTTCCTACCTCGGCCCCACCCACCTCCCACTTGGACATTCTAGCAGATTATTTAGCTATGTTTTCTTTTTTTTTTATCATCGTAATTTGTAGGTTTTATTTTTTTATATTTAAAAAAAAAACTAAATAGTATATTATCTATAAATGTATACACTATACGCACTACATGTATGTGTACACACTGTGTACACAATATCTGTTGATAAAACCAGTACTAAAAAATAATAATCTATGCAAAATTTTCTTTTAGGTTAAGCCCGATTTTTCAATCGTCTGATCGTCTAAGGTTTTATCCTACGAAAAACATTGACATTGTGACATATTTTCTAAAGAGAATCTGACATTGTGTCAGGGTTATTCAATGAATAGACTTTAACTGACGATTGAATAATTTTAGCCCTTAGCCAAGTTATTTCATATTGTTATCGAAAGTTTACGCGAACACAACACATTGATATGACATCCTGTCAGCTGATCTACTGACGTTTATTTCACATTTTACTTTAATTTGACCCTTTGAGCCTTTTGAGTCTTTTGCAGGGTCAGTGTTCAGTCTACTTTACTCATGTGGTTCAGTCTCCCGGTAATGCAAAACCAACAACATAGCTAAAGCGACATTCCTGTAAACTGTTTTTAAACCTTGGTATTTAATTCATTTCTCAAAGTACTTGCCATTCCAAATTAAATCATACCACGTTTCCCACATTACTATGTCAAAGACGTCTAACCTAATTATTTTACACGAGTTAGCAAGTGAAGGCAGTATGCATGCATATTTCTGCGCCGCAAAGCCGCCAAGTTTTGGCATACGTCCACACGTGCCCGCCCCGCCGCAGCGGACGCGAGCGGTTAGCAATTTCCCGCCGTTTTTCCGCGTCACAGCTGATATGACAATCGACGGTCTTCCCGATTGTTCGAAAACTAAATAGGTATGACAAATCAGTCGTTGATAAAAGAGAATTCTAATTTCAATTTTGTTTATTGCTCACTGCAATAATTGTTCCCAAAAATTGTTTTTTTTTAAGTCGTTGTTAACTCTCTGCTCATAGACAATACGCGCCATCTACTCCTCTTTTAAAAAATGTCCAAATAGCACACATGCACTGTTCAGTTTATTGTTTTCGTACTTTTGTAATAAATATTTTTTAACGCAGTTAACATTACTAATATTCAACATATAACATAAAACTAATTATAATTGAAATAACTCATATTCAAATAGGTGTCCATAAACTAACTGGTGCACGTGTGTCGTTCCGTTTACAATTTAGTTCGTGTTACCTTTGTTTGTGTTGAACGTAATTTATACAAAATTGGATTATGAACTCTAACATAGGTTTAGAGGAAATGCATTTATTACAAAGACGTTATTACAAAGAAAGTTTTCCCACCGCTTTTTCTTGTCGCCAATGATATGACAATCGACGGCCTTGAATACTAAATAAAATAGGTTTAGAGGAAAATGCAGCCTTCGATAAAAAAAGGAAAAAGAGTAGTACGATAATAATGAAAAATATTTGCTGTCGATTTTCAAATTTGTGCAGTCTCTGCTATTTCGTTATTAATAGTCATCATTTTTTAAATTCCCTAATGTAAAATCTAGCTAGAGAATAGTATAATGCCCTGAGGCATTTGTCTGCTTAATGCTTTTTCTACTTAAGTTTACATCAGTAACATGAAAAGCGTTCACATTTGAATAAATTCACAGATGACGTGTTAAATATTAAAGTAGATTTTTCAGAAACATCTCGTAAATGGTTGCATTGTAAAAAATTCTCTCTAGTTTCCGAGATATCCATCCGTTAAGCAAAAGAATGAGTTAATGCGACGTTGTTACCGTAGATTTATGAGGCTCTGACTGTACTTATTCGAGTGGACGGACGGAAAATATTAAATACATATTTTTATTTAAAAACAAAGTAAAAATGAAAAAGGTTTACATTTAAATTAAATGAATATTTGAAGAAATTACAATTTTAGTTCATAAGGCCTTTATACAAAGTCCAACATATTTTTACGACACCTTATATATTTTTTATGATAATTTGCTGTCAAAAGGCATACGACCCACGGCAAGTGTGACACCCAGGGTACATCGCGCGCGCTGCCGACCCCCAAGCTTCAGATTTTATTTATTTATTTATTTTACTTTTTTTACTTTTAGTATTTTGACAGCGTAATAGGCATTAATCCGTCGTCATAAACTAACTAAAACTAAAATAAAGGTAAAAAGATTTTACCTTTATAACCATACATTTTTACCACGTCGTCAGCAGCTGCATGCTGGGTCACGAGCCTTCCCTATGGATGGATAGGGAGAACGGACCATAGACCAAACGGGCCCAGTGCGGATTGGTGGTTGTTAACGACTGCTACTGCAGCCGGGACCAACGGTTTTACACGCCTTCCGGAGCTCGAGATGACAAACTTTTGTTCAACAATCCAATGACCGGCCTTTGCGAAATTTGCTTAACCTTTGCGATCGCAGACTGGGCACATTACCCACTGCGCCAAATTTTACTCTATATAAAAAAATATAGATATAAATCCCATAATTAATTATAAGAAAGGGTCCATCCGCATCCTTCCGCAACTTTCCGAGCAATTAGCAAACGGTATAGATTATATTTCCATCGCCACATAGCTGTACCAGAACCGATAAGCGATTTCACGAGCCAACTCCTGTCGGATTTATGGCAGTATTGCCCTGTAATTGATTCACTTAACTCGAGCAACCGTGTGTGAACAACGCCAAATGAAAGGAGGTATCCCCGAATGACTGAATGCCGATTAACACGATTGCAACCTGTTTTTGAAGCTTATTATCGACCTAGGTTTGGGTTTTAAACGTGGACGGTGTGACCGGGCCATAACCCCCCCAGCTGACCCGAGAGCGTGTTGGTGGGTTAAACAGCAATGTTACCAATACGTAGCTAACCTAATCTATCCCTAGGTTTTCTGTAAGATATCGCTTTTAGTGATAAGGCCGCCCTTTGTACGCCTATTTTATTTTAACGTGTTTTTGTTTTTGTATACAAGTACAATGACTTTAATGTACTCGTATACAAAAACAAAAATACTTAGAATACTTATTCTATTCTATTATATTCTAACTAATATTAGCCGTTGGTTACAAAACCCTTCTGGATAAGTATGCGTACGAGATCTGCGGCGTATCGTGCTTGGACGAGGGCTTGCGCATTAAATGACCCTAGTACCGGCTCGTTGAAGGCGGCTTACAACAAGGCCTCTAAGTCAAACAAGAGGGCTCTCGCAGGAGCGGATGCACAAAGGAGGAGGGTAGGGCAGGAGTTGATCTCGCACCCTGCAGGTAGCCGTAGCTATTGGCGGCAAATTATTCAAGGTTCAAAAATGGGCTTTTTAGATTTTTTGGCCAAACGGTTAGTTTTACGATAAAAATAGTTGAAACTAAAATTGTTGATCAAGTAATTATCTACAAAAATTGTCATTATACTTTTTTCTCTAAGATTTACCATTTCTGAGAAAAAGCCATTCTAAAGCTCCAACGAGCTGTATTCCTATTTTTACCCCTATTTTTTGGGCTAATTTGACCGGGCTATACCTAATTTATATATAGCAACAAAACGTACTACTATGGGCATTAAAAATAAAATAACCAATCTATCGATTCCCCAATAACTGTGATACCAAATTCGATTTATCTTAATCATTCATGAATGATAACGATTAACGTATATACACAAATCGTTATTGAAATCAACGCTCGAAGGATAATTAATATTATCGGGTTAGTTCTTGCGCTGTTCGGATAAACTTTCAGAGCCAGTCCTCCAACAATGGAACAATGCAGCGATATTATAAACGGTTATCATTTATCGACGGTTCCAACGCTGGTCTGACATGTCCTCAGAACAATCAAATTCTATTGTTTGATTAATGGAAACTCTATAGAGCAAAAAGGAGTCTGTTCAGTGTTTTTGGAGCAAAAGTTCATTATATTTCACGTGTGTTAAAAACATTGACGTACCTATTGTTCCAAACTTTGAATGCAGCACCTTAACAAAAGAATTAAAACAAACAACAACAAATGAAAGCAAAATGTATACCCATCTACAGTTTAGATACTTTGGAAGCTTTTTACCATTGAAAATGGTTATCAGATGCAAATCGCCTGAGACATATTTTGACCATAGCTCCGAGGATTTTAAGAGAATCGAGATGTAAATAGTACCAAGAGTTGAGGAATTTATCAAGACACGTGTGAGCGTTTGAATTTCGAAAATCGGCTGGAAACTTTTTTTTTAATTTTGAAAAATGTGAATATAATCGGTTTTTTGGGGGGTGTTTGAAATTGTAAATATTTAAAAAAAAAAACCGACTTATGGAAAAATAATAAAAAGGGTCCCAGGGTATTAGTTTAGCTACACAATGGCAAAAAATTTTTGAAAATCAGTTAATAATTGTGACCTGTAGGTGGTCCCTTTAGATTTGGTATTGTAGAAAAACAGGTAAGTACTTAGGTATTTCCGTAATATAAAAAGTGATGTAGATTCTTTGATTATTGACCGATCGTCATGGTAATGGTGTTAAAAGATGCGGATGCAGGCGAGAAGTGCATTCAAGTTAGAATTGTGTTATTTAAAATAAAACGGTTTATTTTCGTAAATTTTTGTATTCATTTTCAATGCTCCGATTCTTGCGGAGACTACGAAATCTGTGAATTTTTGTTTGTATTTATATTGAAACATCTTTTTACCATGTCGAAATGCAAATAAATAATTATCTTGTCTTATCGTATCTTAACATTGTGCTTAAAATAGCAAAATCTATATATGCGAGACATATTCGACCCGGTAACAACGAGGTTATAGGGGGTCGAAAATGGCCTGAACTGCTTCGAGAAAAGGATCGTACGGCCGTGCCGCATTTTTGCTCGACTAGGCGGGGGCACTGCCGTGTCCCCAGATAGTACCACGGACCACGGCGCACGGTCTGACCTTAGGTTTCAATATATTATCCTAAGTTATAAGAAGAAATGATATTTTAAGTTGTTATAAAATATTTTATGTTGTTATAAATAAATTTCAGGGTTGACCATTGAACTTGGCACCCATTTAGATCTCACTTCTTTTGTCGTTGAAGTCAATAACCAAGGCATATCATAATATTGAACTTGGCTCTCATTTCACATTTATGTTTTTGATGGGATGTAATATTTAATGTAGTAACAGTTTCAATACCGCGTTATTCCTATAATGTGCGCAAAACTAGAATCATATCCAACAATTTTATTTTGTTCTGTCATTGTATCTGCATATAGTAGGCAATAGGCATCCTACAGATGATTTATGTATTTTCGGGGTATGAATGCGGGATGTGGAACGGCGAAGCGTTGGTTATTTTATAGGCTTCATCGGAAATTGAAATATTATGTGAAGCCGGTAATGGTTGCAATGTAAATCCATTTTTTGCTCGGTACAACTAAAAGTTACAACTGATGTCGCTTCTAAAAAAACTAAGGTGTACCTAAGTCTTGTTAGAAGCTACATAGTTAAGGTAATGTATGTATAGTAATAAAAAAAATACAATATTGCAAATTTTAAAAAAATAACTTACTTGATTTTACAATATTATTTACATCATTGATGTATTTCTTGATGTAAAGTTATGATAGCAGACGTACGAATACAATGCCGACTCACAACTAAAAATAAAAAACTATTTTATAATTATTAATCAATTGACGACCTCCTTGGTCGAGTGGCTTGCACACCGGTTTTCATGGTGTCGCTATCTCTGAGGTCCCGGGTTCGATCCCCGGTCGGATCAATTTAGAAATACCTGTTTTTCTATATTGTTTCGGGTCTAGGTGTTTCCTATGTATAATAAGTATGTATTTAAGTATATTAAGTATGTTTATCCGTTGTCTAGTTAGCCATATAACGAGTTTCTTAAGGAAGCTTTTCTTGGGGCTAGATAATTGGTGTGAGTGTGGGAAACATTTATTTTTTTTATTTTTATTTACATTTAATTGATACTCACTACTACGTTAATGTTGTAACGCAATTGCAATTATGCATAAAAGTATTATTTTAAAAAAACATTTAATATATTATAAGCTTTTCTAACACACAGCAAACCTCAAGTAAGTTTCATACAACCTCCCGTGTAGCTCTGGGAAAATAATGTACTTATCTTGAAATAGCGCCAAGAAACTGCTGATGCTTAAGCTCGTATTGAGTGGCAAATTGGCAATCATCCCCTCGACGCGAGCAAAGGAAGGACACGCCTTTCGAATTTTACTGTGTAAATTTTGGAGCTTGCTTTGAGCTTCCGATGTTGCTTGAGAGCTGACAATCCTTACAAGGCGCATTGTTACCTACTGATAGCATTGGAATGTGTCTTATTTTATGTTAGATTTTGCTGTTTTGCTTTCTTATAATAATGGATCATAGGTATATGATTTTAGAAAAAACTATTTAAATAGCTCAAAATTGTCACACAACTAATCGTTCAATTAAACACTTCTGCTCGCGTTTTGTTCACATATTATTTTATCCTACCCTTTTAAACTTTTATAGGGACCGTGGTCCCATGAACAATAGCGCATGCGAAGATCAGGAACAATTTATATCATACATGAAAGGCTGCATTTTATGACATCATCTTTTAATGTCGCATTTTGCTTCAAGCAAACCTTTTGTGGTTTCAAATGCCAGCGAAGCGCTCAAGAACTAAGCAATACTTTCTTCAGAATTAATTGCTCTGGATCCATTAGAGTCTGTGTCATTTGTGATACGTCTACAACTTTTTGCTGTAGAATATTTTTTACATGCCGCGCCGGGTGGTCGAGACGTTAAATAATGTTACGCGACAACTTTGCCCTCGTGATAAAACCCTTTGAGGGAAATCTGAACTTTTGCCGGCTAATTGTCACTGCACAGGTTGGCTTAGCTCAGTGTTCAGTGTCAGTAAATAGGGTTGGCTGCTAACTTTAAAAGTAACTTGACGCTAACTTTGACGGAATAACGTCAAACTAAGGGTGAAGGGCACCAAAACTCCGTATACTCTAACTGTTAAAGATTACTTTAACATTGACGATCCTGACTAACAGAGACATCTACAATTCTTTGATTCTTTGCTAACGTTAAAGTTACATTTTAGTTAGCAAATTAGCATTAACATTCATCATGTTAGTGTCGTCGTCTGATGAACTGCTTTCCCATATAAATTCTCGCAGCAGCGTCATTGTTAGATATTTTGACAGTTACGCAATAATTATGTATTTGTTATAACATTACTGTCATCTGACTGCCACTTTGACATTATCATTAGCTTAACCAGCTTAAACTGAGCAGTAATGGTTAACGCTAAAATATGACGTAATTTTGACGATTGTTAAATGATACACCGCATTTTTCCCAAAACCGTGGATTTTTTTTTTTATTTGACAACATCACAAACATTTTGTTCTGATCCCAAGGTAAATAGCAAAAGCACTCGTTTTATGGAAATACATTGACGATTGACGGACGATTAGAAGATAACGTTGGATGGTGCGACTGACCCACAGAGAAACGTGTTTGATCCAGACACCAGATAGATAAAAAAGTTGGCAAACATATGTAACAGTTGCTACGCAAAACATTAAAAAATATAAAATGGCGGAAAGAAAATGGCATGTAAACACACGGTGACAATGACGTGTGTTTCGTAACAACAATTTAGGAGTTTCAGTTGACAATATTGCCTCATTCTCAGATCTCATCTCAAACTGCTTTCTCAGCATTTAAATTGCTTTACATAATGTAATCACATAGAAACTTATGCGCTTTGTCTTAAGTTACAATCTCATGATCATTGCTCCCCTAAAAACTTTAGAAGGGATCCAAATCCGCAACCATTATATAATTTTGCAACTCTTTGATCGCCGTCATATATAAATAGCGTAATAATAATTAACATCAAGATAGTACTTAAAATATCTACTATCTTATTTGATTATTCCCTATTTACAATAATACCTACATGAGAGCACGCAACTTAGATAATTACCATCAGATCTCTTAACAATCACCATCAGGAATTTACACTAAGTCGTAATACCCATACGCTAAGGGCCTCTCAATGAAACCTGCGGATGTTGGCGACAAATTGTCAGCAATTCGACTAGTCTTAAGACTAATTGCTGTCTCTAAATTTGTCTTGAATTCGCATTCCGTTTCGGTTGCAATTAGGGTTGATAACGAGTAATTTATAGCGCTACGCCCGCGGCGAGAGGGTTCCTTAGAGGCCTTTTAATGATAAGTTCTTTCTACCTTTACAGGAATTTTCTTGAATAGAGAATAGCTCAGTTTCTTTTTACTTCTAGGCATAAAAATTATAATTATGCGACTTGTATTTCTGATATACATATATACCTTGTATGTTGATTTACGAGACAATGATACAAAAATACGTGCTTCTAAGCATCCATTCTTGTTCTGTAACATTTAAGTATTTCTCAATGGATATTATATGTTTAAATTGGTGGCACTCCCAACATTAGAGTAGCCATGATATAAACAAGGAACTAAACATTAAACATACCGTTATAAATATCCCTTAAAAGCGATAAGATCGCCAAATAAGTAATAGCTATTTGTTATGTGTTTTCTTCAGTTTTCTTCTGTCGCATTGCAAGGAAAGTATTACATATCTATCTATCTTTCTATGCATTTTGTATTGCAAAATAAAAAACGTCAACTTTTATTCTATTATGCGCACAGTGCCTTGGGGCGCTTCGTTGGGAGCGCTCCAAAATGGGAGCGCTTCGAGGAATACCTCAAAATGCAAGATGCCACTGCTGCTATAATACCTTAAACGCTAATTGCCTAAGAAGCAGATTGCCAAAAATTAAAGATGCCGCTACTGCTATAACACCTAAAATACTTCAAATAGGAACAGGTCACATATTATCGTTATGACTATGACTAATATTATTATATGATTATGACTATGAAATGTGAGTAATCGTATCTCAAGACCTCTATTTCTTTTTTGTGATAACTACCTATTAAAGAGGCAGAATAATTTATAGTAGCTTAAAATTAAAATATTTTAATACCGTGAGCAGGTTTGGGAGGGACACACAGGAATACAAAACCAAAAAAAAATCCGGGATCATCCGGGCCGGGTCTGATACAAAGTTTAAATATAGGTACATACGCATTAAAATGTATACACAAGTCAACGGAACGGATTCGTACTCATCATCAGCATCTCAATGTCCATCTGCTGGCCTCAGGCCTTGCCACATAAACAATATGACATGGGTAAAGTAAAGTAATTTGCTTACATTTGCTTAAAAATAAATAAAAAACCCTGCACCTGACCCGGCATGTCATGGGGTGCGGGTTCGAATCCCACTCGTGGAATTTTTTCAACACTTTGTGTTTTTTCAAATTGTAATTTGTTCCCAACAATATTTGCGTAAAATTATATGTAAATAGTCCTAAATAAAAAATAACTGCGGTTCCCGTCGTAAAATAACAAGAAATAAGAACAAAATTGATGAAAAAATCCAAAAGTAAGAGTCACTAGTCCTTAGTCCTCGAATTAGCTTACTACTCTCCTCACCTGTTGTGGCCGCAAATTGTCTTCCCTGACAAATCGCACGCCTTTATAATGAGACGCAGTGCGACAAACCTTGTTCATGTGAAAAAAAAACATTTTTACTGACAAATAATTAACATTAGTTTTTAACGGGAAAGTGAAGAGTCATGTCTGCGGTTTTGTTTTATTTTCTAAAATTTGTGTTATGTCGAATTATAATGTGAAATAATAGTGGATTATTAACCGTTAAGTGTTCGTGAGTGTGCATGAGTGTTGGCAAATGAAACAAAACAGTGCAACGTCACTTTTCAAATTCTCTCAAGAAGTCCGCCCGAGGGCTTAGTAAAGCCCCACCATCTTTACTGAGATACTCGAGGGGTTGGGGGGTATATAATTTCTTACTTCTCATTTCTATTGTCATCATACAGGAAGGAAATATTGTTTATTTATGTATTACTTGTAAGAAATATTACTTTGACGCTGGCTAAATGTGCTAATCGCACGAAGCCATCAACTAAAGGGAAAAATTCACAGATTTCACAGTCCCCGCAAGAGTCGGAGCATTGAAAATGAATACAACAATTTACGAAAAAAACCATTTTATTTTAAATAACACAATTCCAACTTGAATGCACTTCTCGCCTGCATTCGCATTTTTAACACCATTACCATGACGATCGGTCAATAATCAAAGAAGCTACACACACACCTACAGGTCACAATTATTAACCGATTTTCAAAAAATTTTCGGCATTTTGTAGCTAAACTAGGACCTCTTTTTAATTTTTTCTTAAGTCGGTTTTTTTTTAATATTTACAATTTAGTATACAAACACCCCCCAAAAAACCCGATTTTTTTACATTTTTCAAAATTCCAAAAAAAGTTTCCAGCCGATTTTCAAAATTCAAACGCTCACACGTGTCTCGATAAATTCCTCAACTCAACTTTTGGTATTAATTCCATCTCGATTCTCTCAAAATCCTCAAAGCTACGTCCAAAAATACGTCTTAGGCGATTTGCATCTGATAACTATTTTCAATGGTAAAAAATTAACATTATCGTCATCACTCATCATCAGCTCATTTTATGTCCCTACTGCCGGGACATGAGCTTTCCCTATGTATGAAAATACACCACATAGAGAACGGTTCATACTACCACGCGAGCCCAGTGCGTGTGAATCAATCAAATCAGTTATGTAAATTAAATAGTTGTTAACGACTGTTAATGCAGCCGGGACTAACGGCTTTACGTGCTTTCCGAAGCACAGACCTACATTATAGGTAACTATCAATAATTTAATAAGTAGACTAACACCCGTTTGCACTAAACTTATAAATCGCCTAAGTCTTTGCCTAACTACTACCCGGTCAAGTTAAGTCGGCACCTGAGTGTAAGCGACGTTTTCGAGCCATGTGCCGAGTTAACTTGACCGGGTAGTAGTTAAGCCAAGACTTAGGCGATTCATAAGTAGCAAATGGGTGTAAATACTAAGTTTGAGACAATTTTTGCGCTTAAAATAAATATATGTAAATGTGTGAATAAATAGCAATTTAAGCAATAAAACAAAGCTATTTAATAAGTGAAGTTAAAATTGGTTTCATGACTATGCGTCCAATATATTTCGTCAAATACTTTAGAAACGAGCCATGTCTAAACAGAAAACCCTTTTCCCGAACTTTCTATGTAAAATTGGAGTTCGCTAACTACACCCCTAATAGTAAATATACGGTAATAAACTATAACTAATTAATTTTCTACCAAATGTTTTTGTGCCCGATACCCAGATATTCAATTCAATATCTGTGTATCGGGCTAATAAACTGATTATTATAACCTTTTATTCTATGCATAAGTGAAGACTTGTTGTTAGCTTAGCTATATTAAATTTTTACTATTTTATTTTTAAGTGCTAATTGCTGCACTGAAGCTAAATTATTTTTTTATAAAGTACAGTGAAAAAATTAAACGCCTACCTGACCCAGCCAGGAATCGAACCTGGTCTTCCGCAATTCGGGCGGCTGCACTGACCGCTATGCTACCGGGAAGGCTGACGTAAGCGATGAATTTTGTCACTGCTTTTTAATTTTTTGTGCTAATAGCGGCACAGTGCGCCATCTATCTAACGGTTATAGCAACCGATAGCCATGCAGATTCATCTTTGCAGATGAAATACCACAAATTTGATAACACAAGGCTATAGTACATTTTTACTTTTTTTATTTTTAAGTGCTAATTGCTGCACTGCTTTTTGACTTTCTAGACTGACTTTGCTGACTGCACCAAATTGTCTGCCAAGTTCTCGGCACCGTGCTGTAATGACATTACCACACGAATTTCGGTAGTGCCGAAACTGTTTCGTTTTCACCGTTCCAGTTTGTATTTTTTGTTACAATGACGAAATAACTATTAATCATACGAAAACATACCGTTGAACGGCGCTGCCCAATTTTATCGAGTTGTTTGTAATGAAATGCTGTTTACAATTTAAATAATGGTTAAAGCAAAATATATATTTTTAAATAAATATAAAAATTATAGCATTGTTAATTCAAAAAATAAATTTGAAATAATTCAACGAGTTCTGTCACCATTTGTATTGGGTACTTTTTACGAAATTTATTGATATAGGCATTTTAATGTTTATTTTAAGTTATAATCTATTTATTAATAATATCCTCGTTTATTTGTTGTATCAGCACAGACGATTAAAAAAGAAGCGCTCGATAAATTATAGTTTTTATTTCACGCGGCCAGGTCGCCCAGTGGTCGAAATTCGACCGTAATTTTATTAAAGCTGCACTAATTGTATCCTAAGCAATAAAAAATTAAAAAAGAATGTGAGTTTGGATTAGCATTGACATATGTCGGTAGCATTAAAGACAAACAATACGTGTGTGTCAAATACATGGCAGTGTGTGTAATGTTGTTTTTTTTATGCATAATTTTAAAAAAATATCAACATTCGGATAACCTTCTCTATACATATAAATAAACTATAAGTGTGCGAAATTTCATACTCCTCCGTCGCGCAATTTTCGTAAAAATGGGTACAAAGTTTTTACTTCACGTATTAGATCACTATATATAGATAGATAACTAAACAAACACAAACACTGGCTGACATAATAATTGACAATCGAAAAGGGCGCGCTTTTCCAAATTCAAACTGTTGTTGAGACTTCGTTTTGTTGGCTATGTTCAAAACCCCCGCGAATATTTTAGGCCGCCGATACGATACGTGCAAGTGAATTCCCAAGTAAACGTTTGATAGGCCAACTGGGATTTGCTTGTTTTGTTTCCGCAATGCGCTACACTTTGTATTCGGGCAAACGCTGAGATGGAAACACTCGTGACTCGCAGCTTACATTATCAGTTTGGCTTAAGAGAAATTCGTAAATGATTCCGACATATTATGTACATCGATTTACGACCTCTTTGCCATTTTACACTATTACCGATTTAACAACAAACAAAAACAAACAAACAAAAAAAATTAAAAAAACACCGTCTCCAAAAAATTAAACTGAAAAAATTGCACTAAAAAGTAAAAAATAATTTCGTAGTATAGATTGTTCAATTTACTCGCAATTAACCTTTATTATACTCAATCTTGTATTCTTAAAAACTATACGACAGCCATATATTTAACTTTACATCTAACAGAACCCATATTAGGTATGGCAAACAAGCAAATACCATATATTTACTTGCAATCCATTTAAAAAAACTAATACAAAATAAAATTTTAGACTGCTTCAGACAATCAATTTATGAGAAAAGTATATCGGTTATGTTATTTTTGGAGCCGGTGCCAGCCAAGGTAACTTTAACATCTGTTTCAACCAAGTAATTAAAGCTTTTTTACATTCCATCAATGTCATATTATAAATATTTAGTACTCTATTTATTTTTTTATACAAATTTAAACAAGTTAGATGCGAAATTTGTTTTTAAAATTTTAGTTCGTATTACGTTGTAAGGATTACGTTTTTCATTAATTTTGGCATCGGGAAAAGTATTTTTGTGAGTCTTGAGGGCACATAGTAAGATATAAAGTTGTCTAACAGTCAAAACATCACAATCTTCATAGACTTTCACTGTGCTGTAAGTGATCTTCTTCATCAATATTACTTTTAGAATCGATCTTTGAGCTCGTTCAATTTGAATTAGTTTCGTTTTGTGAGTTCCTCCCCAAATAGTTAAACAGTAACTAATAATTGACTGCACTAGTGTTTAATATACATATGTAACAAAAGTTGTCTGTCAGCAACATATGTTAGATACTTAAACAGCCATAGTAACTTTCTAACACGCGAGGTACAATTTTCAATTTGTCGGTGCCAATTCAATTGTTGATCTAGATATATGCCCAGATACTTTACCGTGGATACTTTTTTAGCGGTGCACAATTATAAGTAAAGGCAGTAGTAAAATTATTACACATATGAGCAGTTATTTGAAAGTTAGGATGTGGCTGTAAAGAGTTGAGTATGGAAAAATTATATAATTAGTTTTACTAGTATTTAATGTCAATAAATTGTTTCTTAACCATTTAGTAACTATTTTAAGACCACTCTCCGCTTTATTATAAACTTCATCCCAGTTTTCACCATAAAAGAGCAGAGCGGTGTCGTTGGCATATGAAATTGTTGTACCATTTTCAAGTTTTACCTTACTAAGGTCATTGATGTATATGAGAAACAAGGTAGGACCAAGGACGCTACCTTGTGGGACACCATTTAGAGATGTAGAGCCTACTGAACTATAAGTCATCTCATTCAGTTTTACTTGTTGGGCTCTGTTAGTGAGGTAGTCAGTGAGAAGGTCAGGAAGTCAGTAATAACTTCTAAATTAATCAACAAGTTGGACCAAACAGTACTATTTTATTTGAAAACATACATTTCATTCGATTTTGTATTAGATGTGTGTGTAAGGCTGTCTACGGTTACAGTGGGCCTAGTGCGAGTTTTATTCACTTAAATAAGGCAAATAAACCTCGCAATATTATTTGAGTGAATAAAATTCTGGGTACCCCCAGAATTCCTCTGGATGTCTATCACTCTCATACCTATGGCTCATACCTATGGCTCATATCTGCGGCCCCAAGCAGCAGAGTCCTACATTGTTGTGTTCTGGCTTAAAAGACTTGAGATCCAGTAAAATTACCGATCACATAGGCATGAAAACTAAGGCTTCAGGGTCGGCCTCGTGCGAGTACTTTCTATTTTTTTTAATAAATGTTTAATTTATGATGGATAGCAGCCCTTCAGTCGGATACATTGTTAGCTCACACTCTTTAGATTTGATGGATGATAAATAATATTGCCCCGATCCGCTAGAGTTTCGGTAAAGATGTGCTACTAAGACACGCAGTCTTTTAAGAGAATTTGAAGAGTGACTTTGCACCTTTTTCGTTCGTTTGACATCAATCATGTACGATCACGAACGCTTAAACGTTAATAATACAACGTTATTTTATTGTTTCTTTATTCCCCGAAATGACTGAGCTAAAATAGATATTACGTAACATTCAAGTAGCTCTACTTTTTATTTGACATATCTGCTAAAGTTAGGAAGTACATATCATCGTAGTTATCTCTTTATTTATTTTCATACATAAGAGTAACCCAACCGACGAAGTTTTATCTGCGAGTTTATCAGTTCGCCGTCATTCAAAATACGCTATAACAGAATGTCCTCACTCGAGTACGTAGCCCGTTTATGAGCATTTTCATGGAGTCTGAAGTGCCAGACGCGTATCGTTGATATTCATGGCGCAGGTTCGTATCCCGAGCACGTAGTAGCGAGGCACAGACTGTCACCCGATAATATCTGTGCCCATACGAGGCTCCGGATTACCGTGAAAGCACGTGATCATTTAAGAACAGTGGTTATGCCCATTACTTTTGCGAAACGATTCTTTGTAAGTAACACGCTTCGTGAGGTGGACTTATTCTATTTTTCTTTCGACATACCAACAAATAATTTTATTGTTTCTGATCTGATCTAATCTGATGGTGGAATGGGAGCTAGTGTTCCATTTCCAAGGGATGCAAAAAATATGAATACTGTTTTTTTTTTAAAGTTAGACTTATGATAGCCAGTTTGTATTTTTTTTATTTATTAGATTTACCAACGTCTGTCTACATTATTTCTAAACAGATAATACTTGGGCAAATACTTAACTAAATGTAACAAACACTTACAGGTAAATACCACATGAACCAAATTATTTCTAAGTTCATCATCATCATCAGCTCATTTTATGTCCCCACTGCTGGGGCACGAGCCTTCTCTATGGATGGATAGGGAGAATGGGACATAAACCACCACGCGGGCCCAGTGCGGATTGGTGGTTGTTAACGACTGCTAATGCAGCCGGGACCAACGGCTTTACGTGCCTTCCGAAGCACGGAGGAGCTCGAGATGATAAATTTTTGGTCACCCATCCGATGACCGGCCTTTGCGAAAGTTGCTTAACCTCAGCACTCGCAGACCGGGCGCGTTAACCACTGCGCCATCGAGCTCCTCATTTCTAAGTTACTCTAAGATATTTAGTTATACATAATTTTACTTATATATAAACTAGACACTTCCACACAATAAATACTTTTTTAACTACGGTGCGACGGAGTTTCTTAGTTGAGTCACAGAAAATATCATTGATGTCACTAAATTTATTTACCACTTTACACAGTCTGGAAACAGGGAAGTTAGTTAGTTAGCCTGACACTGTTCTACGAAAGGGTCTTATAAGAGGGGTTATCTTATTGCGAGGATGTTTAATTGGGACACTCAAAGTAATGATTAAAGATTCCGTGTTAAGGGCGCCTAAATCTTTGGCTTTATCGTCACTAACCAACTAGTGAGATAAAAGCCCAAAGACTCTCATTGTCGTGTGAACCCAATTTTCCAAATAGTATTTATCAAAGAGTTTGTTATAAACTTTCATCTACAATTAAAATTTTTTCCTCTTCCCCAGATTCCGAACTCGAGGAGTTGGGTGAGCAGCTACCGAGGTACCGGCCCGACTCGATCGCGGCGCTGCGCCGAGTCACCCGCTTCACGGAGCCCGAGCTGAAGCGTCTTTACCGAGGATTCAAGGCGGAATGCCCCACAGGAGTGGTGAAAGAAGAGACCTTTAAAGTTATATACGCGCAGTTCTTCCCGCAAGGAGGTAAGTGCGTATAAAACGAACAAGCAAAGGAATTTGAGTGATTATCACGATAGTTTTTGCTCGTAATATAGAGTCACTCGCTGCACGGAGCTCAAGCTTAAAAGACTCCTCCGAGGGTTCAAGGTGGAGTGCTCCACCGAAGTTTTAAGGCGAAAGGTAAGGCACACTAGCGCCACCAATTGATAAATTGACAATTACTAACGGACCGGATCTTTTTTTAAACATTGCGTACCTTAGGACAACAGGAAAGCATCCATAGCATTTATTTAATAATTGTGCACTACTTTTTGTTGCGTGGTTTATTCACAAAACGGGCTATCGCATTTATTCACAAACAATGGCCACTGTTGGTGTTAGCGAATGAATACAAAAACAAACCTAAAAGTAGTGCACAATTATTAAATAATAGATGTTTGCCTAGTGTCGGAAGGTCCGCAGTGTTTGAAAAAAAATCCAGTTTAGCAGTTATCTAATTAAATCCATTAGCGGCGCTAGTGTGCCTTACCCTTCGCCTTAAGTTATATACTCGCGGTTCATCCAGCAGAAAGGTAAAGGTGTGTAGCAAAAAAGGTGTGTAGCAAAGTTTTAAAAAAACTTGAGAAGTTGCCACCATATTCTTGGCTCTACATATTATAGAGACTCCACCGGTTCAAGGTTCAATGGTTTGAACCATTGGCAGAGTGCTCCACTGGAGTGATGAAGGTAGGTAGATACCTTCAAAGTTATACAACGTGTATCAGAAAGGTGTGGTCAAAATGAAAAGATCCAAGGTATATCTGATCTAGATCTTGTATGTGTTGTACTGTGACATAATTATTAACTTTTTATTATTAATTAACAACTTATTAATTTGTTATGCAATTTTAAATTAAATATTTATATTAGTGAATTCATGCGCGTCAGGCGCGCATAAGCAAGTAGCAGTTATCATAAATGTAAGAACACAGAGGTTACTAAACCACTAGAGCTGGGACTTGTTTATTTTGATGTGACGTCACAATAAAACTATTTAATTGAAAATTACATAACATTTTAAAGTTAATAATTATGCCTTAATCACTCTTGATCTTTTAATTTTGACCACACCTTTCTGTTACAAGAAGTATACACGCAGTTCTTTCCGCAAGGAGGTAAGTGCATTGAATAAAGAAGACGAAGAGAACAGAGTTTTGACTTGTGACGACATCATGCTGCTGAGCATTAGAAGCATCAGAGTCACGCTTAGTTAAACTTAGTCAAAATTAGTTTTGACTTCATTCATCAGGGACTTGGGAATTTTTGGCACATTCAAGAATGGGCCAAAAATTACAAAACCAATAAAATAAGAACAATAAAACCTTATATTTGAACTCAGACTTTCATTTCCCTCTACATTCTGCCAGCTAGTTTAAAATAGCTACTCTTCCATCTTGCATGTATCTTATGCAGAGAAAAGGTAAGTTCTAGTTGAACGTTTTATTATTACAATATTCTGTATTAGTGACCGCCCGCGACTTCGCCCACCTAATCACTCGTATCCCGTGATCGCGAAAGGGAGGTTTTGTTCCTTGTCTGTGCAAAATTATAGTTTTCTACATCTTCTTTGACCTTTTCGGCTTGGCCATTGATAAATCAGTAAATGAGTCATAAGTCAGAATTTTTATTTCTACATTTATTAAGTAGTGGTTATAGTGCAGCGTGGCGGTGATGTCATGCTCAGAGGCCCTGTCTTCAATTCTTAGCGTGGGTATAGCATAAATATTGTACTCAATTAATGTAGGAAGGTGAAATAGCCAGTTCATCAGGCGGGTCAGGTCAGGTTGTGCCGAAATGCCGAGTGCATCCTTACCATCAGTTCAGAACTAAACAGAGTAAAATTAATAAAACCGGCTAAGTGCGAGTCGGACTCGCGCACGAAGGTTAAAGTACGGAACGTACTTTATGACGTATTAAAAAAAACTACTTACTAGATTTCGTTCAAACCAATTTTTGGTAGAAGTTTGCATGGTAATGTACATCATATATTTTTTTTAGTTTTATTATTCTCTTATTTTAAAAGTTACAGAGGGGGACACACATTTTACCACTTTGGAAGTGTCTCTTGCGTAAACTATTCAGTTTAGAAAAAAATGATATTAGAAACCTCAATATCATTTTTGAAGACCTATCCATAGATACCCCACACGTATGGCTTTGAAGAAAAGAAATTTTTTGATTTTCAGTTTTAAGTATGGGGAACCCCCAAAATTGATTGTATTTTTTCTACTTTTGTGTGAAAATCTTTATGCGGTACCAAGTTTCAACAGTATAGTTCTTATAGTTTCGGAAAAAAGTGGCTGTGACATACGGATGGACAGAAAGACAGACAGACAGACATGACGAATCCATAAGGGTTCCGTTTTTTGCCATTTGGCTACGGAACCCTTAAAACAAGTAGTTATATAACTATTATTAAACGTTTCGCGTCGGTATTAAAGCATAAAATCAAACCAAATCAAATTAATTAAATTAAAGTTCAAAAGTTGTTTTCATATAACTTATAATAACGAAGTCCTCTTCCCTCGTCCATTGAACCAAATGTAAAGGTCAACCGAAATGGTTTAGAGATAAAACAGTTTGAACATTACACAAATTAATTTTCTGATAACATTTTAAGCTCGCCACACATAACCATGATCTTGACGCAAAATTTTCCGTTATGAAAACAGTGTCTTATCTTTTCATTAACATTTCCTTAGAAAACAGTTATTGAGTACTTTGTGTTCCTATAATTATATTATCTAGTTATCACACGTAACTTACGCTAAATGCCTACATGGTTTTTTTTTTAATTCAACTATAGTTTCGAATAGTTTTTGAAACAAAAATTTAGTATCAATGTATTAATACCGTTAAGTCTTCTACGAGTAGTATAAATTGTGCGAAGCGTCGGTAGCTGAACCATGAATGGCTCGTGGTTCAATCTTCATAGCTCCGTTATAGGTACTACTGACATGAACCCATGGCTAACACAAGCATATACTCTAAAGGCCTTACAAATAAACAAAAAATAAGGTCCGAATAGTTATTCTGTGTTTTGTTTCTGTCATTTAAACGTCATTTAAAATTAGAGTAAAAGAGACAAAACACGGAATAACTATTCGGACCTTATTCTTTGTTTAAATAAAATGAGGTAAGGACCCAATATATGTCAAGATAGACTGTCAGATTTAAAATGTGAATGTCAGTGACTTAAAATAAAAAATATTTATAAAATCTTAAAATTAGATACACGTCAAATCAATTAAAAAAATAATATTTGAATGAATCATTCAGATAGATTAGTTCAATCAGTCAGATTGGTATAAATAATAATGGAAGAGGCATGATCACAAAAGCATCTATGTCTTATCAGTATGGTGTACAATAAAGAATATTTTCATAAAATTTCATTTCATTTTATTTTAGTGTTAGCGAAAACTCGTTCTCAAAAAGTCACCGAACCGATTTCTATTCCGAATACTTACTACCTGTTTATTCCTACGAATAATTTTAAAATTTACAAAGCCTTCTTAACCCAAAACACGTTTCGCAAAGCTATAACAATAACAACAGCGGGCGAAACAGATTTTCAGCTGGAAATATCCTCACAATACAAGGTGGAGCCGAAACGCTTCTGCTTTTGGAATGCTAATAAAAGGCGGACCGCGTGCTATAGGAATAAAACGGGGACATGAAAAACGCATCACATAATCATATAAAGCCATCAAGTGGAGTGGTCCCGGTGGGTATACTATGTGTTATTGACTGCTTTACATGACCCTAAAATGTCCGGTTGACATGGGCGCGACTGTCGCATTGCAAAGCAAAATATGTTTTATTATGGTAAACCATTAAGTCCCATTTAGAAAAATGGAAGCAGTAAAATTTTTAGGTTAATCTAAACGCTTACTATTAGATGTATAAATCTTTTTTTAGGCGAGCGAGTAGGCTTATAATGAATCTCCGATAATAGAAACCCAAAGAAATGTAGGCTTGATGAACTAAGAATTTGCTAGTGGTATTATTATTACTTACAATTTAATATTATTAAAAATAACCTATATAAGTACATGCGTACCCGTTCTTAATCTCCTCAAGCCATCTAGAACTAAGCTGGGTCCTGAATTACATATTTTTGGTAAAACAATGAAGGTACTAAAGCATGTTGCTATACTATACCTATTTCGGGATCCCTTCATTACACATTTTTCCCTAATATACTTTTACATATCTATTTCGGCCTAATTATTTTTGGTATAATAATACTTTGCCATAATTGCTTTTGGCATACATCTTATGTTGACATAATTGTCTTTTAGGCTTATTTGTTTTGGCATCATTTTAATTCATATAATGTTTCTAGGCATAATGACTATTAGCATAATAGTATTTAGGCATTGGTTTTTACCGATAGGAAAAACGGAAACATTTACGTTATTTTTACGTAGGTATTTATTTTTAATAATAATAATTTTTGAATAATAGGTTAAGGTTCTGCGGGGGAGCCCTTGGGCCACCCTTAAATACAAAATTTACCTTTTCTCTAATTTAAATTCAAAATATTGATTCGGCGTAGCAGGCTTATATTCTAATAATAAAACTAATACAAAAAGTTAAAATTAAAATGCTACGACGAACTGGACTCCTCTCAGCATAAGTTGCAGCTTCAAGAAACCGCAACGCTGATTTTCAGAGTAAAAAATGTGTATTTTTTTTTTTTTTTAATCTTAATTAATGGCTTCGCGTTTAGCATTTAGCCAATTTCAAGTATTTTTTATTATTAGTAATACATAAATAAACAATATTTCTTTTCTGTATGATGATGATGAATGATAATAGAAATGAGAAGTGAGAAATGATATACCCCCAACCCCTCGAGTATCTCAGTAAAGATGTGGGGCTTTACTAAGTCCTCGGGCGGACGTCTTGAGAGAATTTGAAAAGTGACGTTGCACTGTTTTGTTTTATTTGCCAACACTCGTGCACACTCACGAACACTTAACGGTTAATAATCCACCATTATTTCACATTAATATTCGATATAACACAAATTTTCGAAAATAAAACAAAACCGCAGACATGAATCTTCACTTTCCCGCCAAGACAAAATGTGTATTAGAGTCTAAAATTTTAGGAGTTATAATTGTTTTGCATAGGCATAGGTATTTAGTATGCTTTTAAAAATTATGTTTTAATATCATTATGCGTTATAACAAAGGACAAACCCGGTTCTCATACATACAAACCTGCGTGTTAGGGGCTAGAAATTAGTCACCAATTAGAACATATAAAAAGGTTACATTTGCTCAATTTCCACATCAGCCGGCTTTGGCCAAATATGTCAAATTCGTATATGAAGATATTGGAGGTTATGTCTTATTTGTTGCTTAAAATTACACGAAAAATGGTATTTGTATATTGTTTATTGATTTCATGCATTTTAAAGTACGTGTACTGTTATCGAACTTGGCGGCTGCAGTGGTAGGTAGATACAAAAACATAGGTACATAGGTACGAAAATAACATCTGTTGGCCACTGCCAACGATGCTATTATTTACAGAGGTTAATAAGGTAAAATATACGATTTTTTTGGTATATGATTTATTCACCCACATTCAGGCTCAGAACCGGACTTCTCCTTTACGCTTTAGCACGTTATGCTTAAACAATATTATGATTAGAGACAATATGCTTTAAAAAAATATGCGTAAGCTGTTATACGTCAATAATGTTACGCGTAAATGAAATTAGGATAAGCAAAAGTATGCCATGTTATAATATGTCTTAAAATGTTATGCAAATGGCATATCCACCTATTTCAGTCCAATTTAATGAATGCGTTAGCTATGGTTTCTTAAACTTTATATATGTCATAAACTTTATAAAACTATAAATAATATTATATTCCGTTAATGTGGATATATATCGACTAGTTTCTTCACACTCGCACATCAGGCGATCGGCTAGCAACCCATCGTGGTGAAATAGGTAACATCATTACCTATTCCACCTCGGAGCCCTACTTATTTTAAGCTAAATGTGGCGTCGCGGTGCCTAACGGCGAGTTTATTGATGCTCTGTCTACCCCTTTTAGGAATAAGGACGTGAGACGATGTGTGTAAGGTAAAGTCACTAAAAAGTAAGTATTCCTATCATCATCATCAGCTCATTTTATGTCCCGACTGCTGGGGCACGAGCCTTCCCTATGGATGGAAAGGGAGAACGGGCCATAAACCACCACACGGACCCAGTGCGGATTGGTGGTTGTTAACGACTGCTAATGCAGCCGGGACCATCGGTTTTACGTGCCTTGCGAAGCACGGAGGAGCTCAAGATGATACACTTTTGGTCACCCATCCGATGACCGGCCTTTGCGAAAGTTGCTTAACCTCAGCACTCCCAGACCGGGCGCATTAACTACCTACTGCACCATCGAACCCCTCTAGAGAATAGTATTCCTATACGCAATTCTATTCTTTCTATTCTTTCAAACACACATTCATGGGATTATTAAATACAACGTACCATATTACCTCCATGCACACCTTATAACACAG
The DNA here is from genome assembly GCA_963082485.1 of Eudonia mercurella. Lineage (NCBI taxonomy): Eukaryota > Metazoa > Arthropoda > Insecta > Lepidoptera > Crambidae > Eudonia > Eudonia mercurella. The sequence goes on along the minus strand of OY720034.1, from coordinate 4,283,304 downwards.
GCTAGTTGCTGAAAGATTTAAGAATATCCGCGTGAAACAATGGCATTCGTTGCTGTTGTGTTTCGTCCGGTGAGTGAAAGTACCGGAGGTCCATCTCTCACCCCTCCCCCCCTCCCAATTCCTACTCACTCCTCAAGATCCAACTCCTTCCTCAAGGCCGGCAACGCATCTGCGATTACTTTGGTTTTGCAGTCCATGGGCGGCGGTGATTACTTTCCATCAGGTGACCCGCCTGCTCATTTACCTCCTTTTGACATTTAAAAAAAAATATTCAATTAGTAGCACTGCGGTACTCTTTGGTAGTACTTCTTGGCGGGAAAGTGATGAGTCATGTCTGCGGCTTTGTTTTATTTTCTAAAATTTGTGTTATGTCGAATATTAATGTGAAATAAAGGTGGATTATTAACCGTTTAGTGTTCGTGAGGGTGCATGAGTGTTGACAAATGAACCAAAACAATGCAACGTCACTTTTCAAATTCTTTCAAGAACTCCGCCCGAGGACTTAGTATAGCCCCACCCACATCTTTACTGAGATACTCGAGGGATCGGGGGTTATATCATTTCTCACTTCTCATTTCTAATATCAATCATCATCATCATACACACAGGAAGGAAATATTGTTTATTTAGTAAGAAATTATTAAGTATTACTTGTAAGAAAAATTACTTTGACACTGGCTAAATGTGCTAATCGCACGAACTCAATTAAAAGAAAAGAAAACTCTTTGGTAGTGCGTGCTCTTTGGTGACTTTACCCTTAGAGCATTAAGTTGGTTTAATGCTCTATCTAAGACTTTGCCCTATGTAAAATCATTGTTATTGTGATTGTTGAACTTTGTTTTCGTATACAAAATGTCTGCTATTATCTAGTAATTTTCTTTCTGTCTTAAGTCTTTGGGTGCATCCTGCTCTCAAATTAAGGGTACCGTACGTATTTAATTAGTTATGCTTGCCGTGGCAGTCTGTAATTAAGACAACACCTACCTCTTAAGAAGATAATTGTTTTGTTTAAATATAGGTAAGGTGTATGTTTTTGTTTGTTATCCTAATTAATAAATAAAATACCTTCATTACATACTTGATTTTGGAAGATCTGGTTGACGTAACTAACAAGTACTTTTTTAATTTCCAATTTTTTTTTGGGTTATGTTTATTGTAGTTGATGTAGATTCATATTGCAGGTTTTACTTCACATTTTATTGAATTGTGAGTCTGACTATTTATCAAACGGATTTTTTAAAGGGTCAGGATGTCTAGTGTGAGTCTTCGCCATTCGATCACGTTAACGAAAACGAGAATTGGTTTTTCATTGATTTTTTTTAAGAGTTTGCTAATTGCCTTGGACGGCATTTTCAGCTTCACCTGGCTTTTTTCTGGGTGGCGAGAAACTTAAAGGGTTCCTCAAGCCGTGTGAAACGATGATTCGATCCGAAGGTAATCCTTCGGAGGTTTTCTAGAGAGAAAGGCATCGCGCACTAGTGCGCGTCCCCGTGCCCTACTAGATTCTCCGAAGGGTTCGGATCGGATTTATTCGTTAACGTGATTGTATGGCGAATGAAACTCGCATTGTGCATGAGCTCGTTCATGAGCCACGATAAATAAGGAAATCGGTTTACACTTTTGTTTGTATTAGGTAATTATTTAAATATATATGAATTGGTGATATTGAGTTTATAGTGAATTAACTTAAATTAGTAAAATTAATATATTGTATGATTTTTAATGATAATAATGAAGATGATGCTAATTAATGATATACCTACATTTATTAATTTTTGATACAAAAATGTTTGCATGCAATCGTTACATAGTTAAATGGGTTTAAGTTCAAATATTATTGTTTTAGATCTGTAATGTACCCTATTTGCAACAACCAAAAAGAAGTACTCTGCAAAAGTTAGGAATGGCCGAACCGATCGCCATTCACAGACTATAAACGCTTACATAGAAACTTCACGGAGCCCATTTAGTTTTTATTTTCTGTGGCTTCGCTAGCGGTTTCTCTTTGCATTCATTCCGATTGCCTTCATCAGCACTCGTTTTTATTTGAATTTTCACTAAATTGAGAGTGCCTTCCAAAATAATTTAAAGGTTAGGTTAGGTAACTCAAATTTTATGAATGAGAAAATGAGTATACTTACAAACTGCGAATTTAATATTTCGTAAGTAAGTTAATTAATTAATTAATTAATACTAACTTACTATATATTTGACACAGTTTTCTTTTACACGGCGGCGGCGCTGTTCGTAGGTGGCCAATAAAAAGTATTTGTAGAAATGTTACTTATAGGTATTAGGTATTATAACGTGCTACATTTAAATTCTTTTGTTATTATTTTTTTATTACTTTACATATTCATAAAGAGCGTCATAAGCTAAATTCTTTACAATATAGAATATTTTAGCAGTCTTTAATTAAAAGCAGCAAAATTAACATAAACTGCTATGTACACAGGCCTCATTAAAACATGCGAGACATACAAACAAACTAGTAATAATATACCTATAATAGTTGTATCTCAATTCAATAATGTTGACATTGCATTCAATTTTGATACTTACTATTATTTTATTTATTTGACATTCTGTATTATCAATTAATAAAATTTTAAGAGCATTGTAATTTAAGTGTATCACAATATGTTTTTCCACGCCGACGGCGATGGCAGAATATGCAGTTCTTTTTAATATTATGACACCCTAATGTACACCATATTCTTGAAAATAAACGTATAATAATAATTATTATTATAAGTAAAGCATTTAAAAATATAAAAAATAGGGGTCCGCCGGCATCGGGACCAGGGTCCAAGCTACCGGTGGTTAGGGCTCCAGAGACAGGAACCTCCTCACAATGCGTGCCGTATCGAGGAGAACTGCCTTCTGAATCAGGCCCTTGATTCAGCCGCCTAACGAGAGCCTTATTAGATGTTGATCAAGGCTCTTGGCCGACAGGCCGTTGGCTGTAACAACAATCGGTACGATGACAGCCGAATCCACACTCCACATGTCGGCAACCTCGTGTGCTAAGTCGAGATATTTGATTTGTTTCTCTTTCTCAGCTTTTTTTTTCTTTTTCTTTTTTTTCTTATTATTATTATTATTATAAAACTTATTATTAACCACTTATTAGTTTCATCTACACTCCAAGTGAAATAGAAAATAGCTTACAACATTGAATAACACTATAGTCAAATAGTCTAAAAGGCTTGAATGTATAATTTTCAGTTCACATAATTTGGCATCAATATCTTTGGTAATGAAGTACTTTTGAACTAAATCAATTGAAACTTTTGCTTTTTAAAGATAAGGAGAATAGCGAAAGCTGACTCTAGCCCGTGAAACATGAGCATCACTTCACTGCACACCAAATGTATTCCAAGCGTAGAATATTTATGTTTGGTAAATGAGAAAATAGAACGCTACCACCGCTGAGAGTATGGTAAGGATGATGGAGAAGAAAAGGGGAATTAGACCTTGCGAATCAAAGAAAAATCTTAATCCAATTCACCAAAAAACTCCAAGCCAAAAAAACTTCCAAAAGCTTCATCCTCTTTGGCTTCATCCATCGGCTAAACGTCAGTGAAAAAAAGAAAAAGAACTCCATATGCGGAAATAAAAAAAGGTCTAATGTGGCGAACGCTACAGTATGCAATACCTTTTTAAATATAGAAAAAATATGTTTTCGTAGCATCTAACACCAAAAGCTCGATGAGCTCGGGATCATGATCATGGGATAATGATTATCATTATTGGAAACCTACTCCTTCCTACAAACAAAACCTTAATTATGTTTTTTTCAAATATGTAAAGAGACATATTGCAAATTATAAATTGCACATAGACTTTTTGCACCAAAACAGTGTAGAGCTAACGCTTGCGAGCGTGCCCCGTTCTTAGACCATAGGCTAAGGCCCCGTTGCATCGAATTTGTTGACATACTAGATCTGTTTTGCTCTCTCCTACGAATTTTAAGAATAACTAATATGTTTTCACATCTGCAATTTTTACAGACTGAAACAAATGAAAATAATTAATATCATAATTACCTACATAAAGTAAAAAAATTGTTATTATAATAATTTAACATAAGTAAGTATAGCAAATTTTATAACACTGCATGGGTGGATTCGCGTTTTGGATTTTTTCTGATTTATTTTGAAGCCTTTTTGTAAATTAATCTGAAATGCGTGCAAAGTTTCAAAAATCGAAAGAAGTACTATTAAGTAAAATCTGCTTAACAAAGGCACTCTTTTTTAATCAAGAATTTAGATAATATTTGATCTCAAAAAATAATAAGAGAAATGGTAATGACGTTAGGCTAACGGCAATGATTTTTTGAGGATGGTAATGATTAGGAATGCTTGGTAATGACGAGCTTTTACGGCAAAAATAATAATTAAGTACCTGATACCCATTTTAGAAGACATACCTATGTATTTTTTTCATATATTGTGCTACATTCAGTTGCTAACTTGTAAATAACGTTTTCCACTTTAGATAACAAGTAAATAAAAGAGTCTTCTGCCATGCGTGACGCATTAAAATATACTTGTTATTAAATCTTCATTCGCTAGCTCCTCGAACAAAGTGGCACTTCATCCTTGGCCATACTGATCTCTTCTATTTATTCAATTTCTCACCCAGTTTTTTGGGTATGGTTATTTCCCTAATTATTTCATCTTTGACTTCATAACAAATTTAGCACAGAATTTACGACTTAATTACGTGGTTGATCGTCCATCTTGAGTGAACTAAGCAAACTAATTACTTAAATACGTATGGACATATACTTAAATATAAGCCACATAAAATTAAGTTTAAATTTTGTTACCTACTTAACAACTTAAAACGTGTAAATCAGCCATTACTCTGTAAGCCCTATTCAATGTCGACAACTACGTCATCAACATCCGATCTAAATATTTTTACAAATATTGAAAGATCAGTTAAGAATTAGGCAAGCTGTATTTATGATTACATATACATATAATTTTACGCAAATAGTGTGGTAGTGAACCTGACCCGGCATGTCATGGGGTGCGAATTCCTTTCGTGGAAATTTTTTCAGCACTGTCTTTTTTCACATATCTAATAGTTTCAATAGTAAGTAGGTGGAGCTCGATGGCGCAGTGGTTAACGCGCCCGGTCTGCGAGTGCTGAGGTTAAGCAACATTCGCAAAGGCCGGTCATCGGATGGGTGACCAAAAATTATTATCTCGAGCTCCTCCGTGCTTCGTAAGGCACGTTAAGCCGTTGGTCCCGGCTGCATTAGCAGTCGTTAACAACCACCAATCCGCACTGGGCCCGCGTGGTGGTTTATGGCCCGTTCTCCCTATCCATCCATAGGGAAGGCTCGTGCCCCAGCAGTGGGGACGTAAATGAGCTGATGTTGAATAGTTTCAATATGTAGTACTATGTAATATTGAAGTTTCATTTTTGAAAACGGCAACTACCTGAAACAAAATATTATTTTGTATGATGTATTTTTAAAGTTAAAATATGTATAGTGTATGTATGCATAAACCCACGACCATTATTCCCCAAAAGGTGGTTAGAGATCATCATATCCTATCCAAGCCATGGTTTGGATCAATGTCCACTTTTAGCAAATAGAGCGACCTTGTTGTTAATTATGCAAAGGAAGTGTCAGGATGCTGGCCAATCGCCTTTTTTGATGCACTGGCGCATAATCTCGATTCACCACTTACGAATGCTGACAAGAAAAGCTGGCTATTATAGTACTATAATCCAGACAAGCACGGATAATTTAATATTTTTAGCAAATTAAAATAAAGATAACGCACAAAAAAACCCATTCAACTTCCAGCTGGTATTTCGGTTATTTTAAAGCATGAAAGCAAACAACGTTTTAAGTAAAATAGAACAAATTGCTACTAATAAGGAATTTTTAAACTTTGAATTCATCATTCCCATTAACATAACGTCATTACCATCAACACAAATCAAACGGTAATGATGATGATGGTAATGACAAACGTAGTGTTTTTTTTTAACAAATCGTGAATTCTTAGCGCTACTATTTTGTGACCGCCTTTTTGAGAATTTGTCCTGGGAGTCACAATAAGTTCTAATGCTAACAATTATACTTTATTTATAATTACCTAGAAAACGTATTTACCGGTAATGATGGAAATACGTGACAACCATTTCCTAGACATATGATTTGTAACAAAAAAAGTATTTAAAGAGCACTCACCGTGACGTGCGCTGTGGTACATTTCGTGCAAGCGACTGAGGAGAGTGGTGTGCACGGGGACAGTTAGATACATCACGTAGATCTTTCAAGAAAGTAAATTTGACGTTAGCGCGATGGTAATGACGAATTTCTGTTACAAACTTTTGAAATTTCGTTTTGACTATTATGCTGTTCTGAATTATAAACGCTATTTATTATGTTGTTTACGGTAAAATACAGATTACTAAACGTTTGAAAAAATCGGGTTTGGCGATCATAATTATTGAAATATATATTTTGAAAGTTTTGTGCACATATATTTTCTTTAGATGGTAATGATGTTTTACTCAGTTTTAATTAAATTAGAAAATGAGTTTTTAGAACACAAGGTTGGTAACTGTGTCACCTTACGTTAAATTATGTTTAAAACCTCGCTTAAACAAAAAAAGTAACTGAAAAATGAGATAGAATTTCTAATCAACTAGAAATAGTTTTTTTCCATGTTTCGCGAAATGACCCAGGGTGACTATGATTAAAATTACTTCAGGCGGGACACCTTAATTTTTTTCCTAAACATGCTTGGAAATGGTATCATTATTTCAAGATATATAGAAATTGCTGTACGGTCAAATACACGCGAGCAGCAGCGCCTCCTGGCGACATACGAGAAGAGTTAAAATTTTGCTCTACAAATTTTCGTTTTCGTTAACGTGGTCGAATGAATACACCGATAGTTAACAAAACTCACACTCGGTACTCTGGAATACTCTTACATTATAATGGCTGCTAGCTGCAATTTGTCGTAACGATGGGCGATTGTTTTCAAAAACAATTGAAGTATTTAGGTATTGAAATAATTCGTTAAGCGATTGTGTTCGAATAAGAACCAAAATTATTCGATAGTCCGTCGAATGTAAATTGTAACTAGGGTACCTAGTTGTAGCAGTGTTCGACAGGAACCAGAGGGCCTAGTGTAAGTTATTTTTGACATTAGATCACGTTTACAAAAACGAGAATTAGTATGGCATTGAAGCAGCGCCTTCTGGCGGCAAAATTTATGTAGACTGAGGGCCCACCGAAATTGATTCATCCTTCTTCCAGGAATCTGGTACAATGAATTTAAAGGCTAAAATAAGGTTTCATATCTCCGTCACAATAGCTCCAGGTAGGAAAATCAGCATTCTGTGAGGTGGGCCCTCAGTTCACATGTTCACGTTTCCGGGACTGTCAAATATCCTCAATGGATGTAATATGGCAGTAATATGGCATTGACATAAAGTATTTTTGGGAAGGTTTTTTTTTTTAAGGTAGCGTACACATGGTCGATATCACATTTCTTGTTATGCCATCTTTTAGTGCGTAATTAGTGCGTAATTAGTGCAAACACAAAATAATTAGTGCCTCTTTAGTTTAAGAAACAGTCTTTGTTGATTTCACAGAATAAATGGTCTCTTTTATTGTGTGTACGCTGGCATCACGATAAAGCTGGCGTACCCATGACCGTTCTCGAAAACTACTTATTTTATAGCAACGAAATTTACACACATATTATAGGTATTTACTTTTTATTTTATTTTTAAGATTACTACTTGTTATAACTTTGTGATTAATGTTGTTGGTTACAAAATTAATAAGGTTCTATATTTTAAGCTGTAGTAGAAGACACATTTTGTAATTGTTTGTTATAAAATAGAAAAATAATAAAATAAAAAAATAAGAGACATCAATTTTTTTTATATTACTAACTTACTTATTTTTATACTTTTAAATAATCATAATTACGTACACATTTAAAAAAAAATATCTTATGCACCCGAAAATTTTATAACTACTCCGTTTTATTTATAGTTCGAAGTTTTTTTACGTTTTGTACAAACTCTTAATCAATAAACTAGTATTTACAAAACTGGCTCTTAACTTTCCATTCGGTTAAAGTTCATTAAACTTCAATCAACAATTGTACGAAGTTATTAACAATATAAACATGAAAACAGCTCAGAGGAGAGTACCTAAGTACGAAATCTAATTTGAGCCAGCAACCCATCCTCTATAAAACTGCACATCTAAAAGCAAACGGCAAACAGTACTTTCATCTAAAAACTTTAAAAAAGAGTCGTTCCGATATCCATCTCGCGATTCTCGCGGGAAATGCATCTCATTACATTGCAGCCGCTAAGTGGCTGCAAAAAGCTGCAGCGCAGTTCTGTTGGCAGCGCTTTCTTTGCTTGTTTGGAATGGAGAGTTCTAAATGGCTGAATCACAGGGCTATGATACCGTGATTTTAAAACTTTTAAATAGTTTGACTTTTTTGTTAGTATACTATAAATATCCTTAAAAATGTTCATTATTTGCTATTTCAGTACCTATATTAAAACAAACAAATTCTGTATGTGCGTGTGTGTAATATGTGTGTAATATAAGCAATAAAAATGTAACGTAGTAGGCACGAGAAACAACACGTAAAACAAAATTACACTCATAAATAATCGGTTTTAGAATCGATACCAATTTGCCAGCCCAATCCGGGAATCAAGTCACGTACCGAATTTAATTCAGGCAAAATATATAGGGATCCGATAGGTACCGATTATTTGCAACTGGAGGCCAGCTGTTATCAGCCTGCTTGCTACATTATCCATTGAAAACAAACGCTGCAAAATCAATTTGGTACTCTTTATTCAAAAAATAGTGGAAAGTCATATATTATAAAACTGCAATTTATATACTGCATTGAGTTACTTTACGACCAATGACCACAAAATAGTACTACCGATGATAAGAGAGCGTCGAAAGGGACTTACTGAGTGAATGTGAGTGAATGGATCAAGTGCATTAGGAGGATTTATTGATCAAATTAAGAAGACGCAGTGAGAGGAATAAATAGTAAAAAAGATGTTAAAACCGAGACGAAAGAGGTTTTAACGGTGTGCCTATTGCGATATTTTTCAAATGATTTGGTTTCACAAGTTATCACTAGGTGGCGCTGTTTTGATCCAATACAATTTTTCGGTAACTTTAACTAAGTAGGTAGATAGAATAGTAAAAAATACTCGCCAGAGTGCCAGGTATTAGTTTTATTCACCACTCGATCACATCAACTAAAACGAAATCTTCATGGCATTGAAACAGCGCCTCCTGGCGAGAAAAGAGGAGAGTTCTCGGTTTCGGCGCGGTACCTAGTGTATCTCTATAATATCTCTATAATTTTTGGTTTCGGAAAGGAGTGCTAGGTTTAGCTGGCTTATCTAATTCCACTTGAAAACAATATGCTAAGACCTGCTTAGACCATCTAACTAAGACTACAATATTTGGAATTTAACACAATAACTTCTGTCTCTTTTATCGTAGGTATTTCTAGCTATTAGCATTCAATAAAATGAGTGTCGTTTTTAACAATCGTTTTAATAAACGATTGGCTAAAGGGTAAACTTAAAACTAATTTACAATCACTTCACTTAAATCGAAGGGTAAGGCACACTAGCGCCGCTAATGGATTTAATTTAATAACTGCTAATCTGGATTTTTTTTTCAAACATTGCGGACCTTCCGACACTTGGCAAACATCTTTTACTTTTAGGTTTGTTTTTGTATTCATTCGCTAACACCAAAAGTGGCCATTGTTTGTGAATAAATGCGATAGCCCGTTTTGTGAATAAACCACGCAACAAAAAGTAGTGCACAATCATTAAATAAATACTATGGATGCTTTTCTGTTATCGGACTACCGTCCGCAATGTTTAAAAAAAGGTCCGGTCCGTTAGTAATTGTCAAATTATCAATTGGTGGCGCTAGTGTGCCTTACCCTTCGGCTTAAGAGCGTTTACGCGGCACACTAGCGCCGCCAATGAAAAAAAAACATATCTAGTAATTAGAGATAGAAAATCAAATTATACTCAACAAACTATTTGAATGAAGTAATTTAGCATTTTTACGTCACCTAATGAACATCTGACATGTTATGGTTTAGTTAAACACGGCGTTATAATTAAAAGTGGCCGTTTTTATCTGTAACGTCTTATTATTATTATTATATATATTATGTATAATTTTATTACCTGCTTGTATAATTTATTTAAAAGGACGATTAATTAATACGTTTAGAAAACTTAAAAATTTAAAATATCTCTGAACGTAATCAGAATGTTTTTCGAGTTGTCGATTATTTGTAATAAAGTATAGTATAGTATTACATATATATAATTAAACATCAGATGATGAATGATAATAGAAATGAAAAGTGAGAACTGAGAAATGATATACCCCCCCAACCCTTCGAGTATCTCAGTAAAGATGTGGGGCTTTACTAAGTCCTCGGGCGGACTTCTTGAGAGAATTTTAAAGTGCCGTTGCGCTGTTTTGTTTTATTTGCCAACACTCATGCACACTCAGGAACACTTAACGATAAATAATCCACCAATAATAATTCATATTAATATTTGACATAACACAAATTTTAGAAAATAAAACAAAACCGCAAACACGACTCTTCACTTTCCCGCCAAGAAGTCCTTACTCCTTTTATCTAATTATTACTTTTCGTTTATTTATTTTTTTATTTATTTACAGAAACATCAATCGACATCGATATACCAACAACAACCAGTTTTTATCAATTAACGTAAATTGTCAATACTGGCAGCACTATCTATTTCCGCAAAAATGTCGACATACCCAACACTAAAAACGGTTATAGTTCTGTTTGTTAGGTTGTCTAAAAATACTTTTTATATATTATTTGCTCATTGTTTAATTTAAAAAGCTTTAACCATGCATAAATCTTAGATTTAAGTTATGTTTACAATACCTTTATAAATGTAATAAAGCATTTGCTGGTAAAAATATAAAAGTAGTGTGTTGTTCTCGATAGGGCTGTGCCTAATCACAATTGTCAAAATCAATTTTGCCTCGTCACTGGTTATTGATACTAACGAAACGTTTCAATAAGGTTAAAAAGTATATGTTAAAGCAAGGAATAGATAACAATAATTTAAATATTTAAGTACAACAACTAAATTTGCTACTAACTTACTTAAATTTAATTACAAGCTAAAATTCAGTTCAAGAAAATCTTACAAGGGTTTGTTAAAGCGACTAACAAAACGCACAGTGACAGCACTGCGCAGAAGCGCGCCATCTGCGCCGCTTTTACTGCGCATGTTGGCAGCATTGAACTATTTCCTCCAAGCCATGACCGGACGCCATTACCACGCCACCGGACTACGAATCTGTCACTAGTGTGTCTATATTGATAAAATTCAAGGATTCTCTTGCAAATTCCTTTATTTGTGTTAGTAGTTATCTAAAGAAAAGTTTCTTCAAAATGTCTGACGAGAAAAAGGTACGTAGATTAATGTATTGTCAGTGTTTCACATTTTGTCTCACCGACCGCAATCGACATGGCGTTTTACTTGAAATGTAGTTGTTCCCTCCGTAAGCTTAATGCTCAGTGAATGTGTCGTCTTAAAATACCATGTTTTTATTTGTTTTCAGGGTGAAAGTGAACACATCAACTTGAAAGTATTAGGTCAGGATAATGCTATTGTCCAGTTCAAAATAAAGAAACACACACCTTTGAGAAAACTGATGAATGCATATTGTGATAGAGCGGTAAGTTTGTTTTAATGTTACTTGAAATTCTTAATTGTTAATTCTTTTCATTGCAGTGTTTGAACTCCAATGTAAACATTACTGAAATATTATTAGGTGGCGGTTTATGCGTTAAATCTAAACTTTAAAGCATGTAGAATAAATCATTCCCATATGCTTTGAATCACCATCTGAACTAAATCAATTAAAACAGATGTAAGAAAAATAATAACTTGGGAATAAATCAATTATTTCCAGGTATGTAATGTTATTTTACCCTTAGCTACCCACTTATTATCATCTCTGTATCATTATTGCAAGCGCAAATTGCTTAATATTTTGCAATTTAAATTATTGTTATTTTGATAACAAAATGAATGTTGTGAATCTTTCCGAAATGTTCACATTGTTTGTTAATTCGTATTGTAACCTATGTTACAATACAAGTCAGCCATTTTGGACTGCTATTGTTGTTTATTAATTAATCCCTGTATTTAGTAACAGTTCCAATTTGCAATTGGCTGATACCACCCAAATACTAATGTACTAGGTTTAAAATATAATTTTGCTGTTGAAGAAGAAAAGTTGGAAAGCATTTCATATGCAACCCCACTGAATTCTTTCCTTCGTGTCATTCAATAGGCATCAAAAAATAGGAGTATGAATTTTGTCTATTTACAATAAAATTCTGCATAATAAAGTAATAACTTTATAGGAATATTTTTGCATGCTGGTGTCCGTGACTTAATAACCACTCATATGCGCGAGCACTGATCAGTGCCATAAACAAAATTAAATTGTCTAAATGTCACAAGCAGTTGTTTCTTTCATCCATTATACAAATTCCTTTCTAAGTATTAGTTAGAAATAAATTATTGATGATTAGATTAGATTTTAGATATATTAATTATATTATATGCTAATATTTGAAAACAACTATTCTGTAATATCTTTTTCACTATTTTAATACACCAATGGAAGTAAAGGCTTTCATTGATAAGTGATGATAAACAAAAAAAAGAACTGGCACTTAAACTGATTACACCTTAAAGCTTATTGGATCTACGGCAACTAAGTCATTATATTATTATTATAATAATAAGCAAAATATGCAAGTAAAGTTTGTTGTGTAAATACCTTTGCACTATGTTTCAACATCTTTCAGAAGTTCACTTATTTATTGAAATTTTTAATACATAAGATGCAGTCACTACAATATAATTAAACAGCAAAATATTTTTAGTTGTTAGTAGATATTAAAACAATAATAGTAGATATGAAAACAATAATAAATAAACATTTTCTAAATTGCAAAAAGTATTGATTTGAATCCAAACCATGCCGGCAGTTTATTTAAACAACATTCATTTATCAACTGTTTATCACACGGTTTTTCTTTATATTTGACTATTCCTAAATATTAGTATAGTATGTAGAAGCTCGATGGGGCAGTGGTTAATGCGCCCGATCTGCGAGTGCTGAGGTTAAGCAACTATCGCAAAGGCCGGTCATCGGATGGGTGACCAAAAGTTTATCATCTCAAGCTCCTCCATTGCTTGGGAAGGCACGTAAAACCGTTGGCCCCGGCTGCATTAGCGGTTGTTAACAACAATTAGACATTGTTTTATTTTCTAACTAGTTTCCAATAGTTATGTTTCAATGTCACACCAATATTCCTCATAAAGTAAAAAAAAAACAGTTTAGGTAATATTTTAAAATAAACAGTATTTTGTGTACCAACATTGACCTAGGTGTAATTAATAAGTGTAACTTAAAAAACAAAAAAAAAAATTTATATAAAAAGTTGCGTAGGTTAATTTAAGTTTATCTTTAATGCTTTCTCAGCAGGCACTTGGTAATAAAGTCAATATTATTCTATTTCAGGGTCTATCAATGCAAGTAGTGCGATTCAGATTCGACGGGCAGCCCATCAATGAAAATGACACACCAACATCACTGGAAATGGAGGAGGGCGACACAATAGAAGTGTACCAGCAGCAAACTGGTGGAGCGCTGATAGTGTAATTGATAAAATAAGGAACTGTCCATTTCCCATGGGAAGATCGCTGTGGTGTGCCCATCTCAAACATTTTACATTTAAGTTAATTTTAATAGCGATGTTGATATCTAAAGGACGTCAGAGAAAGTTTCAGGAGACACAACATTTTACTAACGCATTGTGCGTCCTGAAATTTTCCTCTTAATTAAGGTTTGAAAATGTGGTAAGCCAAATAAATGTTAATGCAAAAAGAATTCCATTGTGATAATTTTTAGTTGACACGTCTAATACAACAGCCAGTATTTTTTTATGCTGAGGTACTAAGGCATTTTCATATTTTTCTGATGTGGTAAGATGTAATTTATTGGACTTGTGTCCATGTTAATTATCAAAGTCTGTAGCCACTTATGTACCTATCTTCTGAAATAAAGTAAATGTAATAATTATTTGTTTTTTTATTCCTTTATTTATATGTAGTAAACTTAAGAATAACTGTCTAGTGAATGCATTTATTTATTTGTAACTTGTGCAGCTTGTTGGTGAAGGATAGCACTTACATTGTATTTTTTTTACAAGACATTGGTTCAGCTCTACGATGTTGCTATTTAAAACATCTACAATTGTGTGTTGTTGGCCTGATTTTGAATTTTCTCATAGTCCTACTCAGATACCTTACTTTCAAAATCAGGCTATTTACTATTGAAACAGCAGACTTGACTAAGTATTAGCTAATGTTAGAGTTCAAAAATATTACAAGAGAAGTGTACAGACTCCTGCACATCGGACTATCCAAAACTGAAATTTCGTTCAACCATACCAAATAAATAAATAAATAAACCATGTGAGTTCCTATTAAGGCAATTTGACAGTTTGTGGTAGGCTCATGTGCAGGCATACCTGTATAGGTCGCGCCAAACTTTTTGTCCCCTCTGAAGTTGGCGCGTCGCAGTAGTAAAAAATAGGCATCAGTATGGCGAAGGCGAGGACGAGCGGTAGGGCCTGACTACAGCTGCGCAACGAAGCAACTTCAGAGGGGACTAGAAGTTTGGCCACAGATTGTTTGGCGCGATCTATACCTATTATATACTAGGGCCAGATTAGCACAAAATTTAAGATTACAAGTCTAGGTTGCATGCCTTCGATTAGGCCGCGTTGTTGTTTTCTAACTAGCCAATACATTTTTTTTCTGATCTAGTCTAATAGAATAATTTGTTGACTCGTAAGTTTTGATAGGGGGCTAGGCTAGCCCATGGTCCCAGAATTTTTCTCCAATTAGTCTATCGAAAAGGTAACCAGAACACAACCCGCCGCCGCTGAACCCCGCATCCCATGAACACAAAATAAGGGAGATGCAGAAGGTAAAAACGCGCTCGAGCAACGCACACATAGACCCTTCTTTTTAGGGTTCCGTAGTCAACAAGGAACTCTTATAGTTTCGCCATGTCTGTCTGTCCGTCCCCAGCCTAGCTCATAGACTTATTACTAGAAAGCTGTAATTTGGCATGGATATACATATTAATCACGCCAACAAAGAGGTTACGTAAAATTTTGAAAAATACTTTTTTAGTTTACGTCCCCTACCTACACGTGAAGTGGGGATGTAAAATTTTCTTGCCTACCCCATAGTGTGGGGTGTTGTTGGATATCAATTTCAAAAATATTGCGAGTATGTGGACAGTTTTTTGATTGAGGCATCCGTTTGTGAACTATTAAGCTTAAAAGTGCAAAATTTTGTTAGTCAAGTGTCCCCGTCCCCCCCCCCTGTCAGTCAAATAGTTGTTTATGGATACGCGAAAAAATTCACGGTAGTTATATCCTCTGAGATGGCACGCAGACATAATATGTCTTCTGTCAAAATACCCTAGAGTGGCAGGCAGACATATTATGTCTGCTCTGGTTGGGTCGCTTGGTAACCCTGCTAAATAATAGTGTGTAGTGAGCCGGACTAGAGAGAGTGTGACAAAAGACTATGATTACGTAGGATAGCAATACAATCGACAGTTGTTGACGTTTCTTAGAAAAATTCCATTCGCGCGCTATTAATCTGGATATTACTCTTAATGTAACCCGACACCCAAACAGCTGACTACCTGCGGGGGGCCTCGCTACTCGACGCCATATTGGTTTCTAGTGTCTGCCATCTCAGAGGTTAAATGTGAGGAAGTTAAAAGGAAAAATACAACAGCTAAGTTTGTAGGCTTTACAAGTTTACGAGTAACAGTCGACCAACTTATAAAATGTACTTGGCGCAATACAAATTCTTTATTGGGAACTACATAAATAACGTTGTCAGGTGTGTGAAACCGGTAATATCTACATTTAAGTATATGAGCCATGGTTAAATAAATGTTCATAAAAGCCCACTTCTCAGAGTCCGCATTATTGAGATGGGCTACGTACGGAACCCTACACTGCGCGTGGTCCGACACGCACTTGGCCGTTTTTTTCTGTTTTCTCGCGCGGTATGTATGTATTACCTTCTACAGTCTTCTTATTTTTGGCCATAGACGTTTGCAACACCAACAACATCACATGCATTGCCGACTATAAAGGTGAGCCCACATTACGTAACATGTTACAAAACTATAAGTTTATGATTGTTTTATTGACACTTTCGTCCACACTAATAAAACATGTTTTGTCATATAGTCTGGATTCCCCTTAAATGGCTCCGCACACTAAGAGACACGCGACTACGACAGCTCGGCGACTAGACGCGACGACAGGCTGCGGCCGACAATTTCCATATATTTTGTTGAAAGCTCAACACTTGTTCTCAGTCGCAGAGTCGCGACAATAAGCTAGGGGAGTCGCTAAACTGACGCTCACGACTGTCATCGTGTGTGCGCGTGCTCTACGCGACTAGACGCAGCGACAAGTCCAGTGTGCGAAGCTATTAAGAGTCACACCGAGCCGAAATGGTAGTTTCGGTAGTTTTTTTCCGGCAGTTTTTTCACTGTCAGACCATTTTAAGTTTGGCAGTGAAACCCTTCGGTGTCGGTGGCCGAGTGACATGATGACAAAGCGCGCGGCCGACCCGAAGGTCCCAGGTCGGGCAATTATGTTTTGGAATTTTTCGATGCATAGTCCGGGTTTGTGATCACCAGCCCGCATCTGGCAATCATGGTGATTAGCCATTACCCATCAATTGTAGTGATGAAGTCATCAAGTGAGAAATCACTTGAAAAATCATTGAAAAATGATGGAGGCCTTTGCTCAGCAGTGTAACAGTCATAGGCTATTTACTTTACTTACAGTGAAACTGGCGGACGATGCGTCGCCGACGACCGCCGCTTCAACTTCTGCGTGAATTGGCCCTAAAACTTTAGTTTTATTTTGTAATTTCGATATTAACGAAAACGAGAATTGGTAAAGCAAAAGAGAAGAGAGGTATAGCTAGATGAAAAGGTGCTCTCGATGCCATCTAAAAATCTCGTTTTTGTTAACGTGTATGGCAATGGCAATTAAAACTTCCACTAAGCACACGGATGTACTGTTAATTTCACTGGATTTAATAAAAGGTTAACTGTTAAACCGGACATAACAATGCTACTTGGTGGCAAAATGAGGCACCACATGACTATATCCAATCCAGTCTGGATTCTGGGTAGAATTCAACGACCACGCTTGTCGGTCATAATTTAATTTCGATGACAATTATTTCCTCTGATTGAGTGGGATATTTTTGTTTACCATTCAGTCGTCATGTTCTCGAAAACGAGAATTTGTATAGCATTGTACCTACCTACGACTGCTGGTGACTAATAAGGTTAGTTACGATTGCAATACAAGCTACTCGTTTTCGTTTACCTACATGTTCATATTGTGAATAAACCTCGTACTTGGATCTTTGCAATGTCACGCTAGGATAAAATGTACTAATCTGTCACAATAACCTTTGCCCACTCAAGATATTTTTTATTTGCAGCAAACACCGCACAGTATGCACACTTCGTTTTCAACACGCTGGACCAAGATAGAAGTGGGCTGTTGAGTTTCGAAGTAAGCATAATAAACTTATTACAGAAGTACTCTTAGGTTATCGTCTGAGGAGCTCGAAGGCGCAGTGGTTAACGCGCCCGGTCTGCGAGTGCTGAGGTTAAGCCACTTTCGCAAAGGCCGGTCATGGCATGGGTGACCAAAAATTTATCATCTCAAGCTCGCCATTGCTTCGGAAGGCACGTAAAGCTGTTGGTCCCGGCTAAATTAGCAGTCGTTAACAACCACCAATGGGCCTGCGTGCGTGGTGGTTAATGCCCAAGTAGCACGCCTATATCTATAGGATTAATAACATGTACTTAGGTGATGTTTTGTTATAAATAAATTTAAAAAAAATCTAGCATAAAGGTAATGCACCTGACCCCAATGTCATGGGGTGCAGGTTGGAATTTTTTTCAAGTTAAATTCCTATTTTGGGAGTTGCTAAAGAGGCTGATCACGATTTGCACATTAACATCCTACAAAGGGATGTTCCACTGCTAGGCACAGACTATTCTTACGCTTGTTTCACACGTACCACAACTCCTAATCCGATCCGAGCCCTTCGGAGAATCTAGTAGGGCACGGGGACGCGCACTAGTGCGCGATGCCGTTCCCTCTAGAAAACCTTCGAAGGTGATTTGTTTCACACGGCTTGAGGGACCCTTTACGTTCCTCGCCGCCCCCAAAAAGCCCGGTGAAGGTGAAAATTCCATCTGAGGCAATCAGCAATCTCTCTCCCAAAATAAAAACGTACCACAACCACAGCACTTAGGCGGACGCTAATATGTATGAAAGTTAATAGTTGAATTTACACGGGCCACATTTTGCCGTCGTAATTGTCCGCGTGTTTTATACCGCCTCATCGCAGCCACGTCGTCGCAACCACCAGCGACACCGCGAACTAGCGGCCGGTCATATCCACATTTTGTACTTAGGTAATAAAACGCAACCGCAAATTCAAATTATTATTTATTTGCGTTAAATAGGGGTTTTTATATGATGTTACAAACTTATTTTAAATGTCCTTAACCTATTTAGCCATTTATTAATAGCATGCAAAAAATGTAAGGTACCTATCTATTAAATTAGGATTAAACAATTAATATATTTTTATAAAATTAAATGAATATTCATAAAACAAAGTAAATAAAATTCCATAATCAAAGTAAATAAAAATCAGTAATCAAAGTAAATAAAAATCCATAATCAAATAAATCAAATAAAATACTTATGTCAATTTTTTGTAAATATAAAATTAAATTAATTCATTCCATGCATTTACACTTCATTTTCCATATTTAAAAGAAGAAGAAAAAGAAGTCGCAGCGACACTATTTTCACGTAACCACAGCTTGAACACCTTTTGTCGCGATTGTGTGCGGTTGTGGTACGTGTGCAACAAGCCTTAGATAATACAAACCGTACTTTTTTTATTATTCATATAAGATTTGAAGTATCTTTTTATTACCGTTTTAAACATCCTTGAATATGAGGACTTTTCAAAATTCATAATTTAACATATGATGAGGAGCTCGATGGCGCAGTGGTTAACGCGTCAGGTCTGCGAGTGCTGAGGTTAAGCAACTTTCGCAAAGGCTGGTCATCGGATGGGTGACCAAAAAATTATCATCTCGAGCTTCTCCGTGCTTCGGAAGGCACTTTAAGCCGTTTGTCCCGGCTGCATTAGCAGTCGTTAACAACCACCAATCCGCACTGGGCCCGCGTGGTGGTTTATGGCCCGTTCTCCCTATCCATTCATAGGGAAGGCTCGTACTCCAGCAGTGGGGACATAAAATGAGCTGATGATGATGATGATGATGACTATATTATGTTAGTGATGTTATACTTTATTTACAGGAATTTGTGATAGGGCTGTCAATACTATCCCGAGGAACGCTCGAAGAGAAGTTGCGATGGACTTTCACACTCTATGACATCAATGGAGATGGCTGTATCACCAAGGAGGAAATGACCGAAATCGTCGCGGCAATCTACGACCTCATGGGCAAGATTGTGGAGACTTCCACGATGGAAGACGACGTGGTACAGGAGAAAGTCGAGAGGCTATTTCAGGTAACATTACTTGATTCAGTTTTTAGAATTAAAAAGGGTAATCTTAGCTGCCGGCTCTCATTATTTTATCTATGGAGATGTTGGCTTACCTTGACTATATCACTTGATGGTAAATCACGATAAGGCCGGTGTATGCACTCTTCACCTGGTATCCTGAGGAACTGGCTACCTCATTTGCAACTATCAGAACAAAACAACATTGCTACTAACATTTTTGTTGTTGACTGACTTAGTTAATAAGGCAAACTTAAAACAAGCAACGTACCTCTCACTGGGAATCGAGTCCAGGACCATTGAGACAGAGATCATGGTCTAACCTAGGGGTCTCCAAACTACGGCCCGCCAGTGCCATCAATCCGGCCCGCCAACGTTTTGCTGTTGTTGTTTGCTTAGGTGGGCAGAAAAATTAAAATTGTTTTGGCCCTTGGAACATACCGAAAAAATTATTATGGCCCTAAGGCTTCAAAGTTTGGAGACCCCTGGTCTAACCTCTTGACCACAGGGGCTACTGCATTGAAGCAACTGCTAACTCAAGTCAAGAGTACTGAGACCGGCGGTTTACAAATAAATCAAACCTCAACCTCCATGAAATACGTCTGAAGTACTCTGAACCCTAAGCGTGACCAATTACAACTTTCAGAAGATGGATCTCAATCGTGACGGCGTGCTTACACTGGACGAGTTCCTGGACTGTTGTTTGCGGGACGAAGAGATCTCCAGGTCGATGGGCGTGTTCGACAGCAACTTCTGACGGCCTGCAGTCGGCGCGCGCAACCTGCTACGCCGGCTGCGCCCCGTAGAAGAGCTTGCGTCCTAAACTAAGTTATTCTAAGACTAATTCCACTCTTACACAATGCTAATCAAAAGTAACTAGTTACAAACTGTAAATATAGTATCTAGAATGCCACAGCCACCACTTATATTATTTCAATGGCGGTTAGTGTAGATGCAACCAATCACAAACTTTGTAACGTAAGAAACAGTTTGCTATTGGTTGCGCCGTGTGCGAACCGCCATTTTAAATGTGACATTCTAGATACTCATTGGTAATAACAGTTTGTAAGTAGTTTTAGTTTATATTGAGTAGCGTTGTCTGAGAAGGGACTAAACTTGCAGGCGCTCCGAGTGCCTAAGCGAGTATTAATCACTATTTGTCCAAGTTTGTATGGCAGCGAAGCAATTAAAAATTGGTTACTCTATTTCGTCAATAGATGGCGCTGCTTGATCACATGCAAATTATAACTTTTAACTCGAACGAACAGTGAGGAAAACTCGCACTTGGCATTCTAAAAGAATCTTCTATATTCGTCAGTTCGTCTATTAAACCTCATCTCTGTCGCTAACTAAACCTTTTACAACAATTATTCACAGGTGGTAGGTAAGTCTCGTGTAAAAGAAAAAATGCTCCTAAATATTAATTTTTCTTTTGTTTAGTATTGTCAATAGTATATGGTAGCAAAGGAAGAAACTTTTACTACTTACCATTACAAGCTTAAGAAATTTTCCTTTAGCTACTGAATTAATGCGTAGTAAGCAAACTTAAACATTTAAATCTAAAAACAGTAGGTAGGTAGGTTACCAATTACCAATGTTAATGACTATCTTACAGTCGACATGTCCAAGACGAGAGTAAAAGTGTTATGTTAATTTAGATCTGTCTTGAATATCTTCTAGTTTAAAATTTAATCATCTTGACTAGCTATCTACTTCGTACTTTTAGGATAACTCTGGAACAAGGTCTTATAGGAAATAAAGGCCCTTTAGTAATTTAGTATTTTCAGAATTTTGAAGCGTAGTTTTCTCTGAATGTGAGTTTTGTTAGGTAGACATAATAATCAAAGTAAAATCCTGTTACACGTATCTTAAGAAGCAGGCAGACAGTGTCTTTTTAGCTGAAATCTTAATATATTTAATGTTCTTAGAGTTTGTTGATTTCCTCTGTATGTATGCTAAAGTCTCCTCTTCCTTTAGTCTTCTCGATTGTTCTTCTATAAATTAATACCTACCTCTAGGTTTGGGTCGTCACAATATCTCCCAGTGATTTCTCTTCTTTTTAAATCGTTCCGGCCATTTTTTATAGATGTTTAGAGTATAACATTTGTTTTAGGGTGTTTATAGTTATACCATCGGTTTAGATATTTGTAATTACAATAATTTTAGGCATTGACTCATTATAATAAGCTATTTAATTTAATGCTTTCGCCATATCCTTACGCTTCCATAAATTATCCATAAATTTGATTATTTATTTACCAAACTGTTTAATCAATAAAAGTAAATTCTATTAAGGCCTAAGGTTCTGAATAATGTGTAATAGAAGGGAAATTTAGAAAATATAAAACAGGTCACAACACTGCCATAAATTACAAACGACTATTGGAAACTTTTCCAGTAGTACCAAAATCTCGGGGTAGTAGTTAATTGAAAATCCAAAATAAATAACTTGCCTTTGTCGTGGGGACAATAATTTGAAAATGTCTATGTATGTATCCTTAAAATAATGTATAATTTGGTTTTTGCACAAACTTAATATTATATACCTACATAAAAAACTTTCATTTGTCCTCTTTGTGTCACGTCATATTTCAATCGTACCTATAAGGTCGATAAAATCAATAAATATGGAAATATTTTCTAAGATATTATAGATGTAAATATGATTGTACATAAAAGTAAACATAGAATTAAATGTGTATATTTTCATAGTGAATGTTAAAATGGAACCAAATAAATAGATGGCATATTAAATTTAATCCAATATGGTGATGTTCAATGTATTGTATGAATAACAATACAGTTTACGAATCATTGTGATTAAAGGAAGTGATGAAAACGAATAAAACCTACATGTTAAATTTTATATTTAAAAAGTTAAATATGAAATGACTATTCTTCTTAACCATACACAAACCGTAGTTACTCGTAAAATGTATATACATTTTAAACATCATGGAATATTTTTGTTGTAATTTTTTAAAACATTAATTATTGGTCGAGCTTACATAGATAAGTCATTTATGTATCTACCTACTTGAGTCTTCCTTATCAACTTTTGTGTTTATTTTAAGTCCTATAGTTATATATTAAAATATACATAATAATATTGAAAACAATGATTCTTTATTTTAGCAAAAAAATGGTAATATGTATTATGGTACAGATAGTTCGAACATTTTAGTTCTATTATTTGCCTATAATAGATTATGATGTAGGTAACAAATTCATATTGTAATCGACCCAAGTAGATAACAGAGGAGCCATATTTAAAACCGTAGCTAAGTATTAAAAATGTCTTATGATGGAATTAGGTAAATTTAGAGTTGGACGCGAGTTTACGAATCATTATTCATTATCGAAAAGATAAGTACTTATAATAGTACTTGCTACATAATTATTAAAAAAAATATGACTGAATGTGAAATATCACTTCTATGCATGGTGCATCAAACACCACAGACAGAGACGAATCTTACAATATCGATCGATGTATGAATTATATTAGTGCCAAATCATAACATTTATCATACAATAATTAGTACATAAATTGTGCAAATCTTTAAAAATACATACTTACATTTAAATTAGAACAGTTATTGCTTGGCGCGAATAATTTTTTATTAATTTTAATTTTAACGTTTATAATGGTTTGTATTATCATAGGCCTATTAGTAAAATTATAAATATGGATTTTGTCAAAGGTCTATGTATGTACTAGTATGAAGTCTACAGGTACTCGATGTTAGTTATTTTAGAGTAGGTAGACGGGTTTGTCCTATAGGACGATTATATTGCATTGATGTTATACATGTCAGTCGTTTATGTTTATGCTTTAATAGGGATTCATGGTACTTATATGCTAAATAAGTTTATTATTATTAAGTATTAGGTATTATGCCTAGAATAAAAAAATGCAATTTCACAAAAGTTAATTATTACACTACACATACATATTACGTAGGTAGAGTTACTAAATGCTATTGAGAAATTAAACAAAGCTAATCTGTTATTTTATATTGTAAAATGTGCGCTTTGCGTGTACCTACCATGAATCAATGTTTAAGTCTAATCATCAGTATGTCAAACGATTTTACATTTAATAGTTGGATACCAACCGAAATTGTAGTTTTCCTTTATTGTATAAAACTTGTGATGGGCATATAGCATATTTGTGTAATTTTTGTGCAAGTGGTGTGGGTAGGTAGTGAATTATTTTAAAAATCAGAACTTATGTAAAAATACTTCACAGAAAATAAAACTTTTGATGCTTCATGTGATGCTAATGAAGGTGATGATGATGGACACTGATTCCAGTCATGGCATCCAGGATGTTTATGGTTACTGAAAATGATCTACATATCAGTCACTTGACATTTTCAATTCATGCCCACCCCCACATACGATCGATTTATCATTTATTATTATACCAAATGTATTACGTAACTAATTATATTGCATAAGTTCCAATGTAAGTAAATAAATAACTATTATTGTTTAACTATGATAAATGTACTTGCTGCACTATGATCCAGCATTTTATTTAGCGTGGAAGTACCTACCTATGTAAGGTCTTAATTTTCTTGTCTAAATACTATAAGGTATTGTTTAGACTGTGTTACCGAAAAACTTTCCTAGAATTCTTCAAAATATTTCAGCCCTCCACTTTCTTTTTTATCTGACAGTGTTTCTGGGTTCTCTCTCTTTTGAACTCAAAAACACGGACAGATTGCTACAGGGCCGCAACAGTATCCTTAAAAATAATTATTATTTAGTATGAAACTTCTGATACCTATTTTTTGTTATATTTCAAAACATGTTCTCAGTATCACAAGTCTAATCGAAATCTTATAAAGGCAAGTCACTAGAAAAAGCAAGACCTCGTATTCAAAAACGAAATCTGTAATTAATTAGATATTTGAATATCGAATTGTTTATTTACAAATCGTATGTGTATTTTATAGAAAAATAAAGTAATTAAAAAATTATGCCTGCCTTTTTTTGCCTAGTTTCACATGTTATATTATTATACAAAAAAAGAGTTATGACCACTTTCATCAACAATAACTAATAACATTTCTCACGTTTGTACAAAGTATTTATTAAATAAACTTTTTTTGACACACTTGTATAAAAATAAAACTAATTGTACGCTTCGCCTCAAAATAATGTACTACCAGAATACATACCTATACAAAAAAGTATGATCTATTATTAGATATATTTTGTTATAAACATAATTTTTAGATGGGTGGCAAGTTTAAATATTATTTTAAGTAGATCATAATCCAAAAGGCGGACTGTCTTCCTATTTTCTATATAACAGTATAGTATAATATTAATAAATTTATTTATTTAATACAACCAGATTATTATTCACTCAAATATTTGAGCAAGAACCTTTATTATTGATATGAGCAATATTTCAATTTTTTACAAAAAATATTTGCTTTTGAAGCTTCAACACTGTTTGAGGCACACATAATTAGAATATAAATGTAATACTACATAAGATATATTATAATAACTAAAAATATGTAAGTATGTCATATAAATCTATTAGTACAAGAATAAATTATAAAACTAGTGATCTTTATATTTCAAGACACTGATTATTGTATTCAATACACGCAAGTTTATACTCAAAATTAAGACAAAATATTCGAGAAATCTTTCCATACACATACAAATTAATGTTACTTTAATTCATTACTTCAAAATTTCATGTCAAACAATAAAATCACAAACTACCTAAGTAGATAAAGAGGATTACTAGATTTTATTTTGGAAAAACTTAAATCCTAATTTTAAAATTAATTATAAAACCATCTTTATATTCAATATAATTTAGAGAGCCAATTTAGATGTCGAAGTGTCCGGTGGTTTATATGGCAATATTATCAATCTCATAAATATTAACTACTTAATTACATATACTATTAAGATTCAACAAAGTTCAATTACTACTATTCGAGATCCTCCTTAATAATATCTCTGCAATAAATCATAAAATATCGTTAATTTCATAGATAATAGTTAATATGTACAATTTCAATTAATTAATCTAGTATATCCTCTAAGTTTTAAAAGCACACAGCCCGAAGGTGAAGTGCTAATGATTTTGACAACAGTCGAGTATTATAGAATTTTGGGTATAAGTGCTGAGGGTACTCTTTTACAGTATCTGTTCCACGCAGCTCCATAACGCCGATTGCAGCGAGCGTGGTCACGACTCATGCGGTGCACCAATACTAAGATAGTCAGGAGAGCAGGTGCGGCAGCCACATACTGCTGTGAAACGATCCCTGGCAAAGCCAGTGCAATATGTATCAAGATATCACCGGTATAGTTTGGGTGACGCAATACTCCCCAAAGATTTGAGACCAACAGTTTCTTCCCGTGGAAAGTGGGCATTGAGTCGAGGTCTGAAAAAAATAAAACAATGGTAAAGTATTATTTCTTAAGTCGCAATATATTATGTTTGGTTAAACTACTTGTACATTGAAAGTTAGGTAAATAAACTCTACACAACAATACATATATAAAAGTTAGATCTAATCATAAGAAAATACTAAATGCATAGTTATCCAAAGCATAATTCTATAAGGTATAAGTTTGAATTAAATATAAATAATAGTTAAAAAATATAACTTACTTGCAACACTGGGATGTAGTGGGTTTTTTCTGAATTCATGTTTAATGTTATTACTAAGAAGCATTATGAAGAATCCCAGCACATATAGTACAGAAGCAGAAATTAAAATGTTAGTTGATAGTACTAATTGAGTATCTGCCACGAACTTAGATATTGTTGTGAAGTAGAACGGGTATAAAGCACTTGATACAGCTTGGAGATACCCAATGCCTTCTGACTGCCAGTAAAATGTTGTTGTGACCTTATGTTCCTTTATTATCACATTCAGAATGTATATTAGTTGCATAGTAGAGAACAAGAGGACTGTTGGCTTTATTTGCACTTTGCTCGGTAAATTTTTAAGGCCATTCAGTGAAATATCTTCTACTTCTGAAGTTTTAATGTCAAGACCTTGTCTGAAGATGAGTGCTGTCAAAATAAGCTGAAACAAGATATATTTGAATTAATTATAGTTGTTTATTTTTACTTACTAATTATGATGAAATTAAATGCAGAGAATTGAGTGTCCTGTAATGTTTGCTAGTTAATATGATATAAGATGAACATTTACTTACAAAAATAAGTATTTTATATAGAAATATTGCAGATAGGGTATTTTAATGCAGCAAGTGTTCAGTCTGTAGTTGCAAGGTCATCAAGTTAGTTTAAATAATCAAGCCTTGCAAGTGCAAGGATATCAAACAAATCTCTTATGCAGGGACTAAGAGTGGAATCAATTACATTAAATATACAATGACAAGCACTGGTAATTCCAAAACAAATTAATAATAACAGCAACTTACAGCAGTAATGTTTGCTATTCTTGAAATCCAAACTTTCACATCCAATCTCTTGAGAAATGGGTGTAGTTCTCTACCCATAAAAAAGTCATACAATGCATATCCAGTATTTCCATATAAATTCAATTCACTGTTGTCAACTTTCCTACTATTAACATATAAAACAATGCTCAATAGAACAGCAAAAAAGTATGAGACAACAGACAATTTAATATAATCAGTCAGCAGTGAATCTTTATCAAATATATGGAAGAAATCTAAAAAGAAGACTAAATTCACAGTTAAAATGCTTGCAAAAAATGCATTACAACAGAATTTATCACCAGTTTCATCCAGTCGATCAACTTTCCTTCCACAAACTGGAGTTACGGCTAACAGAGCCTGCAGAGCATACTGGCTGGCAATTAGGGCAAAAGCTGGTAAACTTAACCAGGATCCAAGTGTATGAAATGCAGTCAGATTCAGAAGAGATTTAGCAGAACATGAGTTTTTACAAGATATTAAAATTGTAAATACTGTTATTGGAATCAATAAAATCAGTAATGCAGATCCAATTCTCCCACCAAACTCCCATTTGCCTGTGAGCACAAGTTTACTCTCAATGCTTCGTATCGGTGTAGCCAGTTTTCTTGTAACAGGCTTTGCTTTTTCAGCTAAAAGTTCATCAGCTGAATTTTCTTCGTCCGAAAATGTATCAATAGACTGACTGACTGACTTGCTGATAGATTTGCTAAGAGACTTGCTGAGGCTTCGTCTAATATCCGGCACACTCTCGATAAAATCTCGGAGCCTACTAGATCTCCGTGGAGGTAGTTCTTCAACTGACTTACGATTTCTCAAGCCATAAATATCATAGGAATCCAATCCATTAACTTTGTCAAGTGGAGTTGTCAAATCATTATCAGTAGTGCTAGTTACATCCTTGATGGAGTACTCGATTCTTTTGGAGCGTGTCCCGCGATAGATTTCTAATTTGGAAGATAAATTCTCCAATGTAACAGAAACGTCCGATTTAATTATGGGACGCTTGGCTGGTGATTTTAGGATAGCTTTATCTGAGGTTTCTTTAGTTGCCCTTGACGGGGACTTGCGTGCAGGAAACTTGGATGCTGGTTTACGACTCGGGGACTTCCGCGAAGGCGATTTACGGGAAGAACGTGCTGGGGGTGAACTTTTACGCGCCGGGGAACTTTTGAGCGGCGAAGAAGTTTTCCGCGTTCTGGCGGGCGAACGCGGCGGCGAAACACCTTTCCGAGTCCTTGGGGGACTGGATTCTATTACACTGGCCCGCACACGCGGCACACGACCGCTTCTCGTAGACATGCTGGAATATAATTACACAACGCGTTAGCTCTAAGTCTTTTTTGTAGCTAAAATTAACACTACCACACGTGAAGATATTTACTTGACTTTGACAATTTCAGGGTGATACCTATCATAGGTATTACTATTTAACACTTTTTTACAAATGTTTTGTAACACGACAATTACTAAATGCACAACAATAACAACTTCGATTTCCAAAAATCACAACACACTGAACTGAACACAATATATACAATACACACGCACGGCACGCTACGCAACGCACCAACGAAGCCAAGCGCCAACGACGACGCTAGAATAAATTTAAAACGCGCACGATGATTGGTTAAAAATAGTCACAGCAATCCTACCTTTTCTACCGGAAGTATATTTTGTTTCATTCATTTACTCATACGCTTCTATGTTGGCAGAACCGGCGCGGGAATAGTAGGCTGTGTTCCACTGTCGTTTCATTTTATTTGATCATGGCCAAAATCATGCCAAAATACGAATCATCATCATATAAGTAATTTTAGTAAAATATAAAATAGAGGACCGTTTGACCGTTTCTACTTTAGTTATTGTACCAAGATTCTGAGATCTACTAATGATTGAAACTGTTGCCAATTTAGTTCTAAATACTGATCGATAGAATATTGAATGCTTTTGACAGTAATTTTAATTAAAATCGTTTTAAGGATGTAGTTAACCACCTTAACCTCATACTCGTGAACGGGTGCCGCCTGTGGAGGCTGATCTGCTCTTGCATACTTGTCTTATTTTTATTATTATTAACATATTATTAACTATAGTTTAACTTTGTTTTTTCTTACTTGACTTGACAGGTTTTGACTTTTACTAGTACTTTGTATGACATTTAAATGAAACAACTTTTACGGATCTACTCGCGTTTATTTTACTATAAACATTATTTAATGTTTATCCTGACCCTGCAAAGGATTCGAAACGTCAGGATAAACATTAAATAATGTTTATAATAAAATAAACGCGAGTAGATCCGTAAAAGTTGTTTCATTTAAATGTGTAGTGTTCGCGTTTTAGAAAACAATACTGTATGACATTGTAAAAAATTCAACTGGTAAATGACATCATTTTTGCAAACTTAAATATTTTATTTAAGTATTTATTTTTTCTTTTTGTGATTTTTTTTCTTTTTCTTTTTTACATGTTGTGATTGTCCCTTTATATTATGTGTTTTTATTTGTGATGGAAAGTGTCCTTTTATGATAGGGCATTTTCCAATATTTTTGACGCTTTAAGGGAGAAAAGATCTGGACACTTGCTGAGTTTCTTGCCGGTTGAACGGCTTGAAGGACCCTTTTCGTTCCTCGCCGCCCCCAAAAAAGTCCGGTGAAGCTGAAAATGCCGACTGAGGCAATCAGCAATCTCTCTCCAAAAAAAAGAGGTTACTTTCGAATCAAGTGTAACATTGGTCACAGCTCCTGTTCTCTACAGTTGTCTTCCACATGTAGTTCTACGGTATGACTCTGGAGGGAACCGCACTAGAGACGCCTAAATCGCTAGGGATACACATATTTGCAGCTACTTAAGGATTTATAGCTGCGAACAATGTTACACTTACATCAAAAGTATGTCAAAAGAATATCAAACTCATATCAAAACGGTTTGTACCGTTTTGATATGAGTTTGGTATTCTAAGTCTATTTGGCTGACTGAACTGACCTTGTGGTCAGTTCAGTCAGCCAAACAGACTTAACCAAGGATGCTAATTGCGTAAAATAAGGAAATAAAACTGCCATGTCAAAGTCATCACCTCTGCTCCGTAACTACTGGTTGTTAATAGGTGAAAATAAAAAGAATCTACAGGGTGCCTAGTGCGAATTCATTCGCTATTCGATCACGTTAACGAAAACGAGAATTAGTAGGTATGGCAAAATTTTAACTCTTCTCGATTGTCGCCAGGAGGCGCTGCTAAAATGCCATAGTCATTTTCGTATCACTGAGGGTCTTGCTTAGGGTCAGTAATGATACCCGTGGTTACTGTAGAGAAGGAGAATATTTATTTACAAAACTTAACTTACTAAAGTACTAAAACATGATATCGCAACTAGGGCTATGACAAACAATATGAAACTTACAAGCTAAAGTAATACAAACATTCTATAGTATATATACCTACAGAGATCGTGTTGTACTGCGCTGTGATTGTCCGCGTCTTAGTATGGACATTGGTACAACTGTTGTGATTCCACAAACGTAATAGTCGATCACGTTAACGAAAACGAGAATTAGTGTGGCGAAATTTCAACTCTTCTCCATTGTCGCCAGGAGGCGCTGCTAAAATGCCATACTAATTTTCGTTTTCGTAAACGTAATCGAATGAATACGGATAGTACGTAAACAAAACTCATACTACGCACTCAGTGATGACTACTACCGTCCACGTACTCGAAAATGGGCATAACCATAGGTATATTTATAGCATCATTACTTACCTGTGGTATGGTATGGTATGTACACTGGTGTGTACCATGGTGGTATGTATGTACCTACACACGCCTGCGCCTGCACATAATACTAACACTGTCACTGTCAAATTTCCTAAATAAACTCCGAACTTTATGTACCTATATGGAATTAGTAGAACGGACTTCTTGGCGGGAAAGTTAAGAGTCATGTCTGCAGTTTTGTTTTATTTTCTAAAATTTGTGATAGGTCGAATATTAATGTGAAATAATGGTGGATTCGTGTGTGCATGAGTGTTGGCGTATGAAACAAAACAGTGCAACGTCACTTTTCAAATTCTCTCAAGAAGTCCGCCCGAGGAGTTAGTAAAGCCCCCACATCTTTACTGAGATACTCGAGGGGTTGGGGGGTATATCATTTCTCACTTCTCATTTCTATTATCTTTCATCATCATCATACAGGAAAGAAATATTGTTTATTTATTACTTGTAAGAAAAATTACTTTTTCATTGGCTAAATGCTTGTGCAAAGCCATAAAAAATAAAAAAAATGGTAGAACATTTGATAGGTATGCAGATATTACACTGACAGTTGTACAAACGTCTGCACATCAGACTACCCAAACTGTCAAATTTCATCAACTTTAAACCTTAGAATATTAACGCCTAGAAGCCGAGTACGCGCACGGCGATTGAGGCAAGTTTAACCAAGCCATATGTGGCTTGGTTGGCCGAACGGCTCGCTAGTATCCAAGGTCACGTCGTGTCGTAAACAGCTCCGCAATTTTTGTTTATAATGACGATTTGTGCCATCAAAGGATGCTTTCACAAGTCAGAATCTAGCAAAAAGGATGCTAAGATTACATTTCACCTGTAAGAACAGCTAATCAATGTCTATTTTTTCGTAAAACACGATATTAATGTTCGTAAATTTGTAATATGTCATTCCATGTATGTTTTGCTAGATGTAGGAAAACTTTTACCCCATTTTGTGTTCCGAGTTTTTTTTATTTAGAGTTGTATTATCCAAGTCTAGAGTCCAAGAAAGACAATTTATCACGATTGCTGTTATCAAAGCGCCAGTTCTTTAGAAAATAGTTACAGCTACAAGGATTTTAAACTGACATGCTGAAAAAATGTTATAACAATATTTTTTCTGATAAGACTGATTTTTGTGCAATAAAGTAAATGAATAAATATTGGCATTCTTATTTATCACCAAAAATTGTTACATTTACATAACATTACATGTACATGTTGTCGTGTTATATGTAAGTATCTTTAAATAAGTAATAATAATAATAATATGAAAATTGTGGTAGTCGTAGCTTCACCGCCATCTAACTAAAGGCTCGAAATTCAATTTATTCAATGCATAATGAGATAAAATTATGCTTCCAAATAGTTTAAGAGAGAAATGGCGGTCCATTGTCTCTGCCTTGAGACGTGCTTTGAGGCGTGACTATTTATGTATGTATGTTACAATTTTTACTTTTTTAAATAATAATCACAAACTTAAATGAAAACATCTTAATGTATATAACAGTTAATATTATTAATGTACGCCGTTAATATAATAAAATAATATGTAATAATTATAGAAGACAATTTTCTTTTTGTGACTATAGACTTTGTGGCTATTTTCACATAAAAAAATTGAAGTAATTAAAAAAATCATATGTAACAACAATACAATTTTTAAACTATGAAACAAGACAAGAGTTTAGTAACTTACCCATTTACCCCGAGTTTGGGGAAATTACCATTTTACTTGCAACATTTATTCGTACGGTTGTGTGTGTAATGACAAGCTGCTGACGCACACGACGGAGTATTTTGTGCCTCAATATTTTGACGAACTTTGTTTGACACTATCGTTCTAGGCGTTATTATTCTAAGCTTTAAACCTTATCGTTAAAACATATGGTTCAAAATGTATTAAAGAAATTTGATTTGGATAGGTTCATGTGCAGGTGATGCAGGCATCTCTGATCTTGGAAGTTTGTACATGACACAATATAGTATATAATTAATTATCTATTGAAACTACAGTGTTGACCTTTGAAGATAGTAGTGTATTATGTTAGCCTGTCAAATCCGATGCTGCACAGCTTTGATAAAATCTTAATGGAGTAAGGGTTGATGCTTCCATAATTTTGTAACAAGGCAAATATTATAGGATTTCAATTTTACATTTCAATTAAAAGTCAAATTTATGTTTAAAAATTTATTTTGTACTTAATAATAATAAATATAAACAAAATCTATCATTCTGTGAAACAACAGATTACCTATATAATGTGAAACAACAATAAAGTGTGAGTCACTGAAAAATGAATAGATAAATCACCCAAGGTCAACTCATATGAGAGTAGGTCCCTACCTAGTAAATAACTAACTACAACTTAAAAATGCCAAAACTAAAGCTTAGCTGGATTATCACAACATTTTATTCCCAAAGACATAAATAGAGCCAGTGCGCATTCACACGACTATGTGATTTTAGCAAACTGCGCATCAAATGTAGACATGTAGTACAATTAGTTAATTTTTATGTTTAACATTCACATAACAATATATCAATACATAAAATATAACCTTTTTGAAATACTTATTAGCATTGATAGTAATTTTAAAACACTCTTGACTTGATGCCAGCCAGTTTACTTTACATAAAGGCTTTTTTCTTATTATAGAATGAGAAAAAACTACTAGCTACCCTTTTCTTTGTGTCTTTTCATCTTCTACCAATACTTCTCAAGAGACTTTACCAAATCCAAGGGTTCTGTGTTAGGTCCATGTCTCTCTACTGGGACACCTTCCTTGTTGATGATGAACTTAGTGAAATTCCACTTGATAAAACTGCCCAAAGTCCCACCTTGCTTGTGCTGTGTAACATAAAATTTACATCTCATTTTTGTAAGCGAGAAATGTATAGTAAGTACTAGTTTGCATATAATTATGGTTTTGAAGGTCACTTCAACCAGCCTTACTAGATTAAGGAATTACAAAGATCAAAATTGCATGGAAATAGGGACCAAAGTCCTATTCTTTAGTTAAATTGTGTCATGAAACTAAAATAATAAATGTTCATTGAAATTGTGATGATTAATAACTGCTACTAGCAGTAAAGGTGAAAGAAATTAAATAGTCAAGGTCGAACACCACCTGCCCTCATTCAGAGCTGAATATTTTATAAGCTTAGAGCTCCCACACCTACAATATTGATTTGTCATTAAGAAGTAGGTATGTATTTTTTTGTATTGATGTATCATCAACAAAAAAATTCACTTACTAAACTAGACTAACTTACAGATGAATGATGAGAAACATTTCAGATGAGAAATCTTACCTTCAAAAACTTCCATAATGGACTTGCAGAATCGCCATTGACATCAATTTTTGCAAAGAGATCAAATTTCACTTTACGGTCTGATGCAAAACACACAAGTTGCTCTGGGTTGCCTGGCTCCTGACCAGCAAATTGATTGCATGGAAATGCAAGAATACGCAAACCTTTAAAATAAAAATAAAACATAAAATTACTATTTAATTTACTTTAAATAAGGCGAACTTACAATTTAATTTTTATCAAATTAACATACCTTTGCTTTCAGCATACTGCTCATATAGTTCATTCAGCTGTTTATAGTTATTAGCGGTCAAACCACACTGCGATGCAACATTAACAATAATGCAAACATGTCCCTTGTAAACATCAAGCTTCACATCTTCTCCTTTAATATTTTGTACTGTAAATTCATGAACTGATGTAGCACTCTTGTAGTCTGGGTTATTTGTAGCCATTTTGCTGAAAAATTTACAAAATCTTACCAACACTTGTTTCACCGGTCACCGGGTACGCTAATGAATAATGTTATCATATCTTCCAATGACACAGATTAAGAAACATGACTGACGGAATTTTGTAAGTTATTGACAACAACTATTGCATAATGCATAATAAACTCAGTAAAAAGTTTATATTTTAAATTTATGAACTTACATGGTACTTATTTGTGCTCGAGTTATACAAATTAAATTACCAACAATAGGGACAGCTAGCTTAGAAAGAGTCCGTAAACCGATTGTCATGTTTTATGATATAGCTGATAAAATTATTGTGGAAAACTCAGACTTATTGCGACTCGTTCAGAACTTCATGTAATTTTGTGTGTTTGTATTTGTAAGAAACGATATTTCATAGTATTTATTTAATGAAATAAACGTAAAACAAAAAGAGCTAGAAAATTATAATATCTTTAAATTAAATACACTTACGTACATTGTAAAAATAAACGATGTTTAACTATTTATCTATAATTTACGTGATCAATCATAGTTTTTGAACGTACCTGAGAAGGAAGGCTTTAATAAAAATGTGCGATTATGTTTAGCTTCGTTCTATCTTAGGGCTAGAAATATACGTTGGAGTGAGAAAAATGATTGACACTGTTTTACTTTTTTTGACGTGACACAAGAAGATAAACCTTGAGCACAGAATACATAATAGTACAAGTACAGAAGATCCACTCTGCAAAATCATTTACATAAATAGCGACTCTTGTTAAGACACAATAAAGTGCAATTCAGGTCGCACACCGCACCCTTACCTACAGTTATATTCTTCTAGACGTTACCTCTCTTTCTATAGCGTAGCTCTTATCTCTTCTAACAACTTCAGGGTTGTCTTCTTTTAAATAATAATTAATCTGAATACTTAATTTATTACAAGTTATTGTGTTTATAATGTGTACTTAAATGTGAACAAATTACGTTTCCAATAAACCTAGGTTAGGTATGTAAGTACAGTCAACGCCACATCAGACTACATGTTGACTTTAAGGCCGTCTTTATGCCGCCTTACAAGAGCTTGTAAGTAGGTAAGTACCTACCTATCAAACTAGCTATAAGTACTATAATATTTAATAATCTAACTAGGTACCTAGGTCCGTAAATACGGGAGCTATAAAGATTACAAAAGTCAACTTTTGGTTTTGGTGGTTAGGTAGGAAGGTACCTATCCTAAAGTACAGATACTAGATAGATAGGTACTTAGTTGTTTATCCTTACTTGTCCTATTTAGTTATTTAGTAAACAGTTTTTATATATCGATAATATTAATTAGTAACTTAGTCATGCCAAATGCCTCATTTACCAATTAACACCAGTACTTCAATAGTTTTCGAGAAAATTACTTAATTATGTTTTCCATTGTAGTCGACGTAGGGTGACCATGATTAAAATTACTTCAGGCCGGACACCTTATTTTTTTTCCTAAACATGCTTGGAAATGGGATCATTAACTCGAGATAAGTAGAAATTGTTGTACGGTCAAATACACGCAAGCAGCAGCGCCTCCTGGCAACATACGAGAAGAGTTAAGATTTTGCTCTACAAATTTTCGGTCTGTTTCGTTCGTTCGAATGAATACGCCGATAGTTAACAAAACTCACACTCGATACTCTGGAATACTCTTACATAATAAAGGCTGCTAGCTGCAATTTGTCGTAACGATGGGCGATTGTTGTCAAAAACAATTGAAGTAGGTATTGAAATAATTCGTTAAACGATTGTGTTCGAAAAATTATTCGATAGTTCGTCGAATGTAAATTGTAACTAGGGTAGTTGTACCAGTGTTCGACAGGAACCAGAGTGTCTAGTGTGTTATTTTTGACATTAGATCACGTTTACAAAAACGAGAATTAGTATGGCATTGAAGCAGCGCCTTTTGGCGACATACGAGAAGAGTTAAAGTTAGGTAATATACATTCTTGTTTTCTTAAACGTAATCGAATGGATAGTAAACAATACTGGGCAAAGGGTCAACATCATACAAATTTAGTCATTGCTACAATTGATGAGTATTGCCTTAATCTACTACTGCACTTACTATTGATTGATGATTGTAATTTATTCTTTGAATATAAAAGTTGTAAAAAATGTTCTGATTTTCTGAAGCTTTTAAGGTATCTAATTTAGTATTGGTAAAAATATAAAAATATAGGAAATCTTTTTTACATTGTTAACTTAATTTTACCGTATGTACCCTAATAAAATTATATTATTAGATTACTTACTACTACATATACATAATTTACGTCCCTTGAAACATTATTTTAAAATACTTATAACGATTGTATGCAATTATTGTATTAAAGGTGCGTACATATACCCTGTAAAGACTTCACTGTTTAAATATCACCATTAAATGTGGTAAAAAAAAATTCAATATTTTTTTAGTAGGATTGTACTAAATGTTAACATTTTGTACGACCCTACTTTGTTATTGATTGACAAGCACAAGCGCAGTAAACATGGAATCATCGATTTGCTACTTTTGTGTTATTAATCTTTGAAATAGAGATTATTGCCCCCTTTAAACAAAAACTTGAGCTCCCTTTTGTCTAAAAAATATAAACTTCTCAGCTACCTGTTACTTGTCAAAAAACAGTTATCATCAAACATGTAAGCTGCTCAAATTTTATTGCTTATTTGTTTACAGGTTGTATAAGGTCACATTTTATCAACTGCCAATATTATAAATATTAATTTTTCCTTAATTTACGTTGGCGTGGGCAGTATCCCAGTGCCTCCAAATAGGGCAATCCGGTTTATCCGTTAATGCGATCAGAATGCCATTGGGGCTGCACCTTGCTCTGTGCATCAGAGAGGCAATTCTTTTGCGTAAAATGGCATGGAATCCATTAGTACGGGCTTCTGCAAACATTCCTGATGCACTACAGAACCGAGGAAGGCCCATTAGCATCCTGAAAGCATTGTTATACTGGACGCGCAGAGAGCCGATGGCACGCTGCGTGTAGTGGACCCACAGACTGCACGTGTAAAAAGATTGGCAATATGCTCTGAACAATGTTAATTTTACTTCACCTGTACACCTTGCGAACCTGCGAGCCAACATGTTACAGCGCACCCCCAACGCTCTGCGCTCCCGCTCGATATCCAGATCATCAGTCATGTCCTCGGTGACGATATGCCCCAAGTACCTGAACTGCGAAACCCTCTCCAGAAGAACACCAATAAGTGTCACAGGCGGAACGTCAGAGGGAGTATTACGTCCCGCCCGAAACACCATCAGCTCACTCTTCTTAACATTATATCTGAGACCGTGTGACTCGGCGTACGACTCACACAGCCTCATCAACTTTCTAAGGGCACTGATTGACGGGCTCAGCAACACCATATCGTCTGCGTAACTGGTGTTATTTACGGTCGTTCCACCAATGGAACATCCAACTTTGGTGTTGCTGAGCTCGACGAGCAGCTTTTTAATGGAAACGTCTTTTGGCGTTTTTCTTGAAAAGTAGCTGTTCGTGACTGGTTGTAGCCCCTACAGATCGGCCGTTGTGCTTCGATGTGGACTGTATTAAAACTCGGTTCTTGATTATTTCTTCTTTATTCTTCTAGCTGGGGTCCGGAGAGCTTACAAAAATCTGCTCTGACCGGCCGTGACTTAAACACATATTAGGTCGGGAACTAGCGACGTTGTGGTACAGCTGCCGGCCCATGTAGGTAGCTTTACATTTTTGACCTAAACAATCTAAACCAACTACCCACATGAGCCGTCGTATTTTATGCAGCTGTCCCTTTCGCTCGGACCTCTCTTTTCTTTACGTATTAACATGTACCCTACGGTATCTCTCGTAATCTGGATACCCTACATATTTATAACTTTCTAAAACTTAATTACTTATTTTAATAAACTTTTCATAGTGAGGCATTAGGCCTCTGGGCACGTTTACCTGGCCCTTATAACTTTAAAAACCTTTAAATCTTTACTTTTTACCAATAAAAGGCACGAAATAAGAATCATTTATTATCAATAACAATAATACCTATACAATACTATAAAACTTAATTAACGCAAATATGTTAACCGTATTACATTTATGCCGTTTTACTTGCTAACTTATACAAATATACAATAGAGACTTCTGTCCGTAACAGGCTCCCCCCGGCGCAGCATCCGCGTAGCCTCTTCACTCCATCGTCAGGACAGCCAGTCTCGTCGTCGGTCGTCGGAACGTGCCGCCCTTGGTGCGCACCTCTGCGTTGCGTACTTCGTTGTCAGGTCCAGGAAATATCTTCGTAACGACGCCTCTGGGCCATACATTGCGGGGTAGTGTGTTATCCACAATTATGACCACGTCGCCTTCTTGTACGTTGCGTCGCTCGGAGTCGCGCGTGCCGCCGCGCGGTATAAGTAGTGGTAGATACTCGCGCAGCCATCGTCGCCAGTACTCGTCCGCCAGCGCCTGCGCCGCCCGCCATGTGTTTCGGTCGGCGCGCTCGCACGGCCCAGTGGTGGGCAGGCCGCTTGAGCTACCCAAAAGGAAGTGATTGGGTGTCAGCGCTTCCGGGTCGTCGATGTTCACAGGGCGTGTGTTAGAGGCCGAGCGTTGACAGTGTGCTCGGCTTCAGCCAGTAGCGTCATAAGTACTTCTTCACGCGGAGACTTTTCGTTGAGTGTAACTCGCAGCGCCGTCTTCACCGTTCTCACCAGCCGTTCCCATGCGCCGCCTTGGTGCGGCGCACCTGGCAAAATGAAACGCCACTCTGTGCGTTGCGTTAGCGCGTATTCTCGTAGCGCTGGCTCCCATTGTTCGTATGCGGCCTTTAACTCTCGGTCCGCGCCTTTAAAATTTGTTGCGTTGTCACTATATATAATCTGGGGCCATCCCCTCCTGGCCGCCATTCGTCTTAGAGCCATAATCGCAGAGTCTGTAGATAAGCTCGCCGCAAGTTCAATATGCACAGCTCGAGTAGTGAGACATGTGAATAGCGCCCCCCACCGTTTCTCATGACGCCGGCCGATAGTCACAGTCATCGGGCCAAAGTAATCGAGGCCACAGTTCGTAAATGGCGGTACAAAGGCTTCCATACGTGCTTTCGGTAGGTCACCGTGCACCGGCGTCGTAGGTAGCGTCTTTCTCACTTTACAAAATGCACAATTGAACGCCACAGATCTCACAGCCGGCCTCAGGCGTAGAACCCAATATCGTTGTCTTATTTCGTTGACGACGCGCTCGTTGTGCGAGTGGTGGGCGCGACGGTGCTCACGTTCTAGTAGCAACCGCGCATACGGGTGGCTGCCGTCCAGTATTACGGGCGTAGTAGCGGGGGCAGACACACCCGCTGCCCTTATTCGCCCTCTCGCTCGTAATACTCCGTCTTCGTCGATGAACACGTCGAGTCGTCGTAGTCTGCTGCCCGCACGTAGTTTGCGGGACGCTTTGAGGCGGTCGATGTCGTCTGCGAAGCTCTCTCGTTGCGATTCAATGATTAGTAGGCGCTCGGCCTCGTTGATATGTTCAATCGTCATTTTACTAGCGCGGCGGCGGCATCTCTGAGTGAATAGTAGCACGTTCGCCATCGTTCTCACTAAACGCTCGTAGGAGGAGAAGCGTTTAGCATCGGGCACTACTCTACTAGCACTCTGCCACATATGCGTGTGCGTTACGCAGTGTTCACTCTCCGCGCTGTGTTCGTTATTGATGACGTCACTCGTGGGCCATTCCGTTTCGTTTTCGTATAAAAATGCCGGTCCGACAAACCACCGATCATTTTTCGTTTTCGTAATCTCATTGCCGCGCGTTACGTCGTCCGCGACATTGTGAGCCGTAGGGACCCATCGCCATTGTGACGGCATCGTCGTTTCTGTTATCTCAGTTAAGCGATGCGCTACATAGGGGGTGTAACGCACCGTGTCGTTATTAATCCATTTCAACACTGTTTGTGAATCGGTCCAATAAATGATTCTCTCAGGTTGCCATCTTTGTTCATTCAATACTGAACTCGCTAGTCGCGTAGCTATCAACGCCGCTTGCAACTCCATTCTCGGAATACTTTGTTGCTTTATCGGTGCCACTCTGGCCTTAGCAGCGGCGAGTGCGACTCGTATTTTGCCATTTTCACCCTTCATTCTCCAGTATACTGCAACGCCGTAAGCGACCTCGCTGGCGTCACAGAAAACATGTAGCTGCTTTCCCGTCACTCCCCCCGTATGTAGAAGCCGGGGTAGACGCAGACTACGTAATGCCCTCAATCCGTTCAACCATTCATGGAACTCGCCGGCCTCGTAATCGGGTAAGGCCTCGTCCCATTCTATTTTTAACCGCCATATGCCTTGTAAGATGATCTTTGCTCGTATAGTATAATAACTCAACAATCCGAGCGGGTCAAATATTGACATGACCGCGCTCAACGCCTCTCGTTTAGTAGGAGCGCGCCTCATTTGCTTCACATCGTCGTGTACGCGAATTAATACCATTGCTGCTACAGACGAGTTGGCGTTTAATACCATCTCGGTATTAAACGCCAACTCGTCTGTAGCAGCGTCCCATAGTAAGCCGAGCGTTCTTCCCCATTGATGATAACTAGCACCGAGCTGTCGGGGTGCTGTGTCACGGCTTTCTACTGGCAGCTCACGCAACACGCACGGTCCGTTAGAGTTATAACCGGCCAGCGTGAATCCTGCCTGCGCGTGAACCTTCGCGACCTCCTTTATTGTTTCAATGCTTCTTGTTCGGTGTCGTAGCAGTCGACGTAGTCATCCATATAATGGTTCTTCGTAATCGCTTCGTATGCTCGTGGATACTCGGCAGCGTACGCTTCGGCGTTCGAATCTCTCACGCTGTGCGCTAAGAAAGCTGAACTCTTCGCTCCGAATATCATTGACGTCATCTTGTAGCGCGTAGGTGGCTTCGTTCGATCGGCGCCCCTCCACAGAAACATCTGAGCGGGTTGATCATCTTTACATATCTTAACTTGAAGAAACATCTCTCGTATGTCGGCCGTAATCGCGATAGCTCGTTCGCGAAATCGTAGTAGCAGGCCCGCCAGGTCGCGTAGTAAGTCGGGACCCTCCAAAAGCTCGTCATTTAGACAAACTCCGTTTGCTTCGGCGGCCGCGTCAAAGACAACTCGTAGCTTTCCGGGTTTATTCGGATTCGTTACGCCGAAGTGAGGTAAGTACCATAAATGCGGGCTCATTAAATCGCTCTCGCTACTTTCCTCGGCATAGCGTTTATCAAACAGATTCTCTATTTGATTCGTGTAAGCTCGCTTAAACTCGTCAGACTTGTCCATCTTTCGTTCTATAGATTTCAGTCGTCTCAGTGCTGACTCGTAACTTGGCGGCAGCGTGACGTCATCACGTCGCCACGGTAATCGAACTTCGTATTTTCCGTTGACTTTCCTTGTCGTCGTATTAAACAACTCCACGGCGCGAGCATCACTCGGGCTCACTCGCTCTTTCTTCGTTATTCCCAGTGAGTCGATTTCGAAGTGCTTCTTTACCATAGCATGGAGTTCGTTGTCGGGTGAGAGAGTGCGCGAGATCGTCGCGCATTGCGGCGTGTTTACGTATAACACCGCAACCGTATTACTCTCCATCAGCACGCTTGACCGTGGCGCTGATCCGTGTATTACCCACCCCAGCTTCGTGAGCGATGCGATCGGTTCGTCTCGCTTGCCCTGTAGCAATCTTCGTGTGACTATGAGATGCCAATTGTCTGCCCCAATCAATATTTGAGGCTTGACATGTCCGTAGCAGACGCTGCTGTTTGATAACTCTTTCATATGTGCGTATTTCAAACAATCGTTGTGCACCGTCTGTCCGTTGAGTGATAAATCTTTCATCGTTCTAGCTTTAATGTTAAATCGTTGTTTATTCGTAGTAGCAATCAACTTTATATTCACCGTCTTGGTCTCGCACGTCGTTTGTGTATTTACGCTTCGTATTTGCAAATCGTTCGCCAGCCCGTCCGCGCCTACATGGTCCGCCAGGTCTTGATCGATCAGTGTGACAGTCGACCCCTCGTCGAACAGGGCGTATGTGTCGACTGACCCCTTCGGTCCCTTGATGGTAACGGGACACACTTTCAGTAACACCTTAGTAGCATCGGTCGAGTGATTAACCGACGCCACCATCTCGGTTTCGGTCGGCCTGGTGCGGTGTTCGTGTAGCAAGGCGTGGTGGGGGTGGCGGCAACCGTCAACGCCGCACAGATCGCGTTTATCGCATTGTAGGCGACGGTGTTTCCCATTTGCACAACGGAAACACACTCCGCTTCTCTTTATCCATTCCCATCGTTGTTTAACCGTCATGGTTTTAAAGCGATCACATTGCGGCACGTCGTGACGTCCTCCACAACATAGACATTCTTTGTTTATGACGTCATCATTCGTTGCGTATACAGCTGTGCTTTTCTTTCGCTCGAATCGTTGCTTCACGTTCGCTCTCGTCTCGGTAATAACGTTCTTTCTTGTAGGGTTGTAGCTTACGTATGCATACTGTAGGGCTCTGTCGGCCTCTCTCATGAGAAAGTGGGATAGTGTAACGATCTCAGGCTCGGCATAGCTTCCGTAATCAGTTGCGTAGTCGCACCACCTTGAGCGTAGGTGCGGTCCGAGCTTGTCCACAACTTCTCGCGTTAACATCGGATTTCGTAAGTAGCCTCTGTTATCGATATTATCGAGTATGCACACAATGTTTTGTAGTTTGATCGCGAACGTGTTCAACTCACTGGCCGTCGTGCCGGGTCGCGGCAGTCTTTTAATGTCGTCCAGCGCTCGATCGATTATCACTTCTGGCCGTCCGAAGCATTGCTCGAGTGTTTTCATCACAACTTCCGGGTCCACGGCCGTATATAAAAGAGCGGACACCGCTTCCTTTGCTTCATCTTTAAGACAGCTTCTTAATCGTGCCAAGTTCTCGGCTTTACTAAATTTAAATTGTCTAGTCGTATCGCGCATTGCCGCTTTGAACGGCAACCATTCGACCGGCGAGCCGCTGAATGTAGGCAAATCCAGCGCCTGTCGTGGTACCGGCCGATTATGCATCATTTTCTCTAGTGTCAGAGCGAGCTTAACCATTCCCGTGTCGTCATTGTTCGTTTGGTCACGGGGCATCGCCTCTTTCACTGCGTTTTCGTTTTCACGAACGTTTTCAATATATGGCGAATAAGTGAGGTGGCGACCTCTGTCCATCTCACTTGCACGCGCATCCTTTTGTCTCTGTCGCACATTTCCGACTTTATCCGTATCGGGTTCATGCGCGTTCCGACGCCGATC
The DNA here is from genome assembly GCA_963082485.1 of Eudonia mercurella. NCBI lineage: Eukaryota > Metazoa > Arthropoda > Insecta > Lepidoptera > Crambidae > Eudonia > Eudonia mercurella. The sequence continues at coordinate 4,239,191 of OY720034.1, read as the reverse complement.
CAACCATTCATTCACTTTAAGTTGGGTTACATCGGCGGGCAAGCTCTCCGGTTCTATACCCCCTTCTTCTTCAATAACGGCGACTTCGTATGCAAGTCTCTTATTAATCATTTCCGCTTCCAATTGTATTTCTCGCCGGCGTACTTCGGCGAGTCGCTCCTCCGCTAGAAATTGCGCTTGTTTAATTCGTGAGGCGACGCTCGTTGTTGATCGTACCGACGGCGGCCCCGCTCTGGGCGCGTCGGGTGGGGGTGCGTCGTCGTTGCGTCTAACTTCCGTAGTGGCGGTTCCGCGTTCAGCAGTCTCTTGGAGCGGTTCCATTGGCGTCACGGTTGAGGCATTGTTTGAGGGTGATGCGGGTGGTCTGTCAAGCGTTCGTAGTCCCGTTGTCTTCTCGGCTTGGCGTTGATTTCGGGTGGTCGGCATCTTCTTTCTTGCTGCCCCTACTCCTAACAATCTCAAACGGGCACGCTATGTGGGGAACCCGTCCAAGGATGGAGTTCGTGCGGGAGTGGAAAGGTAGGACCTACCCAGCAGAGAGTCGACGTAGACAACGGGGTGCTCGCGTATCGGTTGGAGTGTCCGACAGCTTAGGCAGTGCCTACAGAAAGGACCCCCGCTCCACGACAAACCGTACTGGCGTAGCCGGGCTTAAGCTCGCCTTGAAAAAGGCAAACTGACGACCCTGTCCGATAAGTCGTCCCGCCTTGAACGGCGTTTACTCAGAACGCCCACCGTTTGGCACCGTTAGGTGGCGAGACGTTTTGAGCCGCGGTCCACCCGCGTTAGAACTCGTGACAGAACACAAGTATGTGGTATGTGGTTACTTCCGTTGGTGGTTACGTTGGTTAATGCGTTGGTGGATCTTCAAACTGATGTTGATGGGCGAAAGCTTCAGTTCTTCAAATCCGGCTCGGAGGATCAAAGATACTGTTCGTGACTGGTTGTAGCCCCTACAGATCGGCCGTTGTGCTTCGATGTGGACTGTATTAAAACTCGGTTCTTGATTATTTCTTCTTTATTCTTCTAGCTGGGGTCCGGAGAGCTTACAAAAATCTGCTCTGACCGGCCGTGACTTAAACACATATTAGGTCGGGAACTAGCGACGTTGTGGTACAGCTGCCGGCCCATGTAGGTAGCTTTACATTTTTGACCTAAACAATCTAAACCAACTACCCACATGAGCCGTCGTATTTTATGCAGCTGTCCCTTTCGCTCGGACCTCTCTTTTCTTTACGTATTAACATGTACCCTACGGTATCTCTCGTAATCTGGATACCCTACATATTTATAACTTTCTAAAACTTAATTACTTATTTTAATAAACTTTTCATAGTGAGGCATTAGGCCTCTGGGCACGTTTACCTGGCCCTTATAACTTTAAAAACCTTTAAATCTTTACTTTTTACCAATAAAAGGCACAAAATAAGAATCATTTATTATCAATAACAATAATACCTATACAATACTATAAAACTTAATTAACGCAAATATGTTAACCGTATTACATTTATGCCGTTTTACTTGCTAACTTATACAAATATACAATAGAGACTTCTGTCCGTAACAGTAGCGTATAAAATTTTTAGATTTTTTCATAAAAATAGTTTATATATGTTGTTGAATTTATCCTCAAAATATTTGCAGTTAATAAAATGTGACCTTAGATAAGTATCTAAGGTCACATTTTATTAACAGATATACAAGTATCTACATGTGCTGTGATATGCAAAGGTTCAAAAAAATATTTAAAGATTAATAATAAAGACAACTTTATATACAATTACTTATGTGTTTTATTGACTCTTCCTTTAATTTTAAACTACATGATGAACTCCTAAAAGTACGTACCGTTTGGAATTGGCGGTGCTTGTCCTATTGCAAAGATCGTGTTTAAAGACTTCTCATTTAATTTTTAAACTACATGACGAACTCCTAAAAGTACGTATACTTACTGTTTGGATGTGGCGTTGCTTGTTCTATTGTAAAAATCCGATAACTCGACGGGCTGGCGCAGTGACTATTTCCAGTTAGGTTAATTTATAATACGAGTTTTTCTAAATTCATCATCATCATCATCAGCTCATTTAATGTCCCCACTGCTGGGGCACGAGCCTTCCCTAAGGATGGATAGGGAGAACGGGCCATAAACCACTACGCGGGCCCAGTGCGGATTGGTGATTGTTAACGACTGCTAATGCAGCCGGGACCAACGGCTTCACGTGCCTTCCGAAGCACGGAGAAGCTCGAGATGGCAAATTTTTGGTCACCCATCCCATGACCGGCCTTTGCGAAAGTTGCTTAACCTCAGCACTCGCAGACCAGCCGCGTTAACCACTGCGCCATCGAGCTCCTTTCTAAATTAATCAACCTAAATCTGGTCGCTCAGATCAGACCCAGATGATGCCCATGGAGAAAATAACCATTATCTGTAACGCTAAGATGAAAAGGCCTAATTTTGAGATCATGATAAAAAGTGTATTTTCTCCCGCATATATTTTTAAAGGAGGGACTTACCCTTAATTTATTAAAATTATGTTCACCCTTTACAGTCGTTGTCCATTGTAATAAAATCTTCAATGTTCTCTAAAACTATTGAAGTACTGGTGTTAATTGGTAAATGAGGCATTTGGCATGACTAAATAACTTAGAATCTCTGTTTAATTTATATTTTCATGCAAGATTCACGATGATTTTAGAAGTTTAGCTCGTGGTCCCTCAGTTCACCCATTGTCAAATAAATAATTGTTTATATCTTCGTCCCAATTATCATTTTTAGTTGTTTTATGTATTTGTAGCTGTCACATATGTTGTCACATATGTTGTCACATTGGTTTGGAATGGTAATCTTTTCGGTACATTCAGGCGATTACGCAGAAAAGACGATTTTTGACATTTTAACCTCAAAAACCATGTAGACTGAGGGCCCACCGAAATTGATCCATCCTTCTTCCAGGAATCCGGTACAATGAATTTACAGGCTAAAATAAGGTTTCATATCTCCGTCACAATAGCTCCAGGTAGGCAAATCAGCATTCTGTGAGGTGGGCCCTCAGTTCACATGTTCAAAAAGATTATGCTTAATGGCTTAACTCCCTTTGCTTTTTAATATGGCAGAGAATTACAAAAGCTAAATCTTGTCAGTTGTCACTGTAAAGAAAAAGCGTAGATAATAAAACTATCAAAAGAAGGAACTGTGTCTAAATTGAGTTAATAAAATTTCTTTGGTACCTATCCGATTTAATAACTTAATCATGTCGGTCTTGATTTCAACAAATCTTCGCAGATGTGTTAGTCTGATAAATTTAAGTAGTTTGGGGAGTATTCAAACTGCGTCTTATCATGCTAATGTAAGTTGCGCATTGCTTGTGCAATAACAAGCCTGTGCGATTAGCTTAAAAAATTTACATAATAATTTATAATTATGTCAGTTCTATTTATCCGATTAGGTATTTCAAAGTTAATGGAAAATATTGGTTTTGACAGCAGTTTCTAACGAAAACAATTTTGTGAACTGGTTCACATCCCCCTTCTTCTTTCTCTCCTACATTAATATTGTGCTTTCTATATTTTCCATAACATTTTAATAAACCCAAAAATAAAAATCCGCTCAAATTGATTGCGGGCCTTGTACATCCCTTTTTTGTTATTTACAAGGAAATATAATATTCTTATCTAAAGGAGCTATAGAAATAGAAATTCTGTAGTGCATAGCTAGGTTAGACAAAATTCTGTTATTGTCAACCATGTAAAAGGAAATACAAGAGAGCGTTCCAAAGATGATTTAATTATATACACACCGAAATAAACAACATAACAATAAACTTATAAAAACTAGACTCAGAACATGTTTACTATGAGAAGCTATCAACGAGACTCAATTCACAATGACACAGACACATATGTTCTATTCTCTTTCTTTTAAGAACATAGACAATATTTAAACTTATGTCAAGAGAGTGTTGATTGCAACTGGCCAGCATGTTGCAGCTGGCCAGCATCACTGACCAGTATCCTTTCAACAAACCATACATCAGACAACAGTTTGGTTATGTTAGCAAAGCATAATTTTGTAATTATTACGTACCTATATCTAAATGTGTGGTTGACAAAATGTAAACAGTTCATTTATTTCTTTTGCTTGTTTAGGTAATTGACCACTATGAGAATCCTCGAAATGTCGGTTCTTTGAATAAGAAATCTAAGAATGTGGGAACTGGTTTAGTGGGTGCTCCTGCCTGCGGTGATGTGATGAAGCTACAGATCGAAGTTGATGACAATGGAAAGATTATTGATGCTAAATTCAAAACGTTTGGATGTGGCTCTGCAATAGCATCCAGTTCACTGGCTACTGAGTGGGTTAAAGGCAAGACGGTTGATGAGGCACTGAAGCTTAAGAATACAGATATTGCTAAAGAGCTATCTCTGCCCCCTGTGAAGTTACATTGTTCCAGTAAGTAATAAACTTTTTTGTTTGTGGCATGTTTTGTATCCTATGTCAAACACAACATCCCTTTTACTGGTGATGGCAATATCCCCTTGAGTGTCGATCGACCACAAGGAGGTCGATAACAATTAAAATTTTATTGTGTCTGGTATTAACGCAGATGAGTGTATATAGATATGGCATCATAATTATTTATATAATTATGTAATTCCAATAAGATTGAAAGCCAACGGAAAATATATTATGCTGTACTAGTCAAAGGGTTCAATTAATTTTTAAATGACACTTTTCAACTGTGATGACTTTGTTTTCAATAACATGTATTGTTGTTATTGATAACAACATATTTTAAACTGTCATGGCCATCAACCAATGTTAATTACCTATGTTAAATGGATCCAGTACATCTTTGATCTGTGCCAAAATATTGGATACCAAAAGCAACAAAAAACATGTAATATTTCTTTAATAGATTCTTAATGTTACAGTGCTGGCTGAAGATGCTATAAAAGCTGCATTGTCTGATTATAGAATCAAACAACAAAACCCTAATGAGAAAGAATAAATTATCAAACTGATGGACTGGTGGTATTGTTGAGACAGATCTGTGATTGCTAAGCAAAGGAACTTGAAGATGAACCTTAGGTTATAGACTAGAATATCTATATCCATAGCAAGAAGGATACATTTTTAAGAATGTGCATACTTTTAGAGTTTGCCAGGAGCTGCTATTAAATTGCAGTCTATATAAAATTATGTATTACATTTAATTAACTTAACGTGTTTGTAAAATCGATGTTTGAATAAATTATTGAAGATTATTTTTGGTATATTTATTTTTCAAATATATACTATGGTGGCAACATGACTATGTTGCCACCATAGTATAGTATAGTATAGAGGGAGACTCCCTAATCATGCAACAGTGTTTTTATGGATAGGCACCAGCAAGTTGTTACACCATTGGTCAGGTATGGTTTCTCCCAGCAACAACTTTTAAGAATAAAGCTAACCACTTCCATCTATCCACTCCTAATAACTACCACTGGTACTGTCTGGTCCAACTGTTTTTCCATTTACTGTTATTCTCACTTCATCTATACTAATATTTCTTATTAGCCCTGTATTTACTGGTAAATCTCCAAGCAAACCACACACAACAAAGTAGGCCTTTCATCTTATCTTTCTTTAATTTTCTCAGCATCTGGCAGAACTGATCCGTTGTCTTTTTGCATACTTAATCTGACACACATTTATTGATTTCAGTTTTCTAGCTTTAAAATGCCAGTTTAGGTATGCCTATGTTAGATTCATAATAGTGATGCACAAAAGTGTTTTATGTAATCCCATTATATAGAGCTTGAACCTCTAATATACCTGTACCTGTGCTGACCTGTGCACATCTAGAATCACATTGAGTTGTTTTTTAAGAGTTATATGCTGCCTATGGCTTTCACAGTGTCAGTTTCAGTTTTATGGTTTCTTTTCTTTCTCAGGTTTATGAAACTTAATATACTTGGTTCCTCAAACTGCTTGTAAGTCGGTAGTAAGAAAAAGGCACAATTATGTAATAATATTTATTTTATTTAACCAATCAACATATCAAACTATAATATGTTACAGTGGAACGCGATATACATTTTTTTATGAACATTGTTTTTCAAACTCTTAATTTCTGACTTATATTACGATGCCTAGTTTCTGCAGCGCCAACTGCGCTGCGTCCGCCTTCGCTTGTTTCTTGTTAGCGCTAGCCACGGTTGGCTGGTATTCCACTCCGGCGACTTTTACCTGTAACCGTAAAAATTCATAAGTCTTAGTCGAACATCTTCATGCTTCATTTGTTACAACTATCTGCCTCACTCAGAGATTCCGTTTTGAGACTTTTAATAAAGTTTAAAAAGTTTTTTGGAATAGTTAGTCGAATTTGTTGTTCATTATATAATTAATTATCAAGCAAACAAATTATTTTGTTGCAATCTTTTTAGAGGCCTTAAAAACAGAGTTTCTGGGAAAATTTATGAGATAGTATATTACGAGTGTCCGCTCCAGGATAATACAGTTATTGTGCTCCGGCAGTCAAAAGATAAGATTTCATGAGACAGTATCTAATCAGGATAATTCTTGCCTTAAAGTCTAAACCAAATTTCAAAAATAGTGATTGCTGATAATAGTAAATGGCTAAATAAACATACAAATCTCAGAATCACCAAAACCTGCATATCAAAAAAATGTTTTGTTAAACTGTCCCACTCCCACAGCTAATTGTGGCTATCGTATGATAAATATCGGATGAAAAAAGCGGGCAGAGTGTATACTCTGCCCGCTTTTTTCAGTACCGCATGCCGTACTTGTTTGAGTACAACCTAAGTACACGCGGGGAGAAACCTCTTCTAAAATCTCACAGGGGCAGGAGCAACGACCAATAACCAAGCAAGAGGGAAATAGTGAGATGAGGCTACGACTTTTACATAACTAGAATAACTAGTGGTCGCCTAGTGGTCGAAATTCAACCGTAATTTTATTAAGGCTGCACGGATTGTATCCTAAGCAATGAAAAATTAAAAAAAGAGCGAATGTGAGTTTGGATTGGCATTGACAGATTTCGGCCGGTCTTCCATTTTTGAAATTTTCGAAAAGAGTATATATGCGTGTGTGTCAAATACATGGTAGTGTGTGTAATGTTTGTTTTATTGATTTAATGTAATTTTATGCGTAATTAAAAAAAATATTAACATCGTTCTATATATCAACTATAAGTGTGTGAAATTTCATACTCCTCCGTCCACACAATTTTCGTAAAAAGGGGTACAAAGTTTTTGTTGCACATATTAATATAGACAATCGATTCGTTGCCAAACCATAAATAAGCGGCCTTTGCATTAAGACAAGCTTGACTCGCTGCAGCCAGACAAAATTCAGATGTGTTTCCATACATCAACTTCACAACTGACTATGGTTCTATTACGCTATCATAAAATTGTTTCTTTTGGTAATACTGTTAAATAAAATTATAAAACAAAATAAACTATGCCACATACATGTACCTTGAACAAGAAGTTCTTCTTGTGGTCGGGGCCACACTCGAAGCACAGGTTGTACTCGGGCGGGCCCAGCTTCTGCTTGGAGCAGTACTCGCCGAGCAGCGACACGGGGTGCTTCCCGCCCGCAACCAGCGGCGCGGGTCCGCCGCGGCCTCGGCATTGGCGCTGGCCCTTATTCACCTGGCGGCATTCGGATTGTGTTCAGCCTGTGCTTTCAAGGCTCTCAATCTCTGTCACTCTTATCTAAGAACTTTAGAGCAATACAGAAATGATCTTGATACAAATTCGGATGTTGTTTGATAGGATTATAAAAACACTACATAAAAGTAACTGTACGAAGGGCGTGTTGAATTGCATGTTTTTAGTGTTGCGGAATTATCGATATTGTATTATCGAGTAGTTGACCTCGTATAAGACCTTCCCAATAGCGAGACTTTTAATAGGTTGATAAAATACAGGGTGTCCCAAAAATCAACGTCAAGCCGAAAATGGTTGATAGGCCAGGTGGTGAGAGTTATCAGAAAAATAATAAAAAAAATCTAAGTTAAGTACTTTTCAAATTATTGACATAAATGTTTTTTTTTGAGAAAATTGACAACTTGTGATGGTCTTTTAAGTACTGTGACTACAAATCTTTACTTTTCATAAAAAAACAATATGTGGTGTAATCCTCAATAACCCTTCTGTTAACTACAGTCTAAAATTAAAACACAACTGCCTCAGTTTTAAAGAAAATATCACTTTTTTGCCCCACCATGTAGTAAAAATTATTACATCGCCCAACTTTAACTGACTGTACTGAAAAAAAAATGTACTAGGCTATTTCGGCAAGTGACTTTAAAAGTTGGCGTATTTAGTCAGGATTCCAAAAAGGTATAATACTAGCTAGATTATTTATCAAATAAGAAAAAAAAAACATTTTTCGAAAGAAACCCGTTATTAAGCTAATTCTTTTTACTCAGAAAAAATGCTTTTATTGCACGTTAGGCTTTCTCTAAGTCCCTAATTTTCAGGTAAAAGTTTGAGTGAGATGGATAATGACCTTTTTAGTCAAGTGTGAGCGAGACAGATAGATACGCCACAACCAGGCTTTAATAATATGACAAAATTGTTTGTTAAATATGGTTAAATAAAGTTTTAAATAAAATGCAATAATTAATATTCAAAGTTTATTCAACTTATAGCAAATGCTCAAATTGTTTGCCTTCAGCTTCAATGCAGGCCCTACATCTTCTTAAAAAAGATCGTTTTACTAAACGAGCGTATCCTCTATTATTTATGATTTCAACCGCATCCGCAATTTTTTGGCGCAGCTCGACTATGTCTTCAATGGGTTTAGAGTAAACTTTTTCTTTCACGGCTCCCCAGAAAAAGAAATCCAACGGATTTAAATCAGGTGAACGGGCTGGCCATGAAATTGATCCAGACCGCCCTATCCATCTATCCGGGTATTCTTGGTTTAAAAATTCTCTGACTGGGCGAGCAAAATGTGCTGGGCAGCCATCTTGTTGGAACCACATGCTTCCGTAAATGCTTAGCGGCACATCTTCTAATAATTGTGGTAGGTTGTTTTGTAAGAAGTCCAAATAGACCTCGCCGGTTAAGTTCTCCGGCAGCTCAAATGGTCCAATAATTTTCCCATTTACAATGCCGGTCCACATGTTCACTTTAAAGCGATACTGCGATCTGTCTTCTCGCATCAAATGTGGATTTTCCACATGCCACTCATGTAAATTGTGGAGGTTCATGTAACCATCCTTTTTGAACGTTGATTCATCGGACCATATTATTTTGTCCAAGAATCGCGGATCGTCCCTGTGCTTTTGCAACATCGTTTGACAAAATGTAACTCTTTCAGGGTAATCACGAGGTAAAAGACATTGTACTCGTTGTACGTGGTACGGGTGGAGCTCGTTTTTCTTTAAAATTCGGTGAACGGTACTTTTAGACACTCCTGTCCTCAATTGAATTTCACGTACTGAGGTACTTCGATCTTGTGCGACTTCTTGTAGAACTGTGTCCTCGTAGGGTATGAGGGTTCTTCCCTCACTAGCCATTTGATTTGGAAATCGACCCTCTAAGAGTGACCGGTGAACATTCACAAACACTCGATGATCCGGATAACGCTGAGCGTTTGGATATCTCTCTCGATAAAGTCTAGCTGCAGCACTTGCATTGCATCTGCATTCCCCATAAATGAGGTGCATGTTTGCATACTCTTCAACAGTGTACCGAGATGGCATGGTGGTAGTCACACTTTACAATCACGCGATCAGTATAGTCCAGAAGAAAGCCAGAGTCGTCAGAAACGGTCAGATAACAAATCCAATTCACAAGGCAAACGAGTCCAATACACAAAGCCGTAAGTTGTAAGCACGAAATCAACACGAATACAGAAAGATGCGCAGTAAACGAAGGAGCGTAACGTACTGCTGCAGTAATGCATATTGTGCCTGTGGGTCACTGTTTGGCCAAGATGGCGTCACTATCCGTTTCACTCACACTGGCCTAAGTGGCGTATCTATCCGTCTCACTCATCTTGGTAAAAGTGGCGTATCTATCTGTCTCGCTCACACTTGACTAAAAAGTTCACTATCCATCTCACTCAAACTTTTACCTGAAAATTAGGGACTTAGAGAAAGCCTAACGTGCAATAAAAGCATTTTTTCTGAGTAAAAAGAATTAGCTTAATAACGGGTTTCTTTCGAAAAATGTTTTTTTTTTCTTATTTAATAAATAATCTAGCTAGTATTATACCTTTTTGGAATCCTGACTAAATACGCCAACTTTTAAAGTCACTTGCCGAAATAGCCTAGTACATTTTTTTTTCAGTACAGTCAGTTAAAGTTGGGCGATGTAATAATTTTTACTACATGGTGGGGCAAAAAAGTGATATTTTCTTTAAAACTGAGGCAGATGTGTTTTAATTTTAGACTGTAGTTAACAGAAGGGTTATTGAGGATTACACCACAAAATTTTTTTTTATGAAAAGTAAAGATTTGTAGTCACAGTACTTAAAAGATCATCACAAGTTGTCAATTTTCTTAAAAAAAACATTTATGTCAATAATTTGAAAAGTACTTAACTTAGATTTTTTTAATTATTTTTCTGATAACTCTCACCACCTGGCCTATCAACCATTTTCGGCTTGACGTTGATTTTTGGGACACCCTGTATAATAATTACAGAAAAATCAGTCTCTTTGAAACGTAAAACGAAATAAGTTTTTTATTAGTAATAATTGAAAAGTCAATTTTTATTAAATCACTAGCTTTCGGCTTGATTAAATTAATTCAGTCTTAATCACCAAAGGAATGCATGGTTACTGCAGGATAAAGAGTCTCTCGGTCTCTCTCTCTCTCTAAATAACAAAATGTCAGCCACTTAATTAAAATAATACTCGTGCCTTCCTTCCCAGAACACAACTGAATATAAGCAATATAATTTAGTTGTTGCTCCACTTTACGGACAAAGAAACCCTTTCACGGTTTTAAAAATAATTAAAATACTATAAGTTACACTATGTGTCACAGAATCCGTGTAATGAATAATGTTGGCTGACTTGCACTAAGCCTGGGCTCTACTAGCAATTATCTATCAAAGAAATTTAAGCGAAATCACATGCTGAAAATACCTTTTTGAAAACGTTACTTTTGAGAATAAAAGCTGACGCAACAAATATAGCTAAATATTATGAAACTAGATATTTGTTACTAAATTACGATTACATAAGTATGTTTAGCAAGTGCTATATTTTACAAGTACCCACATTCTTTGTAACTGATGTGATGATTCAAGAAATAAATGAGAATATATACATTATTCAAAATGATTTAAAATGAAAGAAAGAGAGGAGCTCGATGGCGCAGTGGTTACCGCGCCCGGCTTCGAGTGCTGAGGTTAAGCAACTTTCGCAAAGCCCGGTCATCGGATGGGTGATCAAAATTTTATCATCTCGAGCTCCTCCGTGCTTCGGAATGCACGTAAAGCCGCCGGTCCCGGTTGCATTAGCAGTCGTTAACAACCGCCAACCCGCACTGGGCCCGTGTGGTGGTTTATGGTCCGTTATCTATCCATCCATAGGGAAAGCACGTGTCCCAGCAGTGGGGACATAAAATGAGCTGATGATGACAATGATGATGAAAAAAAAACTTAAAACCGTCGTAAAAAAAGTAAAAGTATGACTCACCCCTTTGTTTTGTCTGCTACTGACCTCTTCTTTGGCCTGTAGGCCGCGAGTGTCGAGCTTCACCTCCAGCAAGAGGGGCTGCAGAGTGCCCGTTCCTTCTTTGCCCAGACCCTGCCCCGGAGTCCAGCCCATTTTCTGCAGTAGGTGCATTCCCATGCCACCTTCTACCGGCGCAGCTCTTACCAGTTGGTCCTATACATTACATTGCGAATTTAGAAATTTACTTACAACCTCCTTTTTGTTTGTTTAAAAACTTATTCGAGTCCTGGCGACTTAGGAAAGTTAAGTTTAATTTTTTTTTTATTATTTGGAATACATAGATATACCTAGTTTTGGTTAAAACAGGTTACATTCATGATGACTTAAAGTTCTTTCGTTATCGACATGACGATTAATTTTGAAAACAGCTAAGAAATTACACACAAAAATTTATTTCTGTCGTCGTCGACACTGCTTGATAGAATTGTTAAAAAGTGATGTTTGGCCTATTCCCCCGAGCTCTGTATCCATTTCCTTCTTGGTGTTGATAATATCCGTCCCTGCGGTTATATATATACTTACCTCAGTGAAGCGCATAGCATTTCCCCTATCATGGGTCGACCGTAGGGTAACTCAGTGCGCGCATCTCCTTATCACTTAAAAGCTGCAACAAATATTCACGAATTCCCCATATAAGGCCACGTTATTCTACAAGCTGAGACTTTACTGCGAATATAGACATTCTTTTACTATGGTCTCCTGATTTCTTACGATACAAAGCTTGTAGAATTACTAGGCTTTAATATTTAGTTCGTGGGTGCGACTGACTCAATAATACTGAAGTAATTTATATAAAATGGTGATGGTAAAATTGCAACATAAATATAACGGTAAATCAATACATGGAATACGAAAAATCTTTTAAATAAATAAATACTGTATGTATTTAAACATTGAAATATATTTAATTTAAGTAATAAAGTATATAACTTTATAACAAACAAATACATGGAATTTTAAAAGATAGCTTAAAATAAAATAACAGTCAGTCAATAAATGAGGGGAAAACTGAATATTTGTATGCAAACACTGGTAATGATGAATGCTATGCCGTTTGGTGGGTGGCATGACAATTATCATTACGCCGTCGCAAACGATACGGGGTGTAAGGAGTGAACTGCACGAGTTCTCTCTTTACACGATAGACGTGAGTGGCGGTGGCAACAACATAACACCCATACTTTGTTTACAAAGCAAGTTAAAACTGTAGCCGTAACGTTTTGACATTGAAATGTTAGCATTTGTAATGAAACAAAATATATATAGTTTTTTTTTTCTTTTCATTCACCGGTAGCTTGGGCCCTGCCCCGCTGCTGGTGGTACTCTAGGATTAGGTTTTTATAATGTTTTATATTAAAATATTGTAAAAATCTAGTTTTAAGAAAGAAAATAATTAAAGGTGATAATTATACATAATATATTGAAATTAAAATAGAAATACCACTTCCCACGCCCTTGTGTGGGTTGTTCTTTCTTTTTAAAAACGTAGACATTCTTTGAATTTATATCTTTAAAGTTTAACTGTTAAATGTTTTAATCATAATGGTATAAGAAAGTCGAAACACATAACATCTCAAATCAAGGTCAGCTAATTTTGGCAAATCTACAAGTTTGCAATAACGTCATCGATCGTCAGAATAACAAATGACGCGTGAGTTGATATAATGCTTTCGATTTTGTCACTTTTAAATCTTGTAGTCATGATTACCGTAATTGGTAAATGGTGACTAATAAGTTTCATTTGAAATGATAACTCATTTCCTAAGCGTGTATTGTGCTGTCTTGGCAGTGTCGTGAATTTCGTCGCACCGTTTTGCAGCGAACGATACCAATCATTATTTATTATGTGCTCGCACATTACACTATCCGTGACAGTACCTAATATACAAATAAGGCGTTTGTGTATTGCTTGTATTAAGTAAAATTTACATTGTTTTTTAAAACTTTAAAACTGACACAGTTAGTTTCGGAGTCACTTTGTATTAAGCCTTAACGCTTTGTATTGAGAGTTTTTTTTTGGAGTTTGCTGATTGCGTCACACGGCATTTTCAGCTTCACCGGGCTTTTTTAGGGCGGCGAAAAACTAAAGAGTTTCTCAAGCCGTGTGAAACGAAGTACCTTCGGAGGTTTTCCAGAGGGAACGGCAACACGCACTAGTGCGTGATGCCGTGCCCTACTAGATTCTCTAAGACGTTCGGATCGGATCGGGAGTTTTTCTTTACATAACAATGCTCGTAACTGCATGGAATCAACTAGCCGAAAAACTTACTTAACAAGTCAATGCGACCAAAGTTGCACGACATTGCCAGTACGCTGCACAAGCAAAAGCTTTTTACTGTTTTAGCTCTATGAAGGTTTATCGCAAGCAAAAATTATCTATCACTGTCACATGTATGGCATTAGAAAGAGACTAAAGTAGTTTGGTCTATGTTGTTGCCACTACCGCTAGTGTTCAGAACCGGTCAGAAGGTGTAATACGCTGTGTATTATAAGTTCTGACCGTGGCGTCGATACAGCATCAGTGTACGCGAATCCCGACCGACGGTGCTTTGAGCTGAAATAAAAGTTATTTCAAGAGGCTTTAAAGTATCAAATGCAACCACATATTTGCTACACGTATTTTGGTGAGATTTGAATAATAACAGTTGGTAAAGAATTTAGATTTTATCATCAATAAGTATTTCTTCAAATTTATTTGCTTTAAAGAAAAAAGGGATTTTGTTATAATTAATTATCAATATTTTGTACGAGTGTAAAATTATGTTTAATAATAAACACAATTTATCTTCATATTGGTAAACGTAACAAAACACGATAACATTAATATGTGGTTTCGGTTGACACTTTTAATATTTTTTTTATCATAACGTTCTTTAATCATCGCTAAAGATATTCATGTGCCTACCTAATTTATGATATTTAAACATAATTGTCAAGTTCAACAATTAATTCGAAATAAATATATAGAATAATAGTAATTAAGTTTTTACCAGTCAACTTAGTCCTTAAAGTGATGCAAAATCCAACACATAATTCAACTGACAGTATTAGAAGATAAACAGATAAAATTTTCGCCAACTTAGCAAATAGTATGTCCGCTTTAAAAACCACACATTGGCAAACCTAATTATACTCAATTATATTGCTAAACATGTATAAACCTACCTTCCCTGACACGCACGACTTCCCAATAAACGTAAGGCGAAATACGAATTGTAACTGAAAACAGATGGTCTCATGGACATGTACACAATAAGTGCATGAATAAGTTAGTAACAAAAGTATAGACAGGAACTAATAAAATATATGGAGGCGTTGTTAAAGGTGCAAATCATAAGAACAAAAGTAAGTTATGTAAGTGTATAAATATGTGTTACAATATATTATAAAAAGGTGTTTTAAATTTAAGTATACAACATGTCACAGAATGAACGCACATCCTCAGACACCCCAATTAGAATATTTAATTATAATTAAAAAACATGCAAAATAATTTTACTTTTATTTAATTAAATTGGTTTATTTAAGTTATTAGTAATACTCATCGAGGGCAAACAGTATGGACATATTAGCGCTTTAGCCTACCGACCTACCGCAATTTAAGAAGCTCATTATTACATTGACTTACGTTTTATTTTCGTTTGTTTTAACTATTTAACGAAGGAGTGATTGTAATTTCAATAAGTTTTAATAATTTTGGAAAAAAAAATTACCTATATTTTAAATTTTTTAATCGATTGAGAAGCCGATTTATAACAAACTACTTTCTGGGTGTGCGCTTAACCTGTTACACGTTGTATAATTGTATGTAAATAGATTAAGAAACTTATATTATTAGCCTTAATAATATTTACTAGTATTCAGTAAGAAAATGGCGTTAATATAATAATTAAAAGAAAAATAAACTTCCCTGACATTTCCATTAAAATTACAATCGAACCGACGAATATCTATGTGATGATTAAAGAACTTAGTCACAAGCCTTCTGTAACGGTCAGTTTGCAGCAGCTGTGGTGTAGGTCGTACCTTCTTGGCCCACGCCTGGGTGCCACTGGCTAGCTCCCGCGGCGTCAGTATCTGTGCCCCCGTCGTTCCAGTGAATTCGCCGAGTGTCGATTTTGATGGACCCCAACCAAACTGTAAAAGTAATATAAATAAGAACTAACTGAGACTATTTTATGGTGATAGATTTACGTTTTTAATTCAAAATTCTATTTTTAATGTCATGAACTGATGATGAACATCTTTCCGCTCGCTTTATATATAAGCTATTTGTGGTAGTGATTTCGTGAAATGGGACGGAATTTATTTATTTATTTATTTTATTGTGATAAAAACGACATACATCTATTACATTTAACACACAATTGAAAAGAAAATTAAATAAAATAAACATTAAAAATTTAAAATGCAAGCCCATATACAATGCAAGTCAGAAAAATTAAATAAAATTCAAAAAAAATTACTGCAAAATTGGAAAATACAGAATATTAAAAACAAAACAAAAATAATCATTCGGCATTCTCGCTATCCGGGATGCCAGTAAAGCTCCATTGATCACCTAATGCTTCACAATATTTTAATAATGCCGGCATAATTTGTGACCAGTTATCAAACGAAAAATCAAAATCAGTGTTGGTGTCACGGAGTGCATTGAGGTGCCGCAGAGGTCGAACCAAGGGTGACATCGCACGTGCCACGGTACGGCCTCGCTCATCAAAAAACAGTTTATGTTGCCGATTAGGACCGCGTCTACTTGTAGGAGGTTCTAGTTCGCGCGGGACAAATAGCACACACAATAAATTATGTAAGAGAAGGCTGTCAATAGATCCTCTAAGAGTTTTGAGGCATATGGTGAGCTGGTCAATCATCCTTCTCACTTCCTGAGAGTTGAAGCCTAGATGTCCAAGCAAAAATTTTGTTGGGTACATAAATGGATAATAACCATGGACTTTCTTGTATAGAAACCTCAAAAAAGCTTTTTGAACTTTTTCGAGCATACGCACATAGGTGACATGATGTGGATTCCATACACATGCACAAAATTCAAGTTTGCTTCTAACTAAAGAGTTATACAAGGTCTTGATAACTGTGGGATTTTGGAAATTATTGGCATTTCGCAACACAAAGCCCAAACGCCGATAGGACTCTTTGGCAAGGCCGGCTATATGATCATGAAAGGTCAGCCCGCGGTCGAACGGAACGGAAGTATGAGTAACAGTGTAACAGGAAGTCGGGGAAGCGCGCGCCATTTTGTAAATTTAAAATCGATATTATGACCATGACATATTATTATTAATTGTGACATATTGTGTCAATTGACTTTCAAAGGTCATTTTGATATGTCAAATGTCGTCTAATGAGTTTTTGCTGCATTTATTTTATAGTTATAAAATGATGTAATACTTGACCCATTTTTTTCAGAATATAATGTTAAATTGCTTATTACTCGTAAGGCTCGCTCGTTGTTTTCTATAATGCGGACGTTGGAATTGCTAAACAATGGGGATGTTGACAGCAACAACCAATATTTCCAGAACATTAAACAAATAAATGAAATCACGTGACAGTTCTTTAAAACATTGACCTATTTTTTATTTGACCTAAGCATGAATTTCTGTAACCTAAAAAGTTATTACTGAACACTGAATTGACGGAACAAAATAGTGACATCACAGTTCGCCATTCCCATACAATTTATATTTAAAAACTAGCTGTACCCCGCGGTGTACCATTTGTCATTGCTTCTCCACTCCTATTAGTCATAGCGTGATGTAATATAGCCTTCCTCAATAAATGGACTATTCAACACAAATATAATTTTTCAATTCGAACCAGTAGTTCCTGAGATTAGCGCGTTCAACCAAACAAACAAACAAACTCTTCAGCTATATAATATTAGTATAGATATCGTGACAGTTGCTAAAAGGTTTATCTATTGACTAATCAGTCAACTACCCAATACAACACACTTAGTATTACTAAGAAATAAAACTATTTCCGTGATCCGGGATTCGACAACAAAACATTTGGTGGTTTTTACAACTCTTAATCTTGTCTCGTCAGCAACTTTAGGTAATTTTCCTTAATTCAAACAAATACGAAACATACTCGCCCATCTGGGAATTAAACCTAGGACCTCCGGATTTGGAGTCGAACGCTTTTGACACCCGACCACCGAGGCAGCTATAATATTTACAGAGAATACTCACGCCTAATGTAGTAGTAGCCAGTTCGTTTTCTTCTTGTTCTTTGCGAATCATCGCGATCTTCTGAGATACTATTGCTGCCACATCCTGCAAAAAGATTTTACTAAATTTTAACTTTAAACAACAATTATAAGTACAATTTCACCATTCTCTCTATAATACTAATATATCTCTATAATACTAATACATATTTAGTAGGGAAATGAGGATAAGGGACTAGGGGAGGAAAGACCCTAGGGGTACCACGAAGTTGTCGAATCTTCGAATCTTTTACGTCTTTTTACTGAAATCTTCTAGTGTATGTGATAAAATACTGTACTATTTCTTGTGAAAAAAATTCACTTGACTGAATCTATTAAAATGTTAAACATGTGGACCCAAGCATACGTACTGCAGCATATTAAGTAGTAAGGTTGACAACCATACTATAAACTAAAGTCACAAAAAATATATTTTGAAACATTTAATAGAGCATTCCAGGCTCTCAGTCCAAACTTGATTGTGCCGATGATTACATTTTGAATTATATTATAACTCATTGTCGTTAGAATATATATTTGTCGATAACTTTCAACAATGGTAAATAAAAATAAAAATAGCAGTTTGGCCGAATCTGGACGACCATCAACATTATAGATAAACTTGTTAGTTATAATTTCAAATCACTTACAATCTTGGGCGGCTCGATGCCGGGCGGGTAAGCCTGCGGACCCGGCGCCGGCAGCGCAGGAACCGACGCCAGTTCTGGCGAATTCAAATAAATTCAATTGAAACCACGTACATTTGCTCAAATCGGTGACGTTGATGAAGCGTCGTCAAAACCGTATACAGGACATTTGGTAATAGATGTAAAACCCCGAAAGATAGCCATGCCACCAAGTAAAAATACCATGATAATGTGCAAAATCATATTTACTTAGTTTACTTTTCACCATAACTGTCAAAAAGTTATGTGCCACAACTTTACAAAGTTTTTAATGACTACTTGTGAAATAGGTCCATTGAAATCGTTCGAGCCAATTTGAATAAGCATCTACTATTATCAAAAATGTTTTACTATTTATCGGACCGAGAAAATCTAAGTGAGTAGTTAGGGCGTCAGTGGCACTCGCGGGAAAGCCGTGCGCTGCAGCTACGTGCAAGCTACGCAAGCGTCAGCTAGGCGTTCGATCGCGGCAGACATACCTACCAGACCAAAACCTATGACGGATCTTTTCTTTTATTTTTGTTACACCTTTAATGACTTTTATGTGATTGATTTAATATTTTAATTCGTAAACTATTAGGTATAATCAAGAGACAGTTATTTTTCATCGAAAACCCCCACCTGTGGCTTTAAAATATGTACATTTTAAAAGTAATTCAACAACTGTCGATATAGCACCGCGTCTTTCTCGCTAGCCTTTTGTACGTAAAAAAATCCCCTTCGTAAACAAAACGGACATACGCAGACCTATGTACCGTAAGGATGACGCAACATTGATTATCGTAGTCAAGAGCTCCGGTGGCGGTGTCCACAGTCGGCGGGCTCCCGTCGCTCACTGACATACTTAGAAGTGTTGCCATGTCTAAAATGTGTTTGACGGTGAAATGATTGAAAAAATAGGGTAGTTTGTAAGAAATTATTGTAAATGTACTTATTGAAAAACGGTATAACTACGGAGTATTACTTTAACTTAAAAAGCAAAACTACATTAAGATATTTTTTTATTAATTACAATATTAAATTAGCTCTTTAAAAATTTACCAAAACAATCGACGAAATAAAAATTATGTAAATGTCTTGATTTTAATTACATTTTGTGTTAAAATCAAGATATTTTTATATTTTAATTGGTGCAGCCAGCCGCCTATGACTTAATATTTCACTTATGTAGTACACTTACAGTTACATTTATAATAATGAAGAAAATTACCAAACAACCTGTATAACGTAAAAAGATAACACTTTCAAACTTTTGTATTTCATTATGATTCATTTCATCATCAGGTCATTTTTATGTCCCCACTAATGGGGCACCACGCAGGCCCACTGCGGATTGTTGGTTGTTAACGACTGCTAATGCAGCCGGGGCCAACGGCTTTACGTGACTTCCGAAGCACGGAGGAGCTCGAGATGATACATTTTTGGTCATCCACCCATCCAGTGAACGGCCAATGCGAAAGTTGCTTAACCTCAGCACTCGCAGACCAGGCGCGTTAACCACTGCGCCATCGAGCTCCTCATAATTCATTTATTGAATTTTAATTCGTTTGACGGGGTTTAGCACCGTGACCATGGCTAATGCAACATTATTTTTGTTTTCGGTAACGCCTTCCAATGAAGAAAAATAGTCACAATGAGGATTCTCCAACGCCAACTTCTCAAATTCTCTAACATAAATAATATAAATAAATAAATATTATTTGCAATATAAAAGTACTCAAGACTTACGTGATCCCGAAGTGAAACCAGTGAGGTAAGCGGGGGCAGGTTTTTCTGGTGGAGCCGGCAGCGGTAGTGGCTCCCTGTACAAAGTAAAAACGAATCTATTGCATACAAAATAAAGAACTGATTCCTTTTTATATTGTTAGAAAACTGGCGTTCGACTGTCTCTGCTTCAGGGTGCCAAGTGCAAGTTTCTTTCGCTATTCGATCACGTTAACGAAAACGAGAATTTGTATGGCAAAATGTTAACTCTTCTCATATGCCGCCAGGAGGCGCTGCTTCAATGCGATACTAATTTTCTGTAGTTTCAACCCTTAACATGGTACAGCAAGTCAAATTTCTCTATTGGTTGTCATCTTTATTTCAACGGAATAAAGTTTTAATTATGGTGTTCAATATATGGACAGATATTTATAAAGGGTTATAGCATAAACCGTTGGTGTGTGCTGTTAGTTTGCTCTTTACAATTTACCTTTCTGCTTTTAAATATACTAATTATTTATTATGCTACGGCCACACTATCGCGGTATCACGAACATTTGCCGTTTTCACGACAAGCAAAAATTACTTTTTTGACCGTGTTCTGAAATGTGACTATTGCTTGGCCTGACTTGTCGTGAAAACGGAAAATGTTCGCGATACCGCGATAGAGTGGCCGTAGCATTAAACATACATTACAAGTTTACGCGAACACTACACATTGAAATGACCCAGTCTCCCTGTGACCACGGACCCTGCAAAGGGTTCGAAACGTCAGGATAAACATTAAAAAGTAATGTGTAAAATAAACGCGAGTAGATCAGTAAAAGTTGTTTCATTCCATATATTACAATGTTAATAAGAGTGCCTCCTGTGGAGGCAGGTCTGCTCTTGCTTATTATTACTTATCTTATTTTTATTATTATTATACTCGTATACTTTAACTTTGTTTTTCTTAGATAATTTTTGACTTCTATTAGTACTGTATGACATTGTGAAAATTGAAATTGGTAGGTACCTGATGTAATTTTTGCAAACATAGATTTTTTTTTTATTTCGTTCTATTTTGGATGTTGTGATTGTCCTTTTATGATAGGGCATTTTCCAATATTTTTGACGCTGTAAGGGAGAAAAGAGCTTGACACTTGCTGAGTTTCTTGCCGGTTCTTCTCAGTACAAGGTCTCCCGCCCAGAGTAGACTTACGAACCGATGGCATAACGACGTTCATAAGAGCTATTTGTAGCCTAAACTGAATAAATGATTTTGAATTTGAATTAATGTTAATGTTAATAACTTACTTAATTATTTCAGCCGGGGGCTCAGCCTTGGTTGGTTTGGTATTCAGTTTAGCAACTTGCTGCAAAAACAATAAACATTTCAATGTTTACATTAGTGTGCAGACATAAATAATAATATTCTGTAACCATAAACAAAACCCGTTTTGTCAGGGCTACTTTTGTTACGGCAAAACGAATATAATTATGGTAAACTGTGTTTAGTCAAAGCCATTACCCATCATTCTAGTTGTTGGCGACTGGCTGGTTCAAACCTTTTTTACTACTCAAATTTAAAGTGTACCTATTTATTTTCTAAGACTTTATTGACAAGTTGTCAGTTTATTTTCCATGAGTAATTGTACTTTAATAAACTTATTAAATATTTACAAATAAGTACTACATGTTTCCAACAATTATTATATAGTCCACTACTCCATAACAGTAGTGATGAATTGATTTCAATGATGGAGGCCTTTACCCAGCCGTTGGACAGTTATAGATTATTTACTTTTAAGTTAGAAGTTATTATTATAAAAACACAAATGTTGAAAAAAATTCCACAAGCAGAATTTTGAACCTGCACCCTTCTGACATTCCGGTTCAGGTGCTCTTCCAATTGAACTATCGTGGTTCTAACCAGCCCGCCGAAACTATTCAACACTTTTTTACTTTGAAAGCCAAAGGTGCCCATTCAATGTCAACAACTACCGTCACTAACATCCGATCATAATATTTTTACAAATATTAAAGATCAGTTAAGAAGTAAGCAAGCTATTTATAAATGTTCAAATAGGAAATTTTTTCAACATTTGTGTTTTTGTAATTTGTTTGCAACAAAATTTGCGTTAACAATTATTTGAACATTTATTATTATAAGCTAATTTAAAAGTTATTAATTGAATTGAATCAAATAAAATTTCAACTATACTTTACTTTTTGCTTTAACACTTTTGTTTGTTAGTTTGGACTAAAATGGGTTTTGATGGTAACATTAAGGGTTGTAAGTTTGTGTATTTACCATATCTTTCTTAGGCGGTGAGACGGGCACCCATTCTGATGCTTTCTCTCTATGCTGAGATCCAGAGGAGACGGGAAACTGTAATCGAAGCTCGTCCTTGTTGGCTACAGTAGCCGTTGACTTTATAGGTAGTGGAGCGCCACCCTAGAAATTAAATTAGTTTTTAAAATTTAATGAGAAGCCAACGGCAATTTACTTATACAAAGTATAATATTAAAAACAGTTATAACTTAATCATTGTGTGGCATCGCGCGAAGTGATACATATCAATTAAAATATATATATTTAAATGGCTTGTATGACATTAAAAAAGAAATACAGACAATTTTGTCACAGAAAACTCACCCTTATATTCATCACAATAGGAGCCTTTTCCTTCACAAGGAATGGGTGATGGAATGCAATAGTGTCTTCATTCTCACTCATAGCTTCATCATTCGATGAGACTGAAGATAGTTCACCCAATGCTTCTTTCTTTGACAAGTGTTTGCAGAAGTCTGTCAGCTCGTCAACAGATTTACCTGTGAAAAACTCATAGTTGCACTAACACAATAAATATTGACTTTTAAGATTTAGTACCATTTGATTTTGATGATGATGATAAATAAGAATTATATCCCAGTTATGATAAAGGTTACAGAAACCATCAATAGTTTAAGCCGAAGAGCAGTTGTCTTAGCTACCAAAGGTCGTGTGTTTACAATCCCCATCAAGACAAGACAAGACAAGACAGACGTTTCAACAGTTCCTAAAGTAAAAAAATCTGATGCTGAACCCTATTTTTAATGATTAAAAGAATAATTGACCATGTTAAAACGATAAAAACAACCAACTTCAACCACCACCGCTACATTATTGCTATTTTCTTTCTTATTATGGTGATTTTCTAAAAAGTACTAAAACAATTTTTTTAAAACTTCCTCTGAAGTAGGACCTACCAAACAAAAAAAGAATCATCAAAATCAATTCATAATTGGCGGAATGATCGTGTAACAAACATATAAAAAAAACATACAGTCGAATTGAGAATCTCCTCCTTTTTGGAGTCGGTTAAAAAGTGTCGATCAATGGTTTTCTCGGATCAATGGAGAAGCTCGATGGCGCAGTGGTTAACGCGCCCGGTCTGCGAGTGCTGAGGTTAAGCAACTTTCGCAAAGGCCGGTCATAGAATAGGTGACCAAAAATGTATCATCTTGAGCTCCTCCGTGCTTCGGAAGGCACATAAAGCCGTTGGTCCCGGCTGCATTAGTAGTCGTTAACAACCACCAATCCGCACTGGGCCCGCGTGGTGGTTTATGGCCCGTTCTCCCTATCCATCCATAGAGAAGGCTCGTGCCCGCTGGGACACCCCCACTGCTGAGTGGGGACATAAAATGAGCTGATGATGATAATTAATGGTTTTCGTTCCACACTGGTGCTTTTAAAAAAGTAAATAGTAAAAGCTTTTGATTGTGCCTCACCCCCCGATTGTATAGCAGCCATGACTTGGTTGCGGGTGTGCGGCGGCAAGGCGGCCGCGCCCGCCGGCACCGCGCCGTTCTTAAGCATGTTGATGGCATTCCTACGAGCCACCTCTAAGAGGCGTTTCTTCTCACTGTCCGCTAGCTTCACCCCATTCGGCGATCTGCTGCAAAGTTGAAATAAACATCAACTATAGCTACAAACATTGCAGTGATGGCTCATGGCGAGACAGTATGTAAATGGAAGTTGTTAGTCCAGCTATAAATTGGGACAGCGTGGTGGGTATAGTCCAATCTCTCCACTTGCTATTGTTCATCATGTGATGATTATACTCAAGTTAGATCAAAGCAGTTTCGAAAAAATAGGGAAATAATAAGGAGCAATATTATCTGTTCTGCTTTATTTAAAACTTAGAAATTGGTGTGATTGTGGTGCAATTATTAATTCATCATCTGCCGTGAATACAGACAGAATAGAATTTTTATTGTTTGGCAGTGCTAATCAGCGCTCGCGTATACGACCATAAACTGTTGATAAGTTTGGTGAAATCTTAATTTGAAGGATAAATAAAAATAAAAGGTATTTTAACTGTTTATTAATCTATTAAAGCTTAATTTATAATTATTATGTAGGTAGTAAGAAACAACGCTTACCTTGACCGCCTACCCCGTTCCCTCTCCCTGTGGCGTGGCGAGGGATGCCGCGGGCGCACCCTGGAGCGCGACCGGCGGTGCGACCGCGACCGGTGGCGCGACCGCGACCGGTGACGCGACCGCGACCGCGACCGGTGGCGCGTCTCGCGGCTCGACCGGTGTTTGCGGGACGCGGAGCGGGAACGTGATCGCTTTGATTTGCTGCTTGATCTACATACATAAGATTTTCATTTAAAATATGTTGCTATAACATCAAAATTCAAAATCATTTATTCAGTTTAGGCTACAAATAGCACTTATGAACGTCATTACGCCATCGTTTCGTAAGTCTACTCTGGGCGGGAAACCTTGTTGTTGTTGTTGTTGCATTGTTGTGTAAGACAGTCAGTGCTTCAGAAGTTGAAGATTCCGGGTGAAGTGCACTTCCACCTTTGGACTTATCATCAATTAATAATCAGGTGAGATCCTTGGATATAAGGCCAAGTGGTTATCCGTAAGATATATAAAAAAAAAAGAAATAAAACGTAATCGTCCACCACCATATTGTTTTATTAATGTTGTGTGTTTCAATTTGACGTTTGAAAACTATTCAACAACTTCCAACTAATTTACATTTATTTGGAATTGTATATGCAATATGATATGTAAATAGTTTACCTCTTTTTTGTTTTACTGCTAGATTTTTCTTTAGTTTTATCTGTGTCCTTTCGTGATGACTTATGTGAGGTTTCTGCATGCTTGGAACTGTTCTTTTTAGAACTGCTCTTTTCTTCTTCAGGTCTGTTATGAATAAATAAATAATAAATGAATATCTTACAAAGAAATTATAATTTAAATAGAGTTGCAAGAAAACACTGAGGTTACACTCACAGTTTGACAATGCGGATCAGGCAAATTTAGTCAACCCTATCTTCTTATTTTGTAAGCCAAAGTGATCAATATTCAATGTTTACATGAAAGTCATCAACTTCCAATCTTAGGATTTTACAAATATCAGATCAGTATATTAAAAATAGGCCAAAGTTACATTTATGTATACTATATGTCAATATTGAAATGAATGGGTACCTATTAAAATTAATTACTAATGAATATTTACTGATATATAAAGGTAAGTAGGTTACTTTAACAAACATATAAGACAACATGACATAATCAAAATATTCATAGTATCCAAATAAAAAGACATAAAAACAAATGACTTACATTTTAATCTCTTCTGCAGCTTGTTGTTTGAGAATGCCACCAGGATCTGAGCTCTTAGGGAACTGTGAATTAACAACAACTTCTTTCACAGATTCACTTGATGAGTCAGTGTATTCTCCTTCTTCATACTTTTCAGCTTTCTTTCTAGCTTCTTCTTCAGCTTTTTTAACAGTTTCCTCAAAAACAGCACTGAATTTCAAGTTTTTGATCTGTATTTTACCTTTAGACTGACTTTCGTCATTTTTCTTACTTTCTAACTTCAGTCGTAAATCACTCTCATCTAATTTAGTGGGAGACTCTGGCATGGGAATCAAACTTGTATCAATAACATCCTTATCTTCGCATTTAATAGATACCTTTTCAGGGCTTGGCTCAATCTTAATTTCTTTTTTGTTAACCCAATTAGGTTCCTCTTTTATTTTTATTACATTGTCATCTTTTTCAATCTTTACAACATGATCTGGATCCGGTTTAATTAATACAGGAGTTCTTGACCGACCATTGGAAAGAGAACGATCACGGTCTTTTCTTCTTTTTGATTTACTCTTTTTTCGTTTTTTACGTTTGTGGGAATAATCACTGTCGCTTGAATCACTACTGGTGCTAGCACTTCGGCTCCGTTTCTTCTTCTCTTTCTTGTGTTTCTTCTTACTTTTCTTAGACTTTTTTATGGAGCTTTCATCGATTTTAGGTGGGTCAGCATTGAAAGCACCAAATAGTTCAGAAAGAATCTCACTTGAAGTCTTTGAGGAGTCATCTTTTTCTTTCCTTTCGGGGGTAGTCTTCTCTCTCTTTATTAAAAGCTCTATTTTTTTAATTAAACTCGTCATTATTCAATCGAAAACAGTCATTTAGCGTACTTACAAACACCACAATTTGCATTTATAAACATGTGGCTGCCATTTTGCAAAGAATTATTTATGATGAGAGCCAAATGACATTGACAATTGACTTATAGTTTTTTTTTAAAGTATAGTTCTTCCCTGAGGAACCGGCTAAGGTCATAGACCATGCTGCCATGTCATTAGTTTCTTAAGGCCCCAGTACACAATGGGCCATCATGGGCCATGCTTCGCACCACTTGTAGGCCACGATCACTAGGTGTTCACACAATGGCCCATTGCTCATTGCCGCCTGGCGAAGCACTTGCGATGGACGTAGAAGCAATTACGACCGCGGCTATCTACATATTAATATACGGCTTTTGAATATTACAGAAGTGTGTATGTACCGCCACAAAGTTATTAAAAAAAATAGTAATATATGAACATTTTAAACGTTTAATTTATTATATGTTTTAAAATTATGATAAATGTGTGTTATGCGGGAGGTTATTGGGATAAACCTGATCTAACATATAAAATAGAATCACAAAAGTAATTTTAGTACATTAAGATCACTTAATATACTAGATTTACTATTTATTTATACTTTGTTTTTTTTACTATATATATTTATTTATAATAATCCATCAGGACTATTAATAAATGTTATTTTAATATAGTCAAATAATTTCATACGTTTTTATAAAGTCACGTCTTCGATTTTAAATGAACAAACGCAACAAAAAAGTGCACTATCCCGGCCAGAGGTTGGTGACGAACTAAACAACGGGCCATTGTGTGAACAAGAGATGTGTCAACTCGATTTACTAACTCGAGTTAACTCGAGTTGGGCATAGCTCGAGTGGACTCGAGTTGCATTCTCTCTTACCCAAATTGGGAAGGACCTAACTATAATGTCTTAAAGTTAGACGGATTTAATGACCGCGACATATGTTAATAATAAATATAAATACGCACTCTATGTTTCGAAGATTTAGATTAAAATTACATATATACATACAAATAATTTTTTTATTATTTAAATGCCTTCTTTAATTAATTATAATAATTGTCCTTAAACATCGTTACTACAAATCTGTTCCAATTTTTAATATTGTTGCGAAGCTGAGAAATTTAATTGGTATAAGCAAAACAAATCATTCACTCATTTTCATCTAGTCAACTCGAGTTACTTAACTCGAGTTCAACTCGAGTTACGCGAATTTTAACTCGAGTTAACTCGAGTCAAGTCTATTCCGAGTTGGCACATCTCTAGACTGTGAACACCACAGGCCATGCTACGCCACCATTCCTTTGAAGTGTGCCCAAAAATCCGACAACTGGCCGATTGCGCGCCATCATGGCCAATTGTTCGCCACTGTAGACCATTGGCCCCTGTACACAATGGTGATGGCCTGTAGTGGGCCAGCATACGCCATTGTGTACTGGGGTGTCTGGGGTCTTTAATATTTCCTTCCAGTATGATAATGATGAATGATAATAGAAATGAGAAGTGACAAATGATATACCCTCCAACCCCTGGAGTATCTCAGTAAAGATGTGGGGCTTTACTAAGTCCTCGGGCGGACTTCTTGAGAGAATTTGAAAAATGTCGTTGCACTCACTGCTGGGCAAAGGCCTATGGAGGCCTGATGATGATGGCATTGAAATCAAGTGATCGCTACAATTGATGGGTAGTGATGGCTTAATCTCGTAGTTTATTATACTTTATGGCTTAATCACTACGCTTTCCAAATGCGGGTTGGTAATCACAAACCTGGGCAATTAATCGAAAAATCCGAAATACATGGGAAATACAATGAAGTCTAAACCTTAAGACTGAGTCTTTTGCATCACTAGTCTCGATTATGCTATTTGAAAGTGTCCGTAGTCGTATGCAGTGGCCTGACATAGTCCAAACGGCAAAGCAAAGGCATACTAAATGCGATAATGGACGCTTAAACTTGTGGGACCCCGGATTAGGGAAGGTGTGGATAATCCGTTGTATGAACAGGAAACTCCGGACGGCTACACCGTCAAAAGAAATGGCCACTCCACTTTAAGGTCCATAGTGCGAGTCTAACTTAATGGGTGCAGCGCGGACGCAAAACACTAATATCTGTACAGTGTAGGCTGGTGATTTAATTAGAGCAATGTTTACTTTCGTAAAATCATAGGCGTTTGGGTAAAAAATAATAAAAGTCTTAATATTTTCATATTCATATTTTTTAATTGAAAAATAAGACAACAGTGGCCTGCGGAATATCAATACAAACATTTTCATGTCGGATCATTGTTTCATTTGTGCTATATTTACAAAGTTTCTGAAGAAATAAGTTTTAGATATCATTACTTTTACGTATTGTTTATGCAGTTTCTGGGTATTTGTTTCAAATTCCAAGACAGCCATGACCTTGTGAAAGGATCAAGCTAACCTACACTAGTCCTTTTAATGTATATGACCTATTCAGCGCCTAACACCAGTGACATAAAAACACGTAAATTTTCGAAATTCCGCGCGGCACCCCCTTAACATTTGATCAGATTAACGGAAATGAGAATTTGAATGACAGCATTTTTACTCTCCTCGTTTTCTACAAGGGTGCCTAGTGTGAGTTTTGTTTACTATCCGTATTCATTCGATTACGTTTACGAAAACAAAAATTAGTATGCCATTCGAGCAGCGCCTCCTGGCGACATACGAGGTGAGTTACATTTTGCTATACAAATTCCCGTTTTCGTTAACGTGATCGAATGGCGAATGAAACTTGCACTTGGTAGGATTACAGAAATGACCACGACCACACTTACAAACGCCTCGGTGGCTGAGTGGCTAAGCGATCGGCCAGATAGCCGACGGTCCCGGGTTCAATTCCCAGGTCGGGCAAAGTGTGTTTAGAATTTATTCGGTACATAGCCCGGGTTTGTGATCACTAACCCGCAGTTGGCAAGCGTGGTGAATAGGCCAATACCCATCAATTGTAATGATGACTTGATGTCAATGAGGCATTTGCCCAGAGTCAGTCAGTTATAGGCTATTTACTTACTTACTTTACATTAAATGTGTAGGTAGGGGAGACCGGGGCCAAAAGTAACACGGGTCAATAGTAACAGTAGTGATATTATTGGGCATTCTGGCTCAAATCAACACATTGGCGTTCGCTCCGCTCATTGCGTTGCCCCGTTTCACTTTGCACCGCCGCCGATATGTTGATTTGAGCCAGAATGTCCAATAATATCACTACTGTTACTATTGACCCGTGTTACTTTTGTCCCGGTCTCCTCTATAGCATTTCTTCTGTAGTCTATATCATTTCTTCTGTAGTATAGCTACGAAGAAGAAGATTCAACAAGACTAATAGACTATACAGGTTGTTTGAAGAAAAGTACAACATCCCGACAGGGGCGATGACAGAACGCATTGGTATAAACTAAACAGCTTCTTTTAAGGGGCTAACTTCAAAATCTGCTGTATTAAATATAATACGAACTCAACTAAATTCTTTTAGGATGTTATAAGTACCCGTTTTCAGTCAACCTGTGTAGGTAGTAAAAATAAAACTCACATATCGATAGTTTGGTTTTTATTATTTGTTCTCAATACCTTTGCAAGGTAGGTAAGTGATAAACAGATAAACAATACAGAACGGACACTACATTCTTAAATTTTTGCTGAAGATAAAAATATTCTGATTTTAACTGCAATAATTGTTACTGCAATCAATAGGACGGAACATGGTGTCCTTTGCAATATGATTATGGATAGTGTTCTGGAAAAAATGTTCTTAAAGTTAATAATTTTAAGAAATCACAAACTACTTATTCGACACGTAGGTATGCACCCACTTAGTAAGTAGGAAAGCTTTAGCAATGTTTAAATGACTGATTTCAATTAGGGGGTGACAATGATTGTACCAAATCTTAACAAGAATACTTCAACCATGTTTGTCTTTGTTTTAGACAAATAGCAGACAGCAGCTAAGAATGCATTCTTAAAAACTTCGTAGCTACCGCTTGTGTTGCAAGCGACTTCCACGCCTTTATTTTGTTGGAGGATTAGCTACATTACGCCCTTCGCTAAGCTGTCGCTATTCAGAAGCTGTCAAGTCTGCGAGCATATGCTCCAGTTGTGTTACAAGCGACAACCAGCGATACCAACAATAGATAGTTTACTTGTTTGTTGGAGGATTACCTACATTACACCTTTCGATATGCGGTTGCCATTCAAAAAGCATCAGTGCTACAACCATATGCTCCGCCCACTGCTACTAGTTTAAAAAATCTTACTAGTCTCCTTATACAGTATGATTGGAACATCAATGTCACCTGCTCAATAAAAATCGATGACGACAAAACAATACGTAGAATAGTTTAGAGGTGATTGTTATCCTATAAGATAGCTCTCAATATCTCTCGCGACTAGGGAGAAGCACATATTTTATAACAAACTTTAGCCGATAGTTTATAATTTGGCCGTAATTTTATCGAAAACAAACTGTTTTTTTTTAGTTAAACGAATAGATGGAAGCTCCCTGTATTGAGCAAATTTGACAATATCTGCTGCCAATTTTACCTTAACCGTCACCAAATCAAATATCTCATAAAAAAACTCACTACGTTAGTTTCTTTAGAAATTATGTCGTATTTATAAAATTTTGTTTCTCTCTATTAAAAATAGGCACAAAGAAAGTCCATAAAATAAAACTATCGTTGAACGAACTATCGATGCTAAACAGTCAAAGTATATTTAGTTCCATGCCCAGTAAAAGTTGCGAGCGGGCAAAGTAATGGACTTTTCTCGATATGAGCGGGCTAGCTACAAAATGCTTAACATGTACAAAATAAATATATAAAAAAAAATTAAGGTGAATAAAATTATAGAATTAACATTCTAAAAACACAATTTAGAAATAACAACTTCCTTTTTTTCAGCATACCTTGATAACTCATTTCTTTACATAAACACAACAGTTTTTATAATAATCCAAATACATAAAGTAAAATTAAGGTATAAAGTGTCTAATTTAAGCAATAAATATATCACACGATAGAATAATACCTTCCACTTAAATTGAATAAAACTTAAATTAATATCTATAGCATCATGGTATACGCATAGCAAATCTCCAATAGATAATCGTATTAGTTGTAAAATATACTCCCGTATTAAAATACCTACCTATCTACTTTTCGTATGAAATTTCATATGACCTTTTTTCATTTTATCCAACAAACTACTAATCGATTTATAAAAAATCCAGTCTATCCAGAAAAGCTAAGCTGAAAACTGGCTTTAGCTATAAATGTACAAAATATATTCACTATGCAATCTGATAATAATTTTAGTTTTTTTGTTTGTAGTTACTATGGTCTGGGGTAGTCGCGATTTCTAAAGTCAGTTTTCAGCTCTCAACTTTTCTCTCTCTATAATCATAAAGAGCACATATCTATGACAGCATTTCCACCCAAGAATAATCATCTTTAGATCTTCATTACAGTTTTCTATATCACATTTTAAAATAATATCTATCGGTTGATCAAAATTATATTCCATTTTGAAAATGTTCGTGAATGTATTGCATTAGTCTGGATAACTTGATAGTGCTTTATTTTTCGAATTGTGCAGACTGGGGAGTGCGTTACGGCAACCTGTCTTTCTCATGTCCTCTCGCATGTCAAGTTCAACATGCATATCACTAAACGTTTTATCACACACAGGTCATAACGGGTCCCATAATTTCATAAACCATGAGACAGAATAGTTTCCGAACGATCAACAAGTGGTTATAAAGCGATCGCCTAAATAGAAGCTAACGATGCCAAGAGCATAACGGAACCTATTTCACAAAATTTTGTATTATTACCCAACATTTATAACTTTTTTAAACTGCTTTAGGCTGATGTTCACTGTTCAATCAGCATTTGTGATATTTGATTCATATCATAACAGTAATTAACAATTTTGTTAACAGATCTAGCTACATAAACTATTCACGGCTTGTACAACAGGTTCAGGACACATCTTGGCACGTTAGAGTCGTTGAGATCAGTAACTAGGCTTGCGCAAGAGAACGCAGCTCGCGGCAACTGTTCTCGTGTCTGTCTGAAGCAGAAGAAAATGCAAAGCTATCAAACATTTTTAAATGACCAACATCAAAATCATTTCGTTGTCAAGAAGTTAGTAAACTTTAGAACCGCTATTGGCAGACGTAAATTTTTTATCGAGGGTAGTTTACAGACCGAGAACGGCAGCCGCCAATCTTAAAGCTACTACTAAAATTCTCTAAGCGATCAAAGATCGCAAGCTAGATTGATTTCAAAAGTCTTAAAAAAATAAAATCTGCTAGTGATCAACTTTCAACGCGTTAGCGGGGGCGCAAAACGGCGCGCACCGTTCTGAAACGTCTCTCGAAGCCGAGTTTGGTGTAGAGAGAGCGGGATGCGTCGTTCTCCGGACGAATGACGACGAAGGGCTTGTAGCCGCGAGCTGCGACTTCCTTAGTAAGCCGCCGCGCCAGGTAGATGCCGTAGCCTTTCCTGCGGAACTCGGGCCGCGTCTGCATGGAGAACATGGCGCCGTAGTACGATTGCACCATCCAAGCGGCGAGTGCGCCCTCCACGAAGATGCCGTAGGCCGGCAGCTCGGCCACCAGCTTCTCGAACACCTCGCGGCACTCTATGTCGCTGGCCGGGTACAGGTCGTACACGGCCTTCATGTGCTCCGGCTCCAGGCGTACTAGCTCCACGTCCGATGGCAGTCTGACGGTTAAAGGCACGTTGTTACATCTTATTAGTTACAAGTATTGTATGTAATATAAAATACCATTAATTGTTCTAGAAAGATAAAATCTTTAAAGAAAATTTTATAATTAAATTAAAAAGCTTGTAATGGCTTATTGTTAGAACCCGTTAGCTATATTGGAATTATTTAAAGATGAAGCTTCACGTCCAATCTCCAAGTTAAATACTATACATATAAAAATACACATTCTACGTGTATTTTTAATTTGATTATGTAACTAGAGGTTTTTATCCATTATAGATACGTCAGCCTAATTATAAGACAGTCTTGACGAATTACATCAAAAAGATTTGAATTATCCAGATTTTGACAAAGTTATTCGCCGCTTACTACAACAAACTACACTATTATAGCTAAGAGAATACTCGGAGCTGGTAGCAGACGTGTTAAGAATGGTAAAAAAAAAGGTTTCATTTCTAACCCTTCAGTGGTGGCCTCTGTTGGAGGGTTATCACAGACGTAGACATCCCCGGTGATTTTGTCGTGCGCCTCATAGTGTCTTTCGAAGCGGTTCACGATAGCCTCGTGCGTGAAGTTCAGGTACAGCGGTTGGGTGAGGTCGATCAGCAGGTCCTCTGACGTCACCAGGTCCACGAGCTCCGCGCGCTCCGACGGACAGAACACCGTCACGCTCTCGTATGGCAAGCAATTTGGCTAGAATAATAGAATTTAAGTCAAAGTCAAAGTCTCATAATTTATACAATATAAGCCTACACGGACACATTTATACAAAAAGACAAATTTAACACTCTTGATTCATTAACGACTCCTAGCAAAGTTGGATTAAAAGTACGTAAAAGGATTAGACTAAGCTTTAAAACTTAAAATAGTTCTTTGAAACAGTGGTTTTCTATTTACAACTGTTGTACATTTACGTGTTAACAACATGTAAATGTACAACAGTTGGGTATATGAACGGGTACAAGGGAAAACCACATAACAATGGCAAATACGTTTACTTAAGTAACTCGGTATGTCCATAAATTATTATTTGTGTGGTCGTACTCCGCGTTGTAAGGAAACTTTGAAGTAAATCATGCCTGCA
This sequence comes from Eudonia mercurella, assembly GCA_963082485.1. Classification (NCBI taxonomy): domain Eukaryota; kingdom Metazoa; phylum Arthropoda; class Insecta; order Lepidoptera; family Crambidae; genus Eudonia; species Eudonia mercurella. The sequence goes on along the minus strand of OY720034.1, from coordinate 4,204,569 downwards.
AAGAATTGAATAAAAACTATTTGATAAGAAAAAAAGTAAGTTATTTTTCTTTACTAATACCAAAGAGGTTCAACCCACTCAGAGGCGATAAGTGATGAGACAACTGACAAGGGCGAGACGTGGACTAGACTAACCATGCCCTCTACTGCTACGCTTCATCCGAACCCACCCCTTGTCTCCTCTGTGTACATTGTCTGTTATTAATGTGGAAAGAAATGGACGAACCATACAACAAGGCGTCCGCGCCCCGACCTTGTCTGCTTGTTCGCTTGTTGTCGCATCCCGTCGCTTCTGTGTGGCTTTCGCTTAGATATTATTAAGCGTGCCATGAACGCAAGCACTGTAAAGTATGGGAACAAAACAGTTAAACTCAATGATATTATAAAGTATAGATGCGTTATACGCGCCTTACAATAGTCCAGACAATTGTCTCGTGTTGAGTCAGTCAGTGTGAATGCATTTTTGTTGAACGGTGCGTCCGTTCAACAAAAATGCATTCATCTCTTTTTAACCACAGGTAAGTATAGGACATGTTGGCTTTTACATTTTGTACCTTTCTTTATTTGTATGTAGAGGTATGTAGATAAAGTAAAATTTAAACTGTTTTGTATTACATTAATGTAGGCGTATGACGCGTCTATTTATAAAACGTCATTGGTTAAACTAAAGATTAAATGGATCGTTTTAAATCCCCTGTTATTTTGTTACTTAGACAGATTGAGTATCTCTAGTAACTAGTTCAAAATCTATTGAAGGTTGTGGCCTTGTAGAACAACTCCTAATTGACAAATTATAAGTCATATAAAAGGATACAATACAATTAAATATTAAAAATAATTAAAATATATAACTGTATTGTATCCTTATATTAGTAGTTAAAATTGAATGCCAATATGTTAGCACATATATTTCTAGCGAAAGGAGCTACTTTTCATTGCTTCGAATCCAAACAAATTATAAATAACTTATAGGTAAAAAAAGTACTCGCACTATATACACCGAGCGTTGAAAATCGTTGTCAAACGGTCGCCCAATCGTCTCATCAATCGCATAACAGCAGCATTTGCACAGTTTTGCTTTTAACAAGCATCATACAAGCATTAACTCCAAGGTTGACATGTCAATGACGATTTGATGTGTGGAGAGAGAAATGTCCGATGGCATGAACGGCTTTCCGTTGTCCACTTGAGTGAATCGCGACTGCTCGCGACATGTCTTCCGACTGTCCCCAAATGAGTACAGAGCTCACAAATTCTGTTCGTAGATGTCCCGCCATAGATTATATGGCGTGTTGAGCACAGATAATTAAAATGACATCAACTCAATTAATAAGATTTCCCTAGGGTGAATCATGATATTTCGCCATTTTTAATGCCCAACTGGTAATTAACATTTGATTCATTTTATGGACTTATGAGATTTGGACTGATTAAAAGGTTTCATTTCTACTTGTACACATTGAAATCTGTAAAACACGAACTCTTGGTCTTACTCTTACATGATGGTATCTGACGATACGCCGAAGATAAAAGCGCACTTCACTCGGAATCCTTTCCTACTCAATAACTTTCAAAATACTTTAAGATCTTGTCACCGAACTTGTTGCATGATATGGTTACGTGAAAATGGAGTTTCAAGGTTTGGTCCCTGAGTGGGTGACCAAAGAAGAGTGGGGATCACATCTCCACACTACTACTATCACATTGTGATAGTTGTAAGCAATGTTTTTTCGGGCATTAATGCAAACTACTTAGTTAAGGTATCATAGGCATACCTTAATACCCGATGTTTCGATCGAGTTGCACCGGCCGTGGTCACGGGCTGACTGATCGGGCGTTAATCCCTGTTATAAAATTTTGTTTAAAATGGAACGCCTAAAATTTTTAAGAATATGTAGAAGATCGCATGATCTCGGCAGTTTTTGTAAAAGAGCATTTATTGGCAATCACTGACTCGGCTTTGTCACTAGTAGCCTGCTGTGCTACATCATAACATTTAGCAAACAATGTATGGTCTCAAAGTCATTCATTAAATAATCTATATGTATGCTAGCTATCTTTTTGCGTTCAGTCAGTTGTGAGCAAACATTTTTCAAAAGCATGTTCGCAGAAAAGGCTGCGGTAAAGTAGGCATTTCCCCGCAGAGAGCAACGTGAAAACGTAACGTTACACTCGAGTGAAGATGAGTATCTCTCGGCGCCGCGAGACGCGATCTCTCCTAATGCCGCCTGCTTTTAACCCATAAAACTTGAAGAAAGACGAAATATTAAGATGCTAGGTCGACCTCATTGGAGAGGCTCAGTTACACAAAAATGTCATCTTATCTATTTAAATGCTTAAGAATACCTGTACCTGTCTACCTATATGTTTCAGAAGTCACTTTTTCAAAATAAAACTGTATAAAAGTTTATTTTTTTCGTTTGCTATTCAATCCCGGCGAAATCGAATTTTTTATGAAAATTTGTATGCTGGTAAAGTATATAAACACATCTTTTTCTTTCGGTAATTTGCACTTCCTCTGCGTGAAGCAGATGAAGACAAGGCGGAAGTTATATAGTTTATAAAACCAATCCTTAAAAGGTTCACGAATTTACGTTAATCATCATTCTAATTCTAGAAAATCTTTAGGTACTCCTTAGTTAAGACTCTTTAAACGTAAAACTAGTTATAAACTTACCGTACTAGTACAGCCGGGGAAGTGCAAGCAGATCGGGTCCTCGGGCCAATTCTTTGCTACATAAAAATGGAAGTCCCACACCTTGTTGTTAAGATATGTTTGAATCGTCTGATGAAACTGTGAACAAATAAAAAAATCTTAAATTTTTGGAGATATCATCCCATCCATAACACGGCATAAGTTACTTAGCACTTGTGATCGTACAAAAACCTGCTAGCCGTTGCGGTCATCGAGCTCCTAACATGTTTTCTTAAATGAACCTTTTTTAAAAGCTATAGGTTTTTTTATTAGGAAATTTAAACTAAGATATTAATAAATTATTACCTTTAGAGATTCAGGCATATACTGCACTAAGATATCGGCCACAGCTGGGAGCTCTTCTTCAGTTACCAATCGAAAGTTTTTTCCCTCGGGCACGATTTCCATCTCTGCAACAAACGTTAAAATAATAATTTAATATTATACATAATGTACTACACATACACATACATCCATTGTTAAATTTCAATTCACAATGAAAAGTAAAGTAAAATAAACAGACTATAACTGTCCCACTACTGGGCAAAGGCCTCCATCATTGAAATCAAGTCATCGCTACTATTAATGGGTAATGGCTTAATCACCACGCTTGCCAAATAAAAAAAAAGGAAAATAATATAAAATTTAAATAAGTAACTTTATATAATCAGATAAACTTAAAAGCTCTACAAGATAAGATATCAGACCCTAGAGACACAAGAGCAAAATCCAGACTCAAAGTGAATGAGCACATCCATAGAGTTAATCGAAAATATCTTAACAGCATTACTTTATATAGACTTGATATAAAAAAAACCATATTCCTATTGACTCCACTTTTGATAATGAATAAAACAAAATATACAAAAAAATTGAAAGTCCCTTTGAAAGAAATGATGATTGGTTGCGTTTTACTGCTTATTAACCCAGTAACTTCAATAGATTCACATCGTGTAACATTACAACTCAAGGAATTAACCCATGTTCTATTAACAATATAATATAGCTCAATCTATACTAATATTATAAAGAGGAAAGCTTTGTTTTTTGTATGTATGTATGTATGTTTGCAACGACTAAACTCAAAAACTACTGGACCGATTTAAAAAATTCTTTCACCATTAGAATGCTACATTGGCGCTGAGTAACATAGGCCATATTAAAAAAAACAAAATTTAAAAATAAAAGTACACCCGTGCGAAGCCGGGGCGGGCCGCTAGACTATAATAATTTACATTGTGAATACTGGGTTGTATTAGAGTAACATCGACGTTCTTTATTACATTAAAAAATAAAATTATAATCGTCTCACGACAAATTATTTTAATAACACCAATTAAAATAAAAGCTTACTAGTTTTAAAGCTAATGTTTCACATAGCAGGCAAGTGACTAGTATGACCAGTAAATTGTAGCTATGCAAAACAATGGAGTGTCGGTCCGTCCATGTTATATTAACGACATTCTGCATCAGGTCAAGGTTGGAACGTTTTGCTGCATGCACAGACGCAGTGCGATGCAAATGGACGAAATGAGGCGTGTTTATGTGTGATGATAACACTCCGGTAAGAAGCTTAAATCGGTGTAGGTACTTTTTATATGTAGGTTGAATACAATGTTTCCTTGAATGATAGAGATTTATAACTGTTTCTATGATATGGATGTTGTGTGTCGTAATGTGTATTTATTTTATCAAAAAGTCTGTGTGTTCAGAAAATTCATCTTAAGAATAGAATAGAATATTTTTTTTTATTGTACACAAAAAAATACACACGTTAAAATAAACAATAAAGCCTCTCAAACAAATTGGTGTGGTCGTATTTTTGAAAATCTGAAATAATTATGCTTATGACCAGAACGTAACAAGGCACTAAGACGTCACCAGAAATGTGGTAATTTGGTATTTGACTTATTCACCATTTCAGTTCTTTAAATATGCACAAAATATTCATGGAAAAGAAACCCTTTCAGTCGTTTTGAGACCTATTTACGCTGAAAGTTTCCAGATATATACGACCGAATGGCATCGACTTGTAAATAACTGTCAGCTATTCGCCTCAGGAGTGCTCTGCCTGTGTAAATATAGAATTACCTAACGATAATAATGTACTGATCTGTTGGTCAGCTGCAACACTTCACGAGAATAACTATTGAAATGTAACTGTAAATAAATATATTATTTTTATGATACCATCCGTAAGTCCCATCTGTAAGCCCCCCCCCTCCCGAGCAAAGGCTCTCATACTTTTTCGTCAACTTCTAGTCCCCCATGACGTCTTGCCAGTTTCTTATGAACCTGTCGAGGTCCTCAAATCATCTTTTTTTCGATCTACCCGCCCCCCAACCGCCTAACACTCTCGCTTTCGATCGCTTTGAAAGCGAGGCCCTCGTCTCGCTTTCTAATATAATATCGAAACATAATATCGAATAATATCGAAAGCTATAGCCTATAGCTTTCGATATTGCTTTCATATTGCTTTCAAAATGACAAGATGACGCCTCCTCCTCGCCTCGCCTTCAAAGCGATCGAAAGCGAGAGAGTTAGGCGGTCGACCCCCTGGTCATAATAACAAATATATATAAACAATATGGACCAATAATCGCACACCTTTAAAATGTAAGAAATACGTTAGGAGGTCAAGAAATGGCGGTTTCTTCTTTAACGCCAATGGTATACTATAATTCAATGACACTTTGCACATTATGAAGCCGCATGTGCGAACTGCTATTTTATATGTTTGAGGTATTTTGATTTCCGACATAATATTGGGTCCTTACCTATGAAAATGACGTTTTTTTCTTACTCATCTAATAGGTGTATTACTTTTAAAACTCAATACCGGTTTGTTAATATTATTTTACACATTTAATTAAGACTATGTTACTTTAGGCTTCAGTAATAACTATGATTTTTAATTTTGTGTGTTATTGCCCAATTTTTTTTTAAATTGACTCCTTTTTTTTGTTAGCGGAATTGACCTTTTTTTCATTGTAGCTTTGAAGGGACTTGATTTTTTTAAAGGTCTGATATATTTAGCTAATGAAACAAACACACTGCCCTACAATTTGTATAGTGTTAACATAAATAGATGGTAAGAAAATTAAAAAAAAACGTTCTTATGAAAAATATAATTTTATAAAAATATTCATTCAAAACGTCAATTTCATAAGTACGTTTCATATTACGCACACATAGGCCCTCTCACGGACACGTAATTTCGGATCATCTCTAACCAGTTCGAGCGCAGCTGTTGCGAGATTCCGGTGTCCGTGAGGGGTTGTTTATGTCAAAGACGTTTCGCATATAGTATGTATGAACTTGTAATAAAATCTCTTTGGCTATACTATTTGTAACTGGCTGGTTTTGGTATCAATCATGCAGGAAAATGACTAAGTGGGAGTCTTAGAGCATTAATGCTCTAAGGTGGGAGTAAATCCATTAAAAGTTTAAATTTTAAAGAAGATAATTCCAAATTCAAATTAGGAAAATGTGTGATTTTCATTTGTTTTCCTTACTGTCAAGATGAGTGAATTTAATGGAGAAATTCGATACATTGTAAAATTTTACTACAAAAAAGGTAAAAATGCAACGAAAGCCGCGAAAAAAATTTGCGATGTTTATGGACCCAGTGCAGTGTCTGTGAGAGTAGCACAAATTTGGTTTAAGCGTTTTCAATCCGGTAAACATAGTCACACTATAAACATAAGATATTTTTTGTATGCCTACATACTTTTTGAAGATTTTAGTTGCAGAAATTTGATAGCCAATGTTTTTCCTAAAATAATTACGTTTCTGCTACGAACGGCTACGAAAGATCGTAGCAACGCTACAGCGCAAGCGTAACGTACTACGCCTGTCGTAGAATATAAATGATTTATATATTTCCGTGGTCATCATCATCATCAACTCATTTTATGTCCCCACTGCTAGGGCACGAGACTTCCCTATGGATGGATAGGGGAGAGCGGGCCATAAACCACCACGTGGGCCCGGTGCGGATTGGTGGTCGTTAACGACTGTGAATGCAGCCGGGACCAACGGCTTTACGTGCCTTCCGAAGCACGGAGGAGCTCGAAATGATAAATTTTTGGTCACCCATCCAATGACCGGCCTTTCCGAAAGTTGCAACCTCCAGCACTCGCAGACTGGGCGCGGTAACCATTGCGCTATTGAGCATTTACGCGGTAATTATGACTTTTATTGATGTTATACTATGTTATCTATACTAATATTATAAAGAGGAAACCTTTGTATTTTTGTATGTATGTATGTTTGCAACGAATAAACTCAAAAATTACCGGACCGATTAAAAAAATTCTTTCACCATTAGAATGCTACATTAGCGCTGAGTAACATAGGCTATATTAAAAAAAATGTCCACCCGTGCGAAGCAGGGACGGGCCGCTAGTGTAAAATAAATTTCAAAAATCAAAAATAAACTTGTAAAAAAACCAAGTCTTGCAACTCAGTTCTTCTACCGTAAAAAGTTGTGAGATCCATGTAATACCAAGTCGGTTAATTTATTCAGTCCCTACTTAAAGGACCTTCTGTCTTAAGTTAATAAGTAATTAGTCAACTTAACAACATCTTATAGTGACCATATCAATATTAAAAATCTTTTATGTTTTAAACAAATAGATTGACTTGGCCATCCATATCCCTTTACCGTTCACCATGATGCTGTCTACGGTGGGATCGTTGCTCATGATTTTTGTTTTTCCTATGTTCATATACAGACCAACATTTATTGAGGCTAGGTCAAGGTCTTCCATCATACTCTGGAGTTCGTCAGCAGTTTCTGCGAAAACAATACTTTGCGTGCTATCCTTCTATTAACCTTAAAATATACCGCCATCAATTGCAAATGGAATATATAGCAACAATAAATACTGCATAATTCATTCCTTGTATATATGTTACAATGCAAACATAGAAAATGTGTATTTTGTAAAAGATGAATGATGAAGAATTGGGATATGAGATGGATATGACTTGCGTAATTTGGCTGTTTCTATGCTTAGGAACATATAACAAACCATGTATTACATACATTTTTGCATATATCTTAGTACCTAATAATATTATCCATCTCACACAGTCGCAGTCTGCACAAATCATATTTTACCTCTCGTAGGTTAAGGGGGTGCAGCGCGGACGCAAAACTGCGAGTTTCAAGTTTCTTTATGATAGCGAGCGAGCGGCGCGTGGCAGTGGGGTGACAACGGGGCACGACTACGAATACGCACGAGAGAGAGATCTGTATAGAGTAGGCTGGTGATTTAATTAGAGCAATGTTTACTTTCGTAAAATAATAGGCGTTTGGGTAAAAAATTATAAATGTCTTAATATTTTTATATTCATATTTTTTAATTGAAAACTAAGACAACAGTGACCTGCGGAATATCAATACAAACATTTTGATGTCGAATCATTGTTTCATTTGTGCTATATTTACAAAGTTTCTGAAGAAATAAGTTTTTAGATATCATTGCTTTTACGTATTGTTTATGCAGTTTCTGTGCATTTGTTTCAAATTCCAAGACAACCATGACCTTGTGAAAGGATCAAGCTAACCTACACTAGTCCTTTTAATGTATATGACCTATTCAGCTCCTGGCACCAGTGACTTAAAAACACGTAAATTTTCGAAATTCCGCGCTGCACCCCCTTAATAAAAAATAAGATCCAATTCCATTTTAATCCCCAACAAGAGTTAGTGAGTCAATTTAATCAGGCGCTTGGCTGCCTACAACTTTACCTGGGACTTTAGTTAGACTCTTAGGCGCCACGATTTAAATCATCTATGTCCTTTATTTTCTGTATTATACAGTTTAACAGGTAAACGGCTCGAAAACGAGGATATGTGATTCATGAGACAGAGAAATATGATAGATATTTTATTAATTCAAGAGTTAATAACATTTTTATTCTATGCACATCCGCTTCTTCTTAAAAATGAATTAAAAAGTAAGGTTTATATACTTTCCCAGTGCTGGGCAACCTCCTCCATGGTTGAAATTAAGCAATCGCTACTTTTAATACTGAGTTCTAATTTACTTAATTAGGTTAAATCCGATTTGTGAGAGACTGGTGTCTGAGTTAGGCTCATAAAGAGCCTGTATTATAGGTCACTAGGGACTCTATGGTCACACGGCCTGATTTTATGTAGGTATGTAAAATTTGTAATAATGTAAAAAAGTAACAATTTATACCTAATTGAAACTTATTAAATTAAAAATATGAAACTAAAATTTTGAAGTATAGTTAAATAATTTAAAAATAAATGAAATATGCATGGGAAAATTAAAACTATAGAGGTTCGAGATTAAAATAGAAATAATAATATACATCTACAATATTCTTTATTGTCTATGGAAAAGAGTAAATAAAAAAACCGGCCAAGTGCGAGTCGGACTCGCGCACGAAGTGTTCCGTACTTTATGACGTATTAAAAAAAAATTACTAACTATATCTCGTTCAAACCAATTTTCGGTGGAAGTTTGCATTACATCATATATTTTTTTTCAGATTTATCATTCTTTTATTTTAGAAGTTACAGGGGGGGACACACATTTTACCACTTTAGCACTTTAGAAGTGTCTCTCGCGTAAACTATTCAGTTTAGAAAAAAATGATATTAAAAACCTCAATATAATTTTTTTTTTTTTTTTTTTAATGGATACACGTATGGGTTTGATTAAAAAAAAATTTGAGTTTCAGTTCTAAGTATGGGGAACTCCCAAAATTTATTGTTTTTTTTCTATTTTTGTGTGAAAATCTTAATGCGGTTCTCAGAATACATCTACTTACCAAGTTTCAACTTATAGTTTCGGTAAAAAGTGGCTGTGACATACGGACGGACAGACAGACAGACAGACAGACATCACGAATCCATAAGGGTTCCGTTTTTTGCCATTTGGCTACGGAACCCTAAAAATGGAGTAACCTACTGTACAAGTTACATAACTAAAAATATGGTGAGTTTAAGACACTACCCTACTTTATGTAACCTTGACATAATTTTGTGATCGTTACATCTTTGCACAACCTAGGTATTCCTGGGTATTCTACTTACAATTTTATGTAAGCCTAAATTTTAACAGCGACATCAATTTTGGAGAATCATGAAATCCGACCTCGTCTGGGATTTTTATTAGATTGTCTATACGAGTACTTGACATATCGGGCGTGTTTGTAGTCTAGTGGGACTCCCCTCTGTGGAGATGAGTTTACTGTCATACTAAATAAATAACTAACCTAAGTAAATATTATTAACGGGATTATAACTATGTTTTTGTTATGTTAGAGTATCCGATCCGTTGTGTGTACATCCGTGATCATGGCGCATGCAACTGTGCCGAAATATCGGATACTCAAACACAACAAAAAACATGGTAACAATCCCGTTAATAATATTTATTCTAATGTAAGTGACCATGATAGTTTAAAAAGTTATATAACCTAAGTAATTCATATTATTTTGAATTTTGCATTCATAATGCTTATGTTTATAAATATATGTGTATATAGTTTCAAGATAAAATTTTACTAGAAAAATTCAACCAGCCTCAGGAATGAAACAACTTTTACGGATCTACTCGCGTTTATTTTACTCATTGACGATCGACCTCCTTGGTAGAGTGGCTTGCACACCGGTTTTCATGGTGTCGCCATCTCTGAGGTACCGGGTTCGATCCCCGGTCGGATCAATTTAGAAATACCTGTTTTTCTATATTGTTTCGGGTCTGGGTGTTTCCTATGTATAATAAGTATGTATTTAAGTATATTAAGTATGTTTATCCGTTGTCTAGTTAACCATTTATCGAGTTCTTAAGGGAGCTTTTCTTGGGGCTAGATAATGGTGTGAGTGTGGAAAACATTATATATTATTATTATTACTTTTAATTGATGTTTATCCTGACGTTTCGAACCCTTTGCAGGGTCCGTGGTCTCAGGGAGGCTGAGGTGTTGGTTGTCTCATAATTAGTTAGTAGCTTGTATACCTCATTAAAATTTAATCAGGTGCGTTCCGTTGTTCGGCTATATCACAGTATATATGTATATCAGTTATATGTTCTTTAACGCGGGTTCCTACACTTCTCTAATACAAAATGAAATAAAAAGTATTTGTCTTTATGTTCACAAACTTCTGCAGGCAACGAAAGTGCAGGTATCGTAATGTTATGAATTGTTACCACACGATGACTTTTTTAAAATTTCGATTACCTTACTTTTTTTTATCGGGTGTTGCCCGATAACACATGTAGTAGTAGTAAACAGCCTATAACTACCCCACTGCTGGGCAAAGGCCTCCATCATGGAAATCAAGTCATCGCTACAATTGCTGGGTAATGGCTTAATCACCACGCTGGCCAAATGCGGGTTGGTAATCACAAACCCGGGCTATGCATCGAAAAATCCGAAAAACATTTTGCCCGACCTGGACACTGAACCCACGACCTTCGGGTATCGGGCCGAGCGCTCTGCCACTCGGCCACTGAGGCGTTTAATCAAATCAAATCAAATTAAAATATTTTTTTGCGTAAAGTGTAACTTAAAGGATAGTAAGTAAGTAAGTAAGCATTACTGCGGTATGGATGTAGCATCATCGTTACGGGCCCAACACCCCAATGTGATTCTGAAGATACGTAAACATTTTCATTTCAGCTACTTACAGATACAAGAAATGTTCGGAGTCTCCATCTAGTAAATAAATACCAGTATCAGAAGAAAAAAGTGCCCTAGTGTAAAATAAAATTCTCTTTATTTATAGTAAACCTTATGTAGTTTGACGTCGACATTTTGCATCATCGTTTAGCTGGAATAATAAAATATTTTTCTTTTTCCAATAATAGAAGTTGCTCCCAGGTCGCAATGGCATTCAAGCCTTCTCTTTTATGCATCGCTGGAGCGTAAGTAGCGAGAGTTCATGTCACTTTTCTTGGATAACATGATGTGTATGTAGTAAGGTTAGTTTTTTGTATAAATTTGCAAGCATATCATATTTAAAAAGTGTATGTGTATTTTGTTTGTGTATCACTGTACTTTATAGTATTTTTATTTGTGAGAACCTGTCAATGGCTATATATTTTTATAACAGCTGTTTGTATTCCTAAAATAAATTTAATGAATTAAATTCAGGTTGTCCCAAGTATCTTTAGTTACTATTAAGTGCTTATAATAATATGGGAAAGTGGCATCAGTGTCCGACAGAGACCAGAGATCGACTTTTTTTCTTCTAATCATTAGAAATAGCGGTAAGCAGCTAAGTTTCGACTTCAGTGTTAATTTCATACTGACCTTATTAACTGTCTTTACGTAATTTTAAATAAAAATCTATGATTATTTACATATAATTTTACGAACCAATTACAAATTGAAAAAAACAAAGTGTTGAAAAAACTACCAACTATGCTATCGTGGCTCAATCCAACTCGCCGAAATTAATCAACACTATTTGAGAACCAACAGAATTGGAATTATATATAAATGAAAAAAAAAATGTCTTATGCTTAACCGAGCACTGGTTAAAACAATGCGAACTGTTAGTAAGCATTGATAATTATAAAGTTATAAGTTCGTTCACAAGAGAGTCTGCTATAAGAGGTGGGTTCACTGATATTATTAAACGATACATTTCAATCAAAGGAGCGTAAAGACATTTCAGTTGAACGAAATATTGAACTATTATGTGCGGAGCTCGAGCAGTATGTTATTGTTTGTGTGTCTAGGCCTCCCTCTGGTAATTACCACTTAATTGAGTCTATTATGGAAGAAACCTTACAAAAGGTATGCATTTGTAAAAAGAGGATAGTTGTATGTGGTGACTTTTATATAAATATTTTAGATGACTCACAAAAAAGTAAAGTAAAGTAAAAAAGTAGTGTAAAGTTTCTTAATCTGTTCAAATCGTTTATTTTGCAAAATCTTTTTTGATTAACCTACAAGAGTTACAGCCATGAGCTACGTGTTTAGATAATATTTGTTCTAATTGTAATGTTATTAAGATATCAATAATAAATTTTATAAATTCTGATCACAATGGCCAGATAGTTAGATTTGATCACGAATATGAACGTTCTTCAAAGAATATTTTGTACAGGCCAGTGACCACTAATCGATTAGACAGATTTAAAAAGAATGTAAATGAGAAAGTGTCACATATACCATTTAAAAATGAAAATGCCAATATCTTATATGACAATCTATTCGAAATAATCAAAAAAGAGTTTAATAACAAATTTACTCAAAAATTAATCAAAGTAGATACGTCTAAAACTAATTTCAGTGCTTGGGCCACATCTGGCATCTATAAGAGTAGAAATAGGTTGTATGAACTGTATAATATAAAGGCCAATTCTAACCATCCAAGTTTAATTGAATATGTTAGAAATTATTCAAAAATGTTCAAAAAAATTGGTTCTATAGCAAAGGGTAAAAATTGGTTATATAGGATCTTTGGGGTATCTCCACTGATATATTAAAATTTATAATATCTTCTATCGTGTTTAATTTAGTAATAATATTTAATAAATGCGTGGATGAAGGTTTATTTCCAGATTTAATGAAGTACAGTAAAATTATACGGTTATTTAAAACAGGCGATAAAAGTGACCCATCTAATTTTCGGCCTATATCCATACTACCGGCTCTTAGTAAAATTTTTGAAAAAGTTATCTTTAATCAATTGCTGTCGCACTTTACAGATAACCAGTTACTTCTTGACAAGCAATTTGGTTTCACTAAAGGTAGAAATACAACCGACGCGGGAGTCTATCATCATATCTTGACTTGGTGGCAATGGGGTCCCATTCCTCGGAAGTATGCACTATCAAATAAGAAAAGAATTTTTAAACTCGGTTTAAAAATGACGGAGAAATCGCTGGACATACATAAAAAAAATACACGTCGAACATATAAGTATGATTATCTTAATGATAGGAATGTGTGGTCATCTTAGTCTGCTCGCCTGCGCATGTTATGTCACATTGTATGAAGTAGTTACACTTTTGTATACAACTCTAAGATTAAAAGAGTAGCTGCTAAGTTTCTTGCTGGAGTCTTCTTAGCAGAATCAACCTTCTGAACCAGCAGTAGAATCGTATTTCATATGTATATGTATTGTTTATTAAATTATATATTTTAAGTATTACTGTGTGTACTTATATTATGTTTTTAATATACTTTTGTGTTTTTTTAATGTAACTACTTGACGTTCATAAGTGCATATAAAATGCCTAAATTGAATAAAGATTTTTTCATTTCATTTCATTCATTTCAATAATGAGCGATTTCCATACTAGCAATGGTTTAAGTAATTTGGATTCGATTGAAACTTGTAGAAAAAAGCTCAACAATGAAACAACTTTTACGGATTTACTCGCGTTTATTTTACACAAAGGGTTCGAAATGTCAAGATTAACATTAATTAAAGCTATTAAGTAAAATAAACGCGAGTAGATTCGTAAAAGTTGTTTCATTTCAGTGTTCGCGTAAACTTTAGAAAACAGTATAGCATTAATCCAGTAAAAGTAAGAAAGTAACTTAGTAGTAAGTAAGTAAGTTACTGTAAGTTACTAATATCAATCAATCATGTTCAAAATAGTTGAGTGTGACCATCGCCCAAACAAAGCAAAAAATTTGTAGACCTATACCACAGAGTATACGACAAAAGTACCTAGGTATGACAGAGAGGTCTCTTAGTTATTTAAAATCTACAAATCCTTATCTAGTTCACTTTATGAACGAATAAAAACTGATTTACATAATGTTCGTGATCTTGTTAGAAGTTCTTAGAGATTACAAGACATTTTTATGAATCTTTACAAAGAATGGCTCTAAAGTGTTTTTATTTGCTACGAATAAACATGATGTAAGAGCAATTATGTTAAAAAGTTGTTAGATTAATTCTGTACTACAAATTGTAGTTGGCTGGGCTTTCTTTTTATTAATGGTAACAATTTAATACATTCTCATAATAATACCCTATTAAGGGTAAACTTAAGAGCCATTGTCGAGTGTTCGTGTTTGCCGTAAATACTAAGCATACCTATTAAGAATAATAAAATATATATTTTTACTCCTCATTATAAGCTAAAAGCACGCCACGTCTCACCCTCAACTTACATCTGCACCATCAATTTCTATTTTCTACACGTTCAAAATTGAACTGCATTTTTCGTGGCATAAAACCAAAACTCCTACGTGTTCGTTTAAATAATTGCTTTCACCCTGCAATTAGATTTGCAGCGGAACATAAATTTCGAACGAACATGAAGGGCGAATGTGTTAAGGTTCAAGGGCGGTGTGACGTCATATCCGCAAAGTGTCCTGCGCCTTCACCTGTGTTCGCGCCAGCCTTTGTTCTCTGCGGATTTTTTTAAAAACACTTCTTAATACCGAACCTATAAGTGCGAAAGTTGAGTGAAACCAGCAAGTTATTTAGTTTTCAACCTGCCGTCTACTATTGCTTGCTTAAAGGCATGAAACGCTGGGGTGTTAGGCATCACCAGTATTTAGGTTTGAAAATAAAAGAGCCTTTAAATGGTTTAACAAAAATCATTTTCGCTCAAAGATCTCAGGGATGAAGTACATAGGACGGTATAGTGCTATAATCGGCAAAAGTGTCAGTTTTTCTAACTACATTAATTTGTTCGATATTTTCTATAAAATGGGAACAAATGGGAACAACAAATAGGAACCCTATGGTTCCTGTTTGTTGTTAGTCAACTGATTTTTAACTTTTAACATTAAGTTAGCTATACTATCGTGTATATACTTTATTTTGGTTTTATTCCATTGTTAACAAATGCGTTGCTGTCTGTTTAAATTTAATTTACGTTTTGTGTTAGTATAATTATCAAGCGAATTAAGCGATATGTCAAATTTTCTAAGCCTACAATGGAAATAATAGAGGCGATAATTAGTAGGTACAGTGTTGTCCAAGTTAGAGAAAGGTTAAAATATAATTTAGACTTTAGTTTGAATGCACACAGAAACTGAAACTGTTTATGACGTGGATAATAATTAATTGAAACGGGAATAGTTACACAAACTGTTCATGTATAAGTGAGAAACTGGGAAGGCGATTCTCGTGCGGTGCGACATAATCTCGAATGCGACAAAATGTCACTTTATGCAATGTCTAACGAAAATGTCACTGAAATCTCTATTGTTCCTAAAAATGCTATTCTCGCATTCGGTAGAGATGCCATGTCGAAAGATTTTGAAATATTTATCATGACACGTTCCGTTTTTATCGATTATGTACAGTGTAATCGAGAAATGTATTTATTAAATTTTCTTCGTTTCACCATCTTTTTTTAAATTCACCAAAAAAAAGTGGCTGAAGCTCAGTGGAAAAATATTACTGCAGAGGTGAACAGCATTCCCGGTGCCAAGAAAGATTGTCGTGAGGGGCGAATTTATGACGAGATCTCTTGATAGTCTAAAGTTTTTCTTAAACAAACTGTCATTCATTTTGAATGGGTCCTCTCTCCATACAACTCGTTTTCTTCATGAATAAATTCATGAAAAGTTCTTCTCCCGACATTTTCAAATAATATAAATCGTATTAATTCCTTTAAAATGAATGCAAAACGAAGATAAGATGACAAGCCGACTAAACACACACTGCAGCACCATAGTATAATAACGATTACTGCAGCACACTGTGCGACATTCGATCTCTAACGCTACCGACCTTGCAAGTCGATGCCCAGCGGCATAGACATTTCCCTAATGTGACATTTCGAGAATACGAAAATTTTGTTTAAATCGACATCCGTCATTTTATTTCGATATAATATCTCTAATTCGACATCATGTCTATTGCGCGAGAATCGCCCCCCAGTTACTGCATAAGACCTTAGAGTTAAACCAACTGGAGACGCCACTGTCAGGCGTTCCCCTCTGCCAAAAGAGTATGACCGCCGATCATACTCGTTTTATAAAACTAGTTCCAGCGTGTTCCAGCGTCATTTGCAAATCACGGTGCACGCGATAAGACCTGAGCAAAAAATGCCAAATTGCAGCGTGTTTTCACGTAAAAAGCGATCAGAAACGTCGATTGTACAAAAGGATAACGTTACTTTTCATCTGTAACTATTATTTTGTCTTAATATTATTGAATAATGCAACAAAATTTGCAAAAACTGAAAAAATATTGTTAATCAAAAAGTGTTGCCACTAAAACGTCAAGTTGCAACTTTGCGTAACTTTTAAAGTTGAACGAGCCAACATTGAATTACAATTTATATTTCACGTTCTATAAAGTTAAAACTGTATTTTTACTATAAATGCTTATTTAATTAATGATAGATCACTACTTATAAATTGTAACTTATTTTGTTTTTACAGATTTTTTTTCAACTTAATTGCATTAAAAATTCTCAATACTATGAAACTGTATGTTTATGATCGGTCTACTTCATTAATATATTATATTTACGTTTCGTCACTTATCCCGAAAATAGGAAATTTTAATTTAATTACATTGGCCACACTGCAACAAAGTTAGAGCTGTGACAGTACAAAAACAAAATATTGATATCGACTTCATCATAATGTTTATTCTGGCTATTATAGGAAAATAATAATATAGATAAATAAATAAAAAAAAAAACAAATTATTAGAGATCGAAACATACTTATCTCCATTTGGAGAAAAGGTAGTGGAATATAAAGCGGGCTTCGTAGTATTTTCTACTAAAAAATTAAACGCAGTACATGCATAAAGAGTTTATGTGGGGAGCCAAATGCCAAAAGTTTACCATACCAAAAAAGTCGTGGTGGCCTATTGTATGCATCAAAAGAAGTTATTGATTTATGTCTCCTTTGTGAATTGCAGATCCGCTTAACTGATGACAAAAAAATAAAAAAATAAAAATAAAAAACCTATTAAATTAATACAACATCAACATTAATACAGCATCAAAATAATAGTTAATTTCTGACAGAAATAACAACACCTACACCATAGAATTTACTTAAAACTATAAGATTACGTTTTTTATTCCAATATTTTTTTTAAACTATATGAACACTTAGAGAAGCTTTGATGCATTAAAGAACTTTGCATCATTCAAAGATTTAACCTCAGAAAGCAGTTTAAACCTTGACAGCATTAGGTATATTTCGCTGTTCGTTTGTATGATATCATTCTGGAGTTCGGTACATACCTGTATATTGATATGTTTGTTTTAATTTAAGTCTTTTGCTTTTAAATTCATTGCCTTATTTGGAAACTTATATAGAAATAAGAAAAATCTCTCGAATAATTGCATTTGGAAATCTGAAAAATTAAGACCCTACGTTACCTACAAAAAAGAATTGATCTGCTTTATGGAACCATGAAAGTACTATACATGTTGTTAAATTTTTCGGTTCCTCTTGATTGAGAGTCGGTTAGATAGGTAGCAAACTATTTTTCCATAATGAAAGAATAAGATTGCAGCTTTTCTTAAGGGGGTGCAGCGCGGAATTTGAAAATTTACGTGTTTTTAAGTCACTAGTGCTAGGCGCTGAATAGGTCTTATACATTAAAAGGACTAGTGTAGGTTAGTTTGATCCTTTCACAAGGTCATGGTTGTCTTGGAATTTGAAACAAATACCCAGAAACTGCATAAACATTACGTAAAATAATGATATCTAAAAACTTATTTCTTCAGAAACTTTGTAAATATAGCCCAAATGAAACAATGATCCGACATCAAAATGTTTGTATTGATATTCCGCAGGTCACTGTTGTCTTATTTTTCCATTAAAAAACATGAATATAAAAATATTAAGACTTTTCTTATTTTTTACCCAAATGCCTTTGATTTTACGAAAGTAAACATTGCTCTAATTAAATCACCAGCCTACTCTGTACAGATATTAGTGTGCGTGCGTATTCGTAGTCGTGCGCCATTGTCACACCACTGCCACGCGCCGCTCGCGAACTATCATAAAGAAACTTGAAACTCGCAGTTTTACGTCCGCGCTGCACCCCCTTAAAAACAACAATTCTCCTTGGAATGGAATAAAATTATGTAGGTATATTTTGCAGATTTTGACTTATCCTAATTAATAACTGTCGATTTTAACAATAAAGAAAAGCAAATTGTCTACCTTAATTAACCATACTGAAGAGCCTGATCTAAACAAAAAAAATCATATTAATATTCATCATCATCATCATCATCTCAGCCAAAAGGCGTCCACTGCTGGACAAAGGCCTCCCCCAAGGATCTCCAATACGACCGGTTTTGTGCAGCCCGCATCCAGCGGCTTCCCGCGACCTTTACCAGATCGTCGGTATACCTTGTTGGAGGTCTGCTGACACTGCGCTTTCCGGTACGCGGTCACCACTCGAGGACTGTTCCGCCCCAGCGGCCATCAGTCCTGCGAGCGATGTGGGGCACTTGAGCTTAGCAACTTTTCGGGCTATGTCATTATTATTGGTATCGACAAATTAAATCGATAGTGTCAAGCACTATCGACGTTTACATAAAGTTGCCGTCAGACTCGTGCACGGACAGGTTATCCCTGTGTGTGGATTTATTAGTGTGCGTCTAGTTTATGCTAGTGTTTAATAATTTTGTCGTTTGCGTGCGTAGCGACGTCTTTGAAAAATGCATCAGTGTGAAACTGTATTTGTGTGCATTACCTCGTCCCCCGCAGAAAATGACAGACTTTTTTTCATAGAAATTAGTGCGCATGGCGTCTCCATTAAGACATTTGTCTTAATCAAAGTTCCATAAATAAGTGATAAATTTGCTGTAGACATTAAAGTGGTTTGCAAACACACATAAAGTTTACTAGTTATAGTTAAAATTACTAATAGGTACATAAATACAACTAGTTTTTTCGTTTTTCCTTTTTTGAAACGATTTTGCTGTAGATCGTTAATAGTCTTTACTGTATAGCCGGGTACTAATTTATATATCGTTTTTCAAACGTCACAAGCAAATAAGTTTCAAAAGTGATTTTTACGTAAGTTTAGATTTTTTTAAAGGTTTTTTTTTTTTTTTTATTCTTTATTGCACAATAAAATAAAATAAAGTACAAAAGGCGGACTTAATGCCAAATGGCATTCTCTACCAGTCGACCTAAGGGCTAGACAGAAAAATTGGTAAGCGGTGCGACAAAGATTTCGTTTTTTTAATTTAGATTCCAAGACAACCTATTAAAGAATTCGTTATCTTATTTCTAAAAGCTTATTGCTTTGTCTAATGATCGATTTAGAAACCTTTGTTACGCCCTTGAAACCCCAGGCGTCTCGTTTGTCAGCTAAGGACCTATAAATAAAATTAAGTAAAATTGTTATTTGATGAGAAAATGTTTTGACTTTTTCACAGAGACTCCATTAAAATAATATGTAGGTAGAAACCACTTTCTTGGCTTTATAAGTTGTGTATTTTTCAATGCAACAGGTGATATCATATCTCTTCGTGACGTACATCATTAGAGTTTAATCACCGATACGTCTGACTAAAATAATAATACATACCTGGTATAAATGCGAATAGATTCGTATAAACTCTTAATTCCGATGTATAGTGTTCGCGTAAGCTTTTGAGAACAAATTACTTCCTCCAACTTTCCATGTTAAAGTTAAAAGTATTTATTGCCGACATTAAAAAAAAGATAAAGTGTTGACAAAAACCACGAGCGAGATTCGAACCCGCTCCCCATGACAATGTAGTTGTCGACATTGAATAGAGCTCCTTAGGCTTACAGAGTAAGAGTAGATAGTGTTGATTAATTTCGGCGAGTTGGATTGAGCCACGATAGCATAGTTGGCAGTGCACCTGACCCGACATGTCATGGGGTGCAGGTTCAGAACCCCGCTCGTGGATTATTTTCAACACATTGAGTTTTTTCAAACAAAATTTGCGTAAAAATTATATATAACCATAATCATTAAAACATGTCTTTGAGGTACTTAGTTATTATTTATATTCATACGTACATTTGCAACCAGAGTGCTGACTGCGAGTTTTATTCACCAGTCACCACTCAATTACGTTAACAATAACAAGAATTTAAGAGCTCAAGCACGCGAACACCAGACACAATAGAATTTTAATTGTTATCGGCCACCTGGTGGTCGATCGACGCTCAAGGGGTTATTGGGCAACTTACCTCGCTTGTCAGGAGGCGCTGCTTCAATGAAATATAAATTCTCAGTTTTCGTTAACG
The DNA here is from genome assembly GCA_963082485.1 of Eudonia mercurella. Classification (NCBI taxonomy): domain Eukaryota; kingdom Metazoa; phylum Arthropoda; class Insecta; order Lepidoptera; family Crambidae; genus Eudonia; species Eudonia mercurella. The sequence goes on along the minus strand of OY720034.1, from coordinate 4,183,692 downwards.
TTATAGTTTTTTCGTTTCTTCTTGAGGAGCTCGATGGCGCAGTGGATAACAATATTATACATAGTCTATGGTGGATAACGCACCTGGTCTGCGAGTGCTGAGATTAAGCAATTTTCGCAAAGGCCGGTCATCGGATGGATGACCAAAAATGTATCATCTCGAGCTCTTTCGTGCTTCGGAAGGCACGTAAAGCCGTTGGCCCCGGCTGCATTAGCAGTCGTTAACAACCACCAATCCGCACTGGGCCTGCGTGGTGGTTTATAACCCGTTCTCCCTATCCATCATAACATGACACAAAATGACAGGACATAAAATGAGCTGATGATGATGAATAGTTTTTTTCTTTGTTATTATTCCTCCCAGGTTAGCAATGGGCTTTCATCTCACCTGATGCTAAGTGATGATAAGGCCGAAGGACGCAATTTATCGGAATCTTCAATTACTGAGGAACTGGCTATTTTGTCTCTAGCTGCAGAAAACATATATACTATTGATATTGTTCTTACGGCGCCATATTTTGATAAATGGTTATAACTATAGCTAGCCAGGTGGACTTAAACAAGCCCTACCACCACCCAAACCGAGAACAAAAAGATGTTACAGCCTATGGGAATCAAAACCAGGACCTCTGGATCTGAAACCGATGATCTTAACCACTAGACTACAGAGGCGATAGGTGAATAAAACAAACAATAAGCACTCTGATGCAAAGTTAGCTTGTCAAAACTTTCAACTGTGACATTTCTCGTGCGACTAAGTACCAAAGCTTCTCACATTATTAACGACAACCGCTTCATAATTATAATTAATGTTACGAATGCCTCACAAGCGGGCGTTCATTGTTGCTCGGTCTTTTGTTTCGTGTGCTATCTACATTGTGGGTAATACAAAACTGATGGGAGTTTGCGTCAGCGCTGTAGATTAGGTAAACTTAAATAAAACACACCACTGTCTGGTAACGATGAGCTTTCGCGCTAAATACAAGTGGTTATGAAAAACTCAGGAAGATTATTAGATTACATACTTTGTACTTTTTAAAATTTTGAAGTGACAATGAGTATACACTGAAGGTGAAGTTGCATTCAGCCTATTCAACCTGAGTAAACTATCTCATCTCTATAAATGAAACTCCTTTTTGAGACGTGTAATTCCAATAATAAAAAACAATAAAAAGCCATAATATTATGCTGTTACTAGAAAATATCTAGATCACTTGTTACATAACTTAATCGGAGTCACTTCTCCTTTAACATTTTAAATAAATCTCCTTCTTTGTATTCTCAGTCGTCTGAACATATTTTTATAGAGGTCCTCTTTGGTAGCCTTAAGGTTCTTTTAGGGGTGTTTTATAGTCCAAATCTCCACATTGACTATTTTGCCAAATTCGAGTCCCTATTGGAGGATCTGGTTCCCACGGTTGATCACACTATCATAATGGGCGACTTTAACACCTGCTTACTCAAGCAGGATTCTCGTTCTTCCCGTCTGTGCTCAATTGTGGATTCCCTTAATCTTGACATTCTCTCGTCCTCCTCAACTCATCACTTCCCTGGTTGTCAGCCGTCCTTGTTGGATCTTGCCATTGTTTCCTCCACGGACCACGTCAGTTCCCATGGACAACTTCCAGCCGAAGCCTTCTCCTATCACGACCTTATCTTTCTTTCATATAAAATCCGTTGTCCTAAACTTAAGCGCCGGGTGGTCATGCAGCGTAATTTTAAAAATATCGACGGTGAGCGCTTATTGGCTGATCTCAGGGACATTGACTGGGATGCGGTACTGGAGGCTCCAACTATCGATTTGAAGTTGGAAATATTTAACTCGATCCTTATCCAACTCTTCGACATCCATGCACCGCTTCGGCCTATTCGACTTAAGCATCTTCCCGCTCCTTGGCTTACTGCAGAAATTAAGGCCATGATGCTGAGGCGTAATGTGGCTAAGGTTAAATACCGAAATAACCCTTCAGATGTGACCCGCTGTCGATATAAGGAGCTCCGCAATCGCTGTAGTAGGATGTGCAGGGATGCGCAGCGTCGTCACATTCATGCGTCAGTCGCTAATGGTGATCCTGCGAAGGTGTGGTCTTTCCTCAACTCGCTTGGTCTTGGCAAGCCTAAGTCGAGTATTCCTCACAATCTTAATCCCGATTCCTTGAACCGCCATTTCACATCGCCTTCCTCCATTCCCCATCACATTAAACAAGCCACGCTGCAATCCCTTTCCTCCACTCCTTCTTTGCAACATTCTACCTTTTCGTTTAGGCCGGTGTTTGAGCGTGAAGTTGAAAAAAACATTATGGCTATCAAGTCCAACGCAGAGGGAATTGACGGAATTGGCCGGCGCATGATTCATCTTTGCATTGCTGGTGTTATCCCCATTTTATGTCACATTTTCAACTTTTCGCTTGACACCGGTACTTTTCCGTGTTGCTGGCGTCAGGCTGTAGTTATTCCTATTCCTAAAACCTCAAACCCTTCTTTGCCCTCTCATTTTAGACCTATTTCTATTCTCCCGTTTCTCTCCAAAGTCCTCGAACGCCTTGTCCTACACCAGCTTAGTGTGTTTGTCAATACTAACCAGTTACTTAGTCCTTTCCAATCTGGTTTCCGCCCTGGGCATAGCACTGTGACCGCCTTAACAGAGGTGGCTGATGGTGTGCGTGAGGGTATGTCGAATCAACAGCTCACAGCTTTGATTCTTTTAGATTTTAGCAACGCCTTTAACACTGTTGATTTTGATGTACTCTTGGCAATGCTTAGGGTCGTATTTGGATCGGACGTTGTGGTTGAGTGGTTCCGCAATTATCTCGTCAACCGTAGGCAGTGTGTCCGAGTTGATGACAAACTATCAGTTTCTCGTGACGTCACTGCTGGCGTGCCTCAGGGTGGCGTCCTATCCCCTCTCCTTTTCTCTATCTTCATCAACTTCCTTACTCTTCTCCTCTCTTGCCAGTATCATCTGTATGCTGACGACCTGCAGATCTTTGCTCGTGCTCCCATTGAGGAAATCGACAACATGATTGCAGGCCTTAATGTAAACCTTGCGACTATACACCAATGGAGTCGAACCCATGGCCTCATGGTCAATCCACACAAGTCGCAGGCGATCATTATTGGCGGGTCAAAGCAAATTGCCAGACTAAAGCACGTCCGTGTTCCTTCACTTCTTCTTGATTCTGTTCCTCTTCCCTACAGTAGTGTTGTAAAAAACCTCGGTGTCCTCTTCGACTGTTCTCTTTCTTGGTCTCCTCATATCGCGGAGGTTAGTAGGCGTGTGTTTGCTGCCGCCGGTTCGTTGCGGAGGTGGAAGAATCTGCTTCCTGTGAAGACTAAGATCGAGCTTGCGCAGTCGCTTCTCTTGCCCATTCTGGATTATGCTGACGTTTCAGCCATTGACCTAAATGGGGATCTTCTGGACAAACTGCAGCGTCTGCAGAATCTTTGCATAAGGTTCATTTATGGCCTGCGCAAGTTCGATCATGTGTCTGATTTCAGGACCAAACTTGGATGGCTTCCAATCAGATTGCGACGTGAGGAGCATGTTCTAACGCTCTTATTTAACGTGCTGTATGACCCTCGCACCCCTCCCTACCTTAAGGAACGTTTCCAATTTCTTGGTACGGATCACAATCGTGAGCTTAGGTCCAGGGTTGACAACCTGCTGAAACATCCTTTGACTCGTTCTGAATATTTCAGAAACTCTTTCACGGTCAAGGCTACAAGCCTTTGGAATAACCTCCCGCCGGATATCCGTCACTCCAAGTCACTTGCCACTTTTAAGACTAAACTCCATTCACATCTCTTGACTAAGTCTTAGTTTGCAACAACTCTTCCGTATATAGGTATATGTAGTATATTTATGTATTAGTATTATTTATTGTAATATATATGTGTATTTATATAATAAGTTATATATATATATATATATATATATATATATATATATATACTAATGTGTATATTTAATTAATGAATTTTATTTTATTTTTATTTTTTTTATTTTTGCTTTGTACTAGTGCACTACTGCCTTTCATTTTTCTTTTAGTTGTCCTATACCTCAAAGGTTGTCTGGAAGAGATCGCTTTGAGCGATAAGACCGCCTTTGCCCACCCTATTATAAAAAATTTGTTGTGTTATTTATTACTTATCTGTGTGTGTGTGCAATAAAGAGTTTTATCTATCTATCTATCTATCTACTTCACAATACATTTGTCCAATTGTGGAGGAAGTTGGCAAAGAATTTATCACCTTCAAAATAGGAAGCGTGCCAGGAACATATTTCTTCGCTAACCTTAAAGTACTGAAAAAACAACGATTTATGTAATGAAATCTAACAACGAGTAATAGTAGTTACACTTTCAGTTTGTTTATATATATCTGTGTTTTTTTTGAGTTCGTATAATCTTTGATACTTTACTAAAAGTCTGTAAGCCTTCATACATTCCAGTATTTCATACAAATATCAAAGTTCCAATTTTTCAAGCCTAAAAGTCAATTTTAATGTGACTCTATACTGCGGATGTGGATTTTAGGGTTGGCGAGTGGCAAGAAACGTAAAAGATTCAAGATGTAATGATAGAACATCCGCAAAGGTTTTCAATAGCATCGGGTACAGAACTATCCAGCCAAATATAATATCTATGTATCCCTGGATTGATCACACTAATATAAGATCGGATTTCCATTGAACAGTTTTGCATAATTGATGGGAAAAGTAATTTCACTGAATTTCTCAGTGTGTAATCCTACAGTAGAGGACATGTTCTAATGGAGTGTACCCGGAATTAGACCCACCAAAACAATTATTTCAAAAATATTGTAATATCATCTTCACCATCATCATCATCATCATCATCGTCGTCGTCGTCATCATCATCATCATCATCATCATCATCATCATCATCATCATCATCATCATCATCATCATCATCATCATCATTTAGTGCCATCTTCATACTGAAGTTTGGAGATCAGTATACAAAATTTTCTGCGATCCCATATAGCTTGTTTTAAATGGCAATTGTAATATCAGTAAAAGTAAAAGTATTTTCGCTGTCAGAGGAAGCGAGTATATAGTTAAGCTAAAGTGGTATTAACTAATATGATATGAGTTCTGTTAATCATAAATTAAAGAGGGTCACAAAGTCATGTCATGTCTAAGCCTTCTATAAAAAATTAAGAGAAAAAATATCATGTACGTTTTCTAGAGGGGGTGGCATTACGCAAGCGTGTCCTCGTACTCAACTATATTCTCTGAGGCGGAATCGAGGGGTTCCTCTGAACCATCGTTCACAACTATGTAACCCTTTAGGCGCAGGATGTCTAAATCGTGAAATGTCTAGCGCAGCGGTCGCACAACCTTCAAATCCCTGAATGTTCAAATTATATTGGCGTTCAATATGTTACAGATATTTTACATTTGAAATGAAACAATATAGTGTGGGTCTACTCGCACACAAGGTCACATGGACGCTGCTTAGGGTTCGAAACGTAACCGAGTAGATTTTATTTTCTTCCGGTAAGCACTTGAACTTCGTCTCACCTGATGTTAAAGGGTGATAAGGCTGGTGAAAGCGCACTTTATTCGGAATACTTAACTATTAAGAAACTGACTATGATATATCTAACTGTAGTGTATGAGTCACTTGCCCCTTGCTGCTATAGCTAGCAATAGCTAGCAATAGCTAGGCATGATTTACTTAGTATTAAAAATCACACATCAAAGACTACACTCGTTCATTTCCTTTAAAGCGTCTCCCGGTGCATAACTATTGGAACAAAACAATGTTACGAATATTGATGTTATGGCGACGTATTTAGATAAGATGTTGGTTGTATCTATATAAGATGTTAGTTACTAGCCCTACAACTAACCAAACCGAGTACAAACGTGTACTCCTCGCTGGGAATCAAACCCGGGTCCTCTGGGTCTGAGGCCGGTGATACACTAGACAACAGAGATGGTTAGTCACTCAAGTGCTTTAAGATCCGTGTGTGTGTAGGGTTCACGTATTTTTTTACAAAACTATTATATTAATAAATTTCTTAATTAGAAAAAAGAAGAAAAAGTGGAAAAAGCCGAAATGAGGACAAAATAACTTTTTCTGAAAATATCTGTAAAAAGGTTTTATATGGCTTCGAAAACGGTGAAAAACTCCAAACGAATATACCTTACTTTTTCTTTATTGTTTGAGTTTGTTGCGAAACACTTTTGAACAAGTTTGAAATCAAAATCCTTTATGAAAAAGAAGAGTATTTAACGAGAGTATATATTGAACACCCAGACACTTATGTAACTCATAAGTAAAGTAAAGTATGTATAGTAAAATTGCCTATATTCTATCCCACTGCTGGGCAAAGGCCTCCATCATTGAAAGAAAGTCATCGCTACAATTGATGGGTTATTGGCTTAATCACCACGCTTGCCAAATGGGGGTTGGTGACCACAAACCCGCTATGCATGTGTTGAAAAATCCGAAACACACTTTGTCTGGCCTGGGAATTGAACCTAAGACCTTCGAGTATCGGACCGAGCACTTTGCCACTTATCCAAGTAGTTTACCACCGACCAATCTCAAGGCTTAGCCTTAAGTCCGCCTGGCTACCTTCCAATCTTGTCTAGGTATGTCGCCATAACACCAATGTTAGTAGTATTGTGGTATTGTAGCCAGTTTCTCAGTAGCCACCAAGGCGTTCTCACAAAGATATATTATGATATATGAGACAGATCCGGAGTCAAACATGTTATACAAGTAACTCCTTTCTATCAAAATCTGGAATGTATGGTGTTGTTACGAAATATGTATTACTATTGAGTCTGAAAACAAGTAATTTCAGAAGCAGTTTATAGTTAACTGTTTGATTCTATTGTCCTATTGTACTGTTTTATGTCTCATTGTACGTTGTCATGCTCAATTAAACAAAAACTCAAAGTAATGACGGTAGATCGATAGGTATTTATACTTACTGTGATTGTAAACTTTTTTTTCAACATGATGTTTTAGGTAAGAAATTATAATTGTATCGGCTGCCGGGAAGACAATGCCGACACAGCGACGGGAGCTGAAGGTTTAAAGAGCTGAAGATCGATGAATGATGATGGATTTACTTGGCGAGCTGGCGTTGGTGGAGTAGCCACGATACGATTGTCGTGGGGATGGAGCTAAGCTGGTAGAAGTCTCTTCTTCCTCTTCCAGATAATGTCTATTTACAACTATAGCACGTATTAGTTGTGTAGTGTCCATTTGCGGTGTTCTACTCCACCACCCGAACGACGCCATCCTTTCCCGGCAGTGTGCGGGTAATACGCCTCATTCTCCACTGGAGGGCGGGAAGGTTGTCTTCCTTGACGAGCACAAGTTCTCCAACTCAACAAGGGAGGGGAGGAAGGGGACAACCATTTGGAGCGGGTTTGGAGAGTGTGGAGGTAGGATTGAGTCCACAACGTCCAGAAGCGTTGTGAAAAGGCCTGTATGAGCTGAAACCGTTTAAGAGCGGATACCAGCCTATCTTCCAGGAATAGTTCGGGTAGAGCCGTTAGTGGGCGGCCTATGATGAAATGTCTGGCTGTGAGTGACTCGAAGTCTGAAGGATCAGACGAAAGTGGGCAGAGAGGTCTGGAGTGAAGAACAGCCTCAAATTGCGTTAGAAGCGTAGAGAATTCCTCGAATGTAAGGTGTTGCTCACCAATTACACGATAGAGCAGTTGCTTTGTTGATTTTATGTTCATTTCATGTAACGCGCCGAACCTCCGTCAACCATTTCATGTTACTAAATATTCTTAAGGGACCATCTTAAGAATATTTAGTAACCACGGAATGTGCTGACCAGCTAGCTTGTGTGCAATCATATCATTATTTAAGGCGAGAAAATTTTGTACTTCAATGAGCTGATTCCTAGCGCCAACATAATTTGTACCGCAGTCTGTGCGGATGAGAACCGGGGCGTGCGATAAAATGTTGTAATGCAGCGAGAAACGCTTCTGTGCCGAGGGCCGAGACTGGCTCTAAATGAACTGCCTTAGTTGAGAGGCAAACGAATATACAAAAGTAAGCTTTTAGAAGTTTAGCGTTACGTAGAGTACTAGATTTTACGAGAAATGGGCCGGCAAAGTCGGTTGAGACTTGATTAAATACGGGCTGAGGCGTGACTCTATCGGCTGGCAAGTTGGCCATGAGGGGTGCTTGCGGTTGAGCCTGGCATCGAAAGCACCTAATGCATTTAAATACTCGGTGTCTAATAATACGGCGCTCGGAGAATATCCAAAATTGTTGGCGTAGAATTGCGTGTAAAGTGTCAGCGCCTGGGTGGCAGTATATTTTGTGGTAGTAGTCGACGGTGAGGTCCACAAGTGGGCTAGAGCTGGGAAGTATGAGCGGATGTTGAGCATCATATCTGATAGATGCATGGGAAAGGCGTCTACCAACTCTCAGAAGCTTTGATGAAAGGTGAAAGCCGCTGGAGTCTGACGTAGCAAGTCTTGTTAGTTTGAAACGTAGTAACTATTAACTAATCTGTGGTTTGGAGGCGATGAATATCCTCTGCAAACTCATTGTGCTGAACACTGCGTATCTAGTAAAAGGGCTAATAAAAGGGCCTCCCTCCGTTCACTGACGGACAAGAGGTCTGAGAGCCGTGAATCTGGGTTGTGTGTACAATTATAAATAAATCGCCTTATGCAAGCTGTCACTCCGACGAGCTTATCAAGTGAGCTGAATCGAGTGAGCAGATCAAAGTCCAGACCGGGTATCGTTATTAGTGACGGAATGTGTTAAAGCTTAAGACCTGGTAGGGCATGATGGCCCAGGGCTGAGGGCATCGTAGGCCATGTTTCACAAGGCTGTTTGAGCCACGTGGGAGACCATCAAAGTACTTTTTCCAAAGGGACGTAACCAGTGACATTCTTTAAAATATGAGCTGTAGCTGTAATTGTGGCTGTATCATTGTGTGTCGGGCGGCATACTATTGTTATTGCCGCTTTTGATTCATGTGTGTGATGATTCTCAACTCCTGTAATTTTTAAGGATGTGGGTTTAGATGGCAAGTTCAAAAGTCGTGCCATGCGTGAAGTTATTAAAGTTAGCATACTACCACCGTCTAACAATGCTCTGGCTGTGTGAAGATGGCCATGTCCGTCTGCGATTCTTAGTGATACGGTTGGCAACAAAATGGGTAGCTGTAATGTGGTAGCGGTAGCTGAGTGTGTATGAGCTGAGTGTTCCGTGATTGTAGGCAGTCATAGTTGCTGACGGCGTTCGCGGGGCCTACTCGGCGAGCTGGGTGGGCTGATGTTGTGAGCGGAGGTGGATTGTATCGCATGGGCGGATACATGCTGCCTGGTGTGTACCGGACGCTGCCTCGGTTGCTCCCTCAGGTTCGGGGGAAGCAGATGTGCTGATGAGTGAGTTGAGAGCGCTGGGTCGTCTGGGCTGTGGAGGGATGTGTGGTGGTTTGAGTTTCTGCACTCTTTGCATGCCCTTATCGACTTGGACTCGTTCTCGTAATGTGGGCCGAGCCAGCGCTGGCAGCGTTTGTGTACCTGTACAAAAACCCATCGGCCTTGTGTTGGCTGGGCATTGTACCGTTCTTTTTACCTATCAGGAAGGGCTTGCATTAACTATACAAAATGAAACTATTGTTTTTCCAGTTAATTGAATTCTTAGACACTTTGGTAGCCGAGTTACGTAACACGTTCTTGTAAAAATTTAAAATAATTTTAGGAATTTTATTTCAGGAAAAATTCAAAGCAATAGATATATGCAATAGATAAATATAATGGTGATCTGATAAAGGTCTATTTTATCATATAAATTATAAAGCAACAATAAGGACATTATGAACAATATTAACCCATCCTAACCGGATGTGGTTTTTGAATATGTCAAGATAATGCTAAGTGAGTTTGTATTACTTAGGTCTTGACAGTTAACTAATTATACCTACACAACTTATTTCACGAAGGAATCAGATAATCATCTAATTAGGGTTGGCTGAACGTTGCTCTAAATATAGGTACGAGTATACAAACACTTTCTGAACAGACTGTTTAGTTATTGTTTTGGTAAAATAATTTATTAACTTTCAGTTGTTTTTTTCTGCATATGGTAATGTATAAAATAAACGCGAGTAGATCCGTCTCTGGGAGGCGTCGGTCCGATAGCCTTCGAAGCCCTCCAGGCTAAAGGCAACCCCAGGGGTTGTTACCGGGTCGGTCTTCCTATAAAAGATCAGCCCCGGATCCGCTTGAATCAGCATTTTTAATGCGAGTGCGTGGAATACGATAGCATAATTTCCCTGGGTTAACAAAAAAAAAATAAAAAATGCGTAAACGTTATATCATTTCAATGTGTATAGTGTTCGCGAAAAGTTTAGAAAACAATAAGCATATGGTATATTATATATATTTGATTACTATGTAACGTAAAGCTGGAGAAACCTTGTAGAAATGTATTTTTATGGCCCTCTATAGTATTTAATGACTCGGTGGTAGGATTCTACATAAAATTCATCCGAACAGCATCCACCTAAATACCTATATCTGCTGCCAAGCAACATTAATAGAAATTTTAAGGCATATAATAAAAGCTAACATTACAAGCTAATTATTAAGTATGTAATTTAAGCTTCACTGAAGCTCTATCAGGCAAGGCAAGTTGTCGACAAGGCGCGCATGATACCAATATATATCAAGCAGGTTACGGTGGCATCAGGTATTGCTAGTTTGCAGGTTCATCATTATTATCATCATCATCAGCCTATAAACGTCCCACTGCTGGGCACAGGCCTCCCACGTGAACAATAGCAAGTGGGGATATTGGGCCATAACCCACCACGCTGGCCCAAGGCGGGTTGGTGGGTTTTAACGACTGCCGTCTTACGACAACAACTGGAACCAACGGCTTAACGTGCCTTCCGAAGCACGGAGGAACTCGAGATGTTTTTTAATTGGTCACCCATCGGGCGACCCAGCATTGCGAAAGTTGCTTAGCGGGCAAGATTGCAAGCCGAACGCGCTAGCCGCTGCGCCATCGAGCTCCTTGCAGGTTCAGTGGCATTTAAAAAAAAATGTGGCACGCCCTGTGGTGAGTCGGAAGTGCCAACCCTGCGTGTCGCTAGCCGCAGCCCGCCGCCCCTGAGTCTGCGGAGCCGAACCACTGCAGTGGCCGCCCGGCTACTTACGCGTTTACTATCGATTGTTCTATACTCTATGTACTCTGTGTTTGCACGTACACTTTCACTGTTTACCGAAATGGCAAGTTAGTCGTGCATATAATTTGCCTACAGTTATCAGTTTTTAATGTTAGTTTGGTGATTTTGAGATTAAAGAGTCAAAGTCACAATCTAGTTGTGACCCCTTTTTCTTATTTATGATTAACGAAAAAATCAATGAATTTTTGTTTTTGTTCATTGTAATTTTTGAGTTCGGCAGGAACCCATGGTCGGCACTTTTTCTTTTAATCTATATATTAATACGTGAAGCAAAAACTTTGTACCCTTTTTTACAAAAATTGCGCGGACGGACGAGTATGAAATTTCGTACACGTATGGTTTATATAGAGAAGGATTGCAGAAATGTTAATATTTAAAAAATATATGCATACAAAATACATTAAATCAATAAAACAAACATTACACACACTACCATGTACTTGACACACACGCATAGGTATACTCTTTTCAAAAATGGAGGAGGAGCGGCCGAAATCAGTCATTGCAAATCCAAACTCACATTCTATCTTTTTAAATTTTTCATTGCTTAGGATACAATCCGTGCAGCCTTATTAAAATTACGGTCGAATTTCGACCACTGGGCGACCACTAGTCATTGTAAATAGGGTCAGCAATTGATTTGTGGCTTTAGCGACTATTGAACCTGCTTCCTAGATTCTATATTATTTTATGGCGAAGAAAACTGTGTCAAACACTGGCCTAAAGTGCCGACCACTGGTGCTACTACAATGTATATACTAATGGTAGTTCTAACCTGATACAGTGCTGAGTGAAAGTTGTAATGACCATTTAATCACGTTAACGAAAATGGAACTTTGTATGGCATTGAAAAACACAGCAGCGCCTACACTTAATTCAACTACATCTCAATAGTGTGTCGGTAGCCTGATTTTGACATTAGAATCAAATGATAAACGAGGAAAAGCTGCTTTACACCATAAAAATCTCGATTTCGTGAACGTGATCATCGTGACCGAATAGTGTATAAAAATCGCACTCAGCGTGTCTCGTAGCAATGAGCTCTATCTGATAGGCTCACACGCGATATGAACCGGTGTCTTTATGTCACCGCGATAATGTTTTTGATTAGCATAATCAAAATTTTATCGACTTTTCTTGCATGTTCGTACGTACAGGCGTTCGCAAGTCAACAGTTGCATTGCAGACAGCCTCAAAGTAGTAGTTACCTTGAAGTCATGTAACAGCTTTGTTACGCTTTATATGCGTCCGTTGTCCTGTCAAATTGTCAAATTGAAACCGTCCAATTTCCTTAATAAACTTTAAACTTTATTACTTAGATATATGATTGAAAATGTATTAAAGAAATTTGGCAGTTTTGGATAGGTTGATGTGCAGGCGTATGTACGTCGACTCCCGAAACTTGTTTTGTCAATTTTGACAAAACTTCCTGTAAGTGGGTAAGGCTGTACAATGGACTAAAAACTTAATACAATGGAATAAGAGTCAAAAGTGTATACATGTTAATGCTCGTGACTGTACCTGCTTCAGATTATAAATTTGTTGCAAGCTGCAAAAATAAATTAGGTTTATTTTTGTGTCAGTTTTTAACATTTTTAAGTAAGTAGTCTAATGAAAAACGAGCAAACGAATGTCAGAATTAGGCGGTAAACGAATTGGCAGACCTCACCTTTGACCAAAAGACCTCACTTTTGACGAATCGCACGTTTGACCATAGGAAAACGGAAAACCCAAATATTTACCTAGCCGTACCTACATGGACAGATATCTACTTTTGTAGATGTGTTTGTGATGTGGGATGTGATTGTGTAGTTTTCGTAGCATAGGAACCTTGTACACAGTCATCTCATAAATCGTTCTCACCTTCAGCTTATACCTTTTTGTATGTATAATAATCACTTCAAAGCATGAAAACTTGTTAATTATAAAGACGAAACCTTTAAAGTTGCGAAGTCGAAAGTGTTGTATAATTAATTTTCTGTTTGTAAGTCGAACGGCGGGCGTCATGAGTACTCTTGTAGCTTCATTAGAGGTATTTTAATACGCAGTAAAAACAGTGTAAAAAAATTTTCGAGGCCTCACGTTTTTCTCTGAGTTATTCTTGCGCGGTAATTACTGAAAACGTCGAAGTGTAAATGTTTTGACATTATATGAATTACATTAATAAAAGCAAAAAATCCGATGACCAGCCCTTGCGAAAGTTGCTTAACATCAGCACTCGCAGACCGGGCGCGTTAACCACTGCGCCATCAAGCTCCTCTTTTTGGCCACCCATCCGAAGGTGACCAAAAATGTATCATCTCGAGCTCCACCGTGCTTTGGAAGGCACGTAAAGCCGTTGGTCCCGGCTGCATTAGCAGTCGTTAACCCCACCAATCCGCACTGGGCCCGCGTGGTGGTAATGGCCCGTTCTCCCTTTTCATCCATAGGGAAGGCTCGTACCCCAGCAGTGGGAATATAAAATGAGCTGATGATGATGATGAAGAAAAAATCGAGGGACGGCCAGTGAGTCAATGGTATTTAAGAGATGGAAATCTCGGCAGGACCCTCTAAGATCCTATCTTGAGATTTCCTTTAAGATTCTAACTTCTATCTTTGAGATTCCCTCTAAGATTCTATCCTATCTGATGAGAGCAACTTTCTGATCCTTTTTGACTATTGAGCTACTGTGGTAATTGATTGCCTAGTCTTCATAATAGCCACAAACAAAGGCCTGAGTACAAAGTGGAACAGAAACTTTCACTATTCACTATGCACAACATACTTCAACTACTACACAGCCTTCAAGGAAGTGCGTAAATAATATTTTAGGAGCTTAGAAAGTTATCACGCTACCAGAGGTCACGCGAACTTCCTTGTAATATCGTACTTTGGAATAGGCACCACCCGTTTATTTCCTACTATTTAATAACCTCAACTTTGTGACCGGATTTCTAATCTTAGTCAAAATCATTCAAAGTTCAGATTAAGCTTTGATAGCTATGCAAAGTACAAGATTAATCATGTGTTTATATTATATGTTTTTTATTACTTCATTACCGGAAAGCATGAGGCCGTTATCTTACAATATTCTAAATGATGATAAGGCCATAGATGGATCAGAATCCTAGACCACTGAGGAACTGGGCTCTTGAGGGCAAGATAAGACAAGCTAGCTAGCTAGCTAGACTATCCAGGCGAACTTGAAAACAGTCAAACCGTGTACCTACTTCTATCGAGAAACCGATACCACACCCAGTTTCTCTGGTTCTGGGAACACCTTAATTGGAAAAGTTACATAAAAATGTATCTGTATTATCGCTAACATCCATCAACTGGAATCCTGCGGGCTTGTCCTGCAAGTGATACTGTATCGATAGATAGCTTATCTCGACGAGGTTAGCTATGAAAATAATTGTAGGCGCTTTGAAATAATGAAACAATAATACTGTCCATGTATTTCTCCTCACAGTCTTGTGACAATATTTAATGACATGTTATGATCTGCATAGTGGATCGGTGGGGTGGTAATTCAGGGATTTCTCAAAAGGAAGTCGATGGGAATCGGCTTGTATGGACCCTTCACGACTGCTGTATACATAAGTGCAATAAATAAATAAACAGTGGTCTAACCACTGGACTAGAGATAGGTTAAGTTTGTTTTTTATGAATATAACAAAGAGAGATTATGCAATGATTAACACCTGTGAAGCCAAACAACTCAACGGCACCTGCGAGTAAAGCGACAATGTCTGAAACACGATTTACATAATATGTATTGCGTTATCAACAACGCGAAGTGAACGTAGTATATCATGCAGCAGAATGTCAGGTGATCATCAATCATTTATATAAAATACTCCGACGTTGGTATCCGTTATGGATACCAACATCTTTTAAGAGCAGGTATAATAACGATATTTTACAGAAGATACGTATTTTCTTTTTACTGAAAATACGATACATATTAGGGATTTATTGTCCTTTTTAGGGCATTTTGTACGTCCTTCTACACCAGCAGTCTCTGCGTCGATTACACGCAGAAGCAGTACACGCATCGCATCTAGTACAATAATGCGTTTAGGGTGCTGTTGGGGCTGCCCCGCTTCTGTAGCGCATCGGGGATGTTCGTCGAGGTGCGGGTGGATTGCTTCTACGCAACCATGGTGCGCGGCGCATGCTAGCGGTGCGCATTTTATGTGACTTAGTGTAATTTTATTTGATTTATTTGTATTGAATTGAATTGAATTGAATTGATTGTAATTTTATTTGTTTAATTTTATTTTATTGAGTGTCATCATCATCATCAGCTTATTTTATGTCCCCACTGCTGGGGCACGAGCCTTCCCTATGGATGGATAGGGAGAACGGGCCATAAACCACCACGCGGGCCCTGTGCGGATTGGTGGTTGTTAACGACTGCTAATGTAGCCGGGACCAATGGCTTTACGTGCCTTTCGAAGCACGGAGGAGCTAGAGATGACAAACTTTTGGTCACCCATCCGATGACCGGCCTTTGCGAAAGTTGCTTAACCTCAGCACTCGCAGACCGTGCGCGTTAACCAGTGCGCCATCGAGCTCCTCTTATTGAGTGTAATTTAATTTAATTGATTTAATTTTAATATTTGTGTATTTTTATATTAATTTTATATTAATTGTGTTAATGACCCAAACTGGTTGAAAAAAAATTTATTCATACATTCATTCAATAATTATGTACAATAATATTATACAAGACGCTTTTGATTGCATATTACGAAATGTCTAATAAGATATGTTAATAAGCTGATAATGAAACGTGCGAAAAACAAATATAAAACTCCAAACGAATTAAAGAAAAATGTTGCGAATGAAATACGTGTTTGGAGTGCTGAATGCTGGTACTTTATCTAGTTCTTTATTTTAAGTTGGACACTGTGCCAAATTACCTGGAGCTTAACCAACTTCTCTTATAGTGACAATATGTAGGTAAGGCATATAAGTAAGGTACCAATTTTCTAACAAAGACATTCATGGTAACAAATCATTGCTTATGTAAACAGTGACACCAATAATTGAAGTGATGTTTCAGAAACGACTATTAAATGTCCAAAGAAAAAGGTTATTTAAATATATAAAAACGATATCTCAATTGATTTATGACATAGCGCATAACCTACATTAAAAAAAATCTGGCAGGATGACCTTCCTAGAAATAGTGTCTTTTTTAACTTTAATCAACTACGATATATACCTATATCGAATATACAGGCTGAATAATATAATATAGGCTGGCTAAAGGTCTATTTTAAACGAAACCTCTTAGCAGTTTCACCTTTTTCATTATCTAACCAAAAATTTTTTATCAGATACGTACATCGTCGCTGCTGCCACTCACTAAATAATACCACCACCTACACGTATGTGTTAAAGTAAGAAATTATTGTTCCGGACGAATATAGATAAGCTAGTTAGTAAGATAATCATGGTTAGTATAGATAAGTCAATTGTTTCGTTTATAATGTTTAAATTTATATTTGTGTTTCGTTAATAAAGATATTTTGATTGTTGCCTTTTTATTAAAGCACTGTGAAGACTTAGGTAAGCTAGGGTTAGGACATAGACATTCAGATAGCATAGAGACCTAGAGAAACACTTAGACAAACAGTAAGACAGTTTAGCCCCTTTGTCACAAGGCCAAAAGCAAGTGACAGCACCTGCGCCGATGACGTAATTCGCAAAAAAAAAATTGAAAAAAAAAAAAAATTAAAACGCGCAGAGAATAAAGTTGTTAGGAGTTGAGAGTGTAGCAAATTTATTCTAGTTTGTCTATAGTTAAACTTCTTCATACAAAAGTAGGCTCTAAATAAACAATATTAAAGTTTTAAGTCGCGTGGTGCTCTGGGCGTTTATGCCTGGTTGGTGTTTGACGGAATTGCTCTGATATTGAATAAATACAACATTAAATTGTTAGGTACTAAAGTTGAGACCTAGGTCATAATGTCTATGCCCTAACTTAGATCCTACGGCATCCGCATGCGACTGAGTGGCGCGCATCTCGCGAGGGGGTGAGGTATATTTATACCGAAAACCAGTTTTCGCTTTTATCGCCTAAACCGGGTGCTCCACAGCCACAATAACACTATAATTATGTTATCTAGATATAAGTATATTATGTAATTGCTTTAAAACGTAGTAATTAAGGATTTTTTGTAATAAATCATAAAAATAGAAAGGAGGCAAATAAAATTGCGAGAGGGAGAGGGCGATAGCTGAGAGAGTATAAATACGGGACCGCATTTGTATGGAGCTCATCCCTCATTTCCGTAGGCCCAAACACGCTTTATCTGATCCCTTGAATCAGTTATCATTTGACCTGGATTGCCTACGTGCGGCACGGGGCACTTCGTCGCTTAGTTAAGTCAGCCGACTTAGGCAGCACCACTGCAGAGTAAGCGCGCCCCACTAGGGGGCGATGATGAATCAGTCAGAACAAGTCATTATATGTATGTAGATTAACTGGACTGATATTATTTCAACCACAAAGCTAAAACTTCTATTAAATTAGCAAACAATGAAATTGTTAGGCAAAATCGACATATTTTCCACGGAAATAAATGGGATGGTGAAAATAACGATCAAAACGGCATAAATTTATTCCACCAACGTCTCTATTTGAATGAAATCTCGGAGACCGCATTCTTGGATAGCGGTATCCGATATTTATTAAAAGCCTTGCACGAACCACCTATATACGTTCGTTCGTACGCACATATAGCATTAAATCAAATTGGGTAGCTACCTTCTAGCATAATGAATTCTCAATAGAAGATCTGATCTTAAAGGTATGAGAACTAATTAATAATAATATTATTCCTGTAACTACGGACCCTATGAAAGGGTTCGCAGCGTCAATATGTAATCAAAACCTTAAAGACATAATTATCTGGCTTTCCTATGTCCATACGCTATATTTATTGGGAAGGCTCGTGCCCTAGCAGTGGGGACATAAAATTTGTTAAATAAAATAAAATTAGTGATGATGATGGAATATATATAAATATATAGCAGCTATATTCGTAGTCACTTGTGCTGTAAGTGAGGAATATAATGTATGACACTTAGACAATTAGACATTTTGTATGAGTCTAACATACAAAATGTCTAAGACCTCTAAAAGGCGACGTACTTTTAGAACGATTAAGAAAGAAGCAAGCTTTCAATGATTCGATAAATGCTACAGAGACACCGTTCATTATAGATGCTATAATGTTTTATATAATTACATAAGAGGAGCTGGATGGCGCAGTGGTAAACGCGCCCGGTCTGCGAGTGCTGAGGTTAAGCAACTTTCGGAAAGGCCGGTCATGGGATGGGTGATCAAAAATGTATCATCTCGAGCTCCTCCGTGCTTCGGAAGGCACGTAAAGCCGTTGGTCATGGCTGCATTAGCAGTCGTTAACAGCCACCAATCCGCTGGGCGCGCGTGGTTTATGGCCCGTTCTTCCTATCCATCCATAGGGAAGGGTCGTGTCCGAGCAGTGGGGACCTAAAATGAGCTGGTGATGCTGATGAATTACGTCTTGTCTTCACGTGTAAAAAGAGTACGCCGTGAAGCAGAAAACACGCAATTTAAACGTCTCGATGCTGACGGTCTTCGTAGCGACCTTTCGTAACGCGATTGTTCGTAGCAAAGGCGTTACGCAGAACGCTACGTAACAGTCGTAGATGGAAATATCGTCTACACATGAATATATTGAATACTAGCACTTTACTCGCGACTTCGTCCACGCGGACGAAGTCGCGAGTAAAGTAAAGTAAGGATTTGAGATTTTAAAAATAAACTTTTTTTAAATAACATAGCCTATGTTACCCGCAAGGAATGTAGTATTCTGTCAGTGAAAGATTTTTTGAAATTAGACTTGTAGTTTCAGAGATTACCCTCCGCAAACAAACAAACAAAAAAAGAAACAAACAAACTTTACGTCTTTTAGATAATAATTAGGTACACGACGCGACGTCATGACTTACGAGTATATTTTATACTGATTTTACACTTAACTAACGGAAGGACATAACAGCATGGCTAGAGAACAATTTGCTTACTTTCAATACCGCCAAAACGAAATACCTTTGTTTTAGTAAAACAAACGCATCAAAACTCCTGAGTAACCTAAAACTTAAAACCCAAAACAATTAACTATTTATTGGGTATAATGCTTAGAACGTGCAAACACTCAAAATCCTCAAATTATAGGCCGCATCTAGTAAACGCAGCGAGCGTAGTTAGTTTGTACATCTGTGGTATCGCTGATCACTGCACCTGAGGCCGTGTTAGACATCTTAGTATAATTGTGTGGCGGTGATTTGTAACAGAAATACCGTCTTTATGACGTATTTCTCTAAAAATGTATTATTTATGTTTTTCTCATTCAAGTGAATTTATTTGTAATTCTTAGTGAGAATAAATATCTTAAACCATAGGGAAATAATTTATTTGTATTGCAAAATAAATATTCCCATCCCGCGCTGTAGGTAGTGTAGTTATCAAAGTTACCTAAATTGTGTAAGACAATTAAATAAGTTTTTGATTGTCTCTAAATGCTTAATTAAGTCTATTAGACAAGCAAGTGGTTATTAGTATTGTGAAAGTATAAACCGTTTAATTTTGAAATATTAAAAAAAAAAATCCCGAGTATTTGCCGACCTAAAAAATCTGGAAATCGCAAGTTCAAAGTGGTAACAAAAAATGTAGATATCAAATTACCTTTAGCATTAAGCTTAGTTATAAAGCTTATTAACAGCTTAAGACATCGGATAGTAAAGTGTGTAGTTTCCGAACTCGACGACGACGGTAAGGTGTTAAGCCTTTGCGTGCCTGCAATGAGTAACTGCCTTTACACTGCAACTAGTAGCATTGAACATTTCGTATATTTTACGTTTAGTTTTACTTTTTATACTGTTACGGTAACACAATTATTGGAAAGAAGAAACAGCAGACGGTGTGTTATTTTTGATGTGTAACATCTTTCCGCTCGTTTTCTATCTATTCAATTTGTGGGAGTGATTTCGTGAAATGGGACGGAAGTATGTGTAACAGTGTGACAGGAAGTCGGGAAAGCGCCATTTTGTAATTTTAAAATCGATATTATGAACATGACATATTGTGTCATTTGACTATCAAAGGTCATTTTGATATGTCAAATGTCTTCTAAAGAGTTTTTGGGTACTTCTCATCGAAGCTTAAATTTGATGGTCACACAGTTATATTTCCTAAACGGTATAAGTTAGAAACAAAACTTGTGAATTGGAGGATAAAACATCTAATAAGCTACAAAATAAATAAAATTTGTCATAATAAACACGAAAATATATAGCTAAAATTAACACGATCGGTCAAAAGCGGGGTCATTTTTCGCATTCTCATCGTGTCACACTTCCGGTTGCAGTAAAACATTTGGTTACTGCTTCACCAAATACCAGTGTATTTGTATGTTACATATACTAAAGTGATCGTAATTAAATATACTTTACAAACAATAGTCTAAAAGAATAGTTTCTATCATTGTTTTGAATTAAATACACAATATGCGTCGGTCACACGATTTAAGGCACTTTAGATTTGCGTAGTAATAAAGGCTTACTGTTGAACACAACAGCAGCAACCAATCTCAGACTTCGATTCGGTCGAGCATTAGTCGTGTTCCGGCATCGCAGAAGTAAGACGTGCGACTATCGTTCCATGAAAAAAAAATATTGGTAAGTTTTTATTTATTCGTAGGTGTACAATCACTTGCATGAACATCATTTTTCTGCATTTTATTTTATCAATTGAAATTAAAGCTAGCTCATCGAACCCCCAAAATGTTGGAGATATTTATGTAGTATTTGATTTAAAACGATACGCCTCAACTTTGCAGGAATTTATAAAAAAGATATATTTTCGTCACCTTCGTGACATTACTTTCGTGGCGTTTTATCCACAAAGGTGATTTTATGGCACGAAAGTGATTTTTTGCATGTTGGAAGTACCGTTTTGTTTCTTATTTCAGCTATTCAAAATGCCACAAACTGCCAAAGAACGCCGTGAAAAAAAAATGTATGTAAACCATATTCACGAGCTTGGGTTGATGATGACTCTAGTACAACATCTCAGTCCACGAACTCTGATACTTTAACCATATCTATATCATATCTATATCTATCTATTTGTTACCTATATTAATAATGTTTTATATTAAAAACTTTCATTAAAATTGTGTAGTTTTAATTGACATAATATATTAAGAACCTATTTAGTACATAGGGCAACACGGACTACTCCGGTCCGCGCCGGAGATACGTGTTGCTCTATGATTTAGTAGGATGACCGAACGTAGGACCGACCTGGATTCTCTTTCTATGATATCATGTATTTTACTGTTTTAATTATGAAAATAGGATTTAGTTGTTATTTCATTATCATTTAGTTTCATAAGTACCTGGTCAACTATGAGAAAATAATGTTTAAAGTTACTGCGTCACTTTTGTGGATCGTCGTGTCACCTTTGTGGGATCTAGAACTTCAAAACACTATATCTTTTAAACAAGACTCACGATTTGATTGATTTGCTTATGAACTTAATAGTATTATCAAGCGCTATAAGTTTTTTTACAAAAATAGATCGCTTAAGCAAAAATAACAATTTACCACGAAGGTGACGATAAGAATCGTAGCGATGAGAATTACCCTTTTACTACATTTATTTTATAGTGTTATATAAAGAAGTAATACCTGACCTATTTTTTTCAGAATATAATGTTAAAATTGTTTATTACTAAGGTGATATGTCAAATGTTACACATCATATGCGACTACTGTAAGGCTCGCTCGTTTTTTTTATTAGTAAGACTATAGTACCAGTGCTCGAAAGGAACCAGTGAACGACAATAGTTTTTTTCATTAATTCCTTAAAAACAGAGGTCAGCAACAAGTTTTAGATTTAGTAACATTTGAATACAGACCACCTGCTTCATAGAACGTCCTACCCATAACTGGATGTCAGCTGACATCCAGTTTTTCAATGAAACTCTAAATTATTTTTGGTGACTATATTAAATGTTGTTGAACACTGATGTAATGTGTCGAACACCGTATTTTTTTGACGGCTTCCTTTGACGCTTTGATTTTGCACTATCAAGAATTTGTATAAATTAACTTGTTATGTTTTAGTAACGATAATTAGGTAAATTGACGACAATTTATTATGATAATTTACATATAATTTAACTTTTTAACAAATTACAATTCGAATTTTATTCGCAACAATATTTGCGTTAAATTATATGTAAATAATCATAAATATAGCTTGCCTAATTCTTAACTGATCTATCAATATTTGTAAATTTGTAAAATATTAAGATCGGATGTTGATGACGTAGTTGTCGACATTGAATAGGGCTTCTTTGGTTTATAAAGTAAAAGTAGATAGTGTTGATTAATTTCGGCGAGTTGGATTGAGCCACGATAGCATAGTTGGCAGTGCACTTGACCCAGCATGTCATGGGGTGCAGGTTCGAAACCCGGTCGTGGATTTTTTTCAACACTTTGTCTTTTTTCAAAATGACAATTTATTAAATTGAACGGAAAATCAACAACTTTTTTCATTCGATGTCACGTTCTCTAATAAAACATCCATTTTGGGCACTCTAAAACGGAATGGTAACCTGAGTTGTGTGCAAACTTTTAGAAGGTTGGTTAGTAATACCTTTTTAATTGTGCTCCATCGGTACGCTCGTTTTATGCCATCCTATTTCTACTTTAATACTAAAAAAAACATTAACAGCGACACGGTGTAAGTGTGATTAAAGTTTCCCGGGTAAATTCCGTTTGTTTTACCGAGCTACTCTTAAAATAGCGTGGAACATCTCTTGGAAGCTTAACCAACAACTAAGTTTTGCCTTATTAAATAAAAATTCACAGATTTCGCAGTCCCCGCAAGAATCAGAGCATTGGAAATGAATACAACAATTTACGAAAAAAAAAACATTTTATTTTAAATAACACAATTCCAACTTGAATGCATTTCTCGCCTGCATCCGCATCTTTTAACACCATTACCATGACGATCGGTCAATAATCAAATAAGCTACACCCGTTTTTCTTCAATACCAAATCTAAAGGGACCACCTACAGGTCACAATTATTAACCGATTTTCAAAATTTTTTCGCCATTTTGTAGCTAAACTAATACCCTAGGACCCTTTTTTAATTTTTTCTTAAGTTGGTTTTCTTTTTGAAATATTTACAATTTAGTATACAAACACTCCCTAAAAAACCCGATTTTTTTTTACATTTTTGAAAATTCAAAAAAAGTTTCCAGCCGATTTTCAAAACTCAAACGCTCACACGTGTTTCGATAAATTCCTCAACTCTTGGTATTATTTCCATCTCGATTCTCCCAAAATCCTCGGAGCGATGGCCAAAAATACGTCTCAGGCGATTTGCATCTGATAACCATTTTCATTGGTAAAATAAGAAGTACGAGTATAAAATCGGTAAATGTATGTATGTAAATTAGTATACATAATATGTATTAGTTAGCTTATATCGCCCTACTGCTAAGCAAGGCCCATAAAATACGTTTAATATTACCAAATCTTAGTGCGAATATATTTTGATTGCCGAAAAATGAAAGGTACCTTTTAGGAATATTTAAATGTAATAGGATCAATCCATGATTTACCTATAGGTAGGGTGAATAACCTTACCTAGATACCGTACTTTAGATTTAAACCCAAAAGACTAGACAGTCTAGAAAAGTAGATAGTCTTCTATGGTTGAAATTCCACACAATGCTGAAGTTTTAAATAAGATTCAAAGACTTCAATTGCGACTTAAGACGGAATAAATTCAATTGACTACGGCGAGGCGACGCGACGGCAAGTTCCGAGATAAAAGTTTCAGGGATCAAAGACGAACTCAAACTAGTCCTTATGGGTCAAGCAGAAGATCGCTTTTATGAGACTAACCTTCAGTGATCGATAGGGCTGGGAAGTGGCTTAGTCGGACAATGGGCTAGACTTTTCTTTTTTTACATCGCTTCTAGTGGTACAAGGTCGGCTAGGGCAGTAATATATGTATCTAGCGGTTTTCGTTTTTCGTTTTTATGTCTTTGATGTGGAAATCATATTAGACAGATTGTGCGTTATAAACACCTACGGAAAAGTAATGTCTTTTTAATGAATTGAAATTTACTATCGCAAAAAAAATAAAGTGTGTGTACACGCTATTTCGATGATTAAGTTTAATTATAAGAAAAATATGTATAAGCAACAAAGATTTGTCATCCACCAAAGATAAAAAAAATCTAGTTAGATCTATTTGTTATAACTATTTAGATAGATTTATTCTATTTATTCTATTTATTAGTTGTTACTTTCATGTATTAGGACAATTTTATAATACTTTTGATACGGTTAAGTATATAACTCCAAAGTAACAAATTAAACAATATATTTAGAAAAAAAAGTAATAAATCACCTTTTAGAAAAAAACTAGTAACACATGAATGTATTAAAAAACTAGAACAGTTAATGCAATTGATGTTTTAATTTAAATTACACCAATAGTCGGTGCAATACCGCAAAGAAATGTCGAGGCTATACACTATGTCAATTAGAATGCATGGGTGTCATAAATATATCTCACACTTCGGTACGGTTAAGTTTGTTAATAAAACAACGCTTGTAAGAATTGTCATAATCCTATCTGTGTGCCGAATCCTATCTGACTCGGTCAGACAGTCACTGAATTTACAAAAGGGAAAGGGAATAGCCGGTCTGTTTTCCTAATAAATAATAGGTACGGAACAAACTAAGACATATCATCATCAGCCTATAAACGTCCCACTGCTGGGCACAGGCCTCCCACATGATCAGTAGCACGTGGGGGTATTGGGTCATAACCCACCACGTAGGCCCAATGCGGGTTGGTGGGTTTTAACGACTGCCATCTTACGACAACAACCGGGACCAACGGCTTAACGTGCCTTCCGAAGCACGGAGGAGCTTGAGATGTTTTTAATTGGTCACTCATCAGGCGACCCGGCATTGCGAAAGTTGCTTAGCGGGCAAGAAGAAGACATATATTATGTATTTATTTTTTCGTACAGTCAGCATCAAAAGTAGCTGAGCACTTTAGTACTGAGACATGATACTAAAGTATTCAGCTACTTTTGATGCTCTGACCGTACTAAAAAAAACAAAAAATTACACGTCAAGTCAAGTCAGCTATTTCAAATGAATTAAAATACATTAATAATAAGTTCTAAATTAGTTAAGAGCAGTTGCATATATTACGCACACGCTATGTGACTTACGTTAGGAAGTGGTATAAGATGCCCTTGGCGATATTTATAAAATTATTAATTCATAGGCTGTTTCGATCTACGTCACTTGACTGCACTTAAGTAGAGGTACTGCGAATTTCCCTTTAAGATCAGAAAAGAGGTTATAGAGAAGTTGTCTTTCACATTATTAAATCGTGTGAACATTACAACAGTTGAGTTTTTTTATGTCATGGAAAAAAGGAGTTCCTATGTTTCCTTCGATCAATGAATAAATAAGTTAACCTTATTTATTTTCTAGATTCGCAAAAAGTTGTCTATTTTTGAACTTTATTAAAGTGACTCGGTTATAGGAATTAACCTTAAATAGGCATAAATATGAATATCTCGAGGCTTTACTCTACATACATTTATAGAAAAGCGCTTAGTTACGCGGAATGCTACATTGCAAATTCAACGTAGAAGCCGTAATGAGGGAAGGTCAAACACAATGCTCTACTGGCCAATTAGAGGATTAACCGCATGTTTATACTAGGAAAGAAGAGAGAGTACTTAGAGGGGTACTTCTGCCCTTTGTCATAATGCAGTAACACCAACACGACGAATGGTATATCACTTGCAAAGTTGCTAATGGTATCAGCCGGATTGTATTCGAGTGTAAAGCGTTTTTAGGGCGGACATGTCAATGGTAACGTATAAATGGAATTTGTACCTTTTGTAGGCGAGCCCTGTGTGCGAACGCCGGCGTCCGTGGCGCTTTGCCCCCGCTGGTGGAGTGGAGTAGTAGTAGGGTGTTAGAAGCGCCGAGGAGGGCTCCTGGCCGCGGGGGGCCGGCGTTGCTTCGCGTAGCGAGCGATGGGCGCGTGTGGCTCGAGGTCGGTTTGCCGGCGGAGTGGGCCGCCTGCCCGGCTGACAGCCGGTCCTGCGCGCGCTGCACCGCCGGCCGCCACCGCGCAGGCGGCCTGCCGCGCCACAAGCGATAATCTCAACCATCAACGAACCGACCATACCCCGAGTCCTTGATACATGTGATACCTATATCCTAACGCGGTATTAACATAAACTGAGGTAAGAAACAATTTTACCTAATCATTTTGATGTTGTGCTAACGATTGCAATACATTGTGTACCTACAATAAGCAGCATAAGACTGTCTATTTGGATAAATAATTCAACCATATATCTTATAAATAAGACATGGTTAACGCTTGTTGTATACACAACGTATGTAGGTACGTGT
This sequence comes from Eudonia mercurella, assembly GCA_963082485.1. Taxonomy (NCBI): domain Eukaryota; kingdom Metazoa; phylum Arthropoda; class Insecta; order Lepidoptera; family Crambidae; genus Eudonia; species Eudonia mercurella. The sequence continues at coordinate 4,156,957 of OY720034.1, read as the reverse complement.
ATCCTCATTTATTTTATTGTAAGTCGTTTGGCATGCTAATGTTATTAGGTACCTGTCACCGAACAAAACCTAATGCTCTAGTTCACGCGAAAGCCCCAGAAGTCGGTCGGCGTTCCAAAAACCATCAGACGCGTTAAAGCTACGATTTAAATAAAAAAAGCAAGTTCACAATAAGTTCGTCGTGTGTCGAAACAGGACCTTTTCCGCTGTTAAATGTACCTACATAAAGTGATGTATAAAATATATATGTAGATCAAGTGGCGTAAAATGTCGAAATCAGCTGTTCGCTGTCGGTGTAGGTTATCGCTGGGGTGCTATCGATTGGCGCCACTTTCACCGTTAGGGCGCGAAATGTTCTTTGTTTTGGCGCTGCTCCAAAAATGGCGCCTAGTCCTGCCCTGTTACTAAGGAACGCGACAATTCCACACTGGAGTGGTTTGCGCAACTATCTACCTATAAAACGTAGTTCCAACTTTTTTTTATAACAGACGCAATAATAATTATGAAACTTAAAAATATTTTTTTCTAAAGAAATAGGTCATGCACAATAGTATATTAATTAATAAACTCTTTTTAAAGCAATGGTTATTAATTGTAGGACAATAGTCAAATTGTTTCCACACAAGAAAATCCTATTTACTCAAACCTAATTCAATTTGAACTCCACAAAGTGCTGCTGCTACATGTGAAAGGGAAAATGACGTAGTATTTGTTCCTTTCCTAGATACTCGTATGTAGGTAAATTACCTATAACATTAACATTTAACACGAGTAGCCTGTGGGCTAACTTTACTCAGAAATCCTACAATGCCCTACGCATTCAATACAATAACATCTTCAGGGCTCTGTTCCGGCTCCCACGCTACTGTAGTGCGTCGGGTATGTTTGCCGATGCCAGTGTGGATGACTTTTACGCGTTAATACGTAAAAAGGTTGCCTCGCTGGTGAACAGGGTGCGGCGGAGCTCGAACAGAGTCATGGAGATGGTGGGGGATCGACTGGATTCAGTCTTGGTTGGCAGGTTCACCGAGCTTCATTTGGAAAAGGTTCGATGAGCCTACCAATTGGGGCATCAAATACTTATAATTACTTTTTTTTAAATTTTAATCATTTTGTGTATACTAACATATACTAACATAGTCTTTAAGTTATACTGTTACTAATAGACTAATCTATGGATCACAAGGTCTGAAAATAAAAGATTTTTATTTTTATTTTTATTTATTATTAATGTACCTAAAGCTTTTCCTATTAATGCGCTGTATTCATTTCACCTGACCAATCTAATGATGGATTGCACCTGGAATACTGAATACTGGCTATATTACCACTAGATTAGTCGAGCTAGGTAACCTGTAAGCAACGTGTTTTTTCAAACACAACACAGCTGTCACAAAATAATGAGGATCCAGAAGATAAGCTTAATACATATCGTTTTAAAAGCGCGGAAGTAGCATTGGTGAATTCCGCACAAACTTTCTTAAATTTGGATAAAACCAAACAGCGTAAGTGCTTTTGTCTTATTATGATTTATAGTTATTATAGAAAAAACTTCATTATTATACATAGGAGGCATAACAATTGCTATGTTCTAATTGGTACGTAAAACCACCAAGTAAATAATTAAATAATCAGTGTTCAATCCTCCCCATTCTCTTAATAGGTTGACCGCCGACAGGCCCAGTCACAATAGAAATTCAATTGTTTGTGAGACTTATGGCGTTTAGGTGTTAAAAAAATCCAGGTATTTGACGCTTAAGCGGTATTCACAAAAAATTACTGACGCGCATTTGAACTATCCCCAACGATATCGAGCACCGCACACATAGACCCCTTGCCCGGACACGGATTTCGGAACAGCGCTGCGAGATTCCGTCCGTGTCTGTGCGAGATTTTCTATGTGTGCGTTGCTTTAGCGCGTTCTTTTATTTTATTGTTTTACTTTTTTCCCCCTTTATTATCGTAAAGGGTCTTTTTAATGCTAAATGCAATAGTACAACTTAACCTACTTTAATTAAATAACTTACACTATACATTTTTGTTTCTATTGTTGGCTAGCTTTTCAATTTTTGTGACATATTTGTGAGATCGTTCCTAAAGTAATTATTTTCTAAAACTGAGCTTACATTTTCTGCGTTAACATTTTGATCCAATTTATGATCCAATATATTTATCGTGCCTCAAAGTGTCATTGATTGGACAGTCGAATAACAGGTGAGGCACGTCTTCACTCTTATTCGTACTGCAGGCACACAGCGGGCTGTCCTTGCACATAAACCTGTGCAGGTAATAGGAGAAACCGCCGTGCCCTGTCAGCGCCTGCGTAAGGTGGTAGTTAATGTCTAACTTCCGGACTGTAGCGTAGGCCTTTATGGCATCCGGGAAGAAGATTCGTGTTTTGCCGGCCGTGTGATGTGTTCGGTACCGTTCATTCCATATGTCGAGAGATGCTTGACAAATGCATCTCTTGACATATGATACTGGGCACCGGTCGTAATGCGGCCTTCCCTTCAACTTTAGGGCTGCTTCTTTCGCTAGCTCGTCAGCGCGCTCATTTCCCGGCAGCCCTGCATGTGCCTTAATCCAGAAAAGGGATACTTCCTTTTTCTAGATCAGGGCCAAGCCCAGGTTCCTCCTTGTCTCTACTGCCAGGGGATGAGGAGACTTGATTTTAGTTATTGTCTCAAGTGCAGCCCTAGAGTCACTGTAGATGCCAAACGTAGATTCTTTCCTCCCGAGGATTTCACTCGTGGCTTTGGCTATGGCCAAAAGCTCTGCCTGGTACACCGTGCAGTACGCGGATAGGCCAAGCTTGATGGATTTGGTTTCGGCCTCACCGTTCCACAAGGACAGCACAGACCCAACCTTCAATCTTGCTACCGTCGGTGAAGATTCGCACTGTCTGCACGTTATACCGGTTTACCATCTCTTGGTCTACCAGACAGACAAAGTTTCTGTCCACACTCAAAGTGGGATGAACCATCTCCGTGAATCCCACCGCACGCTGAACTTCCCTGTCTCCGAGAATGTGGGAGGATGACCCTTTCCTCGCTGCATGGTATGCGGAGGTTTAAAGGTAGTATCCCCGACAAGACCAGAGCTGAGTTCAGCGAGACTGTGCGGTAGGATTTGCAGAGCTTCTAAACGAAACCCCGCTGGACCGAGTCTAAGAATCTACGTGTGCCTATTTTGTCCGCCGCGGGAGCCCATGCACATGCAGCGTACGTGATTACCGGCTCGACTGCGGCTGTGTAGATTAAGCGAACCACTTCGGGGTGTAAGCCTCAGCTAGCCTTAGCCCAGAGTTGGGCGTAATCAACTACTTTTTTAATCAGATTAATAATCTGATTGAAAGTAATCATGATTACTTTTAATCAGATTAAAGTAGTCGTGATTACTTTTAATCAAGATTAAACATATAATCTTTAATCTTGATTACAGTAGTCAGTAATCTAAATTACATGATTATTCTTAACTAAGTTTATATGAAGTATGGTTAAGGAATTAATGAAGTTTGCCATTAATTATTACAATTTGTAGGTTTGCATCTAGAAATTGAGTGGTTGGCTTTATTGTACTATAAATTATACCTACTACGTAAGACGCGCGGTAAGGGTGCGGAGGACAGGGTATTGTACGATCACCGGCTAGCCAATCGCCGCGTCCACATTGTCGATAGTCGACAATTGCACACGCGCCATTTTGTTCAGTGCGCATCAGTCAAACGAATCGAGCGCAAGGAGACGATACGAGACGACGTAATTCTTTTATCGTACGTAATCGAGTATTTTTTTTAAGTTTGAAAGTATCGAGTACCAGAAAAATTACCATGCACCAGATTTTTTGCGTAAAATAATTATCCTAAAAGCACAGTGTATGAGACTGATAAAAAAATAAAGTTCTTTTATTTTTTAACGTTCCGACTGTTGGTTTTATTAATCAATCATAAAAGTAATCAAGATTACGATTACAGATTTATAATCATTAATCACCGATATGATTACATTCTTGATTAATTTCTGTAATCTGTAATCGTGATTGAAGATTACAAATTGTAGTCGTAATCCTTAATCATTAATCTGATTACTTTTTGCCCATCACTGCCTTAGCCGCTCTGGCAAGTTGCCTGTAAAGATTTAATGTCTTTGTGCAGATATTTGCCACGTCTGCGTTAAACGTTAACTTATCATCTATAGTGAGGCCAACAGCTTGATACTACGCGACATTTGAATGTTGACCCCGCCCATATTCAATGATGGATGATCTTTAGCGCGTTTGTGTGAAGCTTACCTTCTGCGGTATCCTTATTTTGTGCTGCTGTGATGGTGCGCTACGGTTACGTTACGATGTTCGCTTTGGTAACGTAACCGCAACGTCCCATTCGCGGCGAGCTTGATACGTCATTGCGGACTGACCGAGCTCGGGGCGAGCGCCTCGGCTCACTGAACCATGCAAGTGCTCGCATCGAACATGTCAAGTTATGATGATACGTTTCGGTCCGTCTCAACTTTTACCATTGTCACTGTGGTTGTGGCGATAGACAATTATAAAATGGTGGTACCAGGCGGAATTAGACTAATTGTGTTGTATGTTTTTTCAGTAACACTCAACATTTTTTATTCAAGCAAAAACAAATTAAAAACGAACTTATTATGATGTTTTGGTATGAAAAATGTAAAGAAAGATAATAATATAGCATATCATAGTTGGTAGTGCACCTGGCACTGGATGTCATGGCCATGAAGTGTGGGTTGGAATCCTGCTCCTGGAAATTTTTTCAATATTTTTTTCAAATTGATATTAATATGTTTTGCGACCAATTAGTGCTTAACTATTTCACGATCAATTTGATGTTGACTGTGGGCTATTAAGGTACGGGTAATAAAATAAGTTTTTACCTACGTACGTCCTTCCTATATTCGATTCCTTCAAACGAGGCGTGGAGATGCTGCGTTGTTTTCTCGCTGCACCAGTTGTCTTCGCGGATAGACTCCATTTCCACCTAAACTGATGGAGTGGCGTCATTTGCATACATACTTAGTGCGTATAAAAAAATACTTACTAAAAAGTAGGGAGACCTAAGTAGGTCATGAAAACAGGCACGTCCTTGCCTCATTCATAATTTATAGGAATGCGCAGGATACAGTGTCAAAATGTATTTCGGATAATAACGTAATAGCGTTACTAAGGCTGCGTTTCCACTAGAGCTATGCGAGGTAGCTATAGGCAGTGTTGCCAGCTATAATTTTGAAATTCAGCTAACAATTACTTCAAACTTCTATCAGACCAGACCACAAATCATAATGTCCACTAAAAAAATAAAAAAGCGCCATCAGTACCCACTGTCAGGTCGAAAACTAAACTACACTTTTCATAAAAACTAACTAGATGACGCCGAACAAATTTCAGACAATATCTTCTAAGATAGGTACCTTAAAGTTAGTACTCAATACAAACAAACAAAATACGTTCGCCGTTAGACGACCAATGTGTCCGTTTTTACCTTATCCCAATTCGCTAGATATGACGGAAAGTTCGTCAAGTTGGCAACACAGTCAGTGTTGAGGATAAGGATTAAGGATTGTTTTACAATATTCCTTGCCTCGGGCGGTTTTGTAGACATCTTATTGGAGGATTTGTTCTAAGCACACCGCTTAGTTACATCGCACATATCTGGTGGAAAGCCAGCCTAAATCGACACCGACACGTTCCAAGCTTTTTGTTTTATGTGGTAGCTGCATTGGGTCAAGGACAATGCACACAAATCTGCAGTGTTCGTGTATTCCAAGTGCATGCATTAGCCGATAGCAGTGTATACTCGTTTATTCTGTTTATACTTACATGTTGGTTTTTAGAAAGGAGTAAAACAAAGTAAATAGTTAAAAAAGAGGCTGTAGTTGTTCCTTTTACCCCTTCGATATATTTTTTACTAATAAAAACTTAAAAATTCTACACTTTTTAAAAATTAACTCAATTTTAATGACGCTGTGCATGCCTAGGAAAAGCTGAAGCATTTAGAAAGGAGACAACATTAAAAAAGTTTATTTAACTGAATCTAAGCGATTTGACGCCTCCCGGTGCCCGACGAGTGACAAAGCACTGACTTGACTTTGATTAGATTTCGGCTAAAGGTACTTGACTCCGGGCAAACCCAGGCAAATCTGTCGCAAACATAAAGCACATCCGATTCAAGTAGAACTTTTGACAGTTCGTTTAGCAACTGTCAAAAAGTTACTGTCATGCTTTCGGTATCGTAGTAGTATCACATGGGGTATATTTACTCTGTGGTAGTATAGCACCAGTGACTCTTTAAACCAAGTGTTTGAAACCAGTTTGCGTCGCCAAAAAATAACATAAATATTTTCATTGAACTCTAAAAAAATAATTGATCACTTGTATTGCCACTATCATACACAATTTTTCATTTCAATCTAGTTCAACCTTAATGCTCTAAGAGTTCAACCGAACTAAACTGGGATATTGGGTGTAGTTTTACTTTTATCGTAATTGAAACCAATGTGTATGCCAAAATAAATAAATAAATAAATGCGTGTGGCGTGCACTTGGAGAGGCCTATGTCCAGCAGCGGACTAGTATAGGCTGATGATGATGATGAACCGGGTTGTCGTACCCTTATCCTACAAGTACGGTGTCTTGGGTCGGCTAGATGTCTAATATCATTCACTCACCTGTACACTGTGTGCAACTGCACATAACGTGGAAATAATTCGTAATATCTATTTAATTTCAGGTACTCTCTACTATGTGCTACGCTTTTGGAAGAGATAACAATTTTTTATTGTGAAGAAGTGCCGAGAAAATACATTTTGGAATAAATGACATTTCTACTTCATTTCAAAGGTAAATTATTTACTTTATTTTACATATTTATTAGGTATTTTATATACCATGGTAAGTATCTTTGGGAAAGCAAAAACAGTAGGTGGAATTATAGTTTTAGGGTGATTATTAACTAAAGTGACTATGAATATTACATTTTACGTAGTAGCACCAGTGTTTGAAACAGTTACCCAGTGTTCGACACCGGTTTTCGTCGTCAAAGATAACATGGGAACTATTACTAACAAGGAAGCAAAGTTGTCGTATTAAATTTTTGCTAAAGTCAAGGATCTGTGTAAGGAAAGGAGTGTAAAGCGTGAAAGGGGTGTAAGGGGTCTTACTTAACCAACAACATTCGAGGCCCTAGCCAACCTCTCCTGCACCCTGCTACCCAACAGACGAGGCTCTGGCGAGTGGCGACCGACCGATGGCGGGTTAACCATCATAAACGAACGTAGCCACAAAGTGCACAGACCGCCCTGTGCGTTCCCTTGTTCTTGCCCTTCATTGGCGCGCTCTGACTGCATCAAATAACTCGGAATCTTGATGGATCAGACGCTCTCTTTCAATCCTCACCTTAAGCTTCTGACATGAGCTTCTTACGCGCTGTGCCACTCGCTTTTAGAATACTGCATCACCACTTGGGGTGGCACTGCTAAAACATACATTTTGCCGGTGGAGAGGGCTCAACGCATTCTTCTAAAAGTTGCTGCAGGTCACCCATATCGATTCCCCGCAGTCGATCTGTATAGGGACTGGAAAACGACAAACTTTCATACTTAAGACCGTACTCAGGAAGAACTCACAGGTTCCCTATGACCCCAAATTATTTAGGGATAAGCGACAGAAAACTAAAGTCTGCATCGAATCTGCCCAAAAAACTTCCTTCGCGCAAAGGTTCTTCCATTTCCTCGGTCCCTTTCTCTATAACAGGATGAATGCTGCCCTCCATACTACCCCCGTCAGAAAACATTCTGCCTGTCCTCTGTTTCAAAATTTCTTACGTCACTTGACTATGAGGCTACGGAGGATTTGCTCTGTCTTCTGAGATAAGTTTTGAGCCTAGCATAACCTATTTCCCTATCCTATCCTTTCTCCTTTATCCTTGCGCCGCCTCTTCTCAATTCACAAAGTTGCCTACTTACTTATACACGTAAACACACACACGCACACACACACCCTCACACACACACACATACATATATTATATATTTTATATATACATACATTATATATATACATTATATGCATAGGTATATATTTGCAAACATCATTATACGAACACTCGCACACATATACTCAGACAGGTTATCTGTTTCTCATTTGTTTCGATCTGTTTTTCTTTTTGATAAAAATTTGTTAAGGGGGTGCAGCGCGGACGCAAAACTGCGAGTTTCAAGTTTCTTCATGAGAGCGAGCTAGCGGCGCGTGGCAGTGGTGTGACAACGGGGCACGACTACGAATACGCACGCACACTAATATCTGTACAGAGTAGGCTGGTGATTTAATTAGAGCAATGTTTACTTTCGTAAAATCATAGGCGTTTGGGTAAAAAATAAGAAAAGTCTTAATATTTTCATACTAGCTGTGCCCTGCGGTTTCACCCGCGTTAATTAGCGACTGTTCCACTCCTATTAGTCATAGCGTGATGTAATATAGCCTATAGCCTTCCTCAATAAATGTACTATTCAACACAAAAAGAATTTTTCAATTCGAACCAGTAGTTCCTGAGATTAGCGCGTTCAAACAAACAAACAAACAAACTCTTCAGCTTTATAATATTAGTATAGATTCATGTTTTTTAATGGAAAAATAAGACAACAGTGACCTACGGAATATCAATACAAACATTTTGATGTCGGATCATTGTTTCATTTGTGCTATATTTACAAAGTTTCTGAAGAAATAAATTTTTAGATATCATTATTTTACGTATTGTTTATGCAGTTTCTGGGTATTTGTTTCAAATTTCAAGACAACCACGACCTTGTGAAAGGATCAAGCTAACCTACCCTAGTCCTTTTAATGTCTAAGACCTGTTCAGCGCCTAGCACCAGTGACTTAAAAACACGAAAATTTTCAAATTCCGCGTTGCACCCCCTTAAGTACTTTATCAAAACTATTTGCAGGGAGGGCCTGGCGAAATATTATTGATTTACAGAACTTACTTGTACGAAAAATTATTTTGACACTGGCTCAATGTGTTCAACGCGTAAAGCCATTAACTAAGGAAAAAAAATATTGTGACAGTGACAGATGACAGTCTGGCAGTCAATCAATCGACAGAGATCAGCCGGTTCACTTTAAAAAAGAAAGATTGTCGACAGATTGTGTAAACAAAAATTGTTAAAAATAAGATTCTAACAACTTTCTAAGTGATTATTATTTAAAATACTATATAGTTTTTGAATATTATTCTCCGAGGTTAGTTTTTAAAGAATTATTCGTATTGAGAACGAAGATACCTAACTGGATATCGATTGTTTTCGTCTAAACTAGGAACTTACTATGCATATTTTACTAATTCAGCTTTTACAAATTTTTCAGACAACATAAAAAAATTTGGAATGTCCCGGTTCAGATTTGGAAGACAACACGAAGGCTACCGACTTGTGTCGAATGATGATAGCGGATTCTCAGACGCACAGTTTGAAATACCACCTGCAAAGATTCCATGGAAGGCAATCAGCTTAGCTGCATTTCTGTTTGTAGTCGGAACAGTACTACTTGTAGCTGGAAGTTTAATAGTGACCGGACACATTGACACTAAGTATTCTGATAGGTTATGGCCAATGATAGTATTAGGTGGCATCATGTTCTTACCTGGTGCTTACCACATACGAATAGCATATTATGCATATAAAGAGTATCCAGGATACAGTTATACTGATATACCAGAGTTTGAGTAGTTACATCATCATACTATCTAAAGTTCGTACAAATACAATAAAAGTGAAATCCTACTTCTCAAGTTGAGTTGGTTTTCCCTTCATCTCACAATCTTGTTTTTATATACCTATCTATGTATTGTGGTATAGATACATGGAATCAATATAGTAGTGGTTTATACTTAACTTTGTTAATAGTAAAAATAATGTTGTAGGTAAACCTAATCCTATCTAATAAAAGTGAAATCCTACTTCTCAAGTTGCATTGGTTTTCCCTGCATCTCACAATCTTGTTTTTATATATCTATGTATAGTGGTATAGATACATGGAATCAATATGGTAGTGGTTTATACTTAACTTTGTTAATAGTAAAAATAATGTTGTAGGTATAACCCCTTAAGTGTCGATCGACCACCAGGTGGCCGATAACAATTAAAATTCTATTGTCTGGTATTCACGCGCTAGAGCTCTTAGCAACAACAACTAAGCATTAACTAAGCAGGAACAGTAAACTTACTATCCTCATAATATTACGAATTACAGTGTAAACCTAGTCTAATTATTTTTTGTACTTTGAATGTAAGAGTTTAAATTGTTGTCTTAAATTGATGGAAGTAAAAGGACTAGTTGAAGAAAGTGTTCATGTAAATAGAAGAAAATTGTAGCCAAAAGAACCAAATGACATGAAACATTGTTATTTAATAGTGAATGATTCAATGAAAAATTATACATTATTGTATTGTGCAATTGAATTGTAATTATTATAATAACAAATTGTCTATTATCAATTATAATGTATATTAATCAAATTTTAAAATGCCTTAATTGAAATAAAGTTATTCTATACAATTATACATGTAAAAGTGTGCTAGGAAATAAAATAGTAGCATGATCTTTCAAGCAAGACCTATTAAACAGAGTATGTGCAATTGTGCATATAGAACTGTAAAATCTTTGTCTCAATATAATATTATTAAGTAATAGCAATTTTCTACCATTTAAAATAGAACACATATCTTTAAGTAAATGAAAGAGGTTTTCATAAATTATGATTTGTAATTTAATATGCTTTTGATGTCAGTAATGTTTCAATTCTTTTACTATGTATATTCTTAACATATTCTGATGCAATTGATTGTTAAACAAGAGAGAAAATAAACATTATCAATGTTGAATTGAGATTTCATTTTAATAAAACCGAAGTTACATAGACATATTTTCAAGACAGTGATCATAATTTTCATAAATAGATTGACAAATTCTTTACATCATGTAGAGATTTAAAGAAAATCAAAATGATTCTCAATGAGTAATTATACTTTTCATCCTATCTAAATTCATTGCACATGTTTACCTATTAGCCCTCTTACCTTTTTTAGTTTGGACAAAGCTTGTCTGAGGGAGTGGCACAGAGTGACCTGTCGTTTTTAAATGTTCAAATAATTTATTTTTTGATGGAAAATCTGTCTGACATACAGCACATCTAAGAAGTGCTGTGCTTGAGTCTTCTGTCTCACTAGTTTTAGGTCTAAGAGGTTTCCTGTCTACTGGTTTTTTCGGTTTGACATTTCTCTGCATTTTAGGAAGCATAGGCTTATCTTTCGGAAACGCTGTTTCCCCTAACACATCGTCGGTAGGTGTAGTGCTTGAAACCTCATACAAATTTTCAGTAGAGGTCTGTGAATGAGATCCTTTGTTTAGGCTTGCTTCCTTTTTTGCTTGGATTTGGCTTTTTAACATATTGAATTTTTTAGCTTTCCTACTACGAGAAGGTCCTTCTATTTCATTGAAACTCATCTCATCATGACTGTCATTACCCTCACTCTCTGGCATTGGTATGAATGACTTTTTCTTGTTCTTTTTCTTCTTGTGACTTTTTGGTAGTGCCTGTAACAGAAACATTGAATTAAAGCAAATCATCATAGTATATGGTACAAAAAAAAGTTTTGTCTGTGATTACACTTTCATTACACATTATGTACCATGCAAGTTTAAAAATTGGCAACCATTACTGCACTCTTAATTTTATTTTTATGTTAATTTTTTACCTGCACTTGATCGGAATCATCACTCAGCGTTTCTCTTACATCATTATCTTCATTATCTGAAGTTGAATTTCCTACACTTTCTTTTACTTCTTCAGTATCTCCATTAACTATTTCTTTTGCTTCTTCCTGAACTGAAGCGTTGTCTTTTTCGTCATTGTTTTCAAGATCATTTTCTGAAATTTCTATGTCATCGTCTAAACACATATTAGAAACATTTTCTTTGTGTTTTTTGCTATTTTCATGATTCTCAAATGATTTGACGTTTTTAAATAGTTTGCTGCAAGCAGAACAATAAAGGTTCCTCAGGGACGATTTTGATTTAGTAGATTTCGCTGCTACTTTTGATGCTTCACTTGCCTGAAATTAAATAAGATTTATCTTTTTATATTTTTTTATATTAGAAGGCAAACGAACAGGCGGGTCACCTGAAGGGAAGCTATCACCGCCGCCCATGGACACCTGCAAGACCAGAGGAATCGCAGATGCGTTGCTTAGAGGCTAAGGAAGGAATAGACTCATTTTTTGAAGATTTCTAAGTCGTAATAGTCTGGAAATACCGCCGCTGAGAGCTGGTTCCACAGCACTGTAGTTCGTGGTAAAAAATTACGTGAGAAACGCACAGTAGTAGACCGCCATCCATCAAGATGGTGTGGATGGAAAGACAGTCGATTGCGTGTAGTGCGGTGAAGGAAATCAGCCGCAGGGATCAAAACAAACAATTCGCACAGCACTCCCCATGATAAAGGCGATAAAATATACAGAGAGACAACGTCTTTCCGAAGGGCCAGTGGATCGAGCCGACCAGAGGTTACCACGTCGTCGACAACTCGGGCTGCTCTGCGTTGAATGCGGTCAAATGGGAGGTACTGGGGCGCTCCAGCTCAAAGATGGGAACAGTAATCCCTATGAGGCCTGACCTTTGCTTTGTTCTTTGTAAAGCTGTAAGCGATGGGTCGGCGTGAAATACTGTCTCGCTCTAAAATTCAAAATTCAAAATTCAAAAACATTTATTCAGTTTAGGCTACAAGTAGCTCTTATGAATGTCACTATGCCATCGGTTCGTAAGTCTACTCTGGGCGGGAGATCTTGTACTGAGAAGAACCGGCAAGAAACTCAGCAAGTGTCCAGCTCTTTTCTCCCTTACAGCGTCAAAAATATTGGAAAATGCCCTATCATAGCAGGACACTTTCCATTACAATAAACACAAAAAATATAGAAGACAACCACAACATGTAAAAAAAGAAAAAACACAAAATAAAAAAATATACGTTAACAAATTTCCATCAGGTAACAGTTGCAATTTCCACAATGTCATACAGTACCACTACAGTACTATCGTAAAAGGAAAAAAAATTGTTTAAGAAAAACAAAGTCAAATTATAGTGAATAATACTAAAAATAAGATAAGTATGCGTGAGCAGACCAGCCTCCACAGGCGGCACCCGTTCACGAGTATGACATATGAATCAGCCATCGCTTCGCTCAACCATATTTTAGGGAACGTAACGACCCGACGCACACGCCACCACCGCAGAGACAGTAAAGAGAGCATGACACACTCAAGATACTCTAAATAAAAACTTAGTGATCTATTTAACGCAACGCTGTTTGTTATCTGTAGGACACTGTTGATAAAGGCTATCATATCAGTATAAAAATTATATAAATTAATTTTATTATGATGATTCAAATAGAGTATAGTGTGTTTTTATTATAACCAAGCTGTTTTATCATCTAAATATTCTTTTACTGTATAATAACCTTTTTTGAGTAATAAAGATTTCACATGTTTTTTAAACTTATCTAAAGGTAAATCTAGTACAGTACTTGGTATTTTATTATAATAGTGTATACCTTGCCCCAAGAAAGAACCAAGAACCTTTTGTAACCTGAACAGTGGCATTACAAGTTTTGTCTTATTTCTAGTATTGAAATTGTGTACGTCACCATGTTTAGTGAAGGAGTTAATATTGCAACGTACAAAAACTATACAATTATAAATATATTGAGATGCAACTGTCAGGACACCAATCTCCCTAAAAAGATTTCTTAAGGAAGTTCGTGATCCTAGTTTATAGATTGAGCACACCCAGGTTTTTTGAAGCTAATTAGCTTAGCTTCACCTTCCAAATGACCGCGAAACTGAAAGTCACTCGAAATATCGACGCCAAGGATTCCAATGGTCGGTTTGGTATCAAGGGAGTTTTTTCAAAGTTTAAAGATACGACGAAGGGATAAACACGCAAACTTGGGTTTTAGAAGGGTTAAAATGGACTAGGTTAAGTCGGCCCCAATTCGAGACATGACTTAACATGTTCTAAACGTCAGTCACAAGTTTATTCCGGTTCTCGATGACGATGATCACGAGAATTAGGCAAGCTATATTTATGATTCTTCTTCTGATCCGCTACGCTCTTGACAGAGCGGTCGTAGTCGTCATGTAGTAGCGGTTTGGGCAGATGTTATTCGCCTCACGACAGCGCACCACTTTTCTCTGTTGGAGGTCATCCTGCTACAGTCGTATAATGGACCTCCCACGGCTGACTTAATTTGGTCCGTCCATCGCATGGGAGATCTTCCACGCGATCTTGTGCCCTCCATTTTTCCTTAAACGACAAGACGTTCGATGGACCGATGGTCGCGTCGAGAGACGTGTCCGAAGAATGTGAGTATGCGAGACTGTACTACTGAAAATAGACACTGCTCAATGCCGAGTTCTTGGAGTATGGAGATGTTAGTGCGAAACTCAGTCCACGATACTCCAAGTATTCTTCTCCAGCACCACATCTTTAAAGCATCTATTTTCATCCTTTCCACTTCTCGTATTGTCCATGTCTGTGCAGTGTACAGGAACATGGGGAAAATAAGCGTTCGTACGAGTCTGTTTTAATTTATGATTATTTACATATAATTTTTACACAAATATTGTTGCGAACAAATTACAATTTGAAAAAAGACAAAGTGTTGAAAAATTTCCACGAGCGGGATTCGAACCCGCACCCCATGACATGCCGGGTAATTCTTAACTGATCTTTCAATAATTGTGACGACGTAGTTGTCGACATTGAATAGGGCTTCTTTGGTTTACAGAGTAAAGAGTAGATAGTGTTGATTAATTTCGGCGAGTTTGATTGAGCCACGATAGCATAGATGGTAGTGCACCTGACCCGGCATGTCGTGAGGTGCGGGTTGGAATCCCGCTCGTGGAAATTTGTCCACACTTTGTCTTTTTTCAATGTTATTTACAAAAATATACTTTAAGTTAAACATAATTCTACTGGACTCATGGTTCTCATAACTGCCAGAGCTATGATTTCAGTCTAGTTTCAAAACTAGTTGACAAATGTGCTAATTAAAGACTATACTATTATTTTTTAATTTTTCTACATCACCCATCCATAACTTGTCTAGCAAAGATAAATTTTGGTTTCATCCTTTGTACACTTAATGTCATTTATTTAGTTGCCAAATGTCATGAGACATTGTTTGCATATATATGATTGCTTGGGTGCCAACTTTTGGGTTTTCCGATATTTGCATATCTCACTACCAATAAGGTACTGTTGCAAAATCGGATATCAAATATCAGATACTGATATATTTTAAATTACAACAGTACTGTATTGGAAATGCGATATGAAACGATATAAATGTTCCATCTGATATGAGAGAAGAATTAAAACAACTCAATTATTCTTACCTCTTCAGTCTTAGAGCTCTCCTCGTTACTGCTTTCCATACCACCCTCACTGATGGTGTCATCATCGGATGACAACCCAAATTCTTCTGCCAGCAGAGACTCAATTTCACTAAGCTTTTTTTGGTATTCTTCACTTTCAATAAAGGATCTCTCTCCTTCTTGCTTCTTTGCTTCTTCTATCTCCTTTTGCCTTTGCATTATTCTATCTCTTCTTACTTGTTCTGCCTGGTAATGAAATCAGAAAAAAAAAAAAATTAATAGTATTTTATGGAAAAATAAGTGATGCAGTCAGCATAGTATAGCATATAGTTTATTAATAGCAAACCATTAATTAATGGTAAGTTGATGTAATTGCTTGTAGAAAAAGTTAATGAAGTGAAAATGCTATTGTTACCTTTCGCTTATTTTCTTCAGCTTTCTCCTGAAGAAGTTTAGTATGTTCAATTACTCTTTTATCTTTTCTACGTACAAAGCTAACTAATCGGCGAATCTCTTCATTTCTTTCTTTTCTAGCTTTTTGTCGTATCTTATTGTTCTCTTTCTCCATTAATTTAATAACTCTTCGGTTGTCGCCTTGTTGGATCTCATATTGATCAAGCCATACATAACCTAGAATAATATATTTGGTTATATTTATTAAAAGTTTATGCTTGTGGCATGTCCTATACAAACTTTTAAGTGTACTATCTTTTAAGTAACTATCAGTATAAGATTATAAATTTCAAATTGCAATAATCTCAAACATAAACTGTCGCAAGGTTGGATCAAATGCAATGATTCCAAAGTTTTTTATCAGTATTCATTCTAACTCTTTTGGTTTATTGATTTTTTTTATAACATGCATGTTTTGTCCTTACCTATCTACCTGGCATGGCACCCGGTACAGAAAAGTTCATGGTAATTGGCACATGTGCATTAGATTTTGTAAGGAGTAACCCACTTAAATTATAAATTAAATAATATTGATAATAATTGGTCTTTAAAATCATTATTAAAACATTCAAAATTTATGAATGTCAGATACATGGTATCTCAGAATCACTCCACTTCCAGTTATTCTGTTATTATTATGTGTGTTAATATTGTTTAGACTTTGAGCTTACTTTTATTAGTTGAAAAGGCCATCCAGTACGCATAGAATTCATGAACATCTTCGTAAGGTGTGGCAGAATTGCCAAACTTCGGAATTTTTACAACTTTTTCAGGATCATCCAGAAAATCTGTTTCTTCAGCTGCTAGTTTTGAGAAAACCTGTAAGCAAAATTACTTAAGAATTACTAAAAAACTGATTCCTACAGTAAGTAAGTACAATAAAAAGACTTTGATTTAATGAAACCAAACATCATCATCATCATTATCAGCCTGATCCAATCCAGACCCCTCGGAAAATCTAGTAGGGCACGGGGACACACACTAGTCCGTGATGCCATTCCCTCTAGAAAACCTTCGAAGGTGATTCGTTTCACACAAACGGCTTGAGGAACCCTTTAAGTTCTCCTGCCCCTGAAAAGCCCGGTGAAGCTGAAAATGCCCTGAGACAATCAGCAAACTCTCTCTCAAAAAAAAAACATTATCAGGCTATACTAGTCCACTGCTAGGCCTCTCCAAGTGCACACCACTGAGCATGATCAGTGGCTACTCGTAAACTAAACATATAATAATGTGATAAGGAAATAAATACAAGTTGGTTGTAGGTAATTAAAATATTGTAACTTACTTCAGCATAGACTCCATAGAAGCCTTCGGGATTGTCACCAAAGCCTTTGTAGCAGGACGGACTGAAGTATGGATAAACATCAAGGCTGTCATCATTGTAAGAGCTGCCCGCTCCACGCAGTAGCTGTTCTCTATGATTGTCATACCTAGAATAAGAAAAGTGTTTATAAAATTATTTGAAAAATAAAGAAATAACAACAATTTACAAGATAAAATTTTACAAGAAAAAATAACAACCAGCCTCAGGATGCATTTTTTTATAGTAAAATTTTGTGCAACACCCTGATAAAAAATAAAGTTATCTAAATGCAAATTAGATTATATTCTTTCTAACAAAATTCAAATAAAACTTATTTATTTATAGGTATATATTTTAACAAATAATATTTATATTAGTCTACTAAGATTGGGTTTATAAACATTTAAACCATTTGAATTAATAGAAAGTACTGACAGAAGAATTAACTCTCTAGCTATAATAATTATGTTGGCTTCCATATTTCCTAGAAATAATTTTGGTTTTAAAAACGTTTGAACCATTTGAATCAATAGAAAGTACTGACAGAAGAATTAACTCTCTAGCTAAAATTATGTTGGCTTCCATATTTCCTAGAAATAATTAATATGAAGGCAATATGAGCATTTTTTAGAATTTATTAAACAATGCAAAGTCAATAAACATTTATTGCTATAAATTATAGACATGAAATTATAACTATTTGATTAACCGCTCACGTCTCGATGACTCGATATCGAGTCCAGTAACATTGTTTTCTATTGTGTCTAGATTTCCTGGTACAACAGGGGATAATCTATAAAGTTAAAAAGAACAATATCAATAATTTGAAAAGAAAAATATTTAGCAGGGAAAATTATTCATGTATGCATTATCAAATCAATAAGCCGGCATTAATGACACCGTTTGTACGAAAGTTTATTGGAGTTAAAAAATTTGATGCATTTTATTGAATGCGCCACTAGTGACGTTTGAGGTAACAGGGCGTCATAGAATAGGTCATAGTGCAATTTTACTTACCAGGCTCTCTCTTGTGGATCTGAAAGCACTTCATATGCGTTTTGCACGAGTTGAAACTGCTCTTTCGCCTCCAGCAGATTATCTAAGTTTTTATCAGGATGCCATTGAAGAGCGAGGCGCCTATACGCCTTTTTTATTTCCGACGCATTTGCTTCTTTCGTTATGCATAAAACTTCGTAGTGACACTTCATTTTATAAACATAGTAAACTTTGATTAAATACACAGCAGCCCGTTTTTTACCGCAAATGTTGCAAGAAAACTAACCTATTCGAAGAAAAATTCAATAATTATCTAAATCAACTAAAAGACTAAAGGCAGAAGCTTCATCTATTTAAGTATTAAAAGAAACTTTTTTAGTAGCATGGCTCTAAAAACTGAAAAATAGTATCGATCTATTTTGAAGATTTCAGTGAAAACGTCATGACGTCCATGCTGTTTTATTTCTTTTTAATGGTGAGTGTTACCATTGTAGTAAATATTTTTAACCTTAGTTAGACATATTTTACAAAGAAAATTGGCTTATATAAAATCTAAAACTTATATACATGCAAATCTATATCCTGACAAATATGGGTTAAAATAAGACTGAATTTCAAGTAAACATAATCATTGTTATATAAACATAGTTGCTAAATTATTGATTCCAAAAAAAATCTTTCAAATTATAATATATTATAATCATAAAAACGCAATTAAGTTTGTTTAAAAATCAGTTGTATGATCCGTGGCTTATGTGAAAACTTTATTAAGATGGCAACTTGTGACAAATAAACGTCAAAATAGATTTGCGTTTCGTTTTTGCTCATATTTTCTCAATGGATTTAGCTTTTAATTGCCCATATCGAGAAACGATTTCTTATCATTGATCTGCCCAAACCATATCATGATGTGGCCAATAGACAGTGAAACATTTCATGAAATAAAAACTGTCAAGGCAGCGGCTAATGACTCGCTTTGAAGAACGTATGGCACCTTAGAGCATTGTTGAATGCTCTAAGTATGGCACCGAATACATTCCGGCGGATTTTCATTCAGCCGCATTCAATCCGGCTAGTCGGTGAACCGCCGTATTTCAAAACGGCCCTGTTTTTGAAAACGGCTAGCCGTAATGTAATGCGCCGGTATATATAATCCGACTGCGACATATATGGGTATAATCTAAATCTAATACCTATTCTTGTATATATAATCTGAATCTCGGAAACGGCTCCAACGATTTTCATGAAAATTAGTATGCAGGGGGTTTTGGGGGGCGATAAATTGATCTAGCTAGGTTTCATTTTTAGAAAACATTATAAAATAAAACGAGCAAAGCTCGGTCATCCAGGTACTATATTATTATTAACTAATATACCTAATATATTATTAGTCCATGGCTTATCTACAAAAAATACCTCTGACTTTTAGCTTCAGAACCATTGAGGTATTATTAATACCTCAGTGTTTAGAACGAGCTTTATGCTACCGACAAAATTTTTGAGTAATAGCTTTTTTCGAGTACCTATGCCTAAAAATCTTGATAGTCTCTGCCAAGTATTCTTCTACAATACATCTATATGAACACGCGAATTAAAGCCGTGTCGCTAGGTAGTGAGTATTCCACATCCACAGATAGAAGCATAGACTATGTATAATATTGGGATAGTAGGGATGCTAATGCATGAGTACCTAAACTACCTTTATTGTGTTTCAAATTGTCTGGTAAAGAATATAAGTAAAACAGTCTTCTAACACTCTGCCTTTGAGTTTGAAATGGCATTCATTTATTTAAATTAAAGTCAGCGTCTAACCCCTAATTATACAGTCGTCTCATTAACGTCTAAAAGACTACCGGGAACCGGACTTTAATAATAGGGATTAGGGAAACTGGTACATTAACTTTAATATCTTGAACGATTACAAAAAATAATAGATTGCACCTTAAGTGATCCAGTCGCAAAGCTATGCTACCGCCTGCTGCCCGCTCTTTTTTTAAATGCACCATGTATTAAAAAAGTGTGATACATTTTCCAGGAAGCAATTACAAAAAAATCTTACAAATAAACAGCGAATAAAGTCGGAAGAGTTATTCCGCGTTTTGTTCCCGTCATGTAGACGTCATTTCAAATTAGAGTAAAAGAGACAAAACACGGAATAACTATTCGGAGCTTTTTCTCTGTTTATTTGGAAGGGGGTTAGACTAGACGATCCTGCACATCAGACTATGACAAACTGTCAAATTGTCATAATAGACCTCCGAAGCCGAGTGGCTTGCATGCCGGATTTTGGGCGGCGCTAACTCTGAGTTCCCGGGTTCGATCCCCGGTCGGGTCAACACCCGATCCGATCTGAACCCTTCGGAGAATCTAATAGGGCACACAATCAGCAATCTCTCTACAAAAAAAAGAAAGGTCGGGTCAATGTCGAAAAAAATGGGAGGTTGTGGTACCGTTGCTGTTTCTGATTTCCATAGAACGAGTGTTTTAGCTACTTACCTTGGGATCAGAACAATGTATGTGATGTTATCTAATATTTATTTATATTATTTAACTTTACATAATGTAAATTAAAGTTGAAATTTTTTTTATTGAAGAAGTTCGACAGATTTGGATAGGTCGCAGTGACGTAGCTAGGTTACCAAGGACCCTGGTGCAATAATAAAATTAGGGCCCTATCTAAACTGGTTAGCTTCTATCAAGTAAAAATATAAGTATACATACAATTTTTATTTTTATTTATATAATTTTATCATTAGGGATGGCAAATAAACTTATATCAAAAATAGCTTTAAATGTGCAAAGCTACTTATTACGTGCATAAATATGTATCAGTTTTATTTATTTATTTCTATAGGTACAACTACACAAACAAATTACAATCAATGCCTACAATGACATATTTGTTTTTTTTTGTTTTTATTTTCTAGTATGAGCTTTGATGATCGCCCAGGTTCGACTTAACAACACGACAGATCTATCTCTTCCAGAACCGTGAAAAGTTTAGGAATTG
Organism: Eudonia mercurella; assembly: GCA_963082485.1. Classification (NCBI taxonomy): domain Eukaryota; kingdom Metazoa; phylum Arthropoda; class Insecta; order Lepidoptera; family Crambidae; genus Eudonia; species Eudonia mercurella. The sequence goes on along the minus strand of OY720034.1, from coordinate 4,135,739 downwards.
CCGGAGTAGGAAGGCGAGAAATAATGAAATATTAAATAATCACGAAGTAGATAACATTAAAGGATTTATTGCATACAATAAATCCTAAATAATTTCGGATCTACATAGTAACAATAAAATAACAATTTATAAAATTTAAATAATATTTTATTTCCCGGCTGCATTAGCAGTCTGGGCCCGCGTGCTGGTTTATGGCCCGTTCTCCCTATCCATCCATAGGAAAAGCTCGTGTCCCAGCAGTAGGGACATAAAAAGAGCTGATGATGATGATGATAAGATTCAAAACATATAATTTAAGTATATCATATTTGTATTACAAGAGATAAATAAATAAATAAATAAATAAAATAAAGATTAAGTATAACTTTTCCAGAGGATGGGCAGCAGCGTCTCTCTGTGATTATTCTCACCTTACTGCGATCGCCAACCCGCCTGCCAAGCGTGGCGATTATGGCAAATTCCCCTCAAAATGATTTATACTTGAGGGAGGCCTTTGTCCAGCAGTGGACGTCTTTTTGGCTGAGATGATGATGATGATGATGATGATGATAACTTTTCCTAGCTTTAGTGTTTGCAAAATTATCAATGAATTCGTTTAAATCCAGGCTTGAAGCGGCTTTAGTTTCAACTAGCTGACCCGGCGGACTTCGTACGCTTTGGCAGTTTCTATAACAACAAAACAAACAAATCGTTAAATATTTACGCGTGAAAGCGTATCAAACAAACAAACCAAAAAATGAACTCACGTTTTTTTTAAAATAAAAAGTATCCTATACTTATCCTTCCTAATACCTTTGAGAATATGTGTACACAGTTTCATGATGATCGGTTGAGTAGTTTCTGCGTGAAAGCGTAACAAACAAACTCACATTCACATTTATAATATTAAGAGGGATTGCTATTATAGCGATAAAGGTCGGAGTTGAGCTTGGCCCACACTATTTCATAAATAATTTTTGATTATTTTTAACTTGCTTAGCGATCTTTCAGCTGCTGCAGAAATGACAGGAATTGTATACCTAAAACAATAACATTGCTTCAAAACACTTCCGTTAGGTCGCATTCTAGTACTCCATATTTGTTTATTATATCCTTGCATAATTGGTGAATAGTTCATGCTTTAGATACTTCTGGTAGATAGAACTAGGCGGCAAATGTTAAGAAATTGAAGAATACTAAGTTTTGCAAACAGAAATGAAATTGTTTGGTAATACCTGTATAATTCCGAATATGGCAGATAAGGCACAGGTCGTAGAATCCCGGAAAATAATAAACATACCTGGCCGAACCATATGGCCGAGATATTAAGGTTGTTTGTTACTTAGTAAAATTGTAAAGTGACAACCCTAGGTCCAGCCGATACATTGTTCTTGTTCGTCAACCTCATAATGCAAAGAAAACAGAAGTCAAATCATGTCAGGGTTGACCAAACAAAATGTAATAAAATAAAATCGATTCTTATATGGAAAAGTTAATCTTCATAAATATAATTTTGCATGTTACCACGGTGTTAGTTAGACATGGTTGCATGCTCAAACCAAATAAAAAGTTAAGACAGAACTCTGCGAACAGCGAAGTGAGGCCGGGTCAAACTACGTCTCGCCGTGTACATACACAATTACACGCACACACGTACAACGAAACTACGCCTCAACTTGTCAGTGTAGGTCCGCGGCTCGTGGGATCAAGTCGTTTTGAAAAATCATATATTTACCTGTGAAAATGCCGAATTGTATTGTGAAAAAGTGTTAGAATCAATCTTTAAAAGATAAAAAGCGGGATGGAATTCACACGTAAGTAATTTGGAAACCAATATTTTTCAATAAATCAAAATAAAATTTTGACGTTATTGCTTGAAACACAAGTGTTGCCATTATGAAGTGTTTTTGTTTACTACTGTAACTTTTTATTTGGTCTGAGGTTGCATGGCTATGTTTCAGGACTATACACATTATATACCTATTACCAAACACCCTCTACTTATACAAAAAAAAACATATAAAAACATATAATTATTATTTTGTACCAAAATTCAATTTCAATCTAAAAATCATATAGGTATTTTGATTCTACATTGAATAAGTAAACAAAATATTTATATATCATTTTTATTCGACTTGGAAGTTTTTAATTATTTATTGAGCGAAGCGATGGCTGATTCATACGTCATACTCGTGAACGGGTGCGGTCTGTGGAGGCTGGTCTGCTCTTGCATACTTATCTTATTTTTAGTATTATTCACTATAGTTTGACTTTGTTTATCAAAACTATTTTTGACTTTTACTTGATGTAAAGGACATCATCCAGGTTTCATATATTTTTGGTCCAAATATGAAAGTGCCGGTCAAAAAACAAAAGTGCTTTATTCTGATAGGATTTGTCCTCGTAAGCATTTCTTATTAATGTTGTTGGTTTTATTGAGTGTAAAAAGTCCGCTGTTCCATACATTTTCGATTAAATGAATTACATACATACATACATACATACATCACGCCTTTTTCCCGGAGGGGTAGGCAGAGACCACCTCTTTCCACTTGCTGCGATCCTTACAGACATCTTTCGCTTCATCCACATTCATTAGTCTCTTCATACACGCTCGTCGGTTTAGGGTACTCTTGACCTGACCTTTTTTAAGGACTTCCCCGATTTGATCCAGGTACTTGCGTCGAGGCTTTCCCCTACCAACATTTCCATCCATACTCGCCCTATATATACTTTTAGTCAGCCTGCTTTCCTTCATCCTCTCAACATGTCCGAACCATTTAAGCATTCCTTTTTCAACCCTAGTCACTATATCTTCTTTTACACCACAACGTTTCCTAATCACACTATTCTTTATCCTGTCACTTAGCTTGACTCCAATCATACTTCTTAACGCTCTCATTTCTACTGCATTTACTTTGCTTTCATGCTTCCTCTGCCATACCCAACTTTCACTGCCATACATCAGTGTTGGAACCAACACCCCTCCATGTACAGCCAGTCGGGCCTTATCGGATACCTTCTGACTGTTCATGAAGGCGTGCAACGCTCCATTCACCATGTTACCGGCATTTACTCTCCTTGCAATATCACTATCACACCTTCCATCTGCTGTAACCATTGATCCCAAATACACAAACTCTTTCACTTGCTCTACTTTTTCACCTCCTATCAGAATGTTACACTCTGTCATGCTATCCTCCTTTTCAAAAACCATTGCTTTCGTCTTACTTACATTCACTTTCATTCCTTTCTTGTACAACGCTTCATGCATAATATTTACCATCTCCTGCAACTCTTCTGCCGACGATGCAAGTAAGACTTGATCATCGGCATAGAGCAAACATTTGACTAGCAAAGCATTCATTCTTAAACCCTGTTCACTTTCTTTCAAGTCATGCAAGCAACTATCCATGAATAGGTTAAACAGCCACGGTGACGCTACACATCCTTGTCTAACACCTTTTTCGATGCTAAACAATTCAGTATACGCCCCGTTTATCCTGACACAAGCACTAGAATCCTTGTATAAGGATTTCAGTGCTCGTATCAACATACTGTTCACCCCATACACAGATAGTGATGACCACAATTCATTCCTCACCACTCTATCATAGGCCTTTTCCAAATCCACGAATGCGCAATAGACTTTTTGGTTTTTAGCCAAAGATTTTTCAGCTATGCACCGCAAGGAAAAGACCTGATCTGTACATCCTATTCCCTTTCGAAATCCTGCCTGAACATCCCATAATTTCTCATCAGTTTCTTCCGTCACTCTTTCAATCAATATCTTTGCATACAGTTTGCCGACGACACTGAGTAGGCTTATACCGCGAAAATTTTTGCAGTCTAGCTGTGACCCTTTTCCCTTATACAGTGGAACTATAATAGCCTTACACCAATCACTTGGTACTCTTAATTAACTAAAACAAATTAAATATCCTGTCAGAATATGACGTTATGAACTTTTTTTTGAAGCACAAGTTATTGTCGTACATTCATAACCTGCATACCCGTAAAAAAGCCATGGGTACAAACAATAAGTCAATAAAAAAAAATAAAAACTTGATTTGGCTTATTATTTTACAATAATGGCAGCAGGTAAGCACAGTATTGGACCGTGGATTTCGCGACTCAGTGGAAAATTTCCAGTCTTGCGCTTACATAGCACACATGCCCGAAACGAAGTATCCAAATGAGGCTCAATTAACCACGGATCAGGCTAACAAATCGAGACTGATTACGATCTGTCGGTGGGTAAGTAGTAGATCGACAGATTTAAGAGAGATTTTCTGCTGCTACGTAACGTATACAATAATAGATCCCTAAGAAGCAGTTTGATTATTTTAGGATCGCAGCAGCCATATTAAATCTCTTCCATATTTTAATTGTGGACAATCCACATGTGACAAGCATTCTAGAGATTATTCATGAAAGAATAAATATGCCAAACAGATTGGCGGAACTAGTAGAACGGCATAATTACAATCGCAGACGTGCTCAATTCAGGATGATGACAGCGGATATGGAAGAGTTTTCCGAATTCCCAAGAATGGATGAGCACGTGTTGTTTTCTACTCGCTCTTGGTTCTCTATATATCAATTAAAGCAAGCGAGAAGCTATTATGGCGAGCACATCCTCGACAACGGATCATTCACGATCGAGCTCGTGATTTGTCACACAAACATCTGACGGAGTTGCAGGAGCAGATAATACGTGGGCGATTGCTATTTTTGCTCTAGGCTTTGCTTTAGGATTGCTCTAGGCAAGTAAAAGCTAGACGTATCACACATATATTGTGGTGGATAACTCTTTGTCAGGAAGACAAGCAATCGCACATTACTATTGTACGTGCACCATTGGAAAAATAACAATTGGGTGCTGTTCACATAAATATAATGTGCATAATATAGTATATGAGTTATGCTCGGCATTTACCAGGTATATCCCCCCCAGCTTTGGGATTAGAGAATATAATTATTATGCCGGATGATTTTGATGTAATTCTTTATCAATAGTATAAAATAAAAAGTATATTTATTTTATTACTACAACCCCAAACATAGAGTACCTGTACAGCTTAGGCTTATATGGCAGAACAAATCATTTGTTTTTAGTAATTCATTTAATCGAATATGTATGAAAATACAGTTTTAGAACTCAACTAAAATCAAGTACAGCGGTGCTACAGCTTCGGTGTCCTTATAAGAAATGCTTAGGCGGTCAAATTCTATCAGAATATTTTTTTTTAAATTTATTTTAAATGGACTACCAACAAAATATACACTATTAAAATTTAAAAATACAAGTTTATCTTGAGGCTAAGTATTGTCATAATTATAGGCAGACACGACATGCATTAGATAAATATCATCAATAAACGGAACAGAAATAGACAAACAAAAATACAAAACAAGCAGTACAAACAGTTTTCATTAATTATAAATTAAATCAAATTGAACATTGAACAGACAAAAACGAATTATGACAGATTAAAATTAAAAAGAAAATCAAATCAAATCAAAATTTAAAACAAAATCGAAAAATTTAAATCAAAATCAAAACAAAAATCAAATCAAATTTAAAATTAAAAACAAAAAATCAAAATTAAAATCAAGATCAAAATTAAAATCAATGAAAAAAATAAAACGAATAACATTGTCATTGTGACATATTTTCTAAAGAGAATCTGTCATTATGTCAAAATTATTCAATGAATAAACTTTAACTGACGATTTAAAAATCAGCCCTAATTTAAAATAAAATTTGAGCCGCTCATTAAAGTTACAAAAACCAAAACCACCAAAACACAAAATTTCAAGGAACAGTTTACAGAAAAATGTTAAAATGAAAATAATAAAAAGTTTTCAATAAAAAAAACTTAGTTACTATTATAAAAGGCATGTATTTTTGAATTTACTATATACAACTACTTACCCTTCTATTTTTATAAATCGGCGTAGTCTAGGTTGGGTCAATTTATACTAATATTATCTATACTAATATTATAAAGAGGAAACCTTTGTATTTTTGTATGTATGTATGTTTGCAACGAATAAACTCAAAAACTACCGGACCGATTTAAAAAATTCTTTCACCATTAGAATGTTACATTAGCGCTGAGTAACATAGGCTATATTAAAAAAAATCCACCCGTGCGAGCAGAGACGGGCCGCTAGTATATTATAATTTCGATATCCATAAGCCATTAAAAAATGTTTCTTACATTTCCTTCTTGCTCGAACACGCTAAATTTAAGGTTAAGTCACACCAGGCAAAAACTCGAGCCGCGAGCGAATTCGCTTGGTGTGGCAGGGTAATCGCAGTGAGTGCCCATACAAACCAGGAGTATTTTTTCTCGCAGCGATTGAAATTCGCAGTCACAGATATTCGCCTCGTATGACTTAACCGTAACGGTGAATCCGTCAAGTTGGCATCACCGCACAAATAACAAATAATTTGGGAGAATTCCCTACAAACGAATTTCTTTTAACTGAGTTTCCATAATTAAAGTCGTGGTGCAACGTGATGGTGGTTGAAGATGGGAAAAATGTTCATAACTTCAAATCATTTGACCACCAGAGCTTGAGGGACCCGGTGCACGGCACCGCCTTGGCCTCCGATAGCTACGCCCCACTGATAGGTCGATGTGCAGAATCTCTCTTATGTGGTGCAGGTGTATGCAGGCGTCTGTCTCTTAATATCACTGTAAGTAAATTGTGGATTAATAAGAAAAATGCGGTAGAGTTTTAGAAACATAACTTGAGAGTTTTTTTAAAAGTTTAAGTATTTTAATTCATCATCATCATCATCATCAGCTCATTTATGTCTCACTGCTGGGGCACGAGCCTTCCCTATGGATGGATAGGGAGAACGGGGTATAAACCACCACGCGGGCCCAGTGCGGATTAGTGGTTGTTAACGACTGCCAATGCAGCCGGGACCAACGGCTTAACGTGCCTTCCGAAGCACGGAGGAGCTCGAGATGATAAATTTTTGGTCACCCATCCGATGACCGGCCTTTGCGAAAGTTGCTTACCCCAGCACTCGCGGACCGGGCGCGTTAACCACTGCGCCATCGAGCTCCTCCTATTTTAATTGTTTATGCGAAATCTTGCTTAAAGCCGTGAGCTATTTTCGTGTAATTACTAATTGTCTTTCGTGACGTGAAGACGCGGTTTGATTATCCGGGCTGCAGCGATTTTAACTCGCTTGTTTTTTATTTTGATATTGACATTATAAGAATTGACATACATGAATAGATTTAAAATAGAATATGAATAGAATTTCAGATTCAAGAGTTTTTGTTAAACAACTGATTTTAACTACCTGCCTACGATGATGCCTTTGAACTGCCCTGAGTTTCATGCTGGTTCTTCTCAGTCACAGTCAGTATTCTCAGTACGAGGTCTCACGCCCTGTGTAGACTTACGAACCGACGGCATAATGACACTTTATCTAATTTGTAGCCTCAATTGAATAAATGATTTTAAGTTAGATTCTTTTAATTTTTAACTAGTTTAGGTGTCATCATCATCATCATCATCAGCCTATGTTAATCCACTGCTGGACATAGGCCTTTCCCAATTCATTATCTTCTCATTCAACTACGTACTGTTAGCCTTACGTACCCTATATAATAGATTAGGTAATAGTTACTCCTATATCGTCGCATAACCCAGCCTCGCAGGGAAAAAACAAGTGTGATATTTGTTATATTATTTCCTTTCCATATTAATATTCTATAATTAACAATCTAATAATATTATAATTTTACGGTATCGCTACGTATTAGTACGTAATATTTAATGGAAAGTATATTGGAAGGGAGTTCTCACAAGTTTAATAATCATTGTGGTTATAAATAATGGCACTCGTAGCTGTTGTGTTTCGTCCGGTGAGTGAAAGTACCGGAGGCCCATCTCTCACCCCTCCCCCCTCCCAATTCCTACTGAAGATCCAACTCCTTCCACAAGGCCGGCAACGCATCTGCGATTACTTTGGTTTTGCGGGTCCATGGGCGGCGGCGGTGATTACTTTCCATCAGGTGACCCGCCTGCTCGTTTGCCTCCTTTTAACATAAAAAATAACCTCGAGTACTAGAATTAATGTAGTATTCTAGCATGCCAGTATTTGATTTATTTAAATTACCTTCCATTTTATAGCGTTGAACAAAAAAAAGGAAGTCAGGTGAAACTTATATACTCGTAGTACTAGTAAGTACGAAGTAAGTAAATTAAATAACTCAAAAACTCTCCCGATATTGGTAAAGGCCTACGAATCCATCATTGAAATCAAGTCATAGTCATAGTCAAGTCAAATTGACCACTTGCCAAAAATGCGGACTGATGATCACAAACCCGGGCTATGCATTAAAATATGAAACACACTTTGCCCGAATCGGGAATGGAATCAGTACCTTCGGATATCGGCCGAGCGTGTTTCCATTCACATACATAATACTGTAGATTAGGTAACACTTACCCAAATACAAAATATGTAGGTATAGCTAATGATATTATAAAGTATAGATGCGTTATACGCGCCTTACAATGGTCCCCCCGCGCACCGTTCAGTGTAATGGCAACATATTTGTAACAAAAATGCTTTCATCTCTTTTTAACCACAGGTATAAGACATGTTGGCTTCTATATTTTGTCCCTTTCTTTATGTATTGCATAATCGTATGTAGAAATATGAAGATAAAGTAAAATTTAAGCTGTTTGGCATTAGGTACATTAATGTAGGCGTATGACGCGTCTATTTATGAAACGTCATAGGGTATAGCCGCAGAATAGTAGTAGGAGTTAGTACAGACCTCAGTACAAACGCACATCGACGTATCCAAACTGTCAATAAGTATTAACCATAAAGTCAAAAAGTCAAAGTCAAAGTCAAAATAATTTTAATTATTACTTTAATTTTTTATTCAAATAAACTTACGAAAAGTACTTTTGAATCGTCCATACATTTTTACCTCTACCCAGTCAGGACGTCTATTTTTTAGCTGTGGAAAGATATGCCTTGGACATCAAGTTCAAAGTCTATTCAGGAAATTTGACAGTTTGTGGTGGTTTCTTCTTGGCGGGAAAGTGAAGAGTCATGTCTGCGGTTTTGTTTTATTTTTTAATTTGTGTTATGTCGAATATTAATGTGAAATAATGGTGGATTATTAACCGTTAAGTGTTCGTGAGTGTGCATGAGTGTTGGCAAATGAAACGAAACAGTGCAACGTCAATTTTCAAATTCTCTCAAGAAGTCTGTCCGAGGACTTAGTAAAGCCCCACATCTTTACTGAGATACTCGAGGGGTTGGGGGGTATATCATTTATCACTTCTCATTTCTATTATCCATTCCTTATCATCATACAGGAAGGAAATATTGTTTATTTATGTATTAATTGTAAGAAAAACTACTTTGACACTGGCTAAATGTGCTAACCGCACGAAGCCATCAACTAAAGAAAAAAAAAAGTTTGTGGTGGTCTGATGTGCTATATATATACCTATACTTACGCTACACGCTCCTACCTGTATTTAATGGCCGCGTCCGCGTCCGCGCGGTCACGAGCCCCTACACCTTAATACAGAGCTTATTCCCCTTGCAGCCTGAAAATGCTTGTCACTGCATTCTGCTGTAATTGCGTCGTGATTTGCTTTTCGAGATTGTTTTGGTCTAGTTTTGAGGTTAGAGATTTTATAGACCGATTCTTTGTTTCCCAACAAAGGTCGCAGTTCGAAATTTATAGTAAAGGTTGTGGTCACGATTCTTTGTTCATTTGAGGACTAAAAAGAAGAAAGTGGGGCAAAAAGAGATGGGTTTGCTGTACAGGCTAGCGTAGGTCATCGAATGTGACCAAAATAAATTAAATATACAATATCGAGCTCTTCAGTGCTAGGAATGGAAGAAAAAAATTGTCACGGTGGTTGTCGCACTTACAGTCGTTAAACCCACCAGCCCGCATTTTGCCAGCGTTTCGGGTTATGATCCGAACTCCCATGTGCTATTTTTCATGTAGGAAGTAAAACAAAAACGATTTTGAGTTTTTTTTTCAGGTTTAATACAAAGAATTTGAAACATGCCAATATATTTTTACAGTGACAATTTAATTAGGGAGCATCAATGTATGCTATGAATGAGTGTTTGCTTAACTTCAAATACGCGAAAGATGGCCTGGATCTTCTAAAAGAATGACTGCTATCCACCTGCGAAATTTTTAAGGGGGTGAGATCTTTATTTTTAGAGTCTGAAATCTGAATAGATTTTTTAATCGATTAAGGTAAAGCGATTGGCTTCCATGTAACCTGTGTACCTAGAGCGAGTATTGAGTGGCGTCAGCTTTGATATCATACAAATAGTTATGCCTACTGAGTGGCCAATGGCGCTGCGCAGTGACAGAAAAAAGGTTGCTTTAGTTGACCAGTGTATTCCTGACAATATATTAGTTTAACTGGGTAAAAAGAACATACTCCACCCGGAGCTTGTAACTTTGTATATACAGGTCCCAAAATTCATTGTCAAGCAGGAAACGGATGCCATACCAGGTAGGCTACTCTTGACACAAACTCAATCTTAATACAATTCCAATGCGATTAATATGTATCGATATTGGGATAAGTTTAGCAATTTCGGAACGCCCCATCTCGATAATAATTTGTTCACTCAATTTCCACGCAATTTAATTCCAATGTACCGCTATTATCGATTTTAAGAGTGCCATTTGAATTTTTTAGATTTGGGATTGGAAATTGATTATTGCAATTGTGCTTCAAGAGTAACCCACCAGCTTGTGACAATTTTCAGAAAAATCTAAAAAAAATCTAGGTCATGTAGTCATGTGTAATCTAGGTGACATCTGTGACTACAAAATTTTTTTATAATTTTTTTGAAGTAAGATCAATTTAAGTAATACAAAACTTCCTTTATTAAAAACATAAAACTTTTTTGAGGACTATCACAAGCTGACGTCCCGGTTCGATCGGTTTGCAGCTTAGTGCTGACGCGATAGTTTTTTCATCATATATCAACTTAACCGTGACTACACTTTTGGCTTTTTTTAGTCGGCGCACCCTTAATTAATAAATAAATAAATAAATAAATATTTAGTATTTTATATGCGAAGTCAAGGAGCTCGATGGCGCATCGTGCTACGACTCTTCTTTGGTTAGACCCACCAACCTACGTTGGGCCAGTCAGAGCGTGATAATGGCCCGATCTCTCCATGTGCTGTTGTTAATTTGGGAAGGCTTATTTTTTTGGAGAGTTTGCTAAAGTCCTTAGATGACCTGTTTGTGTACTACATAGTCACGATGTCTTTTTTTAGTTTATCTATGATATATTAGACAATTTAGTATCGTTATAACCGGTTTTGTGATCCTGTGATCGCTGTTCTAATTATTAAACAACAGAGGAGAGGTGGTAATGAAAAGAAAGTAGAGATAAAGATTATTAATTTACTAATAACAATTAAAATGTAATAAACATAAATCGTCCAATACGAAGTAAGCATGTTATAAAATAAAATATATGTGCCTACTGAAATTATAATATTATTTAAAATGTAACGAACTCATATATCTTATGTAGTTACCATAATTATTATAAACATAATCATGCATGGCATTCAACGTGGCATTTGAACATAGGTAATTAGTTACATTGAAAAATATAAGAAAAGATAATATTATATAATATTTCATTAAAATACAACAAAATTAAGAAATATTTAATGGCATTTGCCCACGGCCCGGCCGTCGGTGCAAGTCGGCCCAAACGTCGGGATACTAAAAAAGTACCGATTCGTGCTAATACTAATACATTTTTATTTATGAAATAATACAATAATTATAGTTATTTCAATACTAAAATAGCATACAAAAACGAAATAAATCCTATTTTACGAGTCATTGCTTGACTCCGATGAAATTTCTTGAAGATTACTGAAGGTCATTTCCTGGAGAACGAGAAATAAACATTAGTTATTTGTTATACATGTTGAAGTGAAGTAATTGACAATCAAAAAAACAATTATACTTTTAAACATTAAAAAAACATAAAACATAAATAAAAAATTAAAAAAACATACCATCTTTCTTTTAAGTAAGAAAATCCAGAATCACCATTTGTAGAAATAATAAAAAATCTATTGTATTTTAATAATGATAAGTTATTTCCCTTAAGATGTTATACATTTTTCAAAAGGTATAATACCTACCTTTAAAAAAATCATCGCCTTTTAACTTTTATCGATCAATCGATCATCAGAGGCTGTATTGTTTGTAGACTGCAGAGTGCTAAGCCAATTGCGATTTATTTCAATAAATCGAGTTTATGCAAACTAATAGGTACCTAACTTGTATAGGATCAAACTCAACTTAACACAACTCAACAGTAAGAGCTGCATTAGGCATCATCATGAGCACATTTTGATGATAGCTATCTGATCTAATATGATGATTTTGCTTCAATAAAAAAAAATTCGACACGTTTTTAAGTTAAGAACGTATTTTAAAAGGAAAGCCCTATGAGGCTGCATAAGCTTTATTTGTTATTTGTGGAATTTCGAATCAGAACGAATTCATTATATTTATTTAGTCAAATCTTCAATAATATAATTCCCTGAATCAAAATTCAAAATAACTTCGGTGTCGTGTACAAGATAATTTTGTAATGTAGGTAAATTACACGTACTAAATTTTAATTAAATATTTTAAAGTGCGTCTAAACAAATATACCTATATTATTACAATAGACGCACAACTACGCTTACACTTTTAAGTCATTAAGACTCATGTTACTAGTATAATAAAACTTCTAAAATGTGACAAAAGTTATTAAATGCTATTCCACGACAGCGCAAGTTTCCTGCATCACATCAGAAAATGCCGCCATGAGAATAGAGCACTCGAATGTGTTGTTTCTATGGAAAGGTAAATGTAGATTAGCAGGGTTCTTCTTGTTAAACAAACCCTTAAAGATTTCAGTTATATCCACAAATACCAAGTCTCAAGTTATACCTACAACACCGTTCTTAGTTTGGCAATTATTTATTTTATATAAACACAAATGTTGACAAAATTTCCACGAGCAGGATTTGAAACTGCACCCTTCTGACATACCGGGTCAGGTGAGTAACTTCGGCGGGTTGGTTAGAACCACGATAGCTCAATTGGAAGAGCACCTGACCCGGTATGTCAGAAGGGTGCAGGTTCAAATCCTGCTCGTGGAAATTTTGACAACATTTGTGTTTCTGTAATTTGTTCGCAACAAAATTTGCGTTAAAAATTATTTGAACATTTTATTTATTTTATGTTGGTACATACTATAACCCAACATGTTATAAAAGGTGGGTCATGTGTACTTATTTACGCAGGAAATTGTCAGGTCTCAACACCAGACCACCTGGTCTAACCATGAGCTTTTAAAGCAGTATTAAGAGCTTATGGTTAAGCAATGTTGGTATCGTATAAACGAGATACGTATAGCGGCGTAACTGCATGCGCCTCGTTTTCACAACTGCAGTAATTTGCATAAAGAGCAGTCTAAGAGCTCCCAGAACGGACACATGGTTTTTATCCCTCGGCCAGTATCTAAGGTGATTGTTTAATACTTTGGGGAACAGGTATGAATAACGAGTCTGTATCGCCGAAGTCAGGATAGGTCATTCTAACCACTTCGCTGTCGAATCTGCCGCAGGAGGCGCGGAAGGAGACCGGCACGCGCGTCACCACCGCCGGCTTGGGAAGCTCGTCCGGTACCACCTTCGGCGGCTGCCACTCCTCGTACAGGTCAGGCCGCGGCCCCAACATCTTCTCAGGGGCTGTGCGGCAGTTCTCTATAATCCACTTCTGTTCGCGGAGTGATGGCGACCTGAGATTTGACACGGAAAATAGTTCGTTTCAAAGGGCGAAGAAAATGTTTTTGTAAACAAACTGTGCTGTATTATACAGCCTGTATAAGGGTCATCTGGCCGTCCAAGTCTAAGGAGTCCTGAGTGCCAAATGCGGGGTTTACTAATAAAACGAGATTTTTGTTTGCTACCAGGAGGTGCTGCTTTTGTGCCATACCAATTCTCGTTGTCAATAAAGTAATTGAATGAATATAAAAATTTAATGATTTAACCCGTCCCGCGCTGTAGGTATAATTAGCGGGCCACCTTACGTACGACCGTGCGTACATATGGCGCGCGAGGACTTAAGCAAGGGTAAAGTCGTTCAGCCACTAACTATGGCAAAAATAGTGTCATAACGCGTATCGCCCGTACATATAATACCAAGTTTGCGGATGTCGACATGTTTATTCACTCCAAAGTAAGTTTCAAAAAACATATTATAAACAAATTACGTACTAACTAAAACAGGAACGGGTTCCGTAGTGTATGTCAAGAAACTGAGACATACAGATTTATGTGACCTTTCTAATTTATTTGTTTTATTATATTATTATCTACAATGAAAATGATATCTAAATTAATTAATTTCTATAATATTATCTAAGTATATTATTATAATTACCGAAAATATTTTTAATTTTTAAGTATTTTATTATTATTTATACGTATTTATCAATGAGTTTAGTAACTACACGGTGCGTATTAGTGTTATTCTCTTTTTTTTTCATCTAAAAACACATTAAAATCTATGTAAATGTTTTGTTTTAGTATTTTTGTTATTTATTAGTGTACCTAATTACGGATGCACAACAACAGCTTAATGTGTTAATCATATGGGCTTCTGTTCTTTAAGTAGTAAGTTTGTATTAATTTAAACAGGGAAACCTATAATTGGCCTTACTCTTTACCTACCTGAAAAATTGTATACATTTTGTAAAGCTGTTGGAGTAGTATAAAATTGGGAAGTCTGGCGCACGCTTCCCTGGGAATGGATCTAGAGTCCCAGAGTACTGGAGTTCACAGATACAAGAGTACCTGAGTACTCGAGTTTTAGGATAAGCTAAACGCCAGAACAAGAGCGCCTCTTGGGAGGCGCTGTCTCTGGGCGTTTCGCTCACTGAAACTCGAGTACTCAGGTACTCTTGTATCTGTGAACTCCAGTACTCTGGGGACTCTAGATCCATACCCAGGAGAAGCGCGCGCCAGACTTCCCAATTTTATATATTACTTATTGTATTTTACTGTAGTCAACGTGGTAAAAAATGGAGTACCAATGAACTACTCATGTTAGTACGAGTATGTGAGGTAAATGGTTTTGTTGCTAATTAATAATAGTATTCTTAGGTTTATAAGCACCTGAGTACTCGTTAATCTGAGAATCAGAGACCCATCCTTCAGGAGAATTGCGCGCCGGACTTCCTATTTTATACTATAATAATTAGTTGTAAGTATATGATGTACAGTCATTATACAAGATTTATCTATTACATACCTTGAAGAGCTCATAAGCCTGATAAGTCTTAGGTGTTTGAACATTGATGGATTTAATAGAAAAATCTTAAAATAAAAAAACAAATGTTTCTCAAAAAACTTTATTATCCATACACCACATATTTAGACATTTTACATTTTTTAAAGCGCATACATTTGAATGATACATACAAGTCAATACCTCCGATGATCTATTATATTTATCATATAAACTAATAATACTTGGGCAACCCTTATCTTCTAAATTATAAATAAACTTATTTTCTAATAAATCTCTTAACCATAATACTTTCTCAAAACCTTTCGTGAATATGCATTTGTCTTTTAAAATTCTTGCTATATCTGTGTAATCTTTAAAACTATGATACGGTATAAATCCTTCTTTCCAAAATATATTTCTGTTCCTCTCTATCCAGCATACTTGCTTTCTTTCTGTTTTAGATAAGTCATAAAATGGAAAGGGAGGTCTTACTAAAAATACTTGCATACGATTATTACATAAAATTGCCAATTCTTTTAAAATAAATTTGTTGTCATCGGATTTGAAGCCTTGAATATCTACAATGGCGTTCATGATAGTTTGCGAACTATATTACTCAGCGGTTTATATTCAATTAATCTATCGTTTATTATTAAACAATAGGCTGTTGTATTATCTGGAATATCTTCCAAGCATTCAATTTCTAGTCGTACATCAACGGGTCCAGATTTTAAATTTTCGTTTTGTCTTGTACAATCAATTACAAACAACGGAGCAGTCCCTTTAAAACTGATCAGATCGAACAACGGGTCAGCTGGTGTGTTATAATACGACTGACGAAATCTGATGTACATGTCATATAAAATACTATATCGGTTTTGTTTGAAATTTAAATTCATAGCCTCATAGGGATAATATTGCGAATTTAAAAACAATCTAACGTTAGAAACATTACAGTGATCAAATATGGTACTGTTATTTATTTTACTGTGTTTTCTGTTAGTTTGTAATCCTAAGATAACATACCGTGGTTTTTCTACTTGAGAAGTAGTCTTAACAGACCATGAGTGTTTTGTGGTTTTTGGTAAAAGAGGATATTCATATAAGTCCCAGTTTCTGAACGCTATTTGAATAGGTTTATCTTTTTCCAACTGCCGCAATAATATTAACCTTTCACGATCGGATACTTTAATATGAGGTACGCGCCACTGTACCTTTTGTAGGTTCACTTCAACATGTGTAATATCAGTATCCACGATATTAAAGCTGTTTAAAACTGAATTACTTCTGTTTAAAATCAGTTCATGCTTACAGTTCATAATAATTTTGTTATAATCTTCTGCAAAGCCTAATATCTTATTCAAAGGTACTACAACGCTAAAGTGTCCATCACCTTTAAAACCGTCTAATTTCCAACCCCATAAAGCGGCTACTCTATTATCACCTTTATTCATGGATATACATGATTTTAAAGTTGTTGTTATTCCACTATTCTTTGTACGATCTATTTCAATGCCATTCAGTTCATATCTGATGTCTTGAAACAAGAACATAAAAGGGTTGTTAGTAAAAGCCAAATCTTTCTTGATCGGTTTTTGGTCTTTCCCGATCGGCGTAGCATACCCTTCGATGTAAATAGAACTAGCGGACGGGAGTACATATAAGTCTTGTTGTTGTATAGGTATCCGAATTTCATCGTTTTCTCTGAAGCTATTACTATAGGGACTGTACGTATGTATTTCATAACTCTCAATTGTGTTATCAAATTGCGGTACATCAGAAATCTGTAGGATATTCATATTTTAAATCCAAGTGCTTGAAGAAATTTCTTATTAGATTTTGTTATTTGCTTAATTTTTTTAATACGTCTGCTCACTTTAGAATTAGAAGAACTATTGAGTTTTTGCAATTTTGTATTCACATTTTTATCAAAAACAATCATTTTGGTCTACGGAAGTATGTAAATGTGTTGTAAATACTTTTTTTAGTCACTGGTAAAGCTATAATGTTCTATGGTAAGTTCAAGTACTGATGGTCCAATGGAGTTTTAAGCACTAATTCACGTATTTATGTGACAGTAATACAATTATGTAAGATCCTCCCTCACAAGATAACATTCGATCCTTATCACAGACAATAGAAGAATGTTCACTTGGTGATTTGATTCATGCCATTTATTTGGATCAATACATTAGATTGTCATCTTACAAAATCGTAATATGTTTTCCAGAAGTTATTGAGAAATTTAAGACACAGATGACCACAATTGTAGGGATGATTCTTTTGGTGATTGTCATAGTTGTAATTTATACGAGACCCTGCGTATTGTATAAATTCTGTAGGAGGTTTTAAATTACCGTAGCTATCAAAGTATTCAACGTAGTCTCTAACCTTCACATAGGCTACCCAATGAGAACCTGCATTTTGAGAACTGTCTAAATTAATAATACCACATTCTATTGGTTGGGGACATTGTGGTAACTGATCTCTCATAAATACACCTCTAAAGTATGGGATATCTCGAGCATGCTTTAGAATATCAATGTTAGTAAGAGGTCGTTTGGGTAGCCTACGATTTAGTTTTTTTTATTCGTTTTCTTGGATAAACAAATTCTTAAACCATTTTTATGTTGCTTCAGTTGTAAACCTTTTCCAATGCATACAGATTCAATTTTTTCATTGTGCCTTTTAAGTTCTGAAAGTCGTTTTTTAGCATTTTTAACTTCTTCAATAACCTTGACAATGCCCGAAGCTCCTCCAGCCAAACTGCCAACAGCAGATAGTCCAGCAAATATGGGTATAAGCGGTAAAAATCCACCAGTCTTTGGTACAGGAATTACTCTGGGAAGTTTAATAGAAGAACTTGGTGCAATTTCTCGAGCAGCGGCAATTGCTAAATCAATAGCTGCTTTCTTGCAGGTTGGTTTGATATTTGAAAGACGTTTCTTTGTGTGGGATATAATGTGCTTTAAATGCTTCTTAAAACCAGCTCTGGAAACAAGATTTTTGTTTTTGGTAGTGCTCTTCAACCCTGCACCAGTACTCACTTTAGCCAGCATTGCTTTGTTGACAAAATGTGCAGCTAATTTCTCACCAAAACTTGAATCGGGTGCTGTTGCCCGTATCTTTGCCATTTTCATCAACTTTAAATCAGCTTTATGACGACTATCTAAAGATAAGCACCTGTTATATGCAATGTCGTGTTCTTTGCAATATTCGTCCAAAAGATTTATACCTCTGTCTCCTCGAATAAGTCTTTTTTGTAATCTTGTTCCAGGACCACAGTAATTATAACCAGGAAAGTGAAGTTCAAATGGTAAATGATTTATTAACCAATTAAGAAGACTGCATCCTTTCATGCTCTTTTTAAAACTAAGACCGCAATACTATGTTTTTTATTTTAATATAACTTTACACAATGTCAGAGTGATAAATCCAACTATTTTCACTGGATGGTAGTCCCCACCATTTTACTAAAACTTTATTATTTTTCTTTCTTAAAACCTTTTCCACGAGATATAAATGAGAATGCATTGTCTTCTGCAGTTCATGACCATAAAATGCACCAAGAATTGGTTGAAGTCTTGAATCTTCTAAAATGTAGGTTAATGGTGAAGTTTTTTGTACCTTATTAATTTTGAAGATTTCTGCAGACCAATTAGGTGTGTAGCCCTTTTCAAAGGCTCCTTTATACTTACTTACACGTACATAATCACCAACTCCCAATTTTTTTTCTTTATTTGTATTGCAGTCAATCTTATGTATTCGTGCGTATCTCTCTAGTACGGATTTTTTATTGTAATGATTAATTTCAACGGGTTTACAACCTATAGTTCGATGGTATGTATTATTGTAGTGTTTAATTATGTCATTCAGTGTATTATCAATCCACACATAGTTACCCTTTAAACTGAATGCCTTGTATAATTTAGATTTAACAGTTCTAATAAGTCTTTCCACGATGGAAGCCTTTTTTGTTGAGTATGTTGAATAATGATTAATGAAAAAGGAATTCATGAGATCTTTAAATTTATTATTATAAAACTCTTTCCCCAAATCAGTTTGTAAGCTTTTAGGTATTCGTCCTTTTACAAGTAATGTTTTAAAAGCATCACTTACATCATTTTTCGTCTTACGTTTTAATGGAGAAGCCCAAGCGTATTTTGAAAACGTGTCAATTATTATGAGAATGTATTTGAAGTTTGAGTTCTTCTTATAAATGTTTTGCATGTCGATTAAATCGGCTTGCCACAAATCATCTATATCTTTCATTATAACATGTCTTCTCGGAAAGTTTAATCTAGCATTTCTGTGTATCTCATTCACAACATCTACTTTGCTCATTTTTTTATTACGCAACCAATTTAATTTATCGTCTTTCTTACTGTAATCGAATAATACTGATAATGAAATCGTTAAGTATCTTCTTTTATGCCTTTATGATGTCAGCCTCTTTTAATTCTTCAATGATAGCAAGAATTTCATTGTCATGATTACTGTTTCCCGCATCTTTAGAAGCAACTAATATCTTTAACCGTTCAATTAATTCGTTGGGATCGTCCCAGTAAATCAAATCAGTATTCGATTTATATTTTTTCAATTTCGGCAGACTGCCACCTTGTTTTGCAATACTTGTTGTAGGGCTTTTAAAATTAGTCGATGAACAACTAGCTTCAATAAGAGGTTTTATTATTTCGCGGTATTTGAGACTCTTATCACCTTTGATTTGTCCATTTGGATCAAAATCCCTTTTATGGGCGTTACTGATTGATAACATATCTTTATATACAAGTTTATCTTTATCCGAAACAAGTCCTAAGTCAGGTTTCTTCTTTAGCAATAACTCTCTTATGCCTGGAGTGAGTTCATATGCTTTATCATCTAGTGTGACATAATAAATAGGATCATTACTCAAAGCGTTATCTGTCTTAGACATTTTGACAGTAGATTTCCCCATATACAATTCTTTATTTTCGTTTCTAATACCAAATGGTATATTAACACCTATTGTGTCATAGATACTAACTAGGTCATCCTTTTGCAAAGAAGCGCGCTTAGCAGCGGCTTGCTTGATATACTGAGTAAGACTCTTTTTTTCTTCTTTGCAATCAAAGTTACTGGTATCAGAAAGATTACTATTGTAGTATTCAGTGTCTTCATAGTTTGATGATGTTTCGGAACCATCATTTCCGTTTTTATTCATGATAGAAAATTCACAGTCTTGTTTAGAATAATTGTTTTGTTTAATGAAAGCCGTTAATGGCTTGGAAACGGGTTTTAAAATTTTTGCCATAGCAATGTCAGTTTCATCTTCCACGTCTCGCATAGCTCGTATTTTAGATTTTATTGAATCAACTGATTTTATTAGTTCTTCTTTAATACTTTGCTCCATCTTTCAACTAAATATACTTCTGTTTTTCATTAAAAGTAAATTAAGAATGATAATAGGTATAACAATAAGATTTATTTAAAGAGCATGCTAATTCAAACTTATGAAGACGTCAAACCCTTTTCTATATCTTCCATTCTTTATTGCACTGTCTTTATTAATGACTAAAAATGTATGGGGTTTCTTCCAAATAGTCGAACACATAACTTTGAACTGCGACCATGAGATATCGCTATTTACATGTTCATCATAAACATGTTTTAAATTTGTATCATCTTGTTTAAATACAACTAGCAAATTTGCATTATCACGTATCAGTTGTTTTGGAATTTTTGAGTAAGTCTGTGTTAAATAAAAACAGTCTATTTGTTTATGGCGTCCCATACAAAAATAATTACGTATATTAGTTTGATTTTCGCAAATAACATCATCAAATATCATTACAGATTGTGGCAATGCTTTATTAGGATGAAGAACTTCTTTATCGTCTTTAAAAACAAAATAATTAACTTCAGGTATTCTTGCTAATATATGAGACAAAAGTCGATACTTTGGTTGAAACGAAGTCTTTGAATAAAGATATATATTTTTAAATTTTAATCCATTAGGGTGCAACAGTAAACTGAGCATAACATTGGTTTTTCCACAGTCTGACGGTCCGCATATTACGCAGCGAATGTTATTCGGTAAAAGAACACTATGCCTTGCAAATGATTCAGACTTTAAATCAATATTGATGTTACTTACTTCTAATGCTAGTGGTTGCTTAATCCAATTCATGTTGATGTTTAAGAAAGTCAGTGAATGCTTAGTCTATTTATACTCTTGAAATGTTTTAGGTAAGTATATAATAAAACAAAAACCTCTTCAAATATGTTTATTTTATTACAATACTATTTAATACAATACAGCCAATCAGAATTGAAGTCCTAATCAAGTACCTTATTAACATTAAACACTTAAAAAGATTTCCTGTGCGATACTGAAGAAGCAGCAACATCATACTTTTTGATTCGACTTATAATATTATATTATGGTACGCTATGTTTACATAAACACCGGTTACCTCTGATACATCTGACACATCTGTTGGTTACCTGATAAACCGACAACTATCGTAACTGATATCATCTCAAATCAATAGTAATTCTAATCTGATTGAATACTGCAAGTAAATGAATCGGTATATTATTATTATGTATTTACTCGTGGAGAAGTGCCAAATAGAACAAGATTATTCACGTAAGTATCAAAACAATGTATCACAATGACCCCAAGGTAGCGTAGAACTCTGATTCGACATTATTTGTCTCTTGTCATCATTTCGATTAAGAACAAGTTTTTTAATTTTCTGAGTGTATATAACATGTTTCATTGATCTTATAACACTCATTTTAAATTTAATATTTAGGTTATCATTTAATGTGTTTCGATACTGGGTTGGAGTGATACGTTTCGTAACACATTTAGAAACACCCTTAGCTTTTTTTATTTGACATTTTTCGCTCTGTATGCAGTATAGTTTAGCTCTTAATCCTATAAACTCCTTTATAACATCACCCCCCATTTCATCTTTGAATAGGCCGGGAATTTTAGTATTTTGTCTCGGAATATTATACATGTTATATTCCTCAAAATTGCTTGTATCGAACTCTGACAAGTTTGTTTGCATATCCTTATAAAAGTCTTTCGTTGTTATCAAATAAAGAAGACTGTCTGTATCGGTGTAGCATAATTTCGCATTTCTATTATATTGAATTTTCATAAAATCGTAATGAAATCGATATAAATGTTGTTTGGCGTATTCTAAGACAGAAAAACCAATGTATATTGGTCTATCTAATGTGACCTTTTCTTGCTTAAGCTGAATAGCCACAAATTTTTTTGAAAATATACTAATACTGTGTAAGTTGGGTTTTGCAATAAATTTTTCAGCCCCATTCTTTTTATTGGTTTTGTTATTAATATCTCTCCATGTAGTTATCAGTTTTACATCTACTTGTTTTCTTCTATTTTCGATCGTCTTCCCGAATATAGCATTATTTAATAATTTAAAAAAGTCTTTTTCAAATGTAGATTTAGAAGCTTGACGTAAGCGAGTATTTAACTGAATATATTTTTCCAAATATCTTTCTTGGCGGAATTTAATAATGCGATGTATTTTACTCAAAACCAAACTATGCTTCAAACATTCTTTTAGATACACGTAGTGTATAATGTAATTGAATTTATTATAAAGACTAGCGATTAATTTCTTTGTTCTTCCACCCGGTGGAACAAATTTTTCTGGAGCAAAGGGTAGGTCGCTATGAGTTGTATGTAAATGATCTGGATAAAACAAGTCTACTTCTAAGATGTACCCATATTCTGAATCATCTGATATATTGAGAACATTAAATTTAAATAATTCTTCATTAGATAAAAACCTAAAATCTGATATTGGCATTTTTTGCATCATTGCATAACCGTATAAATTATTACAATCGAGATATATTAGAAAGGTAGACGGTTTAGAACAGTCATATTCTGAAAGGTATTTGTTATTAGCTTGAGCGTGTCTCATAGAACATTGTGCTAAACCTCCGCGAATACCCTTTTCTAACATTTGATAAATATCGATGTCGCTTATTAGATCTAACTTTACACCAGTGTGCAAAAGCATTGCATCCCAGCTTAAGCCAGGCGACGTTACATAGAAAACAGGATCAAGCTTATAGTAATATAAACAACTGTTCCTAAATTTTTCAAATATATCACACAATAACAATACGTCACTTTTGAGGTATAGGTCTGTGTACTCTCCAAGAGAACGAACATTGAACACATCCCAAACTTTTTTCGCTCTCAAATACTCTTCGTCACTTATGTGCTCAGATGTTAAACTATTAAAAAAATATTTTTTTGATGGAATTTGGTTCACACTGAATTTAGACCATGAATCAACATAATCATAGGGATACACACCTTTTTGTTTAACTAAATGAAACTGCACCTTATTTTTAAATTCATTTGATAAGTGACAAAAGTCTTGTTCCTCAAGACTTTTACTCAACATATCTAAACTGGAACTAAGGAATTGAAATGAGTCTATAAATTTTATTTGCAAGGACCGGGAATTAGACAATTCAAAGTATTTCGTAATTGTTAAGTATTTTTCTTTAGTCTTTGGAATAATTTTAATATCACCGGCATATTTAACTAATTCTTTAATAAATAAGTGCGAATCATAGTTTGTAAGATTATGAAATATTACTGGAATAAAGGGCTTAGTTCGAAACAATATGTTACACTTTGAATGAGCAGCTCCGCGAAATTCTGATGTAATGTGATCATGATCATGTACTTTGTCGTTGACTGTGAACGATTCCCGGCAAATATAACAATGGGATGCATTACGATATTCGTTCTCTTCTTGCTTAGTAAGAGGTTTCATGACTCTATGACTACGGAGTATCTCATCAATAAATAATGAATCTTCAATTAAACGTCTTATAAATACTTCAACACAGTCTGGACCTCTATAAGAAACAAATTTGTTTAAGCTAGGATCATATGCACAACACACGTAATAAGCAAAGCATGAAGGTCTATGTATTTTGTAAGTTTCAGTATTACCAGTAATGCTTTCAGAATGATTACATAACAAACTTTCAAAATACGCATATATAACAAACTTATGTTTTTGTTGTCTTTCGAAGTTCTTGAAAAATAGTTTAGTATTAACTTCGGGCAATACAGCTAGAGTTTTTGAACAGTTATGAGCATCAAGTTTAGCCTCAGACGGAAAAAACTGTAAACAGCTTTCACAGAAGTGAGTTTGTCCATGATGACGAGTCATCTGTCTACGCACAAGCCGTTCAAGATCTTTTATCAAGCAATAGTGACCACATTTGTTTTTTTCAATATACAACAAATTAACGTGGTTGCTTTTTCTTTCATTTGTAATATATAAAGGTCCGGTTATGGTATGTTTCTTATCAATACCGTACACAGTAATACTTATACATGGATTATTTTTCTCAAATAATTTTATATCACATGGAGTCGGCGGGAAAGCCATACCCCTTGTCTTTAGTACTGATGAATAATAAGGATAAGAACTTGTTCTATTTACACTTTTTTTACTAGGATATAATGCAGCAACTATGCTCCACGCAAAACAAAAGTTGTCATTATTTCTTATATTAAGACAACTCTTTGTATTTTTTATAGCTTTAGGTAATTCTAAGTAACTACCGCCTCTTAAAGGCGAATACTTGTTTATGTTTACCTCAAGATGACTTACAGATTCAAACGACCAGCCGGATTCAGAATGTTCAAATTCAGATAATTTTTCCTTTAAAGTACTGCTAACATTTGAATACATTTCATTAAGATCTGTATTACAAAATACTGATTCATACTTAGAATTAAATGATTTTATCTGTTGCCAATCTGATTTGGGCAAAACAAAATTGGCAAACATTTCGAAATTAATTTTAATACATTTGTGTTTCTCTAATGCTGAACTAATTAATTTTTTTACAACTTGATCTATATCACACAGAAACTCTTCCGGTATCAAATAAATACAATTTTGAAGTGGGTTTACTTTGTATGTAATGATTCTATTCCTAAAGGCAGTGGCGATTATGTCTACATTTTCTAACTCAGTTTTTAAAATACAATTTTTCTTATGTAAATTTGTCCTTAAGTGATACTTGTAACTAGTTTTGTCTAGCTTAATATTACATTTGTCGCATGTAATACTATTACTTGGAACCCTCTCTGAAAAAACAAAAAGTAAATATTTGAATATGAGTTTAATTACATAGAAATTACGACTAATAACATAATTAAGAAGTATTTAATTTGTCTGTATACAAAGACATAATGGAACATAATACTATACCTAAGTACTACTAGAATTGGATTACGATAGACGAAAATAAGTAAGCTAATCAATTCAAGGGTGATTTGATGTGCTCACAAAAGATACCGGCACGTCTTTAAATTGTGACTTAATGTCCTTTAAAAAGTCAACCAAGTGATGCCAAGCTTTAGTGTTGTCATCGCTTTTAGTTTTTAAAGTTAATATTGATTTGCGCCACCTCTGTTTTGGTTTAACGTTTTCCAGTTCTTTACACATATAAATTTTAAGGTCGATATAATGACTACCCTGTAGATCATTTTTGTATTGTTTTGTATAGCCGTTGGCAACGCGACGGTAAATATACGAATTTAAGTCATCAGTACCGTACGTATCTTCAACGACGCCATCACTATCATCACCCAGGATATCATTTGCAGTCGTTCGTTTTTTCCCTCTTTTGTCCTTTAATACTTTCTTTACTGTAGCTTTTGTGCTGGAAGTATAAAATACATTTGTTAAATAATTGATAAATAAAAATAATGTTCACATACACACACACACACACTCACACTCACACACACACACACCACATGGTACTAGAATCAACTCTAATATGGTCGATACTTTAGTAACTTACCCTTTATTTTTATCAGCTTTTACTGTATGGATTTCATCAGTTGTAGCCGCCAACTTCTTTTTAGGTATTTTATAATCTGACAGCTTAGCCTCTTCCTTAGATCTGGAACAACAATAACAAAAACGTTAAACTAATGCTATAATAATAGGCAAATAAAAGTATATTATAGCATATAATTACGGTAACAATTATTAATAATGATTACCTTTTAGATTTTTTCTTAGCATTTTCATCATGTTTCCTCTTCGCCGCCTTTGCCTTTGTCTCAATTACAGGCGCCGTAGACGGGCCAGGCTCTGCCATATTGATAAGTTCACTCGGTGCGGTAACCGGCGGCGCCGGCGGCAGCGTCACGCGCTTATCCGTCTGTACACTTGACGATGAAGAAGACGAGGAACTGGACGAACTCGATGAACTCGAGGAATCGTATGCGTCGTCTGAGAATAAGTTGCTCTTAGACCTGAAATAATAAATCACATTACTTACATCTTTTCTTTGTTGTAATACTTAATGGTTAAAAGTTTTAGTTTTTTCCCAGAGTACTCAAACCACAACAAATTAGCAGTACGTCTTTTGCATGGTAGTAATGAATAAAATCGTAAGTATTTTGTACTCGGGTACTCGAAACTATAACAAGTAAGTAGTTAGCAAAAATGCGTTCGTTTGTTATATGAATAGAAGTAACAATGTGTGTACCTGAGTACACAACCTATAACACGTAGTAAATAATATAACACCGCTTATCCGTTGTAATAATGAATAAAAGTGACAATTTGTATACTTGAGTACTCAAACTACTTACTACGGTGTCTAAATATCAAATATAAGTGAATAAGTATGAGTACTTACATCTTTGTTGATGATTCTTTTCTTTTTTAAACAACACTTGCTAAGTGATTTCAATAAAAGCCTCTAAGCACACCAACAAGACTGTTACGTCGTTATGGTGAAGGGGGTATATTTATAGGTTTCAGTAACTTTACATGTGTTAGTTTTTATCATACAGATCATAGCAATAGCAAGCTAAGCGTTATAGCCAAATTCGTATTCTCAATTATTGATATCGCTCACACACAAACAAAACACAGGTATCACAGTGCATAGCTACTGCTGCACGCTACTTTAAAATGAATCACATTAGATGGATGTCTAAATGAGAAAAGGTCATAAGTAACACCCTTCGTAAAACATTCAATTCTAAACTTTAATACTCTTAGAATAAGAGATATGGTTTGTACCCAATATCATTTTAATTCTGTTAAAATTTTGTAAAAAAAACATTACTTTTGTTTAAATCTGGTAGCGAGTGGACGTGTACCTTCGAGGATATAAGCAATGTCGGTAAGTATTATATTATATTCAGTCCAGAGTAAAACGGTAAAAAATAATTGTACTCAATAAGTGTACTCACCCGGAGTATTGGTCATAATGTATAATGTTTTTATTTCAGGACACTGAAGATCTTTTTCCATTCATCTCCGCCAAACCATTTGACTTAAGTCGCAGCCCTGAGTCAGAAAACCAAGGCGAGGATGTTGTCGGTCCCATAAGACATACAAGGAGACAAACCAAAGTTGGTTTCTACACGAGCATGAAGAAACCATCCAAGAAAGCAACAAAAATCATCAAAATTGAAGTGTACGACGCACAAACTCTAAAAGAACAAAACCAATGTGAGCCTGAAATCAGTGCTCAATATGTTGCTCAAAGCATATTTGATAATGTGTATTGTGACGTTAGAAAAGTGTTAAAAGATATACAAGATACGCTGTACCAATAATTTAATATTCGAATAACTATGTAACCTATGTAATAATAATAATGATGTACCTCTATGTAATAATAATAATGATATTTTGTTAAATAGTATTGATAGTAAGTAAACGATTTGTATATTATTCTTCAATGAAATAAAGTGAAATTGGTAATATCCTTGTAAGAATTTCTCTTTAATACCTACCCACAAACACTATCATTATATTGTTTGAAAATCTTGTGTAACACTTGAATAATTATATAAAAAATATTCTCAATTTACTATAGTCTCGCATAATTATGCAAGACAATAATATAAACAGAGACTGTAATGTCCTACCTGAATAATAAAGTTCTCAGATTCACTATCAGTACCTATTTAGCAACAAGACCACTTTACCTCACATACTTACATGAGTAGTTCATTTGTACTCCAATATTTAAAACGTTTTTTAAACGTACAGGAAAATACGATAAGATTTTTTATGACAAATGCATATTCACAAATGGTTTTGAGAAAGTATTATGGTTAAGAGATATTATATTAGAAAATAAGTTCAAACACTTATGACTTATTATCATGCTTATGAGCTGAATTATAATATAAAATAGGAAGTCCGGCAGGCAATTCTCCTGGGGGGGATGGATCTCAGATTCTCAGATTAACGAGTAAGTACTTACTCAGTTAGGTACTCCTAAATCTAAAAATACTATTATTAATTAGCAACAAAACTATTTACTTACCTCACATACTCGTACTAACATGAGTAGTTCATTGGTACTCCAATTTTACCACGTTTTGACTACAGTATAATACAATAAGTAATATATAAAATTGGGAAGTCTGGCGCGCGCTTCTCCTGGGTATGGATCTAGAGTCCCCAGAGTACTGGAGTTCACAGATACAAGAGTACCTGAGTACTCGAGTTTCAGTGAGCGAAACGCCCAGAGACAGCGCCTCCCAAGAGGCGCTCTTGTTCTGGCGTTTCGCTTATCCTGAAACTCGAGTACTCAGGTACTCTTGTATCTGTGAACTCCAGTACTCTGGGACTCTAGATCCATTCCCAGGGAAGCGTGCGCCAGACTTCCCAATTTTATACTACTTGTTGGTTTTCTTATTAAAAATAAATAAAAATAAATAAAATAAAGGGCGGTTAAAGGATGCGCGTACCGCCATTAAAACCCTTTTGTTTTAGTCGGCCATTATTATTGTATACTAAACTCATCATCATCATCATCATCGGGTTATCTTAGTCCACTGCTGGACATAGGCCTCCCCCAATGAGCGCCATAGCGCCCTGTCTTCAGCTTGACGCATCCAGCATCTGCTTGCAGTCTTTCGCAGGTCATCATCCCACCTGGCCGGAGGTCGTCCTACACTACGTTTACCAAGTCGTGGTCTCCACTCAAGAACACGTTTACCCCTGCGGTTGTCGGTTCTTCGCCAGATATGGCCGGCCCACTGCCACTTCAACTTGCTAATTCTTAGAGCTATGTCGATGACTTTGGTTCTCTGTCGGATGTATTCGTTACGAATCCTATCCTTCAGAGAAACTCCGAGCATAGCTCTTTCCATAGCTCGCTGAGCGACTTTAAACTGGTGGACCAGCCCTACCGTGAGTGTCCACGTCTCAGTTCCGTAGGTCATGACGGGTAGGACACACTGATTAAAAACTTTCGTTTTCAAGCATTGCGGTATGGATGACGAGAAGACTCGACGTAGTTTTCCAAACGCTGCCCAGCCAAGCTGGATCCTCCTCTTGGCCTCCCTCTCAAAATTGTTTTTACCTAATTGCAGAATCTGCCCGAGGTAGGTATATTCGGAAACGATTTCAAGAAGGTGACCATGTACAACGACCTGTATTGGATCAATATGGCCATTGATCATGACTTTGGTGTTATCCAAATTCATGCCAAGACCGATGCGTCGCGAGGCTGAAGCTAGGCCGTCCAGCATCCGGTTCAGCTCCTCTAGCGACTCCGCCATTAGAACTATGTCATCAGCGAATCGCAGGTGTGAGATGTACATACTAAACTATTGCAAAACAACTTTAAGGAATGTAATAAATTATCGTGTGTCTCTTTATATATAAAATAATTTGTATGTATTTTGGTAGTTTGAGACATTCGATGATATAAATGAAACTTTTCTTCATCGAACTGCAACTCTTGTGAAATTTTGAAATTACCGTGAATTGTACTATCTTGATTATACGGGTGAACCCAAAAACGTCTTTTCTTTCCCATTAATTGCCACATCAAGAAATCTGTGTCGTAAGTTAATGTTGACGTCGATATTCTGTCGACAACTGTGTGTCCTATGTGCGTTTCCGCGACACATGCATATTGCGTCGACATAAATGTTGTGTGCATGTAGCGTGTGGCTCCGGTGTGCGGCGGGCTTTATAAAGCATACCTTTAACCTTGAGATTGAATAGCATCTTCCTGCTATATATTATATTTAGATATATCACAAGATCATCCATCACCATCCTGACGTATGATGCTCAGACTTCGTCTTTGACGGAAGCTTCGAAGTCTAGGCTCAGGGTGTGCCAGCGAGCGATAGAGTGCAGCATTTTAGAAGTAAAGCGACAAGACCGCGTTTGAAACACAGAGCTGCGCTCTCGCACAAAAAATGCTGACGTAACTCGAAGGGCCGCCGGGCTGAAGTGGGACTGGGCTGGTCATGTCTACCGCATGCCGAACGAGAGGTGGGCGCGGATCACAACGGAGTGGACCCCACAAAATGCGAAAAGGCGACCAGGTAGACCAAGACGAAGATGGCGGGACGACCTTGATAAGTTCATAAAGGACTGGCGTGATGTTGCAGGGGACCGGAAGGTGTGGAAAAAGTGTGGGGAGGCCTTTGCCCAGGAGTGGGACAGCTTTGGCTGATATAATATAATAATAATAATATCACAAGAGTGAAACTCTTTATTATAGGGATAATTATCATTTGGTCATCCATCTCATTAATCACACAGCCATTGATAAAGATGCAACCGTAATTAATCTTTATAAAGTTAGTATCTGCTATGCCGTTATTCCCTATGTATTGTATGTATGTATAATTCCTATTAAATTATTTTACATAGGGAAAATATTTTGCCTATATTTCACAAGATTGACGGAAAAGGTTTAAGCTAAAACGTTATTCACGCTCGAGAATCAGTGCCGGTGAACAGGCTGATGAATTGATGGTTATAGAAGCAGCCTTATAAGTCAATAACCATTGCCAACCCCACCAACTTGCATCGGGCAAACATGGTGCGTGGCCGATCTCCCCATGTGCTATTTTTCACGTGGAAAAACCCAAGTCCAGCAGAAATACCTTTAAAGTCTGGTGATGATGACCAATGACAAAATGGCTTTTAACTTCTTACATTAAAAAGATTACTACAATTGATGGGTAATGGCTTCATGGCTTACTTAGTTGATTTCAATGTTGAAGGCCTTTGCCCAGCGGTGGAAAAATTGACGACGTTAAAAGCAGAGCGATCTAGGGGCCAGAGTGATCTAGCGAGCGATTACTTAGATCAGTCTGTCATGCCTTCTCTTTACAGACCGCACCAATTCTATAGTGAGATTAATGTGACATGGAAGACTTATGATTTTTCTATGCCACTGTGTAATAATCTCAATAATGGTAAAAATGTCACTTAGATCACTCTGGTTTTAACGTCGTCAATTATAGGCAATTTACTTTACTTTACATTAAAAGTTGTTATAACTAGCATACACACTACTGATTTCTTACATCCACTGTGGCATCGTGTAGGGCCGACGACGACACAGCAATCAGCGAGTCAATTAACACGGCAATTACCGTGTTTCGACGACTCACTAATTAAATCCATGCCTTCGCATTGAGAGTTCAACTTAATTTTTTAAGGTTTCGGCAATACAACACAACACATTGCTGCAAACGCTTAGGTCAAGGGCACATTTGACCCTTTTTTGGGAAAGGGATTGCTTTTGACCAGGACACTTAGAGCATTAAACCAACTGGAGACGCCACTGTCAGGCGTTCCCCTCTGCCAACAGAGTATGACCGCCGATCATACTCGTTATATAAAACTAGTTCCAGCGTGTTCCAGCGTCATTCGCAAATCACGGTGCACGCGATAAGACCTGAGCAAAAAATGCCAAATTGCAGCGTGTTTTCACGTAAAAAGCGATCAGAAACGTCGATTGTACAAAAGGATAACGTTACTTTTCATCTGTAACTATTATTTTGTCTTAATATTATTGAATAATGTACTAAATTTGCAAAAAACTGAAAAAATATTGTTAATCAAAAAGTGTTGCCACTAAAACGTCAAGTTGCAACTTTGCGTAACTTTAAAGTTGAATGAGCCAACATTGAATTACAATTTATATTTCACGTTCTATAAAGTTAAAACTGCATTTTTACTATAAATGCTTATTTAATTAATGATAGATCACTACTTATAAATTGTAACTTATTTTGTTTTTCCAGATTTTTTTTCAACTTAATTGCATTAAAAATTCTCAATACTAGGAAACTGTATGTTTATGATCGGTCTACTTCATTAATAAATTATATTTACGTCCCGTCACTTATCCCGAAAATAGGAAATTTTAATTTAATTACATTGGCCACACTGCAACAAAGTTAGAGCTGCGACAGTACAAAGACAAAATATTGATATCGACTTCATCATAATGTTTATTCTGGCTATTAATAGAAAATAATAATATAGATAAATAAATTTAAAAAAAACAAATTATTAGAGATCGAAACATAATTATCTCCATTTGGAGAAAAGGTAGTGGAATATAAAGCGGGCTTCGTAGTATTTTCTACTAAAAAATTAAACGCAGTACATGCATAAAGGGTTTATGTGGGGAGCTAAATGACAAAAGTTTAACATACCAAAAAAGTCGTGGTGGCCTATTGTATGCATCAAAAGAAGTTATTGATTTATGTCTCCTTTGTGAATTAAAGATCCGCTTAACTGATGACAAAAAAATAAAAATAAAAAACCTATTAAATTAATACAACTTTATAAGCATCAAAATAATAGTTAATTTCTGACAGAAATAACAACACCTACACCATAGAATTTACTTAAAACTATAAGATTACGTTTTTTATTCCAATTTTTTTTTAAACTATATGAATAGCTTTGATGCATTAAAGAACTTTGCATCATTCAAAGATTTAACCTCAGAAAGCAGTTTAAACCTTGACAGCATTAGGTATATTTCGCTGTTCGTTTGTATGATATCATTCTGGAGTTCGGTACATACCTGTATATTGATATGTTTGTTTTAATTTTAGTCTCTTGCTTTTAAATTCAGCCTTATTTGGAAACTTATATAGAAATAAAAAAAATCTCTCGAATAATTGCATTTGGAAATCTGAAAAATTAAGACCCTACGTTACCTACAAAAAAGAATTGATCTGCTTTATGGAACCATGAAAGTACTATACATGTTGTTAAATTTTTCGGTTCCTCTTGTTTGAGAGTCGGTTAGATAGGTAGCAAACTATTTTTCCATAATGAAAGAATAAGATTGCAGCTTTTCTTAAAAACAACAATTCTCCTTGGAATGGAATAAAATTATGTAGGTATATTTTGCAGATTTTGACTTATCCTAATTAATAACTGTCGATTTTAACAATAAAGAAAAGCAAAGAGTATACCTTAATTAACCATACTGAAGAGCCTGATTTAAACAAAAAAATCACATTAATATTCATCATCATTATCATCATCTCAGCCAAAAGGCGTCCACTGCTGGACAAAGGCCTCCCCCAAGGATCTCCAATACGACCGGTTTTGTGCAGCCCGCATCCAGCGGCTTCCCGCGACCTTTACCAGATCGTCGGTATACCTTGTTGGAGGCCTGCTGACACTGCGCTTTCCGGTACGCGGTCACCACTCGAGGACTGTTCCGCCCCAGCGGCCATCAGTCCTGCGAGCGATGTGGGGCACTTGAGCTTAGCAACTTTTCGGGCTATGTCATTATTATTGGTATCGACAAATTAAATCGATAGTGTCAAGCACTATCGACGTTTACATAAAGTCGCCATCAGACTCGTGCACGGACAGGTTATCCCTGTGTGTGAATTTATTAGTGTGCGTCTAGTTTATGCTAGTGTTTAATAATTTAGTCGTTTGCGTGCGTAGCGACGTCTTTGAAAAATGCATCAGTGTGAAACTGTATTTGTGTGCATTACCTCGTCCCCCGCAGAAAATGACAGACTTTTTTTCATAGAAATTAGTGCGCATGGCGTCTCCAGTTGGTTTAATGCTCTAAGCCAGGACATTTAGTAGACCTCTACTCCTACGCCTTAGTAGCTTAACCACATTTTAATGGCGGCGATTAATTTAAGTTTCCTTAAGTAGACTTAACGATATTTTATTTTTATATCTATAGGTATGCAAGTGACTTCGCTCCGCCTGATGTTAATAATAATAAATAAATGTTTTCCACACTCACACCAATTATCTAGCCCCAAGAAAAGCTTCCTTAAGAAACTCGTTATATAGTTAACTAGACAACGGATAAACATACTTAATATACTTAAATACATACTTATTATACATAAGAAACACCCAGACTTGAAACAATATAGAAAAACAGGTATTTCTAAATTGATCCGACCGTGGATCGAACCCGGGACCTCAGAGATAGCGACACCATGAAAACCGGTGTGCAAGCCACTCGACCAAGGAGGTCGATGTTAAGCAGAAGAGGAGTCCAAACGCGAAGACAGCTACTGAAGCAGGTCTGTGCCTTGCTAGCACGTCCTCACTTTGTTAAGTCGCAAGCTCCTTCTCATTTCCATTAAGTATGCTCACCTTATTATTGCCGTCAGATCATCCGCCTTGTAGACAACCTTTGTCTTGGGGTCGAAGAAGCCATCGCCAGTGTCATAAAACCCTGGTGGTATGTCTCTGGTGGGCTGGTCCGCGGTTAGGAACGACTTGCCAGCCGGTTGGAGGTCTTTCTCGTACTCGATGGTAAAACTGAAAGAAGTAATGAAGGCATATAGGCATTGAATCAACAGACGTAGGATTAATTTTCACTAAACCATGCATACGAGTACGAGGTAATAATTAGTACGCTAAGTGATGGTATATTTGATGAATAAATATTTGTTAACAACATATTATTTACCTAAATATAATAATGATGTATACTACAAGAGGAGATTAAACAAATTTGTTTCAGTTGTTTCATAACTTTTGATTTTATTTTAAGCTTTTATAAGAGATTTCAATGTCTTCTACATTATGGAATGGACTATCAGGTAAATATGAAACTCTCAAAATGTAAGACAATAAAAAGATTGAGTTTTTAAATGTAGTTAGTAAACCAACTAAAGTAAACTTTGTCTAAAAAATAATAATATATAGGTATGTTGTTTTACGCGCTTCATTTCACCTAAGGTCTCTTTCTAACACAACAATGCTTCCAACATTGTTATTAAGGCCATAGACTTCAGTAAATAAGATAAGGATGCTAGTCAGATGGACTAAAAACATGCCATATCACCAACCGTAAAACATTGGCTCCCAAATAAATACTACACAACATCAAACAAACGACTGTAATTTCGGTAGGAATATTTTTGATGAAGCTCATTTGTTACGTAAACCTTAGAAAGAAAAACGGTGATTAGTGAGACAGTAAAAAATGGGTCCAAAAGTGTTTTAGGGTGCGCAACCATTCATACCTGTCCATTTTTGCGAGCCGACGCAATGAGAAGTAATTTTTGCAAAGGTAAAATTATTTGCTCAACAAATGGAGGGAACGCTGTGAGAAAATTTTCTGTCGTTTCTCTCGTGTTTGAACTTTTAATAAAACTTTTCAACATGGAGTGCCTGTTATTGGTTGACATTAACGATCCTGAAGCATTCGTCGAGGATTCGTTTTGATGTCTTGCTCAAGGTAAGATGAGTTTTCAACCCACTTCAACAAGATGGAGGACGTTTTCAATCAGATATATTTTTTAAAATGCCCTTTTTTACTTAATAACTCTGACGTTAGTGAGGATTAGTGATATTATTTAGCTTATGGAATTTCAATTGGTTTCATATAGAAAATACAATCAAACTAGCCAAAACAGAAACTATTAACATTGCCGTTCGAGAGTGTCTTTTTTGAGATCATAGATAGCTTCTAGTGTGTATTTTTCTTCAGGTCAGAGTTTAACACAATATACAACGTATAAAATTAAAATTATTCGAAAAAAGCATGGCCATGAACATGACGATTACAGAAAGCTTTTACGTAGACATCATAAAATTATACGGAAAATATAAGCAAGTAGCTGAAGCGTATCTGTTGAATTCCAAGATTCCAATTTCTGATGTTTGTTACGCAAAAATAACGTCGTACGTCTAAAATTATGCCCCAAAAAATTTACGGTCAACGAAATGAAAATAACGTTAGCGCTCGCCGCCTCCCCATACATTAGCTTCGAGTTTAATACCATTTTTGATTTAATTCTGTGTACGGCCATTAGCGTCGCTGCGAACGGCCATCGAATGCATCCGTTTGCGTTTGACCCGAGAGAGCCCTTTGTACATAGCCTTCGTATGCAGCGGCAGCCACTTATAGCAATGTTCGTAGGGTGTTTTGCACGAATTCAGTGCTCAGAGAATGGCTAGTAGTGTGAAACTGTTATGTAGCAATACGAAATTGTGAACTTTGGAAAAAGTACGAAGTTCCAGCACATGTTCTTGGCTTTAGGGACCAACGTGTGGATCAACATTCATAAAGTCTTGTATTTAATTTTCCTAGTGATGTTATTTTTATAATCGCGACCTTAACAATTAATATCACTGCGACACATTTGAATAACAATAAGAGAAGCCGTTGGGATATAAAAGCCAACAATTTAACGTTACCAAAAGATACAAGTTTTTGAATATCCACAAAAGAAAGCAGGTCAGTATGTATACATGCGTGCGTTTGATATAGTAGCCTTTTATTGAAATTCCCTCATTAGCATAAAAATGAAGGACGGTCGCAGGAAACCTTTACTTGGGACGGATCAAACCCAAAAGTTGCCCAAGATAAAGCGGATCGAATTTAAAGTTACTGCTACTTTGACTTTTTCCTGTCTTTTGATTCTGCTACTCAATGGTACGGAACATGCTACTATTCGCTCTAAGTAATATGTATATTGAACAGTAGTTTATATACGATATAATACCTTATGTTTTGACAGTCTAGATTCCGGTGGCAAATATATTTTAAGTTGTCTGCTTTCCGCGGAAAATGCCGCTACATGGCTACTATAACTTATTTGAGTAAATCCTCTGGAAGTGTATAGGTAGATAACATGAGATAACATGAGGCAATCGGCATGTTGTATTTCCGTCCCGCCTTTTTCATGAGCAGCTTTTACTACTATTTCCTCCAACCAACCGCCTCTGTGGTCTAGTGGTTAAGACCACCGGTTTAGACCCAGAGGTCCCGGGTTCGATTCCCAGTGGGGGGTACATCTTTGTGTACTCGGTTTGGTTGGTTGTAGGACTTGTTTGTCCGCCTGGCTAGCTACCACCATCTTATCTAAATATGTCGCCATAACATCAATGTTTGTAGCATTGTTGTGTTCCGGCAGCTAAAGATAAGATAGCCAGTGCCTCACTAGTTGAGGATCCCGGGTGAAGTGTGCTTCCACCAAATGGCTTTATCATCACTTAACTTCAGGTGAGATCAAGGCACTGTGCTTACCCGTAAAATATATATAAAAAAAAAACAAGATAGCGTAGGTACCGCAAATCACCGTAAAGTTGAGCAGTTATATAAGAAGTTTGAGACAGTAAAAATGGTTACCGTCTATCAGGTCTTCTTTCTCGTCTTACCAGCGGAGTTTTGTCATAGCAAGCAGCTCTTACTACCAATTGCCCCCAGAAAGTGCTGCATGGGTACCGCGGCCAAAAGTGTGGTTGACGAACCCTTACTCTTCCGCTATATTTGTACTGGCACCCACTACCAACCGTTAGGCTATACGAACAGGTGCCAGACGTCCCTGCGCAAGCAAAAGTCGCACAAGGGATCATCTACGCCAAGTCGTAATGCCAGATTGGAACCCATCAAAGCTCATTCTTCATTCAGTACTCATAAGACTAGTATCTCAAGAGAGTAACCCGATAGAGATGTATACTCCCTTATTTTCAGGTAGGTAACCGCAGCTGTCAAGTACGCTCACTTCTCATTTTACGAAGAGCATAAATAGCAGCTTTCACTACTTGGGTCGTTAACGTTCTCTAAGGATTGATATAGAGAACGGACCATAGACGATCACGCAGGTTCAGTGCGGATCGGTGGATTTAGCAACTGCTAATGCAGCCGGGGCCAACGGCGGAAGATCATTTATATAAGACAATAAATGCGGATACCGTCTATCAGGCATTCTGCAGTATTTCCAGTCCGTCTCGCTGTACTCGAGGCCGTCGGCGAACACCAGCGTCCTCTCAATGAGCAGCCCACGCCGCCATTTCCCCCTCAAAATGGCTCCGCTCGGATATCGTAGCTCGCCGCTGCCGTGGAACATGCCGTCGTTGAACTCACCTTCGTATATCACGCCTGTTACATTTATTAAGAATATGAGAAATGAATAGGGTTCAAGATGGAGATGACATCCACATAGTAATATCAGCCTCTTTTAAAATGTGAATTAATAA
The DNA here is from genome assembly GCA_963082485.1 of Eudonia mercurella. Classification (NCBI taxonomy): domain Eukaryota; kingdom Metazoa; phylum Arthropoda; class Insecta; order Lepidoptera; family Crambidae; genus Eudonia; species Eudonia mercurella. The sequence goes on along the minus strand of OY720034.1, from coordinate 4,097,085 downwards.
GATTTTTTTAAAGTTTAGTACTGGCCATCATTAGACTATTGAGCGACCGCACCGTAGACTCATGCTTTTAGAATATTGCTTACTTCATTCACAGTAAAACAGTTTCATAATTAATTACATATCTCACATGTATATTATACTCGTACATACACAACCTAAGTTCTGAGGAAGATGGACTAAACTACACACTCTACATATATTAATTAGGATTCAAAGTTTCAGTGATGTACATTACCATTAGGGAAAGTGTAAGTCCCATAACCGCTCATTCCCAGTACGTCCCAAGTGCCTTCATACTGGGATCCAGTTGGAAACTGTTTGACAGAGCGCGGTACCCTCGGAATATCCACTGACACAGACCTGGGAAAATGGAATATCTGTAAACACGTCCCTTTTTCTGACGTGTAAGGTTCCAGTTTGTCGTTCGACATGTATAGATAGTACGGTAGCATTACGAAAATTGGCTTGTCTATCCATCTCGGAGACCGCTTTGTATCAAGACCTCTTTCGGCGTGAATAGCTACTCATACAAACTGACAGTTGAAGAAATATAACAAATTTATTTTAAGACTACCACAACTTCAGGGTTGAATTTAATGTTATAGTGTAGAAAATAAGACCGAGTTCAGCAGCTCATGGTGTAGTGGCTAGCAAGCAAGATTTACTATTTAGTATAGATTTTATATATTGGTTCTATATTGCGCCGTCTGTAGCATTATCGGTAATCATCAGAGAGTAAAACTGTTAACCATCACAAAATAAGGAGACTGCAGAAGTTAAGCTTCGCACATGAGGCGCTCGAGCAACTCACACAGACGATCGCTCACAGACACTAACACCCGTTTGCACTAAACTTATGAATCGCCTAATTCTTGGCTTAACTATTACCCGGTCAAGTTAACTCAGCACCAGGCTCGAAAACGTCGCTTACACTCAGGTGCCGACTCTACTTGACCGGATAGTAGTTAGGCAAAGACTTAGGCGATTCATAAGTTTAGTGCAAACGGGTGGAAATCTTGCAACAGCTACGCTCGGACTGTTGCGAGTTTATATGAAGCTTATTCTGCAGTCTCCTTATGTTGTGCTACCATGCTGTAATGCCGTCAATAGTTCGCTAAGCATTCTATACAATGTTAGTGTTAGAGGTTGCAAACCTACAAGTTTTGTATAAACTACATCTTGTCTACTGCTTGGTGTGTCCTAGCAACCGTAGCAACGTTTGTCTGCAAAATATATTTTTCTGTTGCACTACAAATAAGTATTTTCTTCCTGAAATCGTATCCCATTCTCTAATAATTAGATTCTCCGGATGTTTTTAAATTTTATTATAATAAACTCCTGCGTAACATGGCAGTCGTTAATCCACTGAAGCATGTAAATAGCAATGTAAATAGTAGCATGTAAATAACAAGCGTGGTGAGTCAATGGCTGTTAGCCTTGACATAGCCAAGGCTTTTGATCGGGTCTGGCACAAAGCTCTTCTCTCCAAGCTCCCGGCATACGGTCTGCCTGCTCAGTTCTGCAACTGGGTCGCTGGCTTCCTACATGAGCGCAGAATCCGTGTCCTGTCTGATGGATGCGCATCGCGGTTCATGTCAGTGAACGCTGGTGTCCCTCAAGGTTCCGTTCTGTCCCCCACGCTGTTCCTTCTGCATATCAATGATATGCTTCCACTTGGAAATATTCATTGCTATGCAGATGATAGCACAGTGCATGGGGGATATAACGGTCACCCAGCGGCTGGGCGGGTCGAAACCGAAGTTAACCGAGTGAATCTTGTCATTGTGCTCGATCGGGTATTGGACCTCATATCTAAATGGGGCTCCAATAATCTTGTTGAGTTCAATGCCAAGAAAACACAGGTGTGTGCGTTCACGGCAAAAAAGTCACCATTCTTTCCCCTTCCAACTCTTCAGGGTACATCTCTAAGCCTGCAGAGCAGTATCAACATGCTCGGTATGACGATTCGCTGCGATCTGAACCAAAAGGACTACATCGAAGCCGTGATCAAAACAGCCTCGCGAAAACTCGGTATTCTGAACAGGGTGCGGCGATTCTTTACGCCTGACCAGTTGTGCCTTTTGTACAAGACACAGGTACGGTCTTGCGTGGAGTATTGCTTGCACATCTGGGACGGTTCCGCAAAGTACCTTCTCGATGCTTTGGACAGATTGCAGCGTCGCGCTGTACGCATTATCGGCAACGCGGACGTCACAAATACTCTTGAAACTTTGCAATTGCGAAGAGATATTGCGTCACTCAGCGTGTTTTACCGCTTATACCATGGCGAGTGCTCTGAAGAACTCTTTGACCTCATCCCACCTTCTCCCTTCTTCCATAGGAGTACACGTGCTGCTCTCCGGAGTCACCGCTTCACTGTGTCTAATATTCCATCGCGCACTATTTGGTACTAATTTGGTGACTCGTTTTTTTGTCGCACCTCCAAAACATGGAATAGTTTGCCAGCACACGTTTTCCCTCCTTCCTATGATATGGGGTCCTTCAAACGAGGCGTGAAGAGGCACCTTGTGGGCCGGCAAAGTGAGGATAACTGACGCTGCGCTGTTCTCACGCTGCACCAGTTATCGTCGCATCTGGATTCCATATTTACTTAACATCTGGTGAATTGGAGTCATTTGCCGTGCTACGTATTAAAAAAAAAAAAATCAGCTAAGGGCAGAATTAGGTAAGGAACATCACTGCACTAAAGGGGTCGACTAGAGACGTGCTAAAATAATACCGGAGGGTAAATCCGAACTATTCACAATTCAAAGGCAGTACTACCACTTGCAATTCGGGGAAAAGCTCTTAGATCCCTCAAGCATTACTAGGGCTTAGGTCTGGTCTTTTGGTATACGGTATTGTTGTTTTGAGCGCTCTGCTCTGTCTTGTTATTTTATGAGTTAAGTAACTCCATATTCTGGCAGTCCCGTATTTGCAGGCACGTATATTGTAAGGCGTAATAGCCCCTTGAGCGTTAAGCGACCAGCAGGTGGCCGATAACAATTAAAATTCTATTGTGTCTGGGAATTCGACGCTTGAGCTTTTATGGAATACACAGTATAGACGTCGCATTGAAGATGTAACTTAGGTGAGCAGCGTAAAAGCAGATGAATAATAATGCAATATGTAATATGCGTATTGCGAAGGAAAGTACTTTAGAAATAAAATGAAATCTGTATTTTTTACGATGTTCCATACGCAAGGTTTCACAGATTACAAAGACAGATGACCAAGTGCTAAAAAAGCATAGGTGACGCTGTTGTGTGTTGAGTGAGGGGTTGCTGTTGTTGTTGTTGTTTTTGTTGTGGTTTAACGGCTTATTTATGATAACAGGCTTCGTAAATAAAAAAGTAGTATGTACAAACATAATTTCATGGGATTGCTTAAAAAACCGTCAACTTATAATTATACCAAAATGATTATGAAGTTTCAGAGGAATTTGATTTATTAAAAAGAACAACCTTTTGCGTTTGGTTTTCTAACTCCTGTTTACCAAAATTATTTAAAGTTAAAGCAAAAACATAACAAAATATCTGGACGCGTTGTGTACAAGTTTATATCTAAAGAAGAGAACACCGAAGTATCTATAAATAGTATTTTGTTTTCAAATTTTTGCTTTCATTCGTTTATTCAATGTACAGGAGGATTGCGAAAATCATCATAATAATTTAAAGCGGAATACTTATGCAATTTATCTGTCCATTCTCTCTGCTGAAGTAATTATAAATAACAGTAATTTCCATTAATTTGCACCAAAGTTAAAACAGTAACTTACTTGCATTCTTCTTTGTGCGCCTCGGAGAACTTCCTCATAAGCGCCTCCCACTGGGATACGCGCTTCTCCGAAACTCTAATAAAATGAACACATTCAAAGTTGGGATTCCACCTGTACTTTATTAAAATCACGCGAAAACGTGCGAATTTCGTATTCTAATGTGTGCCTATACGCCGTCGACTTCATAACTCGGCTCATTTAAATTTTATGTGAGTAAACTGTAGACGAGAACGGTTTTATTATTAGCATACGCATTTGCTTTGAATTATGCACGAGCATATTCACTTTTTTATGACAGCTAAATAGTTTGAAGTTCACATGGAAAGTGGAGGCTTAGAAAAGTTATATACCTACATACTTCACTATAAAAGCAATGTAGAAATTTCTACTGTTGATAACATTATTGGTTATTCATAAAGTGCTTACAAGGAGTTGCCATGAGACTTTCGAGTTGTCATTTCTTTCGCTTTAGTTTAACTATCTGAAATTAGAAACATTTATTAGCATTATATCAAAGCCTAGGTAGATTGCTGTTTTTTTGTAAGAACTTTTGAAGTAAAAATCTTCTAAAGTGGTTTTTTCTAAAATAGTTTAACATTTAGTTTTATGAGTAATCATCACCAGATTATTTTTATGCCCCCACTGCTGGGGCACGATTCTTCCCTATGAATGGATAGGGAGAACGGGCCCAGTGTGAATTGGTGGTTGTTAACGACTGCTAATGCAACAGGGACCAACAGTTTTACGTGCCTCCCGAAGCACGGAGGAGCGCGAGATGATAAATTTCTGTTCACATTTTTGTTTGTCGTTGTATGTTGTCTGTTTTACATACTTTAAAACATGCTGGTCTTTGAAGATTGTCTCCTGTGGCCTCATGCTTTGGGAAATGTAAGAATCGTCCGGCTTAAAGAATATGTACTCTGGTGATTGCTTATTCATTATCTACCCACTTTACATCTGCGCTGCACATAGGTACTACCTGGGCGCTGTGGCAGGTACATATGCCTAATACATTTTCTATTGTAATAAATCTGGAGACAAGAGACGGGAGTTCGCTCCATTCAAGTTTTCGAAATGCGAAAACAAGTACCACAATATAAAATATGAACCCACGCACCCACGGGAGAAATGGCAGCCTCGCAACCGTGGTTTAGTATTCACGAGCGACCGCGGTCATGGTCAAACGCACAACGATCTGAATTATTCATAAAGAGAGTGAAACTCCGCTTACACTAGACAGACAATGCATTTATTGCTTTTAAAGGGACCAGAGTTCCGTCTCGATATCCCTATTTTCTAAACGCATCTTCGAATATATTTCTTGACTTGAGATATCCACATTATAGTTTCACTTTGTTTTATGGCATAGGAACAATTTACTATTTCTCAGATACGGGTCCAGCCAGACGTCAATACCTACCTCGCAAAAAGATGCATGCGCTTAACAACTTAATAAAGAACCAATGCTGGCTGGCTTGGCTGAATGGTAAAGGACCTCAACGCAAAGAATAAAAAGTATATCTGTGACTTTTAAAGTCCGGTGCCACCTGTGGCAATAATAATATTAACATAAATTAACAAAATATTATATAACAAAGTGTAACTTTAAGCAGCAGGCGAGTTGCATAGTTCACAAACTTCTGCAGGCGACGGACGTGTGTTCGTAATGTTAAGAAGTTAAGAATAGTTAGGCAACCTTACTTAACACGGCAAATTGAATAAATTAACTAACTAATTTATAAATACAGTAAAACCCGTTTAAGATTTCACATGGACCCAACCAAAAACGCGTCTTAAGCGAGAAAGCGTATTATGCGGGATAGGGAAAATACTTATTTTGGTTTGACGGGTTTGACAGAAAGATTTTGATGCATTAGCAATTACAAGATTTTCAACATAATGTAACTTTTGCAGTGCGTCTTCGCTTTGATTCAAAGAAGCTATACGAGTATACATAGCGTCAAAATCATTAACTGCTGATAATGCCTGGGCGTTTGACAAAATCGGAGTTGACTAATCTTCGTCTTCAACATTATCACTAGGGCCTCTTTTTGTGTGTCATTCACATTCTCAATAAGATCCTCAATTGATTGAATTTCGTACGGTGCCACCATTGTCATCAATGGAAGAATATCCGTCAGGTCAGTCGCTGACCGCTGCCGCAAGAGATAATACGTGTGGCGCGTGTTGGCGTATTAGGCGTTTTAAACGGGATGACGAATCGTATTAAGCGTTAAGAAATGTATGAAAATATACAAATTATTTCTGTTGTTGGATATAACCCACTAAAGCTTGGAAATGTTGCTCCACAAAAAGTAACTGCGGTTTGAATGCAACAAAACGTATGGACTCCAGGACCAAATTTAGGAACTATGAAGTACCTACCTTAGAAATATACCAGTATTGTAAGTGCGATCTGCCGTATTGTTTGTAACAAAAATATATTTATCTTATAAAAATCATAAAATAATTCCAGCTTAAAAATTATATACAAATATTAAAAGCATTTTTCAAATGCTAACCAGTCAAAAATATGACATGAATGACAACAAGTACGTGGCAAACTATTATTTTTATTGTCTTTTATTTTTGTACGATCTTTGTGTAGATTGAGACTTTGAGTTTATACTCATTGAAATATAGTTTATGTTCATGTCAGTCACGTTTTGCCTTTTGGTTCTCTCTTTAGGTTATTTTAGATCTTTTATGTTAGTTCTAATTGAGAAGTTCTAGAAGTATGTTTATAGCGTAATGATGATACAGAGATTTCAAAATAGTAAGGTGGCTCAAAAAGGGCGTCCTCTTAAGGCGAAGGGCACACTAGCGCCACCAATTGATAATTTGACAATTACTCACGGACCGGATCTTTTTTTAAACATTGCGTACCGTCCGATAACAGGAAAGCATCCGTAGTATTTATTTCATAATTGTGCACTACTTTTTGTTGCGCGGTTTATTCACAAACAATGGCCACTTTTAGTGTTAGCGAATGAATACAAAAACAAACCTAAAAGTAGTGCACAATTATTAAATAATAGATGTTTGCCGGAGGAGGATAGGAGCTCGATGGCGCAGTGGTTAACGCGCCCGGTCTGAGAGTGCTGAGGTTAAGCAACTTTCGCAAAGGCCAGTCATTCGATGGGTGATCAAAAATTTATCATCTCGAGCTCCTCCGTGCTTCGGAAGGCACGTTAAGCCGTTGGTCCCGGCTGCATTAGCAGTCGTTAATAACCACCAATAGGCCCGCGTGGTGGTTCATGGCCCGTTCTCCCTATCCATCTATAGCGAAGGCTCGTGCCCCAGCAGTGGGGACATAAATGAGCTGATGATGATGATGATGATGATGAGATGTTTGCCTAGTGTCGGAAGGTCCGCAATGTTTGAAAATAAAATCCAGTTTAGCAGTTATCAAATTAAATCCATTAGCGGCGCTAGTGTGCCTTACCCTTTGCCTTAAGATATTTACATAGTAACACGCGTAGCCACAATGTATCCACAAGTGTACAAAACTTAATGATTAGTAACGTTGACGGTCCGCGATTTGTCCCAGAGAAAGTAGGTACATATTATGAGGTTCCAGAGCGACAACTTTAACTTTATCTCTTACATGTGCATTCAAAATAGTGGTTATATAGACATGTGTCTTATGCCAACACCGCAAGGGTGATTGTGATCAAAACACATGCTTTTTCTATCAATTGCAGCTGTTTAAAGACTATGCATTATAAATTATTGCGACAATGTAGGCTTTGCTATCAAACGATAAGAAGGTTTGAAGGAATACCGAAGACATAAGGACGATAATGCTTTGAAATTATGTATCGTGTACGTTTGTAAGGAAGATTGCGAGTATTCCTTCTTTTGTTTTTGCCGTTTCCGAGTGAAAATGAATTGTAGGGACAATACCATGCTGCAAAATGTTTTATTTGAAATGGAAATGGTCCAATGTTGCGGGCCGTAAGAGTTTTAGTGGTTTGTTTTACTTTTATGAATTCCTTTTTACACCCTGCATCACAATGTCTTTTGTTACGACCGAGTTGCACTTCTGTATGTGGTAGGAGCTGTTTGTAATTTTTCATGAGCATTGGAGTTATTATTTTAAATTGTTATTGTAGCTTCAAATATGCTATATTGAAAAAGCAAATGTTTTAGATGGGAATCGATCCAAAGACCTTTTGCAATGCGAGTGTGTCGAATTTTTCAAGTGCTTGTTTTTACCCGACTGCAAAGGAAGGGTTATGTTTTTCGCGCCTATCTTATAGGTAATATTTTTTATTACCTCATATCTCCAGATCCGCCGAACGGCTTTACATAATTGAGGTATCGTTAGATTCGTCTTAGCTGCCCAAGTGTTCTTCTTGGATAGGTGACGTTAAAAAGAAACATGGCGGCTTTGCGACGCCATTGGAGTTGGTGAAAAACATTTTTTTTTCGAATACTTCATTATGGGTATCAACTTAGAGGGCTCAACACAAGGATTTCAAAAAGGTATATCATGAAATTTGTCTAACTAAAAAGACATAAATAAAAAAAAAAACAAAAAACCCGTCTGCGTAGAAAAAAATAAGTAACTAAATAGAAAATCAACTGAAAAAGCCGGAACAAGATAAAAATTCAATTTATGCAACATCATACATAACACACAGTCGGAGGCACGCACAAAGTGAGAATGATTTTTATCTTGTTCCGGCCTTTTCAGTTGATTTTCTATTTAGTTACTTATTATTTTTTAGGCAGGCGGGTTTATTGTTTTTTTTTTAATTTTTTAACACCTCTAATGCGCATTTATTTTTTTATTGTTACTTAGATTTGCTCAGTATGAATGAATCATTCTAGAGATACATGTTTTAAGTTATAGTTTGCTCCTTGTCCAGTTACTCTGCAACCTAAAATATTAAAAAATGTTTAATAGTTATAAAAGTTAAATCATAATGTAAATAATAAAGTAATATAAATCCAAGCTATAAAAATGTTAAGCCCTAGTTGATTCGGAGATCAGATACAAAACTGCAAGAAACATTCCACATACCAAATCGTGACTTCAATTATGAAACGCTACAAAGATGGCTGCTCTAAAAAGGTAGTGGACTGGAATCTACTGGAACTGTAACAGTATGTCACGAAATTCCTTCGTATTTTTAATGGCTTGGTTCGGTTTGCACAATGTCAGGAAAACAAAACAAAGTTAGGAAAAAAGTAATGGGCTATGTAGGTAACCTTTTTTCTTCTACGGACCTCCTCATTTCGGATTCGATCCCGTAGATAGAGAAACCCCAAGCATAGCCCTCTCCATTGCTCTTTGGGTGACCTTGAGCTCTCTTATGAGGCCCATAGTGAGCGACCACGTCTCAGTACCTTATGCTACCACTGGCAACATACACTGGTGAAAGACTTTCGTCTTGAGACACTGCGGCATATCAGACGAGAAGATATTTCGTAGCTTACCGATCGCTGCCTAGCCTAATAGGATTGACGATTGACCCCTTTGCTGAAGTTGGAACTAACTCACTGGACAAACGTCCCAGGTAAACATAGTCGTCAACAACTTCAAGGGAAGAGTCTTCAACCTTCAGAGAACTGGGCACGTCATGTCAGTTTGACATGAATTTCATCTTCTCCATGTTCATTTTTAGACGCGCTTATTGAGAGACTCTGTTAAGGTCACCGAGTATTGTGCGGAAGTCTTCCAGGGTTTATGCCAAGACCACTATGTCGTCAGCAAATCAAGGGTTAGTGATGTATATGCCGTTGTCGTTAATGCCGAGTCCTTTCCAGTCCAGAAGCTGGAAGACATTTTCTAGTGCAGCAAAAGTTTCGGAGATATCACGTTTCTCTGTCTCACTCCTCGTTGCAACTGGATAGGTTTCGAGCTCTGGTCCTGAAGACGGACGGAGATAGTAGCTTTTTCATACAAACACTTCAAATGAGTGATGATATAAATGTTTAATTATAATTAGTTATACTTTTGTTAGTTATAAATAATCTATGCGTAGGTCTCGTCTTGTGCTTTTGATCACGTGGTTAATACTGAGCCCAGAAGCTGTACGTTTATATTCTGATGATGACACAATTTCAAAAATCTAATCAAAATCAAATCAAGGTATTTATTCAGAAGAAGAACAGTAAGAACATGGCCCGTCTTGAAACACAGTCTCTCCATGTGCTATTAATCACGGTTTTAATACTAAGTCCAGAACATTCTGACGATGAATAAATTAAAAAGAACTTGGCTCGTCTTGGAATACCTTTTTAATTTAAATTCTTTGTTTTTTTCCCGCTATAACCGCAAGGCAATTTACGGGAACAGCCTAATTTACGTCAACAATACGTTTGGCAAATGGATTCCCCTTACTGCTTGCTGATTGAGGATTCAGTTGGAACATTAATAATTCATTGCTCCAATTTACTACACAACACATGAAGTATTCTGTTTAATAGCAATAATTGTGTCTGTCTGTGTCTGTCTATTTCATATTTTCCATTAAAAGTAGGAACAACGGTATTTTGTTAATGGAGGTTAACGATAACTGCTGTTTATTTAACTATAAGTTTCTTTATTCTTTTGAAATAGAAGAATAGCTGTCTTAGTTATTCACGGCGCTATATTTTTATAGTTTTAAATGTTTTATTTATTTTGTTTTTAGAAAATATTTAAAAATGTAAATTTATATGAGAAAATATAAATAAAGAGATAATAATAATAAGTCTTTATTGCAGACATATCCACATTTTTTACAAGTAAGAAACACATAAAAAGATGCGAGATGAGATAATGATTATTTGAGACCCTCCTCTCCTTTCCTCATCGAGCTCTAAAAACCACTAGGCGGGAGGGAGCTCTATCTTTAAAAAAAACTTAGTTACCATCTCTTCTCTGCCATCCCCGTGGCAGTTTGGAAACACGAAACGCAAGCACTGAGAGTATGAATATCCTAGGCATGCCTTGTAAAATAGGTACTCGACGTTTTGGTCGAGTTGCATTGGCCGTGGTCACTGGCGTGACTGTCACTCAAACAACCCGTGACCACGTTAAAAGATACGCCTAGGATCTCCGAACAATTACTACTTACTTAGGATATAATAAGCAGTGTACGATAAACCTGCTTGTTTTAAAAAAGGTTAAATGTGTAACATAATAAGTGTATATACACTGGGGTTTCGTTGTTGTTTGTGTAAATATAGTGATACAATGCGTTAATTAGGTAGTGTAATAAAGTTGAGTACAATTGCAACAAATGAACAAAGACATGAACTTTTTATATTTTTTTACTGACTTCAAAAATAATTTTGATCACTAACCAAATATAAAGGCTTTATATTATTATTGTAACTAAAATCTTGTTCGTGAAGTCACAAACGAAGACTAGTCTATGCAAATAGGGTTTCACAATTAGGGTATGTAAATAGATTGTAGTGACTTATAGGTAACTATCTCAAGATAATAGTATAATAGTACAATGAGGAATGTCTGTAACACTATTAATTAATTCGAGAATAAGATTTAAATAGTAACAAAGATTTTTTTTGTATAACATCTTAATCAAATAAAAATAGAAGGTATTTACACTTTAGGACTGTCGCGTTCTATATATTTTTTAAAATATTTTGTTTTAAGCGTTGTGTATAAAAACACATGCAACACATAACTTATACTACACAAGGTATTGCCTAACAATAAACAGAACTTAAGCCATCTAGAATTTCATCGTGCTTTGGAAGGCTTACAAGCCTCAGAAAGTAAGCTGCAGGTTCTGGTTGTCGACGTAAGATGGCAGTAGTTAATACCCCATCCAACCTTCATAAACCTTCTCAATTAAATCCATAAGATTTAATGTACGAGGTACACTACAGTAAATAGGGTCAAAAGACTCGTAACTTTTGGACTACTTAGCCTGCAGTCTCTTAAAGCATTAAGCGTGACGTAACGGTAGGTAATCATCCTTTTTTTTCTCTTTTTTTACACTTTTTCGTAGGCTTTCTATTTATCGGTTTAAAACATGCTGTTTCTCTTTAAACTCATCTGATACCAAGCCTTATGTTTTGTGATATAATTAGAAAAGATCGATGGCGCTACAGCTAGCTTGTTCGGGGTGTGATCTTGTTAAACATCTTTTGAAAAGCTGGGGAGCGGATCGTTGACCAAAACCACGAACCCGCATTTGGTCAGCGTGATGGCCCATGTAGAATGTTCATGTGAGAAAGTCTGAGCCCACCATTGTCATTGGGACGTTTTAAGACCGATGAAACTTTCTGTTACGAATCAAATAAAATAAGATTTAATTTGTAATACGTGTTCAATTATTCCAAGTGAAGTTCGAAAGTTGAACTCAACAGCTTATGATAACTGCCATGAAAAAAACGCGATTCCTGTCATCGAGATTCCACAAAAACTTTACGCCTACAAAAAGCTCGAGAACAAAGTCGCACGGAGCAAGTCCCGCAATCTCTGCGGTTTGTTCACTTCCGCCTAAAGATCAAGAATAAAGAAAAGAAAAAGTGAAAAAAAAAACATTTTTCCACGCGCACCAATGTCTTTTATAGCGGTGAGTATCGATAATACCGTGTTGGTTGGGTAAGGTTGGTAAGTTGTTATTGCTTGTTGCCGATGGTCGTAGACCCAGAGATTGTAGATTATATATTTAACACGGTTAGTGGTAATAAGACCCTTTTGCTAGAGAGGATTAGTTTGGGGTTGGATTCGTTCTATATTTTCTATGGTGGGAGGACTACTGATTACAGACCCAGAGATTCTATTTCACAAATCGTGAAAAATTCTTGATTTGTGAGAGGACTGATTCAATATTCGCGTGGATAGTTACCCCAAACACACACAAACACCTATATATCTTAAAAACGTAGTCCGTCTCCTTTTGTCTATGGGTAAAAAATAACAAATCCTTATTATAGTTATAGACTTACATGCAAAAGTGTGTTTGTGTGTTTTTTACACAGGAATAAACTACTCTTTTACCTAAGATGGTCTATACTTACAAACTTTAAATTCTTTTCAACGGCTGTGTCAAAAATAAACTTTCGTTGCTTGAACAATGGAGTTATGATAAATCGGGTCACGATCACGAACTAATAATAGGTACTCGTATTAGCCCGCGAGACCCCATAGGGCATTAGGCTAATGAACAGTCTGAAATCAAATCATGCTCTGAATAAATTAAGCAGTAGATACCTAGCTATCGGAATACCGCTACTGGCACGCGCAACGAATTTGTGCAGAATTTAAAGTGTCCTTCCTTTGTTTTGTGTAGGTAGTTTAGGCAGATAACTCCTTTCTAGCTGGTCCGTAGCAGAAGCGGAGTCCAGATGCGAAGACAGCTTGTGGAACAGAATTGAGCCTCACTAGCTGTCCTCACCTTCATCATCATCAGCTCATTTTATGTCCCCACTGCTGGGGCACGAGCCTTCCCTATGGATGGATAGGGAGAACGGGCCATAAACCACCACGCGGTCCCAGTGCGGGTTGATGATTGTTAACGACTGCTTATGCAGCCGGGACCAACGGCTTTACGTGCCCTCCGAAACACGGAGGAGCTCGAGATGATACATTTTTGTTCACCATCCGATGACCGGCCTTTGCGAAAGTTGCTTAACCTCAGCACTCGCAGACCGAGCGCGTTAACCACTGCGCCATCGAGCTCCTCATCACCTCATCGTCCTCACCTTACCGCATGTTAATTCTTCAGGTCTGGGGGTCGACCGCCTACCTCTCTCGCTTTCGATCGCTTTGAAGGCGAGGCGAGGAGGAGGCGTCATCTTGCCATTTCGAAAGCAATATCAAGCTATAGGCTATAGCTTTCAATATTATTCGATATTATATTTCGATATTATATTAGAAAGCGAGGCGAGGGCCTCGCTTTCAAAGCCATCGAAAGCGAGAGTGTTAGGCGGTTGGGGGGCTGGTCTAAAGAACGAAGAGTGAACTGACAAACAAACATAGTGAGTGGCAAGTCTCAGTTTTAATCTGTCGCGGTGATTTATGTGATAAGCTATATGCAGCAGTGTCATGAAATACATTTTTTACATAATGTTTATTTTTAGATTTCTATACATGTCTAATAGTTGGCGGTCGTGACCTTGTAGATATCTGCCTGATATAACTTTATGCGAACGGAGTAAACTTTATGGTAACTTCCTTCAGTTCGTAATATTTGCTGTTAACTTTTCATACATTAATTATTTAATAATTTTACGCGTTGAGGCCTAGATAGTACTTACCTTAGAATAAACAGTATGCAAGAATTTACTCACACAGAAAAAAAATTGTTGAAGTAAATTTAAGAGTCGTTCAACTTCATTACTTAAAATTAGCTACATCAAGATAAGAACCTTGCTATGTTTTTCGGTTTCTTCAGGTGAATAATAAATAATAAGAAATAATAGTCTTCTGTAAAGGCTAGGCAATAGAAAACATGTTCTGCGCAATAAAGAACATGAGATAATAGTTCGTAAATCTACAGCGTTAAGCGGTAAGGGAGAATAAAAAATATTAAAATAGGATTGATTTGACAAGCAAGTCCTATGGTACTAGATATACCAAGTTTACAGGTATGTATTCGGGGAAAATAAACAAATATTACTATAAGTAATTAAAATAGGGGGTTAAAGTTACTTGCGTCCGTAGGTTTACCCTTGAGACCCTACACGTGACCCCTGGGTGGTGCTAAATGAGTGACACTGTCTGAGTGGTAGAGCCACGCTTTGTTACAGCACGAAATGGGCCGGGCGTAATACCACCCTTTCACAGAATATCGGCGTGAAATAATGGCACTCGTTGCTGTTGTGTTTCGTCCGGTGAGTGAAAGTACCGGAGGCCCATCTCTCACCCCTCCCACCTCCCAATTCCTATTCCCTCCTCAAGATCCAACTTTTTCCTCAAGGCCGGCAACGCATCTGCGATTACTTTGGTTTTGCAGGTGTCCATGGGCGGCGGTGATTACTTTCCATCAGGTGACCCGCCTGCTTGTTTGCCTCCTTTTAATAAAAAAAAAGAAATAGAAATAGAAAAAAATCTTTATTTGGTACAAATTAACATCGGACGGACGTGTTTAAAGTAACGTGTTTTACGAGGTTTCAAAGAACTTGAGATATTATAACTCGATCACCTATCCGATGACCGGGTACTGTTATGTAACAGTTGCCTAACTTGAAAGTTCGTTTCCCAACACACTGTGTTGTTTCTACTATCGTTTTCGTAGCAGAAGGAACGAACTTATTGGGTCATGTAAACAAAATTTGGCGTACTTCCAACGTCCTCATGTAATTTTTGAAAGGTATTCGGAACAATAGAGACCCGACGAACCGTTTAGGAGTTAAGTCGTTCAAGAAAAAAATAACTAAAGACACCAAAGCTGATTCCAGCCCTGGCGTGTACCCAGGAAAATCTCCGTGAACCGGGGAAAAAAGCAGTGTCGGGAAGGCAAAAAGTGTCCACAATGCACTCTACCGTAGTGGAGTTGACATTTATTTTACGCAATCAACTTTGCTCTGGACCTTATTAATTCACTTGTGAAATCTTTAGCACTCATAAAACATGAGGAAGAAGCAGTGGCAACATTGAATAAAACATTTTATTGTTATACAGAGGTTGGTGTGGACTTTTTTTATTGTTATGGCAACTTTGAAGCGAGTTATTGTCTGCAGTATAACTTTAACACAGCTCTTTAAAGGTTTGTTTTGGAAATTGATATGTCTCCTTTTGTTACGTGTTTGGCGAAGACAACAAAGTGTCAAGATAAAAGTATAAAAATATGAAAACAAATATTTTAGGTGCCGAAATGACATTCAATTATGTGTTTAAAATTAAAGCTCTTGATGGATTCTCTAAATGTATGTAGTGGGAAGGGGTGCGCATTGTCTTACATAACTTTTCAACTCCTATCATCGGAGGTCCGAAAATATTTCTCATACCATTTGAAATCATAATGATCATTCTTCATAAAAAAATTAAAAACTAAATATTAAAAAATATAATCATTTATTATTATACACTTAGTTTTTACTAATATTTGTTTTTAATATAGTATTATTATTTATTTATACTAATGACCGAAACTCATAATCATTCGAATAAATAACTATAATAATAATATTCATAAATGTGTTTATCCATATTATTGAAAATCATAAGCGGGAAGAAAAGAAATATTATTCTTTATTGTTCAAACGCAGGTTAAAATAAAAAACAAGTTTTACACTTACCTATCGCTAAGAGCAATATTTTGCAGGCAACCTAGGGATGGAAGATGGAGCATTTAAATACCATAGATATCGTAAATACGATGTTTTGTGTACCTAAAACAAAATGGGAGGTACATAATTAAAACATATTATTTTAAAGCTCAATGGGATTTCTCTTTCATCATCAACATCATCATCATCAGCTCATTTATGTCCCCACTATTAGGGCACGAGCCTTCCCTATGGATGGATAGGGAGAACCTGCCATAAACCACCACGCGGGCCCAGTGCGGATTGGTGGTTGTTAACGACTGCTAATGCAGCCGGGACCAACGGCTTAACGTGCCTTCCGAAGTACGGAGGAGCTCGAGATGATAAATTTTTGGTCACCCATCCGATGACCGGCCTTTGCGAAAGTTGCTTAACCTCAGCACTCGCAGACCGGGCGCGTTAACCACTGCGCCATCGAGCTCCTCCGTCCATAAGTTTATCATGTAAAAACAAATAAAACATACAATATTATTTTTAACGATGTCAAGACCTGTTATTTATCTTCCAATATATCAAGCTGATATATTCTTCGTATCTCTCATGTATGCCGGTGTGTGTTATGATAATATATTATGACTATGAAAGCAGTTGAGCATCATATATGCTGAGATATTCTGGAAAATATGGAACAATTTTCCTTAAGCGGATGAAGAAGATGTGTGTTATGAAATAAATACAACATAATCATAGTTTCACTGAAAATCGTCTAACGTTTTAATCTTTGTAGGTAAAATTCACTCATTTTAGTGTTCACTGTTGAGATAAAGGTTTTGTCTTAGCTGTCAGTCATAGCTAAACGCAGCTTCATGGCTGAACGTCATTGGTCTAAAAACATTGATGGGTGTTAAGGGTAACGTAAGTGACAAGTGTTATATATTTCATTTGAAATGTCTTCGTCCATATTTATTTGATGCTGCGCGGCCATACTAATTTTGTATGGGGAATTTAACGTTTTAATTTGAAAAATTATAATTAAAATAACCGCTTCATACATCGAAGATGTGAGACGGACGATTTGTAGTTTAGACATTGGTGATTATTTAGACAAAATCAGAGGTACAATAATTTAGATAAACTATAAGAAATCAACTAAACGCCGCCGCCACTCGTTTTAATGATTTTTGCCCAACTTTAAATGATATTGTAGAAAAAACTATATAAAAAAAATTTGTAGAAAATACTAAAATTATTTCAACTTAACCGTGACTACACTTTTGTAATTTTTTTTGATCGGCGCACCCTGAACGAACTCTATCTTACGACAGCAAGCTACCAACGGCTTATCAGTATGACATTGCTATAGTTTTTATTATTTTGAATACTCTATTCACAAGGCTATATACAGTTACAAGAAAAGAAATCTAGTAAAATTTTATCGCTAGTTAATTGCAATAACACACTCTCTGTATAGTTTCTTATTTGATATTTCTAGTAGGAACTAAGTAAGATATTGATTTAAGAACTTGAAGGTTTAATAACGGTAAAGCACTAAGCCTTCATTCTTTTGGATAATTAACGATATTGTAATGGTGAAACTTAAATAAAATCGTGGTAGCTAGCCACGTGGACAACACAAACAAGATCACCAACCGAACCGATGTAAATATCTCATCGTTAATTCCCCACCCCTAACCCAGCCCGGGATCTCTGGGTTTTGAAACCCTAGACCTAAGCACTACATCAATTGCTTTTGAACTTTAGATAAGATCAACACGATATGTTTATAAGTAGTAAATATGTATGAAGCGCTGATAAACACCTCTAGTCGATAAAAAAACAGGTAGACGTTATTATTCCTTTTGATTAAACTCATTAGATGTTCTGCGACGGGCGTTAGATTTCCCGGGGGTACTTCTGTTACGTTCCGATGTTCATATCTAAGGCCTTGGAGGCGTAGTGTCGCATAAAATATAGCAGGTTCTTTATTTAAAAGTTCACTCGCAGAAGATAGCCATAGACTAAAGCACTTTTTTATTTATTCACGACACGTAGGTCTCGGATTAGTGAGTGTCAAAGAAGGTTGTAACCGCGCAAAATTAACTTCTGCCATTTTTATTTTTTTCCACTTAGCTTAGAAAAATGTTTTTACAAATTCACTGGTTGCTTACGGATGGCAGAGGTTTAGGTAGGTCTGAAGTCGTTATGGCTATGCAGCAAATGTTCAGGTCTGTGGTGGATATAAAGCGTCTTGTTATTTTAGTTGTTATCAATCAACTAAAATGTTCATAAAAACATCAAACGTCCATAAAATTTGTTTTAACTGATTGAGTTATGTGCCACTTTATTTAAAAATCAAACTCTTTAGATTTCAAAACTAACAAAACACGCCAAAAACTACAAGAGGCTTAAAGTTTCGACGTTTTTGTGAACAATGGCGTTTGCTCATTTAGTTCTAAGTACCGCAACTAGCTTTTGTCTCAAAGCTTTACATAGTAAAAAAAACAAATAGAATAACAACAAGATATATTTTTTATGATATCCTGAGGCTGGTTCATTTCTGGTTCAACACTATAGGGAAGACCACAACGCGGGGCCAGTGCGGATTGGTGGTTGTTATCGACAGCTAATGCAACCGGGGCCAATGACTTTCGAAGCAGGGAGGAGCTCGATATGATATATTTTTGATCACCCATCCGATGACCTCGACGCCCGATGGAGCAGTGGTTAACGCGCCCGGTCTGCGAGTGCTGAGGTTAAGCAACTTTCGCAAAGGCCGGTCATTGGATGGGTGACCAATAATCTCGAGCTCCTCCGTGCTTCGGAAGGCACGTAAAGCCGTTGGTCCCGGCTGCATTAGCAGTCGTTAACAACCACCAATTCGCACTGGACCCGCGTGGTGGTTAATGGCCCGTTCTCCCTATCCATCCGTAGGGAAGGCTCGTGCCCCAGCAGTGGGGACATAAAATGAGCTGATGATGATGATGATGGTGATGATCCGATGACCGGCCTTTGAGAAAGTTGCTTAACCTTAGCAATCGCAGACCGGGCGCGTTATCCGTCGGCCATCGAGCTTCTCAGTTAAGTTATTTCTCTTACAATATTAATCATTCCTTTACTGGATTTTCTTTGTAAGAGATTAGAATACGGTTCTTGAGCTGATAAGGCAAAGAGTGGCTTTTGATCAGTTGTGGAGGAGCAAGGCGTAACACTTGACTGGAAAAATTTACTTATTTCCTTGTAGTTACTTACTTACTTATGTACATAAGATAAGATTCCTTGCTATGAAATTGTTGTTATCGTAATGAACTTGATATACTCCTATAGTTGGTGTAAATTGAAATTGTAAATCGCACTTATTATGAAAATACGCAGATATTTTGAAAATAAAATACAAAAACACAAATGTTGAAAAAAATTCCACGAGCAGGATTTGAACCTGCACTCTTGTGACATACCGGGTCAGGTGCTCTCCCAATTGAGCTATCGTGGTTCTAACCTGTAATTTGTTTCGCATCAAAATTTGCGTTAAAAATTATATAAACAAAACAAAAACATTTTAGTAAAATAAAAACTTCAAAGGGACTTTTTCGGTAGGAATAGATGGTACATTTTTTTTCAATCCGACTGGTCTTTCAATGAGGTTCCAAGACACTCAACCCAGACCTGGACCTTCCGAAATGTTCATTCATGAGGAGCTCAATGGCGCAGTGACTTGTGCGTTCGAGTTTTGTGCGAGTGATTTTCTAAGTTAAGTAAATTTTGAAATGCCAAGTCGTAAGTAAGACTGGCAAGAAACCCAGCAAACGCATTTCTTCTCTCTTTCTTTTACAGCGCGTCCTACCTGCATCATCATCATCAGCTCATTTATGTCCCCACTGCTGGGGTACGAGCCTTCCCTATGGATGGATAGGGAGAACGGGCCATGAACCACCACGCGGGCTCAGTGCGGATTGGTGGTTGTTAACGACTGCTAATGCAGCCGGGACCAACGTGTTAACGTGCCTTCCGAAGCAGGGAGGAGCTCGAGATGATAAATTTTCGGTCACCCATCCGATGACCGGCCTTTGCGAAAGTTGCTTAACCTCAGCACTCGCAGACCGGGCGCGTTAACCACTACGCCATCGAGCTCCTCCTTCTCCTCCTCCCTGCATACATTTCAAAAATGTAACGCTGTACCGCCTTCATAACGTAATAAATAGCCTAAGGTTTTTCTAATTCACGATCCACTCAATCAAATACAGGGCACGGTACCTGGACCAATAAATCAGTAAATTACAGGGGATCCGGTCGGCGAGGATGCGGAGCACCTAATTTACATATATTTACCAGCGACGCGGCTTGCATAACGGAGCGTACACAAGTGGCTTACCCTAGCTTCGCTGTCGAGTTTACAGTTTCCTTTGTATTTTTGAAAGTAGAAAAGCTTGTAGCTGCAACGCTTATTAAGGAGTTAGTGACTGACGGACTAGTGTAGTAATGGGAGGGCAATGATATTGTCATAATCTTTTAAGTGCTTTTTGGAGGTTGCACAGCGGACAGTGTGTTCTAGTCTTGAAACTAAATCTATACTAATATTATAAAGAGAAAACCTTTGTATTTTTGTATGTATGTATGTTTGCAACGAATAAACTCAAAAACTACTGGACCGATTTATAAAATTATTTCACCATTAGAATGCTACATGCGCTGAGTAACATAGGCTATATTAAAAAAAGAATATTAAATAAAATACTAAAAACGATAATTAAAAAAAAAACACAAATGTTGAAAAAATTTCCACGAGCAGGATTTGTAAAAATATTATGATCGGATGTTAGTGACGGTAGTTGTTGACATTGAATAGGCGCCTTTGGCTTTCAAAGTAAAAAGTGTTGAATAATTTCGGCGGGCTGGTTAGAACCACGATAGCTCAATTGGAAGAGCACCTGACCCGGAATGGCAGAAGGGTGCAGGTTCAAATCCTGCTCGTGGAAATTTTTTCAACATTTGTGTTTTTGTAATTTGTTCGCAACAAAATTTGCGTTAAATATTATTTGAACATTTACGATAATTTAATTTTCCAATATAAAATGATTTGTTTGTTTTGTTGTCATGGAAACCATTGAAATATATTTAACTCAGTGATGGAAACTGTCAAAGCGGTACGAAGTCCGCCGAGTCAGCTAGTGGATAAATAAAGTTGTTATGAGCTTTTCCATCTTGCGAAAGACACGTTAAGCTTGTGACCCCCTGCAAGGCTAATTAATACTGTGTTTTAAAGGCTTTTAGTAGGTGTGTTTTTGCATCGGCTCTTTTTAATTAATTTTTTCTCCCGGTATAACTTTTAAATAAACGGAGAAAGAGATATAGAATATAAGCAAGGACAAATAAGAGGGTTAATATTAAAAGGAAGTGCTGTCAGCATCATAACATGAAAATTACAGTCATTCTGTAGTCTGTTACCCGCATTGGACCAGCACGCTACGTGCATCTGTACTAGCAGCATCTGTCACGCTCACCCTGCCGGCCCACAAGGTGCCTTCTCGCCTCGTTTGATTACTTTGCATCAGCTAACAATAACAATTGTACTACATAATATTAATCTATGATAAATTTATTTCTGGTCATATTTACGAAACGTTTTGAAGAGCTAACAATAACAATTGTACATAATATTAATCTATACTAATACTAGCTGACCCGGCAAACGTCGTATTGCCATAAAAAATAAAAAAAAAATTTAGGGGTGGACTACGCATGAGAAGGCCTAGCAGTTTATATGCTAAAAAGATAACTACAGTAGTTGCTGTTAGAGCCCCCAGTGTGAAGAGATTAATGGAGGCATGCCTTCTAGTAACTAGCGCAAAAGTGTAGCTAATAGACAAAATTAATTAATTTAGGTGCTGCTCGGTGTTACGCAAAATGCATTGGGCCGTTCGTTATTACTAAACCGCCTTTGTTGTCTAGTGGTTATTAAGACCACCGGTCTCAGATCCAGGGTTCCCGGGATCAATTCCCATCAGCGAGGGGTTCATGTTCGTGTACTGGGGGCTGGTCTGCTCTTGCATACTTATCTTATTTTTAGTATTATTCACTATAGTTTGACTTTGTTCTTCTGAAACAATTTTTGACTTTTACTAGAATACTGTAGTGGTACTGTATGACATTGTGGAAATTGAAACTTTTGCCTGATGTAAATTTGTAAACCTAGAATTTTTTTTTTTACATGTTGTGGTTGTCTTCTATAAGTATGTTTTGTGTTTATTTGTAATGGAAAGTGTCTTGCTATGATCGGGCATATTCCAATATTTTTGACGCTGTAAGGGAGAAAAGAGCTGGACACTTGCTGAGTTTCTTGCCCCGGTTCTTCTCAGAACAAGATCTCCCGCCCAGAGTAGACTTACGAACCGATGGCATAGTGACATTCACAAGAGCTACTTGTAGCCTAAACTGAATAAAATGATTTTGAATTTGAATTTGTACTCGGATCGAATCTAAATATGTCACCATAAGATCAATGTTTGTGGAATTGTAATTTGCCTATCTATAAAAAAAAAAACTGCAGTCGTTGCTTTAACACAAACCTTACGCTTCTGGTAGGGAAGGTTTTTGACCAACTGTAGGACCAGATCAAAAGGGGGTCAGGATTTGTTTCGAAATAAAAATATACGGATGTAGAGATAGTCGTGCTTTTTAAATATTTATGAATCAAATTTACTTTTGCGAAAAGCGTCTCAGTAGTCTCGTAAAGTTTAAGCCCACCGTTGCATATTCAATTAGTTTAATCCAATTACATTAATATTTTATTTTGATGAAAGTTCAGGGTTTTGTAAAAAAGGAATCTTTTCGGATTACGCGCATTACCAGGAATCCTCAACCGCCGAGGAACTGGCTATATTATCTCTAACTATCGGAACGAAATAAAGCTACGACACATTTAGATAACATGATGGTAGCTAGACAGGCGGACTTGAAACAAGCGCTACCATCGACCAAACCGAGAACAGTTTCAAGCATCGATATGTATATTCTTTGACGCTTATTCCATTGTCTTAAAGATTACAAAGCTATACAAAAAAAAAAAACAAGAGGAGCTCGATGGCGCAATGGTTAACGCGCCCGGTCTGCGAGTGCTGAGGTTAAGCAACTTTCGCAAAGGTCGGTCATCGGATGGGTGACCAAAAATTTATCATCTCGAGCTTCTCCGTGCTTCGGAAAGCACGTTAAGCCGTTGGTCCCGGCTGCATTAGCAGTCATTAACAACCACCAACCCGCACTGGGCCCGCGTGGTGGTTTATGGCCCGTTCTCCCTATCCTTCCATAGGGAAGGCTCGTGCCCCAACAGTGGGGACATAAAATAAAGCTGATGATGATGATGATGAAGGGTTACAATTGTTTATATATTTTTGCTCGTGACTAACAGCCGATAACCTATCCTCAGCGAGAGATAGGCCTACTAGAGATTTGTTGCTTAGCTATTTCTGTTATTTATCGGAAAATAACAGCGGTTGCTAGGTAACTAAACTAATATAAGCCTATCTCTTACCAGAGATAGGTTATTAATTTCGGCTGTTATATATCCCGCTGTGAAAATAAAGCTAAAATGAGCGTAGTCACATACGGTGCGAGACAAAGCAATATATCCGGACGTACGTGTCCTGTACGTGTGAATTAAAAACAAATTGTTTGTTTTTGTTCGCCATTGTAGCTGTTCCAAAAGTTCGGGTAACATGAGGTAGCCGAGGTAGCCTTTGTTATGGCGGCTTAATAAATAGGAAAAGACAACTGTTGCCTTTTTCATTTTGTTTTATACCCATCAATACAGCCTCTCTAATGAAATTAAGACCTTATGCTCGGCTACACAATTCCCGTTTGAATAATAGCACGTAGTGTCATCATTAGTAAACAGCCTATAACTTTGCCTCTGCCTCCATTATTGAAATCATCACTGCAATTCATGGGTAATGGCTTAATCACCAACGCGAGCCAAATGCGGGTCGGTAATCTCAAAATCGGGCTATTTCGAATTTCGATTTAAAAAAAAAAGTTAATATGAGTATCCTTTTTTTAAGGCTTTCTTGGGTGCCGATTATGATTGACTTCCGTTTTGAGACCCAAAATGGAGGACGTGATTTTTTTATAAAGTCAATATGGGTATTGGTATTTCGCAAGATTTCGAAGGCGATGTCACACCGTTAGTTTTTCCGCTGTGGTCATGTAGTCAAAATATTTCACGTCTTCTTTAACAGGAATAAGTATATCTTATAAGTCAAGTAGTAGGTTTTACAATTGTCACGTTTATGTTATAATTATTTAATAAACAAAAAATTATTTATAAATATTTTTATTATTTTGAATTTTGCATTCACAATGCTATATATATTTACAAGATAAAATGTTTACTAGAAAAAATCAACCAGCCTCAAAAAGCTCAAGTGGGAATCGAACCCACGACCTTTGGATAACTGGTCCAATGCTCTGAACGCTGAGCTACCGACACCGCTGAGCTACCGAGACCGCTGAGCTACCGAGACCGCTGAGCTACCAAGATTTATAAATATAAAAAAAATATATTTATACCTGCCAACCAATACCCTAAACAGTAGAGATGTATAATTCTATATTCTATTCTTCTCGAATAGTCTCGATCGCTTCTCATCCAGTCTCATGTATTCATAATAAGTATCGGAAACAAATCCCAACTAGATAATTAGAAATACGTGTTCAACTCCAATTGAGATTCCGTTTAGCTCCTCTAAAATGTATTATGGAAGGCGTTTTACGGCTCATCAATTATGTATTCGGTGTTGACGCTAGTTTCACTGCGCAAAACCATTATTTTTTCCGGCCATCAAATATTCAGGTATAATTTTGGAGTCAGACTTTGAGAATTTGCGACTTACCAACAATTAGCCCGTTTTGTTTTAAATTTTAAATGGAGGGCAATCTTGCGGTGTTACGTGTACGGAATTTTTTAAACGCCACTGGGAGCGTTTTGTCATGGCCGCTCTGATTAAACTTCTGTGACGTAAAAAATTAACAATTTAAATAATAAATAGCTTCTTTAAACATCGCTAAACAAGATCAAACTTTTTAAAGTTTCCTATGTGAATGTATGACACGTTTATTGTTATCCACTAAACGTATATGTTGTGATGGATAACAAAGAAGACAAAAAAAGGGAAACCAATGATAACTAACTTATGTAATTTAGGTATATGATGTTGAGGGTATGATGGTGCTGAGCAACTTTCGCAAATGCCGATCATCGGATGTGTGACCAAAATTTATCATCTCAAACTCCTTCGTGCTTCGGAAAGCACGTAATGCCGTTGGTCCCGGCTGCAGTAACAGTCGTGAACAACCACAAATCCGCACTGAGCCCGCGTGGTGGTTTATGGCCCGTTCTCCCTATCCATCCATGGGGAAGGCCCCGTGCCCCAGCAGTGGGGACATAAAATGAGCTGATGATGATGATGATGATGATGATGATGATGATGATGATGATTATGATGAGGATGATGAGGATGATGAGGATGATGAGGATGATGATGATGATAATGATAATGATGACGATGATGACGATGATGATGACGATGATGATGATGATGATGGTAATGATGATGATTCACTTAAATTAGATTAATTATTCTATAAAATACTTATTGAAATTGCCTTGTAACGATACATGCATTTAAACTAGGCTAGAAATAATTTTAACAACTTAACTTAAGTATACATCAAATTAAAATTGAAACTCCATCAGAATTTCATGAAATTCTAACTAACTGTAACTCATCGAGATCTAATGTTATTGACGATATCAATCGACTGCAATGAGTTCCATTTTAGACATATCACTTCATTCACAATACCTTAGTCAATTGAACAACCTTTTCCCAGGACGTCAATCCCGTCATTATCGATAATGACTTAACATTTACGATTGTTCCTCAAGCACGTCACAGAGTACGACGTCCATACAAATATCCTCGAGTCATTCATGTATTCAGGCTGACCGAATGGGAGACATTTACTTTCTTCCGACACGTCTGCCTTAAGGTAGTACTTGGCAGAGAATAAATCTTTTGTGTGTTAATTAAATTCCCGTGGGTTGGTTAATAGAATTGTGAATGGTAGTAGTTAAGAAAATATAAGCAATTTAACACGAGAGTTATTTGCTCAGTTGGAGATTGTTCTTTCTATTTTGTGTTTTTATTTGTGATGGAAAGTGTCCTTTTATCATCATCATCATCAGCTCATTTTATTTCCCCACTGCTGGGGCACGAGCCTTCTCAAGGGATGGATAACAAATGCCCTTGCTGAGTTTGTGGCTGGTTCTTCTCACCACAAGGTCTCCCGCCCAGAGTAGACTTACGAACCGATGGCATAATGACGTTCATAAGAGCTATATAGACTGGACTATGTATAATTAATAAATAATAATAATTACTTATAATTTTACGCAAATATTGTTGCGAACAAATTACAATTTGAAAAAGACAAAGTCTTGAAAACATTCCACGAGCGGGATTCGAACCCGCACCCCATGACATACCGGGTCAGGTGCACTACCATCTATGCTATCGTGGCTCAATCCAACTCGCCGAAATTAATCAACACTATCTACTCTTACTTTGTAAGCTAAAGGAGTCCTAAACAATGTCGACAACTACGTCATCAACATCCGATCTTAATATTTTTACAAATATTGAAAGATCAGCGTCCGTAAGTAACATCATGTCATGGGGTCCGGCATGTCATGGGGTGCGGGTTCGAATAACGCTAGTGGAATTTTTTCAACACTTTGTCTTTTTTCAAATTGGACTATATATTATTAGTCCATGCTTAAACTTAATAAATGATTTTGAATTTTGAGATATTTAAGTGTAAAGTGTAAATTATGTATTTGTGGCTTGTCAACTTCATGTTACTATATCAATAGGTACTGTAACGGGTTTGTGTCCTCTATTTATATTTATGTTAGATTTTTTAATGTTTCTAGAGGCAGAAACAATTAATATTTTTGTGTTTGTTTTGTCTACAAATACCACGCGGATTCTACCTACTAGATGGAATTGAACCGAATGAATGAAAACATGATATTGTACAATTTGTATCCCAAAAAAAGAAATCTTCTATGAGATGGTTAATTAAAGTTTTTATTAATGATTTGATAGTTGTCACATTTAAATCACATTCGGTCATCGCGTTTATAAATCAAAAATTGGTTTATGTCATTGGAGCAGTTTGATTCAAAAATTTCATAAAATGTTCAAATAATTTTTAACGCAAATTTTGTTGCGAATTAATTACATAAACACAAATGTTGAAAAAAATTCCACGAGCAAGATTTGAACCTGTACCCTTCTGACATACCGGGTCAGGTGCTCTTCCAGTTGAGCTTTCGTGGTTCGAACCAGCCCGCCGAAATTATTCAACACTTTTTACTTTGAAAGTCAAAGGCGCCCATTCAATGTCAACAACTACTCTCAGTAACATCCGATCATAATATTTTTACAAATATTAAAGATCAGTTAAGAAGTAGGCAAGCTATTTATAAAATGTTCAAATAATTTTTAACGCAAATTTTGTTGCGAACAAATTACAAAAACACAAATATTGAAAAAAATTCCATGCGCAGGTTTTGAACCTGCACCCTCTGACCACGATAGCACAATTGGAAGAGCACCTGACCCGGTACATATCGGGACCTGCACCCTTCTGACATCAGAAGGGTGCAGGTTCAAATCCTGCTCGTGGAAATTTTTTCAACACTTTTAAGCAACTGTCAAAAATATACAGGTGTTTAAAGCTGGGTTTATAAAACATAAGGTCAAACAATAAATATTGCAATTTACCGCTGGTTCGGACGATTTCTACTAAGAATTCTTACCCCAGTAGGAAGTTTAGTAGCTATTATATTAGATAACTTTACTCGAATGGACACTTAGGACATACTGCCTTTTAAAAGTTTTATGAGTTTGTAAATTATGATTGATCTTAATTCCTAAAATGTTCTTTGCATTACTTTGATGAGGCGGATTACAGCTTTCAGGGAAATTAAATAGCTGAAAAACTTGCAATTGAAATAAGTACCTAGAAGTTATATGAAGTTATTGAAACATTGAACTCAGAATCTTTGTTACCTTGTATTGTTATTATATTATTGCTCGGGGAAGGGTTTGCCATACATCCACGTGTGAGGAGAAATGGGATATCAGTATTCAGTGCAAGGGATAATACTATAAATGTACGTATGTACGTATGTGTATGTAGCGCGTTCTTGCTTAACCAACCAAACCAAACTATAACAAGACGAGTCGATACATACTATACTGTGTATACATATACAAATATACTGATTGATAAGATCTTAAATATGTGACAAAATTATGTGTATCCTGCTCGTGGAATTTTTTTCAACATTTGTGTTTTTGTAATTAGTTCACAACAAAATTTGCGTTAAAAATTATTTGAACATTTTATAAAATTATGTGTGACGCTAGTTTGGGCAAAGTAAAATATATATTATTTAATTGCAGTTTTAATGTTCCGTCATGTTAATTTAAGTCAAATACACAGCTATAGAGTTAATATCAAAACAGCAAAGTAAATTCTCAAGCCGGAAAGTTTAAAAAAAAACTATTGTAACTGCACCGTCGAAGGGTCAATGAATCTTCGACAACGGACTCGATTTACCGCAAAACTTCAAAAAACCTATTATTTATTTATACTTGTCTATGCCAGTTTGGTGTCTTAAATTCGACCTCATTCAAATTGTGCCTACAAAGTCATCTTACACATTATACGGTCAGCAATGCAACAACAATTTCATGAAGTGCGCCCAAGGATTCGTATAAAAATTTCTGAGTCAGACCACAAGCCGAGTCCGGATTGTCTGGGAGCTAACACAGATACGGCACTGTGATAAATCGGTCTGCGTCTCGGGGGAGGCGAGAGAATAACCGAAAGTAGAGTGATAGCCGGAGGGGGCACTGGCGCAGCCTGCCGCCTCTCGCAGTGTGTACCCGCCTTTTCTCACCGAAGCCCGCGCGCGCGATCGCACTTTCCGAACGCAACACACGACGCGACTCACAAAAAAATAAACAGTTATTCTTAATTCAAAATTTGAAAAAAGATTATCGCCTTTTTTCTGTTCGTGTTATTTTCGGATGCAGATGATGCTTCAATGAATTGATTCCGAAGTATAGTTCGCGAGATATCCCGATTTTGTCGGTAAGTTTAAAAAGTAACCTGTTTTTAGTACGTGTTTTTGCAATAAGTCGCGAGTCATTGACATGTTCATCGCCCTGGCTAGGCATCTGTTAATGACCTGTATTTATTATCTAAGAAGAGCGTACGTATCGCAAGGTAGAGCTTTTACAAACGCGGTTTATTTATATCGCATTGAGTGTAGGCATTTAATTTTCGATTTGTCGTTTTGTGACTTTATTATGCTTTTATGGGGTTAATTATTAATCTGATATTTACATCGACCGATCGAATAGTACGAGAATAATGTATTATTCTTCACATAAATATAAGCTCTTTTAAGCTTTTATTAGTTTCTTAGTATTTTTTCTTAGCTAAGTTCTCAGAAATTAATATTTAGTCAGGTAGGTACTTTTGTATAGCAATTTTTCATGTAGGTAAATTTTTCCAATGTTGGTATGTTATATATGCAACTTATGTCTTTCTTTTCCTTTCCTTAAATATATAATCAACTGATTGTTAGTTTTTAGCGCTACTTTGGCTTAATCATTATTGTCTTCTGCTATTTGTATGTATTTGATAAAGTCATTTTATTTTATTAGCAGGATAACCTTATTGCCAATTTTAGATTTTAACATTAATGCAAGCTCTTACCGCAACTCTACCGGCTATTCGTTTTTTATTAATTATTATTTTGTGGTGTTTCTTTAATTTGCAATATATCTAGAATTCTTAACCATCGCTTCTGTCGCAGTGATTTTGTAAAATTCGTTATTTGCTCATTTATGATTATTTGCTTTATTAAAAATATATCTTATTATTATTATTTAATTAAAACGGTTACATAACCACTTACAATAAATTGAAAAAAAACGAAGTGTTGAAAAAAATCCACGCCACGATAGCATAGTTGATAGTGCACCTGACCCGGCATGTCATGGGGTGCGGGTTCGAATCCCGCTCGTGGATTTTTTTCAACACTTTGTCTTTTTTCAATTTGTAATTTTTTCGCAACAATATTTGCGCAAAATTATATATAAAATTAAATAATCAATTATAATAATTAAATATATTAAAATTAGATAAAATGAAAGGTCGTACACTAATGATGTCACGAGATGCGTAGTTGTACTGACCAAAGCCCTAACATCTAGCTCGGGATAATTGTCCAGTAAAAGGCAAAAGTGGACTGTATATATTGCTGGTGTATTTCGCATAAAACGTACAAATTTGGGACCCGACAATAGTGCGACCGCGGTATGACGTGCGCCCGAATGGCTGTTGCGTCGTTGTCGTAGTGGGGGCCGATTCGATCTGTCCTTGCGGTGGACGGTGCGGCGCGTAGCGTTAAGCCCGCGTTCCCCCGCGCGCCTCTTCCGTGGCTGCGGAACTGGTCCGTGCAGCCTTGTCTTGACCATATACTCCCCGCGTTGAAGTTTCTTCAACAGATTGCAACGGCAGGGGGCATATGTTGTTGAAGGCCCGACGTATGACTCCCTTCTTCGTCCTTATGTCTGCGACTCTGACGACGCCATCTTGACCAGGTAGGACATGAACGATGCGACCCAGTAACCACATCAAAGGCGGCAGAGCCTTATCCTTTACGAGAACCAGTGTTCCTTCTTTTAGGTCGCCGTGAGACTGTCGCCATTTGGTTTTCTGTTGAAGCCACAAAATGTAGTCATTAGAAAACCGATGCCAAAACTGTTGTTTTAGAAACTCGATGCGCTGGAACCTCTGCAGTGATGCTATTCTGGTCGTGGTGATCTGTGGATGAGGCACAAAGATTAAAGACCGTCCAATAAGAAGATGGGCAGGAGTTAGGGGATAAAGGTCGGAAGGGTCGTCGGAAATAGGAGTGAGAGGTCTGGAGTTGAGGATACCTTCAACCTGTACCAACAATGTAGACATCTCCTCGTACGTCAAATGTGTTGAGTCCAAAACGCGCCTAAGATGGTGTTTGGTTGATTTGACTGCTGACTCCCACAAGCCGCCAAAGTGAGGAGTGTATGCTGGAATGTATGAAAAGTTTATACCGTGCTCACAAACATTATGTTGCAATGATTTTATTACGCGAGACAATTCATTGAACGCGCCCACGAAAGTAGTTCCGTTATCGGAAAAGAGATTCTGCGGCTTTCCTCGTCGAGCAATAAACCTGTTTAACGCTGCAATGAATCCTTCTTTGGTCAGGTCTGAGACAAGCTCCAAATGCACAGCCTTTGTAGCAAGGCAAATAAATAAGCAAATGTACGATTTAACTAACTGAGAACCTCGCCCTTTTCTGTTCGTTATCATAACTGGCCCTGCATAATCCACACCAGTTTCGAGAAAGGGAAACTCAAGATGCACCCGTTGCTTTGGGAGGTCTCCCATTATTGGCTGGATAGCTTGTCCCTTATGTCTGCAGCATTTGACACAAGAGCGTACAGTACGCTTCGCTAAGTTTGTGCCCCCTAAGGGCCAATAATTATGTCTCACTAATGCTAATAAGAGTTGTGGGCCGCAATGTAGTTGCGCCTTATGAATAGATTGGAAGATTAATCTAGTAAGATGATGCTTACCACAAAGTAAAATCGGGTGTTTTACATTGTAATCATAGCCCGAATTGTTCAGCCTCCCACCGACACGGATTAGATTCTCTGAATCTATGAATGGTGATAAAGGCAACAATCTGTTTTTGTGAGGCAAATTCGTTTTTAAAATAAGGAACCGTCGCTCGTCAGGAAACGATTCTTCTTGAGCACTCTTAAAAATGAGATTACTAGATGTTTGTAACTCTAAAGGTGTAAGATGGTTTACATTTCTAAGCTTACGGCAAGAGCGAATAAACCGCAAAACATAAGCTATAACTCGTTGCAATTTAGAAAAATTAGAATAATTATGAATTAATGATGAAAATAAATTTGAATTGATTGATTGATTGTTTGTATGAAAAGATTGTATGATTTCTGGTAAATTGCATAAATTTGTATCATTAGGGTTAGTTGGCCATTGAGCCTTATGTAATTGTAGGAATGTGGGACCTGCCCACCATATTGACGACCCACCTAATACATCAGCGTTTAGGCCTCGAGATACTAAATCTGCGGGATTTTCTTTGGTCGGAACATAGCGCCACCTCTGGTCAGCCGAACCTTCCTGTATCTCCGAAACGCGATGACGAACGAAGGGCTTGAGCTGGTGAGGTGACGATGATAACCACCCTAAAACGATAGTGGAGTCTGACCAGAATACGCTATCATTAATGTTGATCGCGATAGATTCCTTAACCTTTTTGTATAGTCTTATGCCCAATAGCGCACCGCATAACTCTAGGCGCGGAATGGTGGTTGGTTTTATTGGAGCTACCTTGCTCTTGGAGACTAGAAGCCGGACAGTGACTGCTCCATCAATGGCTACGCTTCTCACGTATACGCATGCACCGTATGCGCTCTCCGAAGCATCTGTGAATGTGTGTATTTGAATGTCTGTAGGTGTAACACAGGTGACATGCCTAGGTATGTTCAGAATATTTAATAGAGGTAAAGATTCCGCGAAATGAATCCATGCCTTTTTAATGCTATGGGGAACCTCCTCGTCCCATGAACATTTAAGTTTCCACAATTGCTGCATTAGAATTTTTGCTTCGACAATGCAAGGTGAAACGAGACCTAGTGGATCGAAGACTTGAGCAATTGTGGATAATATGCTACGCTTGTTGACTTTACCTTGTATGGTGACATTAATGGCAAACGTTAACACATCCGTTGAACAACACCAATTCAAACCTAGAGTTTTCGAAAGTTCGTTTTCACTAAGATTTACAGAATCTGAACTGGCATCGTCAGCGCATACAGCTCGCAAGATTTTAATGTCGTTAGCGTGCCACTTATGTAACTCCATTTTAGCAGACCGCAACGTATCTGTTACAGAGTGACATAAGTGGATAATGTCGTCAATTTTATCATGGCCTGTCAATAAATCATCAACATAAAAGTCATGACAAATGACGCGTTTAACATTATCGTCCTTAGATTCCACTCCTAACTGCTTAAGGCATCTGGTTGCGAGGTAAGGAGCGGATGAGGTACCGTATGTCAGTGTATTTAATGTATATGTTTGTAATGTTTCTGAGGGATCGAACCTCCACAGAATTTGTTGTAGTGGTCTCTGAGCTTCAGTTACTTCCGCTTGTCTGTACATTTTTTGGATGTCCGCTGCAACAACAAATCTATGCTGGCGGAACCTTAAAAGTATGGATAGTAAGTCATCTTGAACTCTGGGTCCAACCCGCTGTAGATCGTTCAACGATTTGCCTGACGTTGTGACGGCTGATGCGTCAAAGACAACGCGTAGCTTTGTTGTTGAGCTGGACTCCTTTAATACGCCATGATGTGGTAAATAATAAGAGACTTGATTATTACTATCAGTGCTTATGTTTTGTGTTGTATTTTTGTTAATTGTAATATTATGTGTGTTTTGGTTTATTCCATTGTATAAGTTTAAGTTAGAATTTTTAATTTTGCTAATGCTCATGTGTCCCAAACTAATATACTCCTTGATAAATTCTACATATTTATTTTTAAAAGCAGGTTCTCTATCTAAACGCCGTTCTAGAGATAAAAATCTACGCCTAGCCATTTGATAGGAATCGCCTAGTGTCTTTGGTGAATCTTTCAGAGGCAATGTTACCACAAATCGACCGTCTGAATTTCTAATTGTAGTATTTAAAAAGGTTTGCTCGCATGCATGTTCATCAGGGGTCATATCATACTTCGGTGAGATAGTATCTAGCTCCCAGAAACGAGAGAGATCTAGCAGTGGTGTTGCCTCCCGAGTGAACATGCACACGGACATGTCAGTGTTGGTATTATGTAAACCGCCTGAAACGAGCCAGCCTAGTTTGGTTTCAAACAATATTGGTTTGTGTTTCCCTAACTGGATACGATTTGTGCCTATCACGTTCCAGAATAAGTCTGCGCCAACTAATATGTCTATGGTTGACGGAATATGGAAGGTGGGGTCAGCTAAGCAAATGCCAGTGGGTATGGACAAGTCACTTATGTCGATACGAATGTTCGGTAGTAGTGATGTGATGTTTGGTAACACGTAACAGTCAATGTTCGCCCTATAGTCACCAGTAAAAGACTCCATACGAAGAGAGCAACGTCGTGAGCTACGGGATGTCTGACTATTGATGCCTGTTACCTTAGAAGTTGTAGGTGAGGTCGTTAGACCAAGCTTACCACAGAGATTGTGTGTGACAAAATTGGCAGTACTCCCATTGTCCAGTAGAAGTCTGGCCACATGCGGCGTACCCCAGCTGTCAAACACTTTGACCAAAGCTGTGGAAAGTAGTACATGCTGCGTCAAAGCGATATTGTTATTGTTGTTTGCGGACAAAGCAACAGTGTCATGAATTAATGATGGTTGTATTGGCTGTTCCAAATGAAGCAATGTATTGTGCTTCACTTTGCAGTATTTGCAGTGTCCAAGCTTGCATTTAGCTTCAGGATGGCCAAAGCGCAGACAATTTAAGCAAACTTTAAGCTCCTTGGCCTTATGATTACGAACTTCTACAGATAACCGACGGAACGCCTCACAATTAAATAACTGGTGGTCTTTGTTACATAAGGGACAGCGAATATTATTATTTGTTGAGGTCTTGCTAGAAGATACTATAAAGCTTTTTTGCTTTGGATGAACCGGTTCTGATTTAGGTCCGATGCCATGCTTCGATTCCTCGATAGTCTCCAATAGATCGGCCCTGTTCGTTAAGAATTTAATAAATATATCTAGGGTAGGGGGACTATCTAACGTGTTTCTACGCTCTTCCCATTCACGACTAGTGACGCTATCCAATTTAGTAGACATCATGTAAATCACCAAAGTGTCCCAGTGGTCGGTAGGTTGACCTAAGGTGGCAAGTGCTCGGAGATTTTTATTAGTGACGTCCACTATGTAGCGTAAAGCTTTGCTAGATTCCTTATGAATAGGAGTGACGTTAAATAAAGCTTGTACATGGTTGTTGACAAGTAGCCGTTTGTTGTCAAACCTTTCGCACAGTAGCTCCCAAGCCGATTGATAATTATCAGATTTAAAATCCAGACTCTTAATGACTAATGCTGCAGAGCCATGTAGTGAAGCACGCAAATAATGGTATTTGTTGATGGGATCAATGCTATCGTTGATGTGAATTAGCGATAAAAATGTATCTCGAAACTCAAGCCAATTTTGATAACAACCATTAAAGTGCGGTAAATCAATTTTAGGAAGTCTTACAAACTTATGTGCATTGTGAGAATTTACCTCAGACCTGTCATTGTCACGATGAGTTTCAATGAGCGCGCGTGCAGAAGCGGCAAGCGAGAAGTATTGAGTCTCGAAAGCCTCTCGTTCCTCCACCTCGGGGTCGTCCAATAAACTGTCCATTTCAGCCTGTAACGCATCGAAAGCATCGTATAAGTTTTCTAATTTTTCAAGACGTAATTTTATTTCGATTTGAATCGCTAAATCACTAATTTGAGAGCTATCCCTAATGTTTGTTAAGTAAGTATTAAATGATGTAAGCTTTGATTTAAGTGCGCCTCGTTTCTTTCTTAAATCCCTAATCGTTTCTTTATAGTCCTTAGACATGTTGAAAAAAAAAAATGCAAAAAAATGTAGGTAAGTAAGATTAAAATGTAAAGAAAAATTTACTAGTGCTACTAGTATTAACTAGCACGTTACTAATTAATAGGTTTGGTTTTGTGAATCAATAAAAAAAAACTGTAAACAATAAATGTAAAAAAAAAATTATAAGTATTTAAAAAAAATATATAAATACTTTAAATAGTTATAAAAATGTTAAAGAAAATATCTTAAGTAAAAAAAAGTGATTAAAATGAAAAACCAGAATTACTAGTATTAACTACTCCGTAACCAGTTGGTAGGTATTGTTTGATTTGTTAAAAATGAATAAAAACTAATAAATCAGAAAAGAAAAAATATAGTACTACGAAATTGTCTAGTATTACTTAAAATCTACTACACTCAACTACTAGCTAATGATCTAAAACCTCGATCAAAGTACTTAGTGTGAATCGAAGGATTAAATTGTAACTATTTTCCAGTATCACCATCTACTTACTAACAACGGAATCAATACTGACGAAAAACTTAAATCAAAAGCAGAATAAACGCCTACTAAAAGCATATCTTAAGCATACTAAATAAAGCAGATAAAAAGCAGGATAAAAGCAGCTACTTATGAAAACACTATTAATGAAATCAAATTTAATTGCACTACTATTAAAATTGCGTTATTGATTTATCATAAAAATCTACACTACATCTACAATAATTATTATGGTTGACTATTAATTATTAAGCACGCAAAATAAATTGCAACGATACTGTCCTTGAGTTGAGCCGTGCGATCGCAACGCAAGCGCAGAAGCGCTCGGTCACGGTTGCTCGGTCTTCACCCACCGGCCGTTTATCGGTTATGTCGAGCTACCGACCTATGAAATAAACAATGAGTTAGCATAAAATGTTGAAGAATTAAGTTTTAAAATGTGTGGAATACGAAATTTACGATTTAAATTGAACAATAGTAATTGATAACTATTTGTTGGTTATAGAATTAAGTGTATAAATAAAGATTAATGCTTACAAATTCTATCAACTATCAATTTGATTGAAATTAATTTTGGTGGTATAAATTTGGTTAATGGCTTATGGAAATAAGTATGCAATACAACTGTCACAATGATTTTGTTTTGATTATATTTTTAACCTTTGACGTAGTTGTAAGGTTTTGTGCTCAATGGAAATTATTGTTTTGTGACTAAACTTAATTTGATTATCTACGTTATTTATCATGCACAATCAATTTGTTATGTAATTATGAATTGATAAACACGTTGATAACTACTGAGATGATGTTACAATGTAATGACACAGATGAAAATATGTAAAGAAAAGAGATGGGATAGTGAAAGTGATGAAAGTAAATTGGAACGATCTCACGGTCTTTGTGCACTATCCTCTCCGATGTATTCTTCTTCCCCTGATGTCTTTGTCCAAAGATGACGATGACGACTGCCAATTCTTGACCGATGCGAATTTGGGTTTGATGTCCGTGAATGTCAGCATTAGCGGCAAATGTGACTGCCCCCAGCAATGTTCATCCGGAACTATGCCCCATCAACGCCAAGAAGTCTTGAATAGTCTTGGCTGGAGTCGAGATGACCTCTAGATGACCGCGGATGACTTGTCGGTATTACGAAAATGACGTTACGCGAATACTTTGCGTCGAAGGACCAAAATGTACTGACCAAAGCCCTAACATCTAGCTCGGGATAATTGTCCAGTAAAAGGCAAAAGTGGACTGTATATATTGCTGGTGTATTTCGCATAAAACGTACAAATTTGGGACCCGACAATAGTGCGACCGCGGTATGACGTGCGCCCGAATGGCTGTTGCGTCGTTGTCGTAGTGGGGGCCGATTCGATCTGTCCTTGCGGTGGACGGTGCGGCGCGTAGCGTTAAGCCCGCGTTCCCCCGCGCGCCTCTTCCGTGGCTGCGGAACTGGTCCGTGCAGCCTTGTCTTGACCAGTAGTAATGTTTTTACCTAATATTTATAGCAAATTCCTATACGATAGATTTCTAGTAGGTAAGGTACGTTTGCTTCCTATTGATGTACACCTAGTCAAACCCAAATAAAAGTAAATAAGTTAGCATTAAAAAAATCTGCACTTATTTGTGTTTATATACAACGTGATTCTTGTCATCATATTTAAAATCGAACTCTAAAGGTAACTCTTTGAAGCAGTGATAACATTGAATATTGTTTCTTAATTTAACGAGAAATAATATTGAAAATTAAAATCTATTTCTTAAAATTTCAATTTTCAATTTTATTTCTCATACTTTTAATTAAGCTCAGTTTGTAGGTTTTGCTAAGTTGTGACGCCTGAAACATTACTATCATGGAACAGCAGTGAGATAGGTAAGTATAGGCTATTTTCTACTACTTTACTATAGGAAAGAAAAGTTTGACCGACACTGGCTCAAAGCCATTAAAAGCTTTTACATAGATAGCCTTGGTAAATGAAGCGAGCAAATATGCGGGTTAATTTGTTGTAGGTAGGTACCTACTACATACTACTACATCTCGACTTCAAGCACAGAAAAGTTATGTCAAAATCTCACAATAATCTGATAGTTTATCGATAAGAACAGTGTAAGTGATAATATTATTAATATCAACGTCTCATCCTAGAAACTCTTATAAGAATCGTTCGAACTTGCGAAGACTTACTTATAGTTAGTCTACTTCCATTAGGTTTCATAGGTGTATGGCAGGCCACATCAATATCATAAAGCTCTCGGCGGCGGTATTTCCGGACCGTTACGACCTCGGAACCTTCAAGAAACGAGCCTATTCCTTCCTTAAAGGCCGGCAACGCGTCTGCGATTCCTCTGGTCTTGCGTCCATCGTCTGGGTGTCCATGGGCGGCGGTGATTACTTTCCATCAGGTGACCCGCCTGCTCGTTTGCCTCCTTCTTTTATATAAAAAAAGTATAAATTTGATACCTACCTATATAAAGGAGTTTGCGTTAATCCCCGTTCAAAACATTTGATTAATATGGAACGCGAAAGTTTTAAAGTGTATGCAGCAATATTGTTTTTAACGCCACATGTTAGAAAACTACGGTAACAGAGTATGCGAGGATAGAAGTAATTATGTTATCCCATTGCCTTCTGCACTCCAGTTTCCTTTTAACTGAAAGTGAAAGATGCACCCGGCTTTTAGCGTGAAAGCGCAAAGTACATAAAAACTTGCCTCCTTATTGTAGGTCACGGAACGAAAAAGGGTAGAAACTTAAACAGTTTCTATACGAGTTCACATACTTAAAAATGTTTGTAAGCAGCTTGGTGGCGCAGTGGTTAACGCGCCGGTCTGCGATTTCTAAGGTTAAGCTACTTTCACAAAGGTCGGTGATTGGATGGGTGACCAAAAATTTATCATCTCGAGCTCCACCGTGATTCAGAAGGCACATGAAGCTGTTGTCGTAAAATGGATGTCGTTAAATCTCACTATAACCAACTTTTGGGCACTGTGGTGGGTTATGGCCTAATCTTCAAGAAAAAAATGGTTATTGGTCCATATGTCAATGAAAACTTGGGTGTTCATCAAGCTCAATTTGATTTGCCATTTTGAACTTCTTGATACTAAATTTTGTCTTTTGACCAACATCATACATTAGAAGATAAGGTGAATAAATAAATAATTAATTAACTCATTTATATAAATAATAACTGGACATAGATATTATGTTAAATTGTTTCTATGTTTTATAATAGATGTCGCTGTACCGATGTGAATTACGGTGTCGAAGTTTTCGTACCTAAAAGCTAAAAGCTTTTTGTTTGTGCTTATTCTTTCGTTTTCGCATTATTGCCCGTCCGTAAAATAACCAGAATAAATTAGTTTTCTCGAGAATTGGTGTTTTAAATATTTCGGTTAAAAAGACAACACAAAGTTTTAGTCTAAATCGACGCTGGTTGATTTGCATTCTATTTTTACACATTTGCTAGTATTTATTAATGAACACCTCCCTGGCCGA
This sequence comes from Eudonia mercurella, assembly GCA_963082485.1. Taxonomy (NCBI): domain Eukaryota; kingdom Metazoa; phylum Arthropoda; class Insecta; order Lepidoptera; family Crambidae; genus Eudonia; species Eudonia mercurella. The sequence continues at coordinate 4,057,333 of OY720034.1, read as the reverse complement.
GTGGCAGAGCGCTCGGTCAACGAAGGTCCCAGGTTCAATTCCCAGGTCGGGCAAAGTATGTTTCGTATTTCTCGATGCATAGCCCGGGTTTGTCATCACCAACCCGCATTTGGCAAGCGTGGTGATTAAGCCATTACCCATTAACTGGAGTGTGTACTTGATTTTAATGATGAATGCCTTGTCCAGTGGTGGGATTCATTATCAGCTCATTTTTTATGTCCCCTTTGCTGGGGCACGAGCCTTCCCTATGGATGGATAGTGAGAACAGGGCATAAACCACCACGAGCCCAGTTTGGATTGGTGGTTGTTAACGTCTGCTAATGTAGCCGGGACCAACGGCTTTACTTGCTTTCCGAAGCACGGAGGAGCTCGAGATGATACATTTTTGGTCACCCATCCGATGACCGACCTTCGCGTAAGTTGCTTAACCTCAGCACTCGCAGACCGGGCGCGTTAATCACTGCGCCATCGGGCTCCATCGAGCATCGGGTGGTGGGATTACTAAGCTTTATCCGGTTTTCACGTCATCTAATAACAAAATACGGGACTACATTTTTCCAATGACTTGTTAATACATTAAACATGGAAACTGTAACAATCGACGAGAACTTTACTGGAAAGAATATATAATTTTTAGAAGACCCACTGAAACATTACCTGTATTAATTTCCGTCATCTCTTATCATTTCTATCAGCTTTAATTTAAAGGATCGTCTCTACACTATAGCGTTCACATGTATTGAGAATCCGATATCGAATGTTTGTATTATGTGAACAGATCAGCAGGGTTAGAAATAGTTGGAGGCACGAATATTGCAAGTATTAGTTTCATGTATACATACACTCAAAGAGTTGCAGATTTGATTATACCGCACCGGTAACTTGCAATGTACTTCTCTAGGTTGAAAAATTTGTGGTAGGTAAGTACTCTATAAATAACTGCAATTTAATAAATTAATTGGAATATATATTGATAGAGATAGACAATTTCTGGCATTTCGTAGGTTAATTTGCTTCTGCGCGTCGGCTTTGAATAGCCTAAAATAGCCGTAAGCGCGGATTGAATCATAGATCAGTAAAAGTACAGATAGGGAATAGATTTTTGAGTACATACATATATAAGGTCACTTTTTATCAACTGCAAATATTTTGACAAAACATCTAGTTATATCAGAAAAATAAGGACCTAGCATTTAAGAAAAAAATCAAGCTAGTTTTTTTTAACTTTTCCTGACACAAAAGTTGTAATATTTTTAAGAGCGGCCTCTCTGTCGGCTCTTTTGAATGAAACTAGGAGCACGTGTAAGCGGTGAAGGCATTGCGGCCTCTCTGTTTCGGCTCCTTTGAATTGAAACACCGAAAGTGCTTTATTTTTCTTTTTAATCGAAATGTCTTTTGGCGTTTTTCTTGAAAACGAGCGTATAAAAATTTAAGGTTTTTTCATAAAAATAATTTATATATATTGTTGAATTTATCCTCAAAATATTTGCAGTTGATAAAATGTGACCTTATATAATTTTGTGGAATTAGGTTCTATCCGTTTTATAGTCGGCAAGTAGCAGGTATCGAAATTACAAATGTAACTTGCAGCACGTCGAAATTTATTGGCAATTTAACGGAGCCATGTTTCAGGCTGGGCGTCGAATTTTTACGGCGCAACCGGATCGCTGACGGGATTTATTGTCGAATTTCTGTCATAAAAATGTTTGAATCATGATTCAATTGGAGCGTAGGTGGTAATATGTTGCTGTTGTTTTCGACGTGTAATTAGCACGTTGTAGTTGCGTGAGGAGCTCGACGGCGCAGTAGTTAATGCGCCCGGTCTGTGATTGCTGAGTTAAGTATCTTTCACAAAGGCTGGTCATTGGATGGGTGACAATTTATCTCGACAAATTTCGTGCTCCTAAACTTTTAAATAACTTTTAAACCTGTAAAAAATTTATGTTCTTCAAATTATCATGATCCATCTTTTGGCTCTAAAAAGGCTTTCAATGTTAAAAGGATTGAAATAATGACGAAGTAAAAGATAATTACTATTGACAACCGAAGTGACAAGCAAATATTTTGTCAAATAGGTTTATCCTTTGGCGAAATTATAGCAAATTTTAATAAACGGTATCGTCTTCAGAATCAATTTATTTTCTCCTGTGAAAACAGCTACTTTTTGTTTGTTACTTTTCATCGATATTTTTTATATTGTTAAAAAACAAGATGTAGGTACTCTAACCTATATAAAAAATGTAATCCTTTTGTAACTGTGTTTTTAATTACAGTTTAACAATCAACAAAGGTATTTAAACGATGATGACCGATTAATGCATATAGCTTTACGATAAATTTTATCAATGCACTTGTACATATTCATAAAGGTCATTATAAACTAGACAATATTGCGCAATAAATGCGAAATACAGTCTTCACATAAACTTTTCTATATTGGGTGATTCAAGACTGGGGAATGTCGTAACGCGTCATATCATAAAAATCAGAGAAATTTGTTAGAAAGATAGTATTTTAACAATAAAAAGTGGCCAAGTGCAAGTCGGACTCGCCCATGAAGGGTAGTAGCAAGTAACATAATATAATAGTTCTTGTCGATTTATGACGTATTAAAAAAACACTACTTACTAGATCTCGTTCAAACCAATTTTTGGTATTGAAATATATCAACAGTATAGTTATTCTTCTTCCAGCAGTGGACGTCTTTTGGCTGAGATGATGATGATGATGATAGTTCTTATAGTTTCGGAAAAAAGTGGCTGTGACATACGGACGGACAGACAGACAGACAGACATGACGAATCCATAAGGGTTCTGTTTTTTGCCATTTGGCTACGAAACCCTAAAAAGTTGCATCTTTTAGTTTAGACATACTAAGGTTTCAAAGCAATTAGTGTAGGTAGTGAGTCAGTTCCTAAGCAGTTGAACACTCCAACTGGAGTCTTAAGTGCGTTTTTAACTTTGGACTTATGGGCACTTACGTAACATCAGCTCAGGATAGTAAACTAAGCGGTTTCCTGCATTGGAATAAAAACACATTTAAGATAAGATAAAGATAAGATATTATCTACACAATCCAATTCCGTAATGCAATAAGAAAATGACGTTTCAATTTCCGATTCGCGAAGAATTGGTCTAAAAATACTTAATATCTTTAATCCTATACCGACCGGTATTGTTGATTCGCTAATCTTAATGATGCATTATGTATCTACCTACGTAACTATCAAGATGATAGACTTGTTTAAGTTTTCTAGTATTTTGCAACATTATATAATTTCTTATGGCACTCGATTAAAGAAAGGCGAATGACCTTTCACGATTTTTTTCTTAAATATTATGTTATCATTATATTATAAAATAAAAAATAAGTTTTATGATGTTCATTTATTTACGTAATATCTATAACAGAATCATAGTTCAGTTTATAATGGTGATAACTCTATCTATTGACGCATTATTTTTAACGATCACTGTATATTGCAAACACAAAAACTATTTATTATTAACTTAATGCTCTTTTTCTATTCCGTTATGTGAACTATAACTTCAGATACACGATTTTCTATTGTTTCGCTAACTGAATTAGTTAGTGGTTACTTAAAGAGTTAATGGATTTGTTGATATGTAGATCTTAGAGATTAGGATTTGCAACGAAATGCGCATTATTTATGTCAAAAATTAGATTAGTTTTAGTCTACTATTCAAAAACTGGAATTAAGATATCCAACATTGCATATTTTATTTAATAACGTTACCATGATGCAGTATCCCAGTTTTAATTAATTATTTTCTAACATCACTTATCTAACTCAGCCGTTAGATGTTGCCTTTTTTCACCCAATGAAGGTAGCATGGAGAAAAATCCTGACCGAGTGGAAGGCAAGTGTACAAGGTAGTCAAGAGCAAGTACTCCAAAAAAGCAGTTTCCCAGTTCTGTTAAACCGACTTATCAATATTTTGGAACCGACGCGGGAGGTAAAACTCGTTTCAGGTTTTCGAAAATATGGAATTTATCCGCTTGATGAAAAATCTATTATTAGAGAGGTTGTCTACAACTGTTGACAAGACTGCTTTGCAAGACTCTTTTCTACAGAGTCTTGAAGCTAAGAGGCTAGAATGGACGACAAGTAGAACTACAAAGGACGTCGCAGGAAATTACATCACTCCTGGAAAAAGTGTAACTGAAGAAAGCACACTTTTGGATGATAAAGAAAATGAAGAGTTGGCTCAGGTGTCAACTTCAAAGCAAACATGTCGAAGTAGAGCCAGTAGCGAAAGCTCTCACGCACAAAGTATCAACATGTCAGTTCATGATTCTTCCGATCTTGGTTCTCTTGGAGATTTAGAAAATCTTGAAGCTAACACTGATACAGCAGCCGAAACATGTAATGAAAATTGCAATTTCAAACCAATTGTGAAGGTGGTTGGGTAATATGTAGTTTTCACGTATGAGGGAATTGTTTCCTGGTAAAATTACAAAGATAACTAAAGAAGGGGGCCGTATATTTCTTCAATGAAAAAGTCTCTAAAATCCTGGACGTGGCCTAAACCAATCGATAAAATTCAAAACAATTGGCAGGATATATTGGGATGTATTGATTTCCCTAAAAAAATTAGTACCCGCCGTGAAATATATTCCGTTCCTGAACTAGACCAAACTTGGGGTTTTTAAATATGTCCCGTTTAAAAAGGTTATAAGTTTTAATTTTTGAGAAGTTTATCTCGTTATCTCGTTAGTTTATTTTCGACTGATTTTGTCCAAAGACTAAAAGTTACTAGTTAAGATAGCAGTGTCTATTATAATTTTAGAATATAAAAAAACAATAAAACAAAGTGGTTTTGTAATTAAATTTAAGAATATAACATAATTTCTGTAAAAATCACGGTTTATTTGAATTTTTACCCATTTCTCGACCATTGATACTATCAAAAAAAGTAAAGCGTAATATCACTGGAGCACAGTTTGAATAAGGAAAGCATAACTTTGCTCAAAAAGCTTTCACAATGGAGATTGCTTGTGATATATATATATATATAGTTTTATATATATTATGAAATAATTACGACGATTTAACTTTAAAAATATGTTATATAACATGTTATTCTTTAAATTAATACATCTGAGTATATTTCATAACAAATAGTTAAAACAATATTCATAATTCCCTTTTTTTGGAGCAAATATTGGCATTGAGCAAAGTAGGAACGTTTTACGGTACTTAGGAAATTATCACAATATTCAGTTTACATTTTTCAATAACTCCCGTGAAACTAATTTCGTAAACTCGTAAGGTAAACCTCTTTTATTGTATATAAAAATGATAGCATTGCAAATCTATTCAAGTCAGCGCGCGGTCTGCATACTGTGTCGCGTGCCTTCACGAAATCTTAACTCGATTGCATTGCTCTACTATTGTCTCCCTAGAGGCAATTTTCTTTCTCACAATAAAGTTAAAGTATTATAGCGGTCACTGCCAGAGCTGTATCAAGGGGATAGCAATTTCTTAATTTGAATAAATCTTGATACATATGTGAATATTTTATTTGTAAAATTATGTAGATTATATTAAGCAAATTTGGTAGCTTTACATTTTAATATCACTGTAACTACGATCAATCTAAAAGACAGCAAATGTTGTGAATGATACAATCAGTAAATACCCTGAAGGTACACTAAAAATAAATAGTGTTATAATACTAGGAGTATCATTGTTTATTTAACCCTATAAAAATATAAGTGTAAGTTTTGACACGACTTTTTGTATGTGGCAGTAAAAAATCTAAACATATGACTGTTTGGTGCAATCGCCTCTTAAAATTACTTGTCCACTAAAAACAAACACAAACAATGTAATTGTTATTTTCATTACAAAAATACCGTATCATTAATTGTTTCGAAATCAAAATAAAACACAAAACGCATCAAAAGACATCAACGCACACAAAACTAAAAATAAAAATATATTATTTTCGAACATCTATTATTCCTGACCGCAAATTCCCCTTCACACGTCTCTGTGGCTGCATTGCAGGTTAGAAGAAATAGGTCAGCGGCCCTAACGGTCCGTGTTTTGATATTCGACAGCTTTCGATGTCGTAAATTTTCGATATTAAGTGGTTCGTAATGACTGTTCGGAAGTGGTTTACCGGATTATTGACCATGAGAGCACGTCAATAGCATTCTTTTCACGTGCTCTCATGGTCAATAATCCGGATAGTAATGTACTACTATTGTAGGAGGGCTTTTTAAGGTTCCACATGGGCTAGTAAAAAGATTTAGTTTATTGAATTAGTAAGATGAGTGTTGTAGATTGATATTAAATTCAGTGATTGACAAGGTAAATCAATTTGGTAAGTCATCATCATCATCAGACTGTGTAAGGCCTCTCCAAGTGCACGCCATTGAGCACGATCCGTGGCTACTCTTATTTGCTTTTTGATAATTCAACAAAGGCTTCCCCCAAAGATCTCCACAACGACTGGTTTTGTGCTGCTCGCACCCAGCGGCTTCCCGCGTCCTTTACCAGATCGTCGTTCCACCTTGTTGGAGGCCTGCCCACACTGCGCACTGTTTTGACAATTAATCTAGGCAAAAAGGTGCTAAATAAATTCGTTAATTTATACGTTTATTTTTGGAAGAGCAAAAGTAAAATGATTATCGAATACTTTTTAAGAGGTCATTGACGCAATTCCAAGTATAGCGGGTTACGATCGTGCAAATTATGATCTCTTCCACAATGCAAAGCCTTTAGATGGGTGAACTGTTAATTTTTCTATTTTTAAACTCTGGCTATCTCGTGCACATTATTTACAACAACAGTCAGAAGATGGATATCTTTTACACCCATCATCTAATTATAATAAGCCATCCGGTATTTAGATCGCCTTGACCATGTTTAAGTCTGAGCACGGCAATGGGTTACTTACTCCTCATTATTATTATCATCACCATCATCATCACCTCAGTCAAGAGACGTCCACTACTGGATAAAAGCCTCTCCACAGCGACCGGTGCTTTTTAGGCTGTATCTCGTGATAGTTAGACAGATTTTTGTTGCCGCTAATGGAGCTCCCACACAACAAATGTGATTTTTTTTGCTCGTTTTTGCTCGATATTGATAACAGCAACAGGTAGACGCTTGAAATATTCACAGAATATTGAGTAATATTTTTCACTTTAAAAATAAATATCTAAATTAAAATAAAATAAATATTTAAGGGGGGCTCCCATACAACAAATGTGATTTTTTTCCAATTTTTTTCTCGGTCTTAATAACGATAACAGGTAGAAACTTGAAATATTGTTATAGATTCCCTTCGTGCGCGAGTCCGACTCGCACTAGGCCGGTATTTTTGTTATTTTTTGAAAATGAAAATGAACATAAAAGCCTAAACCTTTTTTCTCTTTGCCACTTCAAGTTTTGTCATCTTCTGTACTATTAATAAAAAGCTAATATTTGTGACTTTGTTTGTTTGTATGTCGGGGCTAATCGCTGGACCAGTGGGTCCAATTCCAAAAATTCGTTCACTGACAGAAAGCTACATTCTTTAAATATTTTAGGCTATATTTTATTTAAAAAAGAGTTTATTTTTAAACTAGATGTGCCCCATGCTCCATTCCTCTTAGTCATAGCGTGATGTAATATAGCCTATAGTCTTCTTCAAAAAATGGACTATTCAACCCAAAAATATTTTTTCAATTTGAACCAGTAGTTCCTGAGATTAGCGCGTTCAACCAAAACAAGCAAACAAATAAACTCTTAAGCTTTATAATATTAGTTTAGTTTATTTCAAATCCACGCAGACGAAGTCGCGAGTAATTAAACCTATGAAACGACTCTTTATAATCAAACAAAAGTGAACAACAGACGTTTATAAAAAGAATAGTGTAGGTACATAACGAAGCGCTTCTATAGAATGCTCGTTCTATTCCTCCGTCGCGTCCAAAGGTATGACAATGTTACCAGTTTTGATATCAGCATTGAAAGCTCGAATTACCCAGTGTCGGTTTGTACTTTGTCCGCGGATTGTGGGAATGCGATTATCATCATTGTTTGTTCACCCTGGCTTTAACGTTTCAAGTTAAATTGCGAACAGTAAAACAACAATAAAAGTGGTCTGGCCGGTTTCGCCTTAGAGATAGAGCGAGAAAAGCAAACATGCTCTTTTTCTCCCACCACCCGAGATAGTCTTTAACATGAAAGCTGCGCAGGGCTGCAGACTGTATTGAGAGAAATATAATCTTAAATTATTAAAAGTAACATTTTGCTACTGTAGCCAAATATCAGATACTCAAAGACAACAACATGATGTTATATTATGTCTTTGTATTTCTTCTTCTTTTTCATGTGCCATCTCCTATCGGAGGTCGGCTATCATTGTGGTCACTTGGGCCCGTGATGTGCTCGGAAAAGCTCTGAAGCACTCAGATTGTACCACTCGGCGAGGTTCTTTGTATTTCTGACATGTTTAAATATGATACATATTACAACAGTGACAACAGCGCTTATGATTTGTGGGTTTTACTAAAAATATTTCTTTATTTTTCATCACAAGAAAAAAACATTATACGCAATTTAATATCGACCTAATTCGACGTGAGCTTAACATTTTTTAAATTTATTTTATCTTGATCAATCATCAAGATTGATTTATTTTAATCTTCATTTCGAAATGTTATATAATATATCAAGAATAAAAGGAAATCCCCATCTCTTCAACTTTTGTTAACACTCTGTGTCTATATTACTCTTATTTTGCTCTTATTATACTCTTGTATTGCTTTTATTGTTAACAGCGCCATAAAGACACTGAAACATATAAAATAAATCACAGTAAAATATTTGATCGGAGCCAGCCCCGCAAACCATGAAATCACGAGCCCTATCGAGTGCGGTATCGTAACGTAGGCCTTTAAACGTGTCTCGGAGAGCCACATGACAATTACGTTTTATCCTCCTCTACATCTCGCTAGCTTTGCAGATTTATGCGTAAAGAAAGGAGAAAATATAGGTGGTTCGATAAAACTTTTTATTTAATTAGCTATCAGGAACTTGAAAGGTTTATAGATTTGTGAGTGATGTAAGGAATTGGGAAATGTTGATTGTATTTTGACGGCTGGTGGGGGCTCTTCGCAATCACATAATCTATAATATCATAATCATAATCACATAATAATACTAGTTAAAATAAAATGAATACTAAATCAGCCGGTGTGGGTAAACCAACAGAAAACATTCGTGTAATAAAATTATCATGCTATAATTTAACGACTAAAAATTAAACAAACTACAGCGAAAAGAAACTTATAAAAACTGTATGTTAGCAACCCTGAATAATTTAAAAAGGCAAGTGTATTGTGATGTCAATTAAATGTTTGTTTGACTCATCACGAACTGGTTTTCGTTAACCGAATGCAAAGTAGTATTGTTGCGGAGGTAACCACGAGCTCTTATAGCAGTATAAGAGACGCGAGTATGTTCGCCGCTACACGCGTTTCGTTTTCACAAACTGCAATAATACTGCTTTAAGAGCTCATAGTCAGGGGGCAGGATTGTGATTGTGTTTTCTCGAAATCTTTTGATATAAGTTTGCTTTTCAGTTTGATAAGTATTGTTTTTTTTTCCATTTTTAGAAATGCGATAAAATATGGTCGAGATACTAGTTGGGAATCTAAATTCGTATAATCAAGTATCCAAATAAAAATCTTTTCTAAAATGAGCTTTTTACCAAGTATTTTTGTACAAACGCCTGCACATCAGACAAACTGTCAAATTTCCTCAATAGACTTTGAATTTTACACATATGGCATATGGTTGAATATTTATTGAAGAAAGGAGACCGGTCATAGTACATAGAAAATTACCCCAGGCCCGGCGCTAAATAAATGTATCTCAGAATTTTCGTAAAAATAGGTAAAATAAATCTAAAAAGTCCTCGACTCCGAAATCAGAGGCTAACACTTAGAAAAATTGCCTACAGTGTTCTTTCAGGCGTATTATTTCATTAAATGTGTATTTTTTGAAAAGTTTTATTTCAATAGATAATTATCAAATATACACCTGACTATCAAAAATAAAGTAGATAATATAAATAAGGTTAAAAAAACACAAAAAATGTTGTTAATCCTTTTATTACATAAAATAATTGACAATGTTATCCTCAATTATAAGCACATCATCCTTGCCTAATGCTTGTTTTTTATTTGTTTTTGTTTTTTTTTGTTGGTGTTGTTGCTTGTTTGTATAATGAACACACACATTACTTAATTTAACGGATGTTAATGTATTTAGGAATATTTTGTTATTTTATTATATTTTGTTTCAGTTTGGTATAATAGCGGAAGTTTTTATATTAAAAAAATAAACAAAAAAAACAAAAAAATATGCATAATAAAATAATGCGTCTTATCAAAAATTGTGGGCAACTTTAATGTGTAAGCCACTGATTTCGGACATGCGGTCTTTTTAGATTTACTTTACCTTATTTCACGAAAATTCTGATATAAGCTCATTTGCTCATTCGACGGTTTTGGATAGTTTAATGTACAGCCATCTGTATATAAAAATCTTAACCAAAGCTTTGTAAGCTCTAAGGTGGAAACCGTGTACCGAGAAAAAGCCGTAAGAAAATCGGCAAGAAACCTGAGTGTATTTTTTTTTATACGTAGCACGGCAAATGACTCCAATTCACCAGATGTTAAGTGAATATGGAATCCAGATGCGACGACAACTGGTGCAGCGTGATAACAACGCAGCATCAGTTATCCTCACTTTGCCGGCCCACAAGGTGCCTCTTCACGCCTCGTTATTATTATTTCACTTTATCCTGTTACTGATACGAGTATTAGTGACATCTACCTGGTAACAGTTGTTTCTATGATACAACGTCGTATTAGAGTGCTTCGAAAAAGGTCAAATTATGATTGACAGTGACTCGGGTTTTCAAGCCTGCCTTTAGTAATAAATTCAGGATTCTCGGTAATTGAGGAGAGAACTGTCACGTTACATTTGTCAGTGTGCTGCCTTGGTAGAAAAAGCTTAAAAGCTTATCTGACGTTAGTGTAACGGCCCCTCCGATGATTCGAGTAATGGGATATACAACTGAGTAGTAATAATGAAGACGGTTATTGACAGCGTTTTTTTTTCACTTTCCTTGTTCCTTGTTCCATTAGTTCGTATACAAAACTAGCTATTGTTCGCGGCTTTACTCACGTGGAATAGTGATTGTTTGTAGGTAATAAAAGTCAAAACCCGTCAAAATCTATAGGAATAATCCTAAATCTCTTCATAATATCTTTAAAAATAACACTTTTCCGTACAAACTTTCCACCCTTATTTCACCTCTTTAGAGGAGATTTTTCGAAAAATGCAAAAACACGTAATTCTTTAATTTTATTGAAAAATCTATAGATCGATTAAATTATTCATTTTTATAGTTATTACTTCAAAAGTAACGATTTTCCCAAAAAAAAACTTCTTCCCTTTTTTACTCTTTTAAAGGAAAATAAAAAAAAATCCTGAGACACGTCATTCTTTATTTTTTCTCAAGAAGCCAAACACTAATTTTCATGTAGGTATTTTAATTCAAAGCTGACGGACTTTCATACAAACTGTCACCCCCTATTTGACCCCTTTAGGGTGTGATTTCCGTAATACCCTTTCTTAAAGGCTGGTTACGTCACTCAATTAACCTACAGTCCAAATTTCATCTAATTAGCTTCAGCGGTTTAGGCTCGGCGATGATGAATCAGTCAGGACAAGTCATTATCTATATCTATACTAATATTTTAAAGAAGAATCCTTTGTATTTTTGTATGTATGTATGTTTGCAACAAATAAACTCAAAAACTACTGGACCGATTTAAAAAATTCTTTTACCATTAGAATGCTACGCTAGCGCTGAGTAACATAGGCTATATTTAAAAAAAATGCGTTACGAAGTCCGCCGGATCAGCTAGTTATGTATATAGATAGTCAGTGAAAAGCTTATTATTCTGTTATACAAGAATTACAAGTGAATCTCTACATTTTTTTATATCTTACGAGGAAGCACTAGGCCTTGATCTCATCGGATGTTAAGTGATGATAAAGCCGAAGGTGGAAGCGCACTTCACCCGGGATCCTCAACTACTGAGGCACTAGCTATCTTATCTCTAGCTGCCGGAACACAGCAATGCTACAAACATTAATGTTATGGCGACATATTTAGATAAGATGGTGGTAGCTAGCCAGGCGGACAAACAAGTACTGCCTCCAACCAAACCGAGTACACAAACATGTACCCCCCCTGGGAATCAAACCCGGGACCTCTGGGTCTAAACCGGTAGTTTTAACCACTAGACCACAGAGGCGGTTAACATAGAGACTATTTAGTTATTGTTGCACTTTATTTCAGTATCTATAGCATATATTGGTTACAACTCATTCTTTCAACATTTTTGATTTTAAATTATTGGCAATTTGCAATTACAACTATTGTCCCTTAAGTAACTAAGGAAGCCAATAGCTTCAAAGAGAGGGTTTTCTAAAGTAGTGTGGCTAAAGCAATTCCCTCTCAGTAATATTGATTGAGGGACTGGTATCAATCATTTAGAGACTTTGAAAGCAACACAACCGTGCTCTGGCTCCAGTAACCAAATAATTGATTCGCTGAAGAAACTTCGTCACCAGCGGTCCCTTTATTATTACTATGCTGAGCCGGTCCTGGGCAAGTTACAATGTGGCTCCCCGGAGGCGTGGTCCAACATGAGGAAATTGTAAGGAGCCCCTACAAGACGCCTTCAGGGCTGATACTTTGTTGCTCGTCATCAATTTGTTAGTTAAGTTAGTTAATTTATTTTTTTAGCTGACCGATGCTGGTTAAAGCTGGTTAAATTAGAAAAACACTCTCTGAAGACATTTCCAAAAAAGGTGTTTTTTTAATTGCGAATTTTTAAACACAATAAGGAGTAAACCTCATTTTATGTCTCCACTGCTGGGGCACGAAATATATATCTATTTAACAATGCTAAATATGGCCTGTTCTCGCTATCCATCCACAGGGAAGGCTCGTGCCGAGGACATACAATGAGATGATGATGATGATGAATATATTTAAACTTCTTCAAAATAGTGTAATCACCGAACCACCAGCTTAGTAAATATCTAATTGACAGAACGTTTTTGTACGATGGACGCGATTCAAAAGACATATCCGACCAGCGACTAAGACAGTTTTAAATAGTCATTTGGGATTACCGACAGCCCTACAACCCATCCCGTAATTTATGACTGGAATACCTCAGGTTCTGGCGAACAACTTTGTATATGTTTGTGCTTAAGCGTGTACCAACATTGATATCGTATCCGTTTGTTTTAACTATGTGGCAGTGTAGGAAGTTACATTAATTTGTCGTTAGTTGGTTTTAGAAGTCTGCGATTGTTTAGGTTAAGCAACTTTCGAAAAGGCCGGTCATCGGATAGGTAACCAAAATTTTTTCATATCGAGCTCGATAGATCCAGCTTTCCGAAGTAGCTCCTCCGGAAGGCCCGTTAAGCCGTTGGTCCTGGTGGCATTAGCAGTCGTTTACAATCACCAATCCGCACTGGGTCCGCGTGTTGATTTATGGCCCGTTCTTCCTTTCCATCCATAGGAAAGGCTCGTGCCCCAGCAGTGGGGACATAAACGAGCTGGTGATTCGAATGTAATGTAGTTGGTTTAGTTCTTGTTCGTTCTTGGCAGTGAATCATTGGACTGTGTCACTTTACAAGCGTGGTTTCCGCCTAATGGTAAGCTGTCTAAGCGCAGAGGTCTTACCAAGAGCTTTTGGAGCCGTATTGCCACAATGTTATTGCTGATGTGTAAACAAGAGGCGTGTATATACGCCGCTACACGCGTCTCGTTTTCACAACCGAACACCACTGCTACAATACTTTCAGAGGTCATGGTTACCCACCAGGTTATATGTATATATATGTATACATAATCACATGTGGTAGACTCTGAGGGGTTAGCTGTAATGACCTGTCGCTTCTGTAGTCTATCAATTAGAATACTGTAGCGTTGTCTTTAGGAATTCGGGCAACAGCTCTTTCCAACTGAGATTTCAAAACATCGATTTCTCTGTCGTTCAAAGGCGTTGCCTTCATTATTCGCGTTATTTCATCAATGGTTTTTTTTTTACCTGAGTTATAAATAAAACATTGTAAATGCAAAATAACAATTTAAATTGGTCTTCATGTCCTTCAAACCGAAAGACAGCTAGCGGGACACTACTGCTTGGCAATACACAAAAGTATAATAATAAATTGTTTTTTTTTGTTAGTTGATTGCTTTATTATAATTATTAAAAAGAACAATGAACCTAAAACTAAAAACCTTAAAAAATATAATAATATAACTAAAATAAATTATTAAAAGGAGTCCCTTTAGGCAAGGTTCCGAAGATACTGGCAGCGTTCCCCCTTTGAATAGACTAATTCTTTGTCCGAGGTAGCTGCCAGCTCTTCGGTCTCCTGTGATGTCGACTAACCTTTTTGCTATTTCCTTAAAAAGCCTTGTTTTATATTAAATTCAATTTAAGCTTATAAAATGTCGAACGTGAACATTTTAAAATGATTTCAGTGGAAAACGTAATAGAGAAACGTCACATGCTCTTAAGGTAGCTTTAAGAAGAATCACGTATGGTCTACCACAGGGTAAAATAAGGAAGGCATACATTTAAGTAATGGCGCCACTATTACTTTCGCGGTTATGTGCAGCGCGCCGGGAATTGTAATGGAAACACGTCCAGAGCTGTTGGCACTGTAATGACTTTCTGGAGAACAGAAAAAACTCCATGGTTACATTGCAGAATTAATGTAGTTTAAATAAAACAACGAACCCGAACGGAACCCGAACGGAGTCGAAACCTGGATACTCACGGTAGGGCTGGTACTGGCACAAATTTAAAGTCGCTCAGCGAGCTATGGAAAGGGCTATGCTCGGAGTTTCTCTTAAGGATCGACTTCGGAATGAGGTGATCCGACAGATAACGAAAGTAATCGACATATCGACATAGCCCATAGGATCAGCAAGCTGAAGTGGCAGTGGGCCGGTCATATTAGCCGCAGAACCGACCACCGTTGGAGTAAATGAGTTCTCGGGTGGAGATCGCGCATCGGCAAACGTAGTGTAGGAGGCCCTCAGACTAGGTGGAGCGACGATCTTCGCAAGGTAGCTGGCAAGAGCTGGATGAGAGTAGTCGCGGATCGTGCTCGGTGGCGTGCACGTGGAGAGGCCTATGTCCAGCAGTGAACTAGTATAGGCTGATGATGATGATGAAATAAAACAACGTTTATGGATCATAATTATGGAGGAGTAAAATATTGGTTATTGCAAATACTCACATATCCTCCTTCCTATGATATGGGGTCCTTCAAAAGAGGCGTGAAGAAGCACCTTGTGAGCCGGCAGAGTGAGGTTAATTGATGCTACGTTTGTTTTCACGCTGCACCAGTTATCTTCGCGTCTGGACTCCATTTCCACTTAACATCAGGTGGGATGGAGTCATTTGCCGTGCTATCTATAAAAAAAAACTTACTCAACTATATGTATAACGATTATGTTTTAGAAACCTTCATAGGCACTATGTTCCTTCTTATTTATAGATAACTCCCTGGGGCCGGCATCGGCGGCGCGAGAACGACTTTCCCTGTAGTATCGCAGACGTCATTAATATTGAACATTTTATATTTTCGCATCAAGTAGTTTCTCTTTTGTTTATGCAGATATTTGTTTTTCTGTTGCCAGGTGTTCGATATGGTCGGATGTGTTTTGTTTTGTTTGATAACCTTACTGTTACCACATGAGAATAATTTGCTGTTACACCCGGTGGTTACACCATTACACAGTACACGCTGAATACGGAGATATTTGGCGGTAAAGAATGATGCATGTTAGGATGTTTATTTTAAGTTGCAATAAAATAAATATTTACTTTTGAATGGAACTTGACACTGTCGCTAGTTCATTTTATTAAAGTAAAATTAAGTAAATAGCCTATATACTTCCCACTTCTGCGGTCTTTGCCCAGACCTCCAGCATTGAAATCAAGTCATCGCTACAATTTATGAGTAATGCCACCATTTTCTTTATTTAACTTATAACATTTACATACTGATTATTAACCCCCTTATTTATAAAAACTATTTAAGCATTATTTAGTTCAATATTGTTTTGTCAACGTCACACAAACGTCATTTTGAATTTGAGAAAAAGAGACAAAACAATGATTAACTAAATTATGCTTAAATAGTTTTTATGAATATGGGGGTAAGAAGTTATACTTATAACAAATGAACATCAAATACAAATCTACGTTAGGTGTAACGCATCGGCGGCCTAGTGGCTCAATTCCTAAGTCTGGATTTTCATCATCATCAGCTCATTTATGTCCCCACTGCTAGGGCACGAGCCTTCCCTATGGATGGATAGGGAGAACGGGCCATAAACCACCACGCGGGCCCAGTGCGGATTGGTGGTTGTTAACGACTGCTAATGCAGCCGGGACCAACGGCTTAACGTGCCTTCCGAAGCACGGACGAGCTCGAGATGATAAATTTTTGGTCACCCATCCGATGACCGTCCTTTGCGAAAGTTGCTTAACCTCAGCACTCGCAGACCGGGCGCGTTAACCACTGCGCCATCGAGCTCCTCAGTCTGGATTTTATTGATGCGAAATTTTGGTTTGTGATCACGAACCCGCATTTGGCAAATAATATCCATCATCTTTAACTATCTTCTTACCAGTCACAAAATATATTAATGTATTTTGGTATCAAATTAAGAACGACATTAATTTTATTGTCGCTTTGTTATTAACATGTTTTAAGCCTCCTAATAATGTACCAAAGGTAAGGCACCCATATCGTTTACATTTAAATGGCAAACGGTGATAAAGCAAAACAGATTGCCCTATAAATATTGATAGGGATCTTATTATCGACAAAAAGTGTTAACAAAACGGATCCTAATACGAGTGGGGCAAAGCTCTAGAGCCGAATGCCTCGTTAATGCCACCCCGTTAGAATTAGATAAGACAAACGAATGGCTACTGACCTGACTGCGTTCTGGCTACATTCATTTGTTTATATATAAAAAGATTTCCTACTCAAAACAAGAGAATCACGTTAAAGGTCTTATGTCGTACAGACGTCGAATGCAGGATATAGCTTTTTTGTATATTGATGATATACTTACTGTTCTGAAAAACTGCGTTAAGCTATCAAACATAATCCTGCTTCTCTAATAGACAATCGCCCTTCAATCAATTATGTACGCCCCACTTAATTTTTTAACGCACTTTTGGTACAACCTACGAAGCGAGAGATGAGAATGTTAGATGACCCAAGACATCATAAAAAGTTATTTTCCGATTATATCATATTATTTACTAATGACAGTGGTTGGACCACGATGTAACTTAGTTGAAACGGTGGACCATAAGATATTAAAGATCAGTAAAGTTTTAGGCAAGCTATATTTATGAATATGGTTGTATTTTGTTGCGAACAAATTACTATTGAAAAAAGTGTTGATAACAACAACGTGTTTTTGCGCATTTATTCTCAGTTAATATATTACTTGCCTTTTCCTTTTCCGAGGTTTATAATTATCGCTAAAGCATAGGAAATTTCTCAGAGTTGTGCTCCCAGATAGGAAGCAAAACTTATGATAATATAATTTAATCTTGAATGTTGATCTCTACTCGCGTTTATTTTACATATTTATTGGTCTCCTGTGATCGCGGACCTAGCAAGAGGCGAAGAAACGTCAGGTTAAAGTAATATGGAGAGCAAAGTTCGTATAAAGTGGTTCATTTCAATGTCTAGTGTTCGTATAAATTTTACAAACAGTATTATATACTTACTGCCATCTTATCATAATATTTTTGCATTTGCATACACAATGGTTTGTTGTTAAACGGTTTTATTTTATATAATAATATTATTATTGTTGTTGTCTTAAAAAGAGATGGCCAAAGTTGAATAGCGGCGCTGGAAACGTTTGCCATAAAAAATGTTTTAACAGAAATTGCTAACAAACAACAATTTCACACAACAGTGACATCGGATAGTTTACCGATTTATTATTACATACAGATTTACAACTGGAAATGCTCTGTGTGAATAAAATAAGATATTATATGCATCTGGTTCAACTAATTGAACTACTTATTTGTGTGTGTGATTGTACCAAATCAAGATTTTTCTGTTTCTATTTCTATTTAATTCAAGAAAACACGGAGAAGTACACGTAACCATTTCAAATGAGATTTATGTATGAAAATGTTTTCGTATGCGAATTTGAAAAGACGACGACGACGGTGGAATTCAAAACTAGAGTCTTCGCTCGTGTTTGCTCTGGCTGATAGTTGTGTTGTTTAACAAGGGACTCAAGGGCGGTATCGATTAATATATAGTCATCGATTTAAAAATATAAATCGATGTATATAGTAATTACATAATTTTAATTATATCAGAAATACTAGGTTTCATCATCATCATCATCAGCTCATTTTATGTCCCCACTGCTGGGGCACGAGCCTTCCCTATGGATAGGGAGAACGGGCTATAAACCACCACGCGGGCCCAGTGAGGATTGGTGGTTGTTAACGACTGCTAATGCGGCCGGGACCAACGGCTTAACGTGCCTTCCGAAGCACGGAGGAGCTAGAGATGATAAATTTTGGTTACCCATCCGGTGACCGGCCTTTGCGAAAGTTGCTTAACCTCAGCACTCGCAGACCGGGCGCGTTAACCACTGCGCCATCAAGCTCCTCAATACTAGGTTTATGCTTCTGAAATTCAGTTAATTAAGAACGCAAAATTTCCATATGAAACGAGTATAAAGTAGCGCCAACGCGACGTTCGATAAACTATTTCGTTTCGTACAATATCATTGTTTCAAGCTGAAGCTTTGTATTGTTAAAGCAACTTTGTACTGTAAAACACTAACGAGTTAACTTGCCCGCCGTTGGGCAGATAGTTGTTCAGTTCAAACTTTGGGTGAGTACCGCAATTAATTTCAGCAAGAGATTATAGTACCAAAATAGGTTTACGTATGTTGAAATTAATCAAGGGTTTTTATTGTATATTATTAATGTATAAGTCATAGTGGACAGCTATTAGATTAACGATGTAGTGTTATAAATAAAGTATAGTAATTAATTGAAAGGAATATAGCAGGCCTAATCTCCTAAAAGCCCTTTTGATTATTTTGAAAAATCTACGCGAACAGCATACATCAAAATTACACTTTTTCCGAATTCTGTCGCGTTCCATTTAAATGTAATTTTATCTTGTGTTCCGAACCCTTTACTACAGGGTCCAGATGCACACCGATCTCGATCATTCTTTATGGTTTGAAAGATTTTTCTTTTGAGATACCTAATCCTTTTTTATTTTTTGCTACAACTCTTAGGCTGACCGTTAGTATGATAGAACTGAAGAAGATATCGACGTTGCTACGACATTGCGTACGAATTTCACGAGAACCTCCAGGGACTGAATGATTCGAAAGGACCCGAGTGTTGTAAAAGAAATTGACATACAATTGTTTTAGCATGCATTGGGGGCGTAATTTATTGTTAACACCAACACCAAGAAAGTTGACCGAACGTACGAAAGTCACGATCCTTTCAGATTCGTGTACTGTATAGTAATGTACAAAGAAAACTTTCGATTGCTCAGCTGTTTTGAATTTTTGTGGAACAAATTCAATGACAATACTCACGGTAATGACATTGTTATAAAATGAAATCACTTTCTACGTTTAGCGGTTTATGGAAACGAAAAGTTCGTGCGCTACATAAAATGTATCACGTATTTGTTATCCGCTTTGATGATACTCATTTATAATAAAATATAATGTTAAAAAATGTTCAAATAATTTTTAACGCAAATTTTGTTGCGAACAAATTACAAAAACACAAATGTTGACTGTTGAAATGTTGAAATGTTGGCTTTCAAAGTAAAAAGTGTTGAATAATTTCGACGGGCTGGTTATAACCACGATAGCTCAATTGGAAGAGCACCTGCCCCGGTATGTCAGAAGGGTGCAGGTTCAAATCCTGTTCGTGGAAATTTTTTCAATATTTGTCTTTTTGTAAAATATAATGTTATATGTAGAGTGGTCAAATTGTACTGTAATAGATGATATTTAATATGATTCATCCAACAAAAAATAAAGAAATAATTTCAATTTTAACAAAAATTTATACAAAAGCATATTTTATGTTTGAAATGAACGTCATTATCATAACAATATTTGAAGAAAATTACAAACAAGCTCGAATATGTTTTGCATAATTATTTGCTAAGAGCGCTTTATTCAACCACAGAGGTTACACGCTATTCCACCGGTTTCAGGCGTTATCTAAACCCTAGAATACACGGTACAACAAACATTTTATAAAACTCGAGCAACTGTAAGCTCAATCTGGTGACTCAAAATGGCGCATGCAGTAGTTAACGCGCCCAGTCTTCAGTTGGTATAGTTAAGAAACTTTCGCAAAGGCCAGTCATCGAACTTTTTTGGGAGTGTGGCGGCGAGAAACTTAAAAGGTTCCTGAAGCCATATGATCGAAACACCGTCAGAGAATTTATAGCGAGAATGGCATATTTACCTACTAGATTTTCCGAGGGATTCGAGTTGGAACGGAGGCGGAGTAAGAGCCGCTCGGGATGATTCGGTTCCGATTTTTTCTAGGATAAAAAGGCTTAAGAACTTTACTTTAGAGTCAGCAACGCGCGTGATACGTTAGTTTTATCGTTGCAAGCGTCCATGGGATGTGTTTACTTTCCATTAAGCGGAACGAATGCTAGCTTGCAGCCTAACACATAAAAAGCGTTTAAGATTGAGACGTATTAGTTGTATAGAACCAATTTCTTCACCACCACCACCACCAACCACTTTTTATAATTTATTGTCGCCGTCATATTCAAATTCAGCATTATTACTCTCGTATATGTACTAGTAAAATTGTGAGCAAAATAACTTAAACATGTTTGTTTGCACGGTGTATAGAACCACGGTTTGCAACTAGAGCTAGGTACAACTAAATTCGTTCCAGTTATGTTTCATCGTGTGTTCCGGGCCTACAGTGGAATTGTCGTGGGAACGACTATCCGCCCATTACTCGAGCTCCCAACAGTAACTGCAGAAGCACTGATTAGATGC
Source organism: Eudonia mercurella (assembly GCA_963082485.1). Classification (NCBI taxonomy): domain Eukaryota; kingdom Metazoa; phylum Arthropoda; class Insecta; order Lepidoptera; family Crambidae; genus Eudonia; species Eudonia mercurella. Next base: position 4,036,129 of record OY720034.1, on the reverse strand, counting down.
TCATCATCAAACAAGCACTCAGGAACCGCTACGTGCAGGTGTAGGTTAAGAACACCGTTAAATGCCAAGTAATTATATAACTTCTGATGAGTTATTCTAACTAATACTATAAATGTGAACGTGTGTTGTTGGTTTGTCCTTTCTTCACGTCAGAATGACAGATTGATGTGTGGTTTTGCACAGATATGTATACAGGGTGGCTCATTCAAATCGGTCAGTATGGGAATGTCTGAAACTATAAGACATACGAAGATTTGTTCTTAGGAACCATGTCACCGATTTTGATAAAAAGAAAAACTGCATTCATACATTTGAAAAAAAAACTGTACCCAGCTCGGGAATCGAACCCGGTTGTTTTGAAAAAATAAACTTACACTTTTTCTATTTAAATATCGATTGTGTAGGTCTTAAGCTGTAAATGTCTCTAAGAAACATGATGTCTAAAATGAATAAAATGCATTGTTTTGACTTACTTTAATTTATCATAGTAGGTGTTCGAAGTGACCACACCGTTACAATATTCAACAAGTTAAGGCATGTAAAATTGTCTCTATGGCTGTTTGTATGTACCTCTCTACTTGTTACATACACCTTATCATGTGGCATTAGCATTGCATTAAATCTTTAAAATATTAAAATAATAAAAAATAATTATTAAAATATTGTATTGAAAAAAACGGTGGTCACTTCGGACACCTACTATGATAAATTAAAGTATGTCAAAACAATGCATTTTATTCATTTTAGACATCATGTTTCTTAGAGACATTTACAGCTTAAGACCTACACAATCGATATTTAAATAGAAAAAGTGTAAGTTTATTTTTTCAAAACAACCGGGTTCGATTCCCGAGCTGGGTACAGTTTTTTTTCAAATGTATGAATGCAGTTCTTCTTTTTATCAAAATCGGTGACATGGTTCCTAAGAACAAATCTTCGTATGTCTTATAGTTTCAGACATTCCCATACTGACCGATTTGAATGAGCCACCCTGTATATACCGGAAAACATGTCATGTCTTCGAAAATTCATGACTTTGTTACTTGACATGACATACTTAATTTCACGCGGGCGGGAGCTCATCTTAAAGCGTAAATGAATAAACAGTAATTCACTTACGCGGTCATATCAAAATTCAAGGAATAGACAAAATGATTAGAGATTTCAAATGGCATGTGAACTGAAATGGTATTCACATGCGAAATATAAAAATATAGGGCGGAGGAACGATGGCGTAGTGCCAATTATATTCGTGCAGTTATTGTTAGATATAACCAAGAGTCCTAGACGTACTTTTTCGTCTAAATTGGTAATAAATTTAGGTACTACAAGTCCGTCGTGTGCTTAGTGCCTATACGCATTCGAGTTATGGCCTCGTCTGCACTGCCCTTTATGGATCATCATCATCATCATCATCATCAGCTCATTTAATGTCCCCACTGCTGGGGCACGAGCCTTCCCTATGGATGGATAGGGAGAACACCTTTATGGATACCATACTTTATTTATTTATTTGTTAGGAAAATAGGATTAACTTAAGCAATAAACGGTTACAGACAAAGTTTTGAAACAGAAAGTCATTAAGAAGTCTTAACTTTGGCAAACACTTTCCAATGAGGTTGCTATAATAAAACAGACTATCCTACGCAAAATATTAGGTAAATCATATAGATATACCTATCGAAATAGATTACCGTAATCGGTATGCGTGAAAATGTGTATAGTCCGTCAATTTTAACATGCTTCGTATCGTATTCATCATCAGCTCATTTTATGTCCCCACTGGTGGGGCACGAGCCTTCTCTATGGATGGATAGGGAGAACGGGCCATAACCCACCACGCGGGCCCAGTGCGGAATGGTGGTTGTTAACGACTGCTAATGCAGCCGGGACCAACGGCTTTACGTACCTTCCGAAGCACGGAGGAGCTCGAGATGATACATTTTAGGTCACCCATCCGATGACCGGCCTTTGCGAAAGTTGCTTAACCTCAGCACTCGCAGACCGGGCGCGTTATCCACTGCGCCATCGAGCTCCTCATATCGTATTCGTATCGTGTTATCACATTATTAAACCTGATTTGCATTTAGCTAGTTACTGACATCATCCGCATTGGCTATCAGCTCAGACTGTAAACGTTTATCGTATAAATAGCTTTAAAGTAATGAGTGCGAGTTTTATTCACCATTCGGGCACGTCAATGCAAACGAGAATTTGTATGGCAAAATTTGCAACTCACCTCGTTTGTAATCAGGATGCTACAATGTCATACGATTTTTTCAATGTCGAAATTACCGGTGCTTATAAAATAATAAATTACACAATAGTTACTACTATTGTAATGTAGTACGTTTACGCTGACTACTCTAATACTACGAGTCTATTCAAAGACACATATAGATATGACATAGATAAAAAAAATAACAAAGCCAATGTCCCAACCCACACCGGCGAGATGAGCACTCGCTTCCGCTATCGCAATTGGCACATTTTGAAACAATAACTAACTTATAAGTGCAATAGCTTAATTCACACCCTCTTAACCCGTACACAATGAGATAGAGCGATAAAGATAATTAGTGTATAGTGTGGACTTTTTGTATGGCCCGATAATTGTCTCATAGATTGGGGTAATGCAATACCTACATTGAGTTATCGTTTTTGCACGCAAATTTAATGCTCATTTAGATTGGGAGGTTGATTTTGCTAGTGTATTGTGTGAACTAATGATATCGATAATTTTGTTGTGGTGTAGAACCTTTTGAAATACTGTTAACGACTTGGTTTTGTAAATTATATTAGCATGTGAGGAGCTCTATGGCGCAGTGGTTAACGCGCCCGGATTGCTAAGATTAAGCAATTTCGTAAAGGCCGGTAATCGGATGGTTGACCAAAAATTATCTTGAGCTCCTCCGTGCTTCGGAAGGCACATAAAGCCGTTGGTCCCGGTTGCATTAGTATTAGCAGTCGTTAATAACCACCAATCCGCACTGGGCGCGCGTGTAGGTTTTTGGCCCGTTCTCCCTATTCATCCATAGGGAAGGCTCGTGCCGGCAGTGGGGACGTATATCAGTTGGTGATAATGATAATGATGATGATGATGTATGTATAGTTTGATTTTCACAAGGTGGCTGGCAAGGGCTGGATGAGAATAGCCGCGGATCGTGCTCAGTGGCTTGCTTGCTATGGCCAGCCTGATGCCTGATGTTTGGCTGATACTCGTAGTTGGGTTTGCATAGTTGTTGATGAAGAGAATTTAAGTATATCTATGGGTAATGATTGTAGCGAAAGCTAACTTTTGGATATATGGATCGATTTTAATTAAATAGAGTGAATGGAACTTTTGATACGGCATCGGCTTTTCGATTTATCAGTGTTTACTTAGTGTATTGGAACTGTTTGCCAAATTTGGAAAGAGTTCAAAAATGAATACGTTTTTATTTGTATTATTAACTAATTAAGTTTATTGGACAATTTTATACCGATCTAATCACGTCAATTTTGAAAGCAATTTTTTTGGCCACTGGATATCTGAGTTGTGTGTCGTTAATTCAATCACTAGATCACAGAAAGCTACCTTTTGGATAAATGAATCGATTTTAATTAAATAGAGTGAATGGATCTTTTGATACGGCAACCGCTTTTCGATTTATCAGTGTACATTTACTTAGTGTATTGGAACTGTTTGCCAAATTCGGAGAGAGCTCAAAAATGAATACGTTTTTATTCGTTTTTCTAACATTTCTCAATTGAAATGGACAATTTTATACCCATCTAATCACGTAATTTTTTAAGGTCACTTGACATGTAAGACCTTTCGTTTAATCAACCACTAGTCTACAGAGGTAGTTAATTTGAGGAAATAAAAAGTACCTATGGTGTGAAATATTCTGAAACGTATTTTAGTTCGTTTTAAATTTACACCTTAACAACCGTGCTAAATAAAATCTATAGTGATACACTTAATTATTTTGCGTGTTAAGCGCGCTTATTGTTATTCAGTAACAGTGAATCAACGTACCTAAATATTTTGTAAATTTAATTTATTTAATCCTCAACGGAAAGCTTTCAGCACAATATATGTACAAATATCAAAGAGCAATTCTCCCGAAATCTTCAATTACAGAACAGGTATGGGAAACCTTCGGTTAATGGCGGGCTAAACTTTAGGATGTAAATAAATAGCTCATTGTAAAGAATTTTTTTAGTTGGTTTTTCGGGCGCCAATTTTAATTGTTTCGGGGCGCTTACAAAGCGCAGAACAACAAATTGATCGAATCACAACATTTCTTACAATGAAAAATTATAGGAGTAAGTAAATATTAAAGTTAGTCGATGTCTAAGCGCGGAAGATAGTCCTTAGTCCTATCAAGACAATCCCCTCTTTTTTTTAATCTTAGCACGGCAAATGACTACATTTCACCTGATGTTAAGTGAATATGGAATCCAGATGCGACGACAACTGGTGCAGCGTCAAAACAACGCAGCATCAGTTACCCTCACTCTGCCGGCTCACAAGGTGCCTTTTCACGCCTCGTTTGAAGGACCCCATATCATAGGAAGGAGGGAAAACGTGTGCTGGCAAACTATTCCATGTTTTGGAGGTGCGACAAAGAAACGAGTCACCAAATTTCTTAGTGCGCGATGGAATATTGAAATATAAGGGATCCTCTTAAATATAAGGGGAAGTTATAAACTAAATTGTTAACATAAATATAAAGATAAAATGGCTAGCTAGAAAATGTATGTATATAATATGTACCCACGCCGGAAATCAAACACGGGAGCTCTGGAGTCTGAAAGTCTTTGCTCACTTACTTGTTTGTTGTTTTGTTTAATGTAAACACACAAACAAAAGTCAATGTAAACATTTTGTTAATGTAAAAAGTTAGTCTACCATAATAATTAGGTTGACAATCTTATTTAATATGTTGAATAAGATAATGCTTAAGCCCCGGTTCCCGTTTTGATGTAAGCCGAGACATAAGTCAAGACAAGCCCTTCTAAAATATGTTCAGTAATTAGCTTCATCCCTCGTTAGATTAAAGCAATGCTTCAACTTTACATGCGTGCCTGGTATATATGTACTTGCTTGTAGTACTACGAGCATTTGGGGGAAATGACAGGGGTTAATTAGGGGACCTTGGGGGAATTGACCGTGTTTTAAGCCAACAAATAAGGGTGTATTTTTATATAATAAATACACGCTCATGTAACAGGATGTTATATTTTAAGTTAAGTAAGTAGAGCAACCTTTATTAATTTGTATGGATTTTGATTATGATATATGTTCAAAGTTGTTTGTAGATATCTCCGATGTTTACATGCGAAGAGTTATCTAAGCGTTATCCAATTATCACCACGTAGAAAATGATAGATATAGTAATAAATGTTTTAAATAAATTACGTTCTTAAAAATTGTAAATAATTTTTTATTGGCTTGAATTCTGCATGTAAAGTTGAACGGATTTAAATTCAATAGAAAGCAGCGGTCGAGTCGACGGCGATTTCTCTCGTCATTAAATTTCATTGCATCAGAACTCTGAAATCATGCAATATTTTCATGTGGATATATTTCAGAATAATTTGTCAGTATTCTTTGCTTTTATTTAATTTTATAAAATAAATATGAACAGCAGCTGTATACTTACCGCCTCTGTGGTCTAGTGGTTAAGACCACCGGTTTAGACCCAGAGGTCCCGGGTTCGATTCCCAGCGGGGGTACATCTTTGTGTACTCGGTTTGGTTGGTGGTAGGACTTGTTTGTCCGCCTGGCTAGCTACCACTATCTTATCTAAATATGTCGCCATAACATCAATGTTTGTAGCATTGTTGTGTTCCGGCAGCTAGAGATAAGATAGCCAGTGCCTCACTAGTTGAGGATCCCGGGTGAAGTGCGCTTCCACCAAATGGCCTTATCATCACTTAACATCAGGTGAGATCAAGGCACTGTGCTTACCCGTAAAATATAAAAAAAAAAAAAAAAAAAAATACTATTAATGATTACTATATATATGGTGGAGCTCGATAGCGCAGTGGTTATAGCGCGCGGTTTGCGAAAGTTTAGTAATTTTTGTAAAGGCCGGTCATCGGATGGGAGACCAAAAATGTATTATCTCGTGCTCCTCCGTGCTTCGGAAGGCACGTAAAGTCGTTGGTCCCGGCTGCTTTAGCAGTCGTTAACAACCACCAACTCGCACAGGGCCAGGTTTATCGCCCGTATCCCTATCCATCCATAGGGAAGGCTCGTGTCCCAGCAGTGGGGACATAAAATGAGCTGATTATGATAATATATATGCTATTTTGATCAAAACAAGACATATCAATAAACTCACACAATATTAATGATTGATAATGGTTTCGAGTGAAGTGGGCTTCCACAAACCCACTTTGGGTCACCGTGGTGGGTCATGGCCTTTTACACCCATGTGCTATTGTGGATGTGGGAATGTCTAAGCCTAGCAATGGGACACTTATAGGTTGATGACAAACATTATTAACTTACGTAAACTTAAAACAATTTCTCGTGCCACCTAGAAATGAAAACACAAGTATATAGGTATAACTACATTATATTACACTACACTATGAGATTAAAATAATATATCTTTATTTATTTATAAGTTTATACACACATAAAAGGGAAATAAAATAAGTTTTACGGATGAATGATGAGGGCGCTGCTTATTTCAGTTCTGAAATATCTTCCAGCAGGCCCGGAAACGTTCTAAATAAAAGTAGAATTAATGTGTACCCCCAGCAATAACTAAAATAAACTTACTTAAATATTTATAGTACACATATAAATTGCATAAACAAAGAAATTTAATAAACAAAACAAAAAAAAAGGAAAAAAAGGAAAGGAATCAATAATCAATATCTTTGTATGCAAGTTATATTTAAATACAAAGCAGTTCCTCCTTAAGAGTTTCTGATGGCAGAGGGGCTGTTTCTATAAAGTCTTTTGAAAGTTTGAAGTTTATAGGGGTGTCTTAGTATCAAGTGCAAATATTATCAGGTCTGGCTTCAATATTAGATAATTTAGATTCTAAATATTTGAAAAAAACATTGCGACATATTTTGTAGATGCCTAGATAAAATCACTCACAAATGCGAATTCATTTTGAAACTCGCTTACATGAATGGAAATAAGATGCAAACAGTACTAGCACAATTAACTGGTACATTGTGATCTTTTCTGTGTTTAGACAACATACTCGACAATTCCTCGAATGCCTATATATTGTTATTTCTGCGCTCATTTTTTATTTAGACTTATACTCAAAATATTCACTAATATTTCATACAACCTTATATAACGTATCCATCTTACTACAAAGCAAAAATACTTACCGAATAATAAAAATTCGACTACGTTCGTCGATGTCGGTCGAAGAAACGAGGTCTGAAAGTCATTTCCGTCGGACGAACGATTATTGCCTCCAGTTAGCTATTAACGAGTATTTGCAGACTTCGATTCAATTATTGGCTTTCTTAGCGTTATTCCTTTCGCAATACTCTTTTTATTTCTTGAACGTTGATAAAAGGATTACGGTTATTGAAGTTGTTGTAGCCTGAGCGGTCTGAAGGATAGAAAATCAGTGATTTCCAATGTTTTTATAATAACTAGTTTTGAGTAGGTCGATGGCGCAGTGGTTAACGCGCCCGGTCTGCGAGTGCTGAGGTTAAGCAACTTTCGCAAAGACCGGTCATCGGATAGGTGACCAAAAATGTATCATCTCGAGCTCCTTCGTGCTTTGGAAGGCACGTAAAGCCGTTGGTCCCGGCTGCATTAGCAGTCGTTAACAAACACCAATCTGCACTGGGCCCGCGTTGTGGTTTATGGCCCGTTCTCCCTATCCATTCATAAGGAAGGCTCGTGCCTCAGCAGTGGGGACAAAAATGAGCTGTAGATGATAATAGTTTTACACAAGGAAAAATACTAACACATTATTGTACATAACTATGCTAAACATTTATATGTATAAAAATTCATCGTCATCATCGTCAGCTTATTTTATGTGATTTTGCAGTTCTGGGTGACACAAGCAAAGCATTTCATAAACGAGCAGTCAGTAGTTACTGTAAAGACTTGTCATAAAATTATATAGAATGTATTTTAATTTCCAGCGTATTGTTTCCTGAAGATCCAAATATTCGTAACGGAAAGAGTCATGACAGATTTGGAAACGATTCTTATGATAGTAGGATTGAACATAATAGGTACTAAAACACAAATGTTGAAAAAATTTCCACGAGCAGGATTTGAACCTGCACCCTTCTGACATTCCGGGTCAGGTGCTCTTCCAATTGAGCTATCGTGGTTCTAACCAGCCCGCCGAAATTATTCAACACTTTTTACTTTGTAAGCCAAAGGCGCCCATTCAATGTCAACAACTACCGTCATTAACATCCGATCATAATATTTTTACAAATATTAAAGATCAGTCAAGAAATAAGCAAGCTATTTTATAAAATGTTCAAAATGAACATTTTATAATAGGTACTGCCCCCTGACTATGAGCTCTTAAAGCAGTATTATTAAAGTTGTGGAAAAGAGACGCGAGTATATTCGCCTCTACACGCGTCTCGTTTTCACAATTACAATAGTCCTGCTATAAGAGCTCGTGGTTGCCCCCCTGTAGCTGGAAAAGGATATGAACATTCTCGCAAATGCGAATAGGCAACAACTATAAGTTAGAAGTTTGAGCTATTTTAGAACATAGTAGATAATGGAACGCGAAAGTTGAAAAGTGTATATAAAAAACAAGGCTATTTCATAGCTGCTTTAACAAATTTTTAGTATGATATGTTTTATATATTGTCATATTGCCATTGTAATATGGAGATAACGTGATCGCTTATTATTAGCTCATAGATCCTTCCCGCGCTGTAGGTATAATTAGCGGGCCACCTTACGCCTTGCGCGCGAGGGTTTAAATGTCGAGTAAAATTGTAGATAATGCTGTCTGCTCACAAAATAAATAAAAAACAAACTTTTTTATACATAAGCCTATTTCACAAGCAACGAAATGACTTCGTATATTGCACTGCGCACGCGACAACATGCACATTCGTATATCTATCTATATTCTAGCGAGGTAAGCATTATGATACCCTCGGGTGCGTATACAAGGAATATTTTTCTTGGAAAATCTGATTTATGCCGTTATGCATTCGGGGCGCCCCGCCGCGGAACGCTGGCGATATTACTCCGGGAATTCAGCAATTCTTTTGGTTATGAGCCCGCGGAAACTATATCCCTTACATGATGATAAAGAGACGTGTGGGAAGAGCCAATATCCACTGCGAATATGAAGAGTTGAAGTTTTTATGTTTTTGCGCATGATTTGTTAGAGATTTTGTGGAACAAAAAAATATTGGGTTCTTGTTTAGGTTTTGAGGGAAATGTATTATTAATATTGATGTTAGGGTCACAGTTTTTATGTTCGTAGTACGTGGTCGGGTTTTGATACAGATACGAGGTACAGCCAGCATCATAATGATCGAAACGAATCGATTGGCTAGATATTATTCACCGTTAGTGTTAGTCGTTAATAATACAGCTTGCCTTACCGTCACACGACATCATTTGTAATATAATTATTAAAAAAAATGGTAAACAAATATTATAATAGTGACCATAGTATAATTTCCAATGACATTACATAGTATGATTAATGATTGTGTCCCTCTTCTACTTTAATTCTCAGTTAGAGAATCATCATCATCATCATCATCATCATCAGCTCATTTTATGTCCCTGGGGCACGAGCCTTCCCTACGGATGGATAGGGAGAACGAGCCATAAACCACCACGCGGGCCCAGTGCGGATTGGTGGTTGTTAACGACTGCTAATGCAGCCGGGACCAACGGCTTTACGTGCCTTCCGAAGCACGGAGGAGCTCGAGATGATACATTTTTGGTCACCCATCCAATGACCGGCCTTTGCGAAAGTTGCTTAACCTCAGCACTCGCAGACCGGGCGCGTTAACCACTGCGCCATAGAGCTCCTCGATCGAGTTAGAGAATACGAGTTAAGAAAGATACATAGCACCTAGTTCAAATTCTAGAAAATATAATTATAATAATATAATTTTTAAACAGTTGTTCTTTATCCATAAACTGAAATAGTAAGTAATGGCTAACTCAGTCTGGCTAAACGAGTCATAACCGCAGCAAATAGCTTTTTTATGTAATGGTAGTCAACAAGAAACTCGGTTACTTAAATAGGTCAAATATGAAGACGGCTTAATACAACTCTACTACCAGCTTCTCAAAGAAATGAGTTAATTACAAGCGAGCGTTCCGAGCGAGCGTTCCAAGCGGACAACTACGGCTTGACATCGAAATTAGAACGAGGTGGAGGTGTATTCGTCGTGCATTTCTGCGCACGCTTGGATTGCTCTTAATACTTTGGTTAATCCACGGTTACTCAAAGTTTTTTCTTCTTATGTAATAGCTTGGATCGGTTAGCTGTTTTAGCCAGTGTCAAGTTAGATATTGAAAAAAGCTTTCTTTGTTTTATAATAGATGATAATGAGTGATAATAGAAGTGTTTGTTGATACATAATGTCCTCCCCAATCCCTTCGAGTAACAACAGCAACAAGCGGACTTCTTGAGAGAATCTAAAAAGTATCGTTAAATAGAAAAATTGTTAAATTATGAATACAATACACAACAAAAATCTAAACTTAATACAAGGTTTGTATCAAAAAGGTTTTCGCTTTTTTTTAATAAACTTGTATTGTAACAGGAGAAAGAAACAGCCCTTGCCGAGTTTCTTGCGGCTTCTTTACGGTACAAGGTCTTCACCGTAGGATTTACGAAGTCATTGTCTTTGAATTGACGTTAAAAAAACACTTGTAAAAGTTTATATTTAATAAAAAAAATTGAATTTTTAATTTCGCTCAGCATTAGGCCGTGACACAAAGTGCCACTACGACACTAGTTTTCGGCATACGATGCCATAATGTCTATGACACATGCCTGCACATAAAAAAATCTGGAAATTTGACAGTTTGTGGTCAAATATCCTCTATAGACTTTGAACTTAATGACATAAGAATATGGTTGAAAATGTATTGAAGAAATTTGACAGTTTTGGATAGGCTGATGTGCACTTGTGCAGGCGTCTGTACGATGCGATGCACTGTTTTGTTTTCTATTTCCAAAACTCATGCCAGTTCACGAACACTTAACGGTGAATAAGCCATCATAATATCACATTACTAATAAAATTTTAAAATATTAATTATAGCTGCTTAAAGTACGCTTCATTTTCCCGCAAAGAATTTTCCGATTTCCCTCTACTCAGCGTTATGTATGAGCTTTACTTTTTTAAATTTCTTAATGTAGAACTTTCTTTGTTCGTCAGAGCTTTGCTTGTAGTGCTCGTTAGTGCACGCTGCGGTCGTACGTACTTATTAAAAATACAAACGTATATCCATATGTAGCTGGAAGCGATTTTGGTATAAATATCGCAATACATTAATAAAGTTGTGATTTTATGTAGTCAATAGAGAAATTGTGAATAATCCACGCGGGTCCAGTGATTCTCTAATAGACATCCTGAATGGGTAGTAGTAAAACATTATTGGAAAATTCAAAAGCACTTACTTATTTTTAAGTTTATTAGATTTTTTTTGACTTTGACATTGACATTAAGTCAATGTCAAAGTTTTTTGACGGCCCGTTAACCCGGCCCTTTTTTAAAAATAGAGCCGGGTTCCTTTTACATTTTCTTTTACACCAAAACAGTATTTAGGTTTACTTTAAGGATAAAATTGCGAAATACAAATGACACCTTTACAAAAGCTTAATTTTATAGAAACAATTCATGAGCGATAAATATTTATTTTCAATAATAAAATGATGTTTTACCAGCATTTTAAAACTTTGCTGTATAGTCTTTTCATGACCTAATCTATTTTTTTCTGTTTCAGGTAAGTTAAATAGCGTCTGGTAAACTTTCTGCATCTTCGGTCCAATTATAGCGATGCGGAACTTTTCAAAAAGCTATTCCTTTTGAATGTAAGTATAAGAAGGCTGTGCTGTATCGCTGGAGGCCTAGAGCTGTTGTACAAAAAGCATCGTATCAACAGTCACTCTTGTGATGCGAAAATAACTCTTGTTGCAGCGGAATAGGTGACATTATATTGACACAACTCTGAATGGCCAACTACACAGCGTATGAGGGCTCTTCAGCTTCACGTGACATGTTTCCGTCTTTTGTTTCGTTGTTTGCATACTTTCAAGAGCTAACTAAGGTACAAAAACCGCCTCGTTCAGTACAAACGTCTGAATATCAGATTTAACAATCTGTAGGTACTAACAGTACCTACTTGAATGTAAATTCGATGACTTTTGAGCTCGAGAGCGCGAATACCCGACACAATAGAATAGAACACAGATTAGCATCAATACAATATAGTAGTAACGCAAATAAGTTGAGAAGGCTAGACAATAATCCAAAAGAGCGTACACAACATGATTTCAAAAAATTATAATATTATTACTTAAACACTAATAAATACACAACCAAAGATTTGGAACAATGATTATGAGTTTAAGGAGAAGAAGAGGACTGCTCATTTTTAAAAACGTCCAATACAAACATTTTGTATCGTAAAAATATATAATATTTAAAATTTCTTTACGATTGCATATCCCAACAATAAATTTCCCAAATAAATTTACCACATACAATTACATTTATTTACCCGTCACCACCCGTTACAGTGCAGTCCCGTACTGTTATGCCACGAGTTAAGCGTTCACCGTTAACCGTAAGCTGTAACTGGATACTGGATACTGTGAGACTTCAAGCGGCGGTGACAATGGCTTAACGGCGCTGGAGTATCATGTTAAGACCCGCTTCCTCGTCGCTAACGTCATATTGTCTTATAACGAGGCTCCGTTGCCTTTGGATACAAACGATAAATTAATATACGCTTCTAAATAGAAGCAAATGCATGTGTCCTTTAATTACTTATCGTCTATACACTTTTAAAAAATTCTGCTGTTGATTTTTTTAGATCCACTTTTGGGTACAGAATGTGCACTTAATATTTGTATTGATGATGAATGAAGAAATTATAGTTTTTATAAAATAAATATTTACTTGCGAAATACTAGAACTAGTAGGTAGGTACTGTTACTAAAGAGAATAAGAGTTCGGAATAAAAAAGAAGAATTAGTTACGCAGATAATTTCAAATAATCTATTGAAAATAATAATCATATTGAGCAACGCAATGTAATTTATTTACCATTTCTTACGCCTGAAATTGCAGCATTACTTGCATCAAGCCCTTCTTTTGCCATCCGTTAAGGTCAATGTCTTCACAGTTGTAAATGAGATGACAGACAAAATAATTACAATACATACCGTATTACTAGACTGAGGCAACAATAGCTGTCTATCTCATTTCATCACCGCATCGAATTAAAGATCACGATTACAAAACTCGTGTTTCGTATGTTATTGTTTGCAATTTCTTTTATTATAGTCTATGGGTCGAATTGTCTATGATTTGCAATGGCTATTAACCTTTGTGTTCGTGTGACATATGATAATATAACCGTTTTGTTATTCGACAGACAGCGATTGGCGTTCTCAGGATCTTATCTAGATCTTAGCATTTGATAAATTATTTTGAGTTGAGTAACTTTATGATTTGTTAGTAAGCTTAAGTAGTAAGTAGAACATAGTTACTTAACTTTTGTCTTTCAGTTTTTTCATTATACTTACAATCAGCTTTGGTAGTCGCTAATCGTTTTAAATATTACCATACCATGTCATAATTGCCATAATTAATAAGTTTTTATGTATCAAGTGCAAGTGTTCAGCAACTGCTACTGCTGACTGTACAAAGGTGCCACATAAAAAGTTCAGTCTAGTTTTAATTGTGTAGTAGTTTATTTTAGTAAGGTCAATGGTACCTACCACTAGCAACATTGAATTACATAAAGTTAGACGACAAAAGAAACAATTTAGAAGGTTAATTGAAGCACTATGTGATCGCATTTGTCATATTTATGTTGACGTTTCGTTTTTGACGTATAAAGTGTTTCATTTCAATGTGTAGTGTTCGCGTAAATTTGAATTAAACATGTAAATGCTAATAAACATGTTCAAAGTCTTACATTGGAGCTTCGTGGGTGCTGTGTTTGACATTATTAATTTACCATTACCAAGGCTTTCTATGCCGAACTGAGTTGAACGGTATTACTGACATCGAAACGTAGCCAACAGCTTTTGCTTGTTTGGGCTTCCGCGTCACTATTACAGGATGCATGGCTCCCTGGAGTACGAAGTTTATAAGCGCTTCACGAACATTGTTATGGGAAAGAGCTGACTGTGTTGAGCAACTCATATTTTCCTTGAACAACACTTGTAAGCGTAGGTACTAAGGGTTTTAATTGTGTGATGTTTTTTGACAATAACTTAGTGTTAAACCCGTTGATAATTTCTGCCTATTCATTTTTATCTAAAGTTCATTGAAAAGAAACGCTTGTTTTACATAGGTATTAGTTTGCTATTGCAATCTCAATAATTTATTCTGTTTTGGCTACAAATAGCTCTTATGAATGTCACTATGCCATCGGTACGTAAGTTAATACTGAGCGGTACTCAGAAGAACCGGCAAGAAACTAAGCAAGTGCGTTTCTTTTCTTCCTTACAGTGTCACGTATTGGAAAATGACCTCTCTGTCATATCAAGGGCACTTTCCATCATACAATAAAAACAATATACATAGAAAACAATATCAATATGAAAAGAATTATAACATATATTGAAAATCAGGTACCTATAAAAGTTTCTACAACTATTTACATTATTAGGTTTGGAAACGACCGGCGGATGACAATTTCATTGACATATTTAAACATTATTTTACAGGAGTAAGTCATTCGTATTATCAAACGTTATCATGTAACACTAACCCAATTGGGTTTCAACAAAATGGCTACGTTTATGACGGTATAACCTGAAATCTTTATGTGCGTTGGGAACGGATATATATCAATTGTTATCTCGGGAAAACGTCTTAACATGTATGCAGGAAATAATAGAAACCCGCAGAGTCGTTCGCTGTGATAGGCGACTATAAAAGTAATCTCCGGTAGATCGAAATAGGGTTGACAAATACGAGAATCGTTTGTCAAGAAAATTGAGATGACTTTTTCAAACAGATTTAACAGATTGTTAAATTATTAGTTATTATTTATCTATTTATTATTTATTTATATACACAACAAAAAAACATAACTTAACTTGAAACAAAAAAAACAGAAAAAATATTAGAAAATTAAAAACTAAAGACCTATAAATAAAAGATGTCCTCCAACAACAATAATAAGTTTAGAAGACTTTTGTATTTTCCTGATTTGGTATATTTATTGTTTGTTCGTTTTTATTTGCTATGTCATACCATGCGTACCTACAACATGTGAAGATGAAAAAACTATTTATAGAGGCTAACTAACTATTAAATTATCACCCACTAAGGATTTAATGCTAAATTGATTTGTTGTGGTTTTTCAAATTCTATTTCGGTTACTGTGAAAGTCTGTTGATTGATAGAAAATGTCTTAACACATTAGATGCCTCTCTGCACACAATATTCGTTTATAGTAACCCGAGCCCTACTTTAAAGCATTTGAGCGACTTTCACAAACTCTCGTATAGTTTACGACGTAAAAGGATGTCCATGTCTAATTTCATGTTCCTAACAGTTCGCTTCAGCTTTTCGAGATAAAATACCAAAGAGTTATTTTGTAAAACTCAAAAAGAGGGGCGTTGCTTAAAATTACGAGTTCAGTAAGAAAGAACACGACATGATATTTCTATGCGACTCGCCCATGTAGGCTACTGAACTTTTTCAGTCAAAAAACAAATGAAAAAACAAAATCGTAATATTAATAAGAAATGCCTTAGGAATATTGTCAGGAATTTGTTATTTTTTCAAAAAGCTTTCTATACCTCAGAACAATAGCTTTAGTTATTATTCTGAGTTGTTTACCAAGATGGTTTGATACTGAAAGACGTTTCATACCAAAAAAATATGAATCAGGTATTTTTGGAGTTTCTATAATTAAGCAGCCATTTGGCCTGCACAAAAAACATTGTACGAAATTTGTGTTTCCAATGGTATTCGAATGGTATTTGAATGAACCTCATAGTTAGTTCCTCGATGCTGGCTCTCTGCCAAATTCTTGTTTTCAGAGATAATAGAGTTTTTGATTTTTGAGCTCGCTCATGTTGGTTTTGCGTTAACGAATGCAAAAGTAAAGTTATTTTCGCAATAGTCGTGGTCAGAGTATTGGTAAAATGCAGATTTCCAATTTGGGAGTAAATGCGGTATCGTAAAAACTAAGGCTAATAGAGACAAATTCGTTAGATATTTGAAATAATCAAATATCTAACGAATTTGTGTCTATTTTTCGGCAATATGGTAAGTAAGTCTAAAGGTACAGTACCACAAAGTCCGTGAATTGGTCTAGTAAAATTAAAAAAAAACCGGCCAATTGCGAATCGGACTCGCGCACGAAGGGTTCCGTACTTTATGACGTATTAAAAAAACTGCTTACCAGTTCTCGTTCAAACCAATTTTCGGTGGAAGTTTGCATGGTAATGTACATCATATATTTTTTTTAGTTTTATCATTCTCTTATTTTAGAAGTTACAGGGGGGGGACACAAACATTTTACCACTTTGGAAGTGTCTCTCGCGTAAACTATTCAGTTTATAAAAAAAATTAAATTAAAAACCTCAATATCATTTTTGAAGACCTATCCATACATACCCCACACGTATGTATGGGTTTGATGAAAAAAAAAATTTGAGTTTCAGTTCTAAGTATGGGGAACCCCCAAAATTTATTGTTTTTTTTTTCTATTTTTGTGTGAAAATCTTAATGCGGTTCACAGAATACTCTACTTACCAAGTTTCAACAGTATAGTTCTTATAGTTTCGGAAAAAAGTGGCTGTGACATACGGACGGACAGACAGACAGACAGACGAATCCATAAGGGTTCCGTTTTTTGCCATTTGGCTACGGAACCCTAAAAAGCCGTATTTGATTATATTTATGACGCCATCATGATTTTTCGACACGAACTTTTTAACTTAATTCTTTATTTATTTTTTTAAATAAAAGCAATCTATCGAATCCAATATTCCCATTTTACAGCAATACGACTCATTGCTCAACCTTTCTAGTCGTTTCATAGAATCTGCCAATAAAATCAAAGTAACTTAATCAATAAGTATCAATTATTTTGATATTTGGTTTCTCAAGGTGCTTATTCATAAACCTACAAACATTACGCGTATGTCCATGCAGTATTTTGTAAGCTACTTGTTCGACATTGCAATGTATAATGCAATATTGGATTATCAATAGCCTCAACAATATCCACTGCAGATGGTGGCTACCCATTGATTGTTAACTAGGCCACATGCTAACTAGATGAGGTTGCAAATGTG
The DNA here is from genome assembly GCA_963082485.1 of Eudonia mercurella. Classification (NCBI taxonomy): domain Eukaryota; kingdom Metazoa; phylum Arthropoda; class Insecta; order Lepidoptera; family Crambidae; genus Eudonia; species Eudonia mercurella. The sequence continues at coordinate 4,018,634 of OY720034.1, read as the reverse complement.
GCCGAATTACGAAACGCCAACATCACATCTGCATCCATTCATTTTAGAAAGGACACCTAATGGACCGGACTTGTTGTATTGAAAACCCATTGAACATCAACTGCCTTTTGTGGGGTTTCATCATGTTCGAAGTAGGTACATTAATTCTGAAAATTGCATACAACCAATGTGACAGCATTAATTTTATGTCAGCTTACAAAGTACCTACAAATACTTACATAGTACTTCACTAAGTAGGTATATGTATCTTTTATATTTTAGGCAATTGACTTCCACACACATCACACCAGATCATTTTATGTCCCTACTGCTGGGGCAAGAGCATTCCCTATAGATAGATAGGGAAAACGGTCCGTAAACCTCCACGCGGGTTCAGTGCGGATTTGTAGTGGTTTAGCGACTGGTAATGCAGCTGGGACCAACGGCGGTGACCAGCCTTTGCGAAAGGTGCTTAACCTTAGCAATCGCAGACTGGGCGCGTAACCACAGCGCCATTGAGTCCCTCGAAATTGACTTCATTCCACTCTTATGTTAAGCAGAAGTAAAGTCCAGATGCAAAGACAGCTATATAGTGGGATATTACTGTGCCGCACACGTACAGGAGGAGGAGCTCGATGCAAGGCAATGCGCGGTTTGCAAGTGCTGAGGTTAAGCAACTTTCGCAAAGACCGGTCATTGGATGGGTGACCAAAAATGTATCATGTCGAACTCCTCCGTGTTTCTGAAGGCACGTAAAGCTATTGGTCCCGGCTGCATTAGCAGTCGTCAATAACCACCAATCCGCACTGGACCCGCGTGGTGGTTTATGGCCCGGTCTCCCTATCCATCCATAGGGAAGGCTAGTGCCCCAGCAGTGGGGACATAAAATGAGCTGATGATGATGACACGCACTAGCCATCCTCACCTTAGCGCCTTAGTTGTTTATGCACACCATGTTTAAGGGACCCCATGTTGTGGGAAGAAGGAAATACGCGTGCTGAAAGAGAATTCCTACTTTTGGTATTGCGACAAAGTAGACGAGTCAGCAAATTTCTCCGGTCGTGACTGTCGTTCTTTTTAACATATCCAGACTCTATTATACAAGCGTTGCATAAAAAAACGTGGTCCATAATAACCGCGATGGTTCTCAAGATAACGACAAACCTGATTACATCGGTTGAAATCAATGAGCGAACCGATACTAAGGCCAAAATTGCTCTGCGGTTTCCTCCTTCCAATGCGCAATGTAACGGTAGGAAAGTGCTGCACAGTTTTTAATACAAAAAGGTTTTAAATCAGTTGTAAATGCGCTAAGTATGATGCACAAAAGAAAAACAGAATATAATGTAAGTTAGTTTTGCGTGGAACAGAACGCACCCAATTAAAAACAGTTGGCGGTAGCACGTTACAAACTTCGAGACGACCAACACCTCAGTCTTTAAGTGACCATGATACTATATATCTATATATTCATACGTGAAGCAAAAACTTTGTAACCGTTTTTACGAAAATTGTGCGGACGGAGGAGTATGAAATTTCGCACACTTATAGTTTATATAGAGAAGTTTATCCGAATCTTAATATTTTTTTAAAATTATGCATAAAAGTACATTAAATCAACAAAAACTACACTACACACACTACCATGAATTTGACACACGCATATGTATTTGACACACACGTATTGTTTGTCTTTGATGCAGCCGACTTCTGTCAATGCCAATCCAAACTCACATTCTATCTTTTTAAATTTTTCAATGCTTAGGATGCAATCCGTGCAGCCTAATAAAATTACGGTTGAATTTCGACCACTGGTCGACTACTAGTAATAATAATTATGTAAAATATAACAAGAGGGACTAGATCCATTTTAGCACGGAATTGGTAGTGTCGATCTGTCCCACTCACAATTAATTTGGCTCGCGAGCTCTTGGCAGCCTATAAGATACTAAACGAACCGTTCATAATCTGAAATGAAAAAAGTTTTGTTTCACTACGAGTAGTATATAGAGATGACAAGTAGCGATCAAAGTTGTTCTTACGGACAACTTATTTGAGGGGAACTTAGTTATCGATTTAGAGATAAGCAAGCCAAAACATTGTTAATAACAGTATTTTGTGTATTTAAATTAAAAAGTCAGCGTTAGCTGTTATTTCTAAAATACTAAAAGTAAGTTTTTAGCGTGACAGTTTTATTATTGGAAAAATGATGTAATACGTTATGAGTAGTACAAGGTATTTGAAAAATGAGAACAAATGAGAACACATAGGAAAGTATTAAATAATGTCCGCATTAAAACTAAAATATCATGTCAATAAAAATATTTTTACGCATTTTGTTGCAAATAAATTACGAACAAAATGTTAAAAAAGTGTTTATTTTAAATGCTTTTTTGTTCAAGTTCAGTTGAAGACAATACCAGCTGACATCTTCGATCAACAATACACTGATCGAAGGCTGACATACAAAGTGAACAATATTACAACTAAATAAAAAAAATTACAACTTCAGGTGATTTGCACACTCTATGTTATCTTTACACAAAAAAACTCTACAATACTATTTTTAGGAATTCTGAAAAATTGGGGCTAATTTGATTTACCTTTATCTTGATCTTAGCAGTATTTTTTCTACATATATACACAGAATTATTCCGGGGCTAGTCATAAGAAAAGATTTTTTTCAAGCAGCCTCTTACGCATCTATATTTATACACACAGTAATATAACAAAGGTAAAATTTGTTTGTTTATTAAGTAAGGGGTCATGTCTAGAAACTGAACCGATTCTTAAAAGATCCTTTACAAAAGAAAAGCTACTCTATCCCTGAGTAATAATGAATTGGTCCACTTTATTTCGGAATACTAATATCTCGCACAATCACGCAGTATTGAATTACTAATTTTACTTCCATTTGATATAAGTAAATTAAAACGTGTTTACGTACGTTATAGCTGCCGTAACTAATCTCTGTTATAGTAGCATAATTATTTTATTCGGTTACATAAAAGACTCCTTACGCTGTTATTACCCGTTTAGGAGTACATAAGACTACAAACTGTCAAATTTCCTCATAAGACTTTGAACTTTATATATTCGGCATAAGGTTAAATATTTATTGAAGAAATTTGACAGTTTTGTCTGTGTCTGTACATACCTACATAGCTATAAGCTCTCGTACAAAGTTATACGTTCGGGCACGGAGAATGCTTTCAGAGAAATATCGACTTCTCATTATCGTATCATGTATCGTTGGTTAGCTACTGGGCCCAAAGGTTCTTCAAGTAATTCAATTCAAGTGGTTCCTGTTATAATAAATTGTGTTGGCATTTTGTGTACAAATATGTAAGTATATTGAATATTGTGTTCATCTATGACATGCTCTATTTAGCTGTATCGGCGTGATTCATAGAAAATGGACAAACAAACGAACATTTATCCCTAATATATATATATGTCATATTATATATTACGAAATCGTTCGAGTAAAACCTTTAGTATAAGAACACAGTTCCTTGTAGGGTGTAGACAAACTTTGTAAACTATCACGGTCACTTATTATTATTATTATGTTATTAAATCAGCTATAGCTGTCCCACTCCTGGGCAAAGGCCTTCCCACACTTTTTCTACACCTTCCGGCCCCCTGCAACATTACGCTATTCCTTTATGAACCCATCAAGGTCGTCCCGCAATCTTCGTCTTGGTCTACCTGGTCGCCTTTTCGCATGGTTACTTACATTAGAATAATTATTAGCGGAATTCTTACCATGTTTTATGTTATTTTTAAATTAACACTATAATATTATAATAGAAATAATACATATAAAAACAAACTGCCAAATTTAAAGTCTGTTGTAGGCCTCATAGTCCCTGAAATAATATGATCAGTTTTCATAGTCATATACTCGTAATAGGATAACGCTTGTTCCCCAAAAGGGTAGAAGGAGATAACATATATAATAATAACCTCCACTTGCTACATTCTCGACATACTACACTTTTGTCCACTCGCATTAGTCTCTATCCATAATGCACGCCTGTCTATTCTAGGTACTTTTGGCCCGACCCTTTTTAGGGTTCCGTAGCAAAATGGCAAAAAACGGAACCCTTGTGGATTCGTCATGTCTGTCTGTCTGTCTGTCTGTCTGTCTGTCTGTCTGTCTGTCTGTCTGTCCGTCCGTATGTTACAGCCACTTTTTTCCGAAACTATAAAAACTATACTGTTGAAACTTGGTAAGTAGATGTATTCTGTGAACCGCATTGAGATTTTCACACAAAAAATAGAAATAAAAACAATAAATTTTGGGGGTTCCCCATACTTAGAACTGAAACTCAAAATATTTTTTTCATTAAACCCACGTGTGGGGTATCTATGGATAGGTCTTCAAAAATGATATTTCTAATATATTTTTTTTTAAACTGAATAGTTTACGCAAGAACACTTCCAAAGTTGTAAAATGTGTGTCCCCCCTGTAACTTCTAAAATAAGAGAATGATAAAACTAAAAAAAATATATTCTGTACATTACCATGCAAAGTTAAACCTTTCCTTTCCCGGAACCCTTCGTGCGCGAGTCCGACTCGCACTTGGCCGGTTTTTTTAGAACACTTTTTACATGCATTTTATATAAAAAAGGAGTAACTAATCTATTTACAGTGCGACGTTTCGATACCTTTTCAATTATTCTTTGATGATTATCTGTTTTAGTTATCAATTTTATTTAATTTTTACTATTCAATTTAAAACTTCTTAACGGTGTCTATTTCTGTAATTCTTCGCTAGAGAAGACGTGTTACACGGTAAAAAATAAGACAAATTAACGTCTGACCATATTAAATCACCAACAAGTTACCATTTACTTCGTAACTTTAATTTGATAAGAGAAACTTTAAGACAGTTGACGCTGTTTCATGACGTCTAAAATATGATATGACATTATTCTTGAAATAAGATCTTGCAATAGCATCTTTGATCATTTATAATTTGTCTCTGGTTGGCAATGGACTACAGACAAAAATTTTAATGCCTAACTTCTGTCCGATATTTGCGACTATGCTAACAGTGATAAGGAGTTTCACCAGAGTTCTTCTTGTAACAACATATGTTGTGAGACTTCATTTTAAATTAAATCTACCGTATACAAATATTACTTGAAACTCTCTCAATGCTAAACGCGAAACCTAAGAATATTTTTTAAATAATTAAACAGCAGTTCTTGCAATTCTAACTTTGTTCTATTTTATTATTTTGAAACCTAAATGCATACTTATATGTTGATTTCTATCTATCTTTCATATTCTGTGTAATTTTACCTTATTGTTCCAGCGTTCTTGAAATTATATGTATTCTTTACATAGTAAATAAAGTTTAATTCTAAATTTAAATATTTAGGATAATACTACTTAAAACTTAACTCTCAAAAACTATCTTATACAAATTATAAATAAAAAAATTGCCCAGATCATCCCCATCATGCAGAGTAAGTAAGTACTAAGCTTACCCCAGTAAGCTAGCAGCATAAGGATAATAAGGATAGTTAGTTATGTTCATTAATCTAAACTTAGTTTAAAAAAGCAACTTAATACTGCTACGTCATGAATTTATCTAAGTATAATATAAATAGATTGTGTAATAATAGGGTGAATTTAGTTACTACTAAGAAACAAGTTTGGTGTAGGTATTTACGGGCCAAAAAGGTTGGCAATAACTTACCGGTGTGATAAGTATAATCAGCATTATCATGTATGGACAAGAGCACCAGTTTATATAGCGTCGTAAATAGTTATAGCCTTTGGTAACGTTACCGATCAACATTAAAGGGTAACCACAGATGTTGTTTCACAAGAAAAAATGTTTTTTTTTTCTTTTTTAAAAGCGCGTGGTTTTTTTCGTAACACCCTTACTGGTTGGCTGGAAAATGCCTCCGGGCAATTAAGTTCACCGTTTGCTTTAAAGAAATAAACGGCCTCTAGCGCACAGTCACTCTTAATACAATATAATAAGAGTCAAAGCTAGTAAAAAGTGTATACCTTTTAATGCTAGTGACTATACGTTTCTAAGCTGACTCAGATGAAAGAATAAAAGTAATTCATGCCTACGCAATGCGAGACACATTTTCTTTATAAGGAAATTGCTTCGGCTCACATTACACCAATATTTATTTTCTTATTTTTTACTAAAAATTAAACAATAAAATACATAGGCTTATTGTTTCAAATTAGTTGATGGAAATGACACAAGTGAAAAGCGTCTTTCCAAATAAAATCCGATACTGTTCGATAAGGCACCTACAAATCAGGATGATCCAAAATTTAGTGCTCGAAATTTATTGTACACGAAGGATATGACCCAAATCGGAACGGCTAAGCGGTACGGTAACAACATATTTCAACAGAGAGTCGTGCACGGAAGATAAACACCGCACTGTTGGCCTGTAAAGTACTACTAACTGTATTTCAATTTCTATAACTGTGATTTTTATTTATTTATTTTACAACGGGCAAGCGCCTTCATCTCACCGTATACATGTTTTAAATCATCTTGAAGTCACATTACCAACATGAGAAATGTAGGAAGGATCACACGTATCCTTTTCCTACAACTTGCGGGTCGGCAAGATTAGGACCTCTATTTAGGCAGAGTCCTGCTCCACAAGCTATTTTCGTATCTGGACTCCGCTTCTGCCTTACAGAGGAGTCTTTGCTAACTCTTCTGTAAAAAACAACTCCTTTACTAGTTGTCTAGGGCCTTGATTCTGCTATTTTAAATTGTATCGACAATAGTGCTTTCAGGCCTGACTTTTATATTTACCAGATTAATCATAGAGTCAGGCTGTAATCGAAGGTATCAGCAAATGCAACACGATTCCTGAACGTTGTAAAATCGATTCGTAGAAGATAGGCAACTTCGATAAATTAGTAAGTGCTTGGCCCTCAAGTTTTTTAAAAGAACTTCACTGCCGCATCCTATGTTTGGTAGTACCTAATTAGATTTTCAAGGAATTTATTTACGATCTTGTCGCCGACTCAGGAGCATGTTGACAAGCCGGCATAGGTTTTTATAGTTGGTTAATAGCTTATAACATTATCCTTTACAGCAATTCCGCTAGGGTTGTCGTTTTATTGAACTTGTCATTGCGGAATATGCCTCCATATTGACAGCTCGTTTGACAGTCTTGAAAATGTGATCTGCTTGTAGTTTGTGATGGAAAGTTAATTATGATTTTACAATATTTCTTACGCTGTGGAAGAACTTTGGCTGAGTTTTCTGCCGGTTCTTCTATGAACGAAGTCGCGCCTGTACAGTTACGAACCGTGATACCTTCCATAGAAGCTCGATTGTAATCCAATACAAATACACTTTCAGAATATACAACGCGTGTGTTAAATGTTTTACAATAATATAATATATAAGTCAGTAGAAAGAAAGAAATAACATTTTACAAACTGTTTTTTGAACGATAAAAAGCTGTAATCATTTTGCATTCCTCATCCTCATCCGCATCAGCTCATTTTTATGTCCCTACTGCTGGGACACGAGCCTTCCCTATGGATGGATAGGGAGAACGGGCCATAAACCACCACGCGGGCCCAGTGCGGATTGGTGGTTGTTATCGACCGCTGATGCAGCCGGGACCAACGGCTTTACGTGCCTTCCGAAGCACGGAAGCATTGCACATTGTATTATTTAAATGATTTTTTAGGAATAGCTGCGCGCGCGCCTATGCGTACCTGAAACGTCCTGTCATATGCAGCGAGTGGCTGTCGTGGGGTAACCCTAGCTCTGGCTGATATTATAGAGATTGTGAGCAGGTATTAGTGGTCATTTATATCGCGTTTACAAGTGTTGTGGGAAGTGCACAGCTTTATCGATAAAAGTGATGTATGTTTTTTTTTTTTAAAGCAAACTGTCTAATCATTTGGCCACCAACCTGCCTTTTGGTGAGCGGGATGTGGCCTAAGGTGATACATGCTTAGACAGGAAATGCCTATTCACTCTTGCTTTGAAGAGACCCAGGTCGTAGTGAACAGGGAACACGTGACCAGGTAGCGCATTCCACTCTTTGGCGGTTCGCAAAAGAAAAGAGTTAGCAAAATATGTTGGATAGAGAAATAGCTTCGCGAAGCTCCTGTCATCTTTAAACACATGGCGACCGGGCTATAATCGTTAAAGCTAAGCAACTTTCCCAACAGCGGGTGACTATATTTCAATAAGCAAAAATCTGTAATAACAAATTTTTGCAGTAGGTGTGAACTTAAATGAGTTTAATTTTTGGAATAACTACTTAAACAAACTTTGACCTCTTTACAACGCAATTCTGAAAGCGCACGCCTATCGTATCTCAAATGTCCTGTCAAATGCAGCGAGTGTGGTCACCCTACCTCTGGCTGATATTAAACAGGTCGCGAGCCGGTATTAGTAGTCATTTATATCGCGTTTACAAGTATGTTGTGGGTACAGCTTTATCGATAAAAACGATATATGTTTAAGAGGAAAAGCTTTGCAAAGCCCCTATCTTAAACACATGGCGTTCGGACTATAACCCCCCCCCTTATTAATAAAAATTATTTAAGCATTATTTAGTTAAACATTGTTTTGTCTCTTTTTCTCAAATTCAAAATGACGTTTGTGTGTTGATAAAACAATATTTAACTAAATAATGCTTAAATAGTTTTTTATGAATAAGGGGGTAATTGTTTAAGTTAAGCAACTTTCGCGCAACGTCGTATGACTATATTTCAATAAATCGAGTTCTCGGCTATATTTCAATAAGTTAAATTATTTCGTATTGAGTAAGCATTGTAAATTTTTGGTCGCTTTTGTTGTCGACTCTTGTGAGCAGAGCTCATTAGTGAAACATTAATTGGCTTATTGACTGATGATAATGACTTTCAGTCGCTTATGTAGACGCTTTTAATGCTTTTACAAGAGCAATAGCCATATTTTAAAAATTACTTCGTGTAGGCACTAACTTTGTCACGTTTCTATCTATTCGTTAACTTTTAGCTGAACCACGAACGAAATGTTTAGTTAATGTTATGATAAAAGTTTTCGAAGGTCTTTGGACAAACTTCGAGACACTTTCTATCGTAGGACACTGAAACAGTTTCATTGTAGAAATTGAAAATTTACGTATCATGGTTGAACGAGGTTGAACGAGTTTGAAAGAGAAAATTAAAAAAAGGTGAAATCGCGCTTTTGCTTCATGATGTTTTTCGAGTAATTAACAGCATTACTTAGTTTTTCAATAGTTGGATAGACTACGTTTGTTCACCCATCTGGTTATGACTGCACCTATTGTAGCTTAACTTTTACGATTATTTCGAGGAACGCACGATCGTGCTACAGCTGACCTCTTTGATAAGTGTCACTGTTACCACGAACAATGTTGCTTTTTGTTATATTTCAATTGTAACAAAACCACACTTTCTCTCAAAAGCTTACTTTTCCAATGTTTGAAAGAAGGTCATGTATAAAATAGGCTTAAACAAATGGCTATAGTGTTACTAGAAAGAAAATCGTTACGATCAGATAGCAATATAACCTATTGGGGTTGAGTAAAAGTACAATTACGTATAATTCAAAGATTCCTTACCGCGATCGAAGTACTATCATAACAGCCAATGTCAGCAGCATTGTAGTACGTCAGCGGTTAAAGATAAAATTGCTTCCACGTTCAAAGTTCTCAAAAAGTAAGCGAGATTGAAGCCATGTGCTTTCCGATAAAAAATAACACGAACTATTACTGTGTTCTAATAAAATAGTTACTCAATTGCAATTCTTGTGTAGCAGGCAACAAAATCTGTACACTTAAGTACATTGCCAAAGAAACTAAAGATACTACTTCTCGTAAAGTCATTATGACAGTAGGTACTAAAGTGTTCAGTGACTTTTGTTGATGACTATACCAGATGGCCGAGAATTGAAGATTTTCGTATGAAATTATATTTATTTGGAGAAGAAACATTAAGTTTCTTTCCATCCCATCCGTAAATTATCATGTATAAAACTTTATTTTTACCTATATAACAGTTCCTTGGTAGATTGTATTTTAAAAAGAAGAGCATGTAATTCATTGGTTCATATTTCTATATGATTTACAACAATACAAAAGCATTGAGATAGAGCTTTTATCTCGCAAAGGCGAGGTGCGAACCGACTGTATTTAATAAACAGTTATTTATTGCCCACAGCTATGTGTTCCATCATAAACCCAGTGTTTAATGTTGCTTTTATTTCAAACCGTGATGTATGACTTGAGTGCACGAGATATTTTATAGTGGAATTGTTTATAGTACATTTATGTGACTGGGTTTTAGTTCTATCTCCTTTTAAGTATTTTAGGTTAGGTTAGGTTAAATTAGAACTAAGATATAAATGAATACGTTCAGTTGTTTGAGAATGTTTGAGCAATTAAAATAACGCCATGTAATACCATGTTATTGATCGAAACAAAAACAAAATTTCATAATAGATTATTACAATGAGGTAATATTCAACTTTCATTTTTGGTTATTCCAGCCACAATACGTTATTATCACAAGCGAGCCTGTAAAATTATAACCGGTGGCGGTGAGTACGAAACAGACCTTTATGCACGAGTACATACAGTTTAAACACCCGTCAGAGTAAAGTTCAAAATTGGAGTTCGCTTCATGAAAGCTGCGCTTTGTTCAGCATGTGGGGCGGTCGCGATAGCCAGATGGCATCTATAACGCGTTTAGGGACGAAACAAATAAAGGTCTACCGGGAAAATGTATAAAGCCTTGCTACTGAAATTTTAAAGCCATTAACCGGACGAATTAAGTAACTTGTTACAGCATTTGTGGTCTAGTGGTTAAATTAATGGTATTAGAGCTAGTCGTACCGGGTTTAATTCCCATGGATACATGCTTGTACTCGGTTTGGTTGGTGATAAAGCTCGGTTTAAGTCACATCTGGTTAGCTACCGTCATCTTAATCTAAATATGTCACTATATAGCCAGTTTCCTAGTTTTTGTTTTTATGCCTTATAAGACAGCTCTTGACCTCAATCTCGCCTGATGGTGAGCGTAGATGAGGTCTACGATGGAGCGAGCTGCCCCAGAAGATGTCTATTAACTCTCGCCTCGAAGAAATTCAGGTTATAAGTTTTTGGGAACACAGACGATGGCAGAGAATTCCACTCCTTGCCAGTGTGTAGTAAAAATGTTGACATGAAGCGCTTAGTGCGACATAGTGGAATTTCTACTAGGTGGGGATGATATCCTGCAGTACGTCTGGAGGTTCGGTGGTAAAAGGGCGATGGTGGTATGAGCTCGAAAAGCTCCCCGGCACTCTCCGTGGTAAATTCGGTAAAAGACACACAGGCAGGCGACACGACGCCAAGCCTTATAGCTCTGCGTTCCACCGAGTCGAGTGCGGCCAACTGGTATTTGGCAGATATAAAAGCGGTGGCGTCCCAAAGGTGACTGCAGTATTCCATGCACGATCGGACTTGAGCCTTGCACAGGCTAAGGATCTGCTCTGGTGTGAAATACTGCCGCAACTTGTTCAGGATGCCCAGCTTTTTTGCTGCAGTCTGAGTTTTGGACTGTGGTTATAGATTCCGGGTGCGCTTCCACTTTCGGCCTTTTGGTTTATATAGAGCTTTATTGATCAATTTATTAGTGATTTCTTTAAGTAATTCGAATAGCTTAGCTTAGCTAACTTAATCACCAATTACTTATTCGGTAATACGACAATGTACCCTAGAATTACAAAGAAGTTCCACTACTTCGTGTTTGAGCTCGTTGATTGTATGTCCACCCCACTTCTACCCACCCCACTTCTAACCATTCCACTTCTGCTGTGGTAAGTAATTCCAATTTCTCGTATTACCATATCTTCTGTAGTGTAATTGAGTTGTAGACGACAATGTTTCGCTGTTTTTATTGTTTCGTGATTGAACATTGTAAAAGATTTTGCTTTTAAAAACATTTCTCTTAGTACATTGTTTGTATGGGATTGTTTAACTTGGGTGTGTTTACTTAAATAAGTGTTGTCATGTCGCTTGTTATTTACTGGCAAGTCTTTATATATGTTTGTAAAAATAGGTAAGTGATAAAAATCTTAACTGAAACTTTACATACTATTACTTTACATACGATTTTTTTTAAATATACGAGTATTTAAATTTTCATTCTGTTCTAACAATCATAATTAAATAAGACATTCAGAGTGATATTCTTTTTTAAATTCATTCCATTACATTCTATATATTTAAGAACTGTAATTAGGTTTACATATATAGGTGACACTGTAAGTTCTTTGTCTTAAACATTTAAATGTTGTTGTGTCTTGGTATTCAGAAATGGTTTAAAAAAAACAAAATTGAATCTTTTTTTATTTATATTCTAAAAAATCCGAACGGCATATAATCTGTAACCATTTGTTTAAAGTGGCCGTGCAAGTTAATATTCAATCATATAGCGACGTTGGCCTGATTTATGCAGACGGAGATCACAAGATTAGGTATCGGTGATCGCGATGTGACGGCATCCGTGACCTGCTGGAAGTGAGGGAAAATTGCTTTGCTCTCGCCTGGAGCAGCATTGATATTATACACTTTTAAACATTCGCGTTCCATTATAAACAAATTATGTATTATTGGGCTTAGCGCAAACTAATAAGTATAGTCAGTCCCAGACTAAGGACTGATTAACTTGGTTGAAATGTCATGTATAAAAAAGGTACGCCTATGATACCTATCATGGATTAATAATATATTATTAGTCTATGTCTATACCTACTAATTATAACCCGTTAATCCCCGTTAATCCCCGTTAAATATATTTAGCATTAAAATATTGTAAAAAAAATAAGTTAACCTTTTGTAATGAATTAAATAAGTATAAATATTTCTATTCAGACATCTATAGATTCGTTGGTTACTTTTAAAAACATCATCTATTGTTTGTTTTTTTTCTATAACGGCAAAAGCATGGCGACTTTGCAAAAGCATCATCATTTTATTCCAAACTAGCGGCCCGCCCCGGCTTCGCACGGGTGTACTTTTATTTTTAAACATTTTTTTAATGTAACCTATGTTACTTAGCGCTAATGTAGCATTCTAATGGTGAAAGAATTTTTTTAATCGGTCCAGTAGCTTTTGAGTTTATTCGTTGCAAACCTACATACAAAAATACAAAGCTTTCCTCTTTATAATATTAGTATAGAAGTATAGATAATATTATATTGTTAGTATGATATAACCAGGACCGTAGGTTGTACGTGGCCTAGACTAGAACAGGATCGAGGCGAATGGCTTATGCAAAGAGAGGCCTATGCCCAGCAGTGGGTTAAGAGGGGCTGATGATGATGATGATGATGATGATGATGATGATGATGATGATGATGATGATGATGATTATGATGATGATGATGATGATGATGATGATGATGATGATGATGATGATGATGATGATGATGATGATGATGATGATGATGATGATGATGATTATGATGATGATGATGATGATGATGATGATGATGATGATGATGATGATGATGATGATGATGATGATGATGATGATGATATTGTTAGTGAAGTAAACGTTTACGTTAAGTTTTGGTAATGGATACTACGAGTATAGTTTTGGGTATTTTTTTTTGTTTTTTTTTTTCACATTTGATCCCGAAGACAAGAAAGGCAATAACATTACAACATAAATAATTGGAAAGGCTACGTAACAAATTCAAACTTTAAACAAATTGTCTATAAGATTTATAAACAAGACCCTAGTCATTAAATTTTTCTATCACGATCTTTCTAGTACGATCAGCATTCTCATTTAAATTTTTGTTGATTTAAAATTTTGTTGATTTAAAAAAGGCATTATTATGAAAATTTCTAGTCATTACGGTTAGGTTGGGTAGACCACAAAGTTAGCATCAGCGTAGGAAACGAGAATTCAAAATGCATTTTAACGCATATTGTATTATAATCTGTGCTGCTAAAAAAACTATAAAATTAAAATTTTCTCTATAGAAAGGACTCAAATTAGTAGGTATTAGTTTTTTATTAAACATCCCACTGTTGGGCTTGGGTCTTCACACATAAACAATAAAGTTCAGGTAATCCATAACAAACTGCTTTCTAATGAGTTTTAATTATTGTCTTACTCGTATTATGACCACAACCGGGCATAACGGCTTCGGTTTTACGTACCTTCCGAAGCAGATAAGAGATATTAATTATAATCTGGACACCTAACAGCTAACCCGTCATGGCAAAAGTTGCTTAACTTGCAAGATCGCACCTCGAACGCCTAAAGTGCGCCATCGAGTTAACTTAATACGAGTACTTTAATATTTATTTTTTTATATTCTACTTGTAGAAAGGGAGAACCATCAATCATTAATATTCATTACGACTGAAACAGTTTTCATGTATAATATTAAATTTGTTTGCTCCTTTTTATAAAAGCAAAATAAATATTAATCTGTAACTTTGCTTTTAGTTACTCATTAGAGTTACTTATGAAAGCTTATGGTATTGCTGAATTATTATTGACATTTTGTTTGATTAATATTGACATTTTGTTTGCAAAAAACTTGAAGAGTCATGATTTGGTATTCGCGTGAACGTAAAAAATTACTATCATTATTTTATTTAAAGTTTACAGTACAGTAATTCAATATGTATTTCGCACAAGAGACAAAGGTTCCCTTTTCTCGAATCGAATAATGAATGTGTTATTTGATCGCGCATTTCGATGAGCACTCTTGTGTTTACAAAAGCTGATAATGTCTGCCCATTTATATAGTTCATACACTTTCTACTTAACTAACTCACTTTACTCTCAAACAAAACGCTGCCTGCCTTCACGATACTAGCCGTAACTGGTGAGCAAAGTTTATAACTCATAACCCCGCTTCACAGAAGGACCGAAGACGAGGTTTTAATCAAGTCCCAACACGACTTGTCTGCCGGAGATTAATCTGGAACTAATATTAACGGAGTATAGCGCCTCGGAACCAATTTACGGGTGTAGTTACTTTTCCAGAAATCCAACGTTTGAACCTTGTTTGAAAACACGAAGCGAACGTTTAAGATAATATAATTGTACTGTTAGTGTGGTTGCTGAATGTTTGATAAGGTTTCCGTTTTAATTAAGTTTAGTGGTAAAGAAGGCTTGCAATATAATTTTTTACCAAATTATATAATTTGGTTAGAAATAATATAATTGGGCGATGAAAATTATAAATATTTTTAACACTTGTAAACCCAGTTAAATAATTTTCGATTTATTAGTATTGTTTTAAATATATTTGGTATATACGTTTTTGTAAAAGTTTCGGAGTAAATTTTAATTGCTTTCATATTAATAACTATATTAATGGACATTATAGCATACTTTAGGTTAAAATCGACGACAACTTACCCTATCTCACATAGTTTTGAACTTCTCCATATTGACCTGTTTGGATTAGACACCCTTTAAAGTAATATATATATAATACTAGCCGTCACCCGCCCGCTTCGCCGTGCCAAAATAATAGATCAATGAATGCTAAATAAAATAATTATTAGGTTTACCAACATCATATATAGCCTATCATTTGCACAATCTCATGTTCTTACTACATACAAATTTTCATCAAGATCGGTCAAGCCGTTCTTGAGTTATAAGCGGACATACATACAGACAGACAGACAGACAGACAGACAAAAATTTCAAAAATCGTAGAATTGGTGTCAGTGATTCATAAAACGAATATTTATCCCAAAACTTGTCAGAAAAATTGCATGTACCTACAGACAGAGCCTACAGATTTATATAGTTGTGTAGAAATAGATATAGATATCATCATCATTATCATCATCATCATCATCATCTCAGCCAAAAGTCGTCCACTGCTGGACAAAGACCTCCCCCAAGGATCTCCACAACGACCGGTTTTGTGCTGCTCGATATTGAGAAATAATAATATTATTTCATCATTGTACAAAGTGACAATATCTCGCTTAATTCACTATGACCTAGATAATCCCACTTTCCCAAAGTTGAAGTATATTTATAGCGGGCGAACTCCAAACTATTCTGGTCTCGAAGATTGATCTGAAACTATTAAGTAGGAGCTTTCTGCAAAGCATAAGTTAATTATATCTTCCGAACATGAAGTTCTATAAGACCGTTTTAATATTTGTTTGTCTTGCCTTCCTAAGATAGGCATTGAGGTGATTATCAGAGGGGCACTTTATTTGCAACAAATATAGAAAAGCTGAAGAAGAGTAGTTACTTCCGATGTGATGCTGGGGTCTTCTAATGATACAAATCACTTTTATATAGTAGCGATCAGACGAAATTATAATAGATAATTATATACAGTGTATTATACTTACTATGATAATTAGAAACAAACAATTTTTTTATTAATTCTATTATTTGAAATAATAAGCATGTAATATTTGCAGTGCCCTTGCAGGGTTCTTGTATACAATGTTTAGTTTTAAGATCTATTGTACCTACACCAAGAATTTTAATT
Organism: Eudonia mercurella; assembly: GCA_963082485.1. Taxonomy (NCBI): domain Eukaryota; kingdom Metazoa; phylum Arthropoda; class Insecta; order Lepidoptera; family Crambidae; genus Eudonia; species Eudonia mercurella. The sequence continues at coordinate 4,002,144 of OY720034.1, read as the reverse complement.
TGAATTTGATAATTAATATAAAACGTGGTTTGCTTTACAAACACTTATTCATCTTATACAAGAGCCACGCTCTTATCTTGAAGCATTTTCCATTCATCTTCGAGTATAAACTCGTACTTGGGATATCCCAAGCTTATTCCTTTTCTTCTTTTTTTAATTTAGTTGATGGCTTCGTGCGATTAGCACATTTAGCCAGTGTCAAAGTAATTTTTCTAACAAGTAATACATAAATAAACAATTTTTTTTTTCTGTATGACGATGGTGAATGATAATAGAAATGAGAAGTCAGAAATGATATACCAACCAAACCAACCCCTCGAGTATCTCAGTAAAGATGTTGGGGCTTTACTAAGTCCTCGGGCGGACTTTTTGAGATGAAAAATGACGTTGCACTGTTTTGTTTCATTTGCCAACACTCATGCACACTCACGAACACTTAACGGTTAATAATCCACCATTATTTCACATTAATATTCGATACACAAATTTTCGAAAATAAAAAGAAACCGCAGACATGACTCTTCACTTTCCCTCCAAGAAGCCCTTTTCTTCTTAATAAGACACGAAGTTCGCGTTTTTTTCCCTATAAGCTTATAGGGGTCTAAGCAAGAGCAAGAGCAAGAAGAGCTCTTCTTGCTCTTCCCCTTCCATTACAAAAAGTATATAAGTAATATAAAAGTTTACAATGCAATAATAATGCATTAATGCATCAGTATGTTTTATTCGAGGAGCTCAGTGGCGCAGTGGTTAACGCGCCCGGTCTACTATTGCTGAAGTTATTAATCAACATTCGCAAAGGCCGGTCATCGGATGGGTGCCCAAAAATGTATAATCTCAAGCTCCGTGCTTCGGAAGGGAAGTTAAAAAGCGTGGTGGTTTAAGGCCCATTCTCCCTGGCCATCCATAGGGAAGGCTCGTGTCCCAGCAGTGGGGACGTAAAATTAGCTGATGATGATGATGATTATGTTTTCTTGAATATCACAGCTGTTTTTTAGTATTCGTTTGACATCTATATCGTTCTCAACCAAAGTGTCTGAGTAACGATGCATCATTTACGTATAATATAGTAATACGTGCCCGAAAGTGAAGCTCACGCCTGATTTAATGGGAACGTTTAAATTACAAGCAATAAAGCTATTTCACTTGAACTTCCATCTAACGCAGTAAACCGTCTTGTTATAACTTTGTTCATCGCACTCATTTTCATATTCGTAATAATATTGTTACTTTATTACGTCGGATAAACTGATTAATCGCATATTTATGTTGATGATACGCATCGGATTTGTGGTCAGTAAAAGAGGTATATAACTAATTGAATCGAAAGAGCATAGTGATGTAGCTCTATGTGTTTGGGAATCACACAAATTTAATATTATAAATGCGAAAGTTTGTATGTACCTATGTGTGTAGGTATATTTGTTGCTTCTTCACTCTGCAACGGATAGATGGATTTGGATGAACATCGGCATACAGATAGTTTATAACCTGGATTAACACATAGGATACTTTTTATCCCGATATTCCCACGGGAACGGGAACCACACGGGTGAAACTGCGGGAGGCCGCTAGTTGATCATATACATAACATTTTATTTAAATGTCTTTAAAATAGGAATCATTTTAGGTGGTGGCAACAAAAATAATAGAAGTGACTTCTGGATGCGGAAAGGCCGATGCCAACATAGCCATTACTTTGCGCCTCTCTAGTTCAGTGGCAAAGCGCTTGGCCCCAATCCTGAAGGTCCTGGGATCAATTCCAAGGACAGGCAAAGCTGTTTCAGATTTATTCGGTGCATAAACCGTGTTTGTGATCACAAACCCACATTTAGCCGTCGATTTCAATGATGGAGGCCTTTGCCCAGCAGTGGGACTGTCATAGGCTATATAAGGTCACATTTTAGCAACTGCCAATATTTTGACAAAACATCTAATTATATCAGAAAAGTAAGGCTCTAGCATTTAAAAAAAATTCAGGCTAGTTTTTTTTTACTTTTCCTGACACAAAAATTGTAATATTTTTAAGAGCGGCCTCTCTGTCGGCTCTTATGAATGAAACTAGGGGCACGTGTAAACGGTGAAGGCATTGCGGCTTCTCTGTTTCGGCTCCTTTGAATTGAAACTACCGAAAGTGTTTTATTTTTTATTTTAATCGAAATGTCTTTTGACGTTTTTCTTGAAAACTAGCGTATAAAAATTTAAGGTTATTTCATAAAAATAGTTTATATATGTTGTTGAATTTATCCTCAAAATATTTGCAGTTGATAAAATGTGACCTTATATACTATAATGTTTGCATGCATGCATATAGGTAGGCTATACATTTAAATAGGTTTGAGATTCATTATTATGACAGCCGTCGTTACTGATTAAGAAGAGTGGCAGAATAGGGTCGTTTGTAAGATCAATAGGTCAAAGTGTATTGTGATTGTGAGAGAAAAACCTCTGTAGGCCCCACTAAGATAAGATAAGATAAATTGAAAAAAGACAAAGTGTTGAGAAAAAATCCACGAGCGGGATTCGAACCCGCACCCCATGACATGCCGGGTCAGGTGCACTACCAACTATGCTATCGTGGCTCAATCCAACTCGCCGAAATTAATCAACACTATCCACTCTTACTCTGTAAGCCAAAGGAGCCCTATTCAATGTCGACAACTACGTCATCAACATCCGATCTTAATATTTTTATAAATATTGAATTAGGCAAGCTATATTTATGATTATTTACATATAATTTTACGCAAATATTGTTGCGAACAAATTACAAATTGAAAAAAGACAGTGTTTTAAAAATTCCACGAGCGGGATTCGGATTAGAAGATAGGATGTACGGATATATGTCAATAGTCGTTTGCTTGCACCTACCTCCCACTTTAGCATAGTAAGCTTTGGCCATTCCCATATATCCATGCGAGAAGTAGAAAGGCCAGTATCATAAAAAGTTCATCTCTTCGGAAACAGTATTGTCGTGAAATTTGACATACAAATGGCGGTGACGTCAAGCGATTGTGGTTGCTGTGAGCGGAGGTGACTGTGCCAACGAACTGGCCCACAGTTCACTCCATACAAGGTTATATCCGGAACAGTAGTTTTGTCAAAGTTTAAGTGACTATTGTCATACAAGACGCTCGTATGTTATTAACTTCTTAACTTTGAAACATGATTTTAAGTCAATTCATTTCAATTAGTTCAGTCATTAAATATTAATCCATGTGTTTTAGGATCTTGCTAATGCATTAAGAAATACTTAGGCTGTGGTATACTGAAAATATATGACAACACGGAGACTAAAAAAAAAACTCAATTTAAAACAGAAAAAAAACCAATGTATATTTATATACAAAGTCATGCAAATGTTGTTGCGTACAATTTACACCCCATGGGCTGTGGGTTTGAATCCCACCCGTGGAACTTTTTGGCAACACTTTTTCCAAAATACATAAAAACGTTTAACATTATAAAGGCTACTCTAAAAAGTATGCAATACATGCCGTTCATAAAATATAGAAGTGTAGAAATTTTCTAATAATTAAAAAATATGGTCTACAATAGTAACTTAATTTTTTCATCACTATTTAAACTAGCAACGTAATACGAGCACAATTGCGCCATTAATCATGACTGGGCGTGGTAATTACCGCCCCGCTAAAATAAATTAAAACAATTTAACAGCTACTTAAATCAGACGATGGCTCGTAAAATTAACGAAGACGGGAAGGAAATTGCCGAGATCGGACACCGTAGAGTTTAAGCACCTTTTAGTCGAAGGTGTGGTACCTTTAAGGTTGTATAATAGAAAACATTTTGCAAATGCTTATTTATTTGTTTAAATAGGATGTCCAAAAAGACGAAGTAAAAATTGTAATTTACTACATTCATCCTCAAAAACTAAACTAAATGTTTTAAATAGTATAAGATCGAGCCATTTTTTATGTCCCGGACAATCTTCCCCTGGTTCCTGGGCACCCAGGACTAAAACAACTCACTAAACTTCTTATATTTATTGAGAAACACACCAACTCGCTACTACATCGTCTTTTATTTTCCTATATAATAACTAGCTGTGCCCTGCGGTTTCACCCGCGTTAAGCTCCACTTCTATTAGTCATAGCGTGATGTAATACATATAACCTATAGCCTTCCTCAATAAATGGACTATTCAACACAAAAATAATTTTTCAATTCGAACCAGTAGTTCCTGAGATTAGCGCGTTCAAACAAACAAACAAACAAACAAACAAACAAACAAACAAACTCTTCAGCTTTATAATATTAGTATAGATACTGTCTTACTTCCATCATAGACAGCAAAAAGACACATCGGTACAAAGAGGCTCGAACATATTGTTCTGTTATGAACATATTGAGTGTCCAGAATGATACATCCTTTATTTTTGCAAGTGTCAAGAATTTGAGACATGACATTACAAGTCATCAGGCGGCAATATTCTAAATTGATGGAGTGACTGCGTACTTCAAATCAGCCAGTGTCAGTACCATTATGGACATAGGTCTTTCGCAAGGCATGTCACAGCCCGATCTTCAGCTCTCCTTATCCAACTGCGTTTCGCTTCGCTTCACCTAGCCAGAAGGAGTCCAACACTACAATAGTTACTGTTCTACTCCATTCCAAAACACGTCGACTCCAGCGGTCATCAGCTATGCTTTTTTTTTGATAGAGTATGCTGATAGCGTCAAACGGCATTTTTATCGTCACGGACTAATTTGAGGGCGACGAGAAACTTTAAGGGTTCCTCAAGCTGTGTGAATGAAGCACAGTCAGAGGTTTCATAGAGGGAATTGCATCTCGCGCTAGTGCGAGCCCCCCTCTTTACTAGATTCTCCGAGGGGTTCGGATTGGAGTCATGCGGCTGCTACTTCAGTGCACTCGTATATTATCTCAATATCAGCAAAGCCTGGAATTCGACGTAACAATTTGACAAGTGATGTCGGTCTTAATTCCGCTGCGCGTATCGGTGGCCTTTTAACAATATTCGCTGAGTCCTAATGTCAAATCATAATCTATCAACACACTATTGAGATGTTATTGAATTAGCAATCTCGTGGCCCGCTTATAAACACTATACAAATATAACTTGTACTGTGTCACGGTGCTCTCTAACGGCATCCCTTTGCACTCCTGCGTATTGTGGTTTGAGAACGCGTCTGTCTGTCTCAAGTTTACCCATTCATTTATGTCCTCGACTCAGCTTTACGTACCGTTAATGAGTCGCAGTGGCATACACTAGAAATGTGAGTCATATCTTCCGTGTCACCATAAGGGTCTCGTGAAATGAAACAAATTAACTGCAGTAAAATCTTTGAGAGCCTTTATGCATAGAAAGCTTAATAAAAAGGTATATTGGTTTGAATAAAATTGTAGCTTCGAAGTTAGTTTGGGGTATCAAATGTATAAACGCTTTTAAAGCAATCATGAGTAAGATAAATATTTTGTCTTAAAACAAAGGTTGTCTGGAGGAGATCCTTAAAATCAATAAGACCGCCTTTGCCCATACCGGCTTTAAGATTTTGTGTAACTGTTTTTTTTCATCTGTGTGTGAAAAATAAAGTGTAGGGAAGCTTGTGGTACATCACGTCGGGGTCACCACTGTAAAGAAGCCTGGCGGTAGGTAGAAAGCCACATTGAGGAAGGCCAAAGGGAAGATCTTCCTCCGAGCTGGGTGGTATAGCTCGGGGACCGAGGTCCAACGGATGTTAGTTGGAGGTAGGTGCTTTATATAGCGAAGGAGACGGTGAAACTTCCCTACAAAAGTATTTATCTATCTATTGTTCTCGTGTCCGTCCCTTCATCGTCAATTGTATAAAACTTTACACTATCAACGAAAAACTTATCTTAAAATATATTTTTGTCGTCATCGCACTTTTCACTAAAAGTTTAAAGTTCTAAAATGTTATCGCATGTCCGTTAAAAAAGATACGTTTTATTAACCTTATCAAGTTAGTCTCTCTCATCCATCTATGCCACCAAGAATTCAATTCTAAAATTGTAAAGTTACGTGAACACTACACATTGAATTAAAACCACTTTTACAGATCTACTCGCGTTTATTTCAAAGGTCCGACGTGTGGTAACCCTGCCTCTGCTGACGATGGCTGTGTAATTATACTTTTTCCGCAAAAAGCTCTAGGCGGCGCGGTTCGTCGACCCTCGCGCGGGACACCGGTGCCGTTAGATGTCCCAACTTTAAGCTGGACACAGCATTCGAGCAAAGTAATTAAACAATTAGAAGCTAGTTGGCGTTGCGGCTAGCGATCGTGTAAATGAAGCTACTTTAACAATGTCCAGTCGTTTGATGGGTGACCAAAATTGCATGTTAAGCCTTTCTTGTCGTTAGATGATAATTTTTGAAACTCATCAATCCGCATTGGTCAAGCGTGGGTGGTGACTCGATTTCTCCCTAAGCCCAAAACGGTGAGACGTTTGTAGGCTGATGATGGTCTGCAGGGTGATCTGCAGGTCGACTTTGACATAGAGGTAGACAAAAGAAGAGATTGCTTGATTTGTATAGCTATTGTCGAAATTGCTACAATAAACTAGAATAGTTCATGGGCATAAAGAATAAGGGTTATGTGTAATCAATAGGGTTAATGACTATAGAATTTGGATATAATCATTAGCTCAGATAAGATTTTATAGTAAACAAATAGGTAGCTATAATTTCTTCTTAGTATCTACCATTTATTATTAATCCTAACGCTCGCATATAGCTCTAATATTATTTCAAAAAACAATAAAAAAGTCATAATAAAAACAATAGCAATGTGAAATGGTTTTCATTCCTGAGTTTCCTTTAAGTAAATATTGCACGTTGAACGTTGTATTTTCTTAAATAAATTAAAATCCCACCATTTGCATAATGCTAACTGTGGCAAAACAAACAATGCCAATGGGTAAATATACAAGTATGATTCATACTTGTATATTTTCTCTCTCAATTTGTTGATATGAGTAATTTTTTATGCAATAAACTTTTAATTTAGTAAGTCTAATAATCGTAAAAAGTCAGTGTAAATAGAAAATATTTTGACATTCTTCAACAAAAACGCCGCACAAAAAAGTCGGAGTAAATGTGACCGACTCTCGACTTACCTATGTAGCAGCGAAGTATAGAACATAAGCGCTAATGCAATTAATAAGGGAGGTAGAAAGGTGATATCGGTCACCGTTCTACCTACCAAAGTCAGTGAAAAGGCTTTAATGGAGTGACTGCAACCGACAAAAGTTGGCGATAGTCGGTCATAAAATATCAGTATAGAACCTCCTCCTTTCTGAAGTCGGTTAAAAAGCCGTCGTTAGCGCTCCGCTGTAATCAAATGTTTGTCTATTATTATTAATAATTTATTTTAGATAATTACAATCCATTTCATATGAATACAATATTGTGTTAAGACTATTTTAGTTTTAAAATAAAATATTAATAAATAAGGTGCAGTCTTACTGTAATGTAATCTTAATCTTAATGTAAAGATCTTACATACTGTGGCACTGGCCCATGTAGTGACTGCCAGTGTTTTATAAAGGGCCATCTGTGCGCTCTGCGACCACCCGATCCGATCCGAACCCTTCGGAGAATCTAGTGGGGCACCGGGGACGCGCACTAGTGCGCGATGCCGTTCCCTTTAAAAAAACCTCCGAAGGTGATTCGTTTCACACGGCGAGGAACGTAAAGGGTACCTTACGTTCCTCGCCGCCCCCAAAAAAGCCCGGTGAAGCTGAAAATGCCGTCTGAGGCAATCAGCAATCTCTCTCCAATAAAAAAAGTCTGCGACCACGGTCAAGAGGCTGTGCTTGATATACATAATATGTATATCAATATATATTTTATATAACATTTCTTTGTGATTTGCGCTTTGCATATTATGTGCTTCATAACTTCTGATGTTTTCTAACTCTATACGCGTATAACGGATGTAAATTTACGAAGGTAAATAATAAAAAGAAATATGCTTGTATAATTTTAATCAACCGTACTGTATTTTTACACCAACCTTGTTTATACAATTTTGGACACGATTAATAGCAATATAAATTTCGAATTAACAATTGCAATTAAAATAATGTTGAAGTCCTGTTTACAACTTTTACCAGACAATAGCACTAAATTCTCGAGTGCAGTAATAAAAAGCTGTTCTATGAAAACACGCCGCCATGTCTCGCTATTAAAACGGAATGTGTCAATTGTTTTACAGGTCAATGCATGCTCAAATACATATGCGTGGTTTATGGGCATGGGAACTGAACGGGTAACTGTGTCCAACTCATGCGCAGGGTTGTGGGACGTGACATAGAATTTTCATAATTATAACTAAAGGTGTACTAAAATTACACATTTTATTGGGACGTCTGATCAAAACGCTGGGAAAATAACAGAATGACAATACATATAAGGTGTTTGATAAAGGGTATCACATCCTTAAAGGATTGAAATAAGCACATTGAACATCCCTTTGATAATGTATACGATTGTATTTCTTTACGCTTTGTGTATCTCAAATTCTCAATTTATTTGTAAGAAAGCGTAAATCTTTATTCAAAGATGCTTTACGCATTTAAAGGTAACAAAGAAACCTTATTTCTCATATTGTTATAGTAGTAGAAACTTTCGGGGCCGTGCGAAAAAAGTAAATCAGATGGAATAATAAAGTCACCTATTTTAGGCTGGAACTAAGTCACAGTCACCAGTTCCGCGTGTGCAATGTTCATTATAATTAATTTGTTTGTTTCCCACAACTATAATTATGTGCAATGTAGATAATAGTTTATTGCATGTCGCACGAATGGCTAGGTTTGTAGTAGGTTCACATCGAAAATTGTATGTACGAGCGAAAACGTAGCGTAGCGTTAAACTTATTAGCAATTCAACCGCCTAATCTGTGTTGATGAAGTTTTTAAAACACTTGGAAATCTACAAAAACAGTTGTAATATAATATCACAAGTTACAGTACTAAATACCTATTAATTAAAATATGTTTGACGGGGTTTAACGCACAATGCTTAGAATAGGATTAATAGCCACTGTCAAACTTTGACAGTGTCTGATGATTAAGAGGAAATACTAAGGTCGACTGATTATATGAAGAGTAGACAAAAGCAACGTTTCGTAGTCCTCTGATTCCTCCTCCAAAACTGGATTGATTTAATTACTTTTTTCATTAAAAATTAAAGAAAGGCTTTGGCTGTGTCCCTATGTTTTGCTTTTTTTTATATAATATCGTCAAATTTGTTTTCTGGATGTCTGATCACAGCAAAAATCTGGGCAATTTTTAAGGTTTTTAAAGGTTCATATCTTTTTTAATAATTAATTTATGAAAAAAAGCAAAACATAGGGACACAGCCAAAGCCTTCTCTGATTTTTAATGAAAAAAGTAAATTAATCGGTCCAGTTTTGGAGGAGGAATCAGGGGACTACGAAACGTTGATTTTGTCTACTTTTCATATAATCAGTCGACCTTAGTATTTAATCTTAAGGCAAGAATAAACTTGAGTTTATTACGTTTCGATATCTCCTTTCTTTCCACCAATTTCAATTTGTACTAATGGTACTTCCGCTAACAATCGAAGTCAAAACCACTGGGTCTAAGACCGTCGACGGTACAACCATTTAACCAGAAATAATGGTTAAGAAAGGGTTTAACTATTAAAGTCATCTGCAAAGGCCTGTGCGTTATTATCTGTCATATCATATAATACTTTATACGGGCCATTACACTGCGTCATTTCAAAATCATAAAAGAGAGCGGAGTTCGTAACGTTCACAAACTTGCTGAGTAAGTTAGGCTGACTTATGTGTTGCTAGGGTTGCTACCATCCTGCAAGGTCACGCGCGACATGTCACAAAGTAACAATCGATGAATTTAAGAAAATATCAACACTGGTGTTTTTTTTTTGGAGAAAGTTTGTTTATTGCGTCAAGCGGCATTTTTAATGTCACCGGACTTTTTTGGGGCGGCGAGAAACTTTAAAGGTTCTTCAAGCCGTGTGAAACACCGTCAGAGGTTTTCTTGAGGCAATGGCATCACGCACTAGTGCGTATCGTGTCCCCGTTCCCTAGTAGATTCTTCGAAGGGTTCGTATCGGATCGGGAGCGATACAACCTGCGGGCGCCGCTAAAGGCTAAAAACACTGGTGACGTCGTCGTCGTTCGAGCTTGAGATAGTTTGGTTTCATTTAAAGTTACCAAGCAAAATATATAAGGTCACATTTTATCAACTGTAAATATTTTGAGGATAAATTCAACAACATATATAAACTATTTTTATGAAAAAACCTTAAATTTTGATACGCTAGTTTTCAAGAAAAACGCCAAAAGACATTTCGATTAAAAAGAAAAATAAAGCACTTTCGGTAGTTTCAATTCACAGGAGCCGAAACAGAGAGGCCACAATGCCTTCATCGCTTACACATGCCCCTAGTTTCATTCAAAAGAGCCGACAGAGAGGCCGCTCTTTATAATATTACAATTTTTGTGTCAGGAAAAGTAAAAAAAAAACTAGACTGAATTTTTTTTAAATGCTAGGGCCTTATTTCTCTGATATAATTAGATGTTCTGTCAAAATATTTGCAGTTTAGAAAAAGTGATCTTATATTTATAGTATTTTCTAAAGTTCAGTCAGTACTTTTTTAAGGTATAAAGGCATTAAGTTATTTATGAAGTGAAATAGAAAACCACTCAATTCAATTCGACTTAAAAACGTGGCGTTGTTACTGCGGCCATAATAATATTAATTGTTTCTTCAAAAAACTTAACGAAGTTCGCGGCAGTAAGTAGGAATATCATGTTACCTATCGAATTTTCCAGCGCTTTAACGTTAGGGGTCTTACAAATAAACAAAGAATAAGCTCCGAATAGTAGACGTTTACATGACAGGAACAAAACACGGAATAACTATTCGGACCTTGTTCTTTGTTTATTTGTAAGGGGCTTTATGTGTATAAACTGCTTTTGTTTTTAATTAATCTGTGGCTATTTACATGACATGACAGAGAAATCCGATAGCAGGCAAGTTATGTTAAGTTAAGTTATTCGCAATCTTTCGTTATGATCAGCGGATAAGTGACCAAATTAAAATATTTCTCCTCCGTGCTTTGGAAGGCATGATACAGTCCCGGTTCTTATCGTAAGATGGCAGCCGTTAAATCCTATTTTTTTTAAATGTCTTACGGGCATCCTCCCCTACCTGATGTTAAATGATTCTCTAATCTCACCTGATGTTAAATGATGATAAAGCCAATGTTAGAAACGCACTTTACCCGGAATTCTCAATTACTGAGGCACTGGCTATCTTATCTCTAGCTGCCGGAACATAAAAATGCTACAAACATTAATGCTATGACAACTTTTTAGATAAGACCTTGGTAGTTAGCCTGGCGGACAAACAAGCCCTACCACCAACAAAACCGAGTACCTACCTACACAAACATGTACTCCACGCTAGGAACCGAACCCAGAACCTCTGGGTCTACGACCGGTCGGTGGTCTTAACTATTATATCACGGAGGCGGTTGTGCTATTAGCTCATGTGCAAAGGCTGAATTGATGGCGATGATGATAATTATGAAATCTCAAGTCTAGCCAAGCGTACTGCACGGTGACAGCCCTGCAGCCCAGATGAAACTTCATTACGAAGCTGTAATTCGAACTTTGCAGAACCAAAGATAAATTTAATATTACAATAAGTGTAAGTGGTGTGCAGAATACTAAATAAGTTTAACTCAATAACACAAAGACTGAAAGTTACTAATTACATTGTCGGTTTTTTTAAGGACAGGTTTATTTTAGTTTCTTATTAGTTAAGTCAGGATTAGGGACGCCCGATAAGGATTTGAGAACAGCCAATCCGCACGGGTGGCACGTGGTCGAATTAGTGAGTTATTGATGGATCTCTCCATAATATCCATATGGAACGCTTGAAGGCTGATGATGATGAAAGTGGTTTTGTTAATATTAACTCCAAAAGTAAATGGTTGACTATAGTCTGTTCAATATAGCTTGAAACCCGTGACAGATGTCAAATTGGCATGCCTAGGGTTGAGACAATACTGAGGTAATTGCATCAAATGATAATTGAAGTTATCAATTGAATATCATTATCCTAATGAAGTACTGTTCCTATCTAATGTGCTAATTGATTGTCTTTTAAAAATTTTAAAAGGTTTGAAAAAACGTCATAATTACTTAAGAAAAATAAATAAAGACTAACAAATAAATTAATACAGCAAAGATGACAAAAAATGAAGTTAAATTTAATCGATTGGTTATAGAATATCAATTGAACTTCACTTGGTGTACTATCCCAACACTAGTACTTTGTTGTAATGAAATGACCATGTAAAGGAGTACGTTTATTTTATTGTAATGTTTTAAAATTATGATAAATGTGTGTTATGCGGGAGTTTATTGGGATATATCTAATCTTACATATAAAATAGAATCACAAAAGTAATTGTAGTAAATTAAGTGATGGATTATAAATAATAATGTTATTTTAATATAGTCAAATAATTTCATAATTTCATACGCTTTTACTAACTCACTTCTTCAATTTTGATGACTTCTGTCAAAGGTATCAAGCTATAATAATAATAATTAAGGGTCAGATACAGAAGGCAACACTCCTGGACACGGCACGTATTGTCAGGAGGTTCCTCACTCTGCAGCCCTGACCACCGGTAGCTTGGGCCCTGCTGGTGATACTCTAGGATTAGGTTTTTATAATGTTTTATTGTATTTATATTAAAATATTGTAAAAATCTAGTTTTAAGAAAATAAATAAATAAAGGAGATAATAATTTATTTATTTTCTAAAGTGCTTATATAATGAACAAACTATAATTGTTTTTCTATCTACTTAATGATCAAAAAAGTTTTCCGTTTTATCATTTTAATTTAATAGATTTTTTTTGTCATTTAGATTCTTGGTTCATCCTTGAAACATTTAAATGGTTGAAATTCCAATTTCCCGTAAGATGAATTTCAGGTAAAACGACAGACATTACTCTTAGAGCGAGAGCGGCAGGTGATCGACAGTTATAAATACGAATAACACTGCTCTTATGAATTATTCGAGTTAAGTAGAATATTCCTGAATGAGAATTTTGATTGGTTTGCTCAAAACCCATTTAAACCGACCAGACGTTTGTGTGTGGTTGTAAATGAAACTTTAAAAGTATCACATTAGAGTACATCTTTAAAATACTTTTAGAGGTGTTATAATAACACCCGGTAGGACTAAGTGAGTTTGTGTAGGGTTGTTGTTTGTTGTTTGTACAATGACTTGGTTCGCGAAAGCAAAGAAGCGGATATATTAAACAAATACTTTTCTACATATATATTTTTTTAATGTCAGATATTTTACCAGCTGAGATGTCTTATGCCACGCAATAAGTATAAATGTTTTATTTCCACCCTGAGCGTCCAAAGTTGTTTCTAACAATTAACTTAATTCTACGTTAGCTAATTTAATACACATCGCAATTTACTTTAGTTAGCTTTATTTAAGGAATGCATTGTATTGATTATTATACGTAACTTATTATTTTCTGTTCTTTAGCATGTAATGGTATGTACATAAAAAGTTTAATAAGAAAATTATGTTTTTAAGTGAAACAATCGCTTTGTAGTAAACAAGTCATGCGCCCTTGCTTAAAATTAATTAGGTCATATATCGAACACCGCAATATTTTGTGGTGTGCTGAGGCTTGGCAAAAATATGAATTCGCTTCGTTTTTTTTAAAATGATCATATTGAATAATTATACCACAATATTATTATTAAACAGGGTTGTATGTACTAACGATTATTCTTTTGAGATATCTTTTATTTAACAGCTCGATATGGCGAAGTACAGACGGCTGCATATCAACCTTTTCAAAACTGTAATTTCTTTCAATAAATGTTTAACCATATGACATATGTATAAAGTTCAAAGTCAAATGAAAAGGAGGAAAACGAGCAGTAATCAAGTAATCACTGCCGCCCATGGACACCCGCAAAGCCAAAGCAATCGCAGATGCGTTGCCGGCCTTGAGGAAGGAGTTGGATCTTGAGGAGGGAGTAGGAATTGGGAGGGGGAGGGGTGAGAGATGGGCCTCCGGTACTTTCACTCACCAGACGAAACACAACAGCAACGAGTGCCATTGTTTCATGCCGATATTCTGTGAGAGGGTGGTATTACGCCAGGCGAGCCGGCTCATTTCGTTCTGCAACGCAGCGTGGCTCTACCACTCAGACAGTGTCACTCAATTAGCACTACCCAGGGGTCACGTGTAGGGTCTCAAGGGTAAACCTACGGACGCGAGTAACTTTAACCCTCAAAATTGTGGAAATTTGACAATTTGTGGTAATCTTATGTGCAGGCGTGTGTGTACTATGGACAAATTCACAAGAAAAAAAATGTTTAGATAATTTATTTAGACAGCAATGACAGCAATCTAATCATATTAAAAATTTTAAAAAATAAAACATTTTTTATCAAAAAAAAAAAAGGAGAACACAGGTTTTAATTTACAAAATTGTTTTTCTTATTGACGCCTGAAGTATACAGTTCATTTTTACACACGCTCAATTTACATGTAATAAAATTCTGACTTAGTCTGGGGCCTAACTGAGAGTTAAAGCAGCACGAGTGTTTTTAAAGCAATATTGCAGTGATAATGCAGTCGTCAAAATGTGTCGCGTTTATGTATAGACGCCGCTACACGCGTTTCGTTTCTAGAACTGCAAAAACACTGCAATGATACAGCTTTCAGAGCACATGGTGAAGCTCCTGACCTTTACAATTTACGGAGAAACTTCGGAAGCGGCTGCGCGTCTACTCCGCATCACAGTCCATTCTAAAATATTCAATAACTCTCGAGGAAATCTCGACTTAAAGCACATTTGTCTGGAGCCGGTTTCCATTATAAATGTATGTGGAATTGAAATGTGTGTTGTTATTGCAGATATATCCGGGAAAGGCGCACTGATATGGTTGCATTTCGTTTTCTAAAGTCTACGCGAATACTACACTTTGAAATGAATACTTTATAATATATACGGATTTGCTACCGTCCAATTTACATAATACCTTGTTCTTATGTTTCTTAACTCCTTGCTGGGCCGTGGTCACAGGTGGACTGACGTGTTGGCAGTTAACCAATATTAATCGGAAGGACAGTACAGGACAGTAACTTTGATCGTGCATTGTTTTATTTGGAATAGGATTTAATAATATATTTGATGGGATCCCAGTTAGGTGGTGTATCGCCATCATCTTCTTAAACAACTCAGTCAGGTGACTGATTAACCTCGGAGTCTGGCAAAGAGATTGTTTGCGGTATGCGCGGATAAAGTCGCGGGCAAGGTGCTAGTTGCTAATAAAGAAGAATTGTAAGTAATTTCACCACCGTGAATACTCTTCTATCCAGTGACACAAATTTAATACACAGCTAACAATAATTGATATAAGCCGAGCTGGGGGGATGCTAGGATTGAATGTAAGGAAATAATCACGAATAGTGGCGTGAAAGTGTCAGGAATGTGATATACATTCCTTACATAAGTGTAAGAGCTCGCAGAAGTGGTAACAGTCGCTATTAATGTTAGCATGGTAATAAAAAACTTAATTGAAAATATTGTCTATCTTCATTATAAAGCAAAATGAATAGCTGTTCGTTGGTAAGCGCATCACATGAGAACGATTGCACGGATTTAGATGGAATTTTGCACATAGAGAGACCATGACTCTGACATAGGATACTTTTCATCTTGGTAACCAGTTCCAGTAGGATAGTGTAGTCATAGTGATAGTGCGGGCAACAGCTATCTTAAATAAATGACTTGTTTGAACAATGAAAGATTGACCAAAAATGTATCATCTCGAGCTCTTCCGTGTTTCGGAAGGCACGTAAAGCCGTTAGTCCCGGCTGCATTAGCAGTCGTTAACACCACCAAACCCACACTGGGTCCGTGTGGTGGTTTGTGTCCCGTTCTCCTTATCCATCCAAAGGGAAGGCTCGAGCCCCAGCAGTGAAAACATAAAATGAGCCGGTGATGATAATGTGATAGTAAGTGCGAGGTATCTACTTAATAAAGGTTTATTTTTAGTGTTAGTTTACTTTTATAATATGTAATCCTGTATTCTATTGCAACCATATATTGTATGTTAATCAATCAAACAGAGTACAAGAATATATACCTTTCGCTGGGAATCGGAAGCACCTTTGTGTAACTACTTAACCAGAGAGGCGGTTAAAATAAACGCTTCAATTCGTTGAAAAGCAACGACATTACTGTTACGATTAGCCTCCAAGCCGCCTTTGATGGTCATTGAGATGTTACGCCGCGCCCCGCGCAGAGACAACGACCTATTTCTTACATAATATCGTGTCAATGTCGGAGCCCGAATAACTGTCTCACAGTCGGATCGACTAACGGAGCGATTGTTGGCGGCCATCGGAGCGTGATGTTGCGGTATGCCGCTGTTTTTTTTCCTTCGAGAAGATATTATGACGACTTTGATACTGGTGGCACTTGAGTGGCTATTGTTTCGGAGCTAATAGTTACGTTTGCGCTCCCAGCGCTAGATTACCGGCGCCTATTATGCTTTGCAGAAGTGCCGGTGTAATGACACATTGTTGTTGCACCGTTCGTTTGGAGTTACGATTCTCGTCTACTTTAGGATATGACCCGGGACAAGATCTAGCTTTAGTAGCGCCCTCGTGTACTACGCTCCTGCTACCTGTCTCGAACAGAGAAACAGACAAGCTCTGGGATTGTTCAGTCATCAAAGCTTAAGAATCCACCTTGAATCTCGCAGTGCTGTGAAAGTCAGATGCAAGGGATAGTAAAAAAAAAGGTTTAACATACCTTCTTTGATACTATGTTCCTTTTCCAAGCGATAGAAGGGCTTGAGATCATTATACTACTATACTATGAGTACAGAGTACTACGTCAAAGACGGAGAGCTTTTCCCTACACTCTTGATCTCTGGAAGCACAAAACCAATCGGGCTTAGCGTTCGTTTCTTCAGCGGACCTGTTTGATAAGGAATGGGCTCCCTTCAGAGTAGTTTCACGTGCGCTAACATAAGGTTTTTATAGTAGTAGTATCTTAATAGGACTCTCAAATTTGGGACGCAACAGATCCCATCAGGTAGCATGCCCAGCTTGTTTGAAGTCTCAATGAAAACAACAATTTAGTTACCTATTCTTAAGCTAACAAGAGAAAGCTGATAGATAGATAGATCGTTAACTAAATATGTTAACCAATTCCGCGATTTCCTATAGTTCTTGATCTTCACTGGCATTGCAGTTTCGAATTGTAATGGTTATTCGTTTAACTACTTTCCACCATAGATATTTGCGGCGTGGACCCGAGTGCCACCGACTCACCTTTGCCAATCCTCGAACGGAAACAAAGAAATTTTACAGCTCGTTCCTTTGTAGGGTATTCAAACAATTGAATTCTGTGCTGGCTCACATGTGCCCTTCTGGTGGGAAAGGCATCTTGTTGGCTGAGAGGGTGTGAAGGTAGTTTTGCGATACTTTTGTTTAACTGGCGATTTAAAAATTAAATATGACTAAAATAACACTATGATATGTACTTCATAATCGTATTTACGGTTATTTAAGTATATACTGTTCAAAATTTTCAGTTTCAAAGATTCAATGGTAGCTTTAAACACTAGTGTTAGTAGGCACTCGTAATCGATATCATATCGTGATAATTATTTTCATCGGTTCAAAAACGAGAGAAAGACACCTCTTTTTTTTCTGGCTTGTCGTAAAAGTACCTAGTAAGTAGCTATCTAAGTATGTGGACTTGATCTCACTCTAATGCAAGGTAAGGTGGTGTTATCTACCAATCTAAATGTAAATAACATGCATTTATAAAGTAAAACGTGTGAATAATTCGTGTAGTAAGGGTGACATCGATGCATATGCTAATCGAGTCCGGCTAGGATGTAGATGCGACGGATGCCATCAATCATCTGTTACTGTGATGTAATTACACGCATAATTGTGTATCGGTACCGATGTCGGTGGCACTGCGGTACTGTTAGGTAGGTTAATTTACAGTAGATGTCGCTGGCAAGGATGTTCTTTAGTTTTAAATTAATTTTACTACGATTGGTCCATTTTATTTCAATGGTTGGTTGGCTAACAATAAGGGTTGGTTACATAATTCACGACGGCCTCCGTAATCAAGTGGTTCACACGCCGCTGGATAGGTGTTGCAATCTCCGAGGTCCCGGGTGCGATTCATTTCTACATGTATCGTCATTGTTCCTAATTTTCATAACACAAGTGCTTAAACTACTTGCTTTGAAGGAAGGGCAATATATGTGATGTAGTCTAATAAAAATAAAATGAGAAATTTTTGATGCAAACTATACCATTTATTAGACATAGCCCGAAGAGTTGCTATGCTCAAGTGGCAGTGGGCAGGGCACATTGCTCGCAGGACTGATGGCCGCTGGGGCGGAACAGTCCTTGAGTGGCGAACGCGTACCGGAAAGCGCAGTGTGGGCAGGCCTCCAACAAGGTGGACCGACGATCTGGTGAAGGTCGCGGGAAGCCGCTGGATGCGAGCAGCACAAAACCGGTCGGTGTGGAGATCCTTGGGGGAGGCCTTTGTCCAGCAGTGGACGTCTTTTGGCTGAGATGATGATGATGATGATGATGATACCATTTATTTACTTACACAAGAAGTGATAATGAATCATGCTTCTACATTGTTGGGTATTCTGCTTCATGATGCAATCTTTTTATTGAAAGTTCTTTTTAATTAGGTTGTAAATAGATTAGTTGTAATTTTTGATTATACATTTTGTTGTTGTACTGATAAAAAAAAGCTAAAATATTTTGTTTTATAATATACCGATGTAACGATGTTTTTTTTATATATTATTGTTATTACGGTGATTACCGAATAGCAACTTTACTCCGTCATCACACGTATCGTAATTTTTTATCATCGGCATACGTAATTGATATATCACCAGTGAAGTTGATTGAACCCATAAATTCTCCGCGACCAAGCGGCAGGTGTCCCACATTTTTGTGGGCAAACATCTTGTCAAAACACAACGGAACTTCCCAAGCGGGGTCAAAGAAATTGCTAGAAAATTGGGTAACTACATAACAGCGATGGTCATTGCAGCATTGATAAGTAAAAATTTGGATGTGACGGTAACAAAAGAAGCAATAGCGATTAAACAAAAGAGTTTTGTCGATTCAGCGGAGCCGTTGGACGGCTCGGAACTAGTGCCTCTCGCGACAATGACCGTGACTTTACTTGTAGAACTGGTTTATTTACAACATCATTTCACTTGTTTTTTTAATGTTTGCGCTCGAATATATTTACATACTGTTTGCGATCTGATAACGCTATATGTGATAAGAATGTTAACATCCTAATCGCAATATATCACAATAATAATAAACAAATAATAAACTAGTTCTTTTATAAAATGTTCAAATAAAAATTTTTAACGCAAATTTTGTTGCGAACAAATTACAAAAACACAAATGTTGAAAAAATTTCCACGAGCAGGATTTGAACCTGCACCCTTCTAACATTCCGGGTCAGGTGCTCTTCCAATTGAGCTATCGTGGTTTTAACCAGCCCGCCGAAATTATTCAACACTTTTTACTTTGAAAGCCAAAAGTTCAATGTCAACAACTACCGTCACTAACATCCGATCATAATATTTTTACAAATATTAAAGATCAGTAAAGATTATTTTTTTCTTTTATATGGAACTAAATTTGAAATTGACTTTATAATATTTTATTCTAAGTCTATCAGTTTATATCACTTACATAGTTTTCTTTTATCTTACTAGTTATATTCGTCATTGTCAATTTAAACGTGGTCTAGTGGTTTAATCAGCGTACTTACACTCGGAGGTCCTAGGTTCGATTCCTAACGGAAGGATATAAATCGTTGTACTCGGTTTGGTGGTAAGACTAAGTACACCTACTTCATCATCATCATCATCAGCTCATTTTATTTCGCCACTGCTGGGGCACAAGCCTTCTCTATGGATGGATAGGGAGAACGGGCCACAAAACACCACGCGAGCCCAGTGCGGATTGGTGGTTGTTAACGACTGCTAATGCAGCCGGGACCAACGGCTTTACGTGCCTTCCGAAGCACGGAGGAGCTCGAAATGATACATTTTTGATCACCCATCCCATGGCCGGCCTATGCAAAAGTAACTTAACCTCAGCACTCGCAGACCGGGCGCGTTAACCACTGCGCCATCGAGCTCCTCCTACTTACCACCATTTAATCTAAGTCTGTTGCCATTACAACAATGTGAGTAAGTAGCATATTTGCGTTCCGAATGTTTTGAAACACAGTACCCTTCTTTTGCAGTCGGGTAAAAACAGCCAGTACCTTAGTGGTGAAGGGTTTCTAGTGAAGTGAGTTTCCATTTTCGTCGCTAACTTCGAATAATGTGTAAAAATGTACCTGAATTTTGTTATTAAATTATATTCTATTTACTTTATGTACCCTGCACTTGAAGATACCTATGTTTAGCTGTGAACTGATGATTGCGATGATGATACAAAATGATAATTTAATTTTTTCTCCAGTTTCAGAAAACCGCTGCGTTGTATGGGAGCTGACGATGCGGCACCTGCTGTGTCTCCTAGTTGTCTCCTGCGCCTTGGCAAGCGAGGATGAGGGAAGGTGTGTATATCTTTTTCAAGTTTTTTTAATTTTTATTCAAGACAATAAACAATTACACAATAAAATATATTTTATACATAATTAGAACCAAATAGAATCATTGTGCAACCAGCGACATTGTCCACAACAGAGGTAAAAAAAAGAATAACTACAAATTAAGACAGGAACATTAAAAATGAGACATTTTGGCGGGAAAGTGAAGCGTCATGTCTGCGGTTTTGTCTTATTTTCTAAAATTTGTGTTATGTCGAATATTAATGTGAAATAATGGTGGATTATTAACCGTTATGTGTTCGTGAGTGTCCATGAATGTTGGCAAATGTAACAACACAGTGCAACGTCACTCTTCAAATTCTCTCAAGTTTTTAACGGTATTATAGTACCTATTCAGAAAGTACCTAAGTGGTATTCATTATATATAGATCACCAATCCCCATTTGGCAAGCGTGGTGATTAGGCCATTACCCATTAGTTGTAATAATGTCTTTAAAAACTAAGACATTGATCATTTAATTTTTTAAATAATTTCATGTAGTTAGACACTTATAAACATTTTATAATAGGTTACACTTTGCTATCTGACTGTACTTTTGATAAAAATATTCTACTAATAAATTTGATCGCACTAAAACGAAATCGGGTGCCTCCACCACGGGGGCGTCACACACCGGGGGCCTAACCCACGAACTCTTGATTTTAATGATGGAGGCCTTTGCCTAGCAGTGGGACAGTTATATGCTATAGTTATATGTTATATGCTATTTACTACTTTACTCCTTACTTACTAGGTATAAGTTAGTTAGATATAAAATGTTCAAAATCATTTTAACGCAAATTTTGTTGCGAACAAATTACAAAAACACAAATGTTGAAAAAATTTCCACGAGCAGGATTTGAACCTGCACCCTTCTGACATTCCGGGTCAGATGCTCTTCCAATTGAGCTATCGTGGTTCTAACCAGCCCGCCGAAATTATTCAACACTTTTACTTTGTAAGCCAAAGGCGCCCATTCAATGTCAACAACTACCGTCATTAACATCCGATCATAATATTTTTACAAATATTTCAGTAAGAAATAAGCAAGCTATTTTATAAAATGTTCAAAATAATTTTTAACGCAAATTTTGTTGCGAACAAATTACAAAAACACAAATGTTGAAAAAATTTCCACGAGCAGGATTTGAACCTGCACCCTTCTGACATTCAAATCTGAGGATATTATATAGTTAGTTATATGAATATGTATAATAGTAAAATTTGTATGAATTGTGGATCCGAAATAAATGAATAAATAAAATAAATAGACTCCAGCCGAACGTTTCGGGCCCCTAACAGAACAGACTGAAATGTTGGTGTATGTAAAATAAACATGAGTTGATAGGTACAGATCGCGCCAAACGTCTAGTCCCCTCTGAAGTTGGCGCGATTCGCGTCGCAGTAGTAAAATATAAACGTCAGTGGGGACGAAGGCGGGGACGAGCGGCAGGGCCTGACTGTGTACAGCTGCGCGAAGCAACTTCAGAGGGGACTAGAAGTTTGGCGCGATCTATACGTATAAAATAAGTAATACAATAAGTATTATTAATTTATTAGAGTAAACTTTAATTATATTTCATCAAGAAAGTTTCTGTCGCACCTCGTATAAGGTAAAGACAAGTCGGTGGAGGAAGCGCAATGCAATTGAACGAGTGGAAAATAAATAAAGATAGTAGTTTTAACACTTTTCGTATTTTACTTTACAAGCTACTGGCTTAAGAGTTGTAGTAAAAGAAATAAGCGACGTAGACTAAGCAAAAATAACATCTGAAGAAGTTCTTCTTAATAGAAAGCATCAACATCAATAAGAACCTGTTTATCTTTTAAAATATTAACCCTGTTACTACGAAACAGTGTTTAAAGTTAAAAAATGTCTAAATACGTGTTAAAAATATTGTGTCTCTATCTAAACATATTAGCTAAAAAGTGTTAGCATCTATTTTAAGCAGTGTCTAACTTTAGCCATCGTTTTGTGATAAAGCAAAAACAGTCTTTACCAAACTTTTCTAGTATTCGTAAGGATTAAATCTTCTCGATTTTTGATTTACCTTTAACAAGGATTTGCATTGTTACACTATATTTTGCCTACCCCTTTAGTGAATAAGTATGTCAGTGAAATGTGTATGTAAGTGAAATGAGTAGTCATAAGTATGATTTAAATACGTCATCATTAATTATTTATACCAATACGTTATAAGGTTCTTGGTTACGGTAACTCCATATAAACAGTGATTAGTAGCATTGTATTGTTCCGAAAGTTAGAGATAAGATACATAGTTCCTTAGAAGAAAAAGGTTCCAGCTAAAGTCATCTAGTCCAATGACAGGCATGAACAAGATACTACCTCATAAAATTTTTATTAGAGAAAATATATTAACTTTTTAATTTTAATTCTATTTCAGGGCGAAGAAACCGCCTTTCGTCGTGGACGCCGTTGGCAACACTTTGCCACCGCCATCAAATGTGCCCGCCACTGTCGGAAGCCCGGTCAACCTGATATCTCCAGACCGATACGAATTCTACACATTTGACGAGTCAGGCGAGCTTGTGAAAAGACTAATGACGCTGGAGGAGATCCAAGCGATTGTTGCAGCCGGCGAGGAAGCAGAGGGTTTGGTCACTTTTGCCAATGACAATCAACCAACAGTGGCTTTCAATTTCAGTCAGCCGTCACACAACAAAGTTCACAGTGTCGTAACAAACGTTCAAAATGTTTTAAAAGCACAGATGGAAGCACACAAAAACAATCCCATTATACAACCTACACTTGACACTCCAGATGTGTCAGATTCATGGAGCCTTATTCTACCATCCATTTTTGGAAATACAGGTCTTGACATAGTACCCGACAAAACACCTAACGCTGTTACTCCTCCTGAAACTGATACGTTACAGTTTCACGATTCTGATTTAGACATCAACGATGTATTTTTCAGTAAGGAAGGTAATAATGAAATTCTAAATAATTCAACTACCACAGAGAACGAAAATTTTGAACATGTTCCAACTACAGTGACTTCATCTGTTGAGGAAGTAAAAGCAACTACATCTACGACTGAAAAACCAACTACCACAACAACAACAACAACAACAACAACAACAGCTGCTCCGCCAAAAACTACTATGAAAATGACAACAACTATCTTAACAACCACAACTACAACTCCTCCTTCTACCACAAGCATAACTGTGCCTATTACTACTAAACCTACTAAAAGATTAACAACAACATTAAAACCTCCGACTACAAGAGCTACTGTAAAGCTCACAACTACTAAAGAACATCAAACAAAATTGACTCCTCTAACCACAAAAGAAAAAATAAAACTGACATCCACAACGGAGCCCTCAACAAAACCTTTTAGTATTACGGAAGTGTTAAGCACAACTAAATTAACCCCAACAACGACTACTACTACCCTTACAAGTAAGACACGCGCTACAACAAATCGGCCTTACGTTTCAAGTACTACCAAGTTACGTGTATCCACCACTGTTAAACCAGTAACAACAACAAAAACAGTTGTAAAATTCACACCAAAGGTTACTACATTCAAGCCTTCCACTACCAAGAACCAATTCATCAGTACGACAACAACACCGCAAGTGGAATTAAATAAAAATAATACTGAAGTTTCAAGTAAAGCTGCATCAACAGAAAATAATACTGTGCAAAATGAAAAAAATACTACTTTTATTCCGATCTCTACTGCTACTTACATAACTGAAAGAACAACGCAAAAGCAACAAACTGCTAGGCCAACCATAACTTTTATAAATACAACACAGAAAACTGTCAGTACAACAACGGCACAACCAAGCACGACATCTGAAAAAAGTCTACCCACAATAACAACATATAAACCAACAACTACTGAATCTGCATATGTTTCTTCTACAGCCCATAATCAGGACACAGATAAATTGAACACCACGACTATAACCACTCAATCCGTTTCTCCTTCAACTACTGTGTCGTCAACAGAGTTTTTGTCACTTAACAATGCAAATAACCGTCAACCAGAAGTAAAGCCAGTAAGGGAAATTTTAGGTAATTATAATAAAGACACAGATATGCCGCTATTTGATGTTGCGCAAAGTATAAGTCAAATAGCATCGGATCTTGGTAGCAATTATATACCTTTACCTACAGTCAGTAATGTAGATGACTCAATAAAGCTTAATGAGATGGATTTAGAAAGTAAGGAAAATTATGAAATAGATATTCTCACTGACACTGACTCTAATTTGCCAAAATCAAATGTTTCAGAGAGCAACATTGATAAATTTGTAAAAATATCTACAATTGATCCGCATGCCCAAAATGACAATAAAGCAACTACAGAAAAGGATTTAAGTGATAATTCTAGTTCAAAGCAATCGTTTACTACAGATAAAAATATATATACAACATCTACCCTTGAAAGCACTACAATCGATAGAATTATGTCAGAATCAATGGGAGATCTTTTGTCTCAAGTTGTAAATCAAGCTCCGCAGTCTATTCGTGATACAGAAAATAAGTTTGACTTTGAAAACAATGTAACAACAGAAAATAGTCTGGATATTACTACAAATGACAATGTGTCAGACAGCATTAGTACTACTTCTGAAACTTTACAAACAGAAACCGAAAAATATCAAACAGAAAATGACATCATAGATATTGAAAACAAAATTCCTGAACTAACAACGTCTATAATAACTGAATCAACCGAGAAAACAGTAATTGGAAATGATAAAGTTTTTAAAGATAAAGCTAACTCAATTGAAAATGAAAAATCAAATGAAGAAGATGTCAAAAAATATGTCCAAATATCAGCTTCTGTCGCTGTTAATAACACAGGTTCAGATTTGAAGCCGGAAAAACTTGTAATAGCTAATGATACAAATCAAATCCAAATCGTAAAAAATAATGAGAGTACGTTATTGGAATCGACAAAAGAAGGAGAAATCAGTTTTTCTTTAGCGACAAATGATACACAAAATTATGAAACAAGTACGATGAAAAACATTATAGACGAAATCAAAAACAAAACGTCCAGTGTTGACTCTAATAAAAATAAAAACAATGATCAAGTTCCTTTTTTCTTACCTAAAATAGACGATTTTAAAAAGAAAATACAAAAGGTTAATATTGATGAGAAAGAGCTAGCTAATGAACGTAATAACTCCTGGAAGCTAATATCAACAGTTTCTCCGCCTAAATCAAATGAAATCCAAAAAAATAAGGAGAAAAATAACGGGAACATACCTGGAGACAATAACTCTAACAAAGACATAATTTTAGAGTTTTCTAAAGAAAATCAAGGCTTAGAAGTTACCACGAAAGATTTGGAGGAAGATATTGCAAAATTCACTGAATTGTGTAATGAACTAGCATTCAGATACTGGAATACCATGATTGAAAATATTGATAAAAGAAGAAGTTTTGTATTGTCACCTTATTCAATTACATCAATGCTTGCAATGATGTTTATGGGTGCACGAGGGGCTACTTCCGGCGAAATGAATGATATCTTGAAACTAGATGACATGGTTACATTTAATCCGCACTTTACATTAAAAAACATTTCCGATTCAATAGAAACTACACCTGAATCAGGTGTAATTGTTTCTGCATTTATAAGAGAGCTTTACAGTGATAGAACTAAAGGGAAAATATTGACTTTCTACAAAGAAAGAGCTCAGCAGTTTTATAATGGACACGTAGAAGAGATTAATTTCAAATTGATAAGTGACATTATCAGAAGAAGGACAAACTTACTTGTCAAGCGATATACTTGGGGTAAAATTTCTGAATATTTGAAAGCTAATACCATCACCATGCAACCACCTCTGGCTGCTTTTTCTGCAAATATATTCCAGGTAATTATATGTTTCTGTTCTATGTGATAGTGTTTGTCTTTTGTATGTTTGTGTTTTTTTGCATTTATTATGGACAAGCCTCCAATCTTTATTCAGGGCCATGAGGTAAACAGAATTTAATGCGCCCACCGCAGCTTCGAAGAGCTCCCTTTGTTTTTCACACAGGTTAGCTCGCAATGTTTAACTTGTTTGGCTCAAAGCATAAACAACTGAAGCTTAATTCTTACCTTCATCATCGTCATCATCGTCAGCTCATTTTATGTCCCCACTGCTGGGGCACGAGCCTTCCCTATGGATGGATAGGGACAACGCGCTATAAACCACCACGCGGGCCCAGTGCGGATTGGTGGTTGTTAACGACTGCTAATGCAGCCGGGACCACCGGCTTTACGTGCCTTCCGAAGCACGGAGGAGTTCGAGATGATACATTTTTGGTCACCCATCCGATGACCGACCTTTGCGAAAGTTGCTTAACCTCAGCACTCGCAGACCGGGCGCGTTAACTACTGCGCCATCGAGCTCCTCATTCTTACCTTACCTTCACCTTATTAGACTCCAGCCCGAAGGTTTTCGGGTCATTCGAACTGCGTATTGGATATTATAGTCTTCAGATGCCTCTATCAAAGGGATTTCCCCGGCAACACGATCATCTCATCATCATCCGCTATTTTTAATTCAATTCAACATTTTTTTTGCATTCATAAAGTATCCATTATTAGGCTCACTAAGCCAAATGGCAGTTAGACATCATCACATTAACATAAATAATAAGTAAATAATTTATGGTATTTCAGACTGACTGCAGCGGATCATCGGTGGAAGGAAGAGATGGAGAAATGTACTTCGTGGTATCGCCAACTGTCCGTCAAAGGCGCTTGGTGCCGGTTCCCGCAGTGGTGTACAGAAGCGGTTTCCTGGCGGGATACGATCCCGTTCTCGATGCAACTGCCGCTGCGTTGGGCAAAACCAGCTCAATAATCAGCACGCTTTTTGTCATGCCAGGCCAGCAAGGGAATGTAGTACACGGTGAAGACTTAGAAGCTCTTGAGCAACGACTACTAGATGCTAACCCAACGACACCAGCCTGGAATCGCCTTCTAAGAACTCTACTACCTCGAATTGGTCTTGAACTTCAAATCCCTAGATTTTCACACAAATCCATTTTCAATGTCTCTGACACCTTAAGAAATATGGGGTTAAAAGATTTGTTCGATTCCGAACATGCTGATTTGGGTGGCCTAAATGGTCCGTCAAAGGATCTTTACTTATCTGATATGATTCAGTCTACTACTTTCGTGACCTGTGGAGAGGATGTTGTCGGTGAGCAACATCACGTGGAGGAGTATCCAGATACATTGGGAAGTGTCGCAAGGCGGCGTTCTACGAGGTGGACGGCTGACTGGTCTGAACCCAGAGACTACCAGAGAGCATTTCATGACCCACACGATGTTGGTGAAGCGATGCATTTGCCATTGCATCTTCGGCCGAGGCAAGCGCGACTGCCATCCAGAAACGCTCAACCGACTCGGTTAAAATTCGACCGGCCATTCCTATACTTTGTAAGGCACAATCCTTCCGGTATGATCTTATACGTTGGCCGGTACAATCCGAGACTCCTGCCTTGAACTTATCAGACAAGACTGTTAGTTTAGTGTAATTAATTCCTATAAGGAAAGTGATAAGGGGACAAACTGGCGTGTGTGATATGTTAGTGCTTGATGGCTGAGCATTATTATGACAGTATTAATAATTGATTTAATGGTACACAGACAGGTTAAGTGAGTCGACTCCAATCGACCGTGCCATTAAACATCATATCAAATGTACAAAGGAATGATGATGGTATAGTGCTCAATGCCGGCATAGTTTGTAATGTAACACAATTTAAGTAGTGTGTTCGAATAGATGATTGTCAATGAATCGTCATTATAGTTTCTATTATAGAATAAATTCAATGTTTCACGATTTATTTTTTATTTATAATTTATGTTCAAATGTAATACTCGTGACATTCTTCGTAAAATACTTTCCACTCGTTGCATTCCTTAGTTGATAATACTACTGGGCAGTTCTGAAAAACAAACATTCGTTTAAAATAAATTCGTAGTATCGTAGTCACTAACATTAGAAATAAATTACTTGGTATTAATACCAAAAATTATTTGCACAAATCTTTCCATATTATTTATTTAAAAATAAGATAGCATTTTACCTTTTTAGCTTCAAAATAACTTAATAGGAATCTAGAAAATTGTACAATATTCCTGCTAAACTGCATTCAGATAAAAGGTCATAAGGATCTTACTGTAAAATGGTACCGGAATGAAAACGTTATTTTATTCTGAGATGTTCATTATATGGTAAGTAAACCAAAAAGAGACCCGTGGACAGTCGCCCGCCTTTTTGTAATGCTTACCCCAGCAGCGCCTTCTGGCCACATAGTTCATATCAAATATTAGCAAAATTGATGCGCGTGCGCGAGAGAATGCATTATTCTGTTTAAATTGCAAGCAGTTTAGTCGTGATTCGGCTAGGTGGCGCTGTTTTACTCTTACAGAGCTTGTTATAGTAGTTTACTCTTGGTATTTGTTACAGATTTTAGCTAATCTTAGTACAATTTAATCACTTTAGTGGTATTAGTGACCAAACCACCGAGCGGTCTTGGATTCAACTACCAGTGGAAGGAAGATCTAGACACGCGGCAGCGTGTCAAGCCAAGTTTAAGCTAACAGAACTGACGAGCAGCATCGTGTGTATGTATTATACACGAACCATTTTAAGCCAATTTTGATCCCCTCATAACTCAAAAACTACTTCACATAAACATGTCGCTCATATATTGAGACTTGCGAGATATATATGTGCTCCAAATTTCATAAATACACCTCAAATGGTTATTTAAATATTAACGTCCAAAAATCGTCATTTTTATCACTGACTGATTGATCTATAGATAGATCACAACTCTAACCCAGTTACCCACCCTACCACACTAAAAAGTTTAAATTTGGCATACCAAAGGATTAAATCAGAAACTAGTAAATTTTAATCAAGTTATTATATTTTTCAATTCATTGATTCTATTAGGAACACTTACTTATATATGCCTGTAATGTAAGAATTCGTATACGAGAACTAGCCAAGTTTGACCTAAGTTATAAAAAGAAATGATATTTTAAGTTGTTATAATTTTTTTATGGTGTTATAAATAAATTTCAGGACTGACCATTGAACTTGGCACCTATTTAGATCTCACTTCTTTTGTCGTTTAAGTCAACAACCGAGGCATATTCATAATATTGAACTTGGCTCTCATTTCACATTTATGTTTTTGATTCACCGGGTCATATCTCCCACTATACTATCTAAGTCTGTCGCCATAAATATATTGTCAGCATTGCTGTGTTCTGACAGTTAGCCAGTTCTTAGGTGAAGAAGTGCTCTTCCAGCAACGGCCCTATCATAAGTTACCATCAAATAATTTGAAGACAAGCCGCTTCCCCGTTGTGTGTATAAAAATATATATCTTCATTAGTAAGTATTTTTGTTGAAATGTGCATTTCAATTAGACTAAGTCGTCACCTTCCCGCATTAATGAATGACAAGAAGTTTCTTAGTTACCATTTTTTACACAAAAAATTAATAAACTCGTGAACTAAAGAATCAGAAAATAAGATTTAAAACAAAAGATTATCGGCTTATTGGTCACTAGCAGTTTGCCCGCGACTTCGTTCACGTGGATTACCCAAAACTTAGGATGGATCACATGCAATAAAATTTTAACTCTTGACAACACTACCCATCACATAGCAATGCTCAGTAATGGACTTTACTACGTTGGCCTGTGAGAGATCGCAGCCAATCACCGCCGTTAGGGTGCGGTGTTTCTGCTCCCAAGTCGTGCACTATTGCAGGCAATGCTGAGCAGTATCTGTGGCAGTATCTTCCAGTGGTGGTATCTAATGATGGCACAATGGGCTTGCCTCTCTTTAAGTCCTCGCGCGCCATATGTACGCACGGTCGTACGTAAGGTGGCCCGCTAATTATACCTACAGCGCGGGATGGGTTAAGCGATCTAATGCAAGTACTTCAAAAAACATCCGTTTCCTGACAGT
The DNA here is from genome assembly GCA_963082485.1 of Eudonia mercurella. Classification (NCBI taxonomy): domain Eukaryota; kingdom Metazoa; phylum Arthropoda; class Insecta; order Lepidoptera; family Crambidae; genus Eudonia; species Eudonia mercurella. The sequence continues at coordinate 3,971,418 of OY720034.1, read as the reverse complement.
ACCTGCATCAGACGAAATGTTAGCGCTCCATGTTTGAGCTTAGTCCAGGAATTAAGGACGCACCGCGTCCAATCCCTTATTATTATCTACTTACATTTTCCACATATTTTAGTTTTTTTTATTTTACTTTAATTAAAAAAAAAAAAAAAAAAAAACACAAATGTTGAAAAAATTTCCACGAGCAGGATTTGAACCTGCACCCTTCTGACATTCCGGGTCAGGTGCTCTTCCAATTGAGCTATCGTGGTTCTAACCAGCCCGCCGAAATTATTCAACACTTTTTACTTTGTAAGCCAAAGGCGCACATTCAATGTCAACAACTACCGTCATTAACATCCGATCATAATATTTTTACAAATATTAAAGATCAGTTAAGAAATAAGCAAGCTATTTTATAAAATGTTCAAAATGATTTTTAAAGCAAATTTTGTTGCGAAAAAATTACAAAAACACAAATGTTGTAGCTTTATAACATAAAATAATTAAAGTAAAATGTTCAAAATGATTTTTAAAGCAAATTTTGTTGCGAACAAATTACAAAAACACAAATGGTGAAAACTTTCCACGAGCAGGATTTGAACGTGCACCCTTCTGACATTCCGGGTCAGGTGCTCTGAATGTCAGAAGGGTGCAGGTTTAAATCCTGCTCGTGGAAATGTTTTCAACATTTGTGTTTTTATAACTATTATCAAGTGCACTCACCACGTTTGCGAAGTTCCTGATACACATGTTAAATTCCTGGAACTCGCACTGCTTCATCGGTAACACTGGCCTAAAATGCGTTTTGCAGTAGATCTTCGCGTTTAAAATCACATCAGCGAAGTTCTGATTCAGGTCCACCCACCTGTCGAGGTGTGAGAAATATTTCTCCTCATCTATAAACTCATCTGACACCACAAAATCGTATTTTTCAAAAATACATTTCCAGTAGTCGCACTGAAATTAGTAAATTACGGTTAAAGTTTGTACATTACCAGCTCATTTTATGTCCCTAATGCTGGGGCACGAGCCTTCTCTATAAATGGATAGGGAGAACGGGCTATAAACCACCACGCGGACTCATCGGATTGGTGTTTGTAAACGGGTGCTAAATCGCTAATGCAGCTGGGACCAACGGCTTTCCGAAGCACGAAGGAGCACGGAGAGAGATGATACATTTTTGGGCAACCATCCGATGACCGGCCTTTGCGAAAGTTGCTATCTATGCAACTCTGCAATCTATGCGCCATCGAGCTCCTCTCTGAGTTTATACAGTTTGCCTTAATCAAACTGGCATTCAAATTTGATGGATTGACAATACACTTGTTTATTTATTTACTATGTTAAGCTTACCAGCACCATATATTATATCCTAGTCCATGCCAGCACTAAACAATGGCAAAGGCCCCAGAAACTTTACTAACTTTTATACATACTCTAGTGATGTAAGAGCATATTTTTGATAGGTGAGAACTTCGTCTAACCTAATAATAAGTGACGAAAAAGCCGAAGATGGAAGCACACTTCACCCGGAACCCTTAACTACCGAGGAACTGGCACATAACGATGCTAACTAACATTGTCATTATGGCAACAGACTAAGATAAGATGGTGGTAGCAAGAATTAACTGAACCCGGTTACATTATCATTCTCTAACTGGGAATTCCGTGCTTCGGAAGTCGCGTAAAGCCGTTTGTCCCGGCTGCATTAGCAGTCGTTAACAACCACTAATCCGCACTGGGCCCGCGTTGTGGTTTATGGCCCGTTCTCCCTATCCATCCATAGGGAAGGCTCGTGCCTACTGAAGCCTACTACTGAGTAGGGACATAAAAATGAGCTGATAATGATGATGATGATGAACTGGGAATTGAACCCCGGTCCTCTGGTACTGAGACTGGTAGTCTAACCACTAAACAGACAGACAGGCTAATTCTATTCTGTAAATCCTAACTACACAAACATCCTCCTCAGTGTTGCCAGAGCCAATTTTTAAATATTCGTAGGGCTACACTTAAATATCCGTAGAAGTCCGTAGATTGCCTCTACAAAAATCCGTAGATCTACAGACATTTTTTAAAGCTTAACCTGACTATTTAGAGATGGACTGACAAAGTTCCTTGCCGGTAAAGAAATTAAAAAAAACCTAAAATAAGTTAACATTGACAGTAGTAGTTGTAATATACGAAGGGAAAGGCAATGGTACTGAGCTATACAGCCAAATCATGAGAAATCATTACAGACAAAATAACAAACAACGAAATGCAAGTGCAGGTCTTCCTTTTTTAGGAGTTAAGTTTCGTTTTACGCGAAATTTTATTTAATTTGAATATATTTTTTACTAATATTTAGGTCGGGTGGATGAAATAAAATAAAATCGGTAGATTTGAGACTAAAATCCGTATATCCGTAGACAAGACCTAAAGTCCGTAGATCTACGGACAAATCCGTAGGTCTAGCAACGCCGATCCTCATCATCATCGCCCATTTTATGTCCTCACTGCTGGGGCACGAGCGTTCCCTATGGATGGGTAGGAAGAACAGGCCATAAACCACCACGCGGGCCCAGTGCGGATTGGTGGTTAAGATTGGTGGTTAGACTTCCTGCTTTGGGTAAATTTAGTGTTATTGTACTGTGGTTCACGTACCCTTTTGTCTACTTCCCTCCTTAGAATGGCGATTTCACTATCATCATATACAGCGTTGATTTTGAACCTCGCGCCACACTCCCGGGCAACCTCACTAATGAAGAACGGTGGGAACACACAGCACTGGCGGTACTGCAAATGAAGAAGATGAGCAATAGGATAATTTATTAGACACTGGGTTTGTGGTTTTGCTATCGCTGTTGTCATATGACAATGACCTGAGCATATGCTCAGGTGGTTTAGTTATGTACAAAAAAAGTGAAAAAGAAATAAAATAAAAGTTATAAAATTACAGCTCTCTCTCTCTCTCTCTCTCTCTCTTTTCTGGGCTTTCTTAATCCTATGTGATGGTGGGGTCTGCTTTACTAGTCAGTCTCTTCCACTATTCTATGTTGGACGCATCAGTATCAGAGACATTGCAATTCTTCTGGTATTTGGCAACAATGTCTGTCCATTTCAATTTCAGTCGTCATCTTCTTCTGGACCCAGGTTTACCAGGACACATTGCAAGATTAGTTACGTGGTCGGGACGACTCCTCTTTACACGTCCACTCAGTTACACCGATTTGATCCGAACCCTTCGGGGAATCTAGTAGGGAAGGGGGACTTGCGTGATGCCATTCCCCCTAGAAAACCTCTGACGGTGTTTCGTTCACACGGCTTGAGGAACCCTTTAAGTTTCTCGCCGCCCCCAAACAAAGTCTGGTGATGCTGTCAAGGCCGCCTGAGGCCAATAGTAAACTATAAATAAAATATAAATACCATTAAATTATTCATGCGACATTTCTCTGGCACCGCCTTGGCAGGTTCTGGATCTCCGAAATATGACTTCTGACAAGCTACCTTTAATCATATTACATAAAAAAGACTTATGTAACGATGTTTATAGCACCACTTAAGATTATTATTACTCTGATTATAAATACCTAAAAGAGTTCTAAATACATATTTTTAAATATATATATACTAGCTGACTTCTATGACAACAGAAAAAACAAATCGTTAAATAGTTTACGCGTGAAAGGGTATCACACAAACAAACAAACTCACTTTTATAATAATAAGTCTTTGATTATACTCTTGGGAATACTTGTACAAAATTTCTTATGGGTAAGTACCAACAGTGTCTTCATTGTACCTGATGTTAAATGATGATAAGGCCAATGGTGGAAGCGCACTTCACCCGTAATCCTCAACTACTGAAGCAATGACTGTTTTATCTCTAGCTGCCGGAACACAACAACGCTACAAACATTGATGTTATGGTGGTATATTTAGATAAGATGGTGTTAGCTAGCCAGGCGGACAAATAAGCCCTACCGCCAACCAAAGCGAGTACCCCCTGCTACCTCTGGGTTGATTTGGCTGTTCTATTTCTCGTTGTGTTAGTAAATTACAGAACAAGGTTCAACAATCGATCATCGATATTAATTTGATAAAATGACTAGAGAATTACTTACATAACACAGCACAGTAACTATAAGTAAAACGATAATTTCTTTCATGGTAGGTATATTAATGTTTTACGACTTTTTAACGAATATCGTCTACAAGTCTAAGTGCGAAGCCGGTACACAGCACACTGGTCGGAAGTTATGTATTTAAAGTCGGCGTGTTTGCTTTCATAATACGGAATTGTTTGAGATATTTCTGGAAAGGAAACTTTAACATGTAATACTATACCTACTTACTAAACTACGAACGCTACTTTAGCTATAGTGATTTATACAGGGTGTGGTTTTGTAAAACCACACCTAAGAAATTTGGTGACTCGTTTTTTTGTCGCACCTCCAAAACATGGAATAGTTTGCCAGCACACGTTTTCCCTATGGGGTCCTTCAAACGAGGCGTGAAGTGGCACCTTGTGGGCCGGCAGAGTGAGGGTAACTGATGCTGCGTTGTTTTCACGCTGCACCAGTTGTCATCGCATCTGGATTCCATATTCACTTAACATCAGGTGAAATGGAGTCATTTGCCGTGCTACGTATAAAAAAAAAATTAAAAAAAAGGAGAAAAAGAACGCCTATCTCAGGAGTGGTTGTATACACCACACTGATGCCAAAAAATACCTTAAATTTTCATGGAAAAATCATGAAATCAGGAAATTATTAATACGCGGGCGAGCTATCGGTCATTCCCCACGCTCTCTCGGACTCGGTGGTGTAGCGGGGTATGCGGGGGTGGTGCGGGCGGCGCAAGCGCCGGCGCCGGCGGCGTCAGTCAGTCTGCCTGCCGTTTTTTACTAATAAAGTAATAGTTAAATATTTATTTATATTTTTCTTGTAATTACTTTCATGTGTACTATCACCCCTGAGTCGGGCGTTGCTGTTCAAAACCCTGTATATCACAATTTGTAATTCTTTGTAATGTTTACAATTGTTTAATTAAACAGGACTTCTGGGTGCCTAGTGCGAGTTATATTCGCCATTCGATTACGTTAACGAAAACGAGACTTTGTATGGGAAAATTTAAACCCTTATCATATGTCGCCAGGAGGCACTGCTTCAATGGCATACAAATTTTCGTATTCGTAAACGTGATCGAAAGAATACGGATAGTAAACAAAACCCATACTAGTAACCCTGTTGTTTCTGAGTCGACAAACAAACAAACAGTCCGCCTAGCGCCTGCTGGAAAGAGGCAACCACAATCTATGAACGCTTGCGACACCAAGTGTAAACGGACTGTCGATTCGATGCGAACTCCTTAGAGAATCTTATAGGGAACGGGTATAAAAAGACAATACAATACAAACTTCGCCATCCTTTGTAGAAACTCTTACCCCCGTATTAATAAACAAAGTGTAAACTTGGAGTAGTTACTCCACGGATGTTTTGTTCCCGTCATGTAAACTTCATTTCATATTAGAGTAAAAGAGACAAAACACGGAGTAACTACTCCAAGCTTACACTTTGTTTATTAATAAGCCCCTTAGAGAATATTTCGAGCACACAGCGTGTGTAACCCTTTATGTTTCTCGCCGCCCACAAAGGTCCGGTTACGCTGTAAATGCCATAGACAGCCAACAGCAATCTCCTTCCAAACATAAAGAACTAACATCATTCGTAGAGAAAGGAGATTGCATTTTCTAGCTTTATAATAAAGGTTATCAAAACAAGAATGAAGAAATTGTTATTATTAATTTTGATTTCACTTACTTTTACTAAATGGTGATCCTTATGAGCTAATGATTGAAGAATGTGAAATAGGATCCGCTAGAGGCTCGGGTAAAGGGATCCTGATGGACAAAATATCCGCTATTGTAATTTTATTGATAAATAAATTATCTACACCTACAGTTGTGTATATGTTACCGGCAAAGCATATAATTCAGTCATTAATACCTAGTTATTGTATAATATACAATGCCAAGCTCGTCTAGGCATTGTTTAAAAATACAACAGTGTACCTATGAAACATGGCTTAACCTTTTTTTAATGTCTTTGATATTGTTTTCTTCCTTTTATGCTAAATGGTGATAGGTCAAATAAAACTTCGGTTTTGCGACAGAAAGAAAGGTAAATAAATATAGAAGAAAAAACAAAATATCACATTGCAAGTCAATAATAATAATCACAATTATAATAATAAGTTTACGTGCTGCATGTATACAACATAATAAATAATAATAATCTCTTGACACTGATAACTTATCCAAGAGTAAATGGAGGATCTAAATGTAATACTGTTTTAATAGGGACTATTTACATAAACTAATGCTAAATTAATCTTCTTTAAATTTAGTGCATCGGGAAGAATGGCGAGCATTCTTCAATGTGCGCCTTCAATTTTTGGCATCCTTCAGTTTCTTCCCATTTTGGACATTCCTGCAAAAAATGAAGGATTTTTGTTTTACATCAATGTCATAATTACTCAATTTAGAGATTGTTTATAAACGAGTTTAACACCCTCAATGGAGATAAACACAATCAGATTTATTGTCAACTTTTAGTACAGAACCAACTTCTTAATCAGAATGAAATATCCTATTTTTGAAAAATTATAGAATCACTTATTTTTCTATATAAAAAAGATGCTTTGTTTATAGACCTCTGTATATGTCGTGTTCTGTTTTTTTCCGAAATTAAGCAACTAAAATACAATACATTAATTTAAAATACTTATACTCGTGCAGTTTTGCGGTCTGGGAAGAATTTATTTCCATAATTGATAAAATACCATTCTAAATCGATTCCGACAATGCAATGTCCCATATAATGAGCGTTCATGACAATGGAGGTACTAAACCATCCGATCCGGTCAGTTCATTCGAGGACAATTTTGTGATTGAATATTTTTCCTGGTGCGTGATTAATTATCTTGTAATAAAATGTAGCATCACGTTGAAAAGGATTATAGAGCGTTACTTGGTGAAACGAACTCTGTGGCACTTTTTTCCATGACTAGCTATAACTAACAACTCTAGAAGATTAGAGTAAAATCAGTACTCCTGAAAAGGAGTAACTTTGAATCGAGTGCTTCATAATCCAATATTGAGATTTAAAACGTGATGCACTAAATATTATTAATCTTAACTAACTAACTAACTATATAAGTGCTTTTTGTTTTAATAAAGGTACTAAATACCTTTATTAAAACAACTACATATAACGTTGTTTCAGAAAACAGCATTTGGATATGTTTTGGTTTCGGAAATGGACAAATAGTCCAGTCAATAGTTTTCCTACAGCGATATGAATTAAGGCACAAAAGCATGCGGCATCTCTATTACACTGCACCGACCAAATTAAGGCTGTATTTGACGATTCCTTGCACTAGTGTACTAGACAGGCAGCAGAGAGAAAGAAATGGCGGCGGATGTTCAACATACCACCAATCTTAGAATCTTTGTTGATCATGACCGTCCTGCCAAGAGTTACAACGATTATAAACAAGATCCGGCGATATCAGCTGTATGTCTGAGTTGTTATTAAATACACACACTATAAAAAGTAGGTTTGTGTTTATAAAACAGCAAAAAGGATTATTAAAAATTACCTTAAACAGTGTTCCCATAATGCAGAAAACGATCTTGTTAGCCTCACAGATATGCGATGGTCCAGGGAGCGGTTTGCCAATACACTTCTCCTTGGCTAAGGCCATGCCATCTTTGAAGTCAGGGTGGGCCTCAGACCACTTGTCTGCATATGCAGCCATAGCCTCGTAGTCAATGGAGTCATTGTCGTCGGAGAGCTTGTATTTTTTCATCATGCAAAGTTGCTTTGAGCACTGTAAAACATTCTGGAGTTCAATGAAGATCATCAGATCAGATAAATGAGTCATCATTCTGGTGCTGCCACTTCATGCCAAGTGTCATTACGGCTATCGAATATATAGTCCGAAGTGTGTCAGAAGAACTCTTGATAGTCTTTCTGCACCAATTTGCCCACCCACCGCTGCAGTAATGCAAACGGTGAATTATGTCATAAATATAGCTTTGTTATTTAAAAAAAGTTCTATTTTAATATTGATACAAGACGTTAGTGAATCACCTATTACTAAAATTAAAAAATAAAGCCAGAAAAGGCCATCAAATTCGGTTTTCTATCATCATTATTATCATCATCTCATCATAATATGATTATTTACATAAAATTTTACGCAAATATTCATCATTAGCTAATTTTATGTTTCCACTGCTGGGGCACGAGCCTTCCCTATGGATGGATAGGGAGAACGGGCCATAAACCACCACGCGGGCCCAGTGCGGATTGGCGGTTGTTAATTAACGACTGCTAATGCAGCCGGGACCAACGGCTTTACGTGCCTTCCGAAGCACGGAGGAGCTCGAGATTATAAATTTTTGGTCACCCATCCGATGACCAGCCTTTGCGAAAGTTGCTTAACCTCAGCACTCGCAGACCGGGCGCGTTAACCACTGCGCCATCGAGCTTCTCTGCGCCATCGAGCTCCTCTACGCCATCGAGCTCCTCTGCGCCATCGAGCTCCTCTTGCGCAAATATTGTTTCGAACAAATTATATACAATTTGAAAAAAGACAAAGTGTTGAAAAAATTCCACGAGCGGGATTCCATGACATGCACATGGATCAGGTGCACTATCAACTATGTTATCGTGGCTCAATCCAACTCGCCGAAATTAATCAACACTATCTACTCTTACTCCGTCGGCCAAAGGAGCCCTATTCAATGTCGACAACTACGTCGTCAACATCCGATCTTAATATAGCAGCATAGCATAGTTGGTAGTGCAGCTGATCCGGCATGTTATGGGGTGCGGGTTCGAGTCCCGCTCGTGGAGTATTTTCAACACTTTGTCTTTTTTCAAATCATCATAATTTTAGTCCACGTTGCATGCCGTGGCATATAGGCTGCCAGTAAGATGACACTTAGCTTAAGTCCATTTTACTTGTAATTGTGTTAATTTTGTTGGTTTTCCATAAGATAGAATAAAAAAATAAAATTAAATCATCATCAGACAAAGGCCTCCCCCAAGGATCTCCACAACGATCGGTTTTGTGCTGCTGGCATCACCTTCACCAGATCGCCTATGTTTTTAATACAAAATTGCATTGTTATTTTCTTACATAAGTATTTGAACAACATTTTCAATTAAACTGCTAGGTCCAAGATGTTTATAAGTTTAATGACCTCCATTTGACATTTTATAATACTGTGTTTAGTTAATATTAACGACAGCTATGCCCCGCGTCTTCACCCGCGTTAATCAGCGAACAATCTATTAAAAAACTATTTAATTTTCCCGTTTTTGCTAAATTGTTCATTGCTGCTCCACTCCTATTAGTCATAGCGTGATGTAATATAGCCTATAGCCTTCCTCAATAAATGGACTATTCAACACAAAAATAATTTTTCAATTCGAACCAGTAGTTCCTGAGATTAGCGCGTTCAACCAAACAAACAAACTCTTCAGTTTTATAATATTAGTATAGATAGGTATAGAAAAAACATTTCAAAGCACAATTTGAACTAAATCTCAAAATACACTTACATCAGGGGGTCCCCGTTTTTCTAGAGATTCATCTTCCAACTTCTTGAAGCCACATTCTTTAAAGTCACTGTCTTCAAAGAGTTGGGGGACCTTGCAGCATTCATGTGGCTTATCCTGTAAAAAAAAATTCAATTCAATTCAATTCTTTTTTTGCATTGTTTCTGCGTAAAATGGTCTTAAATAATGTAAAGTGCAAGAATATATATATAACCAAATGTATAAACAAATTTTACATATTAAATACAATTCAAAATAAAATTAATATAAATGTAAAATCAAAATAGTTTCAAAACAAAATTAAAATTAAATCAAATTTAAAACACACACAGTTAATAATTATAATCAAATAAAAAAATATATAAATAACATTTAAAATAAAATCATAATTAATAGGATAATATGAAAGATACAAATAAAAATTGGAACATTAAATATACTTGCAAATTATAAACGGATTCTTTTATTTATATTTCTTTAAAATGTGGTTTATAACAGTGATTCTATCTCTATTTCTCTAATATAATCAGGTAATTTATTGTAAATTTTAATTGACATAATATGGTATTTTCTACTTATATACTGCAATCATTGGTAGAATTATTCGACCTGGCCTGATAACTCATTTAGCACTTGTTTTTGTTTTTATATCTAGCTTAAAATTATATACATCATAATCATTTTTTGCCACTGCTGGGGCACGAGCCTTCCGTATGGATGGACAAGGAGAACGGGCCATAAACCACCACGCGCGCTCAGCGGATTGGTGGTTGTTAACGACTGCTAATGCAGCCGGGACCAACGGCTTTACGTGCCTTCCGAAGCACGGAAGAGCTCGAGATGATACATTTTTAGTCACCCATCCGATGACCGGCCTTTGAGAAAGTTTCTTAACCTTAGCAATCGCAACTCGGGCTTGTTAACCACTGTGACATCCAGCTCCTCCGAAAATTTATATACAATTTAATATATTAGGTAACTTATGAAATTGACGTTTTGTATGAAGATTTTTTGTAAAGTTATTTTTTTCATACAAACGGTTTTTTTTAATTTTTTAGCATCTATTTATGTTAACACTATAAAAATTGTAAAGTAATGTGTTTGTTTCACTAGCTAAATATAGCAGACATTAAAAAGGAAAAAAATCAAGTCCCTTCAAAGCTACAATGAAATAAAAGGTCAATTCCGCGAACAAAAAAGAAGTCAATTTAATAAAATATATTGGGCGATAAAGACACAAAAATAATAATCATTGTTATTACTGAAGCCTAAGTAACATAATTCTAATTAAAGGTGTATTATAATATTAACAACCGGTATTGACTTTTAGAAGTAATACATCTATTAATAAGTGAGAAAAAAAACTTCAATTTCATAGGTAAGGACCCAATATTTATGTTTATGAATGTATTCTTATTACTTTAAGAAGACCTAAGTCAGTCCCTTTATCCACGAAAACTGCATATACATAGTTTAAAACTTCAGACTACAACAACAATCGTTCAGTGAAGTATGCATAGTCATAAAAATTTTATTAAGTACTTATCACATAAATAATTGTTATTTCGGCAATCAGATACGGTAATTAACGATAACAATTACATAGTACAGACGCTTGCATATCAGACTATCCAAAACTGTCAAATTTCTTCAATAAATTCTCAACCATATTCCTTAGACATATAGTTCAATGTCTGTTGAGGAAATTTGTCAGGTTGTGGTAGAAGTGCAGGAGTGTATACCTAAACGCACGCGTTGCTGACCGTGCACCTTCCGATCTTATTTCTTTAAGCCCTGTTATTTCACTGTATATAGCTTACTATATATAATGATAAAGATAAGGGTACTTATACCCTTTAACGACTGGAGCGCCCTGGTTACCACAGAACAATTGAATTCTATTGTGTCTGGGCCCGAAAGCGTCTGTGTATCTTCATCAGTACACAGCAATTGAAAAGCGATTGACAGCGATTGATATGGGGAGTTACCATCCAACTTTTTTTTTAACAGAGTTTGCTGATTGCCTCAAACGGCTATTTGAGTATCACCGGACTTTTTTGAGGGCGGTGAGAAACTTAAAGGGTTCCTCAAGCCGTGTTAAACGAAGCACCGTCAAAGGATTCCTAGACGGAATGACATCATGCACTAGTGTGTGCCCGTTCCCCACTAGATCCGAGGGGTTCGGAGCAGGTAGGCTACCTTGATGCATACTCAATCTCAATACAATTCCAATGCGATTAATATGTATCGATATTGGGATAAGTTTCGCAATTTCGGAACGCCCCATCTCGATAATAATTGTTGTTCACTCAATTTCCACGTAATTTAATTCCAATGTAGCGCTATTATCGCTTTTAAGAGTGCCATTTGAATTTTTTAGATTTGTGCTTGGAAATTGATTATTGCAATTGTGTTTCAAGAGTAACCCTACTGATCGGACCATCCTACTCCTAGATATACAGACTTACAGCTTACTACGAGTATAATGTAATATTAATACGTACAACTCCTTTTGGTGGTCCCCTGCATTGAGGTGGAAGGTTGGGTGGGAACGGCGGTGGGTCTTGTGATGATATTACCTGGACAAATTAAGAATATCAAAATTAAACAAAAACTGTGTGCCATGCGCCACCTAGTGACAAAGGAGGAGAGTTAAAAGTTTGTTACATAAATTCCCTTTTTTGTGTGGACGTGTTCGAATAGTAAATAATACTTGCACTAGGCATCGAGTAAATGAAAAAAATAATGTACGTCTCTATTTGTAGATATTGTTATAACGGAATTTACGTATAGTTTTAAATATCAACTGTTAATCCTCGACCCTCCGTCTATTTTGGGACGAAAAATCACGCCGATTCATTGCTCCATTTTGACGTGAATGATGTGGACAAACAAACATACCTATTTTTATTTTCCAAAATTCCTACTTCCTACTGAAAAAACACTGATTTTGTTTATTTTTAATATATTATTTTGTGAGTACCATTAATTATATTATTTTAGTAGTCACTTACATATATTAGTATTTAACTACTAATTATTGAAAACTTAAGTTCTATCTTCTATTTACAAACGCTGTAAATGAATCAATTTTATGTTTTTGCTTTGTATATCGTCTGATAGTGAAACTTTGTAAATATATAAATCTATAACGTGAGCTGGTATCGTATAAAAGTGACAAACTTAAAATTTTAAACAAACTTTGATTTAATATACAAATCTTACCTGAAATGCAGTTGCAAGTACAATAACCGATGCTTGTCCTAACATATTTCCAGCTGCGACTCCTAGGCTGTTGTGGCGATGTGACGCAGCATGCCATGGTTATATACCTGCGCCAGCGCCTGCGACCGTGACCACGCGGGAACAATTGATTGTTTCGCGACAAACGTGCTTAAGGAAGCGCACAATTCATTAAATTATGTATAAAGTCCTATGTCCAGCAGTGGACTAAAATAGGCCGATGATGATGATGATGATGATGAATAAAGTGATCTCACTTGAAAAGCAGTTGCAAGTACAACTGATGCCCTTTCTAGGTATCATCTAATCGAACTCTTTTTCTTGTGAACGCAGCCGTAAAGCCACTTACGTAAAGCCGTTGGTCCCGGCTGCATTAGCAGTCGTTAACAACCACCAATCCGCACTGGGCCCGCGTGGTGGTTTATGGCCCGTTCTCCCTATCCATCCATAGGGAAGGCTCGTGCCCCAGCAGTGGGGACATAAAAATGAGCTGATGATGATGATGATGATTGCTATGTACAATACGCCACCGCTGGCGGCTCCAGCGACTGATCACGCGGGCGGGAACGGCAAAAGCAATAAGCAATCCCTGGCATCGACTTTAAAATATATCTATCATCATTTTACATAGCCGGCCAGCTCTTATTTGTAATACGTGTATTATGTGTTGTTTTTGAGCAATTTCGGATGCTGTTCGCGTGTTTTACAATTAAGTTCTATACTCACCGATTTTTTTTAATTATTATTGGTAATGGCAGAATAACAGAGGCTGCGGGTCCCCTGCAGCCACTGAGTCATACACCTTTTTGTATTAACGTCAAGTTATGTTGGTCAATGTGCGTTACTTAAAACATTGTTATTTTTATTCTATGTTTGAGATAAATAAACAAATTTTTATTAGCAGGAGTATTTGCTTAATACTCGAACATTCCATCACACACAAATATATTTGGTTACTCGTTTCTTTGTCGTGCTTTCAAGAGATGGAATAATAAACAGTACACGTTGTCCCTCCTTCCTTTAAAATGGGGTCCTTCAAACGAGGAGTGAAAATGCACCTTATATATGGGCCGTTAGGGGAGATTTTCTCGCTTCACCAGTTGTCTTATTGCGTCTGGAGTGGAGTGATTAAAGATCACGTGGGTATCAACAGCCTAGAATGGGCCAGATAGGCCAGAGCACAATGGGATAATGGGTTATAATATCTTCTTTTTTTAGATGGGGGAATTGCGTCTTGCTTTTCCGTGCCTGAACTGCCTGTGTATGAGGAATTCAGCAGTTAGAGTGGTAAAGCCTCTTTTTAATTTCACCAGCAACTTTTTAGTATTAGACTAGACATAGGTTAGTAAAAAAATGCTGCCTGAATTTCGTGCCAGCTCATCTCTTTACACACATGACGTACATGTACATCGCGAAGCCAAAACCTGCTTGGGAATGATATTACCAAAAATCATTAAGTCAACGCAATTATATATTGTATTAGGTAATAGCATTCCCCTAAGTGGCTTAGAGCTATGTATCATTCACATACAACTCGTATGTCACAGGAAGTACCTATTTACATACGAAAAGAAAAACGTAGAACATAATGGATTCAAATTCAACCAACTTAAAGTGTGATGTTAAAAAATTATTATTATTTTTAAAATACAGATAATCACGACGACGATTAAATTTAAACTGGCCAGGAAATAATTTGAGGTGACTTGTTAACTTACAAAGAATAATTGATAAACAAATTATTAATGTAACATGATTTACAAGTATGTACGGATACCAAATAAACACTCTTTTTGCATTCAGTATTACTGAAAAAGATGTCTTTGACCCTGTGACCCTTTGTAAGCCTAAATTGCATTAGTGGTTTTTTGTATTTTTTTTTTTTTTAATTTATTTCATAATATTACAATAAGTTTAAACTATAAAGCAAGCCATAAATCACGGAGATTTGTCCGGTATGCTACAAAATAGGTTGAGCTGATCATCTACACATATCATCAACAAAATGCAAAGACAATAAAAGTAAACATATGTTAGGTAGGTATTTTAAATTATTGCGCTTAACACTATAGCTCTAATAAACTTGATCAGTCCAGTGCTGGACTTAGGCCTGCCACTAAGCCCGATTGTTGTCATAAGGTAGCAGTCGTTAAAACCCGCCAACAACCAGCATTTGGCCATCGTGATGGTTATGGCCCGGTCTCCACAAATGCTAGCTAATGTCAATGCCCAAGCCCACTAGTGGGAAGTTTGCAGAATGATGATTAGAAGCTAAAGTAAGTATACAGGTTGCTTGGGACTGGATAATAGCTGTATTATCCCGAAACAACCATGCAACCAAGTATAAAGAATACCGTGATAATATGTAAAGTCGGCCGATAATTTTTTTTTAAATCGAACCAATATCGAACATAAGTACTGTATACAATTAAAAATATCAATACGGTAGTCCTTCGAAATTTTATGCAACATCATACATAACATGCAGTAGGAGGCATATTATTTAATGACAAATCAAATCATTCTCACTTTGTGCGTGCCTTTGGTAAACCAAACACCATATATATGTGTTATTGTATTGCCACTCTTAGACTAAGTGCAGCGACGATCTTTGCTAGATTTTTTTTTATTTGGAGAGTTCGCTGTTTGCCTTAGGCGCATTTTCAGCGTCACCGGACTTTTTTGGGTGCGGCGAGAAACTTAAGGAACCCTTCAAGGGCGAGAAACTTAAAAGGTTCCTCAAACAGTGTGAAACGAAGCACCATTAGAGGTTTTCTAGAGGGAATAGATCATCACGCTCTAGTGCGTCTTCCGTTCCCTACTAGATTCCCCGAGGGTTTCGGAACGGATCGGGACTCTTCGTAAGGTGGCTGGCAAGAGCTGTATGAGAGTAGCCGTGGATCGTGCTCAGTGGCGGTTTTTTTTTAGACTCGATTTCACCTGATGTTAAGTGAATATGGAATCCCGATGCGACGTCAACTGGTGCAGCGTGAAAACAACGCAACATCAGTTACCCTCACTCTGCCGGCCCACAAGGTGCCTCTTCACGCCTCGTTTGAAGGACCCCATATCATAGGAAGGAGGGAAAACGTGTGCTGGCAAAATATTCCATATTTTGGAGGTGCGACAAAAAAACCAGTCACCAAATTTCTTAGTATGCGATGGAATATTTGAGACAGTGAAGCGGTGACTCCGGAGAGCAGCACGCGTACTCCTATAGAAAAAGGGAGAAGGTCCCAATCACCTTCTCCCTTTTTCCATAGGAGTATACGCGAGGTCAAAGAGTTCTTCGGCGTGCACGTGCAAAGGCCTATGTTTATAATAATGATGATGCTTGAGTTTTTATGTGCATGAATTCTATCATCATCAGCTCATTTTATGTCCCCACTGCTGGAGCACGAGCCTTCCCTATGGATGGATAGGGAGAACAGGCCATAAACCACCACGCGGGCGCAGTGCGGATTGGTGGTTGTTAACGACTGCTAATGCAGCCGGGACCAACGGCTTTATGTGCCTTCCGAAGCACGAAGGAGCTCAAGATGATACATTTTTGGTCACCCATCCGATGACCGGCCTTTACGAAAGTTGCTTAGCCTTCTATAGCGTGTCTAAACTGGTAATGAATTGTCTAATTTCCGCCTACTTCCGCATACTAAGTAATCATTTCACACGTATTGTTGTTACCTGACGTAATAGCTCATGTTGATTTACTTTTAAACACGATGGCCGTAAACGCTTCCATTACTGACTGTAGGCCTTCCCCTGCGTTGATAAAAATCTAATCTTTTGAAAACTAGTTGACCCGGCGTGCTTCATACCGCTTTGACAGTTTCCATGACAACAAAACAAACAAATAATTTTGTTTTGGAAAATTAAATTGTCGTTACAGAAAACACAAATGTTGAAAAAAATTCCACGAGCAGGATTTGAACCTGCACCCTTCTGACATACCGGGTCAGGTGCTCCCCCAATTGAGGAAATTTTTTCAACATTTGTGTTTTTGTAATTTGTTTCGCAACAAAATTTGCGTTAACATTATATAAACAAAACAAAAAACATTTTATAAATAATACAAAATGATTTATTATTATTAATTGTCGTTTTTTTTGTATTTTCCGTTACTTATTATTTATGTTTCTCGCCGTTTAACCTTCCCTGAACTTCCACAAATATAAAATGTTTTTAAATAATTTTAACGCAAATTTTGTTGCGAAACAAATTACAAAAACACAAATGTTGAAAAAATTTCCACGAGCAGGATTTGAACCTGCACCCTTCTGACATACCGGGTCAGGTGCTCCTCCAATTGAGCTATCGTGGTTCTAACCAGCCCGCCGAAATTATTCAACACTATTTACTTTTTAGTTTAAAAGCCAAAGGCGCCCATTCAATGTCAACAACTACCGTCATTAACGTCCGATCATAATATTTTTACAAATACTAAAGATCAGTTAAGAAGTAGTTTTTTCCACAAATATTTCAAAATCAAAATTAGCCAAATCCATGAGAAGCGACTTTTAACAATTTTAAATTTAAATCGGGTAAAAAATACAACTTAAAATTGTTTTACTTTTTTTACGGTATACAACATGTCACAGAATAAACAAACACCCTAAAACTTGATTTTTATCGATTCGATCGATTTCAGTCAATCTTATTGTATATATATTTTTAATCTTCTTGTTTATTAATATATGTAATTCTTCAGTACGTTATTTTTTTTTTTTTTTTTTAAAGCAAACTGTTTAATCATTTATGTCACTTAACCTCCTAAACGGCTGGATCGATTTAGATGAAACTTTTTGTGCCTTTGAGTGGGTCCCTAACTGAAAAAAGTTATAAAGTTAGTTTTTAAAACAAAATATAAACTAAAATAAGGTTCAGTACCTATTAAGTATGAACAAATAATAGGTTATTGTAAACTGTGCAGTGTGCATGCAGAAAAATACTATTATTTCCCTCTATTCACGTGCCATTGTGTTAATATGGCACATAATGATGGTCGTACGGCATTATTACGATTGTATTTAGTTAGTTAGTTTTCTAGCAGGACGCATTCATTTATTTATTTATTTAAAACTAGCTGACCGACGGACTTGGTACCGCTTTAACAGTTTCCATGACAATAAAACAAACAAATCATTCGTCCGTTTAAGAACACCCGTATCCCATGATGGACCCCTACAGCAGCGCCACCTACCGGGTCCAATTGTTAATCTAAACCATTCTCGAATCCACTTGAACACACACAGAAAATTTCATCCAAATCGTATATTATATAAATATAAAGAATCGCTAAATTATGGATATTTATCCGAAATAAATGATAGTAATGATAGTAAGTAAATAACCTATGATTGTCCCACTGCTGGGCAAAGGCCTCCATCATTGAAATCAAGTCATCGCTACAATGACGGGTAATGACTTAATCACCCAAGCTTGCTAATTTCAGGTCGGTGATCACAACCCGAGCTATGCATCAAAAAATCCGAAAAACAGTTTTCCGGCCAGGGAATTGAACCCGAGACCTTCGGGAATTGGGCCGACCACATTGCCCCTCGGCCACCGAGTCGTTGGCCAAGGGGCAAATGTAAAAAAAAAGATTATCATTATTAAAACTTGAACATTCAAAAATTATATGCGCTGTTATTTTAATTGCCGGCACGTTAACAACTAAACGGTTTTTTTCTACTAAATTGCAACTAATAGCTCGTTAGCGTTGCATCCTCACCAAGCATCTTAATGAAACAGACGTGAGGACACTTTTTCTTAACGCAATTATAATTGTCGCCAATATCTTTTGTTGGTTGAATAGGAACTTTATAAACATAGATATGAAATTGTTTTTTATCTTGATCCAATTACGGATAAGCGCTATGCCGTGGTCATTGTATTGGGCTAAAGTGGTCCGTAAGTGGTAATATAGACCGATCTTCCTATATGCTCCTTATTAAATAAATAAATAAATAAAATAATAGAAATTAATTAGCAGAAATAAAAAGGTAAATTGTATTATAGATTATATTTGTATTTTTTTTTATCGTTTATTACTGTATACTGTTTTTAGAATACTTATATTATAGGGGTGGAGGGTTGATTGCTTGAGATACAGGACTTGTCCTAGTTCCAGTGTCAACCCACCATAAACTATCCGCAGGACCTTTGCTAACTGGAAATTGTATACCATGTAATCATGTTTATGGCTCACCATAAACATAAAATAAACGATTATTATTATTATTATTATTCATGTAAGAAGGTCTGTGCCCAGCAGTGGGACGTTTACAGGTTGATGATGATGACTCTACAATTTTAAAATATATAGGCTAAGTCACACCAGAGTTCGAAAGAAATCAACATTTTTTCCCTATAGGTCAGCAAATGAGGATTCCGGGTGAAGTGCGCTTCCAACTTCGACCTTATTATCACTTAACATCAGGTGAGATGAAGGCAAGTACCTACCGGTAAGATATATATAAAAATATGTATATTTTATTTTATAATAGCGACAGTAGTCAGCAAGTGGACCCGCACGGCCGGTGCAACTCGGTTGAAAGTTCCGTCGTTGTGTATAGGTAACATTTTTTTTGGAGATAATTTGCTGATTGCTGCATACGACATTGTAAGCCTCACCGGACTTATCTCGGATATATAGGTATAAGTCAAATTCAAATTATATTTTTTTTATTCAAATAAACTTAAGAAAAGTGCTTTTAAATCGTCCATACATTTTTTACCTATTTCAGCACATCTATTTGTAGCTGTGGAGAAAAATCGGCGCAAGACACTCCACAGCTTTAACAGAAGTAACGACATTTACAAAAAGAAAGTATGTCGCTACCAAATCATACAATACTTAATTTAATACATTTACAATTGAAATTAATTTTTACTTGTGCCCGGAATTACAAATAGTGCTTACCTCTATACATTTACTGATTCTAAAATAACGTTGGTCATTGGCGTACCTTTGGTATGCCTTCATACCTATGATACCTACCTACCTATGATACTAAGTTGTTTGTATTAATCGCCGTTGTAAAACTTTATATAAAAACAACATTTAAAAAAAACCAAATGTTGAAAAAATTTCCACGAGCAGGATCCGAACATGCACCCTTCTGACATTCCGGGTCAGGTGCTTTTCCAATTGAGCTATCGTGGAGAGAGAGTTAGGCGGTTGGGGGGCAGCCCGCCGAAATTATTCAACACTTTTTACTTTGAAAGCCAAAGGCGCCCATTCAATGTCAACAACTACCGTCACCAACATCCGATCATAATATTTTTACAAATATTAAAGATCAGTTAAGAAGTAAGCAAGCTAAATACAAATGTTCAAATAATTTTTAACGCAAATTTTGTTGCGAACAAATTACAAAAACACAAATGTTGAAAAAGGTGAAAGTTCGGATCCTGCTCGTGGAAATTTTTTCAACATATGTGTTTTTGTAATTTGTTCGCAACAAAATTTGCGTTAAAAATTTTTTGAACATTTGTAAAATCAACATGTTATAAAGGTCCTTTGAAAACCGGTTTTTTGTAATGTTCAAAGACAACAGTTTCCATAAAATTGCCCTTTGTTCAGTGCTGGCTTATAAGTAAATTATAACGCTATCAGTACAGTTTTATCTCACCTGAACAATTATAAGCAAATGCAATAGCTTGAAAATTACTGGTCTGATGTATCAGGTGTGCTCGCTTGTGGTATAATTTTATTGTGAATCTTGTCTTATTTTTAATCAGATAGGTGTAACATGATAACATTATTAGGTCATCATGATTATAGTGATTATAACACGAATCCTTTATAAATCTTTTTTTTGATAAAGCTTCTTACGCACCTCTATACTAAAGGTGGTGTACGTGTTTAGGACAATAGTTAAAAAAATACACCATTCCAAAAGAACTCCAATTCTAAAATAAACCAACCTCTAAATTCCACCTAACTCCAGATTTAATCATAAGATAAGATAAGACAAATAAGAAAATTTTTATTGCCATAAAATTGTGTAAACTATACCTACACAACGAAGTTTTGAGCTAATAATGTACACTCAAATGTACACACAAATATCACAAGCTAATCAATTCACCATAGAGACGGCCAATTAATTTCACATTACCCACAATAGGTCGGATGTCCTCAAGGCGCAGCACGGTCTACGAATCAGGGTCAAGAGGCCCTAGCCTCGGGCCACGCGGCCATCAATTACAGGTACAATGAACTGGCGGATATAATGCAACCTGTGTTGGAGAGTAAATACTCTTTTGTAAATAAAGGTAGGTAGAAAATATGAAAAGTATATTTTCTTTTAACAGCTGGCAACGTTCTTTTATTTTTCTTAGCTTCATCTGTCTTTTGTTGAGCTCTCTAAACGATAACAAAGTTGAGCTAATTTTCAATTTTGCTTACAGTCTTAGAATATTATTCTAAGCTTACAGTATACAGTGTGTTGTTTGAGTATTAAATATTTTGGCTCTTTGTACTTTTGTAAATAAATTAAAAAATCACTAAAAGACCTTGCCAATTTTCCCCAACTATATAATTATACAGTTAAATTATAATATGTATGCGTATGTATGTTTATACGTTATAATAAGTTTAAGTATGTATCAGTAATTAGTAGGTATCTTAGAATAGTCCCGCAGACTTCCATTCCACACCACAGCTAGGGTTGGCTGGAAGAGATCTCTTCTAGTGATAAGCTTACCTTTGTATAAGTATGTCTTGCGTTTGGTATGTTTAAATATGTGTTTTACATGTACAATAAAGCATTAATTATGGGTGCCCTTCGGTTCGCCTAAAAATTTTAATCCTAATAGTACATGGCCAAACCGTATTGGCCTAAACTTAAAACAAACAATTATTGTTTCGCCTAACAATTGTTTTGCCATTATTATAATTTGGTCTAAGAATTGAAAGCCCTAATTTTAGGATCTATAATGTGAAATACTCTAAAATATATTGGCATAACGTTATTTTGGCATTACAACGATTTCGCTTAATATATAAAAGCTCTAATTTTAGCATATCTAATATTAATAATAATATTAAATGTGCCAAAAATGTATTAGCCTAAGTAACGAATCGCCGAATGAAAGCATGGAATTCTTCTAGGACAAAAACAATTTTATTGAAAAAATAAATTGACAGAAGCCCATCGCTGCCAATCCGACTTCAAGTAGTCTTGTCTGCCCTACCCTAGAGTGTAATTTAAGCCCGCGTAGGCGCGGAGACGCGAGGCGTCCCGCGAGCTGAGGAGCAGGTGGCTTTAACGCTCGCCGCCGTGGCAGAGGCTGGCCGGCGAAGCTCGCGTGGGACCGCCGCGCCGGAGCCGCCGGAGCCGTGACAAAAACCATCTTGCATGCTTGCCTGCAGCTGCATGCCTGCTTGCATGCTGCATGCCTGCTTTCATGCTGCATGCCTGTTTGCATGGTATAGGTACCTGCTTGCATGCTGCATGTAATTGCAATTCTTTGGCCAAGTTACTTTGCCTTATTAAAATGAATAGGCGTTTTATACTTTGTGATTTTTAACTTTGTGCGAATTAATATTTAGTAATTGCCAGGTGGGATGATGACCTGCGAAAGACTGCAGGCAGATGCTGGATGCGTCAAGCTGAGGACAGGGCGCTATGGCGCTCATTGGGGGAGGCCTATGTCCAGCAGTGGACTAAGATAGGCCGATGATGATGATGATGATGAATTGCAACTTTAGGGATTACGAATTGTTCCGCCAAATGTCGCATTTGGTAAATAACAATATGGCGATAAAAGTTAGGCGAAGTGAAATTAGACCAAACACGATTATGAAGAGTGAAATTATGTGAAAAAAAATTAGGCGACCCGATATATACCCATTAATTATTCATTAAATTTTATTGCAAACCAATTAGAATTCAGAAATAGTGTTAATATTTTTTCCTCAGTGTCAGACGCCATACCAATTAAGTTCGTCATGGAATTAAGTGTGTCTTAATTATTACTTTAACGCCTCGGTGGGCCGAGCGGCAAAGCGCTTCAAATCTTCAATGCATACCCCGATTTGTAATCACCAACCCATATTTGGCATGCGTGGTGATTAAGCCAATACCTATCAATTGTGATTTGTGGCGATGATTTGATTGCAATGATGGAGGTCTTTGCCCAGCAGGGGGGTAGAATATAGGCTATTTACTTTACTAATTTACTATGTAATTAGTACCAAAAACGTTAAGTGGGCTTATACCATCATCAGCTCATTTTTTATGTCTTACTGCTGGGGCACGAGCCTTCCCTATGGATGGAAAGGGAGAACGGACCATAAACCACCACGAGTGCCCGGTGCGGATTGTTGGTTGTTAACGACTGTTAATGCAGCCGGGACCAACGGCTTCACGTGCCTTCCGAAGCACGGAGGAGGAGGAGAACAATCGAGATGATAAAATTTTGGTCACCCATCCGATGACCGACCCTTGCGAAAGTTGCTTAACCTAAGCACTAGCAGACCGAGCGTGATAACCACTGCGTTTTTGAACTCCTCATACCATACCACTACATGATACCATTATACTCGTGCGATCGAAATGTCTGCACCTCCATGCTTCTATAGGTCTAAGTTCTCTCCATAGCTATTTTGAAGAGATAGCCAATTTATAACATTTTATTGGTTCTCAGTCAAATTATTCTATCTAATTTCTTCTGGTGTTGCAAAAAACATATTATATATTAATATATCTTAGTTGTCAGTCCGGGCACGTTCACATGTAGCTCCAAGCTTTCCTAAAAAATGCAAGAACCGTCAACGTTAAAAGGGAAAAGATGTATCTTGGTTTTTTTAAGGGTTTACAAAAAGTGTTAATGCCACTTTGCCGTTGGGCACCCCAGCTACAAAGTGATACAATAACTTTATACAGGCACCGTCCCACTTACTACAAAAGCTTATGCAAAGGATTTAAAAAAGAAATGCACGAAAAAGTTTACTAATACATTTAACGTTTTATTGTTTTGCTCAATTTAAAATACATACGTCTTGCTGTCAAAAATAGCTTTCATAAATAACATTACATTTGATGCTGTTGACAAACAAAATAATTTATCAACACTTCCAAGCTTCTTTCGGACATTTCTGAAACAAAATAAAACACCATTAAACAAATAAATTACATAGATTTTGCTTATCATAAAAAAATTACTGCTAGCTAGACAACACATTTTGGGTATGTTCCGATATACACTGCGAGCACTGTAAGGTGTGACGTCAATTTAGTTTGCTGCGAAGCCGTTCCTTTATAGTTAGCTATACTGGTTACTGTTTAAAACGGAACGCAATTCAGTATACTGTCATCCATGCTGTTATCCACGTCATTTCTGGACGCTGTTCTCAGTGCTTTGATCCCGTGATCAAAGCACTGGGAGCACCTTACCTAGAAAATGCCAGTGCTTACAGTACAAAAATGGTGACGATTTATGACGTCATATATTTCCCTTAGATACTGCGGCAGTATACTGTCAGTCCATAACGGAACAAAGAAGAATGCCCATCGTAGTATGGGCTTCTGTATCGTTACAAATGATTTTTGTACAATGATGATTTTTATATTAAAAATCAAGTTTTTTATTTTCATAAAACCCTGTTAAATAATTTGCCTTTTTGTAACAAGCAAATCTTCTATCTTACAAAAAAATAAGAATCGATATTAATCTTTTCCGATATCAATAATCTTTGCGCTATCGCGAACATTTGCCGTTTTCACGACAAGGAATTACATTTTTGACCGTGTTCTGAAATGTGACTATTGCTTGGCCCGACTTGTCGTGAAAACAGAAAATGTTCGCGATACCGCGATAGTGTGGCCGTAGCATGAGGCACAATAGTTTATGAATTGTTATTATTATTTATAATTATTGATTTTCAGAAGCCTTTTACTCTATTGTGCATTTTTTTTTTTTTGAGAGAGTTTGCTGATTGCCTCAGACGGCATTTTCAGCTTCACCCGGCTTTTTTGGGGGCGGCGAGGAACGTAAAGGGTCCCTCAAGCCGTGTGAAACGAATCACCTTTGGAGGTTTTCTAGAGGGAACGGCATCGCGCACTAGTGCGCGTCCCCGTGCCCTACTAGATTCTCCGAAGGGTTCGGATCGGATCGGTTCTATTGTGCAGGTATATGAACCATTTTTTTCTAAGGCCGTTATTACACTATCATAGATCTATGATCATAATAGTAGGAACATAATGTTATATTTGCACGTATAGCGTGTAACATCTGACAGTTCTGACATCATAATGTTTCGTTAAATCTGTGGTCCCTAGACGGTAATGCAGCACTAGATGCTTGATAAAGCAACAAACTGTTTATTTTATCATATCAATACGAACGAACAGCATTCAATGTAGGTACTGGCAGTTGATTGATGAGTCCCTTTTATTTTTCAGCATGTAAATGCTGAAAAATAAAAGCTATGAATGACACGTATGCATGATCGTCTGTCATGTCATGCACGTTGACGTAGATGCATGTGATTCAGCATCAACGTTTAGGGCCGTACCAACATGTATCATGTACGACCCTAAGGCCGCTTGTTACGGCTGTTTTTTTAGTGGACACCGAGCCGGTGCGATATGTTCATCTTTTTCTGAACCCCTCGATAGTAAAGACAGCCGTATGGTACCGGCCCAGTATCCGGTAAAAAAACGGGTAACAAGAGGTCTAATCTTGTATTGTAGACTTTCGAGTCCATACGCAACATACATAGTTCCATACAGACAGACTACTTTTTTCGCGACAACTGTCGCATTACAATTACAATACTATAACGGGATTTAATATATTTCCATATCATATTGAAATATTGACACATAAACATAAGCCAACTCGTTATTTTAATGAAATAACTACAAGTGAATCGATTATATTTTGACAAATCGATTTGCTTGTTACAAAATGGCAACACCGAGGAGACAACGGCAACTCGACATGTCAAAAAATATCAAATTAAATGGAAGTGAATTTAATTACTAAATAATATGGGGATTTCTCGTCGGCGAAGTTAAGGCAAATTATTTAACAGGATTTTATGAAAATAAAAAACTTGATTTTTGATATAAATTAGGTGGAGGTACACTTCGAACAAAAAACGATACCAAGAATGAGCATTCTCCTTTCTCACCAGTAAGAGCACTGGACAGTGCTCGCAGTGTATATCGGAACATACCCTTTATTCGTTGGAGGATTTTCATAAGTTAGCATAGTTGTTTGTTTGTTAGGAGCTTGATGGCGCAGTGGTTCACGCACCCGGTCTCTGAGTGCTGAGGTTTTTGCAAAGGCCGGTCACCGGATGGGAGACCAAAAATTACGAGCTTCTCCGTGCTTCGGAAGGCACGTTAAGATGTTGGTCCCAGCTGCATTAGCAGTCGTTAACAACCACCAATCGGCACTGGCACCCGTGTGGTGGTTTATGGCCCGTTCTCCCTATCCATCCATAAGGAAGGCTCGTGTCCCAGCAGTAAGACATAAAAAATGAGCCGATGATGATGATGTTTGTTAGTGTTGTTGATGCATATTAGTTAGGTACCTCAATAACAAGTTGCATGCGGTTGAATATACAACGTGTCCAGAAAACGAAAGATAATCCTTTAATTGCGGGTGGGTCACATCATGCTCTACCGCATTCTGGAATTTTAGTTTAGTGAAAGTCTCACGGTTTTCGAGATCACCACAGGCTATAAAAGTCAGCCGTTTGATTTAGTTTGTATGAAAACTTTGCATAAGATTTTTTTTATGTGGTTTTCTCAGTACTTTAGGGAACAAAAGAATATTGTTTGAAAATCGTGACACTTTCACTAAACTAAAATTCCAGAATGCGGTAGGACATGATGTGACCCACCCACAGCTAAAGGATTATCTTTCGTTTTCTTGACACGCTGTATTTAAAGAGGCTTAGATTATATATAATCTAAGTAAATAAGCTTATATCTATATCTTTCCTACTACATTTACAATGTTTCCCTATTTATAGCAAATAAACAATTGTGAGCTTTGAATTTTAATAAAACTTTTACCTTCAATATTGCTATTCCTGTGCAAGTGAACACGTCATACGCCCGGCAAGGGTAGTCCAGGTACTGCCGAAGGTCGCGGTCCACGCAGTCGGTGACGGCCTTCTCGACTGCCTCAGTCCAGCCCTGGTGGTCCTCTGCCCACTTTCGAAGGTGCCGTTTGTATACGTCCTTGTTTAATGTGTTCTTGTCAACGAGAAAACCGGACTTTTCGAATACACATTGGACGTCGTTGCACTGAAATATATGATTATATATGTCGTAATAAGAACAGTGTTGAAAAAAATTCAATATACAGAAATGAACTCGCACCATCAAAGTGCCTGATGCGTGTTTTATTAGCCATTGGAATACGTTAACGAAAACAATAATTTGTAATGGCATTGAAGCAGCGCCTTCTGGTGACAAACGAGAAGAGTTAAACGTGAATGAAACTCGCACTCAGGTTGCCCTGTGCGACTTTCGCTTACGAAACAGTACAGACAGTTCATTAAAGTAAATTTTACTTTTTATTTTTAGGTGCTAATTGCTGCACTGAAGCTGAATTAAATATTTATAAAATACAGTGAAAAAGCACTCAAAAATTAAAAAACAGTGACAAAATTCAGCGCTTACGTCAGCCTTCCCGGTATCATAGCGGTCAGTGCAGCCGCGCGGATTGTGGAAGACCCAGGTTCGATCCTGGCTGGGTCAGGTGGGCGTTTAATTTTTTCACTGTATTTTATAAATATTTAATTCATTAAAGTAGTTTTCTCACACTATAGGATAATTTTGAAGAGTTAATAACTTACAGGGCCAAGCAGTTTAGGATTGGAGCATTCAGTAAGCGGCTTAGAGTCTCCTAACTCTGGAATATCGCAGCAGGCAGATATAGGTTTCTGGAAAATTACAACAATAAGTTAATAATACAAAGAGGCAAATGTAACTAGCCTTATTAATGACTCTCTAGGCAAAACTTCAGAGGTTTTCTTAGGGCAGTTTGGGCCTTTGATTGAATTATGATTTATTTATTATAACTAGTGGTCGCCCAGAAGTCTATATTTAAACGAAATTTTATTAAGGCTGCACGGATTGTATCCTAAGCAATGAAAAATTAAAAAAGATAAAATGTGGGTTTGGATTTGGCATTGACAGATTTCGGCCGCTCCCTCAGAACATGAGGCCGCTCCCCTTCCATTTTTTAAATTTTTGAAAAAAGTATATATGCGTGTGTGTCAAATACATGGTAATGTGTGTAATGTTTGTTTTATTGATTTAATGTATTTTTATGCATAATTAAAAAATATATTAACATCTCTATACAAACTATAAGAGTGCGAAATTTTATACTCCTCCGTCCGCGCAATTTTCGTAAAAAGGGGTACAAAGTTTTTGCTTCACGTATAGAAGATATTTTAATTTTTCCCAATAATCATAATTTAGTAATTGGTTATTGTAATTATGATACATACCAGTGTAGCGCCTCTACTTCTTTCTTGCATCAAAAGGTCGGCATTACTAGCCTGTGGAATAAGAATTATAAATGAATAATTAGAACACAATTTTTAATTAGAAATATAGCCAGCTCTAGATCGGGCAGGACAATCTCAACATGTGCATTTGTTCATGTTTTTCTTTTATTATGTAGACTTATTTCGCTTTCATCTCAACTGATGTTAAGTGATACGTGTCCACGGGGCAACTGGCTCGAGACACTAGTCTTAAAAGTATCGGATGAAGAATGCGCTTCGGCGCGTCCTGATCTGGCGTTATGACCTGAAGTAAGTAGATGGTCCCTTGTGTTTGCACAAGGATGTCTGACACTTACTTTGTAACCTGACGGTTGGTAGAGAGGGTCAGTATAAACTTTAAAGTCGTTTTGTGGCTGGGTTGTGATGTTAAGTGATGATAAGGCCTACTACCGAGGAAATGGATTTCCAAAAAACAGCAATAAAAAATGTACAAAAACATTTATGTTATGATCATATACTTAGATAAGATGATGGTAAATTACCAGGCGGACTTAAATCAAGCCCTACCTGCACCAACAGACCGTATACAATCTTGCACCCCTTTTGGCAATTGAACCCAGGAACCTATCCTATGGTTGGCTAGGAAGAATTGGCCATAAACCACCATGCGGGCCGGGCGAATTGGTAGTTGTTAACGACTGCTAATATAGTCGGGCCTAAAGGCTTTAAGTGCCTTCCGAAGCACGGAGGAGCTCGAGACGATACATTTTTGGTCACCCATCCGATGACCGGTCTTTGCGAAAGTTGCTTAACCTCAGCAATCGCAGACCAGGCGCGTAAACCTGCGCCATCAAGCTCCTAAACGTAAATATGAATAGTGATGATGAACCTAAAGAAATATGAAATTAATTGCAATTGATGATACTTACAGTAATAAACAATAACAAACACAATATTAAATGATACATTTTGCACTAATGTATTTATCGTGGACTGTTCTCTACAGAATCTTACGGTTAACAAACAGAAAAAGTATGATCTCAATTAATTATATTAAAGTGCTTATAATTATTTGCACTATCTACATAAATAAGCAGTTTTATCGAAGAGTCAAAGGGTAAAATCCCCGGTAAAATAATGTTTTTATGCGTTCAAGCGAATGTTGAACCAAGATATCGGAATGACAGTTTGTCAACAAGGATCAATAAAGCACTATGCAGAAACTAGTATGATTATAGTCATACTAGTTTCTGCACATGACTTCACCTGCATGAATTTCGATTTGTCAAAAAACTCTTTATCGCCTGCCCCCGGGAACATTGAACCCTACCTTCGGGCCGGGATAAATAATTGTATGGGTGAAGTAAACGTTGATCCCTTGCTCCGTTCTGATGTGAATAAATAATAAACGGACAAACACACTTTAGTTCAGTTTAGTTTGGTTTTCTAAAGTTTACGCGAACACTTGAAATGTGTAATGAAATACTTCTCTCGAATCCATATAGTTTTAGGTTGTACAACTATTTGTATGATTATAACTATATTACTAATAGCATATTGTAAGCAAAGTTTTATAACGGGGATTAACGCAACGACAGCAGTCAGCCCCTGACCACATAAAGTGATTTTTTTAAATTAATTTAGGAATGTGCTCATCGTCCAAACACTTTTTGTACCTACTACCCATTCAGGACGTCTATTTTTTAGCTGTGGAAAAGAATGGGCGCATAAAACGGCACAGCTTTAATAGAAGAACGACCTTTAACAAAAAAAAAGTATGACGTTACCAAATCATATAATAATATAATTCAATTAAAAAATTAAAAAATTTCAAGAGCCCGGAACTTCTCGTTTCGAGAACTTTCAACTATACCTATTATGGTCGTCATTTCAGCCAAAAGACGTACACTGCTGGACAAAGGCCCCCCTCAATACATTTACAATTAAAAAAATTCAAGAGCCCGGAACTTCACGTTTCGAGAACTTTCCACTATACCTATTATGGTCATCATTTCAGCCAAAAGACGTCCACTGCTGGAAAAGACCTCCCCCAAGGATCTCCACAACGACTAGTTTTGTGTTGCTCCCATCCAGCGGCTTCCCGCGACCTTTATGATACTTACGTATATTACAAAGTACTTAGATGTAAGATGAGTTGTCCTCAACAATGCACTACCCAAGCTGTAACAAGTTTTTAAGTACCAACCTTCTTTGTCTGTTACCTTTGTATGTTTATTTATTTATTTATTTATTTATTTATTTATTTATTTATTTATTATTTGGACAGTCAACAAAAACATATACTAGCAAAAACAATGATAATGTTACAAACATAAGCCTTATCTAAGCATAGTTTTCAATTAAAGACAGCCACGGCATGCGTTGTGGACTTATTAAATCATTAATAAAGCTAATCTATCTTTTTTGTATAAGTAATATTACTATTATAATTCGATATTTATACTGATTTTTAACTTTATATATTGTTTTATTCTTAGGTTTCAAACCCTTTCATCCTGGTCACGGAATACTGCATATTCGGAATGTTTGAAAAATAAACAAACATCCACTTGTTGTGTGTATTTTCGCATTTACACTATTAGTGCGATTCTAAGAAGATTTCGTTTGTTTTGGTGTATTCAGAGAAGTGATATAGGTTCTATACTCGTAGTATGTCTATTATTCATTGGGAATCAAAGGAAAAATGATTTTTGTAATTATGAAAGCACTATAGATAGCATGAACTTCTATTGAAGTCATATCGCAAAAGATAGTAGCACAAATTCTATGAAAAAATACAATTGTTAGTTCCATTTACGGACGTTGTGGCGCTGTACCAATTTCCATACAATTAATTATTCCTATTTTACGCTTACAAGCTTTACAATACGAGTCACTGTTCCTGTAGCCCACGCATTGTTGTGACTTTTATGTTACAACAAAATTAAAGACATAATTGCATTGATAAAAAAATTAAAGAAAACATATAAAACCGCTGTTGTGTAGTTTCATGGAACTACGTGCGTTGGCAGCGGTTTGCTTTTCTATGGTAAAATAACGTGTTTTGATGTTACTTTGGTAGATGGCGCTACTTGGTGAAACTTTATACACTGCGGCCATTGAGTAAAGGAAACAATGAACACGTATATAACATTCTCAGAACAATAACTAAAGCTATGTTCTGAGATAACAATGCACAAGCGTTATGCACGCCACGAGTACTACGAGTAACTCCATAGGTATTGATACAATTTTAAAATGTTTGTAAGTTGATTTTATTGTCAGAGCAACATTAATAATGGGTACATCATCATCATCATCAGCTCATTTTAATGTCCCCACTGCTGGGGCACGAGCCTTCCCTATGGATGGATAGGGAGAACGGGCCATAAACCACCACGCGGGCCCAGTGCGGATTGGTGATTGTTAACGACTGCTAATGCAGCCGGGACCAACGGCTTTACGTGCCTTCCGAAACACGGAGGAGCTCGAGATGATTAATTTTTGGTCACCCATCCGATGACCGGCCTCTGCGAAAGTTACTTAACCTCAGCACTCGCAGACCGGGCGCGTTAACCACTGCGCCATCGAGCTTCTCTGGGTACAATAATGGGTACAATTTTTTTAAACTGTTATAAGTATAAACATTCGAGAGGTTATTATGATCAGTTGAAAAAAATAATGGGCAGTTATTTTATTTATCGGCTGTTGGTAAATTAGTGCGACAGTAAAACATAGACAAAAAAACAATTAGATAGATAAAAAAACAATTGGTCGGTTATTTCATCCTACAATATCAGTACTAAAAATACGTAAGCAGTCTAATAAATAAATCGCCAGTAAAAATGATGGAATGGGCAGTTAGATAAATAGTTCGTCAGTTCACAGGGAGCGGAGACACCAGAACCCGAACCGATTGAAAAGAGAGGTAAATTTTCGTTAAAAGGGGGCGATATTTTGCGTTACAGTAATTATTTTTAGATTTTTTAACCCTTATTTTATATAAGTATCATTATTCTAAATTTAATACAGAAATCCTTACTGTTGGTTAGGTAAAGTTAATTTTTTTTCCCGAGCGAAGCGCAGCGTAGCAAGGGCCAATCACAGAAGGGGGGAGCGCAGTCACGGAATGGAGGAGCGGCATAAGATTGTGGTGTGTGGTGCTCAAAAACCTAATATACGAGGAATACATTTTAATTTCTTACCGACTAATTCCGATTACTACCTACACGTTACTGCCCATTTACTTATTTTACTGCTCAATATTTATTCAATGATCCATTTCATTACTTTTTATGACACATTTTTGTTTATTTTACTACTAAGTTTTAAATGCCGAACTTGTTATTAATATGCATTTTCAAAATTTTAACTTACCAACACTACCTCACCGGCACGGAAACTTGGGCACCTTAAATTTTTCATGTACTTAATTCACATTCATGATTTTTTTGTCACAAAAAATTAATATTATCAGGTTCAGTGTTTTTTTTATATATTGTTTTCAGGGTTTTCTTATTGTCTCTAATAAAGTTATTGGTGAGAAAAAATTTGCGCTAAAAATTATTTGAACATTTTATAAATAGCTTGCCTACTTCTTAACTCATATTTGTAAAAATATTTTGATCGGATGTTAGTGACGATAGTTGTTGACATTGAATGGGCGCCTTTGGCTTTCAAAGTAAAAAGTGTTGAATAATTTCGGCGGGCTGGTTAGAACCACGATAGCTCAATTGGAAGAGCACCTGACCCGGTATGTCAGAAGGGTGCATGTTCAAATCCTGCTCGTGGAAATTTTGTCAACATTTGTGTTATCGCATAGTTAATTATACTAAAAATTTGCACTGATTAAGCACATGCTGAGCAATATATTGATTGCTGTTTTTTTATAAATCTGATTTATAACTTAGCCCTTTTTATATTTAATAACCTCATAGTATTACCTATTTCACATAAATCTTGAGTAAAGTGGGAGTACATAACTAGTTAAGAATTAGTAATAAATTGTGTGAACATTCAAAAATAACTCTTATTTCAACCGTCTGAGAGTCTATTGGCCATTAAGTTGCCTCTAAGTTTCTATTAGGGTGGCCGGAGACTAGGCATAAAGTGGCTGGGCACTGGATTGCGACTGCCGGATACTAGAGAAAACATACTTTTACAAAAATATATTTTTTATACAAAAATTGGCAACCTATATGTTTTAAAAGAGTGTTAAATATGTTTTTGAATATAATCATTAGTTAGAAATACTCCAAAACCGATTCCTCTGTAGAGTTTAGTTATGGAAGAACTAAGTCAGCAATTGCCTTCCTCCTCCTCCTCCATCCTCTCCCGGACTACACGTGCTGGTCTTAGGAACCACCATCATACTGTACAGACAATCAATACTCGTACCAAAAAATTTTTTTCAAGTCGTTCCTCTGTAAGACCATTCGGCTTTGGAATTCTTTGCCGGCGCATGTGTTTCCCAGCATTTATGCAGGCCGTCATGAATGGGTGTGCTTGTTACCGTGCTTGTTCCACGGTGAGGAGCGCTCTCATTATTTTGGACTGCATCGGCTGCTTACCATCAGGCAGGATGTGGTCACTATGACGTGTCAATATAAAAAAGAAAAAAAAAGAGGCCGGGCACTGGATATGTTATCCTATATGGCATATGGTTGAACATTTATCGAAGAAATTTAAGGCGTCTGTACTTTACCATAACCTTTTGTCCGGCTAAACGCAACAAAACAAGTCGATAATAATTGCTCTGGATCGCAATATTCTCATGTAAAAGCTCTCAATGTTCATTACGAGTAGAGTCGCCATCGCCATCGCGACACAAAATTCGCTGTTGAAAGTTTTCTTGTGGAGGCCGAGCGCATTCCTCGCTATTTGCATACATATTTAAGTCGACATTCAGCTATTTGCGTTTACACGATGGTGTGATTTCTCTATGGGATATAAGGATGGTACCTTGAGCGTAGGACGTGAATAATGACTCCTTGCTGCTCTAATTTCGTTGGTGGGTTGGTCAAATGGTGTACTTAATGGGGGCTAATGAATTAAGCTTCGTTTGTTGGCGTCAAATGCAAGTCAGGTCTGCGTACTCCAAGGAATAGAGTGTTAGGGACAGTTCGAGATATATAATCATACCTGACGAATTAGAACTTTATGTACAATTATCGAATTCATATCATAAAACTCGTTATCGTAAATGAGGAATATTGTATGCAAATTGGTACAGCGCCACAAGTCCATACATGGAACAATTGACGGACGTCATTTCATAGAATTTATGGCGTTATCACGACCATACAGCTTCATGATCACGACTCAATGTTACGATACGATTTCGATAGAATTGCTGTCTTTGAATGTGTTTTCGTAAGAATGCTTAATATTATTACAATGTTCGACACTCATACTCTTGTGGGTGGAAATAGCTGTAGTATGATAGAAAATAGCAAAGTATTATTTTAGTGGTAAGTACAGTGCCTTGATCTCACCTCATGTTAAGTGATGATAAGGCCAATGATGGAAGTGCACTTCACCCGGGATTCTCAAATAAATATTGCAAAGTAAAGAGAATATTTGAGAAAAGCTTTCCAATAATATGTTTAAGTGTAGTGGATTTTCAAATAAACATAAGAATTTTGTCCTGGCAAGGAATTTGTCATAGTTTTTTAAAAATGCATCAAATTAGTATTTTGCTAATCTTTGGACTCATTTCAGTAAAAAATATCATTATCATCATCATCATCATCATCTCATCATCAGCTCCTTTTATGTCTCCACTGCTGGGGTACGAGCCTTCCCCTGGCCATAAACCACCACGCGGGCCCAGTGCGGATTGGTGGTTGTTAACGACTGCTAATGCAGCCGGGACCATCGGCTTTACGTGACTTCCGAAGCACGGAGGAGCTCGATGATACATTTTTGGTCACCCATCCGAGTTGCTTAACCTCAGCACTCGCAGACCGGGCGCGTTAACCACTGCGCCATCGAGCTCCTCAAATATCCATAATCAAAAAATATAGTAATTAAATATTAATATTTAATCCATATAAGTTATTCTTAGTACATTTCTTTCACCATCATGATCATTCTTCTCTGTACTAATAAAGTCTTCTACCATAGACTACGAACCGATAGCGCAATGACTTCCACAAAAGTTCAAGAATAGCCTAAGTTAATTCATGTTTTTTTTGATTCCGTTCGGAACGCCTAAGAGAGACTAGACAATCTACTACTACTATTACTACTAGTCAATTTTGGCACCAACATTGTTCGCGATGTACAATGTGCAATTTGGGACTCATGATGGACGAGTCATCAGAATTCGAGTATCACGTTAGGAACAAGATAGGACAATGTTTCGGCTCACTAAAAGCTCTGCACAAAATTAAGAAATACCTAAAACAAGAAACTAGAATTCAACTATGTAATGCTTTGGTATCTTATCTTATCTTAGTGGGGCCTGCTGAGGTTTCCCTCTTGCAGTAGCACTTCGACCCATCGGGATCTTTTGTGCAACTCCGTCCTTTCACTCTTCTTTCTCTGTAAAGATAGATGCCATAAGTTTGGCCACGTCCTTAAGGGCGAAGAGCCTGAAGTCCTCCGGTTTCGGATAGGGCCGACCCCAGGAGTCCCATTCTTTTCCTAGCCAGAGAGTCACAGTCACACAGTAGGTGTTGCATTGACTCCGTTTCCTCTCC
Source organism: Eudonia mercurella (assembly GCA_963082485.1). NCBI lineage: Eukaryota > Metazoa > Arthropoda > Insecta > Lepidoptera > Crambidae > Eudonia > Eudonia mercurella. The sequence goes on along the minus strand of OY720034.1, from coordinate 3,935,392 downwards.
ACATGCCCTACACAAGCTATTTGTTGATAGATGCATTCTGTGGAGCATTTGTTTTGTGGCATAGTGCCCTGTCAAGGCACCGATGGTTAGTCGGGCCTGCCTTCTACTGCCTCCGCATATGAATGCTTTGGTATTGTCACATCTTAATTATGGTGATACTGTTTATGAGCCTTGTTTGTATAAAAAAATCGCTGAAAGTATACAAAGAGTTCAGAACGCGTGCATGCGTTTCTGTTATGCAATTCCCAGAAGGCATAGAATCACACCATACCTAATTGAAAAACAAATGTTAAATATGTCTAATAGCGTCACACTGAAATACGCATGTTCCTTATATCATACTTATACAACAAAACTGTTATCAAAAAGAGCATAACATCACATAGAGATAGAGGGTTCAGGTCGTATGTACCTACGATTAGACTGAGCGTGGCCAGGGGTTGCTTCAAGTATGCTGCTGTCAAAATATGGAATGACCTACCGGCACCCCTTCGTGCGATTCTCGATCGATCACTTCCGACGTTCCGTAAAGCATGTCGCAGGTGGCTACTCGAGAGGCAATCTGTGGTATCAGGTAGGCTACTCTTGACGCAAACTCAATCTCAATACAATTCCAATCCCAAATCTAAAAAATTCAAATGGCACTATTAAAAGCGATAATAGCGCTACATTGCAATTAAATTGCGTGGAAATTGAGTGAACAAATTATTATCGAGATGGGGCGTTCCGAAATTGCGAAACTTATCCCAATATCGATACATATTAATCGCATTGGAATTGTATTGAGATTGAGTTTGCGTCAAGAGTAGCCTACCAGCTCAGGGCTTATATTTAATAGTATAAATAAATTTAATCTACTCGATGTTACAAATCAATCTATTAAAATGTTTGTGAAAGGGTATGACAGAATAGCAGGGATTGTGGACTCTCCGCAATCACTGAGTTATTTACCATTTTGTCTTTTACACTACCTACTGTTAATTTGTAATATAATTAGTAATTTAATTTTAGTTAAGCAATACTTTGTACTTATCAGTTAAAGAAAAATAAACACTTTTTTATCAATAGTCTCTCTTTCCGATCATAATTACATATGCTTTAGGTACAGACTAGGCGAGACCATAGAAACTGTGCATAGGAGGAACCCCAGGAACACTAACTGGGAGGGCTTCAAAAAGGACCTCAGAATGGAGCTGGATGGTCCTTGCTGTAAACTTAACTCAGCCTTGGACATAGAGTTTGAAGCTGACAGAATTACAGAAGCACTGAGGACGGCCTGGCAAAATAACTGCCCAGAGACGAAATCAGTGGCAAGGAGGGTACCATGGTGGAACCCGGAACTGGCTCGAATTAGACGAGCCACACGACAGGCGTTCAACGAAGCAAAAGCGAGGAACGACTTTAGCGACTACAGGGAGGCCTTAACGCGGTACAGTAGTGCGGTCCGTAAGGCAAAGAGATCTGCCTGGAGGAAACATTGCGACCAGATACAATCTGTTCCGGAAGCAATGCGACTAACCAAGGCTATCTCTACAACAAAGGCGATTCCATTAACCACGTTAAAGAATGAAAATGGAGTACGCACAGAATCAGGGAGTGAGACGTTGAAGGTTATGTTCGACACTCATTTCCCTGGATCAGAAGTCATCAAAGACGATCATGATCCAATCAGCTGGAGGGAACAGCAGGGAAGAACCTCCAAATATGACTGGATAATAGCGAAAAGGGTAGTAGATGAATGTAAAGTCAAATGGGCGCTGGGAAGTTTCCAACCGTTTAAGGCACCAGGGCCTGACAACATTTATCCTATTCTACTACAACAGGGCGCCTCCATCCTGGGACCCCATCTCTGCAGGCTGTATAAAGCATGCATAGCCTTTGGACACATTCCCAGAACATGGAGGCGTGTTAAGGTAATCTTCATACCCAAAATGGGAAAATCAGATTACGAAGAACCCAAAGCCTTTAGGCCTATAAGTCTACAATCCTTTCTCCTGAAGACCCTAGAGAAAATGGTAGACAAATATATCAGAGCGGGACCACTGAAAAGATTCCCACTCCATGGACTTCAATGTGCATATCAGGCAGGGAAGTCAACAGAAACTGCTCCTCATCATGTGGTGAGTCGAGCAGAATTTGCGCTGGAAAACAAAGAGATTTGCATCTGCACTTTCGTAGATATCGAAGGTGCATTTGATCGCACTACCTTTGAATCCATCAAGGTTGCAGCCAAGAACCATGGTGTGCCACTACCGATCTGTAATTTGATCGAATGCATGCTAAAGGGTAGAATTATCAACTCTGAATTGCTAGGTGACAGTCTACTTGCACGAACAACCAGAGGATGCCCGCAAGGAGGGGTTCTCTCGCCCCTTCTGTGGAGCCTTGTGGTTGATTCAATCGTAGTAAGGCTGAATAAAGGACCATTCTATACGGTTGGTTATGCGGATGACCTGGTCATCTCAGTCAGTGGGAAGTTTCCCTCAACGGTATCGGGGCTAATGCAATGTGCCTTGGGTTTGCTGGAGGAATGGTGCAATGCCCATCACCTCTCTGTAAACCCGGGGAAAACAACAGCCATCCCCTTTACAAGAATGAGGAACACTACGGGTCTGGGTAACCTAACACTTTATGGTACCCAGATCTCTTGGTCCAAGGAAGTGAAATATCTAGGCTTAACGCTGGATAGAGAACTTACTTGGAAACGGCATGTAGACACGACCGTAGCCAAGGCTTACAGAATCTTTGGCATGTGTCGGTCTACCTATGGCAAGACGTGGGGACTCAACCCCAAAATCATTAGGTGGATCTACATGACGATGGTGAGACCGATCCTCACATATAGCAGCATCGTCTGGTGGCCCAGAACCAGGCTGAAAATCTGTAAGAATGCTCTTAGCAAACTTCAGAGAACAGCTTGTTTGGCGGTCACTGGTGCCTTTAGAACCACTCCAACGGCAGCGCTGGAGGTCCTCACAGACCTTCCACCCCTGCACATCGTAATAGAAACAGAGGCAAAGAAAGCGTTACATAGACTAAAGGTGGCCGGACTGTGGGACGCATCTAAACCTCTGACTAGACACACTAAATGGGAAACAAGTGACATTCCTGACAGGATCATGGAAATGGGGTGCGATAAAATATCCCCCATATTCATGTTCGAAAAGAAATTTAAAGTTTATGTTCCAACCAGGGACGAATGGAAACGAGGGCCACCGTCTCCGGATGAAGACAGCCTAATCTGGTATACCGACGGATCAAAAATGAAGTCGGGTACAGGGGCAGGCGTCTATAACAACGACTTCAAGCATAGTCAAAGCATGGGAAAATTTGCCACTGTTTACCAAGCTGAAACTTTCGCTATTCTCCTATGTGCAAAGCAGAATATAGAATTAGCTATGAAAAAGCGCAATATATTCATCCTGAGTGACAGCCAAGCAGCGCTCAAATCGCTCATATCGCCCCGAATCAACTCTGGCCTTGTTCTAGAAACCACCAAAGCTCTAAACAAGCTAGGTGGACATAACAAGGTGCGATTGATCTGGGTCCCAGGCCATATGGGAATCCACGGCAACGAGATGGCGGATGCACTTGCCAGGGAGGGCTCAGAGACCCAGCTTATTGGTCCTGAGCCGTTCGTGGCACTTGCACCAAGTACCATCAACAAGGCCTTAAAAGATTACATCAAAAACAGGCACGGCATCGAATGGAAAGAGCAGCCGGGTATGAAACACTCCAAATCCTTCCTAGGCGAAAACGCCTTAGGACGGAGTAAGTTCATATGCGGAGGCAGTAGAAGGCAGGCCCGACTAACCATCGGTGCCTTGACAGGGCACTATGCCACAAAACAAATGCTCCACAGAATGCACCTATCAACAAATAACTTGTGTAGGGCATGTGGAGAGGAAACGGAGTCAATGCAGCACCTACTGTGTGACTGCGACTCTCTGGCTAGGAAAAGAATGGGACTCCTGGGGTCGGCTTATCCGAGACCGGAGGACTTCAGGCTCTTCGCTCTTAAGGACGTGGCCAAACTTATGGCATCTATCTTTACAGAGGAATAAGAGTGAAAGGACGGGGTTGCACAAAAGATCCCGATGGGTCGAAGTGTTACTGCAAGAGGGAAACCTCAGCAGGCCCCACTAAGATAAGATAAGATCAATAGCAATCATCATCTCAGCCAAAAGACGTCCGCTGGTGGACAAAGGCCGCCCCCAAGGATCTCCACAACGACCGGTTTTGTGCTGTTCGCATCGAGCGGCTTTCCGCGACCTTCATCAGATCGTCGGTCCACCTTGTTGGAGGCCTGCCCACACTGCGCTTTCTGGTACGCGGTCGCCACTCGAGGACTGTTCTGCCCCAGTGGCCATCAGCCCTGCGAGCTATGTGCCCTGCCCACTGCCACTTGAGCTTAGCAACTCTTCGGGCTATGTCGGTAAACATCGGGCTATGTTTGTTCATCTGCGGATCTCCTTATTTCTGATTCGATCATGCAGAGAAACCCCAAGGATAGCCTTTTCCATTGCTCTTTGAGTGACCTTGAGCCTTCTGATAAGGCCCATAGTGAGCGACCACGTCTTAGTCCCGTATGTCATGACTGGTAACACCCACTGATCAAAGACTTTCGTTTTGAGACACTGCGGTATATCGCACGAATTTTTTTCTCTAACGCATATTTGTTCGCTGATATTACTGTAGGCGTACAAACGTGACCGTACGCGGACTGCGTCACCGTCTCGCAGGGTAATTGTCTCGTTGGGCCGATGCTCCAAGCTCCGTTTTACGGCACATAAACGTACGAAAGCACCAATAAGCAATCACTTGAGCTCCGAATGGATCTAGGACATAAAAAGTGGAGATTAGTACTGGAAAGCGGTGGTTGGAGAGAGAGCGGATTAGATTTATCGTTGAAACGGTTAACAGACGTATGACTATTCAGTTTTAAAACACATTATCTAATATTTTAAAAGTTATAACACTGAAGTATAATAGGTAGTGCTTTAAGTTAAATAAAAAGGCTTCATCACAAAACATGATACAGTCTGTTAGAAACACAAAACTTAAAGCCTATTTATACCATAAGACTGACCATGAGATTGACTACCAAGAACAATACTTAAAAAAAACTCTTAGAGACAAACAACCTCAATATCTCAGCTATGATGTTTTTAAGTATGTTGAATGAATGATTCCATCATAGAATTACGTTAACTGACACATTTTGGGCACATTAACAAACTTAGTTTCAACTTTATATTGAATTAAGTTTAATATATCTAAATGTCAAATAAACGCTTCTATCCTAAAAGCTAATGCCGTTGAAATAGCTCTTAGCATCTAATAAATCTCAATTCCATTAATAGGCCCCGCTATCTCAGAGACCCCTTCTGTAAGACAAATGAGACTTATCTATAGGTGACCTAGACCACTCATTGTGGTCCAGGATTTATGGACGTTCGTTTTACAGCCAGAATTAGTTTACAAGTATTGCACAAGACTTTTTTAGGCTGCGACTAACTACAGATTATTTAACATATTTAAAAGTAGGTATGTATGATAAATGCATTCAAGCTTTCGTCAACAGCTTTGTGTTCCATTACTGGAAAGTTGTTGTTGCTCCCCTCTTTTCTTACTCCCTCCTTAAAATTATATATTAAAAACACAATTCTTCAACAACTTGTAGATGTCTTAACAAATCCACACACCGATATTTGGGCACAGGCTGGAGCAGATGCGAGCGATTGCTGCAAGTATTGCAATTTGTTTGTTGCTATTTATTATATATATATATTTACTGTATGATGTCGTGATAGGAATATAATTTTAATTTTATGTTGAATTCTAGCTTTCCAGACAAACCTCAGTGGATTTTTTTTTTTCATTTATTAGGGTGAACAAACAATGACAAATGACAATACATAATGGATAAGACAGATAATGACAAATGAATTGGTAGAATTGTCACCAACACCGTTTACCACGAATAGACTGACAAATTAACTAATGCTAGGTTGACAATGTAGTGCTACGTTACAAAATGTACTACGAGTATACCATAAATTAACATTTGACAATGTACTAGTTTGATCTGCTATGATACAAAACTATGTACGTTTTTAGTGAAAATAAATTTAGGAAGAGGAGGAGGAGGAGTTCCATGGGGCAGTGGTTAACGCGCCCGGTCTGCGAGTAGGTACTGAGGTTGAGCAACATTCGCAAAGGCCGGACAGGTGACCAAAAATTTGTCATCTCGAGCTTCTCCGTGCTTCGGAAGGCACGTAAAGCCACACTGGGCCCGCGTGGTGGTTAATGGCCCGTTCTCCCTACCCATCCATAGGGAAGGCTCGTGCCCCAGCAGTGGGGATTTTTAGAATATTCATATGTACATCGGTAGAGTATGTTAGTTTTTACGTCTGTCTTTTATAATAATTGTGCTCACAACCTTGCTAGAAAAAGATTACTATTATTTCTTACCAATACGTATACAAGTAAAAAATAAGAAAAATATTTAATTATGATGGAAAACCTCCAGGGATCGAGAAAGATGGAAGAGGCTTTTGGGGGAGGCCTGTGCCCAAAAGTATAACGGAAAAAACAGGCTAACGAAAAAAAAACCCTATTTACAATGGTGACACAAAATCAATTGAAGAAAATAATAATAAAATCCTTTAAAAGAGGCGCGGAGAGGCACTTTGTGGACTGGCAGGGTGAGAGTGGCTGATGTTGCGTTGTTTTCACGCAGCATCAGTTGTCTTCGTGTCTGGACTCCATTTCCACTTAACATCAGGTGTCGATTGCCGTGCAAACTATTAAAAAAAAGCACAACGATCGATAATTCTATCATAGGTAAACTTGTAGTATCAATGTCACTGTATTATCATAAGTAGTGATTTTGGCTCAGAATAATAACTTATTATTCTGAGGATTTTAGAGCCGCCGAGATAGGACGTCCGACGACGGACGCCCGACGCATGCGATTTTACTACGATATTGAATCTATATGAAAGAATAATACTTTCAACTTTGGTCTGAAGTATATAAAGGCAAAGATAACAGCTTACACTTCGTTTTATTTCAAAGCTTTCTGTGGCCGTGACTTCTTTTGCTTTACATCACTATTCAAACTAAAAATTGCACTTGAAAAAGACTTCTTGCTTCAGGTGGGACTTAAACCTTTCACAATTCAGGCATAGCTTTAATAATACTTACAACAATAGTTGACTAGATTCGGCCACCAACGGTAAAACGAATTATTGCTTGCTATTTCTAAAATACGTTAGTTATAAGTTGATGCAACTTGTCAAGTATTATTGAAGTAGGTACGAGTAGATGCGACTTGAGAATCTCGTTTTTAATTACTCTTATATCAGTAAAAATTGTTTAAAAAGTAAATGTTATAAATGTTTAAGCTAATAAATAATATAAATAGGGGTCCCAAATGCTTGCCGGTCACCTATGAGCTTTGCAGCGTTGCCGGGTTAATGTGCCAAAAGAAAAAAACGTCGGTTAAGGAACTTCAGTCGTGTAATCGAATATCCCCGGAGGTTTTCTAGTAGTTTGCATCACGCAAGCGGGGTCGTAACTGCGTAGCTGGATTCTTTGGGGTTATCTAGACGAATGAAGATGATGATAATTTTATTATTAAACTAGCTGACCCGGCGGACATTGTACCGCATTTCTTATTTTTTTTTCTTTTTTTATATGGTGGTGGTATGGTGAAAGAATTTTTTAAATTGGTCCAGTAGTTTTTGAGTTTATTCGTTACAAACTTACATGCATACATACATACATACATACATACATACAAAAATACAAAGGTTTCCTCTTTATAATATTAGTATAGACAATATATAATAAAACGTATCAAAATTCAAAAGAACAATAATTAAAAAACAAATTCAAAATCATTTATTCAGTTTAGGCTACAAAAATTTGCTCTTATGAAGTTTACTGGTAGGATACTCAGCAAAGCCCTTGCTTTTCTCCTTTTCCTATTTAGTGTCACGTATTAGAAATCAGAAACATTACAGTTTTTTTACCATTAATCACCTTCGACCTTATAGTGATACTCATCCACATTTCATGAAAATCATACAACATTTTAATCGGTATAATACCTTTTTACTAATTAGTTTGCGTTAATCCCCGTTTAAATTCTTTGTTTAACTATGAAACGCGAAAGTTAAAATTATTATTAAAATAATTATTATTAAAATGTATATAACATTTTTAATCTTTATTTAATAAGATAATGTCTGAAAATAATGATATTGGTACAAACATGTCAAAGTATGCAAGATAAAAGTTACAGTTGTTTAAACCGTAAGCATGTGTTTTTAAAAGTTAACAAAACTATAAAACTTGAAACTCAGATTCGATGCAGTGGCAATAAAAGCAGAACATCCTATTTCAGGCGACGTAAAGGAACTTAATCGAGGTATTCACCCATTCGCTAGTACACAATTGGTACAATAGGTACAAACACTCTTATTCCATTGATATTAAGATTTACATTGTGTCATGTCATAATCGTTACTGCTCTGCGCTCTGCATCTTAAACGGTACGTGATTCCTATTCAGAAAACGGTAGACCATAACTGTTATCTGTATAAGCTATCTGTATCAAATTTAAAATTTCCCTAATTCCATTGGCAAATTGTCTGTTACAGTAGTTTGGAACCAACATTATTAGTAGCCACGTTGTTACTTTTATGGGCCGTTAGGATAACTGGCGCCGGCTTTACTCGGCTACACTTCATTACAATGTCTGTGACAGCTTTTATTTTGAATAAGATTATCAACACTTAGGTGAGTATGTCATAGTTATATTATAGAATAGAATAGAATAGAATAGAATAGAATAGAATTTTTTTATTCATAACCACTTAAATTAGTAACAGCAACATGGACAAAAGACTTAGAACTAGACGTGGTGTTGAATCGGTCTCCACTCAGCATAATGTCGAGATACCTGGTTGGCACCCCGACGCTGATCTTCCGTGGAAACCAGAAAATTAATAATAATAATAAATAAATAAATAAAAGATAAAAGATAGGTGACATCACTGCACGCCAGCGCCATCAATCACATCAAATCAGATACATTTTTCTGATCCCAAAATTAGTAGCTCCAGTATATAGAAAGTCGGAAATGCGAAACCATGAAAATATTATACTCACAGCAATTCATCAATATGAGTTATCAATACTACCTATGGGGTTGACTTTTGGATATGTAAAAGATATTCCTTAAATTTACGCTTGAAAACTGGTTTTATTGAAAGTGTGTAGGTATACCATGATCTCTAATATGAAAATAATTTCCTAATTAACACATACATACTAGACAAAACTAAAATAACAATAGGGAACAAACTAGACCAGTGTATCAACCATAGACATAGACATAGACATTCATTTATTTACTACATAAGCACACATAAATACATTTATACAAGGCGATTAAATTAACAATTACAACAAACATAAATACAATCAGAATTAAATCAACAGAGACAACATTAATAATTTAATATAAAATCTAATAAAAACTAACAGTAGGTATTCCATCAGTTTGGTGCCCATAGAAGTATGTGTGTCAACCATTTGCCTGTTTAAACCCTCGCGCGCCATATGTACGCACGGTCGTACGTAAGGTGGCCCGCTAATTATACCTACAGCGCGAGACGGGTAATAATAAAAAAAATAATCTAAAAATCAAAAGTTAAAAATCGTTTATTTCTTTAACAATAACATCATTAACAGGTAAATAAGGTTGCAACTACCTAGTGATTAATAAAATATTCACATCTTATATATCTATAATAATATTATAAAGAGGAAACCTTTGTATTTTTGTATGTATTATGTATGTATGTTAGCAAAGAATAAACTCAAAAACTAAAGAACCGATTTAAAAAATTCTTTCACCATTAGAATGCTACATTAGCGCTGAGTAACATAGGCTATACAGGGCTATACTAAAAAAAATATACTAAAAACGACAATTTTCCAATACAAAATGATTTGTTTGTTTTGTTGTCATGGAAACCATATGGAAACTGTCAAAGCGGTAAGAAGTCCACCGGATCTGCTAGTACATTATAAAATACTTGTTACAGGTAGTATAGTAATAATAATAATGATTATGACAAGAAACAATAGGTACATATATATATTTATGACTAAGGTTCTATTTACTTAACGTGCTTAGCATAATTGGCACTAGAGCTTGCTTTAAGTTCTACGGTTTATTTAGATAAACCGTTTTGGGTTTACTTTAGTTTTTGGGTTTAGACCCAACAGAATTATTGTGTTCCGTTAGTACAATAGTTAAGAATTCCGCTATAAATAAAAAAAATACATATTCTTTCAATTGCCGATTTTTTGTTCATTAATAATCATTATTGAAATCAATTCTACTTTTAATATCGCGTCAAACATCAAAAACGTTAAAATAAACATACCAAAGAGACGAAGCGCTATAAGAAAGTAGGCCATGAGAGAATAAGGTGAGCAATTAACTAGCATTATATACCTGTTTATATAATGGTGCAGTCCCATTATGTACCCTCTATTGACCGTGAACAATCTTGGGTCATCTGACACTGAGGTGCCGCCGGTCGGACGTGGGCGCCAATCATACTTCCCCATATTCTCTTTTGTTTGCCCATTGTCTCCTCATACTCGGCTTTACTATTGTTAAGAAATATAAACGTATTACTCAGTGTTTTCGAAGACACGACTTCAAAGAAAACACTTTTAGACCTTTCAGATTATTTGATGAAATGTAGGTGTTACAATGTCATCATCAAAGTATAATAGAGTTTATCACATAGTAAAGTAAAGTATCCAGGAGCTCGATGGCGCAGTAGTTAACGCGCCCGGTCTGCGAGTGCTGAGGTTAAGCAACTTTCCCAAAGGCCGGTCATCGGATGGGTGACAAAAATTTATCATCTCGAGCTCCTCCGTACTTCGGAAGGCACGTAAAGCCGTTGGTCCCGGCTGTATTAGCAGTCGTTAACAACCACTAATACGCTCTGGGCCCGCGTGGTGGTTTATGGCCCATTCTCCCTATCCATTCATAGGGAAGGCTCGTGCCCCAGCAGTGGGGACATTAAATGAGCTGATGATGATGATGATGATGATGATGATGATGAACAAAAAGGTGAGTAGAGCTGTTAGAGTGCTGCTATGAGAGAGAGTAGCGTAGTTCTATTTAAGTATATTAAAAAAAATCTTAATTTAACTTAATTTCTAACACCCATACCTATTCATAACAACTATTTAAGCATTATTTAGTTAAATATTGTTTTGTCAACATCACACAAACGTCATTTTGAATTTGAGAAAAAGAGACAAAACAATGATTAACTAAATTATGCTTAAATAGTTTTTATGAATATGGGGGTAAATGTTTGTTTTACTTGTTGTTGACTGAGTTATTATTTCAGTACCTAAGTAAAAAAGAAAATTACATATAACTGTCCTACGCTGGGCAAAGGCCTCCATCAAAAAATTCAAGTCCTCACTACAATTGATGAGTAGTGGCTTACTCACTACGCTTGGCAAATGAAAAAAAAATAAAAAATAAATTAATAATCGAAACATACTATTCCCGACTTGGGAATTGAACCCGGGTATAGAGCTGAGCGCTGTGCAACTCGCTAAATAAATTGTTCGCACTCATATCTTTTATTATATATTTCATTACAAGTACTTCTTTCACTTAATAAGTGTTTTCTAAAGAATTTTTTACCAAAACTTCCTTTTTATTCTGGGCACAAATAAAGCATTCTTTTGATTAATCAGGTATCTGTGAGTATTAGAAAAAAAAAATCACAAGATAATATTATAATTTGTAGGAATGGCATGACATCGCAGTGTTAAAAAAGGTTAATTTTCTAAAAAGAAAGAAAAAAAGTTTATTTCTAAAACCTTTTACTAAATCATAATTTTGCCATATATTAGAGAGCAATCAGACCTATCGACATATGAAGATTATCCATTATTTACTGGACACCCTGTATATAGCAGTGTGAAATTAAAATTCAAAATAATATAAATACGTTGCATTCCTTAGCAGCCTTTAATTAGGACGCCATTGTCATATTGAATAAAATTTAATAAAAATATAAAATATACTTTACAATATAATTTTTGTATTAAACATTAGCTCAATTTATAGTTTATTTATAATTTCACAACTGACTTTTAATTTAGCATTCGAAGACAACATCTTCATTGGTTTTCGTAGTGAACCACACAATAATGCTGGATTGATTTACGAGACATTGTCACTCGAAAATTTACTCACAATTTACAATATTCTTTTAGCAGTATTATGTAAGGACGTTATGTTACTACACTTTAGGTTATGAAACTCATATATATCTATGTGTCACCACAGTTCACATTAAATGTGCTACAAGTCTTGCCAAGATATTTATTACTCGTAGGCAAGTATATAATGCTTATAATATTATCAGACTATTTTTCCGAAGGTCTTTAAAGACTAATAAGATGAACCAGATAGAGTTTCAATCGCTAATCTTTAGAACTAGATACTAATCTATTCGGATTTGAAAAAATATTTCTGCATTTTGATAGCATAATTTTTGAATGGAAGGTTATACGCTATGCTAGCACATTCGGGCGACGCAATGACAAGCGGTAGGCCTAGCTATGGATAAGCTAAAAGAACTGCTATTTTTGACACAAATGTTACCATTTTAACCTTCTGAGTTACAGAAGAGGATTGTAATTTAAAATGTAAAATACTTGTATCCGACTTTGTACAAGAATATGTTTATAAACGACCAAACGTGTTCATAAAACAAAAGATTACTCCTAAAATAGAACCCGGTTATGAATGAAAAAAAAAGTACTATATGATACTTTGATGAACCCACGACTTTTCACAATCTAGGTCACAGTTTTTCTAAAAGCTACCTAGATATTGGATTACTATTGTCGTAGTTTTCCAAGCGCTTGTTAAATACGTTACTAGTTAGGTATTACCATTGATGATAAAGTTTAACTTTAAAGATTTAAACGAAATACCGATTGAACCGGGCCCATAGAATCGTGCTTGTCAATTGGAAAGGTTAAGCAATTTCGCAAAGGATCGGATGCGTGACCAATAATGCATCGTATCGAGCTCCGTGCTTCAGAAGGTACATAAAGCCGTTGGTCCCGACTGCATGGTGCTGGTTGTTAACGACTACTAGTCGTTAACAACCAGCAGTCCGCACTGGGCCCGCATGATGGTTTATGGCACGTTCTCCTTACGGCTCCTTCCCGCCTACGACCGACCAATTTTTTCGCCGAGGTTTTAGTACGGATTTTGTGACCGACTTTTTGTAGAACTTGTGCGTAGCAACATAGAATTCCATACTGTATCGGCTGCCAGGGAGGCACTGCCGATACAGCAGAGCGGGCAGATTGAGGAGGAATAGGTAGCTGAGGATGGATTGATGATGAATAATGTTTCGGACTTGCTTGGCGAGCTGGCGTTGACGGCGTAGCCACGACACGACTGTCGTGGGGATGGATGGAGCTGAGCTGGTAGAAGTCGCTTATTTCGCGCACACACAAACACGCGCACACGCACTTTATGAAGAGGTGTATCGGCCGGCAGGCAATTCTCGAGTAGTTCTAGAAGGTTCTGGAGCGGAGAGCTGATGGTATAACGCGACGTTACGGGCGGGCCGATCGGTGAGAACTCAAAGACTGAATGCACGCCGCACGTCTATGCAGCTGAGTGAAGGTCGCGCGGTCCGTCAGCACACTAGCTCCGCCGTCGGCTTGTGCGGCGTATCTTTTATTTGAATTAGTGCACCGTCGCGTTTCTGGCGCGAAAACATAGTATACGTTTCATTTTCACCGACTAAAAAATTGGTCATCGATTATCGGACGTGGGCGGGGGCACTTATCCATCCATAGGGAAGACTCGTGCTCCAGCAGTAGGGATATAAAATCAGTTTAATTACTTTAAAATTGTTGTTTTTCTTTCAGCTCGGGATCATTAAATTTGCTACGGTAATAATGACACCAGGCAAGAAGATCGCATTATCACTGACAATAAAACTAAAATACGAAAACTTACAAACCGTAGCAAAATTGATAGCGGTGAAGTGATGTAGTTTCGGCAATATGCAGGAGATTCGCGGCAAATTGTACACTCGTAGCGAAATTGGCTCTAAGCGGGAGCGTTCGCAAATCATCGGGAAATTGTGATTGATCAGTGGGATGTGCTTATTGAAAGAGGAGGCAAACGGTTTATAGGTTGTGGTTTTTAATATCTTTTGATAGTTGTTATAATGAAGCCGTCAATTTTGTTAAGAATTATTTAAATGTGAACCAGATTATTATCATATTTCTCTCTTGTCTTATCTAGGTACTATACGACTAATACTCAAAGACAACAAAACACATAGTAATCAATTGCCGTCCTATGTACATGACCATGATTGTTTAATAAGTTAAATAGTTAACACTTTCTAGTTAAATTTATGTTTTTTTGCATCATCAATTAGTCCTCCCATCGTTACTATACCATCAGATTACGATCAGGTAAGATGAAGAATTTCCACTTTTAGTTCCAAAAAGGGATGTCGCACCATCCTTATTTTTTCATAAACTGTATATAGTTACGCTATAAGGCAAAAGGGCTTTTTCATCATTTTGTTCTCGTGCTCAAGTTGAGTATTTTTCCTTTCTAATAATAATCTGAAAAGATTTGGCGTCAAGCTTCGTTTTTAATCTGCGGCTTTTGCTAACCAAGGCTCGCCGTTTTGTGTAAACAAATGTTTATGAAACACAGTTTTTTGTCAACACATTTTCTCAAAAGCAAAAGGTTTTTCTAATTAATATAACGTCGTCCACTGCAACTCTCATTCTAGTCATAAAAACTTGCAGCAACTATTTTTATAAAGTCGTTTAACCGGACTTATTAAAGTGATAACTTAACAACTAGTTAGTAGAATAAATTTAAAAAAATTACCATTTTAATTCATCCTTTCCTTTATCTTTGAGCAAATGTGAGCTCAAATGTCAGTTTCAGGTAATCTGTATACTCGTATGTTGATAAAAATGTTATATTCGCTCTTTGCAAGGAATAAAATAAACAGCAGTTAAAAGTTATTCCTTTGAAATAATACAAAATCTGCAGAAGATTTTCACTATGGTAGACAATTATAAATGTTAAATCGTTAGTGGTAAGACCAAAGATATCTAGAAGAAGGTCAGGTACCATTAACCCTTAAGAAACTGGTATCCATCAATGTCCGTAGCACTGTAGTGTCCCGACAGTTTGAGATAAGATAACCAGTTGCTCAGTAGTACAGGATTCCGGGTGAAATGCTCTTCCTTTGGCTTTATCGTCACTTACCTACTATCAAATGAGTTGAAGGCGTTTACCCATTGTACCATTGTTCTATTAGGAATTCCTGAGCCCGGATGTTTCTAGGCTGGTGATATTAATGACGATATTACAAAAAAAATTATAGGTTTTTAACGATTTTTTTGTTGATTACCTCAGGGGCAGCGAGGAACTTAAAAGGTACCTCAAACCGTGTGAAACAAAACACCTTCAGAGGTTTTCTAGAGGGAATGGCTTCACGCACTAGTTCGTGTTCCTGTTTCCTACTAGATTCTCCGAGGGGTTCGGATCGAATAGGAGATTTAACGCACCGGCTAAGATTGTCCTTGCTAATTACACGCTGAGTGCATTTAAACAATAATAAGTATGAAACTGATATTCTCTTTGCAAGGATAGATAAAGCTGTTACAGTAATGGAATTAGTACATAATACGAGTACGAGAAAATAAACAACAAATACCACAAAGGAGGATATGTTAACATTAATTGAATAGGATGTCTACTTACCGAAGAGTAGTTTGTCGGACCATGTGGAGGTTTCGTCGTACACGAGAAAAAATATGGAAATTGTGATTTTGGTGATTTTTTACATTTGACCTTTTACTAGTGACTTGTCTTGGAAGTTAAGGAACTTTCATTATGCCACAAAAACACAAATGTTGAAAAAAATTCCACGAGCAGGATTTGAACCTGCACCCTTCCGACATTCCGCTCCTGCTCGTGGATTTTTTTTCAACATTTGTGTTTTTGTAATTTGTTCGCAACAAAATTTGCGTTAAAAATTATTTGGACATTTCACTATGCCAGTTCACCGGATGGGTGACCTAAAATCTGTGTATTTATGTAAGACATTTATCATCATCATCATCATCATCATCATAGCCATAAGACATCCACTGCCGGACAAAGGTTAGTCATTCTGTGACAAAGGCCACCACCTGACCTATACATATGACGAGATTTAAATGCTTGCTTTAAATACAAATGATGTAAGCTTAAAAAATTTCATAACTCTCTTCTTTATTAAATCAAATCAAAAATATTTATTAAATTTACCAAAAATTAAAACAATAAACAAGAACAAGAAAAAGTGATTCGCCACATCTCACAGATATGGTAAGTGATTATGCATCGCATTTCACTTGAGCAACTTATTTCCCACTTACAACATCAAAAGTGTAGCCACCTCTATAACAATTGAATGTCATAAAAAACCGGCCAAGTGCGAGTCGGACTCGCGCACGAAGGGTTCCGTACTTTATGACGTATTAAAAAAAAACTACTTACTAGATCTCTTTTAAACCAATTTTCGGTGTAAGTTTGCATGGTAATATACATCATATATTTTTTTTAGTTTTATCATTCTCTTATTTTAGAAGTTACTTTACCACTTTGGAAGTGTCTCTCGCGTAAACTATTCAGTTTAGAAAAAATAATATTAGAAACCTCAATATCATTTTTGAAGACCTATCCATAGACACCCCACACGTATGGGTTTGATGAAAAAAAAGCTTTTGGGTATCAGTTCTAAGTATGGGGAACCCCCAAAATTTATTGTTTTTTTTTTCTATTTTTGTGTGAAAATCTTAATGCGGTTCACAGAATACATCTACTTACCAAGTTTCAACAGTATAGTTCTTATAGTTTCGGAAAAAAGTGGCTGTGACATACGGACGGACAGACAGACAGACATGACGAATCTATAAGGGTTCCGTTTTTTGCCATTTGGCTACGGAACCCTAAAAAGGGAGTTATTATAAACACAGCTGTTGTGTACCACCTTATTATAGGTTGTTTATTATGTATTTGTTTATTTTTAATTTTCACTTAAACTTTTTTTTCTTCTGTTTTTATAATGCATTTCAATTTTACCCATGTACTTAATTTGATTATCTTGTTTGTGTATGAAGTCTTACTGTCAAATGTTGTGCGTAGGTAATTAATAAAAGTGTACATACATCAGTACTCGTCCTCCGTGTATGTAAACATGTTAATATAAAATAAACACTGTTGGTATGTGTAGTAAATAAATATTATAAAATCATCTTTAGCCCATAAAAGTACTGTGATGAGCTCTAGTTTATTGAATTAATTAAATTTATTTTAGGACCACCCGTGACTAAAAATTGTTACATCAAAACTTAACCCCTTTACAAATAAACAAAGAATAAGGTCCGAATAGTTATTCCGTATTTTGTTCTTGTCACGTAAACGTAATTTCAAATTAGAGTAAAAGAGACAAAACACGGAATAACTATTCGGAACTTACTCTTTGTTCCATAGTCTTTCCACATAAACAATATTAATAGCGCCTGGGGAGATCGGGCCACGTGGACCCAACAATGGGGTAAGGTGGTATTAACGACTGCCATCTCACTACACAAACCAGGAACAGAGACTCAACGTATCTTCCGAAGTAGATTTTTTTTCAGCCACCCATCCGTTGAGCTGCCATTATGAAAGTTGCTTAACTTGCACGATCCGCACCCGAACACACAAGCCGCTGCACCATCGTACTCTTTTTTCATTATCAAATAATAATTAACATCAAGATATTGAATAAGAAATCTTCTACTTAAAAGGCTAATAAACATGATATTTATTATTATTACCAGTTTCGAAATCGTACATCATTGGTAAAAAAATATAAAGCAGAATAATTTACTTTATTTTTCACTTTATTTAATTTAAATAAAAAAGGTTTGTGGACAACTGTGTTTTATTATACTTCACATCACATCCATCACATCACCTATTTTATGTCCCCACTGCTGGGGCCTTGCCAATAGATGAAAAAACTAAAGGAAGAACGGACCATATACGACCACACGGGCCCAGTGCGGATAGGTGGTTGTTAACATAAAAATGTACACTATAGTAAACTACGCAATACACACCTGAAAGTGAAATTTGATTATTCGTTTACTATTAGTTTTAGGATTAAAAAATTTTTTCACAAAATACGTTACAAATGACAAAAATTAAAAATAAACAATAAAAAAAATTAAAAACATGACTGCCATGACAAAAAAGTAAAAAAAAGAGGCAAAAAACAAGATGGCATGTAAGTATTTATTTATCTGTATTTATAGAAGTGAAATGTCACTCATTCACACACTGACTATACCTATATGAAAAATTAAAACTGCTTGATTAATAAAACTGAAATCTTCATCGCAGTCGGGGGACCGCTTTGCGGAATACTTTCTTATTTTATAAGGTCCCCCAACTGCCTTGAAGAAACAAAATTTTACCTCTACAGATATCATGCAAAACATCAAGTTCTAGTCTCTAACTCCAATAATGACGAATATTCATCATACAACATTTCATCCCCTATTTTACCCACAAAGGGGTTGAATTTCAAATTTTTACTAGCATATATTAGTCGAAACGATGCAAGGATTGTAACAATACCTCATATATCTAAATCGGTTAAGGCGTTTAGATGTTATGGTGGAAGAAAGAAACATCACATACATACATACATGAACCCTGAAATCATAACACTCCTTTTCTTGGCAGTCCTGTAATAAAATTAAATTCGTCGCAATTCCGAAAATGTACGTCGCAACAATCATGAAAATGTTTGATTCGTAGGATTGAAATGCAAACTATGTTAGTAGCATTCTCGCGATGATTAGGGCGGTAGGCGGCCGAGGGCGCCGCCCAAGCCGTATATAAGCGGTGGCTAGGGCGGGCGGCGCAACACACTTGTTGCGGTGGTCGTGGCTGGTCGTTGGTTGCTGTCCGTCGTCACAACTTCTCACGTATTCTTCTCAAGTAAGTCGAATTCATTTTTATCTTTTAATTTTATTGTAAACGGTGTAATTTTTGTGTGAAACCGGATTCTTTTTGTGACGAAAACTTTTAATTAAAATTTAAGTCATTTTATTTAAACTTAATAACAAAAAGTATAAAAGTGTTTTTGTGAGAGTAAATCTTTTTTTAAATAAAAAGGGTTTTAATTTAGTATATTACAGTAAATAATCTAAAAGCTCAAACGGTTATTTATCTATAAACAACTTTTTAAAACGCAAAATATAATTGTGATAACATAAGAAAGTTTTGAGCGACCGCCTACGCTCATAAATGCCCTTTTCGGTTTAGGAAGTTGGACTTAAGATAAAAATTATTACTTCAAGATCCCGATGGGTCGAAGTGCTACTGCAAGAGGGAAACCTCGGCAGGCCCCACTAAGATAAGATAAGATTACTTCAAAGACTTAAACGCTTTCTTTTATGCCAAAAATATACTTTTTAACACTTAAAAATACTTTTTATAAGTGTTAAAATTAAGCAAAAAAATTAGACTTTTGCGATTAAACTTTTATGGATAAAATTCCAAAAAACAACATTTAATAGCACAACTCTGAAGTTTATGAATAAAATTGAAACGAAAGTGATGTACCAACGTACTTTTATTTTGTGATATGTGAGAGGCTACTCTACGAGTATTGTCTGGAGACAACCAATTTAGTTAATAATTGATGTGGCAAACAATGCCCGTACAAAATACCATTTGTTAGCCGTAGGTCCAATACGTTATTCGTCCATTTCGCATTTTGCCATTCGCCTACTTCTCAATTCGTCAATAATGTGAATATCCACAACTTCCGTGAATTTTCACGGAAGTTGTGGATATTCATTCAGTTCTGGAAAGACAACCTGTCTCACAATACAAATTAAACTAACTACTAAGTATTTTTAAAAACAATAATTAAACATAACATAACTAACTACATTAAAGAAAATTTTAAGCAAAAAAAACAATTGAAAACTAAAGAAAAAATAAAACCTATAAATAAAAAATGTCCTTCAGCTGTGGGCTCATGGGAACAGTCCCAAGAATGCTGGCAACATTACCTCTTTGGATAGCCAAGTTAATACGTTGGCAGAGGTAGCTGCCAGCCTTCTTGTCACTGGAGGCTTCAACAAGGCGAGCACTCAACTCTTAAACAAGCTGAGTGCAAATTACTAGTAATTACTATTCAAATACAATAATTTATTAATAAGTGTATAGAAGGTGTTCCTTTTTTTAAAGAACTTAAAACTTTTAGGACACGGCAATATGTCCGAAAAGATTGATTTCTAATTAGATCAAGAAGTAAAGCAAATAGAAAAACATTTATCAACTGTTTTCAATTTCACGAGAAAAGTAAAGGTTACGGAAACGTTGCTACTTGTGACGTCATAATTGATATCTTTATTACCTCATTACGATTGCAAAGATGAATTACCTTTTCTAGAATAATAATTCAACTATTGTACTCGGATAAGGAGGGTGTCTTAGATTTTCTAAGTACAAGCTGAAGCGCTATGTAAAGATTATTATATTTAGTAATAAAAACCAAGCGTTCGTCAGTAACGTTCCTATTGTATGGGTATTGTCAATAATTCCAAATTCATATCTATACTCCTCTTCACTGTTAACGAAAACGAGATTTAGTATTATAATTTAAATCACAAATCCGCTATTTAAAATAAATCTTCTCGTAACGGTATTTGCTTACCAAAACTACGATTTAACTGTAACTATTTTTATTTTTATTATGTGCTTTAAAAATATTTAGATCAAAAAAAGTTAATTTCAAACCAAATATTGTATATGATTGCTAAATAGATTAATAATTTTGTAATGTAAATTCGTTATCAAATGACGTGGGACTTTTAATGTGTCAATGAATTATTTATTAACGCATAATACGACATTTGCATTCAAAGGATTCCTCATTAAAATACATAACTTTTGTAGGTACGTACGCGTTTCTTACATCAAAACGGAAAAAATAAAATGTCGCGGCGAGATCAAAAACATTTTTAGGCTTTTTTGTAGATTTTTAACTCACGTAATGTGACCAGATGACTCAAATCTTTTCCGCTACCTATGCAGATGCGATATTTCACTAACATATGTGTGACTTATCGCTATATATAACCGTTCTCTTTCAGACTTATTCACTAAGAGACATTATTAAAACATTGTATTACTGTTTCTGCTTGAGGTGATATTATGTTAGCCTTACAACACAAAATGAAAATGAATAACGAAATTAATCTAAAATCAAGAAAATTAAATCTAATAAATATTCAATACAAAAATTGCCACAATTCTCTTAACAAGTTTGTTAGGAATATTGGCAGTTACGTTTGTAACTGCGCTGCAGTTATTGACATACATACTCTGTTTATCATATCATATCTCTACATAGATCTGTTAGGAGGTGTATGATACACCTCCTAACAGATCTATTTATTAATAAGAAAAGAAGGGTATAGAAATATAGCTCCGTTAAATTTAATTCCGAGATGGTTTCCACTCTAATTGGGAAAACGAAAACATTATACACGGTATCTTAAATATGGTTCGCCAGAATGATATAGACGATTGCGTAGCTCATTCAACGTCAAGCCTGCCAAAACTTTTACAGGTAACCCCAAAAATGGCACCTCAGGTTGACACGAAAGATGGCTCAGCTCATTCAATTCAAGCTTGTGTCCACCCCAATTGAGAAAACGCTGTATTTATACATGGTATCCTAAAAGTAGCATGTCGGTATAACAAACTAACTTAATTATACTATACTACTAGCTGACCCGGCAAACGTCGTTTTGCCATTAAAAATTAAAAAAAAATTTAGGGGTGGACTACCCCTAACATTTAGGGGGATGAAAAATAGATGTTGGTCGATTCTCATAGATACCGGATAAGCACAAAAAATTTCATCAAAATCGGTCAAATTACTAAAATGGCTATTAAAAAATAAGGGTTGATCGTAGAAGGGTGAAAATTGAGGATTGTATGTATTTTTGTATGATGTATCATAAAAAAATAGAAATTAAAAATTTTGTCTAAAAAGTAAATAAAAAATTTAGGGGTGGGCTACCCCTAACATTTAGGGGGATGAAAAATAGATGTTGGTCGATTCTCATAGATACCGGATAAGCACAAAAAATTTCATCAAAATCGGTCAAGCCGTTTCGGAGGAGTATGGCAACGAAAACTGTGACACGAGAATTTTATATATTAGATATAGCTGAACCGGCGGACTTCGTACCGCTTTGACAGTTTCCATCATTGAGTTAAATGTATTTTAATGGTTTCCATAACAACAAAACAAACAAATCATTTTATATTGGAAAATTAAATTGTCGTTTTTAGTATTTTATTTAATATTCTTTTTTTAATCAGTTACTCAGCGCTAATGTAGCATTCTAATGGTGAAAGAAATTTTTAAATCGAACCAGTAGTTTTTGAGTTTATTCGTTGCAAACATACATACATACAAAAATACAAAAGTTTTCTCTTTATAATATTAGTATAGATTACGTCGCCGTCGTCGGTACATTGTTGGTCTGTAATAAAAACATCTAACGAAGTAAAGAATGTATGAAATGCAATACTAACGTTCTAGACAAAAGAGACATCTGACATTTCAACATTATTACCAAGTTTAATGCAGTTTCTTTCCGTGTTATTGAACACTTTTTGTTACTATTCCGTTACAGTTTTGAACTTGTTTGTGAATTATTTGTCTTTGTTCGCGGACACACAGGCATCTTTCGAATACGCTGTCCCAATGCAAAACAGACAATTACATAGTTATTTATTACCACCACAGTATTTATTTAATTAAAACTAAGGGTGAGTTGTTCGTGAGCGTAATTAATTCTCTCGTCTCGTTCTAAATTATTTAGCACTCGTACTCTTTGTTGATGTTTCTTTGCCACGTTCGTTTGAATTTTTTTCTCGAAGTGCTGTAAAAATATTATAAAAATAACGGTCTTTAAAAATAAAAATTTTCACTGTTTCTTACTGATTATTATATTAGGGTATCAATGTAAGTTTTGTAAATAGTTTTCACATAGCACTGGCTTCTGCCGTTGGCTACGCGTAGTTGAAATTCGTTCCGCCGCATACCGCAAAGGTTCTGTTCAAAAGGACTATTTGATGCTCCTTTATGTTATTTAATATGTCTTTTACATGAAAAAAATAAATAAAAAGGTACCTATTGTTTTTCGCAATACGATCTAATGTTTCCTCGGTTTCAAAAGTAGCCCGTACTTGTACGTTAATGGCACTATTGGCGCTTGTACCATCTCTATCCAAAAGTGTACGTTAGTTTGTTGCTCCATTTTGACGAGAAGGAAGGAAAGAGATCAGTTGGACAAGTTAGCCAGTTACGAGTAAAACGTTTTTTTATTTTCGGCCTTATTATCACTTTACGACAATCGTGAGCGAATGAAAATAAATATAACTCTTTAAACGGCCATGATCCCCAATTAGATTACTCGTAGGTAATTAATAATAGAGTATAGTACTCGATTACTCAATCGGATACTCAATTAATATATAACGGATACTGAAAAAATAGAATACGTAAATATAAAAACCGGCTAAGTGCGAGTCGGACTCGCGCACGAAGGGTTCCGTACCATTATCTATAAAAATATTTCAAGTTTCTACCTGTTATCGTTATTACCTAAGACCGAGAAAGAAATTGAAAAAAAATCACGTTTGTTGTATTTTAATTTTTTTAATTTTTTAATTTCATTACTTATTTTTAAAGTAAATAATATAACTCAATATTCTGTGAATATTTCAAGCGTCTACCTGTTGCCGTTATCAATATCGAGCAAAAACCAGCAAAAAAAAAAACACGTTTGCTGTATGGGAGCCCCCCTTAAATACTTGTTTTATTTTAATTTAATTATTTATTTTTAAAGTGAACTAAATATTCTGTGAATATCTCAAGCGTCTACCTGTTGTCGTAATCACTATCGAGCAAAAACGAGCAAAAGAATCACGTTTGTTGTATGTGAGCCCCCCTAAATATTTATTTTATTCTGTTTTTGTTATAGCGGCAACAGATATATCATTTGTGAAAATTGTAACTGTCTATCTATCACGGTTCATGAGATACAGCCTGGTGACAGACAGACGGACGGCGGAGTCTTAGTAATAGGGTCCCGTTTTACCCTTTAGGTATGGAACCCTAAAAACGAGATGGCATTCATCAACATCTTAAGCAAATTTCGCAAAGGCCGGTCATCGGATGGGTGACCAAAAGTTTATCATCTCGAGCTCCTCCATGCTTCGGAAGACACGTAAAGCCGTTGGTCCTGGCTGCATTGGCAGTCGTTAATAACCACTAATCCGCACTGGGCCCGCGTGGTGGTTTATGGCCCGTTCTCCCTATCCATCCATAGGGAAGGCTCGTGCCCCAGCAGTGGGGACATAAAAATGAGCTGATGAGGATGAGGAGGATGAAAATATACGCTTCAGTTTGGTTTTCAAACGACGTTGCAGACGTGCAAAAGGTTATTTATCAAACGTTTTTTTTTCATTTCAGAAATTCATGAGGTGTCAGTTATTGTACCAAATTATCTTTAAAACCATTTTACCTTAAGGCTGATGGAATAATCAAAAGAAAACAAATGTTCATTTTTACGATCGCTTAATAATTGCCGTGTTAATTAGTGAATTAATTACATAAAAATTAACAATAACATAGGAAACACTCATCAGGATCAAATGCTATTGTAAAATTAAAGCGGATAAGTATTAAAAACCGTCCAAGTGCGTGTCGGGCCACACGCAGTGTAGGGTTTCGTAGCCCATCTCAATAATGCGTATATTTTTAAATGGATTATTATTATTATTTTTATTTTTTTAGATACTACCGGTTTACATACCTGACAACGTTATTTAAGTAGTTCCCAATGAGGAATTTGTACTGCGCCAAGTACATTTTATAAGTTGGTCGACTTTTACTCGTAAACTTTTAAAGCCTACTTAGCTGTGATAGTTTCCCTTTTAACTTCATCATATATTTAACTACCGTGAATTTTTTCACGTTTCCAAAATCAACCATTTTGCTGGCAGGGGACACACTTGACTCTAACAAAATTTTGCACTTTCAAGCTTATTAGTTCACGAACAGATGCCTCAATCAAAAAACAGTTTTTACAAACCCGCAATATTTTTAAAATTGCTATCCAACGACACCCTACACTATGGGGTAAACAAGAAAAAAATGACATCCCCACTTCACGTGTAGGGTAACCTAAAAAAATATTTTTAAAAATTTTACTTCACCACTTTGTCGGCGTGATTAATATGTATATCCATGCCAAATTACAGCTTTCTAGTACTAAGAGCCTATGAGCTAGGCTGGGGACAGACAGACAGACAGACAGACAGACGGACATGGCGAAACTATAAGGGTTTCTTGTTGACTGCGAAACTATAAACTATAAGTACAAGTACTTAGGTGAAATAAAAATAGATTAATGTTTTAAAAATCTGTTACGTGATATCATTTATACGTTTATTGTTCTGGAATTAATTATTGTTGTTGTCAACTTTCCTACTGATGATAGAACGACTACCAGTACAATTAAGGGGGTGCAGCGCGGAATTTCGAAAATTTACGTGTTTCTAAGTCACTGGTGCTAGGCGCTGAATAGGTCATATACATTAAAAGGGCTATTGTAGGTTAGCTTGATCCTTTCACAAGGGCATGGTTGTCTTGGAATTTGAAACGAATACCCAGAACATGCATTAACAATACTTAAAAGTAATGATATCTAAAAACTTATTTCTTCAGAAACTTTGTAAATACAGCACAAATGAAACAATGATCCGACATCAAAATGTTTGTATTGATATTCCGCAGGGCACTGTTGTCTTATTTTTCAATTAAAAAATATGAATATGAAAATATTAAGACTTTTATAATTTTTTACCCAAACGCCTATGATTTTACGAAAGTAAACATTGCTGTAATTAAATCAGCAGCCTACTCTGTACAGATATTAGTGTGCGTGCGTATTCGTAGTCGTGCGCGCCGTTGTCACACCACTGCCACGCGCCGCTCGCTCGCTATCATAAAGAAACTTGAAACTCGCAGTTTTGCGTCCGCGCTGCACCCCCTTAAGCAAAACCAAAAAACCTCAAGCATAAAACAATCGACAGATTAAGAGAAAAATATTTTATTAAAAAATCATCCTACGAGGTCTTGGTGGAAGGTGATCAGTGATGTTGGCAGTTTTATTTCATTTTGTTTTTTTGTGAAATAATGGTTTCGTGAGCATTAGGGTGGCAAATAAAAAAAACCGGACAAGTGCGAGTCGGACTCGCCCACCGAGGGTTCCGTACAAATTTATGGGTATACTATATAGTTCAGGAATCGGGTCTCGAACTTTTCCCGAAATTCAGTTTTCAAAACCTACGATTACTTATACACTTTTTTTACTTATTCTTATTCACGTTTTTAATTTAAAAAAAGGACCAGGTAGGTACGCATAACAGTGCAAACTGTTAGGTAAATACATCAAAGTTATTAGGTACCTACCTACCTATACATATCAAAAAGGGGAAAAGGTATTTCTTTTTTCATTCTTCGTCATAAATAGAAAACTATACATCATAAAAATAATTAAAAATCTGTTTAAGCTTGTGCAAATGAAGCCCTTTCATACGATACCCCACATGACACGGTTAACTTACTTCAATATTTGGACCCCCGTTCCTTGAGTAAAGACCCTGTTTTTTTGTGATTTAATTAAATATGTATAGTTTTCAGATTATTCCCTGTATATGTAGTATAAGACGATATTACTTGCAAAACTTCATAGTTTTAGGTTAACGGCAAGTACCCTTTTTGATTCCCTTGAGAGTGTCGAAATATACTTTTTTTGCGACATAAATGGCCGTATCTTTTTTTTCGTTAACTTGGAAGTTTGATTTTTTCACAGCTTTGAGGTGCCGCAAACTTGAGTATATGGTTTTAATTTCAACTCGATACTTCTACGCGTTCCCGAGATAAAGGGTCTTGAAAGACAGACAGACGGACAGACGGACAACAAAATGATCCTATAAGGGTTCCGTTCTTTCCTTTTGAGGTACAAAAGGAAAAAACGGACGGACAAAACATCAATATTCATTCGACCAAAATGTATGGAACAGCTGATTCTTTTTTTCGAGTTAGGGAGTTGGTCCAATAGAAAGAGTTGTTCGTTTGTATGACGGAAGTCATCTCAGAAGGTTTGGATGGTGATAAAAAAGTCGACCTGTATATAAATTAGGTATTATCAAAAACAACTACCAAAATTAATGCCGCAGAAAAAAAAAATTTTTTTCGTTCCCCAGTGTTATCCATCATTTGTTATGCATCAATCACAACTTATTATTCATGAAATAACTGAACAAGGCTGTATGGGTCAAATTCCTTTTTTTTTGTTTTTATATCTTACGGTAAGCTCAGTGTCTCCACCTGATGTTAAGTGATGATAAAGGCCAATGGTGGAAGCGCACTTCACCCGGCATCCTCAACTACTGAGGCACTGGCTATCTTATCTCTAGCTCTCGAAATATAACAATGCTGCAAACATTGTGTTATGGCGACATATTTAGATAAGAATGATATTGGTAGCCAGCCAGGCGGACAAGCAAGACCTACTACCAACTAAA
Source organism: Eudonia mercurella (assembly GCA_963082485.1). Taxonomy (NCBI): domain Eukaryota; kingdom Metazoa; phylum Arthropoda; class Insecta; order Lepidoptera; family Crambidae; genus Eudonia; species Eudonia mercurella. The sequence continues at coordinate 3,907,536 of OY720034.1, read as the reverse complement.
CCGAGTACACAAATAGTACACGCCGCTGGGAATCGAACCCGAGACCTCTGGGTCTAAACCAGTGGTCTTAACCACTAGACCACAGAGGCGGTACCTTTCCTATAATAAACGGAAGAATATTACGAGTATTACACAAATAGAAACTCACATGAGAAGTGATGATAATACAGGCGCTTTTTACGACTTATGTTCTAGGAACTATTGAAGTTCGCTAATATATTCCTAATACCATAACTTGTTCTAACTGCGAAAGTTGTTGGCAAAAGTATAATATGTTAAGCCTTCTTTTATGTGGATTCCTCTTTAAGTACTTTGGTAAAGGAATCGTTTTTCACGAACCCATACCAGATAGATAAGCTAGATTGAACTTTAATAACTCTCACAGATAATGGTATACTTTTATGTGGTTCTTGTTACAATTACTGCGCTTCGGCCTTTTTAAAACTGGAAGAGTAATTAATGAACGAAAGTCAATTGTTTGGTAATACAAAAGGATATGAAACAATACCAGTATCTTATCTACTTAAACAGAGTCTATGTTCGTTGATCTAATTGTTAAAAATAAAAATATCATTGGATAATCAAAACAGGAAAAAAATTATTTTGTATTTCGATTTCAGTGCCATTTTCATTGTTTGAATCGAGGTTTATGGAATTTGGTAACAAGTGACACACACAGCATACATTAACGGAATGTAGCAATTATTAAGAATAGAGCTTGTATAAGTTTTTTTATCGATATTAACTACAGAGTTGTTAGCGTAAAGAAACACCATCTACGGGCAACACTATTGAATTGAATCACGCGCATGGCGTGCATCCCTAGACGTATCAATTGCTAGTCGATTGTCGATGGTATCGGATTTGCAACGTTAATCTTTTTAATTCCGATTACATGTCATGATATATCATATGAAGATTAATCTCTTTTATTTACCTAATAGCATAGCTAGACTTTTCATATACTCGTAGGTATATGCCATATGAAATTAGCAGAGTAATCGACGCACAGTAAACGGTTTCTTTGTCTAATTATTCTTTAATTTATTGTTTAACACTAGATAAATAATAAATAAAGTAATTAATTACAATCTATGTATCTTCACTGTGAATATTTATCTTCTTTTTCTTTGTTCTTTTAATTTAAATGGGTGCCAAGACATCATCATATTATCCCCTTGAGCGTCGAGCGACCAGCAGATGGCCGATAACAATTAAAATTCTATTGTTTCTGGGTATTCGACGCTTGAGCTCCTAAGTATAAAAATATTGAGTATTGAGCTAGAAATAGGTATACAGATTTCGATAATCTGATTAGCAAAGCCTCGAAGATTTATATGCCGCTGAGAGAATGAATCAATAAATCATTTATAATGGCAGGTACAACTTCTTATTTTATCTTAGGTATTTGTAGACTTTTTTCAGTAGTCTAATTTAAATATCAGGGGACTTCTGGCTACTTTACCTAGGTACTCCTGGCTACAATGCCGAGATACGCAGAATACAAGACTAACCGACGACGGCGACGTAGCAAAATGCGTAAGCATCCAGAAGTGGAGTTGGGCAGGACATATCTGCAGACGTAACGACAGACGATGGTCACACAAGGTCCTAATATGACAATCAACAACTGGACGTAGAAAGGTATGACGGCAACCGGTTCGATGGAGACACGATATCGATACTTTTTAGACTGCGAACGGCTGCCTTACTTTTTTATCACATCCTTGCACACGATGTGTTAAAAACTTTTTGCGACAAACTATTGGCTGTGCTTTGATAGATTATGTAGCTCAGAAATGCTCGCAATTAACAACAGGTAGGTACTGTAACACCCCGCTGGGTCGTTACTTAAGGTACCGGGGGTTTTATAGAATAATAATGCTTTATAGCTTTAAATATTTATATTACTTTCAACATGTGATAATAATAATCTATTCGTCGTCACGGTCTGTCACCGAGTCCGCGATGTTCTTCTTTTTCTCTTCCATCTTTTTCTTCTACTAAGTTTGAATGCAGGCTGCCAGTAAGTATGCCCGAGCAAGGAGTCTCGGTTGCTACAGTACCTACATCACACCACAGATTACTTCACACGTTTGCGAACGGATAAATTCTCGGGTTGTATGTGCGAGAAATCGTGGTTTATCCCCGTAACTACGGTAAATACTAAAGGTGAACCCATCCTTAATACAAACGTATTTAGCTTTTTAAGTGGGTAGCAGGACTATTAAATTTAAATAAATATGTTAATAGCGTCATAATGATAATCTATTATAAACAATATATATTGAAAAAAGTGTTCTAAATAAGCCAATTTCCATTTTCAATTACGAGTAACCATTTATTTTTACACTTAGCTCTTATTATTTGATATCGAATGACCCATAGCGGTGATAGAACCGTCCCACGTGGTGTATATAGAATAATGCCGCTGGACAATGGCTCCCCTAGCCATAATAGTTGACTGTCACCTACAGAGCCGACAGTAGGAGCTAATTAAAAAAACCGGCCAAGTGCTAGTCGGACTCGCGCACAAAGGATTCCGTACTTTATGACGTATTAAAAAAAACTGCTTACTAGATCTCGTTCAAACCAATTTTCGGTGGAAGTTTGCATGGTAATGTAGGTACATCATATATTTTGGGGGGACACACATTTTACCACTTTGGAAGTGTCTCTCGCGTAAACTATTCAGTTTAGAAAAAAAATATATTAGAAACCTCAATATAATTTAAATAGACAGACAGACAAACAGACAGACAGACAGACATGACGAATCCATAAAGGTTCCGTTTTTTGCCATTTGGCTACGGAACCCTAAAAACCAGTTCTTAGTTTTACTTTGTGTCAACTATATAGAACTAAAAAACTTAACAGTGTGGGACATACGAGTACTTACAGTTTTTGTTGTCTAGAAAAACATCTTAAGCCATTTGTCTTTGTTTTTTACAAAACAATTGATTCGATTGACTGACGTATTACTCGTAGTATAAACAACGATCAGAAAATACGTCAAATCAACACAAAATCTAATTTACACCAAGTGCAATACACACCAAAAATTTGTTGACGTCATTAATAGAAAGCCATTAAATATTAGAGATTCTCATTAGGAATTAAGATATTTTTAATTGACAATGTTTTTGCACTAGCATCCTTATTTTGTTCTTTAACTTACAAGCTTTTACGACAATCAGATATTTAAGTATGTAATTATTTGCAAGCCTCATACGCGTTTTACGATGCTGCATTATATTGTACGTGCTTCGGAAGGCACGTAAAGTCGTTGGTCCCTGCTGCATTAGCAGTCATAAACAACCACCAATCCGCAGTGGGCCCGCGTCACCACGCGATGATGGATAGGGAGAACTGGCCATAAACCACCGTTTATGGCCAGTTCTCCCTATCCATCCATAGGGAAGGTTCGTGCTGGAGCAGTGGGGACATAAAAAGAGCTGAGATGCGATAATTTCTTTGTCGCACCTCCAAAACATAGAATAGTTTGCCAGCACACGTTTTCCCTCCTTCCTATGATATGGGGTCCTTCAAACGAGGCGTGAAGAGGCACCTTGTGGGCCGGCAGAGTGAGGGTAACTGATGCTGCGTTGTTTTCACGCGCACCAGTTGTCGTCGCATCTGGATTCCATATTCACTTAACATCAGGTGAAATGGAGTCATTTGCCGTGTTACGTATAAAAAAATAAAAATATATATTGTAAATAGTCTAAGGTTAATAACTCAACGAGAGAATCAAACACTGGCTGTTTCGCTACGCCTTTCTACTCAGACTCAGTCTCGTTTAAAAGCAGTGCCTGTAAACATATAGACCCACCTCAAGTACTTTGGCACGAAATACAATAAAAAGTTCCTAGGCCACAGAATCGTGTTGTTTAATTTGACCCGAGAAGAAGTTAAATAGCAATCCAAGAAGGTAATTACTCTCAAAAGTTTTCTCTCTCGACTAAGACTTACGGGATTACTTCGGACAATCTGCTGGTGAGTTGCGTATCTTTAGATAGATTTTAGTGGAAATTCGTATAGACACTTACATACATACTGCGCATATTATAGTCACGGATAGTCTGGTTCTATGGATCCCAATCTTGTGTGATCCTGAAATAATTTCCTCTAGTAATCTTAGGTTAAGTCTACTTTGAACATCAGTGTACTGATGACACTTGGAACCCTTTCAGTGTAGGTAATTTAAAAGGAAACTAACAATAGATAGGTTATGTATATAGTATAGCTTTAGCTCTCGCTTATCTAAATTAATGTGAAATATTTTAATTTGAAAAAAAATCTCTTATAAATGATACAATACAGTCGTATTGTATCATTATATTATTTACTTGATTCCATATAATACTTATATACCAAGTAAAGTAAGTAACGACAAGTCGTTAGAGGGGAGGTGATGGTCATTGTGGATTAATTGGATTACTCACGTTTATTTTACATATTTGATTTTAATTTTAAATTGAACTGTCAGGATTGTCAAAATAAAACAAAAAATATGAACATATACGCTGTCTCTCTCTCTCTCTCTCACTCTCTTTCTCCCTTACTCTCTCTCCCTCTTTGGTTTACGAAGGTTTGTTTTGTTGTATTCATCGTTATTTGTTTTGTGGATGTTTAAGCTCAACTCCGCAGTCACGTCTCATGTATTCCATTACATTTGATTGCCCATCAACGTACTGGCATTTGAAAAGCTTGGCATTAAGCTTAATAATATTTTTCATAAACACATACGATTTACACATTTCAGTCAATCAGTAAAAAAACTCTTTACATCAAACCGTTGACAATTCAGAATTCTGTGCCTACCTCAAATATGCGAGAAAAAAATGTCACGTACGTACTGTATTATTTATAAAAGGTCATCCTATGTGTATTGGGAATAAAGTTGAATTTAAAACAGATTTAATGAAAAGGAAAACACCACCGAACATTGGAAACTTCTATTTCTAGCGTTAACATCGCTGATATAAAAAATAAAAAGGTTATCAGCTTTATTATAGTATTATTATTGACTGAAAGTTATCCTTAGATTTAAAACTTAGAATTTGTTGGTCTTTTCGATTTTATTGGACACTTTAAAATCGGAGGTGCAAACGATTCGATCATATGTATATACGCTAGGTTATATTATTATAGTATACTAGCAGTTTGCCCGCGACTTCGTTTACGTGGATTTTATATTGTTTCGTAAATAAATAAATACTACGTATCCCAAATAAAATAAAATAAATATTACAGAAACTGGCGGTTAAGTGAGACTCCCCCAAGATGGTACGGGGAAGAAGAAGAAAGGGGGGGTTACCAAAACTCTGCTCCCAAGTCGTGCACTCTTGCAGGCAATGCTGAGCAGTATCTGTGGCAGAATCTATAATGGTGGCACAATGGGTTTGCCTCTCTCTAAGCGATCTAATGACACGAAAATGTTTGCGCTTAGTACAGGAGTTAAGGACGCACCGCGTCCAATCCTATATTAGTATCTACTTACATTTTCCACATATTTTAGCTACGATGTTATATTGTCTCGTAATATATATTTTTTTAATAGTTTTGTACCATTAGGTACTTACAATAAGTAGCACTGTATTCCAAGTAGTGGCTTCATCACAAAGCTTCTGAAATGCGGGTTGGCGATCTAATGTTTTCGACTAAAGCTTCCGACAAACGGAACTTTCAACCGACTCTGTTGTATAGTGGTTAAGACCACCGGTTTGGGCCCAGACGTCCCGAGTTCGATTCCCTAGCTTTACTATAAGAGCTCCTACATGTTTGTGTACTCGATTTGGTAGGAGGTAGTGCTTATTTATCCGCTTGTTTATTCCGGATGAAGTGCGCTTCCACCTTCGGCCTTATCACCACTTAACATCTGGTGAAACAAAGGCCAAGTGTTTACCAGTAAGATATACAAAAAAAAAACTATGCTTCCAATAATCAAATTTGAGTGGTAGAGCCACGCTACGTTGCAGCATGAAATGGGTCGGCTCGCCCGGCGTAATACCACCCTCTCACAGAATCATCATCATCATCATCATCACAGCCAAAAGACGTCCACTGCTGGACAAAGGCCTCCCCCACGGATCTCCATGAGGGGTATTTGCCGTAATCGCCACGCTTGGCAGGCGGGTTGGCGATCGCAGTTGGTTAAGAGTAACCTCAGAGAGATGCTGCTGCCCATCCTCTGGAATGGTCCCTTAGTCGGCTTTTACGACACCCTCGGGAAGTAAATCAAAATTTACGAACTTTATCTCTTCATAACATTAGTGTAGATTAATAACGTTATTGTGGCTTTACTATAAAAGCTAGGTATATCGTGTCACTGACTATTTTTTCATCAACTAATGCATAACATTTTTGTAGCACATTATTTTCATGTTTACCTATCAGTTTGGTCAGCGTACGCCGATGAACAGCTAAGCAGCGCTTTTTTAACCGACTTGATTTACATACAAATTTAGAGATTTCGAGCTGAAAACTATTCTTTATCAAAATAAAACATAGCTTATGTTACCCGCAAGGTATGTAGCATTATATCAGTGAAATTTTTGTAATTGGATCAGTAGTTCCAGATATTAGCCCCGACAAACAAACAAAAAACAAACAAACAAACTAACTAACAAACAAACTAACGAACATTATTACAAGCGTTACCTCTTTATTAATAGAATACAAGCGATTGCTTTGATCATTAAAATGAATGAATCGAAATTGAGGAATAATGCTCGTACAGAAATGCTATCGCGTTCACAGTCATAATTAATCTTGCAAGATAAAGAAGATTAATAAGTAGGTATATTTCATTTATTTAAATTATCGTTATTATTAATTTTATCGATTTTCATATTCAAAAGCTGAATTACCATTTTAATCAAAGACCGCTTTCAAAAGCTACCTAATTACGGAAGGTATAATGTTTCCTCAATGATTATGTCGATATATTATAGCTAATTATTTTACCCGCTTCTCTGGTCTTGTGGTTAGACAACCGGTCTCAGAACCAGAGGTCTGGGTTCGATTCCTTGCTCGAGCGCCTACTTTTTACCCGGTGTACTTGGTTAGAGTGGTGGTAGTATTTGTTTTAAGTCTGCCTGGCTAGCTATTACTATTTTATCTAAATATTCCGCCATGACATAAACACAACAATGATATTGAAATGAAACAACTTTTACGGATCTACTCGCCTTTATTTTACACATTACTTTTTAATGTTTATCCTGACGTTTCATGACGTTTTGACATTAAAATGTAATGTGTAAAATAAACGCGAGTAGATCCGTAAAAGTTGTTTCATTTCAATGTGTAGTGTTCGTGTAAACTTGATACTTTTAACATTGTTGTGTTATAACATTGACCAACTGCTACCAAGTCAATTCGCTGTTCGTCCTAATTTTAGGACGAACTGCGTATTGGACCAATTGCGTGTAGGATGAACGCCTAACAAATCAGGTATACATGTAAGTTGCCTGTTTCTTAGTAGTTTAGGATTCTGGGTGAAGTACGCTTCCTTCCACCTTAGGTCTTATTATCACCTGACATAAGGAAAGAAGAAAACTTATTTTGTTCCCCTAAAGAAAAAATATATAAAAATGTTTTGTACTAAGTGCCCAAAGCTAGCCTTAAAATGATTTTACCGTCTATTACAAATTTCCATTCGAAATGTTTGGCATCTTTGATACCCCTGTTTATTGCGAAAATGCTTCACCGAAATCGTTTACCTGCTTACGTAAGTCGCACGGAATGTTGTACCTTTCTCACTTATTTACTTATTTAGAAATAAATTATGGATGGTAGAGAAGAATTTTATATTATACTAGCTGATCGGCGGACTTCGTACCGCTTTGCCAGTTTCCATGACAACAAAACAAACAAATCATTTGTCCGCTAAAGAACACCCGTATCCCATGATAGACCCCTGAAGCAGCGCCACCTACCGAGTCCAATTGTAAATCTAAACCATTCTCGAATCCACTTGAACGCACAGAAAATTTCGTCCAAATCGGTCCAGCCGTATAAAAGGAGTTCAATAACAGAAGGTTTATTTATATAAAGATCAGGCAAACATTAATTGCGTCAACTATTCGCATGATTGACATGTTACGAGTATTATGTACCTAATCATAAAATTACTTAGATAATCTTTTTCCTAAAACTATGTTTTAGTGGTTTGCGTCAATACTTAATACCATACTTAAAATAAACTTAAAATAAATAAATGACGATTACAAAAACTCCTATACCCCCTTAGTTACCTAATCGATTTGTATATCATTTCATTGCGTTACATGACAGATAATCGGGCATAGGGATTTGTGAATTATAAAATATTTGAGAAGCTGCCTTTTGAAAATAGGCATCGAAACCTATCTTAAAAGGACAGGGTTTTTCGTGATACGATAAATTGAAAATAACCGAAGTTTTTTGTAGTTACTGCATGTCAGGTAAATATTCTTAACTTGAATTTTTAGGTACCCTTTTAAAGGTTGATACCGAACGGTACTCACATTTTCCAAATAGGTACTATATGACATAACAGTAAAATGTACGGCATGTACTATGTGACCCGTGTCGTGTGTTAATAATAGTTCTATTAAGCCCTAAAAGCTATCACACTAGCGCAAAGAGGGCGTCACGTAAGTAATCTAACGTGGTTATGAGTGTGCAACCACTATTATTCATATTTGAACCGAACATCTCTCTTCTACTTCCTTGTGCCTGTCTTAAAAACCTTCTATTCTGAAGTGTCAAATCGAATATTTTTATATAAAAATACAGTGAAAAAATTAAACGCCCACCCGACCCAGCCAGGAATCAAACCTGGGTCTTCCGCAATCCGGGCGGCTGCACTGACCATTATGCTACCGGGAAGGCTGACGTAAGCGCTGAATTTTGTCACTGCTTTTTGATTTTTTTAAATGCTTTAGAGCAATAGATTTTCCAGGTGGGCAAAATTTTATGGACTGCGGCAAATTCAAATGCCTTGGCGGGCCACTTTGTGGCCCGCGGGCCTGGGTTTGGCCAGCCTTAGAGCGACATTAGTGCCATCTATCCAAAGGTATTTGCAACCGATGGACATGCAGATTCATCTTTGCAGATGAATACCACAAATTGATAACACAACGCTATAGTAAATTTTTACTTTTAATTTTTAAGTGTTAATCGCTACACTTAAGCTGAATTAAATATTTTTATATAAAAATACAGTGAACAAATTAAACGCCCACGCGACCCAGCCAGGAATCGAACCTGGGTCTTCCGCAATCCGGGCGGCTGCACTGACCATTATGCTACCGGGAAGGAATTCAGCTTAAGTGTAGCAATTAACACTTAAAAATAAAAAGTAAAAATGTCAAGTGGAAATTTACCTTTTCAGAACGACAAATACTTTCTACAGGGTTAACACCCTAGTCATTGTTAAGAACCAAAAGCTACGTCGGCTATTTTATTTATTTACTTATGTTAAAAAAACATAAATGTTGAAAAAATTTCCACGAGCAGGATTTGAACCTGCACCCTTCTGACATACCGGGTCAGGTGCTCTTCCAATTGAGCTATCCTGGTTCTAACCAGCTCGCCGAAATTATTCAACACTATTTACTTTTTACTTTGAAAGCCAAAGGCGCCCATTCAATGTCAACAACTACCGTCATTAACTAATTTAATTAAATTTTGTTTCGCAACAAAATTTGCGTTAAAATTATTTAAACATTTTATTTACTTATGTTTTCAGGCAGGGTCACCAGGCATAACAAGCATCTTTCGTTTGCCAAGAAATCTATATATTAAATACGTGAAGCAAAAACTTTGTACCCATTTTTGCGAAAATTGCGCGGACGGAGGAGTATGAAATTTCGCACACTTATCTATACTAATATTATAAAGAGGAAACTTTTGTATTTTTGTATGTATGTATATATGTTTGCAACGAATAAACTCAAAAACTACAGGACCGATTAAAAAAAATTCTTTCACCTTTAGAATGCTACATTGCGCTGAGTAACTTAGGCTATATTAAAAAAAAGAACAAAAGAAATGCGGTACGAAGTCCGCCGGGCCAGCTATTAGTTTATATAGAGAAGGAGTTCAGAATGCTATTTTTTTAAATTAGGCATCAAAAAATACATTCAATTAAATAAACATTTTTTCATACATTTTTCAAAAATTTCAAAAATGGAAGAGGCGCGGCTAAACATAAAATAACCAAATTCTAGATGGACCAGAGATATAGAGCTCGTCAAAACAGAAGGGAATGGCGTAACATGGATGAGGTCTATGCCCAGCAGTAGGTAGATACGAGCTGATGAACCAAATCCTGTAACACTGTTTGTGCTAAAAACCTTGATGTACTCGTTGTAGGCGACAGCTTCAACGGACCCTATCCAAAATCTGTAAACAGCATTCGTATGGATCAGTTTCCGTATAACTAAGGCCCCTGTGACCGGGACCCAAAAATGATTACAAAGTGTTAATATATAAAATAAACAGGAATAGATCCAATACAATGTTATAAATTGACCATCTCTTCAAAATAGCTATGGAGAGAACTTAGACCTATAGAAGCATGTAGGTGCAGACATTTCGATCGCACGAGTATAATGGTATCATGTAGTGGTATGGTATGAGGAGCGCAATAACGCAGTGGTTATCACGCCCGGTCTGCGAGTGCTGAGGTTAAGCAACTTTCGCAAGGGTCGGTCATCGGATGGGTGACCAAAAATTTATCATCTCGATTGTTCTCCTCCTCCTCCGTGCTTCGGAAGGCACGTGAAGCCGTCGGTCTCGGCTGCATAAGCAGTCGTTACCAACCATCAATCCGCCCCGGGCCCGTGTGGCGGTTTATGGCCCGTTCACTCTACCCATCCATGGGGAAGCCTCGTGCCCCAACAATTGAGACATAAAAAATGAGCTGGTGATCATGTGATGATAAGATCCGTACATACTGAGTATGTTTCATTTCAATGTGTAGTTCGTAACCTTAAAAAAATTCGCGAAAGTAGATTTTAGTAAAAAACATTTGCGCATTCAACGCGAGCTTACCTCCGTCCCGCTACCGGCAACGCATCGAAATCAACAAACTGTACATTATAATTAAGCAAAAGCATGCATGTGGAACGGGCGCCGGTGGACGCACATGTCGCTCCCGTGTCATCCTCACGAACGCGGCACGCGACCGTTCCACCTGTTAAATTAACGCAATCGCAATCGTGTACACAATACATACAATAGACAAAAATGTCGATTTGCACATTCCGTTTAAAACTAATGATTCGCCCGATAGAGCTTTCAAACGAGTTAGTGGTTAACGCGCCCAGTCTGCGAGTGCTGAGGTTAAGCAACTTTCGCAAAGGCCGGTCATCGGATTGGTGAGCAAAAATTTTATCATCTCGAGCTCCTCCGTGCTTCGGAAGGCACGTAAAGTCGTTGGTCCCGGCTGCATTAGCAGTCGTTAACAACCACCGTGGTGGTTTATGGCCCATTCTCCCCTATCTATCCATAGGGAAGGCTCGTAGCCCAGCAGTGAGGACATAAAATGAGCTGATGATGATGATGATGTAAGTAAAAAAACATCGTTTTTTTGTCGACAAGTATTGCACTTTTTCTAGACGTAATTTTTTTTCTTTTTATGAATTCAGTTAGCCAGCTGGACCTGATGTGAAGTATTCACACGCAAATGCAAAAATATAGTTTTGAGAATATAGTTGGAACTAATTGACTTGATAACTTAGACTAAAAGTTTACTTTAGTTTTGAAAAACATAATCTATAACTACATAACATAAACTTACAAGTATTGGAGATGTAAATATAAAATATTTTACTATTATTCATATCATCATTATCATCATCTCAGCCAAAAGACGCCCACTGCTGGACAAAGGCCTCCCCCAAGGATATATTATTATTATTATTCATATGAGTCAGTAAAAATATTTAAAGGTACTTATTGAGTTATAACGGATGCGGATGTTGACTGGTATGGGGATGTCAGATACTCGTACTGTAAGAGATTAGCGACCGCATAGCGACTTTCCGTCATCCCTAGGGGATTTCGGAAAATGCCGTCTTATCTCTCGCCTACGTCATCGTCATGACAGGAACCTGTCACCTGCCCGCGAAAATTCAGCGTTCTATATATCCAGTGGTTTTTTTTTCTTTTTGTTGATGGCTTCGTGCGATTAGCACATTTAGCCAGTGTCAAAGTAGTTTTGTTTCATTTGCCAACACTCATGCACACTCACGAACACTTAAAGGTTAATAATCCACCATTATTTCACATTAATATTCGATATAACACAAATTTTCGAAAATAAAACAAAACCGCAGATATGACTCTTCACTTTCCCGCCAAGAAGTCCATCCAGTGGTTTGGGATGTGCGAAGCTTCGATCAACAATTGTTGATCGAAGGTGCGAAGTTGATTGCTCTTCAGTTAGTCAGCCAGGGCTTTCATTTTTATAGAGGGGTTAGTGGTACTTATGTCTTCGTCTATATTTATTTGATGCCACGCGGCCATACTAATTTTAAATAGGGAATTTAAGATGCTTAATAAAAAAAAATTAAATAATCGCTTGATACATCGAAAATGTGAGTGAACTATTTGTAGTTAAGACATTGGTGATTGTTTAGACAAAATCAGAGGTACAATAATTTAGATAAACTATAAGATATCAACTAAACGCCGCCACTCGTTTTCATGATTTTGCCCAACTTTAAAATGATATCGTAGAAAAAACTATAGTTTGTTAAGAATTTATGGATCGGACTAATTGTAAACACGTTCTCTTTGATACTAAATATATATTTTGTTAGGAGCTCGATGGCGCAGTGGTTAACGCGCCCGGTCTGTGAGTGCTGAGGTTAAGCAACTTTCACAAAGGCCGGTCATCGGATGGGTGACCAAAACTTTATCATCTCGAGCTCCTCCGTGCTTCAGAAGGCACGTAAAGCCGTTGGTCCCGGCTGCATTAGCAGTCGTTAACAACCACCAATCCGCACTGGACCCGCGTGGTGGTTTACGGCCCGTTCTCCCTATCCATCCATAGGGAAGGCTCGTGCCTCAGCAGTGGGGACATATAAATGAGCTGATGATGATCATGATGATGATATATTTTGTTTATGAAATACATTAGTATTTTCAATTATATCAACTTGACTGTGACTGCGCTTTTGGCTTTTTTGCTCTGCGCACGCATAACCCAGTGTTCGACATAGTTTTCATCGTCAAAAAATAACATTGATTTTCATTGAAAATCTACGAATTGACAGTTAGTAAGCAGATAGTCTGTATTTAATCATCATCATCATCATCATCATCATCATCATCTCAGCCAAAAGACGTCAATATTGTTGCTAAAAACTAAAATCTGTTGCTAACCCCTATTTTTGATATTTTAAAGGAAAAAATGTTGACCACTGGTTCCCGTCGAACACAGGTGCTACTAGTCTAATTAGACAGATATAGAAGCAAATCTGCAATTTAAAATAATTTTCTGACAGTCATCATCATCATCATCATCTCAGCCAAAAGACGTCCACTGCTGGACAAAGGCCTCCCCCAAGGATCTCCACAACGACCGGTTTTGTGCTGCTCGCATCCAGCGGCTTCCCGCGACCTTCACCAGATCGTCGGTCCACCTTGTTGGAGGCCTGCCCACACTGCGCTTTCCGACAGTCAAATCATTCAATTCGTCAAATGTGATTCTCATGAAAAATTTAAAAAAGACAAAAGTTTGTAAAAAAAATGTTTTAAATAATTTTAACGCAAATTATGTTGCGAAACAAATTACAAAAACACAAATGTTGAAAAAATTTCCACGAGCAGGATTTGAACCTGCACCCTTCCGACATACCGGGTCAGGTGCTCCTCCAATTGAGCTATCGTGGTTCTAACCAGCCCGCCGAAATTATTCAACAATATTTACTTTTTACTTTGAAAGCCAAAGGCGCCCATTCAATGTCAACAACTACCGTCATTAACATCCGATCATAATATTTTTACAAATACTAAAGATCAGTTAAGAAGTAGGCAAGCTATTATAAAATGTTTTAAATAATTTTAACGCAAATTTTGTTGCGAAACAAAATAACAAAAACACAAATGTTGACAAAAGTTTGTCGCAAAATTGTGCAAGGTACAATTTAACCACCGCTGATTGTGCGCCCGATTCATTGACAGATATTCAATTTGCACTTGATTAAAACTAACAACCCACCCGATGTACCTTCAAACGAGTTAGCGAAATAAACGCAACATAGTTTTATACTTTACCGTAGACAAGTCGATTTGCATTAGATTAAATGTACACACAGATGCATTAGAAAAGTTATTTTAAGGTACTTTAAATAACTTTATGAATTATATATTCGTTAAATTATTTTGTATAAAAGCAAAAGCACTCATTTTAGATTTATGTGGATTTGGTCTGCTTGAACAAACATGTTAAGCTTTACAAAATAATGAACTAGCAACTGCCCGCGAGTTCGCCCACTTAAATCCCGTGAGAATTTCGAAAAATCCGCTCTTATTCATTGTTACATCATAAAGGGAAACTCAATGTAAAATTTCAGCTTTCAAAGTTTGGGCGTCGTTGGTGGTTGAGTAAGGACTGTACTTTTTATACTTTTTATATAAGGCCTTATAAGACAACTTCAGCAACGTTGATCATTTACTAAAAGAAGACTTTTGTCTTTTCATGTTTTAACTAATTAACTATGTGACACATATACATTAACGCTCGTGATTCCAAAGGATTTTATGATTTAGTGGCCTAGCATAGCACTGTTGTCATGGTTGGATACTTAAAACTCGCTGAGAATCGTGCGCCACCAAGGCTTGAAAACATCGACAGCGTGTTGATTTAGATGACTATGCAGCGAACAAAATTGCATCAAAAAATTTCCTTACAGTATCAAAAAAAAAAAATTCTTCCGTGAATATCGTTTTCCTATAGGAAAAGTTTCCCTTGAGGCATCAGGGTTTCCAAAAAGCTTTCGAGAGGGTCGATAACGCGTAAGTAATACCCCTAGTCATCGTAAAGCGTCGAAAGTCTTAACCAACTTTATCACAAAGAAGGAAACTTAACAAAGACGAAAGAACGTATTTCATTTAAAAAGAAAGTATTTAAAAAGAATTACAAGGTTTAAAGCAAACTGTTGATATACACCTTTAAACGTGTCTCATACTTATAAGTTTGCTTCAAAAAGCGTACAACATTTTATAAATAACTAGCGACCAGCCCCGGCTTCGCACGGCTTCAATGCTGATTCTAAATATCTCTACTATATTAAGCATGTGTTTATACATATAAACCTTCCTCTTGAATCAGTCTATCTATAAAAAAAAATCGCATCAAAATCCGTTGCGTAGTTTTAAAGATCTAAGCATACATACACATACATAGGGACAGACAGCGGGAAGCGACTTTGTTTTATACTATGTAGTGATGGAACATGTATTTATGGAGATATGAATTTTTAATTGTGTCACGTAAAATAACGGGGATACCATGGGTAAAACCACCTCGATACATTATCACTTTAAAATTCCCCATATTGCATAGCTTAAAAGCTTTTCAAAAGTTTTCTAGTACAATCAAGCCGGCTGCAATCAAGTCTGATAACGGCTAGTGCTTTATGCTATTGATAGCGAATTTATCAATTGTTATCGCCTCTGTGACAGCTAATTTGCATTAATTTTAACTAGTGCCACATTGAGACATAGACACTTGATTTTCGATTTCATGCAAATTCATGCAATTATTGACGTTAGTATTGTGACAATCGAAGTGGTTGTGTAGAATAATACAAAGTATTAGGACTTCGTAAAAAACATATCAAATACAAAATCTCTTATTATTTTTATCAATTTCTTTCTCGACAAAAGTAGAATAAAAATAAACCAAAACTCTTATCACAACACATGCCTATTAAGAGCCCATGTTGAACTTATAATGTCATTTTATGATAACATAAAACAAATACAATGAACCAACATTCACTTGTGTTTGATTGACCCATTGATCAAGCGTTTATTGGTCCCAATGTAAAGCTGACTTTGGGACCAATAAACCCCTAGAGAATATTCAGTGGTATCATCATCCCTATACCTGAATTAACCCTGAACCCAGTTGCCTACTATCAAATAAGAAAAGTTGTAACAAGTCCCTGGTCCTTGTTTTGGACTGGGACCACTTTGTCTCTTGATTCTTCTGCTTCTTCGAGGTACTTACAAGGTCTCCCTTGAGAGGTTTACCAAAGAATAGCTTAGATTTTGACTATCACAAAAATAAAAATAAAATTTAAAGTTAATTTTAAATGAAAAGATTGTTTTTTTATATTTTTTTACAAAAACATATGCCGAGTATTCAAGTTTAGGTCTTAATATATTTGATTTGTATTGTAAGATTTTAGGATAATGCTTTTGTTACAAAGGTAATGGAAGAAACATGTATATTTGAAACAGAGAGGTGATTTCACCTTTTTACATGAAGCATTAAGAGCACTTCAGGTATTCGAATATTTCGTTTCTTAAGACGCAATGTAATGTACGCAGAATTATGTAGGTAGTAGTTAGTAGATGAGATACTGCTTCCCAGCTTTAGCGAAATCGAATTCGAAACACATGTTTTGGTAATCACATTTTATCCTCGTTAATAAAATATAGTTACTGACCAATTTAGTACCTTGTCCTAATAGCTTTACAAGAGGTTGAAGCTCCTCCTACATTTTTTAGTTGGTTTAACAAAGTACTAAAGTGTCCAGCTAATTTTACCATTGACTGTACAATCCAACCACTTCTTGTTTTAATTAAGAAGTGGGACCTACTACATAATACACCTATATCGTGATATTTCCGTGACTCCGCCTAAGGCTAAATGTAACGTTAATGTATATAAATGGTGAATGTTGGAGGGTACTACGTTAACCTAATTTAAACGGTGGCCTTAATGATGACACGTAGCTACTATGAGGTGAGCGAATCTATTTGTCGATGTATTATAGTTGCCTTTCTTTGAATCATACACATGCTTTATTTTTCCTTTAGTTGATGGCTTTGTACGATCAGCACATTTAGCCAGTCAAAGTAATTTTTCTTACAAACAATATTTCCTTCTTGTATGATGATGATGAATAATAATAGAAATGAGAAGTGAGAAATGATATACCCCCCAACCCCTAGAGTATCTCAGTAAAGATGTGGGGGCTTTACTAAGTCCTCGGGCGGACTTCTTGAGAGAATTTTTAAAAGTGACGTTGCACTGTTTTGTTTCATTTGCCAACACTCATGCACACTCACGAACACTTAACGGTTAATAATCCACCATTATTTCACAATAATATTCGACATAACACAAATTTTAGAAAATAAAACAAAACCGCAGACATAATTTTCACTTTCCCGCCAAGAAGTCCAAAAATTACATATACTTTCTGTCAAGGCAGCATTAGAGTATCTCTAAATAGGTAATAAACACAAATGAATCTGTATAAGGAGTTTACACTCTCAACTTCTTTATCAACCATAAAAAGCACAACACGGTAAAGAAAAAAAGTGCAAAAATTTGCTAATTTCAGAATGAAATATCGAGTACATTCGTAAAGGTAGCCTCATTTCAATGTGTCGTGTTCGCGTAAGCTTTAAAATTCAAAATCATTTATTCAGTTTAGGCTACAAATAGCTCTTATGAACGTCATTATGCCATCGGTTCGTAAGTCTACTCTGGGTGCGAGATCTTTTACTGAGAAGAACCGGCAAGAAACTCAGCAAGTGTCCAGATCTTTTCTCCCTTACAGCGTCAAAAATATTGGAAAATGCCCTATCATAAAAGGACACTTTCCATCACAAATAAAAACACATAATATAAAGGACAATCACAACATGTAAACAAAAAAAAACACAAAAAAGAAAAAATAAATAAGTAAAATATTAAATTTTGCAAAAACATCATTTACCAGTTGAATTTTTTACAATGTCATTTTTTAGAAAACAAATATAATAAATAGGTATTCATCTAAACTTTGTAAAACGATATCCAATGCCGTATTAAATAATACTAATCGATTTATAAAATAAAATAACGGGACTGAAAAATCAGTATAATAAACGTATTTCCTTTTGGAAACAAAACGAATAACTACTGCTGAAAGTAAAGAAAAATTAAGTTACTGCTTTGACGAAACAGTTTTCAATTGAAAAAATCATAAGGCTTCCTTTCGAAACGAACTGTAAATGTTTATCAAAGAAAAACTTAAAATATGCAGCTTTATCAGGGGAACTGGTAGAGGGCAAGTTATTTTTTGATTACATTTTACGTACGCTGTTGAATTAAAATTTCAAGTGGAGCACTTTTCTGTCCACAAAAAAATGGAGAATGTTTTGATACGCGGTGCGGTCAGCCCGCTAAATTTACATACCTGAGTAACTTCTAAAGGCCTTAAATCAAAGAAACACAAAAATTTATTTATTTCACTAAAGATTCTGGGTTGACGAAAGTACCTATTACGTCTTAATAGCCTTTCCCTTTTATGTCGAAAATGGAAATTTAAATTGGCTGTGCAAATAAATGTTATTCCTGATTTCGGTTGTGGGAATTGAAAATCATCTAAACGCGTATTGCTAAATCGTGAAACACTCGTTGACAAGTATTTTTTCTCAATTTTTACATTTAACTTAACCAGAAACGCACTCGTACCTACACCATCAAAACGAGTTTTTCCTTTCATGCTCCAAAGTGTTCTCATACATTAATAATTACGGTCAAATTTGTTTATTATGAACCTCTCAGCATTTTCAGGCCTGGAAGGTGTGTTCGTGGTTAGATGTAAGCCAAATTTTACGGATTTTTTTATTTTGAAATATAAACATGTAGGCTTCTTTTTTTGTTTAATAGAAGATTATATTTGACAAAATTGTTTTCATCGTTAATCACCTCTATCGTCTGGAGATGCGACCGCTCAACCGCTGGCCTCAGACCCCGAGGTCCTGGGTTCGATTCCCGGCGGGGTAAATTGTACCCATGTTGAATAGTGGTAGAGCGGTAGGGCTTATTTTAATGAGAGTTCCAGGTAAAGTGCGCTTTTACCTTTAATCGTATCGTCACTAATGTAATTTTCAAGAGCTCTTATTTTTTTGTTTAATTTCAATCAATGTTAATAAACCAAATAAATGAATGCAAATGTATAATACTCGTAGCAGTCAGATTCATAAAGTTAAATCATAACTCGTTTGTCAGCATTATTCGCAAATATACAAAACACATATTTTTACTCAGTACCTGACAGAAATTTGTTAACGTAATAATATTTCACCAGGACGAGACGTTCTCTCAGGTGTCATAAGTAATAATTTGCCCAAAATTGCACATTTAAGGCTACTCGCTGCTTTAATTTGACCGTTTTCCTTTGGGACCTGAACTAATATCGGCTAGTGTAGGGTAGTGGCACCGGTGTTCGACATTTTAAGTCCAGTGGCGACACAATTCCCGCCAAAAATTAACAAAGATTTTCAATATGATAGCTAGGAAGCAGGTCGTCTGTATTCAATTATCGCTAAAGACTAAAATCAGTTGCTGACTGGTTGCGCCAGTCGGTGACTTTAAATTTTCCGCGCAAAAATAGTTACATGCATTCTTCACTATCGTAATATTTTCATATTTGATAAAAGTAGTTTGATTGGCACTGTACTAGCTTCCTTTACTCATCTCCTTCCAATACATACCTTTCTCGCGCACAAGAGCGAAACCGCAATATAGAACGCAGCACGCCAACAAGCTTGCTGCGGCTGCAATTACGAATTAGTGTAATGACAGAGTTTTGAAAAGATGGCCGCACGCGCTTAGAGGAGATCTCCATTTTTGGTCGTTTGATAGCTATTA
Organism: Eudonia mercurella; assembly: GCA_963082485.1. Taxonomy (NCBI): domain Eukaryota; kingdom Metazoa; phylum Arthropoda; class Insecta; order Lepidoptera; family Crambidae; genus Eudonia; species Eudonia mercurella. Next base: position 3,887,654 of record OY720034.1, on the reverse strand, counting down.
CCGCATTACGAGTGTTAAAAACTGTGAGAGACCACGCGTTGGTGGTCCAGGTCTGTGTTCCGGCCAAGTTCATCCACCGGCCACCAACCTGGTGCCGGTTCAGACTGCTCGCCCGCCTGCCGCACACGTGGTGTCTACTGCCGCTTGCTGATCAAGGTATTCCCTCCTTTTTTTTCATCGAACTGTTTATCAAAGTAAAACCGTAAACCGTAAAAAAAGTGAAACCTCGCCTAGTATAACGCCAATAAAAAATACAGTCCACTATAAATTACAACATCGCCCGCGCAACATCTTTTTATGATTAAAAGACAAAATGTCTATCATTGGTTCCGGTCGAACACTGGTGTTACCCTTCACAGTAATTTTCCTATTAAAACGAGACGTTTTTGTTCGTAAACTACTTTCATTAAGCAGCGGCGAGGTTCTATGTAATATTTTTTTAATATATATATTTAAAATAAAGGTTATAAGCGCAACACGTTTTCGAATTACAACCGTGAATGGTAAGCAACTTTCAACTTTATTAAATTAAGTTAAAACTAAAAGCTGTTTTCCGAAGAACGGAAAGAAGTTATTTGATTGTTGTAAGGATGGCAGGCGTTAACATACAACGATCCGCATTAGGCTAGGTAGGTTGTGACTAGGCATTCAATACCAGAATCCCGGGATCCCGTAAAACCGGGATTGTCCAAGTAGGAAGGGTTAAGCTTAGCAGTGAGACATTTAGTTTTAAAACTGTAACTAGTACGTACTTGAAAATGTTTGACAGTCCTGATAGCTCAGTTGGAAAAGTTGTTGCCCGGATTACGAGATTGTCAGCTTCGATACGAATCTGGCATTGTGAATGATAAATAACTGTTAAATAAGAAGCATTATTAGTCAAGTGTAGGAATATTAATTTTTATTATTATAAAAAAAAATCAAAACTTTCCTTCCCTTTTTATGTAAACTTCACTACTTGTTTATTTTTGTATTAGTACCTCTAACTTTAAAACTTACCAACTTCATGCTGATTTCATGAGATTAAATTATACAGTGTTGTCTTAATTATAAGTTACCACGACAAGTTTAATCATGTTGAAGTAACAACTTTAGTTTAATGCAAAAAGAAAATAGTGAGATGTGTGTAAAAAGAAAAGCCAAGTTGAACCTTCAGCTAAGTTGAAGTTATAAATACCCTGTAACTTTTTCAATCTAGGTTACTACAAGAGTTATTATTATTATTGGGATTAAATGTGCAATGATCACGACAAACGATAACAAAATAAAATTTTCCGTTTCATAATACTATGGATTTGATACTATTGATTCCGTGATTGGATCGTGCTCAGTGGCGTGCACTCGGAGAGGCCTCTGTCCAGCAGAGGACTAGTATAGCCCGATGATGATGATGATGATGATAATGATAATGATGATGATGATGATGGTGGTGGTGATGATGATGATGGTGATGGTGATGATGATGATGATGATGATTTATTCCATTATAGGTCGTAAATGTAGTAACGAAAGAAAGACGATGAATGGAGAAGTGGTCGTGGTACCGTTGTTGTTTCTGATTTCCATAGCACGAGTGCTGTAGCTACTTCAGATCAGAACAATGTATATATGTGATGTTGTCTAATATTACAAAAAATATATTAAAATGTAATAAAATAACAAATCCGAGTAAAATGCGTTATCGTATTTGGCCTTATATTATAGTCCCTTCAGGTGAATGTAGTACTTTCAGACTCGGAGAAAAACATTATAATCTTCGAGGAAACGCAATCCGCATACTTATTCACACGTGACAGACAACCATGTATCAGTAAAGCATTCCAAAATATGTCAAGGAATGTGCCAAGGGAAATTACTTGTAAGCTTGCTAAAATAATAATGAAGTTATGTGCACGGAAAATGCCACAGAAAATAGCCCCCTTGGGCTACTTTGTTCATTTCTCCTATTATGGGAAAGCAAAGGGATTTGAACTGAACTGAAACGGCTGTTCCGTTCAGTTATTTTCCAAAGATTCATCACCATCATTTAAATGCATTTTAAAATTTGCGAAACGCAAATCAGAGAGATTTTACTTGGACCTAATATTTAATGTATATTTTTTTGGGCAACATTTTGACTCATAAATATCTGTAAACACACAAACAACACAAAAACGTAACTGCACACTTGGCCGTTTCGTTCCAAGTCGACTGGTTTGCCCCATGTTTCTTCAAGTTTTTGCCATAGGTTGTTGAACGAAAGAGTCTGCATCAGCAGACGTGATTCTAAAAAACCTATTTTAAAGAGGGATAGAAACCAAAGTGAATGACACAAGAGAAATTGTGTAGTATAAAGAAAAAATATGGTTTTAGCACGTGTTCATGTTTGTCCTTCTGTCAACGAGTCTAATAAAAAAATATATTAAGAAAACATAATTCAACATCAAATAACTTATTCGAGTGCAATAATTAAAGCTATCAAAAGCTTATCAAGCGATTTATGTGTCGGTACACTTTCCGCTAACAGATTTGCTGCATCAGCCAGGGCGGTATGTCAAAAAGCGCGTTTGGGGTTAACAAACTTTCTGCGGTTATGATGGATGGTCGGAAAACGATGATGCCTTTTACATTATCTGTGTTAAGCACTCGGGGTACGCGCCAAGGATTTTAATAGATTATTTTTATTGTAATCTAACACTTTTTTTACATATTCACTCGTGTGTAAATTAAACATATTTATATCCTTTTTTTTACTTAAATATGATATGATTTTAATTTAAGAAGGTATACAATACACAGGTATGTGTATATCTAAGATCTGTGAAATGTGTAGAATATAAGTTAAAATGTAAATTCTATTAAATGGTAAGTACTTTAAAGCAAACTTCACATGCATCAAAAGTAAAGTGGCTCTACACACTAAAGTTTGCTTTGAGAAATACTACACCCAGGAATAATTCCATCTATCAAGAGTTTATTTTGTCACTTTGTATTTTTATAGTTACAAATTAATAATGTGACAATTAACACTTCAGTCTCTCTTCGATCACGGACCCTGTAAAGGGTTCGAAACGTCAGAAATAAAATAATATATTTAAAAAATGCGTTTCATTTCAACGAGTGCTCGCGTAAACTTTAGAAAACATTTTATTGTTTTCTAAAGTCTGGGGTGCGATTTTTAAGTCTCACCGGTGATCTCTAAATGAGAAGTGACATGAACAACAATATGAAATATAATTTAACTAGTGGACCCGGCGGACTTCGTACCGCTTTGACAGTTTCCATTCATTCCCGTAGGAATATCGGGATAAAAACTATCCTATGTGTTAATCCAGGTTATAAACTATCTGTATGCCGAATTTCACCCAAATCCATTCAGTAGTTTTTACGTGAAAGAGTAACAAACATCCATCTATACTTACAAACTTTCGCGTTTATAATATTAGCAGGATGTTTGTGTTTACGTGCCGTAAATATGCATTAACAGCAAATCTCGATCAGCAAGTAAAACAAGGTAAAGTTAAGAACTGTTGGCGGTAACCAACAGAGCTACAACCTCTTTTGTAATCATGTCATGTGTCGGTCGGTAGCAAAAAGTGTCTAGGCTTAGCTTCTTTTTAATACTAGAATTCTCGTGAGACCAATTGGTACTACGCGTCTGACACAGTGACTAAAAATAATTAATAGCTCCTCCGTGTTTCTAGAGACAATGTTGAATTAATTTATACTCGTAGTAACTGTTAAAATTGTTCTGTACCTCCCAGTTTATGTGGTTAAATTTGTTGAAATTATTAACATATTTTTTCAGATATCTTATGAACTTTTAAAACGTCTTATTAGGGATAGTAGTTTATTAGGCGTTCGCTTAATTGAGAATACATAATTAATAACTCCTGCTTGCCTTAGAATTTATATAACATTTAAATGTTGCTATTTCCGTAACCAATTGTAGCACCTATAGCAGACAGACGTCTCTCTTCTTTTTGTCTCAGAATGCTATCACGATATTAGAATAATATCACAGGCTTATTTATGAAATGTTAAAATAAGATGGTGGTTAGCCGGGCGGACTTAAAACAAGTCCTATCACCAACCAAACCAAGTATAATCATGTACCCAACGCTGGGTATCGAACCCGGGACTTTTGGGTCTGAGGCCACTGGTTTTAACCTATAGATCATAAATGACGTCACTCAGTTGAATCCGACCTCTACGTCGACAACCTTCGAATGACGTCATACGTAGCAGAAATGAGCTGAGCCGATTATAATTATTTTTGAGAGTGGCTAAGGTTCGGTACAACGTTCAATTTCTCCTTATTAGATCTCGGCGCTGATAAGCTTTTACCTCAGGCCCGATGGCGACGGACAAAATTAACTCTGGTATGTACAAAGTTGGTAATTCGGCTATAATTTGTGGGAGTTGTTTAAAATTTAATTTATTATCGTAGCCATTACACTAGCCAGGTTTTAATTTTATTTGAAACTAGCGGTCGCCTGCTGTTTCACCCGCGTGGTTCTCGTTCCTGTGTGAATATCGGCATAAAAAGTATTCTATGTGTTAATCCAGGTTATGAACTATCTGCATGCCGAATTTCATTCAAATCCATCCATCCGTTGCAACGTGAATAAGCAACAAATATAAACACATACACACAAACTTTCGCATTTGCAATATTAGTGGGATTATGATTCATTCGTTTTCACAAGATACTCATACAGAAATCAGTGATGTTAATTATTTAATTTTGGTACTTTTTCAAGGCTCTCTTATCTTTGTAGTAAGAAGGGAGAGTTTGCAACATCTACTAGTAAAAACCTAAAAAGTGTTCGGCGATTAAAATAAATAAGCATTGCATAGACTTTATTTGGCTTTGTATGTAAGAACGTAATACCTCGCGTTACCCCTCGGTATGCCGCCGGCACAGACAAGACCACGCAATGTATTCTGTCGATCTGTCACAAGTATGGCTCTATTCTGCTTTTTTGAAACGTCTTGGATACATCAGATGCACTGACTGGGTCAGATATTTTATTCCAAAGTATTGAAATAATGGAAACAAGGCGAGAAAAATCGCAATGCTGGTTTAATTCTTCCTCTCTTCTCGCTCCTCGATCTCGCGCTCGTCTGCGCTTTTATAAGTTAAGAAATTTCCGCAATGGGTCACCAAACTCACTGATATTATTTGCTGTTATGAATAATCATATCCCCTGATAGCATCAAGAGATTAGCGATAGAGCGATTACTTATAAAGTTGGATCAAATTAAACACTATTAATGTAGGTCAGTCAATTGGTTTCAGCGCACAATAATGTCATTAGTACGCGATGCCATGACAATTCGATTTGGCAAATCTAATACCGTAGAAGCTAATGTTAAAAATAAATTGTATTTCAAGTGCAGTCTATTGTATAAGGTCACATTTTATCAACTGCAAACATTTTGAGGATAAATTCAACAATATATAAACTATTTTTATGAAAAAACCTTAAAATTTTATACGCTAGTTTTCAAGAAAAACGCCAAAAGATATTTCGATTATAAAGAAAAATAAAGCACTTTCGGTAGTTTCAATTCAAAGGAGCCGAAACAGAGAGGCCGCAATGCCTTCACCGCATACACATGCCCCTACTTTCATTCAAAAGAGCCGACAGTGAGGCCGCTTTTAAAAATATTAAAATTTTTGTGTCAGGAAAAGTAAAAAAAAAACTAGCTCGAATTTTTTTTTAAATGCTAGGGCCTTATTGCTCTGATATAATTAGATGTTATGTCAAAATATTTGCAGTTGATAAAAAGTGACATTATATAGGCCTTAAATATAGCATAAACCGGTGAGCAATTTGTTACTTGGTGAAAATGTAACGTATGAAATTCTATGTTGCAACGCATACGTCCTAAAAAAAGTCGATATCAAAATGGGTACTAAAACTTCGCCGAAAAAATCAGTCCGATTATCGGGCCTACAAAAAGTCGGTCGGGGGCGGATGCCGCTAGAGTGACTGCCCGCGGCAATTCGTCTGACTCCATGTGCTATTTTCAAATCCTACAAGTTAGTTACAATTATAAACATAACAATTTTACTTACAACCACATTTACCTATTATTAATTTGATAAAGTAAATAATAGGTAAAAGTGGTTCCAAGAACTGATACTAAGCGGTCTCAAACTCGCGCGATGCCAGCCGATATTACGCTACACCCAGCCACTTAACTAAATCTTATAGTGCGTTGATGTCCCTTTAGACCGGAACACAGTAATTGAAGGCACTGTTTGGCGGCAGCAAGGGTGGTAGTTATTTTAAATAACTATGGGGTTCTATGCGAGATACGGTAAAACTAATAAAAAAATTCATTCATTAAGTTTTGTCATATTATTATTGTATCAATTCATTAATGGATTTTAATGTCTAAAAACTATAGGAACATAGCTAGATAGAGCTAGCTGTATTAAAAATAGTATCAAATAGATATCGAGTAGATCAGTGAAAATTGTTTTATTTAAATGTGTAATTTTTATTATTTTAAATTTTGCACTGTGAATCGAGCAGAATCCACTCAAGCTTCCTTGAATGTTATTTAAAAACACTTTTGCAAGTATTTACTAGCAAAAGTGTTCTTTCGACTGTGATAGTAGTAACTTCACATTGACGTAATACAGCTCTAGATTGCAGCGTAAATCACAAAGTTTTCTGGGGTCTCGGTAGCTCAGCGGTCATAGCATTGGGCCGGTTATACAAAGGCCGTGGTTCTATTCTCAATCGAGCTTTCTGGTACTGATTGATTTTTCTAGAAAAATTGTATCGTATAAATTTGTAGTGTTCGCGTAAACATCAGGAAACACAAATATCAAATGTTTATGTGTGGCGTTTTGTCATCTTACACAAGCTCTGTAATCTTATTCTGAATAGAGGCTAGGTCAGTCCTTAATTTTCGGGCAGACCGTGTATTCCCAACTCAAACTTACTCATGCTATAATGTTTTTTGTAAAGATACTTCGCCGCATTTACTAAGTCAAATAAAAACTTCCACAAAGGTCAGTTAGCGCTTCCCAAACTCTTTTCGGAGTAGTTCTAACGGCCTGTCGTAATTCAGTTATGAATCGTTTGCTTTCCTAAACCTAATTACCGACCCAAAGACAATACGTAGCTAAATAAGTTACAAATAATTAGCGTTGTTTTTAATTGTACGCCATCAACATTCTGGTCAGGTTTAGAACATACAACAATGTTCAAGTATCATATATGTATCGTATGTGTGTTTAAATTAAGAGGTACATTTTCAGTTAGGCTGAGGCAATTAGTATTTACAGAATTATGTATTAAATATTTAAATAAAATATAAAACACAGTGAAAAAAGTTCCTGGCTGGGTCGGGTGGGCGTTTAATTTTTTCACTGTATTTTATATAAATATTTAATTAAGCTTAAGTGTAGCAATTAACACTTAAAAATAAAAGTAAAAAAATAATAATAATGATGTATGTTATTGTAAATGTTATTCATAATCTTGAGAAATGATATAGTTTTAATCATGATGTTTTTTTATATCACGATTTCGAATAACAGGAAATACGTTTGTAAGGGTTGTGGATGGCCGGGGTGACAGCTCTACATGTGACTACTTGCAAAAGGTTCGAAACATCAAACATAATCCTTCTTAAGTATTTCATTGAATCCTAAAGTAAATTAAAATGTTTCTCAAAGCGACGGTAAAGCCACCATTCGAGAGACGATGAGTGCTGTTGCTTTTTTAACCGACTTCAAAAAAGGAGGAGGTTATATGTTCGACGTATATATATTTTTCATGTATGTCCAGCGATGTCTCCGTCAGTTGTGAACCGATTTTAAAAACTCAAATTTTATAGGCACGTACCTATGTATTTCATATTATTTGTAATAATAACCATATATTTGCTTCTTGTAGTCAACATTTGATGATCTAATGATGATGGGAGACACAACTCCTCAACGATTAGGAGTTAGGGGATTATTCTTAAAATATTATAGGGACGTATAGAAGGCTACTTGTGTACTATCAAGTTATTCAGGTAAGCTAATGATGGAAGATACAATTCCTGACGGTTAAGGTTATTTATTTTGGTTTATTGACTTTACACAGTTACCTATTTATGTATGTTACCCGATTACTCGAAGACGCCTGAACCGATTTGGAAAATTCTTTTTTTGTTTGAAAGGGTATACTTCCCAGGTGGTCTTATGGTCATCAGGTCAGGATCTGATGATGGAATCCTGAAGAAATCGACGGGAACCTTCGAAAATCGCAGTGGCGACTAGTGCATTAGTTATTTTTTTTCATTACGTATTTTAAAGCACTACTATTTAATGAAGGTCTGGAGTCAATGTGACGGTGGAGCCGAAAGACAGTCGAGGGAACTCCTTATCGATTTACAGCAATTACCTGGTGTTTGGGCTTGATTAATTTGTATTGGTGAGAACTTTACACCTAGATGGGTTGCGACTGTCATTAGGGGTCTGATGATGAAGACGAAGGAAAGTCAAGGAAACTACTTAACGTTTTACAGTAGCTACCTTGTGTTTGGACTTAATTCATTTCTATTAATGAGAACTTTGCACCCATAAGGGTTATAAGTGCCATTACAGGTCTGATGATGGAGACCATAGACAGTTGAGGGAATTCCTCCCAGTTTACAGCAGTTACCTTTTGTTGGGCTTACTTCATACAATTCAATATGCCAAAATGTGCAGTTCGTACAAAAATAATACATATATATATATATATATATAATTTTACGCAATTTTGTTGCGAACAAATTACAATTTGAAAAAAGACAGGTTTGAAAATTTTCCTTGAGAGGGATTCGAATTCGCACCCCATGACATACCGGTGCACTACAAACGATGCTATCGTGGCTCTATCCAACTCACCGTAATTAATCAACACTATCTTACTCTTCATCCTGATCATCATCGTCTCGTCAGCCTAAGACATATAACATGACATAAGCTTCTCCTGATACACGCTACTGAGCACAATCTGAATACGAATATATATTAGGATCTCCCCATCATATTCATTCAAAGATTTAAAAAAACAAAAAAATCGCTTGTTGATTTAAAATCACCCCTGTACTGAACCAAATCTCTAGAAACAGTTAGTGTGGATAAACTTACTATTAGGATAGCCCGATTGTTTGCCGACGTAAGTGGCAGCCATTATCGCATCCTTGGAACGTTCTATGTATGTGTTTGCAATGGATATATTCGAATGTTTCCACATCTCGTTACTTTTTTCTGTATCAAAACATATGTCTAAGTTTTTAATATTTTTTTTATACCTACAAAGTATACATTTAGGACTAGCGTTGCCACTTCTTGAATTGTGTCATATTCTCCGTTTATAACTTCAATCACTTTACACCGTATGGAAGCTGTAGTTGAAGTTGACTTCCAGATAAGTGTATATGGTAACAATCCCTTATCTTGATTTGACCTTTTGCGTGTTACCTTCATTTTGACTTGCGCTGTCTTTCAGGCTCCATTCTAACATGTGCCTTCCCGATCATCCATTTCTAACATTAGTCTTTGACATCCTCTTTAGCAAATGATTATGAACAACACTTAACTAAACGTGTTTAGTTTTATCATAACAAAAATAATACTAGCAGTTTGCCCGCGACTTCGTCCACGTGGATTTCGTATTATCTCGTACAAAAATAAATACTACGTTTCACAAATAAAAAAATAGAATCATTATAGATACTGTTTCTTTTGCATGCATTCTGCATAATACCGCGTTTGCAAAAACACGGCGATTATGTGGGACTCTCACTCTCCCAAGATGGTACGGAGAGGGGGGGGCTACCCAAAACTGAGGATGGATCACATCCTATAAGCTGTAACTCTTCCCAAAATTACCTATCACATAGCGATGCCCAGTCATGGCCTTTTTTTACCACCCTGGCTAGCGAGAGATCGGAGCCAATCACCGTCGTTAGGGTGCGGCGTTGCTGTTCCCAAGTCGTGCACTCTTGCAGGCAATGCTGAGCAGTATCTGTGGCAGTATGTTCCAGCATAATGGAGGTGGCGTAATTGGCTTGCCCTCTCTAAGCGATCTAATGCAGCTACTCCAAAAAACATCCGTGTCCTGACAGTGCCTGCACAAGACGAAATAGCGCTCCATGTTTGCGCTTGGTCCAAGAGTTAAGGAACTGGAGGCACCGCGTTTAGACAGGATTAGTCCTGTATTACTACCTACTTAAATTTTTCACATACCTATTGTAGTTTTTTGTTTTACTTTTACTTCAATAATCTATGTTACAAAACTTCTCTATTAACAATGTTAATTGTTTCTTGTTTTGGTAGAAACACAATGATAAGAGTTAAGCCAAAATAGCTGTTCATGGGAAAAACGAATGGGAAAACCACCCTTTTCTCAATTCGTTACCCACCAGGGCAAATGTTTGCCCCTGAGACGTATAAATTTAAAAATAGAAAAAAAATACCTAATTAAGAATGTGCGTTGACCTACACACATATTAATAATTAGCACTATATGCTATCCCACTTATTGGCAAAGTCCTGCATCATTGAAATCAAGGCATCTCTACAATTGATAGGTATTGGCTTAATTACAAAGCTTCCGAAATGCGGGTTAATGATCACCAACGGAACTATGCTTCCGAAAACTAACAACACACGTTGCCGATATGGGAACTGAACCCAACACATCTGGATGATACATACCCTCCGACGATATAGGTAATGGAATATATTCTATCTCGTCTATAAGATGTTCCATACTTACTATGTACTTTGAGTGCCAATGTCAGTGACGCTGAAATCGAACTTGACAATTATTATACTGGATATACAGCATTAATATGCTGGAGAATGAGTTTTTTCTTTCTCCAAGTTAGAACAGCAATCGCCTCTGCGGTCTATTGGTTAGACAACCACACCTAGAGGTCTCGGTTTCGGTAGGAGGTAGGTAGGGCTTGTTTTAAGTTTGTAAGGCTAGTTACAACAATCTTATCCAAATATGTCTTCATAACAACAATGCTACAGCAAAAAAGAATCTTGTCTTATCTTTAAGTAGATGGTCATAGAGAGAAATAATAACATTTGCACTTTCACTGTGACTTATTATTGATTTCGGTATATTTCCAAAACTAACAGACCAAAGTAGACGCTGTGAAGAACAAATTTTATCGCTATGAAATTTCTCGAGTGATGAAACAATTTGTTTTTGTAAATATTAATATACCGTGGCTAATAAGTACACATAAGAATCACCTTGAAAAATAAAATTATTTTTTATTATAAAAAACGTTATTGTGGCTTAAATATAAAAGCTAGGTAAATCATGCCGCTGTCTTTTTTTAGATCTACTAATGAATAATTTTTTGGCATACATTATTGTCAAGTATACTCAACCGTTTGGTCAGCGCACGCTGATAAAGCAGCCAAGTTGCGCTTCTTTTTTCTGACTTTTTTTCAAAAGTAAGTTTAAAGTTCTTTTTCCATCACTGGATAACTAATATTTTTGTAGTACATTACATTAATGAATATTTAACCGTTTAGTCAGCGTACGCCGATAAAGCAGCCAAGCGGCACTTTTTCTTCCGGTTTGATTTACAAATTTTGCGATTTCGAATTGATAACTATTATTTATCAAAATAAAATGCACGCAAGGCATGTAGCATTCTATCTGTGAAAGAATTTTTGGGATTGGAGCCGTAGTTCCAGAGAGAGCAAAGAAACAAACAAACAAACAAACAAACAAACAAACGTTACTTCTTTATTAACAGTATAGATAGAATCATTTAAACTATTTACGATCAAAGGTACCGTCACTTCGTAAATAGTGAAGTAACTACATTACATATTGTAAATTACAGAATATAAATTAGATGTTTTGTGTCTCTATAAAATAAATAACAAAATGTTTTTTTTTTCAAATAAGGCAGATCGTGAATAACCGCTGCAATAACTCGTAATATTAAAATACTGCTACATCAAACTGATATGCGAGCACATCATCAGAATAAACACAATCTATGGCTCCGACTCTTCCCGTGACGTCACGCCATAAGCGCCTGATTTATTGCCTAATCTAGCCGGCCGTCCAATATGCTTCGTACGTGACGACTTCAATTATCACTTTTATGGCGTGTCATGTTCCCAACACTAGTACCTAATCTTAGTGTTTGCATTTACATGTCTCGTCCCTATGTTTAGTAGAGTTTTTTATGATACTGAGCAGTTAAATGAACATACGGCCCGACGTAAAAGCGTGGGTTCGCGATTTGACGCGCGGCCATTTGAGCATTTTCTTTTGTTTTTCAAACTACATTTCAATGCGGGGTCTGCGGCAACCCGCGAGCTATGACCGGTTTCTGAGGTACTTTTGACAGGAGTGTATCTGTTCGATAATGCTATTTGCTATTCGATAACTTTGAAAAGTGCGTTTCTGAGCAACACATGGTGAGATAAACTCCGCTTAAACTCCGGTCAACTTAACTAGCTAATGCTCACCACTTATCGGATCCATAACTATTTGACGTTTCATGTCATAGGCTACATACATGTACTTTTAGGTTATCAACGAGTTATTTTTCAAAGCAATATTCAGCGCAAACCATGTAATAATATAATTTTACAAAAACGCAAATGTTGAAAAAATTTCCACGAGCAGGATTGCAGGTCAAAATTTTTTCAACATTTGTGTTTTTGTAATATGTTCGCATCAAATTTTTCGCAAAAAATTAAATGTAAACGAGCAGCTCTAGCTGCTCTAACTCTAGCTCTAGAATCATGAGAAGCATATTTTCTGCTATATATATTTTTAATTATTATTTAAAATTTTGCAGTCAATGCTATGTAGTAAACTGACCGCTGAGCTACCGAGACCCCGAGAGCATAGGACCAGTAATCCAAGGGTCGTGGGTTCGATTCAAGTCAAGCTACCTGAGACTGGTTGATTTTTTCAAGTAAAATTTTATCTATAATTTCGTAATTTCCGATAAATTTTCTACTGCGTTATTCAGAATCCATTATTACAAAGTAACATTTTTTTTTAAACCAGTACAACAAAACCCTTCAGGAATTAAATCAGACGTAAACATTATAATAACACAAAAAAATATATATTGTGTTTGATGACGCCATGTATTCTAAAGATTTGATGTGATACAGCCGCAGCCGCTCTTACAACCTGGAAAAACTAATAGTGACAGGCAAAGTCGACGGCAAAAGAACTCGAGATCGCAGCCCGATGCGTTGGTTGGATTCGCACCGCACTCGAAACTTCAGTCTACGACGCGATGCATGAAACCGGTGACAGGTGACGATTTGGCAATCATGCCAAATCGCTGTGCTTGTGTGATTCGTGTGAATGGTAAAAATACAGTTTTTTTTAACAATAAAATTTAAAAAAATCAACCTTGTTCTTGCTTTTTTTGCCAATTAGGTGTCGACCTTAACGTAAGCTAATTTTCCCCAATTTGTTAAAATTGCATTTTTTCTTAATTTTTTCATCATAATAGGGATAAAATTGTTTACTAAAATATAAAAAATAGAGCAAGAGGCCAGTCTGGAAAATCAGATAAGGTAAATATTATTAGAATTTTTTTTTATAGCTAAAAATGTTTTACGTCTGTTTTACGTCGTATTTATGTCACTTTTGATGTGTGTAGATTGGATTCCTATAAACAATAAAAACAAGGTGTAATTACATTAATAATTACTCGAATGTAAGAGTTGTATTCTCAGTGGCGTACACTTGGAGAGTAATATTTTTTATGAAAGTGAAAATATTTGGACGAGTTGTATTTTTTTATTTTATTATTTATTTTATTTTTGTACTTTATTTAGTTATGGACGCACTATTAACACATACATGACGCACTATTAGCAAATTAGGTTTTTGTAGAAGCTTTTTATTTAATTTTACCTATCCCGATGTTTGTCAGGTTTAAATTATTTTTTAATTTTTCTTAGTTCTTTTTTTAATTAACAAGCAATAAATGCTTGTTTTTTAAAAGTTTTTTCTTTTATTTTTTTTTAAGTAATTTACACTTGCATTCCACTTATATCAAAAACAAAAAAAACTCTCTTGGTTTCTACTGCTCTGCGCGCAATGAAGTAGATCTGTCGATCACAAAGGTATTAAAACTATACGAGAAACTAGCTTCGTTATTCAAACCATTTTAGAGTTGCATATGACTCCACTCCACCTGATGTTAAGTGGAAAAGGAGTCCAGACGCAAGGACAACTGGTGCAGCGTGAAAACAACGCAGTATCAGTCACCCTCACCCTGCCGGCCCACAAGGTGCCTCTTCACGCCTCGTTTGAAGGACCCCATGTCATAGGAAGGAGGGAAAACGTGTGCTGGTAGACTATTCCATCTTTTGGAAGTGCGACAAAGAAACCAAAGTACACCTCTTTATAATAATAGACGACAATTATAGACGACCAGTTCTAAAATTTCGAGCGTAGTAAAAGAAATATCGCAATCGAACCAGTTTACTGACCAAGAAGAAATAGAACGATCAGAAAATGCTTTGCGTCCATCCACGTGGACGTGGACCTAAAAAAAAAGCAAATCCCAATAATCCAAATGCAATAGCGACCACGACGTTAAACCGGTACCCACCGACTACAAAGGCTGTCGTTCCCATGAAATTGAATGAGCTATTCGTTTCAGCCACACAGTTTTATGAATTCCAGCTTCGAACACTTTGTTTTAAGTTTTTTAGTTCTTATTTTTCCTGTAGGCGCTGTCGTTTGAAAACCAATCATTCTTTATGTGAGATGAGGGCAATATATAAAAGAGAAAAGCTTATAACTAATCTATATTTTTATAGGTCTCATCATCATCACCAGCTCATTTTATGTCCCCATTGCTGAGGCGCGAGCATTCCCTATGGATGGATAGGGAGAATGGGCCATAAACCACCCTGCGAGCCCAGTGCAGATTGGTGGGTGTTAACAACTGCTAATGCAGCCGGGACCAACGGCTTTACACGCTCTCCGAAGCACGGGGGAGCTCGCGATGATCAATTTTTGATCACCCATCCGGAGGCCGGCTCTTGCGAAAGTTGCATAACCTCAGCACTCGCAGACCGGGCGCGTTAACCACTGCGCCATCGATCGACCTCCTGGCGTCTATGGGTCTATTCGCGTTTCATTTTACATGACAGGGCAATAATTGGTGTCTTGATCAGCCATCTTTGAATATAATTGTGTGACAATTAATTAACGTAATTAGGACAAATTGTGTCACGATTCCAGAATCGTTCGTGATTTAATTAATAACTATACAAACCACGTATTCCCCTACCACATCAGTGTACCGCATATCAAAGGACCAACCATACACTGCTTTTGAGTTAATTCTGGCACCTTCTACCAACCAAATAGGTTACAAGAGAGGCGCCACACGGCCTTGCGCAAGTAAACAAACATATATGTCAGGTCATAACACTAGATCAGAACCCGGCGAAGCGCATTCTTCATCCGGTACTCATTAAGACTAGTGTCTCAAGAGAGTCGACCCATGAACACGTATAGTCCCCACTCTCCCTATTTTCCAGATAGGTGACCAATATTAAAGGTTCAATAACAAGGCGCATTACATAATTCCAGTCGTAAATGAGTTTTATTATAATATTGGGACCTTACCTATGAAATTGATGTTTTTTTCTCACTTCTTATTAATAGGTGTATTAATTCTAAAATACCGGTTGTTAATATTATTATACACCTTTAATTAGGACTATATTGCTTAGGCTTCAGTAATAACAAATCATTTTGTGTCTTTATCGCCCAATTTTTTTTTATTTATTTCTTTTTTGTTCGCGGAATTGACCTTTTGTTTCATTGTAGCTTTGAAGGGACTTGATTTTTTTTCTTTTTAATGTCTGCTATATTTAGCTAGTAAAACAAATACACTACTCTACAATTTTTATAGTGTTAACATAAATAGATGGTAAGAAAATTAAAAAAACGTTAGTATGAAAAATATAATTTTATAAATAATCTTAATACAAAACGTCTATTTCATAAATAAGGACCTAATATTATTTGTTTTTGAAATATATATCGCCTCGGTAGCCGAGTGGTCCTGGGTTCAATTTCTAAGTCGGGTTAAGCATGTTCCGTATTATCTGATTTCATAGCTCGGGTTTGTGGTTTGGCAAGCGTGGTGATAAAGTCAATAACCATCAATTGTAGCGACGACTTAATTTCAATCAAGGATGCCTTTACCCAGCAGTGGGATAGTATATAGACTATAGGATACTGATGATGATGATGATGATTTGTTTTTTATTTTTTTATTTAGTATACTACTATATAAGTCTACCAAGGACAACAGTGCCACTGGTAAGCGCTCTTTCTTCTTCTTACCTAATGATAAGTGACGAGCAGGCCGAAACTGAAAGCACATTCCACTAAGAAACTTCAACTACTGAGGATCTGGCTGTCTTATCGGAAACTATAAGGCACACAACATTGCTAGTAGCTTTGTGGTTACAGCCTCTCTAGAGGACCTCCAGCTGCGAAGAGACATTGCTTCTCTCAGTGTCTTCTAACGAAATTACTACGGTGAGTGTTCTGAAGAACTTTTTGATCTAATCCCGCCTTCTGCTTTCCTCTCCCGGACTACACGTGCTGGTCTTAGGAACCACCATCATACTGTACAGACAATCAGTACTCGTACCAAAAAATTTGGCAAGTCGTTCCTCTGTAAGACCATTCGGCTTTGGGATTCTTCGCCGGCGCATGTGTTTCCCAGCTCTTATAGTCCCGGGTCTTTTATGCGGGGCGTGAAACGGCCTTTATGCAGGCCGTCATGAATGGGTGCGCTTGTTGCCGTGCTTGTTCCGCGGTGAGGAGCGCTCTCATTGTTTTGGACTGCATCGGCTGCTTACCATCAGGCAGGATGTGGTCACGATGACGTGTCAATATAAAAAAAAAAGAGCGACGGACTTAGATAACATGGTTGTAGCATATTGTTTTCTAAAGTTTACGCGAACACTACACATTTAAATGAAACAACTTTTACGGATCTACTCGCGTTTATTTTATTTTATGTATGATGGGGTCCTACCAGCCTGGGACCCCATCATACAAAATATTAAATCCCAGCCCCAACACCATACTGCCAGACCAAAAGATACTGTAAGCTCTTTCTGCGTAAAACGGAACGCACCCGATTAAATTAAATGAGGGTATACAAGCTACTAACTAATTATGAGATGACCAACACCTCAGTCTCCCTGTGACCACGGACCCTGCAAAGGATCCGAAACGTCAGGATAAACATTAAATAATGTAAAATAAAATAAACGCGAGTAGATCCGTAAAAGTTGTTTCATTTAAATGGTTGTAGCATACCAGGCGGACCTATTATTTGATTTGTACTTAAACTAAAATTCATTATGGAATTGCTGGACGAGAAAATATAATGAGAGTTCATTTATTATCATGACTTTGCTTCCAAATCTCTGTACTGTAGACAATATTAAGTTTTGTCATGCCTCTGCTCAAGGAGATTTTATGCTTAATACAGTCGGAGCCAAATTAAGTATTATTATGTCTGAATTCCAAACGTGATTGTGGAACGTTGGCTTAATGAAAGTCATTCATTCACTCCGAATAGTGTGTGTATTTTATTATAGGCATTTTAACTAAGTATTAAACAATACATATATTATATTTTTTTAAAAGGTCTCGTGACATTTATTTATCTATACTAATATTATAAAGAGGAATCCTTTGTAGTTTTGTATGTATGTATGTATGTATGCAACGAATAAACTCAAAAACTACTGGACCAATTTAAAAAAATCTTTCACCATTATAATGCTACATTAGCGCTGAGTAGCATAGGCTATGAAATGCGGTACGAAGTCCGCCGGGTCAGCCAGTTGTTTATAAAGTTCAGTGCTCTATCTTATGCCATCTTTTTGTTTTAAATATTTTTTGTTTCAAGATCGTTAACATTACATAACAGTACATTTGATAGCTAGAGTTGGTGATGTTATATTTGTTAAGGGAGAAAAGAGCTGGACACTTGCTGAGTTTCTTGCCGGTTCTTCTCAGTACAAGATCTCCCGCCCAGAGTAGACTTACGAACCGATGACATAGTGACATTCATAAGAGCTACTTGTAGCCTAAACTGAATAAATGATTTTGAATTTTGAATTCTGAATTTTGAAATTTTTTGTTATGTGGCACATATTCCGATCAAAGAATGGTGAAGACTGAGATCAATTCTAAGCGGAGATTTTGCGAATAATTATTTTTACATTTATAAGTGATAGAGAAATTTAAGGCTGGTAGATGTGCAAAATTACATTAAAAGGCAGTTATAACTTTTATTCATGTTCTTGATTTTAAAAAATGCGTACAACAGGATGGACTATTCTTGAAGAATAAAACTATATAAAGAAAAAATTGTTATCAACAAATGTTTCCAAATCAACTTTGGCAAATACCCACAGGCTCGAAGGAACTTCGACTAATCAATCAATACAATACGTTGATCGATTGTGAGCCCGTTGGCTGCGAGTTACACTTGTTTGTCTCCCATAAACAATAACATTACTTACTCTTAATTCATCAATTCATCATCGTTACTTTCCTTACTTACTTAATTGATTACTTTCGTTTATCTTAAAATAGGCAATGGAATCACTTTGCAAATATGTTTAGTGTCGTTGGGGTTGGGTGGCAACACGTCTGACGTCTGATAGAAAGCAGATTGTAATGGGCCCTCAAACCGGGTATTTACTCGTGTGCTCAAACCTCGCGAACATTTTCTGGCACTCAACAGACAGAACTTTAGAACGTCAATGTTGATTTTGACATGCGGTAGACAAAGCATGATCTATGTTCAATGCGATTTGTTACGTATTCTTTGTTTAACATTCTTTCTTTGTTTTTAACTAATAATGAGTTCGTGACTCTTATCTCATGGTAGAAATATACCAAGCAGCTTTTGACGAGGCTTTAAAAAAAGTAAGTGAAACTGACCGTCTTTTTGAAATAGATTATGAATACTTGAAAAACGGTAGGCTACTTTGGGGCCACGGAGCCACAATGACGTTTGTGGCGATGACAATAAATATTAAGTACAAATATTTTGCAACCTTAATTTAATCTTTATTTTTAAGATTCAAGGTTCATAGTAAGCTGAAGTTGTT
Source organism: Eudonia mercurella (assembly GCA_963082485.1). Classification (NCBI taxonomy): domain Eukaryota; kingdom Metazoa; phylum Arthropoda; class Insecta; order Lepidoptera; family Crambidae; genus Eudonia; species Eudonia mercurella. Next base: position 3,868,486 of record OY720034.1, on the reverse strand, counting down.
GATGCTATCCAATGTTTTTACAGATATTTTTATGTATATGTATGAGCACACAGGACCAATTTCGAGATGTATTTTTGTTCCGGATCCTTTATCTAATACATAATCGATGTAAGCTCATCATAATTTGAGTATTTTGACCTCCTTCGTGAATCGAAAGGAAATGCACATAAGAACGTTTGTCAACTTTTATTGGGTCGTCGATCAGTCCAATGGCGATGGGTATGCGAGTAAATTTCACCGTGACTACAAATAGTGAATATTCGAAATCAATAGCAGGTATTGTTCAATAGCAAGAATTGTAAAGCAAAGGATGAAATGTTCACCTGTCCTCGGTAACGAATTCGACTCTCGCCTAAAGCTACGTGGCTTTGTGAAACAAACGGAAAATTTCACGTGCACCTTACAGGATCGCTGGGGATTTTATGCTAAGTAGCATCACCATACTAAACGATGCAGAACTGAAGAAAACTCAGAGATTCTTCTTCACGAGCTGTGACAGGGTCCTGATTGACAATATTGTCTTCTGTTATGTTTGTTACTTTTTTTATTTTTGTTTGTGTGTAAATAAATGTTTCTCTCTCTCTCACACACACACTCTCTCTATCTCTTTCTCTCATAACATCTTAAGTATCCTAGCTTTCGTAATTGCAAAAGATCGCTTATTCGTGTTCCGCCATAGCTACTAGAATCTCATTAATATGTGATAAATTTAATTTGATAGAAACAGTATTCGTATAATCTTTATGAGCCTAATGTATTATTTTAAAATTCAATAAATGTGTTTTCGTTTACGTCCCAACTAAGCAACAGATTGAAAAAATAAGGTTACTTTTTAGCGCAAAATACTTTCAAAAGTGAATGAGTCAACATTTTAAGTCCAATGAAAATAGAAAAATTCAGAAACTTAAATAAAACTAAATACTATTATAAAAAAACTTACGGAATTCATTAGTAGTGCTTACCAAGGCAGTACCAGTCATACGGTCAGTAATTAAACATATTTAATATATCCGTACCGCTTTGCAATGTTACTTCTTTCTGTGAAAGATTTTGTAAAGCGTATTTTAGAAAAGCCCGTTAGACTCAAAGACGCTACCCTAACGTGGTTTTGCGGGTTCCTAAAAGGACCTTATTTGAAATTGTAACCACAAGCCTACCCAATTAGAATTAAGTACTTTCCGAAATGGGATGCCAAAGTCTTCAAAATGTTAGTCGCCCTTAAGAAACGTTTTCTATTGATACACAATCTTACACTGAATACCGCTTTCAAATCCCCTAGTTTCAGTTTTCTAAGTAAGACCACATATTTGCTGCTTTCCTTTTCCTATAGGAAGACTAAGTTATATAAATTTAGGTACAATGTTTTTTCTTCATTTATTTGGGTAAATGCAGTAAGTATGTAACTATTGATACTATCCTCAAAAATAACATAACCAATATCTTAGATGTAATTGTAATTCCGGGCACTTGAAAGTTTTCAATTGTAAATGTATTAAATTAAATATTGTATGATTTGGTATCCGTCATACCTATTTTTCTTGCTGCCATTCTTCTCCAAAGCTAAAAAATAGACGTCTTGAAATGGTCCTGAGTTAGTAAAAAAATGTTTGGACGATTCAAAAGCACTTTTCTTAAGTTTATTTGAAAAAAAAATATTGACTTTGACTTTGTTGTTCTAATTTGTTATCATAGAAACTTTAAAAACATATTAATAATGATTCATTCGTTCGTTTTCTATTTGACAAAGTTGACAAGTATGTTTGCTCCAAACTCGGCATTTTAGAAAAATACCGCTCGTGGTCTATGATGGCACTCTAGACTTTCATTTCCGAGGAAAAGCACTCACAGTGCCTTAGAGTCTGTTGGTTTTACGATAGCGACATTGTCACTTTGATGACAGATGTGAATTTTAAAGTGCTTCCACTACATCTTTAATCTAAAGCACACAAACCAATTGTAGTGTACTTTTGCCTAATATACTCGTAGTAAATAAAGTTTTCAAAGTTTGAACTAAGAAATTTTAATTGTTCGAATAATAAAGGTATAGATATCGAAATGATAAGTGGGACGAGTTTCAGTTTAAAATTAGATGATCATCCAAGTTACAGTTAAAAGTTACAGTTATTAAACTAATACAGTTATTATGAGAAATCTGCAAAATGGAGTCAAAACATTATCTTATACTTAGTTTTTTTTAACGCAAAATTAATCAACTTTACGAATCTTACGTTTAATTTAAGCATTTCTTTTTTGATTTCATTTAGACGTTTCGAACCCTTTATAGAATCCGTGGTCACCGGGAAAGCTGTTTCATTTCGATGATCGTGTAAATTTTAGAAAATAATAAATTAACATGAAAGTTTAAAAAAATATCTATATCTACCAATATCCATTTTATTTACAACTGCAATGCTAATGTTTGAGAGGAACAGAAGATACATGTAAAAAAGCGTCACAGAAGACGTGAAGCGGAGTCGTTAACACATTTGTTAGTCACTGGCAAGTGGTTCTCTCATTACTGGGCAAGCCTTCCTCATTGTTGCGAGCCTCGGGGAGGGGGGGACTCAGGGGGATGAGAAATGATTATATGCAGCACGTTTCAGAGGCAATTAGGCGTTCGCACAAAAAAAACTCGACTATTAATTTAATTATTAGTTACCCAGTAATGTTCATTTTACAAAGATTTTAAATATAACTATTATTAAATTAAATTGCAGATAATAGGCGTGATGCATTAATAATACATTTTTACTTTTTATTTTTAAGTGTTAATTGCTACACTTAAGCTGAATTAAATATTTTTATATAAAAAACAATGAAAAAATTAAACGCCCACCCGACCCAGCCAGGAATCGAACCAGCCCCCCAACCGCCTAACACTCTCGCTTTCGATCGCTTTGAAGGCGAGGCCCTCGTCTCGCTTTCTAATATAATATCGAAATATAATATCGAATAATATCGAAAGCTATAGCCTATAGCTTTCGATATTGCTTTCATATTGCTTTCGAAATGACAAGATGACGCCTCCTCTTCGCCTCGCCTTTAAAGCGATCGAAAGCGATAGAGTTAGGCGGTCGACCCCCTGGGTCTTCCGCAATCCGGGCGGCTGCACTGACCGTTATGCTACCGGGAAGGCTATTTTATATAAAAAAGCATTAATAATACATTAAAAAAGAGCCACTGACATTCGTTTCAACGAATTGCAGAAGATTGGTAAATCAAATTACAAGTATACATAGACAGTTTCCAGTCAATTATTTTATTTGCCACTATAGCACACAACAGTACAACATAGTTTATAAAAGTAATTAAAAATAGTTTACGTAAGCACAATTTAAACATAACTAATAAAAACAAGTATTAAAACGTAATTGGTTTTTTTATCTTCATTGATTTCAGGACTTTTTTCTAAACGTAGCGGATGTGTCAATCCTGTCTAAATACTTTTTCGATATTTAAAAACTTGAAATTTTGAAGCAATTTGTACAATATTTCTTCTTGTTAGTATAAAAAGAGACTTGGAAGTATTTTTGCAATATTGCGATGTGATTGTGATCGCGAGTGTTCAGTTCTAGTCAAAGGTTTAGACGGTCAGGGTTGACTAACTTTAAAAAAGTAAAACCAAACAAAAGTTTTATTTTACTTAAACTTCTTCTAGTTTAAGTTTTTTTTAGTTTCGTTGTAAACAGATTTTTAGTAATTTAAAGAGGCAGCCGTCATTTACGACTTTTTTGATTGTAGTATGTTTTGCTGATTATCCATAATAAATACTAATAAAACTTAGTTTTGAAGTGCTGAATGGTATCAATTTTAAGTAAACAGTTAAAAAGAACATGAATGTCTATTAACTAAATATACTTTTTATTTTTCTTGAAAACTTATTTTGAATTATGATTTTTAATTTAAAGTTATTTAAAGGTAAGTCCACATTAAGTAACATGTTGTATATCTTGTTACATAACAATACGTATAAGGTTGTTTTATCGACACTTATCGTCCACACCAATAAAACATGCTACTTAACTATGCTATATAACATAAACATCATCATCATCATCATCATCATCATCAGCTCATTTTATGTCCCCACTGCTGGGGCACGAGCCTTCCCTATGGATGGATAGGGAGAACGGGTCATAAACCACCACGCGGGCCCAGTGCGGATTGGCGGTTGTTAACGACTGCTAATGCAGCCGGGACCAACGACTTTACGTGCCTTCCGAAGCACGGAGGAGCTCGAGATGATTAATTTTTGGTCACCCATCCGATGACCGGCCTTTGCGAAAGTTGCTTAACCTCAGCACTCGCAGACCGGGCGCGTTAACCACTGCGCCATCGAGCTCCTCATATATGAGAACATAAACATGTTTTAAAGCATATATACAACGTGTAACAGAAAGGTATGCATAAATTGAATAAAGGATTTTCATGCACATCATAATTGTAAATGTATTAAATTAAATATTGTATGATTTGGTAGCGACATACTTTTTTTTTAATTATTTATTACCATATTAAAACATGTATAATAACAATAATGTTTTTAGTCGCATAGTTAAACCACTAAGGTATGTCATAATGCGACTACATTCACAAAACTCTTAACTAAAGACATTATTTTAAGAAGTACCACGTTACTTATATAATTTAAAGTTTCTATTAAGGAAATAGGGTAAAAACATCTACGAAATATTTTTTAAGTTACCAAGAAAGTAGGCCTTAAGTTTATTTTTAATTAATTTAAATGTCGTTACTTCTATTAACGTACACATTCTTCTCCACAGCTAAAAAATAGACGTCCTGATTAGGTACCTAGTATTTATATAAAATACAGTGAAAAAATTAAACGCCCACCCGACCCAGCCAGGAATCGAACCTGGGTCTTCTGCAATCCGGGCGGCTGCACTGACCGTTATGCTACCGGGAAGGCTGACGTAATCGCTGAATTTTGTCACTGCTTTTTGATTTTTGAAATGCTTTAGAGCGACATCAACACTTAAAAATAAAAAGTAAAAAGGTACCTAGTAGGTAAAAAAAATATGGAGGATTCAAAAGCACTCTTCTGAAGTATATTTGAATAAAACATTTTGACTTTGACTTTTTACTTTAGCCTTGACTTTTTAGATTAAAAAATCACAGCTCACCTTTGACTATACATGATTAGCGACGGTTAAGACAACACGTCTAGAGTACCTACTCATCAATCGCTCTCTAGTAGGGGCGGGACACGCTTGTTGTTGCTATCTCCATTAGAAACTACGCATGTTCGATCTCTACGCTTAACCTTAAGTTTCTTGTCGTACTAAAATCCGGTAACGCTGAAATAAACGACCACCAGCAATCTCTTTCCAAAAAACGTCTTGTTATCTTTCAAAGCACTTTAATTTCAAAGATATATTTGAATATTTCGAACCCTTCAATCTTCAGTCTCCCTGTGACCACGGACCCTTAACGAACGTCAGGAAAAACATTAATTAAACCTAATGTATAAAAAAACGCGAGTAGATCCGTAAAAGTAGTTTCATGTCAATGTGATTCAAAAATATATTTTGTATTTATATTTATAATTTTATATATTTTTTATATCACTTGAATTGCACTCCATGCAAGCCCTACAGCTCTAAGCCGATCGCAGGATAGTACGGAGGGTGCGACGTCATTTATAGAACAAAGGGGCTGTCATCGGGAAAAATCCATTTATTGTTAAAACGTACATTGATTTTATAAAGCAACACTAATACAAGGTCGTCATACACAAAAGCTGCATATAAGTTCTTAGAAGTTACTTCGTGGATGTAAAAAAACTACATATTTTTTTTTATGATATTATCATCTATATATTAATACGTGAAGCAAAAAGGAGTATGAAATTTCGCACACTTATAGTTTATATAGAGAAGGTTATCCAAATGTTAATTTTTTTTTAATTATGCATAAAAAATACATTAAATCAACAAAAACAACACTACATACACTACCATGAATTTGACACACGCATATGTATTTGACACACACGTATTGTTTGCCTTTAATGCAGCTAACATCTGTCAATGCCAATCCAAACTCACATTCTATCTTTTTTAATTTTTCAATGCTCACGATACAATCCGTGCAGCCTTAATAAAATTACGGTCGAATTTCGATCACTGGGCGACCACTAGTTTTTTAAATTCATATCTTACGGGTAAGAAATTAGCTTTCATCTCACCTGATATTAAGTGGTGATAAGACCGAAGATAGAAGCGCATTTCACCCGGAATCCTCAGCTACGACTTTACAAATTAAAGTGTCGTGTTTTGGAAGAGACGTCTGTCGTCGGTTCTTGGCGGGAAAGTGAAGAGTCATGTCTGCGGTTTTGTTTTATTTTCTAAAAATTGTGTTTTGTCGAATATTAATGTGAAATAATGGTGGATTATTAACCGTTAAGTGTTCGTGAGTGTGCATGAGTGTTGGCAAATGAAACAAAACAGTGCAACGTCACTTTTCAAATTCTCTCAAGAAGTCCGCCCGAGGACTCAGTAAAGCCCCACACCTTTACTGAGATACTCGAGGGGTTGGGTGGTATATCATTTCTCACTTCTCATTTCTATTATCATTCACCATCATCATACAGAAAAGAAATATTGTTTATTTATGTATTACTTGTTAGAAAAATTACTTTGACACTGGCTAAATGTGCTAATCGCACAAAGCCATTAACAAAATGAAAGAAAGACGTCTGTCGTCGTAAAAGCGAACGTATGCTTTTAACACGTATGCTTTCAACATTCACGTCTATACTGAATGTAGTATGTAGTTATGTATAAATGTAGGTAACGGGTATAACATCCCGAAAAAGGGTAAAACTTCTCATAAATATAAGCAATTTTTATTAGGATACCAATTTTGAAATTGCGAAGAAAAGTCAGCTGCTACATACAAAGTCCAATATTTACTTGACCAAAATTTATAGCACCGCAACATATTGGGTTTTCGTGATTTCGATGTTGGTGTAGGTAATATTGAGTGTTGCTAGTAGTATTCATAAATTACAGTCAAATTTTATTGCGAACAAGAAATAGTTCAGAAAATCTGTTGAAAAAATTTCCACGTGCGGGATTTGAAGCCACACTTTCTGACAACCCGGGTCAGCCGCCGTACCAATTAAGCTATTAGGTATGTATCTGTATAGACCCCGTGCCAATTTAGTCAACACTATCGACTTACTTTGTTGCCATTTATGGGTTATTTCATCTCTTTTCGGGACGTTAAAACCTTTTTGGGATATACGTAGTCATTAGCGATGAGATGATATGTAAGTGTAACTAATTTCTTTACGTGTGTGAAGCAAGAAAGTGGTAATTAAAGACTTACGAAAATTTTAGATCATTCCGATCTAATTTTCATCAAATCTCTAATAAGATGGATATACATACATACAATCACGCCTGTCTCCCATAGGGGTAGGCAGAGTCTACTTACTTCCTGCCACTTGCTACAATTCTTATATACCTGTTTAGCTTTGTTTACTCTCATTACATTCTTTATTCATAACTAAAGTGTCATTTTTTTTTATTTCTTAAAAATGATACATGCTTCTGCAATAATGTCAAATCCTTTTAATTGTTTGGTAAAATTAATGTAGAACAAAATGTGCTTAGGAAGTTTAGGAACACATTTCATCATCATCATCATCATCAGCTCATTTTTGTCCCCACTGCTGGGGCACGAGCCTTCCCTATGGATGGATAGGGAAAACGGGCCATAAACCAGCACGCGGCCCAGTGCGGGTTGGTGGTTATTAACGACTGCTAATGCAGCCGGGACCCACGGCTTTACGTGCCTTCCGAAGCATGGAGGAGCTCGAGATGATAAATTTTTGGTCACCCATCCGATGACCGGCCTTTGCGAAAGTTGCTTAACCTCAGCACTCGTAGACCGGGCGCGTTAACCACTGCGCCATCGAGCTCCTCCCACATTTAGGTCAAGTATTTTTTTAATATACCTTAAATGATACGACCTGTATACTGTACATCCACAATATCAACTGAATTTTACAGAAGCTTTTGATTAACTGAAAACATTAATCTGCGCTAAATTTGAATAATTAACTCAGGTGGTCAATTTTAAAGCATATTTTCAATTTCTTCTGCGAAGCCATCGCCTCTGGCTTAATTAAACTATTAACTGTACCCATTCAGAATTGACAATGCAAATTGGAGAAAGGTAGTTTAATTTATTTAGTAAGCAGCATAACTTTGCACATAAACAAAATATTCAGGACTATTTATCAACCTGAATCCCTCGGAAATTATTTAACTCTCCTCGGTCTATATAGCGTACAACCGTAACTTAAAACTAATATATTCATTGCCGTTCCAGTAAACTTTTAAATAAAAAACAAATAAAAACACTGCTGAAATAACTTGATCAACAAAAAGTAGGTTTCACAAACACAATTTACAAACTTGTAATTTCATTTCAGTTTACTAAATTTAAAACTGAATAAGTTGCGATATCAATTAAAAGTTGTGCTTGTTAACCTTTTTTAATAATTAAAACCGTTGACGTAAAAAGCTGATTCAGATATGAACCAAAAAATGGATTTCTCTCCCAGCACTTGTATTTCCTTCTTCCAACAACATGGGATCCCTCAAACGAGGTGTGAAAAAGTAACTTGTGAGTCGGCGAGGTGAGAAAAGCCGTTTAAACCCATTTAAACCGACCAGGCGTCAGTGTGTGGTTGTAAATTAAACTTTAAAAGTATCATATTAGAGTAAAATAAATAAATAAATAAATGTTTCCCACACTCACACCAATTATCTAGCCCCAATAAGAGCTTCCTTAAGAAACTCGATAAAATGGTTAACTAGACAACGGATAAACATACTTAATATACTTAAATACATACTTATTATACATAGGAAACACCCAGACCCGAAACAATTTAGAAAAACAGGTATTTCTAAATTGACCCGACCGGGGATCGAACCCGGGACCTCAGAGATGGCGACACCATGAAAACCGGTGTGCAAGCCACTCGACCAAGGAGGTCGTCAAAGAAAGTCAAAGAAAGAAAGAAAGTAGAGTACATCTTTAAAATACTTTTAGAGGTGTTATAACACCCAGGACTAAGTGGGTTTTATAGTGAGGCACAATCTTGCTCCGCTAGCCGTCCCCGCATCTGGACCAGAGTTTTACCACCAGACTAGACCAGAGAAAGAGAGAAAGAAACAGACTACTAGAGCGGACTCATTTGCCAAATCTTCCAATAATTAATCTATGTATGTAAGTGAAGACATATGCTCTAACGCACTTACTAGGTGAGTTGAAGATTAAAGAGACGAGTTTGTACAATAATAACAAAATATTTTTATCAATTTGAATTTTGATGGATTGAAAGGAGGAAAAACACTAAAGAAACGATGTATGAATATAGTGTTTGAATGATAAAATGGCAACGAATTTGACAGCTGACTAGCGGCAATGGATAGAAAAACGTGCTGCTACAACCCCAAGTAGACTGGGGCCAGGTCGCTTAAAGTTGACATTGGAGACTCTATGAAAGCAATGGTTTTTTAAATATCGGATACTCACAAATAAAAAACATGGTAAGAATCCCGTTAATAATTACTCTAATAATTAATTATTCTGGTATTTAACTCAATTCATTAGTTACATACTAATTTAAATTGTCTCAAGAAGCTTTTAGTAACCTTTAGAGCAAGGGATGGGCAAAAGAATGTCAAATAGCAACATGCCTATAGTATAAAATAACTTTTTAACATGACTAAATATAGATACGTAAAATGCATTCCTGCGACACAAATAAATCAATTCATGACTAAAACGAAAATTTACGTAAATTTTTATTCGAGGTTTAATAACTTTTTGATTGAATATCAAACCGACACGAGAATTGCAATTCATTATATTGTCGATAGGTATTCATTAACTAAGTGAAGTGTACTGATATTTTCATCAAAGCTCTGTCATCTCTCCTTTATAGAGCTTTTGAAATTAATAATATTTCATCAATCAGCAAAAGAACTGTGTTTTCGTTTCAAATTCAAAACCTCAGAACATCAGGATCTCAAGTCTACTAATACAATAACGTCTTAATAGTGTCGGTAGCCAGATTTTAAAAAAGACAAAAAAAAATTTACCCACGTGGAAAATAAGGCAGACAGTATACAGGACAGAAAAAAAGAGCTAAGAGAGTAGTAAGAAAGAAAAACCAACAGTGTGAAATTAATGGGCCCTGTCTCAGCAAAGACCTCTGTGCCATTCGAGAAGAGGATAGAATAGAAAATAATACTTTCTGTATTTATTCATTGCCATTCATCATCAGCTCATGTTATGTCCCCACTGTTGGGGCACGAGCCTTCCCTATGGATAGATAGGGCCGTACACCACCACGCGGGTTGTTTTGTTGGATGAAACGAAAGTGTTTTGGAATGATAATGCTGGCTGGCAGTCGTAATCTAGTTTTAATCTATTACATCATACAATCAAAATATTTCATACAGTAGCAGCTGTCATATTATTAGAATTATAATTATTTAAACTATCATGGTCATTTGTTTTAACGTGGTAAAAATCCCGTTAATAATTACTCTAATTCTTAAAATTGTTGTTTATTTTATTATAGCATAGCTACTTATACATTATTGTCTTTTTATAGATCATTAAAATCAAAACACGTTAACGATAAAATAGAAAGAAACTACAAAACCTATACAAAATAAATTTACAAAAAATTCGACCTAAAATAAACTTTCGAAATAAACCTTCCTATAATTGATATAAAATGTTAACAAATTGGTCTTAAAAAAATTAAATTAAATTTGCGTAGAAGTTATATTTGGTTATTATTATTTTGTCGATTGCTAGGTTGTTAATAATATTCAAATATAATTTATTAAAAGGACAATTTTCTGTTATAAATGAAAACGTTTAAAAATATATACCTTTGCCTAAAGATGAGATGGATGAGAAGATGAGTGGGATGAAATAGGTAGGAGAATAAAATTCTTGATTTCATCAATAAGATACACATGTCTTTGCTTATAATTTTTATAAGCTCATGAAGCATAAATCACATGATTCCTTAGTTTTTTTATAAGTAAATAAGGTTTTCGACGGTTGACGCGCTCAAAGTCTTCTGGAACTATTCGCCCCGCAAATCTGTCAATCTCGAAATTAAGTGTCACATTCATATAACATTGCGTTGCTCGCTGATCCGAAAAGCAATGTCTTTTCGGTCATTTGCGATATTTTTGTGTAAATGTAAATTTTTGCCTCAATCGAAACCTTCATTTTTATTCGACTTAGCGACATTGAATCTCTGCTACATAGAATAGTTTTTTTAGAGTTTGCTGATTGCCTCAGACGGCATTTCAAGCTTCATCGGGCTTTTTGGAGGCGGTGAGAAACTTAAAGGGTTCCTCAAGCCGTGTGAAACAAAGCACCTTCGGAGGTTTTCTTTCTTCGAGAGGTTCGGAACGGATCGGGGAGCGGAGCGACCTGAGGGCGCCTCTAAAGGCTCGGATCTCGGATCGGGTTGACCGGGCCGTGGTGGTAGGGAGAACCGCCCAGGTACATGTCTGTACCTGGTATAGAGCGCGTGTGAACCAACTCGTCGCACCCCTTGTTCTACGAGTACGGTGTATTGCCTAAACTAGTGTGCATGTTTAGTGTATTCTGTAAATGTGTAGAGGCATTTAGATGATCGGGCGGGGTATAGAATAGTAGTGTTCAACACAGTTACCCAATATTCGACACCAGATTTCATCGTCATAAAATAACATTATTTATCATATTTTACTGGAGGTCTGTATTCAATGTGTTTTAAGTCAAAAACCTGTTGACCCCTTTTTAGGGTTCCGTAGCCAAATGGCAAAAAACGGAACCTTTATGGATTCGTCACGTCTGTATGTCTGTCTTCTGTCTGTCTGTGTCTGTCTGTCCGTCCGTATGTCACAGCCACTTTTTTCCGAAACTATAAGAACTATACTGTTGAAACTTGGTAAGTAGATGTATTCTGTGAACTGCGTTAAGATTTTCACACAAAAATAGAAAAAAACAATAAATTTTAGGGGTTCCCCATACTTAGAACTAAAACTCAAAAATTTGGGTGGTTTGGTGGTAAAATGTGTGTCCCCCCCCCCCCCCCCCTTGTAACTTCTAAAATAAGAGAATGATAAAACTAAAAAAAATATATGATGTACATTACCATGCAAACTTTTACCGAAAATTGGTTTGAATGAGATCTAGTAAGTAGTTTTTTTTTAATACGTCATAAAGTACGGAACCCTTCGTGCGCGAGTCCGACTCGCACTTGGCCGGTATTTTAGTAAAAAAAAAAGGAAAAAAGTGTCGATGAATGCTTCCTGTTGAACATTGGTACTACCCTATAACGTTACACTGAAAAGACATATTCTATAAATAACCTCATTTTTCTCCGTAAGACAGTGTCTTTACGTGGACAATATAAGGAAAATTTAGTAAGTGGAATCAATCAATGTCGTCAGAACTCCATTTAGGCACGCGTAATTACGCTTCGTGTTTGCAATGCAATCTTCATTGGATTAACTAACTTATTGTATATGAGCTCGAAACTACTATTACAATAAACTAAATATTCAAAAAATATCTAAAAAATTAGTTTTTAATTTGCTTTTAATTTTTCTGTTTTTAAGTTAAGTTATGTTTTATTTTTGTTGTTTATAATAAGTATTGTAGGTACGAATATTGTATGGTGTACTATAAGCAGTAATCATGTTTTGAATTTCGAATTATGATATTATTATAATAAGGATTTCGGGATCCTTGGTTCTGATCCTTAGTTCCTGAACTCCTTAGTTTTTAAAGTAGGTATTCTGATGTAGGTATGTATTGCATCATAACTTGAGAAGTTTATACTTTATACCGAAGTAAAACCACTCAAAGGTAGGTAGGTATACAAGAGTAGAAAATGTCAGATCGTGTCTGCAGCGATGTCTCACTTGTAACTTTTACCACCTTCAGGAAGATCTTGAACACGCCAAAGTAATATTGGAAGTTCAACTTTCTCGTGCAAACTTTCCTGTTTAAGTCCACCGTGAATTGTTTGAGGTATAATATTGCACCTGAAATTAATTTCGAAAAGGACGAATGCTTAATGCAACTCTAAATGTTTCTGTTGCATAGAGTTTACATAATTTCTTTTCGTTTCTCTTAAAATCTTAAATTGTTGAGGTAGGAAAATTGTTGTTTGGAAGAATTTCTTGGCGGTTAAGTGGCGAGATAAGTTCGCAGTTTAGTTTTGTTTCCTAGTGATTTGCAGAACATGAATGTATGATAATAGTGTAAGAATGATTATAAACAACATAAAGATGTAGGTGATGAATGCACCTAGATGTCACTTTTAAAATTCTCCCAAGAAGCCTGCGTGTTAAGTTTTTTTATTTTTTTATTAAAATTTACGGGTAAGGTACAGTGCCTTGATCTCACCTGATGTTAAGTGATGATAAGACCGTTCTGGTGGAAGCGCACTTCACACGGGATCCTCAACTAGTGAGGCACTGGCTATCTTATCTCTAGCTGTCGGAACACAACAGTCTTATCATTTAGTAACTTTAAACAGTCATCAATAAACAATAAAAATTTAATGAATACCCGCTAGTATAGGTTAGATCTTCTTCATTAGATCTTCTTTCATTATGTACAGAAAAATCTGTACATAATGAAAGAAGGAATTGTTTTAGAGTTAATTGTTATAACTTTGTATTGGTATTTTTATTTATGTTAGTAGTATTTTGTAAATTTGAGTTTTGTCAAACCAGTGCGTCAGTCTTCTGCAGCCTCAGAGCATGTACAGCGTTTGATTTGCAGTAGAAACTTTGTTTTCTAATATATTTAACTTATCTGAAGTACCTAAATGCGATAAAGTAACATTTCGGTCTAGACCAATAAAAGGCTCGACTATTTAATGAACAAAGTTTCTTTTTTTTGTTTCATTCCACCAGCGCTATTGACTATTGCCAAAGCTAATTCAAACCTACTAAAAAGAGAATACCATTAAAAACAAACTTGTAAAAAAACCAAGTCTCGCAATCCAGTTATTCTACCGTAAAAAGTTGTGAGATCCATGTAATACCAAGTTCTCAATATTAAAAATCTTTTATGTTTTAAATAAATAGATTGACTTGGCCATCACATGAAAACACAATTTATCTCACAAGTAATACATATATTAGGTAAATTAAATTAGATTGTTAGAGTTTTGATGATCGGTCAGTCAGTGAGTGACAAAATTGACAAAATTAAGAAACTTTGAGTAGTTATAATTCTTAAACTACTGGTTCAAATTGAGTGAAATTTGAAATACACCGTATTTGTACAATGCCTGCTTAGTTACTGAAATTTCAGGATTCTAGTTTTATCAACAACGAAATTATTGGGGGTCGAAAATGCCTGAACCGCTTCGAGAAAATGATGGTACGGTCGTGCCGTTTTTTTGCACGACTTGGCGGGGGCACTGCCGTGCCCCCAGATGTCGTATCTGATCGTATCCATGGAGGTAGCTTCAGCATTGCGTTTGACGTTTCATTAAAACCTCAATTCGCTTTGTCTTGTGCCAGTCACCTTTCAAAGGAGTTTTTACAGTGTATTGTGGATCGTTTGCCATGATATGAAGCAACTTACAAAACAGCGATCGAACTTATTACTAATTACGGACTATAAGTTCAGGTAAGTTCGTTAAGTGACTATGCAATTAACTATTTAGACTATGCAACACAATGCAATCTTATTACCTCAGCCTTCTCCACGCTTTGGGGGTTTTGTTAAGACATTTCATAGCAGTGATAAAGGCTGAAAGGCCTAAAGTGAAAGAAGCACTTCATCCGGAATCTCCAAACTCTGATGAACTGGCATTCCTACCACCTTCTGACGAAACAAGTAGAAGTAGCCTTGCCATCAACCAAACCGATTAGGATATGTAACTCCCTCCCGCTGATAATCAAACCCATAATCTCTGAGCCCATTGGTTCACCCACTAGACCGTAGAGGTAGATAGGTTCTATTGTTATAAAACGTTTAACAGCACCCGATTGTACCCTTAATTTCAACGCATTACGCTTTAAATTACAATGTTTTTGTTATAGAGATGATCGAAAGATTAATATAACAATATTTGTTACCTATTCTGTCTTCTTTCAGCTCCTTACTTACTCACTTTTGATATTGACTCACCACCGAGGCTTTTAGGGAAACGATTGGATGCTTTCTATAAGCCGGCTTATTGGAAAAAAACTATTTTACGCTACATAATTGGAGGAGGCCGCGTGTGAAATTCATTTGCTCCCTTTTCGCCTTTGTGATGAAATACACCGAATAAATTTATGAAATTCCGATTTGATATGACAGTAATTGAGTTGATTCGTTTGCGGTTTTTTCTTGTAGGTAGGTAATACTTTTATTGCAACACTATAAAAATGAACATTATTCATAAATAATTTTATGGGGACAATTGGGCCCGCGTGGTGGTTTATGGCCCGTTCTCCCTATCCATCTATAGGGAAGGCTTGTGCCCCAGCAGTGGGGACATTATGAGCTGATGCTGATAATGATGATGATGATGATGATGATGATGATGATGGGTACAATTTGGCGGTCTCGTCGTTTTAAGGCAATTTCTCCAAGACGGATGAAGAGAGCATTTGTTCACTTTTAATTTATTAACTGAAGGTCGGAGGTGTATAATATTTAAACAAACGGTAAAAGTATGTTGCAACGACTGTGGTTATATATAAGAGGGAATTGCGGGCCTTCATTTGTAGGTCCGTATAAAATTATTATTTTAGGACAACACATTCTTAGCTGCATTGCTTAAGAACCTCGCCAACTATCCCTTTGGGACCCTATTTCAGACATTCGCTAGAAGATTCCACGATTAACTCACAAGTGAAATTGTATTAACAGACGTAGATATTCTTCTGTCTAGAAAGGAATCTCTTATAACTATACATGCGGTAAAGTATCTAAATTAAGTAAAGTAGTTTCAGTCACAGAGAAGAACAGCATACGTGCAATACAGCGATCGTAATTGAAAATTTTGTCTTTTTATTTTAACTTCAAACTTTCCTCATAATCGCCTTTTTGGCAACATTAATCCAATTACAGTTTATAAAACAGTTGGTCAAACCAACATTTTATCTGCGATAAGATAATTAACCTAAGTTATAGATTATGCAACAATAACAATAATTCCTACTCTATTGTACTATTGTTGAGCCAACCAGCATCCGTGGTCCCTAATTGAGTCAGAAGATCTTTTATCACACTGTATTTTCAATAGACATTGAAACCAGAATAACAGAAATCTCAATAAATTTCCCGGAATCATCACCATCATCATCATCTGCTAATTTTATGTCCCCACTGCTGGGGCACGAGCCTTCCCTATGGATGGATAGGGAGAACGGGCCATAAACTACCACGGGGGCCCAGTGCGGAATGGTGGTTATTTACAACTGCTAATGCAGCCGGGACCAACGGCTTTACGTGCCTTCCGAAGCACAGAGGTCCCGGAATACGATAATTAAATCATAGATATCGTCGCAACTATCAATAAGCTAATAACTCAGTTTGATAGTTTGTCCACTGAAATGTATTATCTGGTCGCACTGGCCACAGCGGACAAGGGTTAATTTGATTTCCAACTCGCAATCCAGGGTTGTGACAGAGGGACGCAATACGAGACAATGCGAATTGTTTTTATTTTAGTTGGGGAAATATTACTAATCCGTTTTGTATACAATTTGTTTTATCTTAGTTGCACGAAAACTATATTTTAGTACATAATACATAACTATTTAATAATTTATTTGTCCACCAACGAATTGAACACCATTTAGCGCAAATAGGACATGTTGTTTAGACATTATTGACAATTAGACAGTTATTGGAAAATATTACAAGCAATTATAAAAATAAAAATAAATGTTGTAATCTCACAAACATTATATTGATTTGATACAACGAAGAATATTATGTCGATACGAAAATAATCTAAACTTTAAAGTTTATAATGATAAATCTGTGACAATAATTAGAACTTCATAATTTTTACATTAGGTTCCAACCACATTATTCTCAAGAGACAGCGACATTTTAGTGACATAAATTCGAGGTTTTCCGACTTTTGTTGATTGCCTTATTCGACATTTTCAACGACCCCAGACTTTTTGGGAGCCTCGAGAAACTTAAAGAGTTCCTCAAGCCGTGTGAAACGAAACACCGTCAGAGGTTTTCTTGAGGGAATGGCATCACAGAGTAGGGCGTGACCCCGTTCCCTACTAGATTTTCCAAAGGGTTCGGATCGGGTCAGGAACAGAGCAACCCGAGGGCGCCCCGATGACACAATTACAACATAACGTCTTGGGTTACGAAATTAGTATTTCATTAAAAACTTATTATAACAAAATCATCCAAGAACACGGAATGTATAAGCACTTGGAACATTGTTCAAGCAAGCCCGGGGAGGAGATTTGAGAGAACTTTTAAACTTCGTTTTCTCCAAATTACATTTGCTTGTAAGTACGTGAATCGAGAAAGGGTTCATTCATGTTTAACGAATTCCCCAAATTACGTTCCTAAGCATATAATTTTACTTTTATTGTTACGTTGACTCTGGTGGATTCAATGGTAATTGAGCCGTGCGTAAACTTTGCGGTAGTCTTGTTCATTCCTTTGTTTAATTGAATCTTTGGTTCGCGATTGTTTTGTACCGACTTCTGTTGAATGTATAAATCACTTAATTGTAAGTTTATAGAAATTATCTATACTAATATTATAAAACTGAAGAGTTTTTTGTTTGTTTGGTTGTATGGTTGAACGCGCTAATCTCAGGAACTACTGGTTCGAATTGAAAAAATCTTTTTGTGTTGAATAGTCCATTTATTGAGGAAGGCTATATGCTATATTACATCACGCTGTGACTAATAGGAGTGGAGCAGTCGCTAATTAACGCGGGTGAAACCGCAGGGAACATCTAGTTTAATTATTTCTAGACATTTTAAGGCTTACAATTTTATTTAGATTGTAGGTATATAACGCCTCGCTGGCCGAGTGGCAAAGCGCTCGGCCCGTTACCCGAAGGTCAGGGGTTCAATTCCCAGGTAAAATGTATTTCGTATTTTTCGATGCATAGCCCGGGTTTGTGATCACCAACCCGCATTTGGTAAGCGTGGTGACTAAGAGATTACCCATCAATTGTAGCGATGACTTGATTTCAATGATGGAGGCCTTTGCCCAGCAGTGGGACAATTATAGACTGTTCACTTACTTACTTACTATAGGTATATACAATTAAAGGTAAAACCAGTTTTGGACACTTTTTTCTTTAATCATTAAAAATAGGGGAGGATCTTTTTTAGACTTTAGCAACCATTGAAGATAGCAACCATTGAAGACCACCTTCCTTCCTAGCTGTCCAGAAAAAATTCAATGAAATTGATAATGTTATTTATTTTTGGCGACGAGAACTGGTTACTGTGTGATGTGTCGAACAGTGGTTCCATAGCGGTTACACGCAAAGTTTTATTTCTGAATACATTTTTATTGAATATAACTAATCTGATGCTCATATGGAACTTCCTTTACTTCAAGTTGTTATACTATACCTATTAGTCGTTTTGAGATATCAGCCAAACAGTCAGACTGTAGGTACCTAAGTAATATTTTGATATCACACTTATAGATTTATTTCATTTCAATTTAGCGCTTATAAGACATTCAATTACTTATATTATTATTATTACTAGTGGTCGCCCAGAGGTCGAAATTCGACCGTAATTTTATTAAGGCTGCACGGATTGTATCCTTAAGCAATGAAAAATTAAAAAAGATAGAATGTGAGTTTGGATTGGCATTGACAGATGTCGACCGCATTAAGACAAACAATACGTATGTGTCAAATTCATGGTAGTGTGTGTAGTGTTGTTTTTATGTATTTTTTATGCTTTATTAAAAAAAAATTAACATTTGGATAAGCTTCTCTATATAAACTTTATGTGTGCGAAATTTCATACTCCTCCGTCCCGCGCAAGTTTCGTAAAAACGGGTACAAAGTTTTTGCTTTACGTATTAATATATAGATTCTATAACTCTCACAGCCAAATCATCAAAATAAATACTTAGGTAGGTGTAACAAAACCTTTCTTCGAATCAAAAATGGAGTATAGGTACCACATAAATTTCCGATTCGATGTCACAAAGCAAAAGAGCGTCCCAGTAAAACGATCGGCGAAGACAATGTTCCTCAGATTGTATTGTCACCGCCACGTGATTTTATCGGAATCGACGACTTTACTTCTATCGATATGAGGTTTATGAACACCAGACGTCTCTCATTTTACTTTTCTCCAATTTATTTTAAAATTGACAACTTATCCTTAGTACTTTATTTCTTCTGTAAATTAATGAATAAAAAATTCTTCATTCAATTTAGGCAGAAACAGTGCACCCTTAGTATTCTTATTCTTATTTCTCCTTCTGTAAAATAGTTTTAAATTATTTATTCAATTTAGACATAAGAAGTACACTACTAATGAACGTCGAGTACCTGCATGTTTAACAAAAAAATGCTTTGAATATGTGAGTACACACAATAATAGTAACAAGCTATACTTACTATCTATGTATACTAATATTGTAAAGCTGAAGAGATTGTTAGTTTGTTTGGTTGAACGCGCTAATCTCAGGAACTACTGGTTCGAATTGAAAAATTATTTTTGTGTCGAATAGTTCATTTATTAAGAAAGGTTATATTACATCACTCCATGACTAATAAGGAGTCCACTCCAGCAATGAAAAATGTTGCAAAAACGGGAAAATATTTACGCGGGTGAACTATTATTATATAATTTGATAAACAATAGGTACACAATTATATTTAATACGACTCTATTGGTGAATCGGGATGTTATTTCTATTAAGAAGACCCCAGCAAGAAACTTAGTAGCTACTCTTTTCTAACCAAGAGCTGATGTTTATAAAAGTGTATTATGAGACAGCGTGTTCAGACGAGTGGACTAGCATGACAAGACTAGACTAGATTCTTGTCGTCATTGCGATAATCATCAAATTTATATTAACCTTTCTTCATTAGTAATTTATGAGTATTTAAATGGTTATTAAGCAGGTCATCATTATGGAGTTTTTGAAGTGAAAACTTCTTTAGCGGCGTTGAATGGGTAAAAAATGTTAAACTCGCGTCAGGACACGTGACCTGATCGAAAATTCGTAAGACGGATGGAGAGTAGACAGCTGGCGCGGCGTAACATAAATTTTTAATATAACTTAATATAACTTTTTAATGTAATATAAATTGTCATGTTTGTGTACGATAGCCCAATAAATAAATATTGTATTCTACCACATAAATGAGAGTACTTTTATACTGATAATTAAAGCAATTCGTGCAAAATTATTCCCTAACCATTCCAAAATATCAAAAATGCACAACGATAATATTCAAGTTTTCACTTCTGCCGGCACTCCCAGAGTGCAACCCGTCGTTTTTTTTTATGTAATAAGCAAGGCAAATGACTGCATTCCACCTGATGTAAAGTGGAAATGGAGTCCAGACGCAAGGACAACTGGTGCAGCGTGAAAACAACGCAGCATCAGTCGTCCTCACTCTAATTAATAACACATATTACACATATTATAATGTCGTGTTAATAACTTCCCATCAATGACGCAAATCTTCAGCGATCTTTGAATGTCGATAACGTTGCGCCGTTAAAGGAAAACCTTATTCTTCGTTTCATGGGACTGATTAATCACATTCCATCATCGTTAAGATCATAACGTCAGCAACAACGATTACGCGTGCTTTAGTTAATTTTGTCATCATAAGCTTATCAATGTTGTGAATTGTGATACTGTCCGTTTTAACAGTATATGTTCGTCAGAAGGGTCAATACTTGTTGCCTAGAAGTAATGCAGTCAGTATTGAATAAGTACGCTTCGACCAATAGGATCCGGAACAAAATTGCATCTCCAAAGTGTTTCTGTTTGCTCATACCTATACATTTAAATTTTGATGAACAAAATCTGAAAAAACATTGGATAGCATCAACAACTTCAGTTTACTGTGAACCTTAAATCTTAAATATAAAGATTAAATTAAGGTTGCAAAATATTTGTACTTAATATTTACTGTATACGCCACAAACGTCATTGTGGCTCCGTTTTTTAAATGCCCATCGGGAATCTCGTACATTATTGATCGAAGTAAGTACGTAACCTCTAACCACTGTGGGTGGATCCCACTTTATCCATTGCGTATATCCATTGATGGATAATCTGGGACTGTTTGTCCCACTATATCCATTGCAACTAATATCCGTTGCGACTAATATCCATTGCGACTTATCTCAATACAGGAACTGGCCATGTTCATCAGCTTCATGTTATAAAAAATTTGCATTGTCATCCGATTTACACATGCATGCAAAATTTCAGCTCAATCCATCAACGGGAAGGGGGTCAAATTTCAATCACTAGATTTGACCCAAACAAACAAACAAACTAATAAATAAATAAATTTGTTACAGGGCAAGCTAAATAAAAGCTTGTAATAAGAAACGTGCGTGTGCAAGCAGCCGCGCGTGAGTAGCGCGCTACTCGCTACAAAAAGTCGCAATGTAATTTTGTCGTCAGTGGATAAAGTGGGACATAATTAGAAAAAAAGCTTTGTCCCACTAAATCAACTTTGTATATCCATGGATAAAGTGGGATCGACCCACCACTGTTAGTTGCTACAATTTACTCGTAGTGTAATGCAAGATATATTTTATATAATTAGAAACAAGTGAGTTTACCGATTGCAAAAGTATTTTTTATAGGTCTAACTATGTAGATGAAGGTCTAAATATACATTTAGTTGAGGTTAATTTAATGAAAATTTGTCTGTATTTTTTTAATACACATATTTAAATTTAATTATGTGTAGGTATTTTTTGAATAGATTTCAACACATTGTATCTAGAAGTGACTGTGGAGTTTCTAACTGAGATTTAAAGTTATAGGTTCTTGAGTAAAGTTTATGGAGGTATCTCGAGTTGGGTTGGTATGCTAATGGGTTTCAGTGTATCATCTCGCAGCATTTGAATTGTTAATACTATTTACTGTCTTGTATTTGATTTAACTTATAATGCTTAAGCACTATTACATAAATACACACACAATATTCATAACCATACCCCGCTATTTCGTGCTTCAGTTCATAATATATTTCAGTACCAAATTGGTTGTAAATAGCATAAGGAATAGCCAGAATTGTCAAGTAAGTTGATATTTGCGCTATCAAAATATTTTGTTGAACGTAACCTCGAAATCTTACGATATAGACCTTGTCCAATCAAGAAGAGCCCTTAAGAAATATGGAAAGAGCTATTTCTTACTCCAGTTTTGTGTGAGTTACTACACAAGATAAAAGTTCAACCAAAAACAGTAATTTCTCGTGCACTCTTGTATATCTATGCAAAGATCCTTTGCTTTAACCATCCTTTTTTATCAGTAACATATTCAACTTAGTTCTAGATTTTCGATATGTACACACGCCTCACATCAGACTACCACACTGTCAAATTTCCTCAATAGAATTTGATCTTAAAGTATATGAGCATATAAATTAAAATACAACGTTTTTATATGGCATATGGTTGAAAATTTATTAAAGAAATTTGACAGTTTTGGATAAGTTGATGTCCTGGCGTCTATACTATATACATATAAAGACTTGTCCTGACTGATTCATCATCGCCAAGCCTAAACCGTTGAAGCTAAATAGATGAAATTTGTACTGTAGGTTAATTGAGTGACATAACCAGCCACTAAGAAAGGATTTTCCGAAAATCACACCCTAAGGGGGTCAAATAGGGGTTGAAAGTTTGTATGAAAGTTCGTAGTTTTGAAGTAAAATACATGAAAAATGGTATTTGGCTTATTGAAAAGAAATAAAAAATGACATGTCTCAGGAATTTTGTTTATTTTCCTTTAAAGGAGTAAAAAAAGGAAGAAGGTTGTTTTTGGGGAAATCGTTATTTTTAAAGTACTTAATAACTATCAAAATTAATATTTTTATGGATCTATAGATTTTTAAACCAAAATAAGGAATGACGTGTTTTAGCATTTATCGAAAAACCTCCCCTAGAGCGGTGAAATAGTGGTGGAAAGTTTGTATGAAAATCTGACATTTTTAAAATTTAATCCACGGATTGACTAACATGATGATACCTTTAATAAGCTTATTACAAACAATCACACGTCGTGTAGCCTACGAGAGCGAAGCCGCGAGCAAAAGCTAGTATAGTATGTAGAGGTAACAAGATATGAAATGATAACGGTAACGTTAACCTTATTTTTGCAATTGTAATGTAATACGTCGGGTACACCTAACAAGTCTCGCCACATAGAGATGGATGAGAGCCACTCGTCAAAGGTATCGTGTTGCTCCCCCTCAACCGTTTTTCGGTTAGATTTTTGTCCATGATAATTTATGGTGTCCTTGGTAAGTGTTACTTTCGAAGTATATAAGTTGGCAATGTAATTGTTTTCCGAAACAAAGAGAAACACAGGAACTAGTGGTTCACTGAAGATTTGCGTTATCATGATTTCCTTTGTAGCTACTTTTCCTTCTGCCTATTTTTGTCTCAACCTAAAAGTAGTAGAAGTAATAAGCCTATTATATTTTTCCACTGGCAGATAAAGGCCTCCATCATTGAAATCAAGTCATCGTTACAATTGGTGGGTAGTAGCTTAATCGCCACGCTTGCCAAATGCGGGTTGGTGATAACAAACCCGGGCTGTGCATCTAAATATACAAAACACTTACCTGTCCTAAGAATTAAACCCCAGAACACTGGATATAAGGCTGATCGCTTCGCCACTCGACCAACAAGGTGTTTGAACCATAGACCTCCGGATATAAAGCTAGCTATAAAAAACGCCGTCTTCCAGCTTAAATATGAATGAAAACTGAACGAAAAGGATACCCGACGCTATGAGTAACGTTCAGACAATTTGTTAAAGCCATAAAATGTTGAGGAGCATAAACAATGTTATTAACGGATTCATTACGGTTTCAAACGTAGCCGGATTGAAATAAAACCATATTACCAAAAGTTATATCGCACCAGACGGGCAAGGTCGCGCCCGGTGGAATGCTCTGTATTATTTATGGTTGATGATCTTGCTTTATGATCAACGGGCGTCGGCAAATTTGATTGTGACTTGTTTGTGGCGTTAAACGATTTATGGGTTTCATGTTTCTCTTTAAACCTCTATTCAGCAGTAGTGGCTGACTTACACCTTCTTGGTTGAAGTAACACTTCGGCTATAAAGCTTGGCTTAAAGTGTTTACATATAATCATAATATAGCCCATAAATGTCTACTAGGCGCAGGGTTACCTGCCTAAACTGTAATACCAGATAGGGAGATGGGGAAGGGTTAAAGTTTAACTATATTGAACCCGCACCTCATCCATTCATCGCGGTTGTATCGGGTTCGTGCGAATTTTGTCAACACTTTCCACTTACAAAGGATTCGTTAAGAGTGAATTATTATTTTTTAACTTTGTAGTGCAACGTTATTATCACCCAATTGAAGTGATGATCAAAGTTATTCGAGTCACAGGTACACTTTATCCTCTCTTCATTCTCTTCGTACTCATTTTGATACAGTTTTGTGAGAGAATGCTTTCTCTGATTTATCTAATATGTTACAGCTGATAATATAGGACTGTGAAGGACTTGTCGCTTCACAGCACCACTGATAAGCACAAGATCGTCACGCTTAAGGACTGCTTTAGTATTACTTCATAAAGTACCTATATCCTATACCTACCCAGTTCTATGGCGGCGTTATTCATTCTCATAAGGTACGATGAAATCTTCAAACTAGACTACTAAGTCTAAACGTTATGGCAAAATCAACAAACACAAAGTCAGGATTTTGTTAAAACGTCAATTATACGATGTACAGTAATTTTCTGATGATTCTATAACCTTAAAACAGAAGGACACAGCAATGCAAGAAATTAGAGTGTGATCGCCTCTTTTAAGCCGAAAAATATTAAAACCAAAGCAAACGTGGCACTGATGACAGCAAAAAGTATTCCCGAAATAAAACCTTTAAGGTAGTAGAATAAAGTTGGACGATGTTGGACCCTAGGCCCCCGGTAACAATAAAATTTTGTGTACACTTTGTGTAACAATAAAAGGCAATGGCTCCTTAGTTGTGTGAATGAAATAATGAGTAGAACCCTCGCAGTAGGTATGTTCTTGTTACAGAAATAATATACAAGGAACGTATAAAAAAAAACAAATCTACATATTATCTTTCAGTACCTTTTTTCATTTATAATCCAACTTTTATTCTTTTTTAAAGTTTTCGCGAATACTGCACATTTAATTGAGTCTCCTCACGACCCGAGTAGTTTTTCAAAAGTGTTTCATTTTAATCCAACTGTATTATTTATTCATATTCCAACTGTATAAATACGTGGCTTGTGAAATTCAACCGCTTTCTTTCACAAATACTATTTCTTGTTAAAGAAATATATAAGGTTACACGCAATCATAGCTATACCTTTGCTTTGACTGTGTATTTACCCTTTAGCTCTCTCTCACAAGGTTAACTATTTGCCTGCTTGTTAGTACATATTAAAGCGTAAGTTACTACCATAAATCCGACTCAAAAATCTTCATTTCGATATACTCGTTCGTATTTCTAAATGGAATTTCAACTATTTTTTGAAGCTTGTAACACTTGGCCTTTAGCTGACCAGGTGATGATGTAACCGAAAAATTATTATTTAGGTCTCCAAACTCAAAATAGTACTCTACTAACGTAGTACTTATGGTGACAGACCTAGGTAAAATAAAATGATCGTAGCTAGCCATGCGCAATTATTATGACAAGCATACCACCAACCAAGTGTATGCAATATGTACCCTCGCTCGGAGTCGAACCTGGGACCTTTGATTATGAGACCGGTATTCTAACCAACAGTCAATTAAGTTTGATAACTTGAAAAATATTGATTTGAAAGAGTTTTATAAGAATGATGAGTAATTAGGTATCCGTAGGTGCAACAAGCAAGTAGATATTAAAACCAATTTACTCCACAAAATAAATATAAACTAGCTTCTAGTGTACTGGATGGATCTACTTTTTTTATTTGTAAAATACAAGAAGACGTAAGTACCTACTTACCAATAAAATTCTCTCGTAAAACGCTCTGTTTAATACAAGCTGTATAAACTTTCTGCGCAAATTCTAAGCTAGGACTAGCCTTAGAAGTTAGACAGAGCTTTGTACAAAGCCGCGCAGCCTCATGCAGGTGACAACGGACGGGAAGGCTTAACGAACCTTAGCCTGGCCTGACTACTTTGTGTCGCAATGCTACTCGTTAACTACACTGGGCAGTGGGCGACAAACTTGTAGCCTTTGTATTGGTAGTTTTAATGGTTTCCGCAAGCAAGTGTTTGGATATTTTGATGCATATTCGTGTGCATATTTCATGCTGTTGTATAGATGATACTGTAGTATCTGATTACCTCTTGTAATGGTGTAATGCAGAAATGTTTAGCATATTGATTTAAGTATATCATACCAAACATTCGATAGCAAAGCAAATAATTTAACGCTGCTAATATGTTTGGCCAGGTGGGATGATGACCTGCGAAAGACTGCAGGCAGATGCTGGATGCGTCAAGCTGAGGACAGGGTGCTATGGCGCTCATTAGGGGAGGCCTATGTCCAGCAGTGGACTAAGATAGGCTGATGATGATGATGAATATGTTTTTCTTTTTGTTGGTTTTGCGATCACCAACTCGCATTTGGCAAGCGTGGTGATTAAGACAGTACCCCTCAATTGTAGTGATGGCTTGATGGCTTGATTTCAATGATGGAGGCCTTTGCCCAGCAGTGGGACAGTTATAGGCAATTTATTTTACTTTACTATGTGATTCTTTAAACTATTTTGAGTTTTTTGTTTAAAATAATTTGTTTTTTCGAAAGATTTTTTTTATTCCATTTCTTTGTCGATTTTAGTGACGTATAAATAGGTATAAAGTAGTATAGTACTACAATCAGGTGAAAGGGTGGGAGAGAAAATAAACAGATTTATGCATAGTGAAAGCAAATGTTTCAGAGTTCAATTCATCTTTTGTGGTATAAATGAAGAATTATGACAAGCAGCTACTAGTACAAATGTTAGCTTTGCTCGCAACTTCATACGTTCACAAAGAAAGTGTTTAATGGAATAAAACATGCTTTCCCTAGCGTTCATGAATATTTGAAACTGTAAAAATATTAGACAAATCAATGATTGTTATTTTGAATGCTGTTTGCGACAGTGTTACTTCTTTGACTTTAGAAGTTTGTAAATGCTAAAGGCAGCCACAGCAATTCTTTAGCAAAACAAAATCGTCATTATCGTTATAATCAGTCTACTGCTGGGTATAGAGTTAAAAAAGAGAATGAAAGAGAGAAGACCTTACCTATAGATATATTTAATTAATAACATACTTTTATTGGGTCTTTGCCTATGAAATTGACGTTTTTTCATTAATAAGTGTATAACTTCTAATACTCAATACCGGTTGTTAATATTATTATACACATTTAATTAAGACTATGCTACTTAGGCTTCAGTAATAACAATGATTTTTAATTCTGTGTTTTTATGGTCCAAGATTTTTTTTAATTGACTTCTCTTTTTGTTAGCGGAATTGACCTTTTGTTTCATTGTAGCTTTGAAGGGACTTGTTTTTTTTCTTTATAAGAGCTATTATGTTTAGCTAGAGAAATAAACACACTGCCCTACAATTTTTATAGTGTATACATAAATAGATGTTAAGAAAATTGAAAAAAACGTTAGTATGAAAAATTTAATGTTATAAAAAATCTTCATACAAAACGTCAATTTCATAGGTAAGGACCTAATACCTATATTCATCATCATCATCATCATCATCAGCTCATTTTATGTCCCCACTGCTGGGGCACGAGCCTTCCCTATGGATGAATAGGGAGAACGGGCCATAAACTACCACGCAGGCCCAGTGCGGGTTGGTGGTTGTTAAAGACTGCTAATGCAGCCGGGACCAACGGCTTTACGTGCCTCCCAAAGCACGAAGGAGCTCGAGATGATAAATTTCTGGTCACCCATCCGATTCCAGCCTTTGCAAAAGTTGCTTAACCTCAGCACTCGCAGACCGGGCGCGTTAGCCACTGCGCTATCGAGCTCCTACCTATATACTATACATATATACTATATAATAGGTATAGACCTATATTAATTTGGAAATAAACAAATTTCTTAACTTCTCCCTATTGATCATAAGAAATGCTTGTACCTCAGCAGTGGGCACATACAATGAGCTGGTGATGATACATATAAGCATACATATAACCCATAAGTTATTTAATATTCAAGACTTAGGTATCGGCAGCCCTTTACCTACTCGTATATAATATATACTCGTAATAATGTAATAAATCCTTAATGTAAACATATCGTATTATTCATTTCTATAGAAAGCGGTAGGAACAAAAATTACAGATCTAATAGAAAAACAATCACGTTTTGAAATCTCTAGTTGACTGACTGTTAATAGAAGTTTAATATAACTATTACGTAGAACTAACTATTATGCGTTCGACGGGATTAAATGCTTCATTGTTTATGTTCAAATCTTTTGATTGACATAATTATTATAATCAAAGCATTCGATGTTGATTAATTTGCCAAAAGCAGCAACTTTTGATTGGTAAATCTGTTTAACAACTACCTACAACTTTTAATAATAAGTATTTACAAAACAAACCACTTTTGACAAATCAATTAAATATTTAATTATTGTAGCTACTATACAATATATATTTTCCAACAACCATGAGTAAGAGAAAGGATCAATTAGTCGGCCATGGCTGCTACAGAATTTATTATGTGTAGCTAACTTTTTTTTATAAAACATGAATAAACAGGAAAAAAAGCGAAGAAGTTTGTTCAGCTGATTATTTTAATACAATTTATAAATAAGGATTTAAAAAAATAAGTTTGTTCTAGTTAAAGGGGATAAGTTGGGTATTGGCGGTTAACCACGCTTGCCCAATGTGTGTTAGTGATCACAAACCTTTGCCATGCATCGAAAATTCAAAACAGAATTTGCTCGAACAGGGAATAGAACCGAGGACCTCCGGATATCGATCCGAGAGCGTCGCACTTGGCCATCGAGGCGTTACTTAGAAATATATAAAAAATGTAAATACATCTTCCATCCATACGTAACGGAGCTAATAATCTAAATGGCTGGCAATCTAAAGCACCGCAAAATGTGTGAAGAAACGTACATATAGCTCCGGACTACTTTTATTCATTTTCCGTTTTCAGAAAAGATGCCACTATGATGGGATCAAATATATCCATTTACGGTAAAAAGGGTCCGTGTTAAGTTGTGGGAAGGGTCCGATAATTAACGAAAGTGGGTGAATAGCTGAATAAATATCAAAACTATGTAACTACACCGTAGTTAGTTGCTGAATACTAATTATATCTTACTATTTATATTCATCATCATCCAGCACGAGCCTTCCCTATGGATGGATAGGGAGAACGGGCCATAAACGACCACGCGGGCCAAGTGCGGATTGGTGGTTGTTAACGACTGCTAATGCAGCCGGGACCAACGGCTTTACGTTCCTTCCGAAGCACGGAAGAGCTGGAGATGATAAATTTTTGGTCACCCATCCGATGACCGGCTTTTGCGAAAGTAGCTTAACCTCAGCACTCGCAGGCCGAGCGCGTTAACCACTGCGCCATCGAGCTCCTCATTATTTATTTTATGTATTTTGAATTTTTGTTTTCATACTAATTTCCGGTTATCCAAAGGTTTCTCACCAGTGAAGTGGGAATCCAAGGATTCCCACTCAAGCTTCCTGAGGCTGGTTGGTTTTTTCTTCTCCTTCTTAAGGTGCCTATCCATTACTGAAGGTCAGCAGATAGTATACGAAATCGTATCTTATCCAGAGCAAGTCTGAATATTGTTCCACGGTTTTGATACCGGTCCATTCTCTGATGTTACGAAGCCATGACATTTCCCTTCTTGCAACATTCCTTTTTCCAGCAAAGTTCTTGATTTTTTTCTAGTCAAATTCTATCTTAGTAATTTTTATTTTTTTCTCTTCAAGTTATAATTATTATGTTACCAATTTAATATGTAAATTTTGGATACAAGCCAAAAAAGTTGTTGCGTTGTCATCGGCGACTTCATTGTTCAGTTTTTTTCAAAAGAGACATATTCAAGGATGCTAAGTTTGATATGCTACCGATAGTACCTCTCCAACGCCCCGAAAATTGTGTCACAAATTACCACTTTGCTGGTATTCATTTCACTAACCACCCGTTAAATAATGTATCTTGTTTCCTATCTGACCTATTTAATAAAGAGACAAAGGAGAGCTTTGATTTTTACCAATATTTAATGTTCGTCAGAGTGAATTTACAAGACCTGCTATTGTTATAAAGTAAAAAATTTACAATCTGTAGAGCATTAGATTGTAATAGAAAAGCAGCGACATATACATACAATAAACTCTCCGTGGAACTGTTCTAATGTATATTTTTAATTTTTTATCTGCTTTTTTACCATAAAGTAAATACACAATATACTTGTATACAATAGTATTTAGGGAATTGAAATAAAAATGTAAAAATAAACGTTGCTGTCGCAGCAATTAGTGCATTCAGGTTGCGATCGTATAAGTCAAGCAATTTCAAAAGACGGGTCAGCAGAAAGCCCAGATGCAAGGACAGCTAGTGGAGAGAGATTGTGCTCGGAAGGAAATTGCTGTACTTTCAAAGAATGATGGTTATCGCTATCCTTACATCCGAATGCGCTTACCGCATCACCAATAACCTCTCGTCGGCTGAGAGTGCTATTTATAAATAAACCTGTTCATTCATAAAGGCAATGAAAGTGTAGGTGGTGAGTCTAAATGCAGAAATCACTCGACAAACTCAAGTTGGCGTAACACAAATTTGGACCATCGATAACGTATCACGTATCAGCCAGAATCGTGGACCGGGGTCACTAATTAGTTGTTATCATGTGTTATCAACCTTTCGCTTGATCGAATACCTGTAATTAAGCTTATAACAAATTTTAAGCCACATCCAATTCGTGAACAGTGTTATTGAGCAGCAGTTAAGTCTGGTCGCATTGCGTAAGTTAATTCGCTTTCCTGACGCCTGGCGTTCAAATCATTTTGAAAGTTCTTTTAAAAAAGTTTTATTTTTATTTTGTAAACTACAGTAATGTGTCGATTAGTTTTGATTCCTCAGTAGTTGAGAAAAGAAAATTGCTTGAGTTGCAGAATGACAGTAAATTCTACTTTAAAATTATCAGATTAGCAAAAGTAATATGAATGTAGTTGTCTGAAAATTGTAGAGATAAAATCCCTATACTTGGCAGAGTATTTTTGTTCTGGAACTATGTATATTATTTGTATAAAATGTGTTCTCTTTTCATCTCTTCCTCTGTAAAGATAGATGCCATAAGCTTGGCAACGTCCTTAAGAGCGAAGAGCCTGAAGTCCTCCGGTTTCGGATAGGCGGATCCCAGGAGTCTCATTCTTTTCCTACCCAGAGAGTGGCAGTCACACAGTAGGTGCTGCATTGACTCCGTTTCTCCCCCACATGCCCTACACAAGCTATTTGAGGTGACTTACCCAACACTATTGTATTCCTATTTTTTTTGGACTATGAAGTCCCTATATTTCACGTTACACATGTAAGTAGAATAAATAAACTATGTTTTTGAATATTTTATGAGTTAGTTTGTGAAGGTAGAAACGGTGATTAAACTAATATAATTGCAAAAAATACTGCGGACTGTTGACTCTAAGCCTCTGTAAATTTACTCTAGAAGTCCCTTGGGGGATTTCCTCATACACTTATTGGAAAAGTTGTTAACAATAAGAAAAAATAATAAACTTAATAAAGAAAATTCGAGATATAACAAATTGTTTAGCATCAGTTTTGCCCAGTAGGTATAATCTGAAATGAACTTTTGTTATAAGTAAGGGGATGCGAGGCATTTTGTATACGATTTCTAAATCTAGCTTTAGCTAAAAGAAGCTAATTCGTACTTAAAACTTTATTCTGTTTATAATTATGAAGATGGTTGACAGGTAAGTCAGTAAGTAAAGTTTTTAGCACCACTTCGAAAATCACAACTCGGAAAAGTGTTAAATACTTCCACGAGTGGCATTTTTAGTACCACACAAAATAAAGTTCTTTTTAATAGAAAAAGTCACTTTTTACTTCATCAATATAATAAATAGTCTATAACTGTCCCACTGCTGGGCAAAGCATCCATCATTAAAAAAGAAAAAGTCAAGTTCAAGTCATCGCTAAAATTTATGGGTAATTGTTTAATCACCACGCTTGCCAAATGCGGGTTGGTGATAACAAACCCGGGCTATGCATCGTAAAATTCGAAACACACTTTGCCCGACCTGGGAATTAAACCCGAGACTTTCGGGTATCGGACCAGCGCTTTGTTACTCGGTCACCGAGGCCTTTCATCAATATCATCATCATCATCATCAGCTCATTTTTATGTCCCCTGTGCTGGGGCACGAGCCTTCCCTTTGGATGGATAGGGAGAACGGGCCATAAACCACCACGCGGGCCCAGTGTGGATTGGTGGTTGTTAACGACTGCTAATGCAGCCGGGATCAACGGCTTTACGTGCCTTCCGAAGCACGGAGGAGCTCGAGATGACAAATTTTTTGGTCACTCATCCGATGACCGGCCTTTGCGAAAGTTGCTTAACCTCAGCACTCGCAGACTGGGCGCGTTAACCACTGCGCCATCGAGCTCCTCAATCTTCATCAGTATATTGTTTACTAAATAATTTTTAGAACGCAGTAATTCTTATTTGGTTATTCAAAGTTATTCAAATATTGAAAAGGTATAATGTTCACTAAATACTTTTTAGACTGCAGTAATTCGTATTTGGTTATTCAAAGTCATTCAAATGTTGAAAAATCTACATGGTTTCATTTGTACGTTTAATTCTTTATAATTAATTGATGGTTTGGTCAACCTGCCTATTCTAACAGTGATTCTGCAAGTTTATAGCTAAACGTACATTTAGATTTTCGATGCTCCTTAGTGCTTCTGGGTGAATATAAAAAATAGAGTCTAACTTACCACTTGCGTAGTCTGCATCGCACTTAAGATTTTTCTCGGGTTACTACTTCACTTTGAGAAAGTGTCCAGTTACAAACGAGAGAAAAATCCAGCGAAACAGAGCTAAAACAACTTTTTGTAAATTGTTTTCCTTTAGCATTTTATAATGATGTCAAGACTTTAATGTGATGTGGCATTCGAAGTACCTAGCCTTATGTATGTATTATCCTTTAATGATGGGAGCTAAGTCAGTTAAGGCAAACCAATGTACACAATAATTAAGTACCTTATAAGTAGGATATTCGATACACTAACGAGTTCTCGAGTGGAGACCGCACATCGGCAAACGTAGTGTAGGACGCAATCAGACTAGGTGGCTGGCAAGAGCTGGATGAGAGTTTCCGCAGATCATGCTCGGTGGCGTGCACTTGGAGAGGTCTATGTCCAGCAGTGGACTAGTACAGGCTGATGATGATGATGATGATGAAGTAGGATATGACGACTAGACAGATTTTATTCCTTCGAAATGTTATTGAGTAATATTTGAAGTACAGTTATGCTAAAAATAAAATGAAGAAAATATGTAATATTATTTTGTACATGGTGAAATAGTTTTGGTAAGGCCTTT
Organism: Eudonia mercurella; assembly: GCA_963082485.1. Lineage (NCBI taxonomy): Eukaryota > Metazoa > Arthropoda > Insecta > Lepidoptera > Crambidae > Eudonia > Eudonia mercurella. Next base: position 3,834,619 of record OY720034.1, on the reverse strand, counting down.
ACCAAACCATTCCACTTTGCAACTTAACAGACAATTGAATTTAAATTTTGTTATATTGTCTGTTCCAGGATGGTGCGAGCTACCTGTGTCCTGGCCTCCTGCGCTCTGTTCGCGCTGCTTCTCGTCCTACCCACCTTGGCATACCCCAGGTAGTGGTACCTTTGCCTTACCAAAAGGATAATTAAGGTTTTAAAATGGCATTTGCATTTGCAGTGCAAAAGCACTAAAATAAGCAACGCCCTTGTACTACATTCTACATATAGAGGAGCTCGATGGCGCAGTGGTTAACGCCCCCGGTCTAAGTGCTGAGGTTAAAGAACTTTCGCTAAGGCCGGTCATCAGATGGGTGACCAAAAATGTATCATCTCGAGCTCCTCCGTGCTTCGGAAGGCACGTAAAGCCGTTGGTCCCGGCTACATTAGCAGTCGTTAACAACTACCAATCCGCACTGGGCCTGCGTGGTGGTTTAAGGCCCATTCTCCTTATCCATCCACAGGGCAGACTCGTGCCCCAGCAGTGGGGACATAAAATGAGCTGATGATGACGATGATGATTTAACCGTATAATTCATATATCAAACAGAAACTTTTTTATAACGCTACATAACAGAAAAAGTTAAAATACTCTACTTGTACATAAACTACTGTACGAGCAAGCGCGTACAGTTTTGTCTTACAAGCATTTTGGTCACTTGCATTAGAGCAAATATTAACGGGATTCGTACCATGTTTATCATTTGTGAGTATCCGATATTTCGGCACAGTTGCATGCGCCGTAATTCCGTGATCATGGCGCATGCAACTTAATAATTACTCTAATAAAATATATTATATTTTTTCTCAGTCTTGGAAACTACTACCGTGACGATGGGCCGTACGAGCCTGAAGAGATCATGGATATGCTGAACCGCCTCGGGAACCTGCTCCAAATCGAAAGGAAAATGGAAAAGTAAGAGCTTTGGCTTTATGAATCGGGTTTAACAACTCTATTTTCTCACAAGAACAATACATACATTCACATATATTATTAAGAGAAAACATTCATTATTATGTTGCCGCACAAAAATATGCGAAGATGTTAAGTTAAAGGTATACAAGAACGAAAAAACTAGCATACTAATTAAATCAAAGTTAGTGGGTAGTTTTCTTTCACACTACCGCGAATCATTCAATCGTCATCAATTGTTACTAATTGCTCGGAAGTTTTATGTAATTTTCCCTTCTTTAAAATTTACACAAACTCTCCACAAAGGCATGCTGTGGCGGTCAATAATAGAAGGACTTAGCATTTAAGATGTTATTGTAAGTAGGCTACATAGTTTTTTATTTAGTACAAGTTTTCGCTCACTGTCCTTAATAAATAAATAAACAAATAAATAAATCACAAATTAATAAAAGGAAAGTAGGAACACATCCATCACGTTATTTTGAAAGATAACGTAATGAACCAATGCTCTACTAAAACTTAATTAACAGTCCTGTTAACTCATTTAGAAAACTAATACGCTCGTGCTAAGTCCTTTTTAAGTCTCCTTTTGGTTGATACAAAAGTGTTGACAATAGTCTAACAACATAACTGTAAAGATTGATCTTCTAAATTGATTGATGAAAGATATTTTTGATCACATTTTTAACTCATACATAACTCGTGTTTCGAATGTTTCTAACAGTGACAGATAGGACACTGTGATACTACATTTCACTTAAAAAATGTTTGGAAATGAGGGACCTACCCCCCTAGACAAGTGGCAAAACTCTAATCGAATAGAAGTTAAATATAATGATTATTGTATGGGATTGACATAAACGTCATTTATGCCAATCGTTGGCACATCCAAAATTGTCAATTTTTTTCAATACATTTTCAACCATATAATTAAAGACTAAAGTTCAAAGTCTGTTGAAGAAATTTGACTGTTTGTAGTCGTGTGTACAATAATCATTATATTATTTGCCACTTGTCTAGGGGGCTGTTAATTTGTATAATGAACCACTCACTTCTTTTAATTTTGAATTTGTTCTTCTTGAATCGTCAGTCAAAACATATTTTCTTCCTAACTATGCATGTTTGTTGTTTATACTATATTTCCTATAATGCGATGAATAGCGGTTTAGTAATAATATCAGATTTACCACGATTAAGCGGAAACAGACGTCGCAAAATATTATCATTCACTTTCCAAAGTCCTTTAAAGTTGTGTAATTACTAAGTGTTCAGCTTCGTTATAAAGAGAATATCACTAACCCAAAAGTCTCAAATTTCAAAAACATTTATTAAAACGGCCATTTTGATTCTATCCTTTATCCCGAACGTTATTCGGCCACAGGACAACAAATAAGAAATAAATAACTAAAATTTACACATATTTTACTAGTGATTATTAGAAAACTATAATAAATAATACTAACAATAATATCTTTATATTTAACCGTAAATGAGAGGAGCGATGTGACGAGCTCGATGGCGCAGTGACTAACGCGCCCGGTCGGCGAATGCTGAGGTTAAGTAACTTTCGCAAAGGCTGGTCATCGGATGGGTGACCAAAAATGTATTATCTCGAGCTCCTCCGTGCTTCGGAAAGCACGTTAAGCCGTTGGTCCCGGCTGCATTCGTTAACAACCATCAATCCGCACTAGGCCCGCGTGGTGGTTTATGGCCCGTTCTCCCTATCCATCCATAGGGAAGGCTCGTGCCCCAGCAGTGGGGACATAAATGAGCTGATGATGACGATGATGATTTAACCGTATAATTCATATATGAAACAGAAACTTTTTTATAACGCTACATAACAGAAAAAGTTAAAATACTCTACTTGTACATAAACTACTGTACGAGCAAGCGCGTATAGTTTTGTCTTATAAGCATTTTGACGCCACATTCATTAATTTAGGTCATTTAAATATCTATAGTTCAGTTCGTAATCGATTATCATACTCATCACGCGCGTACTCTTTCACCACATATCATTTTGTCATAACTATCAATCATATTAATATATCAGTTTAATTTTCTATCAAAGACATTCATTCATATCAACTATCACAAAAGATCGTACATTACCCGTACAACTACAGTACAGTATTGTATACTGAAATCAAAAACATTGTACTCATCCTTCTGTCAGTATAATTATGTCACTTTTCCAAGTATAATATTAGGTCTTTACCTATGAAATTGGTGTTTTGTATGAAGATTTTTTATAAAATTCTATTTTTCATACTAACGTTTTTTCAATTTTCTTAACTTCTACTTAGGTTAATACTATAAAAATTGTAGGACAATGTGTTTGTTTCACTAGCTAAATATAGCAGACCCTAAAAAGAAAAAGAAACAAGTACCTTCAAAGCTACAATGAAACAAAAAGTCAATTCCGCTAACAAAAAAAGAAGTCAATTTTAAAAAAATATTTGGGCAATAAGACACGAAATCAAAAATCATTGTTATTACTGAAGTCTAACTAATATAGTCTTAATTAAATGTGACATGATAATATTAACGACCGGTATTGAGTTTTAGAAGTAATACACATTTTAATGAGTGAGAAAAAAACGCCAATTTCATAGGTAAGGACCCAATATTATAATCTTTATATATATAAATCTTCTGTGCGTGTGTATGTTATTGAATTCCTTCTAAACGGCTAGACTGATTTGGATGAAATTTTCTGTGTGTGTTCAAGTGGATTCGAGAATGGTTTAGATTTACAATTGGATCCGGTAGGTTGCGCTGCTATAGGGGTCCATCATGGGTTACGGGTGTTCTTAAGCGGACGAATGATTTGTTTGTTTTGTTGTCATGGAAACGTTAACTGTCAAAGCGGTACGAAGTTCGCCCGCCGGTCAGCTATTAGTAATATGTAATAATTCTGGCACATGTTATCTCTCATCTACTCTTACGTACTATTGTATCGTAAGAGCCTGACTTCTTATCAAAGAAAGAAATCGGTGCTCTTCAATTAATCCAATCTAGATCTAAACCGTTATAAATATGTTTAGGACAAAATATTTATGTACTATACCTTGATATTATAAAAACTAAAAAGAAAAATCAGCCATACGATAAAAACGACAAAATCTAGAGATAAATCATCTGCCTCATAATAAGAGCTTGTACTAACTTTCGCAAACCAAAGATCTCATTATTTAATACCGTTATCTTATCTTTAACCTACCGAAATCCTTTAATCTATTTCGTAGATCTTCTTTTATTTCTTAAGCTCTATTCTTATTGTAATCAGAAATTCTTAGCGATCTACTAAGAAGAGCACCTACAAGTTAATACCTTGCTTGGCTCCTCATTTCCTAGCATGACGTTCTCATTGATATGAGATAATGAAATATTGTGTCTGCGTCGTGTGTAAAGGGCCATTTGAGGTTATTCTATCAATGTTAACTATCTTTTATCTTTTTTCAGCTTTAAAGATGACATTACTAGGTACGTACGTCCTGAACATCGTACTTACAGCCGGTTGCACCAAACAGCTTTACGTCCAAAGTTTTCAGTAATTTTATTTTACCTAGTACGTGCTAGCTACTGAGATAGTAGCTGAAATGACCTATTCACTAATCAGTCATTTCAGCTACTGCATACTGTGTGTGCAGGTCGTCTCTAACCAGAAACTCTAGATAACTCTATGGAGAGGCCTATGTTCAGAAGTAACTTTCTTAGAGCTGCTAATGGTAATAATGATTTTCACAAAATAGTAAAACGTTTATCTGTATCAGCCTTTAAACGGCCGCATGGGAAGATCTAGCCATAACAAATGAAAACCCCACAAACGAGACCAACGACTCAACGTGCTCTCCGAAGCACGTAAAACGTAAACTATTGGTGCAACTGGTCTTTAGTGTCCGTAATCCGTATTGGTAGAAGCTACTCAGGGTGCCTAATGCGAGTTACATTCGCCATTCGATCACGTTAACGAAAACGAGAATATGTATGCCAATTAACTCTTTTCGTATGTGACGAGGACGTGCTTTAATTCCATACTAATTTTCGTTTATGTAAACGTAATTGAATGAAGACGGATCGCCTAGCATGCTTTGTAGTTCTGAATGCATTTCTTAGTTACTTGTGACCATTACTTTATTATTACAGAATTGTTATGAATACCTACCAATCACTTAAGTTGTTGGGTGTTCTTGCATAAAACCTTTTTTTTCTGCTAACTTATATTGCTGTATGACTTGATGGATTGCCGTGCTATCCAAACTTGGAAGTGTAACACGATGATTAGGCCTATTATTAAAAATATAAGTTGTATGCTGCTATGTATTTCAATAATGTTCGTTAGTATGTAATAATTTTATTTCCTTTTTTTGAGAGGTGAACTGTACTTTGAGGTAGTATTGAGATGTTTTTAGTCGTGCTTTATACGTCAGTTTTCAAAACAAAGCTTCAATCAGCATCTTTTTTTTTAATTAATATTTTTTAATATATTTTATTATATTCTAATTAGCTCATTTTCATTAGTAATGCTCTTTACCCAATTTTGTCTGCGAGTGTCGTATTGATCCTATATACACTACAATATCACTTACATTCTCTCCACACTTGAACCTTATTGACCACATTTCCATATCATTTTATTTATATTCAAACGTTTGCCTCAAAAACAGTAACTTTACTTACTTTACTCGCAGTTATTATTGTTAGCCCTGTAAAAGAATTGAATGTATTAAAATCATTATTACATAGACTCTCATTAGACATTTTTTATCTACCTTAATTGTCGTTGTACCGACGCCTGAGGGGTAACCACGAGCTCTTATCAGTATTCTCTTAGCAGTATTATTGCAGTTGTGAGAACGAGACGCGTGTAGCGGCGAATATACACGCGTCTCTTTTCCACAAATGCAATAATATTGCTATAAGAGCTCGTAGTCAGGGGCCTGCTCATCAACTTATTCATAACTGTCAAATTTTTAAATAAATGTTTAACTATATGTCATTTACATAAAGTTCTAAGTCTATTGAAGAAATTTGACAGTTTGTGGTAGTCTGATGTACAGCCACGAGCAATAATATGTAAACAACATAGAACTTTGTCACATTAAGGCGAAGTTATTCAATATGGCATAGTCCTATGTTGTTAACATATTATTGCTCGTGACCGTATATGCGTGTTTACATTCATGTTCAAAAACAAATTTGTTACCAATGATCCCACTGATCTATTGAAAGTTACAAATGACACGTAAAATTATATTACAGCGAGAAACGCGCCCTGGACCTCGGTCTCAGCCGCGGCTACTCCGGCGCCCTGCAAGCCAAGCACATGCTCGGGGTCTCCGCCGCCAACTCCGCCTTCGGCCCCGGCAGGAGGCGACGAGACGCCCAGTAATACGCCAACCACCACGGATCATTGAGGCGAACATAGTATCTACCAATAACATCGCCTCAATAAAAATAGTCAAACATCATCAAGTAAAACAAATATTGGTCGCTACCATGACCTCTTCCATAAAACCCTTAAGCGTATGTTAACAGAATGCTGGTAGACTCGTAGCTTCAAAATACGAATTATAAAGCAACTCCACGCTGTATTCTAAGCCTTGTGTGTCTACATTTTCCTATACTAAAGTAAAGTGTTATCTGGTCATAATTAATATCCAAATCTAGTTAATTATAATTATTCATTATTTTTCCAGAATAATATATTAGTAAATGTGTCGACATAGGTATTATTTTCGATTCTAGTCATTGTTTTAGTCATATATCTAATTTTGAATTTAATTGTTTTACATATCTTCAATTTTACTTTTGGATGATTACTTAATTGTAGCATTAACACTATTGTGATAATTTTGTGATTATCAGTAAATCTTTAAAAAGATATCATAGTATTTTATTTGTTATATAAAATAATATGAACTATCACCTATTTATATGGAAGATATGATCCACTTTCCTGTAACTTCCTTTCCATTTGTAAAACTTTACTTCTAGCAAATCGCTTAAATTATACTAAATGTAAATTAGAAAAGTATAAAATTTCTCCCAGCTGTTTTGTTGATTTATTATTTTTAATAAAGGTTTAACGTACTATTCCTATGAATGTTTGTGGCAAATTTATTTAGTGAATAGTTAAATTAAGTGATAAAATACCTCCTGTCTAGAGTTTATTGTTATAAATAAAGAGATATTCATATTTACGCAGTGTGTTATTATTAATTAATAATCCCTAACCAACTGAAACAGGGCTGGTACCGCTACCAAATTCCAATTATAAGTACCGGTAAGTAACGTTATTTCTATAAAGGTAATGCAGGTAACGTTATCTAGAAAAGTATCGCTACTTTTTTCGTTAAATATTGCGCTTTCTTTTAAATATTCCTTTAAATATTACGCCAATTCGCGTAGAGCGGTTTGTTAATTTACCGGTAAGAATGTCACCCATATAACGATACCAAGCTTACTGTTACTTATTTTTACCGGTATCTTCGTTTGACAGAAGTATCGATACCAATTTTTAACGGTACTCAAAGCTCTATTCAAAGTCGATTGTAATTTTTTAGTTCTTTAACTAAAGACTTATTTGGTCATCAAAGCAATAAGTAAGCTCCTTTCAAATTCCCGGGAAATCTATTATAGAATATAGTAGTATATAGTAAAGTATACAGTGTCCAAAGACGAGGTCCATAACCAAGATCTAGATTATGTAGAAACACCTACTTTAACCTAGATGGTTTCTAAGTTTTTCTTTCATAGCTCTGTTATTCTCAAACGTGGACTGAAGCTAGACCTGGTTTAAAACTGAGGTATGTCTCTATTGTTGCTAATTGATATTGATGTTGTCGTCTTAATTAACCAAAGGACAGTATTATTTTCAAACCACTTCTTTTTAATCATTATTTCATCCACGTTTAGTAATATAATATATCTTCTATACTATTAATAAAAGGGTAAAATTTGTGACTTTATGATTATTTATTTATTATTTGTGACTTTTTTTTGTTTGTTGTTTGTTTGTTTATTTGTTGCGGAGGTTAATCTCTAGAACTACTGGCCCAATTCCAAAAAATCTTTCACTGATAGAATACAACATTCCTTGCGGGTAACATAGGATAATTTATTTAAACTAATTTACGTGGTCAAAGCTATTAAAGTGCTAGTATAAAATGGGTAAAAGGTCAATACTTATTGATAATATAAGAATAACTGTATAGTTATTTAGGTTTAGCAAGATACGGAAAGTGTTCTTTATTTAATGACACTGTCTTGCTTTTATTTATGACACATCAAAAATATATATTTGGTCCTATTCATTGGCGTAACCAAAAGAGTAACTAGATTTTTGTGAATTTTCCAAAGATCGCTGGACAAAGAGGTTTGTCATTCAAATTAGGATGACATTCTTGTTGAAAAAAAAATATTCATAAAAGCTTTGTGCGGTTAGCACATTTCGCCAGTGCAAAAGTAAATAAGATATTATATTTCATTTAAAGTAGTAGTCATTTAGAGTAGTAGATGATAATAAATCATTGATGATAGAAATGTTAAATGGCAATATTCCTTCAAACATCTTGAGTAGGTAGTGGGTGTTAACCGAGACCTCACGTGGCCTTCTTGAGAGAATTCCAAAAGCGACGTTGCACAGTTTTGTTTTAAGTTACCGACATTAATGCACATACACGCGCACTTGAGGGTTAATAATCCACCATTATTCAAATTAATATTCTACAAAATACAAATAGGTACTTACTTATTAGAAGATAAAACAAAACCGCAAACAATACGCTTCACTTTACCGCCAACAAGTCAAGTTTAATCAAGTATTTCAAGTAATTTATTAGATTAAAAAGCCAACAAATACAAAACTGCAACAGTTTTTCATCCCATCATCATCATCATCATCTTAAGTCCCTTGTTTCATTTGTTTAAAAAATAGGTAACAAATTAAACTAAAACCATCAGAGTCTAACTTTTGAAGCCATCATTTTTTGAACCATCAGAGTCTAGCATTTGAAGAAAAACAAGTTCGCTTTTTTTTTATAGTTTGCTGATTGCCACTGGGCATTTTCGGCTTCATCGGGTTTTTTTGGAGGTGGTGAGAAACTTAAAGGGTTCCTCAAGCCGTGTAAAACGAATCACCGTCAGGGGTTTACTAGAGGGAACAGCATCACGCACTATTGCGTGCCCCCATGCCCTACTACATTCTCCGAGGGGTTCGGATCGGATTGGTACAAGTTCGTCTTTCATAGTAGATACCTAGTTTCGGATCAGACACATAATTTTAATGAATAACCGGCATCTATCGATGTAACTCTGCGTTAAGTGTTACGCTCTTGTCGGAGAGAAACTTTTTTCAACACAAACGCCCTCTTTGGTACATCCGCGTAAACTCCATGCACACCGCTATCAACGTGCGGTTCAGGCCCAATAGTACGAAGTGTCACCGCAAGATGGCACTGATAGTACATGTTTGACATCAAGTAAAATTTGGGTACGTGTACCAGACGTAAATATTTAATCAATAAATATATATATTATTATATCTCATTTGCAAAAAAACAATCAGTAAAAGTTGCATAAATTGTTAGAAATAAAGGATTGTTGAAACTTCAAATAAATGTTATTTGCCGAAAGTGTCAGACGGAAGATTGGTGAAACTGCCTTGAGAAATAAACAAAGATAAGTTAAAATAAATTAAAATTTTAGTTTTTGTTGCATATATAAACTTATTTCGTTAAGACATACATTCTCCCGTATGGTCTAGTGGCTAGGATACCTGGCTTTCACCCAGGAGGCTCGGGTTCGATTCCCGGTACGGGAATTGTTTACGAACATTTTTGTTTTCCTTTTTATAATTATTTATTTGATAATGAAATTAAGGGAAATTTATATTCATTTAAATTGTTTTATTTTGTGTCTCAAAGCAAGATATTTTTTCATATTTGTTTCATTTTGTCATCGCTCGATAGATCTACTGTTACAGCAAAACGGGAACAGCATGATTAAATAGTAGAATAATTAATTATCATCATAGAATAATTAATTTAAAAGCATTAAAAGGACAAAAATGACGTCACGTAACGGCACTTCGAAACATTACCTATTGTAGGATTTGATCTTAACACGAATTTCTGTAACCTAAGTGATAATGATAACCTAATAGTGATGTGTCGAAGTTCGCTATTCCTATACAGTATCAATGAAAAATATTGAAAGGTGTAAAAAAGTTTATCTTTTGACTAAACTAAAATTCAAACTATTTAGTAAAAACAGTTCGCAACACATTTTTACAAATTTTCAAAGTAATGTTGTTTATGTTTTTAAAGCCAGTAAGCATAATACATAACACACCCCCGGCTAAAGAGGATTAACAAAGGTGGCACGAACAAATGGAGTATCATCGACCAACGTAACCAGAGCTGCGTGGCCAAACACTCATCCCCTCAGGGCGCCTGTCTTTGAAAGCGGCAAGCGGTACGGGGAGGTCAGGCACCGCTGGATTGCATGATCGACGGGCTGATTGTGTATTCACATGGATAACCTTAGATTTTTTCAACATGGCCGACCGTTGTATTATTAAACGTCTATTTTAGTTCAGGCTGGAAGGTAAGTACAGCGCCATATTACATAATTTATGTTTGATTATTGTTACGTTTTAATTAAACAACGGTTAAACGTACCTAATCAAATTGCTTTGTTAAAAATCTATTAACTATACAGAACCACACATATGGTATACCAAAGACTGAAACTACGATAGAAAAAATTGTTCCAGGAGCTAGCCAGGTATATTATTATTTTTTATGTTAAAAGGAGGCAAACGAGACGAGAGAGATGAGGCACCTGATGGAAAGTAATCACCGCCGCCCATGGACGGGTGTCCATGGCAGAACTTGAGGAAGGAATTGGATCTTGAGGGGGGAGGGGTGAGAGATGGGCTATCGTCGTTTTTAAACTTCAGTGGGTAGGTTAGGTCATCTACAATTCTAAAATCGTTATTAAATTAAGAAACATAATACATACGCAAATAACAAATAAGAACGATATTAGTTGCGTGATTTGGAAACATTATACTTATTAGCGGTCAACATAATAAATACATCGGGCGTTTTCAACTAAAACGAAGGTTATTTTTTATAATCGGTAGATTTTACTTTGTATATAATTGTAAAATTATTTGGAACTAAAATTTTCTACAGGTAACGGATACTCATACTTCCAGTTATACTTATATTCTAATATAATTACTTAATCAGCTATTACCCCACATGACACTGTGATACGTTATCAAGTTTATATCAAGACTGTGTTATATTAGTTTTTTTTACATAAAAATATTTATGCACACGTCTTTATTTTATATAAGTAGGCATAAGGCTGGTAAAATTGTAGGAACCTAAGAAACCCTTTGATAAGCATTCAGATCATATTAGCGAAAATTAGCATAAATAGTTTATTTTGGTTGTTAAAAGTGGAAGAAAATACCCTGAGGCAATTAGTCCGTCTATTAGTTATGTTACGAAACCAGTTAATAATCTTCCCTTGTACTACAAAACAATGGCTAAAAGGCAAGTTGGTGGCCAAATGATTAGACAGTTTGCTTTAAAAAAAAATATATATGTGTTAAAAATATTGTGTTTGTGTAAAATATTAGATAAAAAGTGACAGTATCTGTTTTAAAGAATTAAAACAGTTTTGTAGTAAAGCAGCTTATGTTTTTTTCTTTTGTGTATTGTTTTTCAAAAACAACGAAATCTATGAACGAAATCAAAATGTATCATAGCAAAACGCTACAAATAGGATAACTATCTCACCATCCCGAAATTTATTAAAACTAATAAGACATTTATTTATTTATGAATGGCACACTGACATATTAATGTCATTACAAAAACATACAAACATCTAAATTGAGTGTACACAGCATGCAATCAATTAAACTTACAGAACATTTTTGTTTATAACTTAACTTATTAACAATTTTCTTTATTTTTTTATTTATGTAATAAGTGGGGTTGAGGATGATCGATTTAATTAAAATTATCACATACAATTTCAATCAGAGTAGTTCCCATGTTGATATTAACTTATTTTAAAGCGTGATTAATAGTAATTATAAAGAGTTGTACTACCTAGGAGGCATAGCTTTTAAAATATATATATTCTCAGATAAGAATCAAAATAATGACCCAAAAAAAATTTTATACCTTATTGAAGTTTTGCCATTTTTATTGAAATAATTTCATCTGTTATAATTATTAGTTGAGTCTATAGTTAATAACATGTTACATAGAAACTATTAAAATTTATTGCGTGATCATAATTTAGTGGGAAGTTATAAAAATATTAGTGTCCTTCAATACTCAATACTCAATTAAGTTTCGTAATCTACAATAGTAGCACGATTGTAGGTAAAACTTACTCTTTTACAAAAACAACATTTTTTAACTTTCAAATCGTTATTCTGTATTAAATTCTAAAATACTGTAGTAACCAGAAGCAAAGACTCCATATAACCCGATCCCCATCGGCTTCCCTTTCGACAATGGTCAACATGATACTACAAACACATTCATCCATTTAATACACAATGTTTAGTAATGGATGAGTCTTTGTTTCTACTTTTATTTTGACTGACACAGTTTATGGTGCAGGGCGGTTTAGTGCAGCATCCCTTCTTTAGTCATGCACCCTTCGCCCATGAGTAGTAACAAAGGTGTTTGAACTGGTTATTTCTCTCAGCCATGATAAATCTATCTAGTACAGAGTGAAGATTCTCAACGATTCAAGTCGATTTAATAACTTTTTTACGATTCGACAAAAATATGGTGTCCATTTACCAATTGAGATACAGTTGCACTCCGTGCTTCAGAATAGCAAGGCTCGTAAAATCGTTGGCCCCGGTATAACTCGTAAGATAACAGTCGTTAAAACCCACCAACCCGCATTGGGGCAGCGTGCAGGTTTGTGGTCCAATATACCCATATGCTGCAAATAGAGTTTGAAAGTATGGTTGTCTGGAAGACAGCGATAAGACAGCTATTGTCTTTTTTAAATATTTTACAAGTTACATCATTTTGATAGATTTTGGGGCTAAACATGAAATAAATACAATTAAAAAGGTATGTTTATTCACCATTGACACTAAAGAAATAAATTGTCAAACATCAAAGAATAATTATGATTCAAAAGTTTTGAAAATATATTTGTGTAATTTACAATTTAATATCATTTATTTATTTGGCCGCTACCGTAGCTAGGGCGAGCCGGGCCGCCTGAGACAAGGAAAAAAATATATAAACAGACAAAAAAAAACAATTTTAGTGATGGACGTACAAAAATATAAATAATTGTAAAAGTTAACAAGAATAGAAAATTCATATATGCTATACATATATATACCATCACGTAAAAATAGTTGTTGAGGATCAAAATATTTCAGTACAAAAAACATATAACAACAATAAGAATACGATAATAGATTTTCTAAAACTTTATCCAAATAGATAGAAAAACAATTTAAAAGTTATTTGATGCTAATACCCCTTATATTTCAAACGCCCTACTTGGAGTGAATTAATACACGTAGCAATTGGTTGATATCTGGTCCTGGCATCTAATTTCGCCAAGGCATCGGCCCTCTCTTTCTGTTCTTTGTAGCTCTCCGTAGTTCTCCTTCTTAGATCAGGATCCACGTACCCTAACAGTTTTAGGGCTCTTCCAACAATCTTTTTATCAGTTGTAATGAGTGACGCAGCTAAGTTAACTGCTATTCTTTGTCTGTGAGCATCATTTTCTATAATATGATTATAAAAATACGACATAGGGCCAAAATCCACAGAAGCTCTGTCATACACAATTAATTTCTCACTAGGGCGACTGACGTCAACCATAGGTACTGGTCCACTAAACGAATTTGGATAATAATTTGGGACGTCACGCATGTTATCATTCACTGGAGCCTGGCCGTCACGTGTATAAGTCTTTTTATATTTAGGCAAGTTTATTTGAATATTTTCTGAATTAAATCCTAATCGATGTTCATGTGTATGTCTATACGCTACCCTTCGAGCATTAAACATGAAGTCAACAGGGCCAGGAATACCAGGAACTAAGTTAGCAGGGTTAAACGCGCTTTGTTCTACGTCTCTGAAAAAATTATCAGTATTTTTGTCAAAAACATATCGTCCAACTTCAACTGTCTTGTAAGTACCTTTTCTCCAAAGTCTAGTAACATCAAAAGGGTTGTAATCAAGTTTAGCAGCGTCTTCTAAAGGCATAACATCCATCTCCAGTTTCCATGATGGATAGTTTTTATTAGCAATAGCATCGTACATATCCCTTGTAAAGAAGTCTGGATCTTGACTAGCTATAGCTTGTGCTTGAGCGGTTGTAAGATTTGCTAAACCCAATTCTGTTCGCAAGTTAAATTTAGCTAGATATTTTTCTCCGTGTTTGTTGTTCAACACATACGCATGAATAGGGAAAATATCCATCCTTCTATATCCATAAGGAATTCCATAATCAGATGATCGCCATAAGACTGGATTGAGAATTGATGGTTTTAATGTGGTCAAGTCCCAACTCATTGTCGTGTCGAATATGTTAGTTTTTGGATTACGTCGAACAGAGCGAATAAACATAGCAAAATCAACAGGGTCTCGATATTCGTATACGGGGACATGCAAACAAAGGAAATCTAAGTTTCCTTCTTTAGTATACATTTTGACCGATAGGCCTTTGGTTTCCCTTAATAGTTCTGCACCACCTTTGTTTTGTACTGCTGTAGAAAATCTGCCAAAAACGGATGTTTTCTTGCCAATCCCATTAAACACATCAGCGCTTGTGTATTTGGAGACATCTTTGGTTACAATGAAATATCCATAGGCTCCATTGCCTCTAGCGTGAACAACTCTTTCTGGAATCCGTTCAGCGTCAGCATGAAACTGTGAATCTATGAAGAAATCATTAATGAATTCATCTGAATTCTCACTAATTGTACTTCTTATGTCAACCGGAGCCCCAGACGTGGTAGTGACGACTCCTATCGGTACCTAAAAACGAAATAATTTTGGTGAGAATTTGTTTTTAGGCATTAATTCAGCATTTCAGCATTCTAGATTTTGAAGATATTTTTTTTTTATATTGACACGTCATAGTGACCACATCCTGCCTGATGGTAAGCAGCCGATGCAGTCCAAAATAATGAGTGCGCTCCTCACCGTGGAACAAGCATGGTGACAAGCGCACCCATTCATGACGGCCTGCATAGATGCCGTTTCACGCCCCGCTTAAAAGACCCGAGACTTTCTCTCTTACAGAGGAACGACTTGCCAAATTTTTTGGTACGAGTACTGATTGTCTGTACAGTATGATGGTGGTTCCTAAGACCAGCACGTGTAGTCCGGGAGAGGAAAGGAGAAGGCGGGATTAGATCAAAAAGTTCTTCAGAACACTCACCGTAGTAATTCCGGTAGAAGACACTGAGAGAAGCAATGTCTCTTCGCAGCTGGAGGTCTTCTAGAGAGGCTGTAACCTTAGCATCTCCAATAATGCGTACCGCTCGCCTTTGCAGTCTGTCAAGTGCATCGAGGAGGTATTTAGCGGAGCCGTCCCATAGATGGGAACAATACTCCATACTCGATCGCACCTGAGTCTTGTATAGCAAACAGCGCTGTTCGGGAGTGAAAAACGGCCTCACCTTATTAAGAATACCCAACTTACGGGAGACAGTTAAAATAACACTCTCGATGTAGCATTTTGGGTTCAGTTCCTGGCCGATGTCCATGCCAAGAATGCTGAGGTCCATCAAAATGGATAACGGAGAGTTCTGAAGAGAGGGAGGAGTAAGGAAGGGAGTTAGCTAGGACGAAAATGCACAAACCTGAGTTTTGCTGGCATTAAACTCGACCAGGTTTTCAGATCCCCACTTAAAGACACGATCGAGAGTCAGGTTCAGTTTGGCAACCAGTTCTTGCCTTTTCACCACGATATCGGCTTGCTTTGCCGCAGGATGTCCCAAGTACCGCTCATGCACCGTACTGTCATCCGCATAACAATGAATATTACCCAAGGCCAGCATGTCATTGATATGCAGAAGAAATAGAGTAGGTGAGAGCACAGAACCCTGCGGCACTCCGGCATTGACTTTGAAGAGCGCGGAGGAACTACCCTCACAAAGGACACGAATCCTCCGCTCTTCTAGAAAGTCTGCAACCCAGGCGCACAAACGGGGCGGCACACCGAAGGCCGGCAACTTGGAAAGAAGGGAACGATGCCACACTCTATCGAAAGCTTTGGCTATATCAAGGCTAACTGCCAGAGATTCGCCATGCTTGTCCATCGCTCCACCCCATGCGTTTAAAAATATATATTTTTAAACCTTTTTGCAAAAGACCGGAAGGTGTATAAAAAATCTCAACTCACTTTCTTTTTTTTCATTTATCAACATAAAATCGTAAAAGGCGGGTTCGAGTTCCAACTGAGGCAGTATAAATAAAGTATTGTGAATGCAAAATATTCTATAATGCATGAGCATAAACCACATTACATTTTTATCAAAACCTTAATACCCATTGGAATAATAATAAAAAAAAACTTACCGGATGTTCCACTTTAAATTGTCGAAGCTGAAGAGGCACTGCGTCAATGGTCACATTAGCATATCCTTCACCTTCCGACAACACCCCTAATATATACAAGAGTATTGTCCACTTCATCATGCCTATGGGCAAAAGACTCTTCACTGACTACGCTCTGCTTATATAAAGCCTAGTGAATTTTCTATGATACCTAATTTAGTGATAACAACCACGTAGCATAATTATGCAGCATAATTGCTCCGGTCAACGGAAGTGGCTTTTCAACGATTATAGTTGAAGATCGTTATTAATTGATGCTTCAATGTTTTTGTGGGTGGGGCGTTTCATTAGATCTAGCAGCACGCAATTGTTTAAAAAACGAATAAAAATCTAAAATAGGAGCTGTTTAACAATTATACTGTTTTATTAAATTTATGTTTTTATACCAGTAAAATATTTAATTATGTCTTTAAAAGCTGTGTGCCATATAGCACCTTCCGTTCGTGCTAGCTATTGAAAATAATTTATCATAATTCTTTTTTAATTTTTTTGAATGTTTGAGGTAAGTACTTACTTAATCTTTATTTTAAAATAAATATTTCATAAAACTAATCCTAATTATAAAGTTCATTAAGTCACATGGGAATAACTGATTTTTGACAATTGACTTTGTGAGGCTTCTTGATTACTTCTCTGATTATACAGTGCAGCCCTTTTTGAGACTTATTGCTCTATTCCAAAACTGTTTCTAAATTTTATTCAAGGAAAGAACTTTGCTAATGAAGTTACGTAATTAAGGAATATTAATATAATCTAAATGAGATATAAGCGTGTGATCCTTCGCAATTTAAACAACTGTTGTAAACTCCTAAAGCTCACCACATTTTTAGCCAATTAGGTCCAATTTCACAAGAGCGCTGGTAGTGTTTCGTGGAAATCACTGAGTCAAAAGCAAACATATTTTAATGACGTGTTATAATTTATTTTACATGTAAGATTTACTGTTAACAAAATAAAAGAAATATCAAACTTCTTTATATTTATTCATGAAATAAAACAATATATTCATTCTACTATTAGTGAACAAACGTACGTAACATTATAATAATTAATTGAATGAATAGTTTCGATTATCGTAACGACTGAAACTACAATTATACTTGTTATACATATTTGGATAAAACTGTGTCTTTGCGACTACACATTCAGGGAATGGACTTATGGCGACTTGACATTCAGGGAAAATAGACTTGCGGCTACTAGACATTCAGGGAATAGACATATTTATGGCGATTTGACATCCGGAGAATGGATGTATGGCGACTAGACATTCGGGGAATAAAACGTCATCTATCATACCGACACAGACATAGACAATCCGTCCAAGTACGGGCCCAGCGCGGTGAGTTATGTGACAGAAAGACTGAGGCCGTAGCGGGACGTTTATATAGGCTGATGATGATGTTAGTTAATTTGTAGTTTCTGGATGTTTACTCCAATACTATATATGTACACTAGTAGTTATTTTTATCAAATAAATCTTTTAATTGATTCTGTGCATATAATGTCATACACCTAGCAAGGGGCTCATATCTTGTTCTGGTATCTAATTGTGCACGTTCCTCTGCCTTTTCTATTGCTACTACATAGCTGTTTGCCACTCTTCGTCCTAAATCTGGATCAATCCACTTTAAAAGTTTGAGAGTTCTTTCCACAATTTCTACATCAGCCGTAACAAGTGTTCTGCTAATATTTTCAGCTAACCTCTGCTTGTGGCCCTCTTCTTTAACAATATAGTTATAAAAGTACCATACTGGTTCAAAATCTACGGCATTTTTGTCGAGCATTAGTATTTTCTCACTAGGGCGACCAGTATCAACATATGGTACTGGTCCACTAAATGAGTTTGGATAATATTTTGGCACATCCTTCATGTTATCCCTTACTGGGGGTACACTGTCACGCGAATAAGTTATGGCGTGTTTAGGCAAATTAATTTCAATTTTATTATGATTTCTTCCCAAACGATAATTTTGTGTATCGCGATAAGCAAGCTTTCGACCTTTAAACACGTAATCAACGGGCCCTGGAATACCAGGTACTAAATTTGCAGGATTAAAAGCACTCTGCTCATTATCCCTAAAATTATTATCAGAATTTTGGTTCATTACTAACCTTCCTATGGTTACTGTTTTAAATGTACCAAACTTCCATAATCTTGTAACATCGAAAGGATTGTAATCTAGTTTTTTGGCATCATCTAATGTCATGACATCGATATCCAGTCTCCAAGATGGAAAATTGTTATTTGCTATAGCGTTATACACATCTCTGGTGAAAAAATTCGGGTCTTGACTTGATATAGCTAAAGCTTCAGCCGTTGTTAAATTGGCGATTCCTAGCTCTGTGCGAAAATTAAATTTCATAATAAACCTTTCCCCTTCTTTATTATGCATTTCATAAGCATGAATAGGAAATATATCCATCCGTCTATAACCAAAAGGTATACCAAAATCTGACTGCCGCCACATGAGAGCATGTAAACGATCAGGTTTTAATGAAGCAAAGTCCCAGTTCATTGTAAAATCAACTATGTTCGTTTTCTGGTTTGGTCTTGTGGACCGAACAAAACTGGGAAAGTCTACGGGGTCTCTGTAATCATAAACAGGATAATGAATACCCAGTAGGTCCAGATTTCCTTCTTTTGTGTACATTTTTACTGCTAATCCTTTATGCTCTCTTCCAAGTTCAGTACCGCCAAGACTTTGTGTAGCTGTTGAAAATCGGCCAAAAACTGGAGTCTTCTTTCCAATGCCATTGAATACATCAGCGCTGGTGTACTTTGAGACATCATGAGTCACTTCAAAATATCCAAATGCGCCATTACCTTTAGCGTGTACAACACGTTCAGGTATTCTCTCACCAGCAAAGTGCATCAAGTGATCTACAAAGTGTTCGCTATTGAAAAATTCTGAATTAACTGTGATTGTATCTCGTATGTCGACTGGAGCACCGGCATTAGTTGTTTGGACTCCTATTGGTACCTGTGGACAATTCGGTTATTTTCAATAACAATGTAACTTGTTTTCTGGCATGTAATGACGCTTTCAAAGTACGAAAACCGCGCGGATGTTTTACTGGGTGCCTAGTGCGAGCTTTATTTGGTATTCGATCACGTTAACAAAAACGAGAATTTGTTTTTGAATTATTTTTTTTGTTTTTATTAACTCTTCTCGTTAGCCATCAGTTGTGATTCGATGACAAGCAATCATTAGAATAGTAAACAGAAGTTACACTAAGGCACTCCCAAAAACTTAAGATAGCATTTTTGTCTTTACCAAAATGCTATCCTAATCACATTCACAATATTTTTTGTTAAATTGGTATGGGCTGTCAGACAGCTGGCTTTTTTATAATAAACTAGCGGCTTGCCCCGGCTTCGCACGGGTGTACTTTTATTTTTAAACATTTTTTTTTATATAGATTATAGCCTTCCTCAATAAATGGACTATTCAATACAAAAATATTTTTTCAATTCGAACCAATAGTTCCTGAGATTAGCGCGTTCAACCAAACAAACCAACTCTTCAACTTTGTAATATTAGTATGATAAATTCATTAATAAAATCATTTATTGCAGACCATTGGATCCATTGGTTAGTAAGAATTGAAACTTAAAAAACTATTTTAGTAACAAAAATACAATATCAAATTTAAAATTAAAATAAAAAATTGGTCGGCTTACTGATGTACACGTTTGAAAACACGTAGTTCAGTGAACCGTCGGAAAAGTGCCGTGTCCATCCTTAATACAATTTTTATAATTTTTGCTACTTACAGGATGCTCTGTTTTGAACTCTCTTAGCTGAAGAGGTACTCGATCCACCGTTGTCACATTCGCGTATTCATATCCATAAGAAGATTTTATCTTCAGTATGAAGACACAGTAAATGAATACCGAACATTTTAACGCCTTCATTGTGGTCGTTTTAAGCTGCATCTTCAAGTATCGCAGTTTATATACAGCTATTAAAACTAATTATACATTCTTGAATGCAAATTCATCAACTAATTATAGTAAGCTGTTTATTATATGCGCTGTCGGATTATAACTACATACCAATATTAATTATATATATTTTTTTATTGTAAGATGGGCTTGCTTTTGGCCTCATTCTAATCCCTAGGACTAATAAGAGGGCGACGATGGAACGAGCTTGCAACAGCTTATTCACTCGGGCTTTAAAAACTTTAGGGTTATATGCACACTTATAGAACTAATTGTTGGCATCGAGAAAAAATTGTCGTCCACCACTTGAAAATTGAGATTTTGTTGCTCGCCGTAATAGTTTTAAAGTCCATTTTCGAATGAGACAACTCGGTTGACAATACTAAGTCTGCACATCAAACTGCCACAACTGTCAAATTGCTTCAAAAGACTTTGAACTTTATGCCTAAGTTATATCGTTGAAAATGTATTGAAGAAATTTGACAGCTTTGGACAGGTTGATGTGCCGGCGTCTGTACAACTTTACCGATGAAGTTTTTCACATAGGGTTGTGGCACCAGTGTTCGATAGAAACCAGCGATAGACATTTTGTTCCTCAAATTATTAAAAAAAGGGGTCAGCAACGTATTTAGTACTTAGCAACAACTGACCATCAGACCATCGGCTTCCTAGCCGTCATTCCGCAAAAGTTTAAGGCGAAAAGTAAGGCACACAAGCGCCGATAATGGATTTAATTTGATAACTGCAAAACTGAATTTTTTTCAAACATTGCGGACCTTCCGACAATTATTAAATTGTGCACTACTTTTAGGTTTGTTTTTGTATTCATTCGCTAACACCATCAGTGGCCATTGTTTGTGAATAAATGCGATAGCCCGTTTTGTGAATAAACCACCCAACAAAAAGTAGTGCACAATTATTAAATAAATACTATGGATGCTTTCCTGTTGTCGGACGGTACGCAATGTTTAAAAAAAGATCCGGTGCGTTAGTAATTGTCAAATTATCAATTGGTGGCGCTAGTGTGCCTTACCCTTCGCCTTAATGAAATTCTATGTTATATTTTGCCGATGAAAATTATGTCTAACACTGGGCTTAAAGTGTCGAACACTGGTGTCGGTGCCATAGGTTAGCTTGTTGGTCGATTGGTTGGTTAGTAAAATTAAAAATAAGAGAGTAGGTACACTCTCTTATTTTTAACTTCACTAACTTTTAAGTAACGATAGCTCAGCGACCCAAAGTGGATCTTGGCCGCCGACACCAATAGACATACGCACGTTCGGGAACAAAGTGTCACTTCTGCAATTTTTTATAAAAACGACTTAAATATGAAGAAAAAACCGCGCGATAATCGATTTTATATGCTCTCCAAAGAGGGTGATAATCGAATGAATGAAATCGTATTGAGGGTAAGGTGAAAAACAAGATTCTAAAAGCGTACAAAGTTTTGAAAAATACGTAAAAAAAATATTTTGCTCTTCCTGTAAAGTTGGAGAACATGCATAAGCGACCCTTTGTTCCCAAAGGTGCGAATTATATATTTTAGTGTTATTACGTACTCGTAATAACACTAAAATATATAACCTATAACATCTATTTTTAATAAAAAAATTAAAGCAAAATTAAGGTAAGCAAAACAACAACTAACAAAAATGAATCTGTTATCTATATATTAATACGTGAAGCAAAAACTTTGTACCCGTTTTTACGAAACTTGCGCGGGACGGAGGAGTATGAAATTTCGCATACTTATAGTTTAAATAGAGAAAGTTATCCGAATGTTAATTTTTTTTTTAATTATGCATAAAAAATACATTTAATCAACAAAAACAACATTACACACACTACCATGTATTTGACACACACGTATTGTTTGGCTTTAATGCGGCCGAAATCTGTCAATGCCAATCCAAACTCACATTCTACCTTTTTTTAATTTTTCATTGCTTAGGATACAATCCGTGCAGCCTTAATAAAATTACGGTCGAATTTCGACCACTGGACGACCACTAGTTTGAATAAAGACACAAATCTTCTGACGACCTCCGTACCCGAGTGACTTGCACGCCGGACATTGGGCGGCGCTAACTCTGAGGTCCCGGGTTCGATTCCTGGTCGAGCCAATGTCGAAAACTAACTTTTCGATATTGTGTCGGGTCTAGGTGGTTATGGTACTGTCGTTGAATCTGATTTCCACAATACGAGTGCTTAAGCACATACTTGGGATCAGAACAATATATGTGACGTTGTCTAATAAATATATATAAAATAAATACTGGGATTTTTTTTTTTTAATGTGAGAATGGTTATTTTTCAAACTATTTATTAAACTAAAGGTTGCAGCTTCGAGACCCACCTCTGGTGACAAATGATATTTTCTCATTTTAGTTTTATTTTGTTAATAAAGCTAAATAACTGACCCTAATACTATGCTCGGCTGAATCATTAAATCACTTTATAATAGCTTTATTTAAACCGACGTTATTAATAATTTACGTGTGTAATTTTGAAATATGTAGATATTACGTATGATCAACATTCAAATTTAATTACAATATGCAAAACAATTATAAATATTCTCATTATTAACAATGCCCCTAGCTATTATTGCAACGATTGATTTTAATGTATGTTCATGAAGCATGAAACCGCCTTCGTGGTGTAGTGGTTAAAAACCACCGCGTCTCAAACCCAGAGGATGCCGTTTAAAGTCATATAATTACACATACGAACTTGCACATATTTTTAATGCATTTGACAAATTTACTTTCAATGTATGTGAAGAACTTATTACTTACTTAAGTTTGTCTTTTTACATAATTCCTTAGGAAGAGATCCAATAAAAGTCTACACTTTCGGCTACATAGGGTGCGTTATACTTGTTATTGCTAATGCAAAATCTTATACTGCGAATAGAGTCGCTATAAATGAAAGTTCAAGAGTCGCGAAGGTCTAGTGCGCAGGTCTACCAAACCGTAACTCATGACTGTCATACCAGGTCGGGTCAACGCCCTCGATCGATTTTGCACCGAGGCGCAAGCAATCACTTTACCTGTTGAAGTAAATTTAAAACGATATATATTTTATTTTCTTTTTCTCTTTCTACGTACACAATAACAGTAATTTTAATAATACCTTTAGTTACAGATTTCGCTATTCCATACTAACTTCAACATTTAATACTACCATGATGCAATTTCCTATGTCAAAAGTTATTAAAGAGAGTGAGAGAGAGTATAAATAAATTATTTTTTATGATTATTTACATATAATTTTACGCAAATATTGTTGCGAGCTTACAATTTGAAAAAAGACAAAGTATTGAAAAATTTGCTCGAGCGGGATTCGAACCCGCACCCCATGCCATGCCGGGTCAGGTGCACTACCAACTATGCGGGGTGCGGGTTTGAATCCCGCTCGTGGAATTTTTTCAACACTTTGTCTTTTTTCAAATATTTTTTTTATGTTTTTATATTTTATGGGTAAGCAGTTGTTCTTCATCTAACCTAATGTTAAGTGATGATAAGGAAGAAGGTGGAAGCACTGGCTACAATCATTGATGTTATGGCGACATGTAGATAAGATGGTGGTAGCTAAACATGTCATACCACCAACCAAACCGAGTATACAAACATGTACTACCCCGCTGGGCATAGAACCCGGAACCTCGGGGTCTAAACCGGTGGTCTTAACTACTAGACCACAGAGGCAGTAATATTAGTGCCTTACAAATAAACAAAGAATAAGGTCCGAATAGTTATTCCGTGTTTTGTCTCTTTCACTCTAATTTGAAATGACGTTTTCATGACAGCAACAAAACACAGAATAACTATTTGGACCTTATTCTTTGTTTATTTGTAAGGCACTTAATGTGCGCTTATCCCAATTCTAACTAATATTATAAACTTGCTTTGAGTTGTCGTTAGTCTGCTCTACTAATACTCACAAAATTGTGTTTCCTAAAATATTTTAAAAAGGATACAATTTATATTTTTATTAAATGCATTAAAAGTATATGAATACCTTTTAACTGCATTTCAGACCAAACATGTTATTTTGTCACCAAATAGATACACCAATATTTTATGCCTCGAGTTTCAATTTGGTAATTTTGCTTTCTGCTGTCTAATAAAAAAAATAACCTCCAAATTCAAGACCATCGCTACGCTGTGCTTCGCGATTGTCTAACCTTTCATGTGACCTACAGGCACAGAGTAAATTTAGATATTTACTTATGTGCTACAGGAGTAGGGCAGCTAGAATCTTCAAATAAATGCTTACCAAATTTTTACCCTATTATTCAAAATTATAGGGTAAAAATTTGGTGAGCATTTATCCATTTTGGGAAGCAAAAATAATATTTGTACAGTCATTTAATTTATTTGGTACTAAGGCTAAAATATTTCTGGTGAGCGTTTAAATTATACCCGTAAGTTTGGTGTGACCTTGCTGAGAAGCACGGGTAATTCGCCAAGGGCACATAAAGGGAGAAACGAAATGTATTTTTGTCCTTTCCATTACAACAGCGGACTATTGGAAAATGTCCTAGCCATCTTGGAAGGTCGTCCTTCCATTACAAACATACCAATAAATAGAGAGCTAAAAGAAAGAAAGAATACTAAAAGAAATATTATGCAATTATCGTTATTAGCGCACACTTTTGTATATACACCAATATTTTCGTTGTTTGTTTTCTGTGTTGTTATAATATGAACAACAAAAACTGTCCATTTATCCATTAATATATTCATATTACAAAATATCCACATCATCAGCCTATAAACATTCCACAGCTGGGCTCAGAGTTTCCCACATTTAAAATGGCACGTGAAGAGTTCGATCCAGTTTTCGAAATCTACCTTACAACTGCAACAAGACTAACGGCATAACGGTGACTTCTGAAGCACGGATAAGCTCAGGGAACGGAGATACGCTTGCGTGACGCTATTCCCTCTAGTAACCCTCTGCTGGTGTTTCGATCACGGTTTGAGGAACCCTATAAGTTTCTCGACGCCCCCAAAATGTCCCTGGCGGCCAACAGCAAACTCTCTCCAAAAACTGGAGAAGCTCATTATTTTAATTCGGTAAGATCTTGTAAGATCGCAAACCGCTACACCATCGAGGTCCTCACACTTTTCTAATGCCTTATTTATTTATTTATTTTATTTATTTATTAGTTCGTACACAAATAAACATTTACAATGGTTAACATTTTGGATCGCAATAGTACAGGTAAGCTTATCTCTAAAAAGAGATTTCTTCCAGCAGACCATGGTGACAGGATAGTATGGAAGTAGCTAGTTAGATAGACAAACTGCGCACAGAACTTAAGAAAATATGATATTTATATAACATAAAGACAACCACACATTAAACTACATACTTACATACACAAAAATATAAATATACTACTAAATATAATAAATATTCTATATATAAAAACATAACATGATTCAGTGCCACTCAAGTAACTTAATGATTTTAACAAGCTATAATTTAAATCTTTGCGGTAGCGAACACAGCGAACGTTCAAGTTCTACTAGACTGGGCAGATATGAAGAAGTGTGGCGTTTTCCAAAACAACGGGCGCGGAAAGGATCTACCCAGCTCGGCTGCAGCGCAATATAGAAAGGACAACAGGCCATTACTATTAACCGCATTTTAATAAATTGTCTGTGGTGTTTTATACCGCCTACAAGGATCGCATACGTACAAAGTATCCCATACAAACTTCAAAGGGATTTTTTATAAATTGTTTCGGTTGCCTTGGTAATGGTGGTAGAGCTGGTTTAGGCCACTGGTCTCAGACCCAGAGGTCCCGGGTTCGATTCCCAGAGGGGAGTACAGGTTTGTGTCACTCGGTTTGGTAGGGTAGAGCTTGTTTGTCCGCCTAGCTAGCTACCACCATCTTATCAAAATATGGCGCCACAACATTAATATTTGTAGCATTGTTGTTTCAGCAGCTAGAGATATGATAGCCAGTACCTCAGTAGCCCAAGGTTGCCTGGAAAAGATTGCTTGTTAGCTATAAGGCCGCCTATTTTGTACTATATCTTTTTATCAATTTGTCGGTACCTGTTTTTTTTTGTGTGCAAATAAAGTTTATTATTATTATTATCTCCTTTATTTATTTTCTTTCTTAGAACTAGATTTTTACAATATTTTTATTTAAAAACAATAAAACACTATAAAAACCTAATCCTAGAGTACCACCAGCAGCGGGGCAGGGCCCAAGCTACCGGTGGTCGGGGCTGCAGAGTGAGGAACCTTCTGACAATACGTGCCGTGTCAAGAAGTACTGCCTTTTGCATCTGACCCTTGACCCAACCTTTCAGCGAGAGCCTCTCTAGGTGTTGATCGAGGCTCTTCGCTATCATTATTATTATTAAAATTCTAAATACTCAAAGATGTTTTACCATATATCTTTATATCTTAAAATTGACGGCACTCTATCTGGATTAACTTAATTGCTATCACATATTATTCTTACTGCCACGCATGAGAAAATGCCTATTTAAAACATAGAAGCAATCCATACGGTATGAATCTAAAGTCTGCTCAATATCACATGAATTAACTGTTTACATATCAGAAAGGTGAAATAACATAATTTTGCAGCATATTTTAATACAAAAAACAGAAAGATCTAATAAATACTCTCGCTCTCTCTTTCTAACTTGTTTATGTATTAATGTTTATAAATTATGTCAGCATGTCGCCATATACGAGTATATAGCGATAATGCTCACTATTCTATTCTAAAAGCAATCAATACTGTTTAAAGCTGTATGTCTCGCGAATCTATTTCAGGATCCACTTTAACCGTCTATCAAGCTGAAACCTATTCAATAGCAGTATACATAGAGACTATTCCAGAACGTTCGCGGTGTCAATTGACCTGTGTGAGTCGAGCAGGAAATGGGTCATGAGGGTCGCTGTCTCACTCCAATTCTTTTTAATTGCCATGTGTACAAAGTTATTAAAAAGTGCGGCTCACCTGTGGAATCCATTAAAGCGGTGCCATTGTATATTTACAGCAGTCTTTTCATATTCTTCTACTTTAAATGGTTTGAATAAATCATCAACACATTTTGTATTTAGGAAGAGCTCGATGGCGCAGTGGTTAACGCGCCCGGTCTGCGAGTGCTGAGGTTAAGCAACTTTCGCTAAGGCCGGCCATCGGATGGGTGATCAAAAATGTATCATCTCGAGCTCTTCCGTGCTTCGGAAGGCACGTAAAGCCGTTGGTCCCGGTAACATTAGCAGTCGTTAACAACCACCAATCCGCACTGGGCCCGCGTGGTGGTTTATGGCCCATTCTCCTTATCCATCCATAGGCAAGGCTCGTGCCCCAGCAGTGGGGACATTAAATCAGCTGATGATGATGACATTTTGTGTCTCCACTGCTGTTGCACGAAGCTTCTCTATGCTTCACCATAGAGAGAAAGGGCCGTAAACCACCACACAGGCCCGGTGAGGATTAGTGGTTGTAACGACTGCTAATGCAGCCGGAACCAATGGCTTTACAAGCCTTCCGAAGCACGGAGGATGGTGGTACATTTTTGGTCAACAACTTGATGATCGGCCTTTGTCAGTCAGTCAGTAACCGTAGACCGACTGCGTTTATCACTGCGTCATCGAGGTCCTCTGCTGTGTAAGTGGCACAATGCTATAAGAATAGAAATGGAATATATATATTATATGAACTTAATTGAATTTTAAGAACATCCTTTTAAGTATCTTTTAGACGCCTGGCTTTTATCACTTAACTATGGTAAGCAGAGTCTTTGTTGTCTTTAACCGCTTAGTTTTTATCATATGTTTAATTAGAAAAATAAAGTATCTTTTAGTGTTTATAAAATAAGTAAAATAGCTTTTGAGACGCTTTTTAATACACCCGACTCTCTACATACACACATTTCAGCTTTGTATACTCACAAAGAGGTTTTTTACTCTCTACAATAATAAATTTTTGGCTTTCTTTAAAATGTATTTTTTTATTACTTTTCTCTAACTATTTAGATGTGGTGGTGCATAGGCACGTAGATTCTAAGTTTACGGGGTGAGACCCGGTGACTGTTTACGGGCTACCTAAGCTTTTTCAAGCACCAGTTCTCATACAAATCACAAGATTCATGTCTATTGTTATTACGTTATGTTATATGAATTGTATGAGAAAAATAAACTTATTTTTATTTATTTATTTTTTATTTTACTTGTATTGGATCGACATAAAGTCAGTAAAACGTCATTTATACGTATTGTTAATCATCATCATCATCATCATCAGCCTATACTAGTCCACAGCTGGACATAGGCCTCTCCAAGTGCACGCAAAGTGTATTGTTAATCCCATGCGATAATCATTATATTCTATTTCATTTTATTAGCGTTATGCCACTTGGAGGGCAGATTACATTATAGCAATGTGCCCCCGTTATACGAAACAGTGTTAACATGAGATGTGGCTTCCTTCTGGCGAAGTAGGTCGCCGGTTCCTCCAAACTTACTTTGTTGTTCACGGTTCAATTGCTCTGTGCTCGTATTTACAAACTCACGACAAATGCAATTGCAGCTTAGGGTTCGTCGAGTTAATAGGATTTAAAGGTTTAGCTTGATTAATAGGTAGTTGTTTTATCAAACATCGATAGGTAATAGTAGTAAATTCTACTTTGTTTTTTAGTCAACTAGTTATGTGGTACAAAAATCTTTTCACACATTCAGCTCTAGAATCTCGGATTACAGACCTAGTAATCTCAACGTAAAGCAAGTCATTTAATCCCAAGGGAGATAATGTTGTATGAAACTCCCTTGGGATTAAAGTGTTTTTGAGTTTGGAACACTGAAATTCGTACGAAAACTCTTAGCACACGGGCATAATGCCATTTACAAAGGAGGCATTTGATTGGTCTACAAAATTTTAGTAGGCTACGGTTTTGACGTAGGTTCTCAGCAAATAGGTTTACCTCTATCAACAATGTACGGGCGTTGTAAAGTAAAGTAAAAGTAAAAATTTGGATAGATGGTACTAATGTCGCTCTAAAGCATTTCAAAAATCAAAAAGCAGTGACAAAATTCAGCGCTTACGTCAGCCTTCCCGGTAGCATAATGGTCAGTGCAGCCGCCCGGATTGCGGAAGACCCAGGTTCGATTCCTGGCTGGGTCGGGTGGACGTTTAATTTTTTCACTGTATTTTATATAAATATTTAAGTTTCTGAATATTTAAGTACTAGAACTCAAATAAATTCCGCTATAAAATCCATAAATGTGCCTAACAAGAATATTACTGTCTCTCCATAATTGGACTAATGTATCCAATATTAATATTAACTTTAAATTTGTTTTTTTTGTATAATATAATTAAATGCTTTATTTATGTAATTCTTTTTGTAAGGTTTTTATCTTGCTTTTATTCTCTCGCAGACGGTGTGAAAAGTAAAATATGCACCTCGGGATAAAGCATGTCTTCGTCTTGGGCGGCTTTAACTCCTCGCTTCATTCCTCGTTACGCTCGGGGTCCAATATGCCACCCGTGACGTAAGACATTGCTTTACTCCCTTGGTGCATAATCTACTATTATCTGAAGATGGACCGACGATCTGGTGAAGGTCGCAGGTAGCCGCTGGATGCGAGCAGCACAAAAATGGTCGTTGTAGAGATCCTTTGACTGGGATGATGTTGACAATGATGATGATAAAAAATGAAGAGAATTTCATCTTGGAAAGTCATTCATCAGAAAAGGGGCTGATTTACAATTCTGGGTTGGAAAATTTATCCTCTGAATTCATGATGACGCCACGTAATTATTTTATTTTGGATTGGAATAAATAGTCTGTTCCAGGTGTCAGCCATTACGAAAGTTATAAATACCAGAAGGTTTCTCGAAGGCGTTTGGTGACTTTAAAAATAACTCTTTTTATTTAATACGTCGGGAAATTCGTTTTTCAATAGACAAGTAATAAAAAAAAACAATAAACTTAAAACTAAAAAAACCTTAAAAAATATAATACAATAACTAAAATAAATTATTAAAAGGAGTCCCTTTAGGCAAGGTTCCGAAGATACTGGCAGCGTTCCCCCTTTGAATTGCTAGACTAATTCTTTGTCCGAGGTAGCTGCCAGCTCTTCGGTCTCCTGTGATGTCGACTAACCTTTTTGCTATTTCCTTAAAAAGCCTTATAGCGCTAGGACCCCACGGACCAAGGGTCTCGACACCGAAAGGGACAAAAACATATTCGGAGCCTAGACCCCTGTATTTGCATGTTTTAGTTTTTTCAGCCGCTTCACAAGCCGCACCAGCTCTGTTGTTGGTTCCATGTAGATGGGAAGGGGCCAGCGTGTCTGAACAGGTTAAAAATAAGATTAAAAATAAGATTAAAAGTAAGCCAAAAACCTTTTTCCCCTCTGTGGGTGGTAAGTGTGAAGGATGGTGTCAAATGCGTCCTGGGGCCGTAGCCGCTCGCTGCATAGAACAATTATGTTGTCTATCCATTTTGTTGCCGCTCAACTGAACAGAACAGAACTCGCACGACTAGTTGGTTGGATAACAGTGAACTAAGGGTACGATCTGACAACGCAGTTTTGTTTCTATAATTATTCTTAAAGTTCTTAAACCAAAGGGTGTCTGGAAGAGAAGAGTGAGAGCTTGTAGCGATAAGACTGACTTCGCTCATACTAGATTTAAGATTATTTGTTTTTCTTTGTGTTTCTGTGTATGAGCAATAATTTATTTATCTATCCTTCTATGTTCATCTATCCTAATCGCTGAGATGAAAATGCTCCTGTGGATGTGCGGAGTAAGGAGCCTCGATAAAATACACAACGAATATGTTTGCCCTAGTGTCAGTGGACGCGTTATCGCTGACAAACTACAAGAAAGCAGACTGAAGTCATGTGAAGAAGAGACCTCCCGACAAGACACAACTAATGTAGTAATGTATCTAAATCTTACAGAGTCCAGAGTCGAGGGAGACTAACATTGAGATGGACAGACATTATTGCCAAAGATCTAAAGAACTAAATTAATCTGAACTGCAATGTCTCTGATACTGATGCGCCCAATATAGCAATGTGGAAAAGAATGACCAGTTAAGCAGACTCCACCATCAGATAGGATTTATAAATGCTAAAGAGAAAAAAGAGAGTTTTGTTTCCATGTTGTACTCGCTCAACATTAAGGCTGAAGCTACGACCCCGCCCACGATTAGGGCCTGATACGGGGCTTTACGACGTCATAATCGCAATGACAGCTGAGACGAACGGCTTTAACGTTATCAAGCGTGTTTGAGGACACGCACGTAATGTCAACGCTAGAGAAATGAATATACGTACAATTATTTTCACACACTTCATTTTCTAAACGAGGACCAGAGGACCATTTTCCCGATGGAGCACTCTTTATCGCAATATGGTTTTCTAAAGCTTACGCGCACACTCTCATTTAAGTGAATAATCTCATTATTATAAGTCTGAATGAGTACAATTTAAAAAAAAATGTTTTATCCCGAAAGTTTCGAATCCCTTGCAAAAAACCATTTTCACAATAATATGCTACATGCAGGATAAAATCAAATAGGTACCTAATATTATGTTACACATTAAATACGTAACAATATAATATTAATAATATGCGTAATACCAATATTCTCATTCGTAAAAGTTATTAATAGCTTTGCACTCTTTCCCTTTCAGTCATGTCAGCACGAACAGAAGGTAAGCAGCAGCGGCGCAGCATCAGGTAAGAAGAAGGAAAACGGTTGTTCATGGAATGATAAAATTTCAAACATGACGTAGGTATTTGTCCAATTAAGAATTACATTTTTTAATGCTCTTCAAAGTCTAGGCTATTTATAAGTGAACCTACAGATATTTTATGAATCAAAGCCGACGCAGGAAATACTGGACACCCACGATCCGCTCAATATTTATGATGCCAAATGTTCCTCACCGCTCACAGAATGATGTTTATCCGTCTTGAATTACTGTTTCTGGGGTATTGCAAGACTGACATTTACAACTGTACATTCCTGCTCGGTCTGTCAGTATGCATGACCTACAGCTTGGATACTGACGTTCTTTGTCCTTGAGACTTCACAATGATGTGTATATCTGGTACGTACAGCGTTTGTATTCATTACTAAATTTCAATGTTGTTGCAATTACATTAAGTTCTATTTACGGTGATTTTGCCATTAACATTAACTGCCAAATGATAAATGAGACGTGTTGTTCCCAATTTATTCTAATCTGGTTGGGACTGTAGTTTTACTAGTATTTTTTTTATAACGACAAAAGAAGATTGGTTTCTTCACTTTCAATCAGACGACGATGAGTCATCAAGATCTTTTTGAGCTCTGTGACCGGTATGTAGTTGTTTATGTTCTCCTACTGTAGAATAGAATAGAATAGAAAAACACATATTCAGTATCACAAACTAACATTAATACAAGTAAAACGTTTAAATTTAAGATACATTGGTATATGATACTGAAAACGATAGTCTTCCGAAGATGCCCAGGTTAAAACTGAACTAAAACTAATACTAAGAAATAGAAATTAAAATTAAAAGTAGGTTCTTCCTTTCACGGACATATTGATATTATCGTAAGCGCCTGGCTTTTAGGGTTGAGAAAAAGTTGTTTCGAGACTAGTTATCAAACTCGAGTTTAATTCAAAACTACAGTTATCATTACGGCTCGTTCTTTTTAGGGTTCCGTAGCCAAATGGCAAAAAACGGAAACCTTATGGATTTGTCATGTCTGTCTGTCCGTCCATATGTCACAGCCACTTTTTTCCGAAACTATAAGAACTATACTGTTGAAACTTGGTAAGTAGATGTATTCTGTGAACCGCATTAAGATTTTCACACATAATAATTTTGACATAATGACAGATTCTCTATATGAAATATGTCACAATGACAATGTTATTCGTTGGACAAAACTTATCGGAGGATTGAAAAATCGGATCTAAGTAATTTCTAATGTTAACACAAACATTAATATTATTTCATTTGCAATAATAATGTGGTTTTCGTGTTGCGATGTCGCCATTTGACAAATTAGATTTGTTCCGTACAGGGCCCCTTATTGTGTGCTGTTACATAAATTCATATTTGTACTAAAAACGTCATTTGATACGTTTGTTATTAGGGAAATAGCTATGAGCAGCATAGCTGGTTTTTAGACAAAAATTCTGTTACTCTTTTGTAACAATGTTTGGCGCGGGGCCTCCTGAAACAGGCATTTTAGAATGTCTACTAGGATGGTCCCAATCACTGTTCATAGATAAGTAACCTTGATAGACTGCAATAAACGATTTTTGATTTTTTGATTTTTAAAAAATGTAAAAAAGAGATATAGGGAGGCCTTTTTTTTTAGACACCTGCGGGCGAGAGGCGTCTCGGTCGTCAGGGATGGCCACGGTTGGCGGGATGATCTCGTTGATGCATTGACAGGTTGTAGGCAACTACCAGGAAGCGAGAAAAGTCGAAGGGTTTGGGGTCGGCTTGTGTCAAGCAGTGGATGAAATAGGCTTAATAAATAAACAAAAAAATACAATAACATGTTTTACAATACAATGAAAAATTTTAGGTCTAACACAGATATAGTAAAGGGGCCTGACCACTGTCACATTTCATTAAGCGTCCACGTCAAAGTAAGTAGACGTTTTTAGTTAATTTCATTATTATTATCTATTTTTATTATCTATTTATGCCAGCTTGTTTGGAACTCTTTTTAATATGAAAGGAGAACATAACAAAACAACTTTAACAAACCAACTCAATAGAGAAAGCGGTAACTTTATTTTACGGTCACGAAAACGGATACATAGCAACATATTATAGGAACTAGAAAACAAAAATATACAAATGAAATCGACGAATTCCCTACAAGGTCAACCCAGAGTATTGACCCAATTGCGTACCAATAATTTCCTTGCTTACTTATTATTTCCGTGGCGAACTAACAAATACAGGATGCTTTGACTATACAACTGAAACAAGTTAACGGAAATTCAACAGTATGGCTGAAATTCTTACAAAAACACATTTTGAAATGTGAAATTGATTTGAAAGCCCCGATCGAATCGAACCCGTCGGAGAGCACGGGACACACACTAGTGTATGATGCCGTTCCTTCTAGAAAACCTCTAATGGTGATTCGTTTCATACAGCTCGAGAAGCCCTTAATTCTCTCGCCTCGCCATCAATCCGCACTGGGCCCGCTTGGTTTTACAGCTCCTCCCTATCCATCCACAAGGAAGGCTCGTGCCCCAGCAGTGGGGACATAAAATGAGATGATGATTATTATGGCGAAAAAAAGTTATAACAATCGCTGGACATGCTCCGAAAAACAATTTATCAAGAAAAAAATTCTAGCATAAATGAGACCCCCTGTATTCAAGTGGGTGCTTAGCCGATTGCGTGAGAGCCACAGGGCTGTTTCACGGCTTCCATGATAATAAAATTGCTGCCTGTAATAGAACCTTCGAGAAGCGATGACAAATATATTCTTCAATTGTGTTTGAAAATGTTTTCTTTTTCGTTAAACTTATAAGCTGTAACTGTAACTGTAAATAGCCGCAAATATATTTTGTATAATATATTTGCGGCTTCCGCGTGAAATACTGACTCTCGGGTAATGCTTTAGACAATGAAATGTTTTAGAAGACAAAATGTTATAAGTCAGGTTTTATTTGTAATTTTTAATGGTATGAAATATTGAAAGCGTATGCTTCCCTACCTACAAAAAACGAACGATTCTTACCTCTTTATGATTACTAGTGGTCGCTCAGTGGTCGAAATTCGACCGTAATTTTATTAAGGCTGCACGGATTGTATCCTAAGCAATGAAAAATTAAAAAAGACAGAATGTGAGTTTGGATTGGCATTGACAGATTTCGGCCGCTCCTCTACCATTTTTGAAATTGTTGAAAAAAGTATATGTGCGTGTGTGTCAAATACATATTAGTGTGTGTAATGTTTGTTTTATTGATTTAATGTATTTTTTATGCATAATTAAAAAAAAATATTAACATTCTGTAATCCTTCTCTATAAAAACTATAAGTGTGCGAAATTTCATAAAAAGGGGTAAAAAGTTTTTGCTTCACGTATTAATATATATTTATTTTGATAGCATTACCGACATGCATAAGACTAATTTTGTACGTAACGAAAAACATTTCTTAAAATTTTAATTTAAACATTAAATATGAGTCAGGAAAACAACTCCAGCTCCTCCAAGTATTAATTTCTAATTACTCATTGAATATTTCTTATAGAATACTTACCATACCTTCTAAAGATGTAAAAATATTTAAGTATAGATCTAAACAACGGCATAGCAAATACTTACGCATTCTTCGTCACATGTTTAAAATTATATTCAAAGGAGCGACTTCATCTCGCTAAGATCCCGGGCTCCTCACATATTTGCAGACATAAAGGACTACAATATAAGGCAGGCTCTGAAGAGCCGTTTAAACTAAATAAAATTTCCCTAGGGAAGGCTTATTCGCTTTTTCCGAGGCCCGCTTACCTGTCGTCAGTTTATATTTACGTCGTAGCAAAATATGGGAAATATGAATTATGACACATTTTTATTACGATTCTGTTATGTATCAGTTTTATTTTGACCCTAATACTAATATAATTAGACTGCAAATTTATAGTTTCATAATTATTTTAAAAAAAATCATTAAATAAAATTACTCCTTCAAATACTAATGTCATCATCATCATCATCAGTTCGGCCAAAAGACGTCCACTGCTGGACAAAGTGCTCACCCAATGATCTCCACAACCACCGGTTTTGTGCTGCTCGCATCCAGCGGCTTCCCGCGACCTTCACCAAATCGTCGTCGGTCCACCATGTTGGAGGCCTGCCTACACTACGTCTTCCAGTACGCGGTCGCACATCACACTATCACACTAATATTATAAATGCGAAAGTTTGTGTGTATGTGTGTATATTTGTTACTTCTTCACGCTGCAACGGATGGATAGATTTGGATGAAATTCGGCATACAGATAGTTTATAACCTGGATTAACACATAGGATACTTTTTCCCGATATTCCTACGGGAACGGGAACCACGCGGGTGAAACTGCGGGCGGCCGCTAGTTGTAAATAAATTAAATTAAATAAAAGTATTTTTATTTTAAACAAACTATTTATGAACAGCAAAATCTAAGCTATGACTTTTTAAGTTAAAAATTAATAAATCATTACATTATCACTAGTACTTTTCTTTTGTAATTCAATGTGTAGTTTTATATTCTTCGTCGGTGGAAAGGGAAAACTGCTTAAACTGTTTTAATCGTTATCTGTAATCAAAACCTAAACTTTACAATTCAATTCGCACCAATTGATTTATGGCGCTTTAGCAGTTTTCCCTTTCCACCAACGATATATTATATTCAAATCTATAAGAATGGTAATTGTGTTTGAATTGCGTCAATCGTTTGTTCGTTTGAAATCGTTTTACAATAAATACCACGTTAATAATGGATGTATATTAGGAAAATCCTATATCCGCATCATCTGTCGGCGACATACGCAGTGTTCGTGGCAGATATCATGTGCCCGTGTGTCGTTTAATTTCAACTATATTTTTCGCCAGCTAGTCTTTTGAGGCGAAAGCCGAGTTGTTTTTGTAGCGTTTATAACACAACAAAAATACCTAGAAAAATACGTATAAAAACAAACATGAAATAAAGAATCCACGAGTGGGATTCGAACCTGCACCCCGTGACATACCAGGTCAAATGCACTGCCAACGCATAGTTGTATCGTAATAATATTACTTTATAATATCGCTTTACAAGTTTACGAGTAACAGTCGACCAACTTATAAAATGTACTTGGCGCAGTTCAAATTCCTCATTGAGAACTACTTAAATAACGTTGTCAGGTGTGTGAAACCGGTAGTATCTACATTTAAAGGTATTATAATATTTTTTCTAACGTCACTTGTGAAGTTGGATTTTATAACTCCTTCTTTAGTTACCATCGTCCTATGTGGGCCCGTTTTTAGACGTCATGAGCCACCGGAATAATTGTTCATAAAAGTCCGCACGCATTATTGAGATGGGCTACGGAACCCTACACTGCGCGTGGCCCGACACGCACTTGGCCGGTTTTTTTCAATTTGTATGTAATTGGTTCGCAACAAATTTGTGTGAATTTATATACATATACTTAACCATAATCATAAAAAATATAGTTGGTAAAGTTAAAGTCCAAAGCAGTAACAATATGTAAGCATTTGACCCGTTTGAAGCCTTTTTTACGAGAACATTTCAAATCAAGCTTATACACCACACATTTGCTTCAATGTACTTTTTTACAAGTATCACCCACCATCAGTATCCAAAAAAATATTTTACAAACTCAATAAACATATCATTAAGTGTTTTCAACCAGGTAGACCAAACATGTAAAATATATAAATAATTACTGTTAATAAGACTGATTTAAATTTTGAAACACTTTTGTTGTCACCGTTACCTCTCCTTTTTTTGTATGAGTTTGGCACAAGTGAATATTTGGCTAAAAACGCAACTGATTCATTGTTCTTGAAACTGGTATTATTATTCGGGGAAAATCGCAACTGGGGAATAACGCAACTAACCCCAAACAGCAAAAGGAACCCGACAAGACTGCAAAAAAACTTTTATAAAGTCTATGTGTTGCTTTGTCTTCCGTTCCGACACATGTGTTCGTATTTAACTTTGCAATTACTTAAGTGATCGGCATTGTTCCAAGAGGTTACCAATCACTCCAGCCTGATCGCACCTCGGGACTGGGATGTGACCTAGAACGACCTACGTGGAATTAGCGTTGCTGGAACCGATCAAGGCATGATCTGTCTAATTGTTTGTTTTTATTTTTTATTAACGTTCCACTTTTCTTTTTTTATTGTAATGTTTGATTATGTATATGTGATGAGCTCGATGGCGTAGTGGTTAACGCGCCCGGTGCGCGATTGCTGAAGTCAAGCCACTTTCGCAAAGGCCGGTCACCGGATGGGTGATCAATAATTTATCATCTTGAGCTCTTCCGTGCTTCGGAAGGCACGTAAAGAAGTTGATCCGGCTGCATTTAGCAATCATTAACAGTAAAGGATTCTTAGAAACGTTAGAAAAAATTAAACGCCGACCCGACCCAGCCAGGAATCGAACCTGGGTCTTCCGCAATCCGAATGTCATTTTTTCACTGTATTTTATATAAATATTTAATTCAGCTTAAGTGTAGCAATTAATACTTAAAAATAAAAAGTAAAAATGTCATTTAATGAATAACAATAATAATGAAATAATTTATTGCCTCAAGTAATTACAATAAAAAAAGGGCAAGAGGGAATGGCTATGCTTTCACTGAGACTTTCTCAGCGCTGATTTTCAGCCGTTCCCCCTTTCCCTGAGATGAAGAGCGGGAAATATTGTACAAGAGTAGAACATTATTTTAAAAAATCTGAGGTTTGCACACACCCTTATACACGCACCTACAACCACACATACCCACACCCACCCACACACATTTCCACCACATACACACACACTTGTGAGTGTGTATGTGGGTGTGGGTGTGTGGTATGCGTGTGTGCGAAGAGTATATTGTGCGTTCATTTAAAAACTTAATTTTAATTTGTTTAACGTTTTCTTCCCTGTCTCTGTATGTTTCTATAGGTCGGTGTTAGGTCGTGACGTTATAAAGTGTAGGCACGCTCGTAGCGACGCGGTGGCGCGGCATTGAGAAACTTGATCTCTCGCGAAACAACTGAAAATTATGTAAGCTTAACTTAATTGTAATTAAAACAAACTCAAATTTTATCTTTATTATTAATTATGTTCTATTATGTAGGAGAGATCGATAGCGCAGTGGTTAATGCGCCCGGATAAGGTTAAGTAACTTTCGCAAAGGCCGGTCATCGGATGGGTGACCAAAAATGTATCATCTCGAGCTCCTCCGTGCATCGGAAAGCACGTAAAGCCGTTAGTCCCGGCTGCATTAGAAGTCTTTTACAAACATCAATCTGCACTGGGCCAACAACTCAACAATCAACTTCAATAGGTACTACGGCACAAATCACTTAAAAAAATGAAAAAGTAAAAATAGTTTATTCAATAATATCTATATTATCGACACTAACGATCAATCAACAGACTATCGAAATGAAACAACTTTTACGGATCTACTCGCGTTTATTTTACAGATTACTTTTAATTAATGATTATTCTGACGTGACGAACATGTCCTAGAGAGACCCAATCATTACATCAGATTTAATAAACCACAAATACTCATTAGAGAACAACGATTCATTCCTAGGATGATACGCGAGGCTATTGAAATTCAAAAAACATCCTAATTTAAATAGAGAAGATGGTTGGAATCTACTACCTGCCTGGGATCCCGTCATACAAAATATTAAATCCTAGTCCCAACACCATACTGCCAGACCAAAAAATACTGTAAGCTCTTTCTGCATAAAACGGAACGCACCTGATTAAATTTAAATGAGGGTATACGAGCTACTAACTAATTATGAGACGACCAACACCTCAGTCTCTTTGTGAACACGGACCCTGTAAAGGGTTCGAAACGTCAGGATAAACATGAATTAAAAGTAATGTGTAAAATAAAAGTGAGTAGATCCGTAAAATTTGTTTCATTTCAATGTGTAGTGTTCGCGTAAACTTTAGAAAACAATATGAATCAGATTATCGTTTGCGATACTGATTATGAAAATACTATTACAAACGATTTTCGAAATGACAATAACAATGGTTACTATTCGTATTCAACACAGATAAGGTCGTTGGCTAAATTACTATCAATAGTCTTATACTCGACTGTTGCCAGAAAAAAACATTACAACTAAGTTTAAGATGCATTTGAGTTACAATCACCTAATTTTGAGTAACAAAGTTTTTCTTTGCAGGTGGTGTCCACAGTGTCCAGAGCTTTCTGCTGGAACGCTCTTTCACTGGGCAAAACGCTAAGCAGCACGCTATAAGCGCTGCTACAACTGTTCAGTTGCGTAGCGTTTAACCCGCTACACGCACCGTTACACGCCCCGCTACACGCCCCGCTACACGCCCCGCTACACGCTTTGCTACACGCCCCGCTCTTGGTGCCTAGTGTAGGTATGTTTCATTTGACATTCAATTACGTTAGCGAAAACGAAAATTAGTATGGCATTGAAGCTGCGCCTCCTGGCGACATATGATAAGGGTTTAACTTTTCTCATACAAAGTCTCGTTTTCGTTAAGGGTGCGCCGACCAAAAAAAGCCAAAAGTGTAGTCACGGTTCAGTTGATATAATTATGTAAAAACTATCGTATTACATAAACAAAGTATATATTTAGTATCAAAGGGAACATGTTTACAATTAGTCCGACCCATAAAATCATAACACACCATAGTTTTTTCTACAATATCATATAAATCATGGAAACGAGTGGCGGCGTTTAGTTGATATCTTATAGTTTATCTAAACTATTATACCTCTAATTATGTCTAAACAATCACCAATGTCTTAACTACAAATTGTCCGTGTCACATTTTCGATTTATCGAGCTTATTTAAATTATTATTTTTCAAATTAACACGTTAAATTCCCCATACAAAATTAGTACCTATGGCCGCGCGGCATCAAATAAATATGGACGAACACATTTCAATAAAATAAAAAAATATGACACCTGTCACTTACGGACGGCGGCGCGCCAACGTGATCGAATGGCGAATGAAACTCGCACTCGGCACCCCGTAGCCGAATGTGTAAGCCGTAGCGTGGTGCTACGACCAACGAGTTTGTTGGGCTGTATGTAGCCATAAACCTACGTATCCGTGCTACACGTAGCTATTTAAATACATCAGGTAGATTTTCTATGAAAGAGGTAGACGTAGGTAGAAGGTAGGTCGACTTTCTAAGAAAGTGCTTTGCATACTGTGTCGTCATGATGAATTTAGCAGACTAATGTAGCTAAAGATAAGTCATTTATTTTGCTTTATCTGGAAACCTTTTCGAGTGTATAGAAACATTTGTGGCAATTAATATTTTTTTCATGTGTTTGTTTTTTTTGTGTTGATATTATTTCAAGTAGTTTTATTACCATATAAGGCTATGGGTGTACTATATACTCGTATAAGGTTAGTGCGCTTGTGTTCGACACTTTAAGCCCAGTGTTGTCGAACACTGTCCAGTTTTCGAAGCCAAAAAATAACAGTTTTATTTATTTATTAATAAGGCTTACCAACTAAATACATATGATTCATTTCAGAAAACATTTTTTGACAAACAGTTGTATTTATATTATAGGTATGCACAACATTTACATTCTTATCCATAACCATATTTAAAAAAAAAAAACAAAAAAAAATTCTTAAATGGAGAAAAACTGAAAAACTATTTCTAATATATTTATAATATAAATTAATTTTGATTGTTATATAAATATATCTATACATATGTGGGTATGCAAATTAAATTTTATCTTGTACTTTGAGTAATCAAAAGCAACAAGCACTTTTTTAAATAAGCCTATATATTGGAGGAGCTCGATGGCGCAGTGGTTAACGCGCCCGGTCTGCGAGTGCTGAGGTTAAGCAACTTTGGCAAAGGCCGGTCATCGGATGGGTGACCAAAAGTTTATCATCTCGAGCTCCTCCGTGCTTCGGAAGGCACGTAAAGCCGTTGGTCCCGGCTGCATTAGCAGTCGTTAACAATCACCAATCCGCACTGGGCTCGCGTGGTGGTTTATGGCCCGTTCTCCCTATCCATCCATAAGGAAGGCTCGTGCCCCAGCAGTGGGGACATTAAATGAGCTGATGATAATGATGATGATGATTGGAGGAATCAATACCCGATTGAGCTCAATGACAGCATTCACTCGATTCACTTCGGTTTCGACCCGCCCTGCCGTTGGGTGACCGTAATATCCCCCTTGCACCGTGCTATCTGCATAGCAATGAATATTTCCAAGTGGAAGCATATCATTGATATGCTCATAAAGTATTGAGTACAATTACTCGAAATAACGTACAATACTTTATAATAAGTACTACTGGCAACCCTAACCCCAGTACATATATGCTAACTTCAGTTCTTTGCACTTCAGCTTTGCAAGCAGCCCTACTGACCTCGTTTCTTGTAATATAAGAACTCTGTGAATACTGCGAAATACATTTTTGATCGAGTTTTAATAGCGTTTTTACTTCAAATTCAAATTAAATCAAATCAATTCGATAATGTCGACAAGTTTCCATAATCTATATATTTCTATCGATAATTAAATAAATACCGAAAAAGCAGAGCTTTTGGGGTAATAGACAGGGACACTATCTATATTTTTTCATTCATTTTAATATCAAAATTTTACTATTATGTTTTTTATTTAATTTGTGTGAGGTACTAAATGACATTTGATTAATTGTAATTATTTCTTGTGTGTGTCTATTTTGCCTGAATATTGTTCTTATTATTACTACCACCAACACAGCTGTCGAAAACGACTGATTCATGCCCGGCTTAGCGTCATATGTTGTTACAAACGCATAAGTGTGCTTATTTTAAGTTTATATTAAAAGCCATTATAATGGAAACTAATGTTTGCTATTATTGTTAACGTTCGAAACTTTAAAGGGCTTTTGTTTAATATAATAATGTCTGGCAAAGTAATCCCCTCCTTCCCAACTCAGTAGTGCCTACGCCCCTACCCTCGTTTTATATTCTGAGCGTGTACGATTAGATCCCGTTCTGAGCTGAGTATTTTAATTAATACCTCTCTGGTTGTCGAAAGGAATCCAATTTATCTATCTATAGATAGATAATATATAGACACACACACACACATACACCCTCTCATGCATAGACACACTCACACATACACACGCACGTACATAATCGCAAACATCACGCACGCCCACGCATTCACACATACATGTACGCACACACAAACACACACAACACCCTCACACACACATACACACCCTCACACACACACACCCTCACACACACCCTTTCACACACCCTCTCACACACCCTCTCACACACCCTCTCACACAAACATACACACACACACACACACACACACCCTCACACACACACACACACACACACACACACACAATATACAATCATAAAGTAACAACAATGACACTAAAAATGTTGTGGGCCGGCATTGCATTTATAGTATTAGTTAGGACATTAAATGCATGATTAAGTTGAATCAAATGCGAATATTTTGAGTATACAGTGTGGTACTAATAGTAGCCATGAACTCCAAAGCAGTATTGTAACCCATGGACCTTAGTGGTCTGAAATAAAAAGAGTTGATTTGATTTGATTTGATTGTCGTAGTGTTGCTGCAGTTGTGGAAACGAGACGCGTGTAGCGGCGTATTAACACGCGTCTCGCTTTCACAACTGCAATAACAATTTCAACCGCCTCTGTGGTCTAGCGGTTAAGACCACCGGTTTAGACCCAGAGGTCCCGGGTTCGATTCCCAGCGGGGGTTACATGTTTGTGTACTCGGTTTGGATGGTGGTAGAGCTTGTTTGTCAGCCTGGCTACCACCATCTTATCTAATTATGTCCCCATAACATCAATGTTTGTAGCATTGTTGTGTCCCGGAAGCTAGAGATAAGATAGCCAGTGCCTCACTAGTTGAGGATCCCGGGTGAAGTGCACTTCCATCATTGGCCTTAACATCATCACTTAACATCAGGTGAGATCAAGGCACTGTGCTTACCCGTAAAATATTTTTAAAAAATTGCAGTAATACTGCTCTGGGAGCTCATGATAAGGTTCGGTCATCACCAGCTTTTTATGTCCCCACTGCTGGGGCTTGATACTTCCGTATGGATTAATAGGGAGAATGGGCCATACGCGGGCCCAGTGCAGATGGTGGTTGTTAACGACTGCTAATACAGCCAACGACTTAACGTGCCTTTAAAGCACGCAGAGCTCGAGATGACACATTTTTGGTCACCCATCCGAAGACCGGCTTTTGCGAAAGTTGCTTAACCTCAGCAATCGCAGACCCGGCGCTTTAACCACTGCGTCATCGAGCTCTTCAGGCCCTCAAGGCAAGGTCGTATTCACATAGTAACAACACAAGAACAACTCAAGCATCAAACTACCCGTCTAATACGATACCTATGCATAAATAACGAATATTGCACACGACCTTTTTTTTAAGGAGTAAACAATTTTCTTGTGTAATGTGTCAATGAACCAGTCACAAAAAATGTCATCGCCAGTATAATGGGCCGCTA
Organism: Eudonia mercurella; assembly: GCA_963082485.1. Lineage (NCBI taxonomy): Eukaryota > Metazoa > Arthropoda > Insecta > Lepidoptera > Crambidae > Eudonia > Eudonia mercurella. Next base: position 3,789,787 of record OY720034.1, on the reverse strand, counting down.
ATGCCTTGTCGTGTATATAAAATATGATGAATTATCTCCCGAACTGTCGCCATCCATCATGTTCTGTAGGCGAAGTCACATGAAAAGCAATAAACAGTGCATACATAACTAACGCTCCGTCAATTTTCTTATCATAAAAGGAAATTAATCTCGACTAATTTTTTCAGTCTTCATTTTATTAGCATAAAGATTTCCCACTGCTGGACTTAGGCTTTCCCACAAATGGATCGTACATTCATCATCATCATCATTATCATCAGCCTCATTTTTAATGTGGTTTTTTTTCAGTTTTAATTATTGTTATTCTGATTGGAATGCTGGAAATACAGCTGAAGTAGTTATGCTAGTGTGAAAAAATATATCTTATAGATTGTCTGCTTTTCTAGATCATCTTAACTCCATACATTCAAAATACAATTCACAATGGAGTTAGAGGCAGATAGTAAGCTAGCTGTCTTGGATACTTTAATCATCAGGAATCTGGGCCATAGTTTGAGTCACACTGTGTATCGTAAAGTAACCCATACATGTACCTCAAAGGTGATTCTCACCACCACCCTAGACAGTTGGCTACTGTAGGGAAATCTTTGTGTCAGAGAGCACGCGGCATCTGTGGCACCCAACACCTGGCTGCTGAGCTGTAACATGTCAAGCACGTACTACAGGATAATAAACTGAAAGAAAACGCAATAAACCAACCACAGTCGAGCGCCAACCTGCTGTACTTCCATATATGAAAAGTGTCACTGATAAGATTGGACATATCTTAAAGCGAGCTTCAATCACCGCTTACTTCAAGCCGCCGAAGAAGATCAACCAATTTTTACGACTTGTCGAGTGCAACATACCCCCTCAAGATGCAGGCGTGTACAAACTGGACTGCGACTGTGGGCTCTCTTACATCGGGCAAACAAAGAGAAGTGTAGGAACCCGCGTTAAAGAACATTAAGTATTTAAGACTTCTAATTAAAATAATGCTTTGTGGTTAGAATAAAATGTATGTAGGTACTCGTATATCTTTTTTATAAATCACCACAGCCCAGAGTTTCAAAAATCGTATGTGTTCTCCAAAATTAGTTACGAAATTATAGGTTTCACTGCGTCTGTTTCACACATAATCATACAATTAAATTGTGTGGAAAATCGCCCCTGTAGGTTCTTGAGCTTAATTTTGTTTGGTCCTTGGCGATGGGAGCAGGAAATTAATCCCCTTTCACTTAAGGAAATAGGTCGGTGTACATTTAAGGGATTTCATTAGGCTGTTAAGACGGTGGGAAGGTCAGGCCATGCATATAAATGCACAAGTAAGAATGTTCACTGCTAATGTTAATTGTTATACATGGAGTATGTTAATACTTACTTGAAACAAAAACATCGTGCCTCTTTTTAAGCACATATATAATAAACCACATGTGCGCACAGGGAGAAGCATAATATTTGAAATAATTAAAGTTTTTATCGAGAAGGAGTTCCGAAAGACAGCACTTACACACTTAGAATACTAATACATTGTATGTAGAATATTAACATTGGATTGTAGGTTTCATTTCGACCGATGGACGACCACCAGTTATAAAAATATATACATAATAATAAATAAAGGAATCGACAATAAAAATAGAATATAAAATAACTCAAAGTTTTTAATTTTATTGGATACTCTTAGCAGTACAGTTTCTGTTGTTGTGCCAGTTAGGGTCAGTAATGCTCGAATATAGTTATAAGGCCTATTGCCACACAATGGTATGCTAATATATATTATTATAGAAACATTAATACAAAAGAATACGAGTTCTAATTACTGTTCGTCGTAGTATTTTTTTACTCTTCACGAATAAGCATTTGCTCTTCTTCTCGCCTGATCTTAAGTGATGATAAGGCCGAACGAAGGTGGAAGCGCACTTCACCCGGAATCCTTAAACTTCTGAGGCAATAGCTATCTTATCACCAACTGTCGGAACGCAACAATGCTATTAAAATTAATGTTATGACGATATACTTAGATAAGACGGCGGACTTAAAACAAGCTCTACCTACCATCAATCAAACCGAGTCCATATTCCCCCCACTGGGAATCGAACTCAGAACCTCTAGGTCTAAGACCGGGGGCTTAGCCATTGGATCAATCAGGCGGTTAATAGGTAAACGTATAACATACAATAACTAGAAATCCGCTTGCCGCGTCTCGCAGGACCCTCGTACTCGTTGCTTAGACCTTTGTATATGAATTTCGTCTATCCAAATAGTATTAAGGCGAAGGGTAAGGCACACTAGCGCCACTAATGGATTTAATTTGATAACTGCTAAACTAGATTTTTTTTCAAACATTCCGGACCTTCCGACACTAGGCAAACATCTATTATTTAATAATTGTGCACTACTTTTAGGTTTGTTTTTGTATTCATTCGCTAACACCAAAAGTGGCCATTGTTTGTGAATAAATGCGATAGCCCGTTTTGTGAATAAACCACCCAACAAAAAGTAGTGCACAATTATTAAATAAATACTATGGATGCTTTCCTGTTATCGGACGGTACGCAATGTTTAAAAAAAGATCCGGTCCGTTAGTAATTGTCAAATTATCAATTGGTGGCGCTAGTGTGCCTTACCCTTCGCCTTAAGTAAAAAAAAAATATTTAAAAAGAAACCACACAGAGTTCTAGCACCATGTAGGTTGTGATAAATTTGATTTGTAACGAAATACTTCGCAATTATACGGAACCCGGCGCATTGTCACGAGCGGAGGGCGCGGCGTAGGGTCGCCATGGCGATGTAGACAAAACAGAGACACGATCAGTTACAAGATAAGAATTATAAATACTTACTTTATTGTCAACAATCAAAACAAGTTAACGAAAGTTTGGAAACACCAAACTTTCTGTTTCTAAATGGAACAAGTGTGACCAACTCTAAAAAATGGAATCTTATCGTTATCGTATCATAACACTCCTACTAATATGACTTAAAATGACCCCTACGCAGGTCGTTAAATATCCAAAATATCAAAAAAATGCAAAGAAAATTGTCAAACTTTTTTGAATTTTGAAAAACGCAACTTTCAACTTGAAAACTGCCTGTAATATTTAACTGCTACGACGCATTACTACGAGTACAATAACCAATATACCTACCCGAACGAAAATATCGAATCCAAGACCTCTGAGTCTGGGTGCCTAGTGCATTTTTTATTTCTAAATCGATCACGTTAACGAAACGAGAATTTGTATGGCAAAATTTATTTGTGAAGACCTGTAAAATAAACATTTAAATAGCATTTTATTCTTCTAAAAAAGTTTTTATTCTTCTTCAAATAAAAAAAAAATAAAATACAATTTTAACTCTCCTAGTTTTATTTAACGTTATCGAATGGCAATAAAACTCTCACTAGGTTCTCACCCATACAGGTATCCTGCATGCAAGCATATGTTGTATGTCCGAGGAAAACATTGAAGCGCAGTGTCCCCAGTCGGGCGGCAGTTTTTGCTGGGACCGCTGGGAAAGGAGGGCGGCTCAAGGTGAAGTTCAGGAGGGATCGATCGGGAGCTAACTGTTTTACGCAACTTGTTACCATTGCGTAACCACCTTTATTTGGGAGCGCTCCTCTCGCCTCTTAGTACAATTGCAACTCTGATTTGTTGGAACGCGATGTAAGTTGTTTGTTAGAACATAAAATTTCAAATTCAATTGTTTTAACGTGATTTTGTTCTAAAGTCAACTTTAGTTTAAAAGTAGATTAGTGTAAGTAACAATAAACCGGTTGAAACTGGAATACTATATTCCACCCACTAGACTAACACTAGACGAAACAGACTAGGTATATACTTAAGTATAAATAAATTAAATTTGATATGTTATTATTATATGTAATAAGTTTTCTAGTCAAGCGTATTTATAGTTCATTGCGCGTGACACTACGGCAGTCTTAATCAACGGTTATAGGAAGAACGCAATGAACAGAGAAACGCGCGCCTCGCCGCAAACCGCTAGTGGTCATGGCCGAGCGGTAATACTCATTGAAGAACAGTAGTTACTAATCGTATTAATGTTTCTGTAATAATATATTTTAGCATACCACTGTTTTTCCCGATCCGATCCAAACCCCTCGAAGAATCTAGTTTCCCTCTAGAAAATCTCCGAAGGTGCTTCGTTTCACACTGCTTGAGGAACCCTTTAAATTTCTCGCCGCCCCCAAAAAAGCACGGTGAAGCTGTAAATGCCGTCTGAGACAATCAGCAAAATCTCAAAAAAAAAATACACTGTTGAGCGTGTAAAGAGCAGACAGTGGGTGTTAACGGACAGAAATGATAGATAAATTCAAAATCATTTATTCTGAACAATTAATTAATTATCATCTTGAATTTATTTATCATTCATAAGAATGAACGTCATTATGCCATCGGTTCGTAAGTCTACTCCGGGCGGGAGACTTTGTACTGAGAAGAACCGACAAGAAACTCAGCAAGTGTCAAGCTCTTTTTTCCCTTACAGCGTCAAAAATATTGGAAAATGCCCTATCATAAAAGAACACTTTCCATCACAAATAAAAACACAAAATATTAAGGACAATCACAACATGTAAAAAAAAATACCTATCTAAGTTTGCAAATTTACATCAGTTACCAGTTAAAATTTTCACAATGTCATACAGTACTAATAAAGGTCAAACATTGTCTAAGAAAAAAAAAACAAAGTTAAACTATAATAATAAAAATAATAGTATGCAAGAGCAGACCATGACCAGATACGATGATAAAACAAAAAGATTACAATAAATTATCAAATGTACGTTTTCAAAGCCTCGTAAAAGCATACAAAAGTAAAAATAGATACTTAGCTATAAACATTCCAAAAAGTTATTTTTATAAAAACAAATTTCAGACGCTGTGTCTGGCAACTTCCGAACAGTTCGCGTAGAATTCATAAATTACAACAAAATATGCTTGCCTCACACCATTAATAAGAAAGTTCAAGTTTCACGCTTATTCGCCTCGTGTAAGGCGAAAACGCCATAAATAACCCCGTTTAAGTAAAATTTATTTTATTGTTAAACTTCTTTCTTAGGGTGGTATACACAATAAATTTAAATCGAGATTTAGTGCTTGTACCTACTTACTGTTAAAAACATTATTGAACTTTTATCATCCTGGCTGGGCCAAAACGAAATACTGTGAGAATTACTGTGCTTTTTTGACGACGGATACCCGGAAGGGTGACCGTATTACGTCTTGATCCCATTTGAACCGTAAAATGGTAGAAAGTGACCGAATAAAAATGTCTCTATCTCCTCCGTGCTTTGGAAGGCACTAAGCGTTAGATCGTGATTGTTCCTGTAAAATAGCAGTCGTTAACACCCACCATATTGGGTCAACATAGTCGATTAAATCTCCGTTATTGGGCCATGAGACTAACAGCGACGAGTTTCGAAAAGAAGTTTAATAAAGAAAATAAAATATTGACAAGTTTTTATATTGAACACTTAATAAACTTTGCAAAGAATTCGCCCAAGTCAAAGATATCGTTCACAAAGATCATATTTCATCTAGACGAAAATAACTTCTGAATCGATGATTGAAAGTTATGTCAACAACAAGAGCTAAAGTTGTGTACTGTAAGGAGGTTATATGCAGCTCATAGTAAAAAAAAGTTAGTTTATTGCATTTGTATGTAAGCCTCTTTAGTCTAGATGAATATTTGAATCATCGAACATGTAAAATTAAAAAGGTTTGCAACGGTTGGACAGGAGCGACAGTCCGGCTCAAGAGCCGAAGGCGCTCTGAGATCGGTTAAATCTAATGTAATGTTTTAATATAGGTAATACAAAAAGTCAAGTGCAACTGTTGTTCTTATTTTATATCCTAGGAATGTCTAAGTAGTGGGAACACTACAGTACACATTCGTAAACAATGAAAAAGAATACAAGCCTAAAAATATCTTAATTTTACATAAACGCTAAAGCTTCGGCGGAGGTGGCGGGATGAGCGAACTCCTACACAAAGGATTAGCCAAAAATAGACTAAAGAAGAGACGAAACGGAACACGGAAATGAAAGGGAAACCTTTGAAAACATTGGCTTTTTAATTCATTTATTCTTCATACTGATTTACAAATAACCCCGTAATTTTAATTTTCTCCGTAACAATCATGATGAAAGCTAACCGCTTTGATATGACAGATCATCAAAATGGCTGCTTACGTCTTCTTAATTCGTTGACTCCTTTATCCGCCTCCGAGGTCTAGTGGTAACATCCCGTGTATCAGAGCTAAAAGGCCCGAGTTCGATTGTATGCGAGGGTACATGTTATTCTTTAATCGGTTAGTGTTAGTTGTTGTTTAAAGTATGCCTGAATTATATTGTACCTAATGTTAAAGATAAGACATCCAACTTTTCAGTGGCTTAAGATTCCGGGTCAAAGTGCGTTTCCATCTTCTATCTTTGTTTTACCATCAGATGAGATGATGAGATGAGATAACTGAAAATCAGCGCTAAGCTTAGCTCATCACCTTGCTGAGACTGGTACCCTTTGCTTACATATTGTAATTTTTGTAGCAATAAATATTTGTAGATGAAAGTCACGCTTCCCCGTTGTGCAGTAAAAATTAAACATACAAAATTATAGTCTGAAGTTATGTAGGATCACAAAAATACTGCGGCATCTATACATTCTCGTATATATTTACATACTATGTAATGTAAAAAAAACGGCCAGATTACCTACTATAAAGATTTCAGTGTTTCAGGCTCACACCCTAGGCAACAAAAATAAAAATCCTGAGAACGTTTTAGAATGTGCCAATTAGTGTAAATGATTAGCACTATAATGATGTTGCAAACGTTTAAAGAACCCCAAATAGGTCCTAGTTTTATCACTAATTTATTCTATAAACATTAGATTAAAAAAAAATTTTTTTAGGTTACCTCCCGTACAAGTGAAGTGGGGATGTAATTTTTTTTCTTGTCTACCCCGTAGTGTGGGGTGTCATTGGATAGCAATTTCAAAAATATTGCGGAGTTGTGGAAACAGTTTTTTAATTGATGCATCCGTTTGTGAACTATTAAGCTTTGAAGTGCAAAATTTTTTTAGAATCAATATTTGGATTCGTGAAAAAATTCACGGTAGTTGTATATATGACAAAGTTAAAAGGAAAACTATCACAGCTAAGTAGGCTTTACAAGTTTACGAGTAACAGTCGACCAACTTATAAAATGTACCTACTTGGCGCAGTACAAATTCCTCATTGGGAACTACATAAATAACGTTGTCAGGTGTGTGAAACCGGTAGTATCTACATATAAGTATATGAGCTATCGTTAAATAAATGTTCATAAAAGCCCTCTTTTCAGAGTCCGCATTATTGAGATGCGCTACGGCACGGCACCCTACACTGCGCGTGGCCCGACACGCACTTGGACGGTTTTTTTATTCGTTTTGTGGTCGTGACGTCGTGACTGTTCTCCAAAAAAAAATCAACAAATAACAACAACAAATATCGGTAAATTTATTATTATGCTTTATTTCATTCGCCGATGTAATAAAAAGGACACTACGTAGGTAGCTCTGGCGTAACTTGCACTTGCGAAATTAATTGTGCCGATTTCAAATTTGACAATGCGCCTTCGTAATTTTCTTGTATTAGTGAAATAAAAAAAAAGCATTTTTCCGACTACGGCTGCTATAGTACACATTGGCTCCAGCCGTGCTGCTGATGTGCTATCATGGCAGAAAACAGCAGCCATAATAATTGTTTCAATTAGGGTTTGTGACTAGTGATATAATTATTGAAACTGAAAAGCTATAAATCCAATTAGTCCATTAATTATTAATTTTAGTAATTTTTTGCCACGGTTCAGTATCGTAGCAGTAACACAAACTCACCTATAGAGCTATTTAGAATTGAAGTTATTTAGCAGCTGCACCTGGAGTCGCTATGGTACTGTTAAGTACTATAGAAGAGTTATCATGATTTTTACAGAACTAGCTCCACAGCGATGTCGAGGGAGCTTGTAAAAAGATAAAAAGTTACGTAATGGTTGTGCAAGGTACTTTTATAGTGCAAATTGATCCTGTAATAATATTTTCGACACTCCTACAATACTAGTACTGTAAAAACTTTTACAGTACAGTAGTATAGTAGGATTTTCACGCATTATTATTGCAAAGTAGATACACAAAACAAAACTGTTAATAAGGTCGTCTATATAACTAAATAGTACCTACCATAACCGCTTTTATCATAACTATTACAGGTTCTTTTGTATAGTCCTGTAAGCGTTCTAAAGCGTTCTATTTTATAGAAGCAAAACGCTCTGTTAAAAATCTTTATGGTACAAGCAGTCACAACGATTACCATTATAGGCCTTCTATATCACTGTTTGGTGATAAAATATCTTGGTTATAGAAGCTTTTGTTACTTGGGACACCATTCTTTCGTATTTTTAGTTATTACGCTCACTCCTATCATTATTGGTCTAGATATAAAATTTGAAGACGTTTCATTGTACCTGCCGCGGTCCCGTTTTGTTCTCCGATTGGCTAAGTGAATATTCGCCAAGAATTTTGTGGCGGCGCGGCGAGGCGGGTGCGGATTCTTTTAACGCTTCCCATTTTGCATGCTATTAAATTATTTATGTTCGAGTATAACGATTTCACTTGGCTATACGTTTTGCGGAGAAATGGTGAATAAGTCTCGAGCAAATTGTGTTAAGACCACATGGATAAATATTAGTTTTTAAAGCATTATAGTTAGTAGAAGTCTTGTTGCGGTTGTGAAAAAGAAACGCGTGTAGCGGAGTATATAAGCGTTTCGTTTTCACAACTGTGTTAAGATTGCAGTAATACTACTTTCATACAGCTCGAGGAGCTCGATGACACAGTGGTCGGACGCTCGGTCTGCGATTGCTGGAGTTAAACAACTTTCGCAAAGGCCGGACACCGGATGGGTTAGCAAAAATGGATCATAGCGAGCTTCGGAAGGCACCGGTTGCATTAGCAGTCGTTAACAACCACCAATACGCTCTAGGCCCGCGTGCTGGTTTATGGCCCGTTCTCTATATGGTGTTTCCATCTATATGGAAGTTCGATGAACACTGTTCTAAGAACTTATCGTAAGGCCCCATTTTTAGGGCGGATTTTACCTTTATTATTAATCAGAGCAGTTCCCTTCAATCATGCTTTAAGAATGAATCTAAATCCAGAACCTGTTAAACAGCCTCATACTTAGCTACCTACTCAAATCGATTTGTTCTCCAGCTATTCTTAATTCATCTTGGCCCAATGCCAACGAAGGGTAGCTAAAAAAACGTTCATTACAGACATTTAAAAAGAACAATTACGTATCCCATTTGCGTAACTCTTTCCCGTACTTTTTCCCTTTTCCACAATTTATTCTGAGCTCAGTGTTTGAAAGGCGTCGTTAAGCATTTTTATAACGCCAAAGGCGAAAAACTTTGTCTTCGGCAATGAAAAAGGTCAAATTCAGGATTATTGCGATCCAAATTGAAGTACAAATGAACTTTCCAGGGATCGGTAACAGCACACTCACGCATTGTACGTGTGCGTACTAATCCTAAGTAAAACGTACCTATAATAACTTCAGTTAAGCATACCAATACTAATTAGCAGTTATCTTTCTATGGAACGACGACAATAAGCAAAAGAATAAAAAGAGTATTGATAGTTTCTATAGATAAAAAAAGTATAAATTAGGTAGCAAAAAGTATTTACTCCGTAACACAATCTCCTAAAAGATCTTACCATTGCAGGACTTTTTGATGAGGGTTGATGATGACATTGACCAAATTTTGGCTGCAGTTAGGTTTAGTTTTTATACTATGTAAAACTGGATTAAAATGTTTGATGTGAGTCATCCTAAGATCCCAAAGTTAAAAAGAAAACCTATTAAAAATGTTGGTGATTTCGATCATCTCTTCCAATATTCAATTCAAACATTGCATAATTCAATATTACAAAAAGAGATCGGCGTACCATTGGTGTACATATGCCTTGTTAGCTCTTTCTCTTAATAATGATATATAATGAATTACATAAGATTTCCCAATTACAGCAGTAGTTTCATACAAGCCCGTAGACGTGTGGCGGTTAGTAAACTGTCTGAATTTCCCCACTATAGTAGGTACCTATTGAGTGACTTGATCTTAGCGTGACGTCACTTGTAAGGGGAGAAGCAAAATTACGTCGCAAGAAAGTCCAGGGTTACTGCTTTCAAACTTTTAATAGATAATAAAATAAGCTTTATTACGGTCGGTGGAGAATCGGAAACCAATTTATTTTTATAGATTACAGGTATTGGGAGTTTAATACCTAGTAATAAAATTAAGGATGCATACATTATTTTAAGTGTTGCTAGAAACTTTATGAAACCAATAAACTAATCTTAATGTTTCTCTCATTATATGGATACACAGCGAATTCCAACTCTTGACACCTTTTTAGATTCAACACTTCACAAGTGAGTTCTAACACACTCAACAGACTTCCCGCAACTGGGCTCTATCATTTTTATAAATATAATAAAGTTATATTAGCCTATGGAAGTTGAAAACTTATTAAGGCCTAGTTTTAAGTTAATAGCTATTATTAGCCTTAAAAATGTTGTGCTGTTCGTTTCCCAAATAAACATAAGACAAACGACCTATAACTTTCCACTCTAGTCCCATAAGGGTTAGTGGGTGTACGACTAGCATTTAACTTAAATTACCAATTTCTACACAGCACGGAATCAACACGGTAAACTTAACAATAGTATCTAGATAAAAGGGTCCATTTTTCAAAATTCGGAAAAAAAAGTCGTTTACCCGGCAGCTAAGGTTAACATAAAATTTCGCTTATTAAAATTCACGAAGCTTGTCAATTAAATCTAAATTTTATTTATTCGGTTTTACAGAATCCGATTGATAAAAATCGGAATATCAAAATTCAGAATTGAATATTTCGCAATATTTAAGTCTTCCCAATCCCATGTAACAACCCTGCCGCCCACGCCATCTCTTTCACACCTGAGTCAGATTTGGAACGTAAGCCCAGACAGACATTGGCTGAATACCGAATTTGGGGATTAGGCAGTAGGCTTGAACGGCCCCAAGCAATGTGAGCTTGAATAAAACAAAATGAGCCTGTAACAGAGTGAGTGTCTGTTGTCTAAACTTATTTAGCGTACCAAAGAGTTTGAATGTGTGTACAGAGTTTTATTTCAATTGCATAAACTTGAATACGTTATGCAACTTTCGTAAAGGCCGGTCATCGGATGGGTGACCAAAGACTTATCATCTCGAGCTCTTCCGTGCTTCGGAAGGCACGTAAAGCCGTTGGTCCCGGCTGCATTAGCAGTTCTTAACAACCACCAACCCGCACTGGGACCGCGTGGTGGTTTATGGCCCGTTCTACCTATCCATCATTGGCAAGGCTCGTGCCCCAGCAGTGGGGACATTAAATGAGCTGAGGATGATGATGATGTAAATAACACATTGTGGAAATCGTGGCTGAATCCAACTCGCCGATTTTTACTTTGTAAGCCAAAGGAGCCCTATTCAATGTCGACAACTACGTCATCAACAATCTCAATATTTTTACAAATATAGGGCTCCTGTTGTTGCTGTCCTTGTTCGCAACAATATTTGCGTAAAATTATATGTAAATAATCACAAGTATAATGTTTTCAACATTTGTGTTTTTGTAATTTGTTCGCAACAAAATATGCGTTAAAAAATTATTTGAACATTTTATAAATGGCTTGCCTACTTCTTAACTGATCTTTAATATTTGTAAAAATATTGTGATCGGATGTTAGTGACGGCAGTTGTTGACATTGAATAGGCGCCTTTGGCTTTCAAAGTAAAAAGTGTTGAATAATTTCAGCGGGCTGGTTAGAACCACGTTAGCTCAATTGGAAGAGCACCTGACCCGGTATGTCAGAAGGGTGCAGGTTCAAATCCTGCTCGTGGAAATTTTTTTAACGTTTGTATTTTTGTAATTTGTTCGCAACAAAATATGCGTTAAAAAAATATTTTAACATTTTATAAAATTCAAAATTCAAAATCATTTATTCAGTTTAGGCTACAAGTAGCTCTTATGAATGTCACTATGCCATCGGTTCGTAAGTTTACTCTGGGCGGGAGATCTTGTACTGAGAAGAACCGGCAAGAAACTCAGCAAGTGTCCAGCTCCTTTCTCCCTTACAGCGTCAAAAATATTGGAAAATGCCCTATCATAGCAGGACACTTTCCATTACAATAAACACAAAAAATATAGAAGAAAACCCCAACATGTAAAAAAAAACACAATAAAAAATATACGTTAACAAATTTACATCATATAAAAGTTACAATTTCCACAATGTCATACAGTACCACTACAGTACTATCGTAAAAGTCAAAAATTGTTTAAGAAAAACAAAGTCAAATTATATAAGTATAATGTATTATATTATTCAATGTATCCACGCGAACAAAGTTGCTGGAACTTTCGAAGCGTTTTATCGCAGCAGCTTTGTTCCGTCTCTCGTAAAGAAGAAGTTTATTCTTGAGTTTTAATTGGCCGCCTTTCGGTAAAGCCATGTAGCTGGCGTTCTATTATAAATGAAACAACAGAGAGAATTGTGTTGATAGATTTTGTGTAAAATATATTGTGGCTCTTTCCACAAAGGCTTGCATTCCCTTTATACCTTCTGTTGTTTAGATAGTACAAGTTTTTGTTATATTCATTCGTAGAGCTTTGTGTCCATTTTAAGCACATTGCGTGCAAAGAGGTGTATGAGATTTGATACAATTAAAGTTTATAAATATGAATAAGGAGGATTATACTTTAAATTTATAATTTTTATAAATTTTTAGTAGAATATTATTTGAAATACCTTTTTTTAAAGATGTCATGGCGGCTGTACTAAGGTCTTAAGATCAACGATTCCAGTCTATTCATCTTTTTTAAATAAGATGTCGATAAAATTCTTATCCATTAAGAATAACATTAAGTAATGGATTTGTCAAGAAAAATAAATCCATTTACAAAAAAAACCTTTCATTACTCAGTGGTTTATTTGTTCATGTCGGCGTTACCTTTAGATTGTGACTTTGTTTGTTTGTTTGTTTGTTCGTGGAGGATAATCTCTGAAACTACTGGTCCGACTCCAAAAAATATTTTACTGATAGAATGCTACTTTCCTTGCAGGTAACATGGGTTATATATTATTTCGATAAAAAAGTTTTTTTTAAAATCTCATTGCCACGCAGACAGTCGCGGATAAAATGCTTCGTAAAGTTAGAAACACAAACATATATACTAGTATAGATGTTTGTGTTTGTAATATTAGTATTATAAAGAGGAAAGCTTTGTATTTTTGTATGTATGTATGTTTGCAACGAATAAACTCAAAAACTACTCGACCGATTTAAAAAATCTTTCACCATTAGAATGCTACATTAGCGCTGAGCTTAGAGCATTTAATGCCCTAAGGCGCTGAGTAACATAGACTATATTTAAAAAAAAAAGAATTGCGGTACGAAGTCCGCCGGGTCAGCTAGTATTAAATAAAAAGAAGAACTGCTTACATCATCATATACCTATATTTCAATTACGCAAACAAAACAAACCGCCTTGGTTTCCCTATCTAGTAATGTCCAAGCGAAAAGACCTGGGAAAGCCCACCGGTGGGATGATTATAGATGATAATCAAGATAATACAAAATTGACGAAACATAAAAAAAAATATATGTTTCTTCGAACGCCTCGATGGCCGAGTGGCAAAGCGTTTGGCCCGATACTTGATGGTCCCGGGTTCAATTCCCAGGTAGGGCAAAGTGCGTTCCGGAATTTTCGATGCAGAGCCCGAGTTTGTGATCACTAACCCGCATTTGGCAAGCGTGGTGATTAAGTCTTTACCCATCAATTGTAGTGATGATTTAATTGTAGTGATGATTTAATTGTAGTGATGATTTAATTGTAGTGATGATTTAATTGCAATGATGGAGGTCTTTGCCCAGCAGTTAGCCTGTGATAGGCTATTAACCTATTACTTTGTTTCTTATGTATTGTTTTCATTGTCTCAAATATCCCATCGCGTACAAAGAAATTCGGTGATTCGTTTCTTTGTCGCACCTCCAAAAGATGGAATAGTCTACCAGCACACGTTTTCCCTCCTTCCTATGATATGGGGTCCTTCAAAAGAGGCGTGAGGAAGCACCTTGTGGACTGGCAGAGTGAGGTTAACTGATGCTGATGATATCTTCGCATCTGGACTCCATTTCTACTTAACATCAGGTGGGATGGAGTCATTTGCCGAGCTATCTATAAAAATAAAAATAAATGTAAAATCGTATTTTTGACAACGCTTATATTTACATAGCTAGGGTTTTATTTCATGAAGGGAAAATTATGGTTAGGTACGTAACGGATGGTGGGGCAATCCGAAGGTTTGCGGGTTAACTCGCGCCTGAATAAGTGGCCCATAAATTTGGAAGGTTTCCTGCTAGCTTTCGCCTTAGCCGCTTAATAGCAGACAGAACACATTGCCTATAATAGAGGGTGACATAGTGACTTGCTTTTAGCTTCTGCAATTTTTTACACACAAGTTTAAAATGTTCAAATAATTTTTAACGCAAATTTTGTTGCGAACAAATTACAAAAACACAAATGTTCAAAAAATTTCCACGCTGGATTTGAACCTGCACCTTTCTGACATTCCGGGTCAGGTGCTCTTCCAATTGAGCTATCGTGGTTCTAACTAGCCCGCCGAAATTATTCAACACTTTTTGGTTATATTAAAATTTAAACTAGTGTGTATAAAATTGCAGAAGGTAAAATCAAGTCACTATGTCACCCTCTATTATAGGTAATGTGTTCTGTCTGCTGGTAGCTGCTGCTAGTATAAGATACTATACTATAGGTAGTATCGACTGGTTAAACATTATTTATTAAATTAATATTTAGTTCTAGTACTCTAGTCTAGAACATCTTGAACTAACATGATCCATTATTACTTATTTTGTTTTTAGAAAATATTTAAAAATGTAAATGTATATGAGAAGAAATAAATAAAGGAATAATAATAATAATAATAATTCTTTATTTGCAGAAAACATGGTATAGAGTTGTTACATTAGTTATTTAAAGTGCACATGTTCAGCTAACACACGGATAGCATACCTACAAATCACAGTGGTTCATTTAACATTTAGAAGATAATAACCAATTCATAAAATACACAATTAATATATCCGTTTATTGAACAGTTCTTTGACATCATAAAAACATTCCTCCTTAAGCCATTCCAAAAGTTTATTTTTAAATAAATTATAATTTAGCTTCTTTATTTCATTAGGCATTACATTATATATTAGAACACACATAGTTAAGCAGCTTTTCCCACATTTATCAGATCTAGGAGTCTGTGTGGATCTCTTTTTAGTCTGGAATTGACATCACAAGCTTGTTTAAAAAAAATCTTGTTTTTTTTTAACAAAATTACATAAATTACATTATACCAAACTTTTCTTTTTACTATTGAACCATTGGGATAAGTTGTTGTTCATTTGCGAGTACCAGTAACGCTGCATCGTATCATGCTTAATTAATGTCCCAATGAATACAAAAGGTGTTGGTGATGTTGAACTTTGTAAAACGCACTTATCTACAAGCCGAGAATCATTAAATTGCCTTGCCGTCATACAGTCTTGACTAGCACGGAAGGTAAAGGATTTTAAACTGCCTACCTTCACTTAAACTTTATTGAGATGTTTGTTTAAAATAAGTGTGTTTGGACGTTTTATTCAATAAATTTATTATTATTATTATATTAATTCTCGCGCCTATCAATACAAAGACTAGATATTTCTTACATTTCCCACTTTGATATTTTCTGCCTTTCCATGACATATCGGATTGTAGATATACCTTACCACGTCCACCCAACGTCCTACGAGACTTAACGTTGTCGGGAATCGAAAAGTCGTGACGGGGCGACAAATTACGTTACCGAACTCACTTTGTAGGCATGGCGGCGGCATGATTTAGGTGTCCCCCAGAGATTTGGCTTCAGTTTTACTCACAGGCAACGCGAATTGATAGCTTAGAATGTTCTCTTTGATAACGTTTCTTTCTTTAATTGATTATAGGTTCACCTTTGTAAAATATGTAAAACGTTTTGTTTGTTTTGTTTTCGGAAATATACAGAGTTGTTGGTTCGTTTTTTGAATCACTGATGATAATGAAAACATAAATAGTTAAGAAAAGGGCAATATGAAACATTATTATTATTTTTGCATAATTTTCAATTTGTTTATGTGAATTAAATCAAATCAAAATATTTATTCAGTTTCAAATTAAAGTGATAAACGACAATAAAATATAAAATAAAGAAGCGAAAACGAAACCGTTTCAGAATTTTCAGTGTTACACATCTTCGGTAACATGAATATGACTAAATCTATATGCCATTAATAAAGAGGTAACGTTTGTGATTTTGTTTGTTTGTTTGTATGTCGGGACTAATCTCTGAAACTACTGGTCCAATTCAAAAATTCTTTCACTGATAGAATGCTTATATAGCATTCTTGTCGGTAACATAGGCTATATTTTGATTTGATAATAAAAGATTTCTTTTTAAAATCTCGACATAGACGCTTTTTGGCGGCTTTAAATTTGAAATCGACGTAGACAAAGTCACGGGCAAACTGCTAGCTGTAAAGTGATGATAGTTAGGTAGAGCAGATATCATAGTTTGAAAATTACGTCACCGGTAACAGGACAGTGGGCGATCTATCATTAAACTTATTTGTTTTCATTTATTTAACTGGCAAACCGTATCATACTGGTAAAGGTTTAATAATATTCTATAGACCATTCGAAGCAGACTTTCTGCTTTCTAATTTACGTTTTAAGGTCACTTTGGGTAAGCCAAAGCCTTTTGTAATTAATGTTAACGGATATAAGAATGTGTAAGCACGTCAGGAATAGAATTGATACCCTCCTAATAAAGCGAATTATATTTGCAAAGACATTACCTATAAAAGGTACGTCTTGTGTGTCAATTAAATAGAAGTCACAATAATTATAGGCTGTTCAATAAAGCTTGATACCGGTGACAGAATCTGTCACCTGGTTGACATCTGATGTCAAATTGTCATGTGCCCTTGCTTCATTGCAGCGGTAATTTGTGTTTTTGTAATTTGTTCGCAACAAAATTTGCGTTAAAATTATTTGAACATTTTATATAAAAAAAAACTAAATAATCTCCTACTTATTCTAATACACGGCCTAAAGCTAGCTTAAATCTAATGCTGTCTCAATTTTTCGTTACTGTAAAGCTTGACTTTCATCTGGAACTGGCTATCTTTTCTCCAGCCATCAGAACCACCACCCTTACAAACGCCAAACAAACATAGAACAATTATATTTACACTGGGAAACGAACTCGTCAAAGACCGGTAGTCTATCCAAATGAGATTTAATGAAGGCACGTGAGATAGCATCAGTATTAAAACAGGTTTAACTTTGGTATATCTATTGAAATGACAAAGTTTTCGTCAACGTGGATTCACCTGATCTATTTTTTTAGTTTATTCATTTTATTGGTTTAAGGGAAACTAACTGCTTATATCTAGGAGCTCGATGGCGCAGTGGTTAACGCGCCCGGTCTGCGAATGCTTAGGTTAAGCAACTTTCGCAAAGGCCGGTCATCGAATGAGTGACCGAAAATATATCATCTCGAGCTCCTCCGTGCTTCGGAAGGCACGTAAAGCTGTTGGTCCCGGCTGCATTACCACCGCACCGCGGTCAGGCCTACGTCATTCCATGTACTTGCGCGCGTTAGATACCTACCGAGCGGCTAACCGCCGGCGGTCTAAAAGCCAGTGGACTGTCGCAAGCGCTCGTTATCGCTCGCTCATTCGCTGTGCACGTTGCATCATCATAAAACATCGATCATTTGTAGGTATTCTGTAGTTATTATTATTAAATAAGTATTGTAAATAGTGAATAAGTATAATATAAATGTGTAACACATCATTATTATACGCAGTGAAAATAATAAGAAAACATAATAAACTCTAAACATCTCAATGTGAATATTAGTTCCGGCTGCTGTTACTAGATGTCGCTACTTAACCGCGCTCCTAAATCGCGCTATCGTTTCGTCTTCTCAGATGTATTTATTAGCCTGGTCATGTTTGTAAAATGGATTCACTAGGTTGGGAATCCATACTGTACCTTTTAAGGCGGTGGAAGTCCTGGTGCTGTACAACCGTTCAGGCGTAAGCTGAGTTCGGGGTCTCACCTGTAGTCCGCCCCTAATTGGTCCCACTTTAGTCCCACTTACCTATTGTACCGCTCGCATTGTGGCTGAATAAACAGTCTTCTTCACACCCGTTGCTGTCTCATTTTCGTCACACGAACCCTACCTTACTACAACTGGCGCTCCAACTAGTGGCCACCTGGAAGAGCTGCATCTACACCTGGAAGACCTGGACGTTAATCTTCGAGTTCGTGAGGTTGATTAAACGGCTCCACACGTTCCCAGCAAAGTGGCGGCCCACTCCAGCGTGAATCCCACACTACCGACTCCGAAGTTCGTCGTGACGAAGTTTGGCCGCACAACGACGGTTATTAAGAAGACGTCAAAAGCAAGCATGGCAACTTTATCCAACGAGCAGTTCAAAGAACTTTTGGCTTCAATTGGCACGGGTAAACGCAGTTCCTTGGCCTTCTGTCAAGCTTCTTATGACGGCAGCAAGGATCCAGAGGCGCTAGAAGCATTTTTGGCAGCAGTCAAGACGTTCAAAGAAGTTGAACACGTAACAGACAGTGAAGCACTCGCGGGCCTTCCCCTACTGTTACGAGATGAAGCTGGCAAGTGGTGGCAGGGTCTTAAACATAAAGTCTCGACTTGGCCCGAATTTGAAGATAAGCTACGTAACAGCTTTGCTCCGAAGAAACCTGGGTGCTTGATCTTACATGAGATTATGTCAGTAAAGCAACTTCCTACTGTCACCACAGAAGAATTCATTAGAGAGAAAAGAATGCAATTCTCGCTGTATTCTCGAACGGAGTTTTCAGAAGAAGTTCAATTGGACTTATCTACTATCTCCTTCACCTTAATATCCGGGAAAAGCTGGCTCGAACGTCCTTTAACACATATGACCAACTTCTCAATGCAGCGAGAGATATTGAACAAATCATAAATGAAAAGCGACGAGATTTGTCAATCATCAAGTCCGAATCGTACGAGAAAAGACCCCCTAAGCTGAGATGCAATTATTGCAAGATTTTAGGACATACGACGGCGAAATGTTTTAAAAAGTCCAAGAACCCGAAGCAGCATCTGAACGACAAGAAAGTTATCTGTGTTGAAATGGACACTCAAGCTCCATCACCATCTCAGCCGAAGGTTACATGTTACGGCTGCGGGGCTCCTGGTTTTGTAAGGACGAACTGCCCAACCTGTTCTAAGAAACCTATTGCAGCGGAACAAGTCGACTTTTGTGCTGTGTCGGTACGGACTGATATCCGTTCTAGGCCAGTCATATCAATAGCTATTGAGGATCTGCATGGAATAGCATACATTGACACCTGCGCTAAAACAAGTGTAGCTTCGTTCTCATTGTATACCGCCCTCAAAGAAAAAGGTTACCAGTTTAAACAGGAGGTAATGAACATTGCTTTAGCAGATGGTGTCTCCAAAAGGCAAACTACGTTATCAGTAACGGTTCCTGTCTCTTTGTGTGGACGGATCATTCCTACAGCATTTATTGTACTACCAGACTCTCGAGACAATAAGACTTTATTGGGAATTGGATTCTTGGCGGATGCAGGAATGATCCTAGATGTGCCTCAGTTCACGTGGTACTTTAATGATGACACGGACGTCAAATACGAGCTCTATGGCGAAGATTTCCTTTGTTTTAAAAAACAGTCACCATTGCCCTCTGGCAATATCTCTATAATGCCTAGCTCAGCCTCGTGTGCACCAAAAGTTCTTAGTGCACCTTATATAGAATCTGCTAGTACCTGGGGAGTTCCACCAAAAGCGACACAAGCAGCCTTGCCACAGGAGAGTGCATGCGCCTATTATAAGTTGATCCCCATTGACACTGCGAGTAAGAAGAGAACAGCTCAGCCCTCTACCGTATTCGATGGATATTCACCCTTCATGGATTACATGATGCGCGACGCACAGATGAACATACACAACCTTGAAGTAGAATTATCCCCCTCTTCTAAGGACCTCTTCCCTGGTGCTGATCCGTACACATCTGAAGACGTAGGCATTAATGCGATTGAAGTAAATTTTGATTTCTCTCTGTCTGATAGTATTTTGCAGGCCAACCAGTGTAAGGATTTAAATAAACTGTTGCATGATCACATAGACATTTTTACTGACAATGGTCAACCCGCTTTACACATTGAACATAACATAGATACAAAAGATCATAGGCCCATTGCTTTGCCCCCATACCGGTTATCTCCAGCTCGCAAAGAAATTTTACGTGATGAAATAAATAAAATGCTTTCTAAAGCCATCATCGAACCTTCAGTAACACCCTGGGCTGCTCCTGTAGTATTAGTTCCAAAGGCTAATGGCGAAACAAGAGTATGTATTGACTATAGAAAACTTAATACAATTACAGTCCCTGACTCTTATCCGATGCCTAGAATTGATGACCTTGTAGTATTCTCAATCTCCTTCGGTAGCCACCTTGCAGACTTGAAAGCCATATTCCAGAAACTGAGAGAGTATAACCTTACTGTGAATGCAAAGAAGTGTCAATTTGGGCGCGCGTCAATACGATACCTAGGCCACTATATTACTCCACAAGGATTAGAAGTAAATCCGGAGAAAACCAATGCAATTAGTCGCCTTGCCGCACCGAAGAATCTTAAACAGCTGGTATCCTTTTTACAGACCTGTTCGTGGTATCGGCGTTTTATTGAGAATTTTTCACGAATAGCCGAGCCATTGACGAGACTTACAAAGAAGAATCGCTCTTGGTTGTGGGAAAAAGATCAAGAATCGGCATTCGAAGAATTGAAACGATGTCTCACTACAGCTCCAGTCTTAAGACAAGCCGATGGTAATAAACCTTATAAAATCAAAACCGATGCAAGCAGTTATGCCATAGGAGCAGTATTAGCTCAAGGTGAGGGAAGTGAGGAACACCCTGTTGAGTATGCGAGCCGGCTGCTAACTCGTGCTGAAATTAATTACTCAACGACTGAACGCGAGGCATTAGCCGTTGTATGGGCTGTCAATAAGTTTAGAAGCTACATAGAGTGTATCCCTACTGAAGTGATCACTGATCATCAAGCATTACGTTGGCTTTTGTCAATGAAATCACCTAGTGGCCGATTGGCTCGTTGGGCGTTACAACTCCAAGCGTACGACCTCACTATAAAGTATATACCAGGCAGAACGAATGTAGTGCCGGATACTCTCTCCCGACCTCCATATTCTGATGAAAACATTAACGATTGCGAAGTGTGTGTAACAAGCGTTGATATGCCCACACGTAGCCCTGCCGAAATAAGGGAAGAACAATTGAAGGATGAGAATATTATGAAAATTATTAACTCTCTAGAAAATAACGACTGCACAGATAACGCCACTTATTGGAGTAACAAAGGCTATGTCATGAATAACGGATTGCTTTACCGCCAAAACCCGTATGTGGATTCTGATACTGCCCAATTGGTCGTCCCATCTCATGAGTGGGCTAATGTTTTAAAAGTATATCATGACGACCCTTTGGCTGGTCATTATGGATCAGACAAGACCCATGATCGGATTTCTAAGAGATA
Organism: Eudonia mercurella; assembly: GCA_963082485.1. Lineage (NCBI taxonomy): Eukaryota > Metazoa > Arthropoda > Insecta > Lepidoptera > Crambidae > Eudonia > Eudonia mercurella. The sequence continues at coordinate 3,767,987 of OY720034.1, read as the reverse complement.
CTTCTGGCAAGGAATGAGAAAATATATTGACAGTTATGTCAAACATTGTTTAGCATGTCAACGTTATAAGCCATCCAATTTAAAACCCGCTGGTCTTCTCCAAACATCAGTCGTCAATAAACGGTTCGAGGTAGTTGCCGTTGATTTGTTTGGGCCCTTACCAACATCCCCTGACGGAAAGAATTGGATTCTTATTGTAGAAGATGTCGCAACCCGGTGGATTGAACTATTTGCGCTGGAGAGCGCAACAGCTGAGAAATGCACTAAAGTACTCATTGATGAGATATTTCTGAGATACGGAGTGCCTCGACGACTTACAACTGATAACGGCACGCAGTTTGTAAGTGCAATCATGCAGCAAGTGACCTTTTGCTTGCAAATCAAACATTCATTCACCCCGGTGTATCACCCGGAGGCTAATCCTGTAGAACGACGAAATAGAGATCTTAAGACACAATTGGCTATTCTGTTGGAAAGTAATCATCGTCTCTGGCCAGAACAACTTCCCTCTGTTCGTTTCGCTATGAACACCGCAACCTGCTCGTCGACTGAGTATACTCCTGCTTTTCTAACCTTCGCAAGAGAACTGAGGTCTCCCAATGACAATGAGAACGACTTTAAAGCAATCGTGTCCTCCGAGAATTTTATCCCAGAAATCACGCCTAAGCTTCTAAATATTGCGGAAAAGAGGTACAAGAAGGGAAAGAAATCAAACGAAAGGAATACAAAGATAGAAGTCGTCGTCCAAGTCCGGTTTACCAAGTCGGTGATCGTGTCCTGGTAACCTCACATCCAATTAGCAATTCCGCCCGAGGTTACTGTGCAAAATTTTCACCGTGAAGGGACGGACCTTACGTTATCATTAAACAGCATGGTCCAACATCTTATGTTATTGGAAACCCAGAGTCGCCAAATGAGCCAATAGGAACTTATCATTCTTCTTCCCTAGTTGCGTACCGTAGTCAGGACTCCGTGTTACCCGTGCCAGTACAACCCATCAGAAAACGAGGGAGGCCAAAGAAGAAGTAACCATCTTCCTCGTCGGGACGACGTCGGAACCTGAAGGGGGAGACTGTAACACATCATTATTATACGCAGTGAAAATAATAAGAAAACATAAGAAACTCTAAACATCTCAATGTGAATATTAGTGCCGGCTGCTGTTACTAGATGTCGCTACTTAACCGCGCTCCTAAATCGCGCTATCGTTTCGTCTTCTCAGATGTATTTATTAGCCTGGTCATGTTTGTAAAATGGATTCACTAGGTTGGGAATCCATACTGTACCTTTTAAGGCGGTGGAAGTCCTGGTGCTGTATAACCGTTCAGGCGTAAGCTGAGTTCGGGGTCTCACATGTAGTCCGCCCCTAATTGGTCCCACTTTAGTCCCACTTACCTATTGTACCGCTCGCATTGTGGCTGAATAAACAGTCTTCTTCACACCCGTTGCTGTCTCATTTTCGTCACACGAACCCTACCTTACTACAAATGTTGATTGACATTTGTGTGGTTTAGATTATTGTAAATAGTAATTAGGTGATTTAAAATCTCGTTTCAATAATATAAACCAATGCCGCCCGCGCCTGGCAATTTTTTTGAAGTTGATGGTTGTTAATCTAATAAAAGGAATTAAAACCTGTCATTATTTAGTTTGCCTGTTGATGAAGAAAGGTAAGTACCTACCTAATGAAAGTCTTTTAAGTATATACATTATAGATACCTACTTATTTGGATGAATTTATAGAATAAAATAGGTTGGTTTTGATTACTTACTTTCAACATTAAAGGCGGATTTTGAGTCACAACATAAAAATATAAATCTAAAAATGTATGAAACAATGTATGTTTGAAATCGATTCCGTTCTGACGCGTCGCGACACGACACGTCAGGCAAATATAAATGACCTGTGACTATGTCTGCATTAAAGTTGTGACAACACGTTTGGTGTGGTGGTTAGTGACCCTGCTTGCCACGTCAGCGGTCGTGGGTTCGAATCCCGTTAGGGGCAAATGTTTGTATGATGAATGTGGATACCTATTTTATACTCGAGTTATGGGTGTTTATACTCGAGTTATGGATTATATTCCTTATTTACAAAAAATAAGGAATATAATCCATCTCTATACCCACTCAGTTCTCTTTCATATCATAACGCTTTCATACGAAGGAAAATCTATATTCCAGCAGTGGGATATTATGGACTGATGATGATGAAGATTTATAACTTTAAGTAGGTAATTCATTTAATATCATAGGTAACATTATAATCCGAGTTCCATGTTTTCATACTGATCATAAACAATTGAGCTTTTCAATTTATCATTCATTTTAATTTACATTACAAAGCTTAAACAAGCCATTTAGACACAGATTAATTTAGGTACAAGTTATTGTGTGTGAACAATATTTTTATCGTAGCAACAGCCCTATCATTACTACGATGACAGCAAGGCCGCGCGGCTGCCAATCAATAACAACTCTATAGTCGTGCCTATTAGGCATAATTTAGCATGCAACGGTCGCCGACGCGTCGCTACGAAATGAAGTAGGTTATTAACGCGGTAGGTACACGAATTTTTGTAGGGAGTGATTTATCTGTTACGAAGTAACTATTACCTAATCTGTGCCGCGGTGGTAGTAATAGGTATAAGTGTAATTTAGTCAATGTAGACTTTTTGACCGAAGTTCATTTTAGTTCATCAAAGGCGGCGTTTGCGATTTGGATCAATAGAGAGAAATCCGGGACATTTTAGGTGCGTTCCTGGAGCCGAGAGATTAAAAAACTACCAACCTTTTTCCGGGAGAATTCCGGAATTCCGGGAGAGTTGGCAACCCTACCCAAGGATCTCCACAACGAACGGTTTTGTGCTGCTCGCATCCAGCGGCTTCCCTCGACCTTCACCAGATCGTCGGTCCACCTTGTTGGAGGCCTGCCTACACTGCGCTTTCCGGTACGCGGTCGCCACTCAAGGACTATTCCGCCCCAGCGGCCATCAGTCCTACGAGCAATGTGCCATGCCCACTGCCACTTGAGCTTAACAACTCTTCGGGCTATGTCGGTTACCTTTGTTCTTCTGCGGATCTCCTCGTTTCTGCTTCGATCACGCAGAGAAACCCCGAGCAAAGCCCAATTCAATAATCCCCTAAAATAAAACACAATCATTAAAATTTAATCATTCTGCTAACGCCCTACGAACTATGAATCTATAATGTGTTTAACGCACGGTACGTCTCAGTAATAAAATTGTGTATTAATAATTCTATTTTGTGAGTCTCGTAAAATAAATATAGTCTGAAACCTGATTTCATAGCCTGATTAATTTGTTGACATTTGACGTTCGAATGTGTTAACCTCGAGGCGTGTGCACATGGGTTGTTCGCCCGCGTCGAAATACTCATTTACAGACAATTGTGGATTAATTAACGCGGCGAACTATATGAGTAAATATATTTTTGTAATTAATAACGCACTTGGTATGAACCGCGTGAACCTTATCTATCTTTAAGTGTGTACTTAGTATAGCGGTTATACCACACCGGTCTCAGACACGTGGCACTGTTTTAAGTCCACCTGGCTAACTACTACCATCTGATCTTCTGTCATAACAATAATCTTAGTTTCATTGTTATGTGTATGGAAAAAGCAGCCGGGTATGAAACACTCCAAATCAGGTGAAAACGCCTTAGGACGGAGTAAGTTCATATGCGGAGGCAGTAGAAGGCAGGCCCGATTAACCATCGGTGCCTTGACAGGGCACTATGCCACAAAACAAATGCTCCACAGAATGCATCTATTAACAAATAGCTTGTGTAGGGCATGTGGAGAGGAAACAGAATCAATGCAGCACCTACTGTGTGACTGCGACTCTCTGGCTAGAAAAAGAATGGGACTCCTGGGGTCGGCTTATACGAGACCGGAGGACTTCAGGCTCTTCGCTCTTAAGGACGTGGCCAAACTTATGGCATCTATCTTTACAGAGAAAGAAGAGTGAAAGGAGGGGGTTGCACAAAAGATCCCGATGGGTCGAAGTGCTACTGCAAGAGGGAAACCTCAGCAGGCCCCACTAAGATAAGATAAGATCAGATAAGATCATTGTTATGTTCCGAATACGATAAGATAGCCAGTTAATCATTAGTTAAGGATTCCAAGTGGACTCCTTCGGCCTTATCCGCACTTACCATCAGGCCAACTGCTTTCCTGTTTTTTATAAAAAACAATGTAAGTTAATAGCATACAACTGTCCCACGGCTGGGCGAGAGCCTCCATCATTGAAATCAAGTCATCACTACAAATAATGGGTAATGGCTTAATCACCACGCTTGCCAAATGCGGGTTGGTGATCACAAACCCGGGCTATGTATCGAAAATTTTGAAACACACTTTGCACTTTGCACACTTTCTGGGAACTGAACCCGGGATCTTTGGGTATCCGGCTAAGCGTTTTGTCACTCGGCTGCCAAGGCGTTCAAGTAATGTACTTACTTTTCATGAAATAATCCGGCCTTATTATAAGTAGGTGTACCTACTGGGCCACGGTGATGTTCCCCTCAACCTAACCAGATTTTGTAGGGTATTCGAGCGGAAAAATGAAGGCGGAGAATCCGTGGACACCTCGAAATAGGACCCCGGCTCGGTTTGACCATGTCAAGATCAATAGATAGTATCGGCACAGAAGAAAGATTGTGTCGGCGCGTGTGAACGTAAACCTTACCTTCTTACTCTTTGAACGACGACTAGGCTAATTATGGACAGCTTTGTTTAATTGGGGGAAAAAATTATAGACTTTTGGTAGCCCTGGTAACCGATAGCCACTTTTAATAGTGACAATTGACTACCACAGGTGGCTATCGGGTATCAGGGAGTGGTGACTAGTTGACACTAGTCAGTCTCGACTAGTGCCTGGGACTACCTCGCCACTAATCTAACATCTTCTTTGTCTTCGAGTCCTCATACCTGAGGGTCATGACCAGAATAGCTGCATCGTAGACCAGAGCTCACCTAGTCCTTATCGATATCGATTCTATCTATCTAACAATTGGTAGAGATCGGCTGCGATTGCTGAAGTTAAGTAGTTTTTCAAAGGCCGGTCATCAGATGGGTGGTCAAAAACGTATAATCTTGATCTCTCCGTGCTTCGGAAGGCGCGTTAAGCCGTTGGTCCTATCTGCATTAGCAGTTGTTAACAAACGCCAATCTGCACTGGGCCCACGTGGTGGTTAATGGCCCGTTCTCCCAATCCATCCATAGGGAAAGCTTGTACCCCAGCAGTGGTGATGATGATGATGATGGCAGTGTTATAAACCACGATCTTCCTATTCATGACGCTATTCTCCCCGCTTGGCTATCGACGTCTTGATTACAACGTGGCTTCGTCCTTGCTCCTAATTTACTCGCACGATAATCCGATCCAAATGAAGGCGTTCTCATTGTTCGTTGGGGAGATATGAAGACATTATGATCGTCTGAAATCCCAAAATAGTCGCTCGCTAATCCCTTTGAGTAGAACGATACAATGTCATTGGATCTAATAATATAATATTTACGAAAAGGATGACGATAAAAGAAAGCCTGTTTCGTAGCTTCGCAAGATTCATTATGATAAAATATGAAATGCACGAATCCTTGCTTTCGATCAATAATTTACCTACTAGATAAGGTATCCGGAGCAAAAATTCATCTCCAAGTGGTCCTGTTTGCTCATACCTATTAGTCATGAGAAAATCAGCTCTTTGAAGAGATAAGAGCTATATAGCTCTTTACCCAGTCAAGAGCTATATATCTCTTCTAGCTCAGTAGCTCATTTAGCTCAGTGTAGTTCATGAAGATAAGTAGAAGGCTCTTGAGTCGTTTAAATGTGTCCAGATCAGACTCGCTCGACTGACACTTTTGAGTTATACTCGTACAGAACTACAGACTGATTAATACCACAGAATGATTAATAGCTAATTCCTAGTTTAATTTAGCTTTTTGAAGGTGTAGTAGTCATAATTAGTTGTTTATTTTCAACACTAACTTAATAAATTTTAACTGTTTTTAGAATAATGATTATTATTATATTGACTCATCGAATTAGCCACGATTTTCCTTCATACTTTGACACGCTTAGAACTGTCAACCAAAATAAAGTGTTTGTGTGTGTACATCTCTTTCTATCGCTCATACGCGTCATTCGAAACGCATATGTCTCTCTTTGTCTATCGAGCCGCTCGATTCCGACATATTCCGATGATGAAACACTGAGCTAAAGTGAATACTGATATGAATTGAACGAGAGTGAGCTAGATATACGTTGAGCTAGAATAGGTGAGCTAGCACTTTTTAACAACTCGCTCGCGAGCTACTCATCGCTTATAGGTACATTTAAATTTCGAATAACAAAATCTGAAAAAACATTGGATAGCTTCAACAACTTCAGCTTACTGTGAACCTTAAATCTTACATATAAAGATTAAATTAAGGTTGCAAAATATTTGTACTTAATATTTACTGTCATCGCCACAAACGTCATTGTGGCTCTGTGGCCCCAAAGTTGCCCACCGTTTTTCAAGCACTCATCGGGAATCTAGTACTTTATTGATCGAGGGCAACGATTCGTGAATTTCATATTATACCATAATTAATCTTACGAAACTTCGAAACAAATTGTGCTAAATACAACCAGCATTTATCACAATAATAGCTAAGTATAATAAAATTTTCCTAGTTATAAAAACAAAATGTGCGATTGCTCATCCAACTGAGTGTTCGAAGAATTACAGATTTATGATATATAAAAAATCACGTTGTTCACGAAAAATAATAATGAGCTTTTTCTCTAACCGATTGTTCAACATTGTCACATCATCACATCATCGTCGATGACACATCATCGGGCTTAAAAAGTCCAACTGCTGGGCTCGGGTCTCCCCACATGAACAACATAGAACGTAACCCACCACATTCTGGCCCAATGTGGCTAAGTGCATAATAATAATAACTAGTGGTCGCCCAGTCGTCGAAATTCGACCGTAATTTTATTAAGGCTGCACGGATTGTATCCTAAGCAATAAAAAAGATAGAATGTGAGTTTGGATTGGCATTGACAGTTGTCGGCTGCATTAAAGACAAACAATACGTGTGTGTCAAATACATGGTAGTGTGTGTAATGTTGTTTTAATTAATTAATTAATTTAATGTATTTTTATGCATAATTTAAAAAAAAATAACATTCGGACAACCTTCTCTATATAAACTATAAGTGTGCGAAATTTCATACTCCTCCGTCCGCGCCATTTTCGTAAAAACGGGAACAAAGATTTCGGTAGCTTAATCAGAAAATTGGTAATACTCAGGGGTTCGACATCTGCGGCAGTACTTAAAAAAATCATGAATATAGTAAAAATAGGTAACAATTTATATTAATTAAGCTAGCTATCTAAAATGTAAATAGGTTGAAAAAGGTATTCACCATTTACTTTTTATGACGGTAGACAATCGTAACTTCAAGCCCGTAACTGTGCTTGAACATAACATTAAACACAAAGGTATTCATCGCATTTTAAAGCTTAACACATAAGAAATAAGCTTCAAAGTTACTTAGCATGTGCCTATTACAAAAGCTTGACCATGAAATGAAATTATGAAAACGTCTAAATTAAGAACCGAATCGATACTTCAGATACTTTGAGCGCAGTACCTGAATGAAATCAGTGTTATATTTTATTTTTTGTCATCATCATCATCATCATCAACTCATTTATGTCCCCACTGCTGGGGCACGAGCCTTCCCTATGGATGGATAGGGAGAACGGACCATGAACCACCACGCGGGCCCAGTGCGGATTGGTGGTTGTTAACGACTGCTAATGCAGCCGGGACCAACGGCTTAACGTGCCTTCCGAAGCACGGAGGAGCTCGAGATGATACATTTTTGGTCACCCATCCGATGACCGGCCTTTGCGAAAGTTGCTAAACCTCAGCACTTGCAGACCGGGCGCGTTAACCACTGCGCCATCGAGCTCCTCCTTATTTTTTGTGTTATATTTTAATCTACACTCCCGGACTCCTAAATCGGGCCACCTAGCATAATGAGTTTGTATCGTCAATAACTTTAAAAAATGTATGGATGACTTTGAAAAGTTTTTATGCAGTTTTGTAGCTGGCATATTCAACATTAGGCTCATGTGCTATTGTTCTAAATTTTTTGGTCATTCATACACTTTTTAAAGTTATGGACGGGGACTTCTTGGCGGGAAAGTGAAGAGTCATGTCTGCGGTTTTGTTTTATTTTCTAAAATGTGTGTAATAATGGTGGATTATTAACCGTTAAGTGTTCGCGAGTGTGCATGAGTGTTGGCAAATGAAACAAAACAGTGCAACGTCACTTTTCAAATTCTCTCAAGAAGTCTGCCCGAGGACTTAGTAAAGCCCCACATCTTTACTGAGATACTCGAGGGGTTGGGGGTATATCATTTCTCACTTCTCATTTCTATTATCATTCATCATCATCATACAGGAAAGAAATATTGTTTATTTATGTATTACTTGTAAGAAAAATTACTTTGACACTGGCTAAATGTGCTACTCGCACAAAGCCATCAACTAATTTAAAAAAAGTTATGGACGATACAAACTCATTATGCTAGGTGGCTCGATTTAGCAGTCCAGGAGTATATCTTACAGCCAATAAGTGTTCACTCACCTGTTGATAAATAACTATGAGGCCGAAGGTGTAAGCCCACTACAACCTACTACAACCTCGCCCGTAGATAGGGCGGTGGTGGGGCTGCCCTGATACTGCAGTGCCTCAGGCATGTTCGCGGAGGCGCGCACGGACTGCTTTCATGCGACTATGCGTAAGCGCGCCGCGTCCATGGTGCACAGAGTGTGGGCCAGCTCCAACACCGTCCTGGAGATGATCGCGGGAAGGCTGGACTGCCTATTCATCCGCCATTGTTCCGGTAGGCATGTCGCCGTCCCGGTCCCGGAGAGACGGTATTGACATCCGCTCAAACCTGTGTTGTCTAAATGTGTTATTTATGTTTTTCTATGATCTTTTATTAATTTTTGTTTAATTTATTTTATTATTATTATTTATTTTTAATTTCTATATGTTATTTATTCTGATTTTTGATTTTATTTTATTTTTATTTTGTTAATGTGACATGTTATTGCAATTTGTATGGGTGTAAGGTACCTGAATAAATAAATTAATTACTATTATTATAATTATAAATCAGATCCAGATGATAAGACGATATTTTTAGGATGGCCGGGAGGCAGTGCATTAGGCTCCCACAAGAGCAAGAAAGGTTTTAAAAAGAAGGCTTTGGCAAGCAGTGGGCGTTAATGGACACAAACGATGATGAAGAATTTACTGCGGACTTTAATGCTTATGCTTCCCCTAAATATAATATGTTGTACAGGTTATTTTATTTTAAACACATTATGAAACGAAAACGAAATGGTGCGTTCACAAAATGTTATACCTACGTGAGTAAAGAGTATTGACTTTACACTCTGAGATTTAGCTGACTTTAAATTTGACCGCTACAAACGAATAACTGCGAGGAGTAGACAAATGTCTAAGGCCCGATTTTTCAATCCTCAGATAAGTTTTATCCAACGAATAATATTGTCATTGTGACATATTTCCTAAGGCGAATCTGTCATTATGTCAAAATTATTCAATGATTAAGTTTTAAGGCGAAGGGTAAGGCACACTAGCGCAACCAATTGATAATTTGACAATTACTAACGGACCGGATCCTTTTTTATACATTGCGTACCGTCCGATAACAGCAAAGCATCCATAGTATATATTTAATAATTGTGCACTACTTTTTGTTACGTGGTTTATTCACAAAACGGACTATCGCATTTATTCACAAACAATGGCCACTTTTGGTATTGAATATTTGAATGAATACAAAACAAACCTAATATTAATAAATAATAGATGTTGGCCTAGTGTCGGAAGCTCCGCAATGTTTGAAAAAAAATCCAGTTTAGCAGTAATCAAATTAAATCCATTAGCAATCAAATATTTGTTGTTGTACAATTGATATTGAAACTAAAATGTAAGTTCACACAAGAACCCTGCAAATTTTACAGTAAATATCACATGCTTATTATTTTTATACTAGAATGAATCTAATGTACATACCTATCACTATCTTGAAAATAAGAGTAGACCCTTATTTTTAACTACATGCACGTGCTGCTCGAGCAGTTAGCCAGTGATCAAAATCACGGACCCGACGACTGCTCCGGGCGGAGTAGTCGCAACTGCTTGAGCGGTTCCATGTATTTTTGTAAATAGAAGACTGTGGGTCACTATGCAGTCGCAGCTTGACGCATTCGCTCCTGATTGTTTTAAGCTGCCCGTGTATGGCCACCCTAAAATGATGTTTTTCAAACGAATTTTTGTCAATATATTTAGATGTATGTTGAGTTAGTATTATCCGATATATGTATAGATATTATCTCGAACACGCCAAAATCGTTCCCCTGGTACGCCTGAATAGCTATTCTGTTGTTTTGAAAGGATATTACATTGTAATGAAGCATTTTATGCGGATCTGCCTCGTTTGTTTTACATATTTGTGTGTATGTATCGAAACCTTTTTAGGGTGACCATTTTCAACAAAATATAGTTTATATATGAGCTCGAGCGCGCGAATACCAGAAACAATAGAATTTTAATTGTTATCGGCCACCTGGTGGTCGATCGACCCTCAAAGGTTAAACTTCAGTGTTCACGTGAACATTAAAAATAAAGCCTACATAAATTTTAAAAAAAATTACAACAGTAAAGATGTGCACTGTATTGTAAGTAGGCAAAATGATGCCATAATTTTTTTTTAATATTGTTGAAAAACGCAGACTACTGGTTTTATTCTTCTATAAAATTAATAGTTTCCTTCAAGCCATCTGGATGGTTCACTTACATTGCTTTGATTCATTATTCATAACTGTATATCGATTTTCTACAAAACCCTACCCTACCCTAACCCCTAAACCCCTAAACCCTACGGTCATCACTGTTTTAATATCAATATTCAATTAACGGTTGTTGTGAAAGTACACTAGTAAATAAATACCGTAATTATTTTTTTTTAATTTAAAATGCAAACGTTTAACGTTCTAAAAGTCGAGATGAAATAATAGTATGTAAAATGAACAGGAGAAGATATATCTGTGTTGAAGTGGCTTTTTTATCCAATTTCTAGAGGAATTTGTATCATGCAAGTGTTTCCCCGTTCCCTACTCGTTTATCAACCAGATTTATTATTACTAGAGAGCAACCCTCTCCTAACCCTCAAGGGGCGTCTAAAGTTCTAAGACCTCGTTTCAGGTTAAACGCCCAGGTACATGTTTTTACCTGCTTTATAAAGCGCGTGTGAACTGGGTCTTCGTACTCTTGCTCTATGAGTACGGTGTGCTTGGCCCTATACTAGTGTGCATGTGTAGTGTGTCTTGATTGAGTGTGTAGTTTCATTTTGAGGAACGGGCGAGGTTGTAGTAGGTTGTAGTGGGCTTACACCGGCCTCATCGTTATTTATCAACAGGTGAGTGAACACTTATTATTTTAATAATAATAATAATTCATTTATTTATTCAGGTAACTTACACCCATACAAATTGCAATAACATGAATTGAATGAATTTGCTAACCATTTTATATTTTCAAAAATTTTATTACGCTAAATGATCACATGCGATCTAAGCATGCGATACTCTCTCTCTAAGAAACTTTTTAAGAATATTTTATATTGTTTAATGGCTAAGCACTTAGTCTTCATCTCACCTGATGGTAAGTGCTGATAAGGCTGATGATGGAAGCGAACTTCACCCGGAATCCTCAACTACTGAGGCGCTGGCTATCTTATCTCAATAACTGCCGGAACACAATAATGCATACTACTTACATTGATGACATGGCATTTCACTGTTCTTCATAGTCATTATTAACGGGATTCACGCCATGTTTTTTATTTGTAGTAATACAAAGAAGAATCCCGTTAATAATTACTCTAATGCAATATTTTTCATAGTTTCGAATTTGGATATGTACACGTTTTTTGGAAATATCACTTTTTTTTAAAGGGAGGACCTTTTTAAACAAAACGTAGCGACGAACTGACATGACATTAAGATGTTAACACAAAATTATCTCAGAAAAGCATTCAAAATGATTTTCAGATTTCGCCATTCTATTTTAGTAGCAACTGAGTGCAAAGTACTTACTATCTACTTACTTGAGATTTAATACCTACTTTTTAAACTCTTCAAAACAAACTCTTTAATGTTCTGTTAGCAATTAAACTGTAATAAAACGTTTCTAGAAATAGATTAAATGCTCAAGGTTATAAGATCGTAAAAAAGGAATGTTTCGCCAGAAAAAAATGTGTAGATATCTGCATTTTTAATCAATAAATGCTAACGATTTCCATTATTTTTGTCTGTTTTGTCATCGTACATATAGGTAAACAAATTTTCGATTTACATCAGTTTGTAAAAGTTTGGTGTAAGGATTGGGTCAGTTTAGTAGGTTTTGATTCAATCTTTTATGGATCATATACACTATGCCGGGTAGTCTTAAAAGGATTTATTGTTGCCAAACAAATTAAAAAAGATGAGTGTTCGAGTCGAATCCCGCGATCTATTCCACTCCGGACAACAGTTCCTCCAACTGACAGTAGCTGACGATCTGGCTTTAAATTATTAATGGGTATATTCGCATATTCATACTCACCTGTAACTCGATGACGGCAACAATTGCGTTTTATAATTCCAACGTTTAAAATCCAATTTAAACCTTGAGCTGCTAAGGTTGAAATTGCAATGGAGCCAAAGCTAAAAATGTCAGCGGTTTTATTCTTTTAAAAGCCGATTCCGTTAAGAGGCTTTTCAAAGTTTTAATAAACTGGAGCTCGGTGTCCAGAGGGGTATCTTTAATTGCTTTTTGGTATGCAGCCTGCTCAACAATATTGGATGTTCGTTGGTATACAGAGCGTATAGTATTTGCTACACAAAGTGAATACCTACCTATTTTTTATAAGGGTTAATAATAACAACAAATATAATCGACTTTCGTTGTTATTGAATAACTACGATGTAGGTAATGAAATAGTTTTATGGTTAACAATAAAGACAGTAATGTTAATCAACGAATTTCATTTTTGTATGACATTTAAGTATAACTAATGTTGGTGATATTTTATTCAAGTATCGTATTATATAAATACAAGACAAAAATCAAGTTTATTTTTCACCTCGGGATAAAAGGTGCCGCGGATCGTGCTCAATGGCGTGCACTTGTCACTACAAGTGCTATAAGCCACTGCTTATGTCCAACAGTGGACTAATATAGGCTGTGATGATGATGATCTATAATTTTGGTAATCAAATGCCGAAAATCGAAGGTATAAAAAAAATAGTTACAACGGAAATAACGCCAAAAGAATATAAATGAATAATATAAAATAATATAAAAGATTAATTAATTAATTATTTTAATTTAAATTATATCTACCATATATGCATGCTGTGGTTACCTGTAATTGTAAGGACAGTGAGTTTTAAACAACTCTGTAATTTATATTTATTTTGACTTAATTGCTGTACCTTATGTTGGTGATCCTCATATATAAGTAAATAAATAAATAAAAATAAATAATTAAAAAAAAATCTTTCCTTAGAAGAAGATAGGTATGTATAGTCAATCAGAAAAGAAACGGTTTGTTGAGGTGTCGTAAATTTTTTATATACGCAAGGTGTGTGTACAGTATCCAGACATTTGATGGAAATTCCAACGATGTTTACTGTATCTTTATTGCATGACGCAATATGAGCCGTGAAACAAGTGTTTGAAGCGAATTACTAAAAAAATATTGTTGCAGCTGTTACAACAGTTCATAGCAATCGCACCGGAATTGTTCTTTGCAAATGGGATTTTTCGACAAGATACCGAAAAAACAAGAACTCTTTAGTGTGGTTTTGTTGACTACAACACTTCCATCAATTATGTACTAGATTCCCGATGAGTGCTTCAAAATGGTACGCGACAGTAAATATTAAGTACAAATATTTTGCAACCTTAATTTAATATTTATGTTTAAGCTTTAAGGTTCACCGTAAGCTGAAGTTGTTAATGCTATCGATGTTATCTAAAATGTTTTTTTCAGATTTTGTCTACGGAGCCATCGGGGCGGGAGAGAGGTGTGTGTTTCTCCGCGTATATGACTCTCGCCACTTTATAGTACGCGACGTGGGAAGGTGATTTTTTTTGTTCGAAATTTAAATGTATGTATGAACAAACAAGACCACTTTCGAGATGCATTTTTGTTCTGGATCCTTTATCTAGAACATTATAGATCGAAGTTACGACATCAATTAATTCTCAAATAATCAAATAATAGAATAAAAAATGACACTAGTTTTAAAACCCATTGTTACGGAGCAAATACACCTTTTTGGGTTGTATACTTTTTTTACTTTTCTCACCGTCTATCTTCTTTTGTTTTGCTCTCTTCTTCGAGTATTTGAATTGTCATCGTGGTTGCGGACTTGGTATGTTTTTTGTTATTGTTTTCTTATTCTTTTAATTATATTTGTACGTTTTAGTTTGTCTCTTATTCCTAAATACAGTCAACCCTTTCACCTTCTCCCTTACACCCATTTTTTAAATTTGTTAATAACAATAGCCCATAAACAGAACAATCTACAGTAAGCGATGTCCTAATCAAATTAAACGTGTTATCTATTTTTTTGGCTGAGGGTAGTTGCCAAGTCAACAACAAAAATAGTCTGCTCCTCTTATTATTTTATTTAAAATTAGTAAATTAAGTTATTTATAATATCTTTTATGCACAACACAAAAGCATAAAGTAGATCTACTCGCCTGCAGTTTAACTTCTCCTCTGTGAACACTCCTACATTGCACTACTAAGCATTAACATGGATCACTCTCAATTGGAAGTCAATATGAACAATATGGCCAAGATGTTCGAGACCAAAATGGCAGAGTTCCAGGCTGAGCTCAACCAGGCTTCTTCTTCTTCACGCAAGAGTCCAAACACTATTGCTGGGCTGAACTCTGAGTTCATGGCCTTTAAGACTTTTGTCTGCAACGGGCTGGCTTTGCTTCGCTCTGAAATGGATGCCTTGCGAAGTGGCATGGACAGAATTGAGATGCGTTTCCGCAGTAAGATGTTGCTGGTACATGGGATTCCGGAGCTGCCCGGCGAAGATACATGCTCTAAACTGGTTGCTACACTTTCACCGAGATGCAAGGTACAGAATTTGTCAGTTAGCAGCATTGCCGCTAGTTATCGCATGGGCAAACTAGCTCCCGGTAACAACAAGCCCCGGCCCATAGTAGTTAAATTCTCTGATGCCACGGTGCGTGCAGCTTTGTGGAGAGGCAAGACTGCACTTAAGGGCTCTAAAGTTACTATTTCTGAGTTTCTTACAAAGACGCGTCATGAAGTTTTCATGGCTGCTAGAGCTAAATTCGGCGTTTCTAACTGCTGGACTGCGGATGGCGTAATTTTCATCAAGACTCCGGATAGTAAAAGGCGCAAATTAGAGTCCATGGCCGAGTTTCTCCAAATTGCTGCGGGTAATTCATCTAGCAAAAGTTAGCACCCTCTTTTGTAAACTATAGACAATCGATACCCACAATTTGGTTGTACTGTTTTTAATTATACCATCATAAGCTGTATCTTAAAATTCATACTTTTTGTTAAAATAATATTTTTCAAGAAGTCACTGTCACGTCACATGTCAGTGTCAAACGTACAAGGTGAGTACGTCTGTCTATAGGTTTTTTTTACTTTAAATATTTGTTTTTTGGATTAGGGATTCAGACTATACTGCCTAATCTATTTTTTTTTTTTTTTTTCCTTTCCTAATCCTCTTTTTATATTGTTATTTTAATGGTTTTTACAATAGTAAACAGTTTATCGTTGTTTTAACAATAGTTAAACAAAGATAAATCATTATTTTTAGTTTTTATGGTATTTGATTTTATTAATTGTCTATTTTATGTGTAAACTTTCACGTGTAAACTGTATGGTTATGTTGCGCTATTTTAGTCTTTGTTGAATGTATGTAAGCGATTTTCCTCCATACTGCTGGCGGGTGGTATGCCTTATTAGTATTATTCTAAGGTATTATTATTATTATTATTTATTATTTTGTAATTTTCATTATTTTATCTTATTTTTATTTAGCTTTATATTTTATTACTTATGTTACAAACAAGTTACGATGCTGGTGACAATAATGTAGATGACGGATCAGACTATCTCTCTGCTTCATCTTTATCTGACTCTAGCTTTCAAAGTTTACCCCAATCTCTAGACTCATTACTTGAAGTAAATTTCGAATCATTTTCAAAAAACTTTAACGTAGTGCATATTAACGCTCAAAGCATCCCCGCACATTATTCTGATTTGTTGACCACCTTCTCCAGTAACCGGAATATCCACGCAATCCTGGTGTCGGAAACGTTCCTAAAACCATGCCTTCCTTCCACCTCCTATTGTCTTCCCGGATTCCACCTCATTCGCAATGACAGGACTGGCAAAGGAGGCGGTGGAGTAGCCATTTACCTTAGAGGGCACTTATCTTTTAATCTTATTAACAAATCTCCATCTGATTATTGTGAATCTTCTGAGCATCTATTCATCGAAGTCCTTCTGGGTCACTTAAAGATTCTCTTAGGCGTGTTTTATAGTCCTAACCTACACATTGATTATTTCGCCAAATTTGAATCCTTATTAGAATCACTGGTACCAACAGCTGACCACACTATTATTTTGGGAGACTTCAACACCTGCTTACTTAAGCAGGATTTTCGGTCTACCCATCTGCGCTCAATTGTGGATTCAACAAACCTTAACTTTCTCCCCTTAACTGCGACTCATCGCTTTCCTGGCTGCCAGCCCTCACTGTTGGATCTTGCAATTGTCTCCTCTATTGATCATGTGAGTTCCCATGGACAACTCCCTGCGGAAGCTTTTTCCTACCATGACCTTCTTTTCCTATCCTATAAGATCCGTTGTCCTAAACCCAAACCACGAGTGATCATGCAGCGTAATTTCAACAGTGTTGATACTAATCGCTTCATGTCTGACCTGAGCAATATTAACTGGGATGCGGTGCTTGACGCCCCAACTATCGATCTGAAAATGGAAATTTTCAACTCCAATCTGATCCAAATTTTTGATATCCATGCTCCTCTTCGACCTGTCCGGCTCAAGCATCTCCCTGCACCCTGGCTTAGTAATGATATTAAAGTCATTATGGCCAGGCGCAATGTAGCTAAGGCACGGTTCGGGAAGGATCCGTCGGATGAGAATCGTCTCAAGTATAGAAGGCTACGTAATCGGTGTAGCAGGCTGTGCAGGGATGCGCAACGTCGTCACATACATTCTTCTGTTGCAAATGGTGATCCTGCCAAGGTATGGTCCTTCCTTAATTCTCTTGGGATTGGTAAGGCTAAGACCTCTGTTCCTAACAACCTTGACCTGGCTTCCTTAAACCAATATTTTTCTGCTCCATCCGCCATTCCACATTATTTGAAACAAAGTACATTGCAATCACTATGTCCCTCTCCTAACTCACAGCGTCCTACTTTTTCCTTTAGACCGGTGTTCGAGCGTGAAGTTGGAGATAACATCCGGACAGTTAATTCTAATGCTGAAGGCATGGATGGGATTGGCCGTAGAATGATCCTTCTAGGATTTGAAATTCTTGTCCCTATCCTTTGCCATATTTTTAACTTCTCGCTCAATACCGGTAGCTTTCCAAACTGTTGGCGCCAGGCAGTAGTCATACCCATCCCTAAAACCTCGAACCCTTCCTTACCTTCTCATTTTAGGCCTATATCCATTCTTCCTTTTCTTTCTAAAATCCTAGAGCGTCTTGTCCTCCACCAAGTCAATGCCTTTATTAACTCTAATAATTTCCTTAGCCCTTTTCAATCCGGTTTCCGCCCCACAGTGTCCGGCGTAGAACAAGCCAGGTGGACAAAAGTCATTATCAAATTACCGGAAATAGGTACTTTCTACCTGTAAACAACACCCCTAAATTCCTGATTCCAAGAATTGTTTACGTCTAACATTCCATACTGATGAGTCATCGCTTATCAAAGTAAGCTATAAAGGTAAGTACAATTAAAGAAATGGGTCAGTTGCATTTTAGCGACACTTGCACTAACATCTCATGGTGGCAGTTCCTAATTTTGTGGAAAGTTTAGTGATGGATTTTACTTCTGAAGGTATGTATAATATATTTTTCTTATTACAATCTTTTAATGTGTCATAAATATTCATTAAGTAGACTATCTATGAATACACAAAAAAATACAATGTTTTTCTTTGTTTTCGAACTTATCGAGCTTGGAAAAGCCATGTATCCTCTTGTATCCAGGCTAAATTTTTGATATGCTTTAGCTGCATGGCTATTAATGATTATGACATATATTTTATGTAGCACACTTGAGTACAACCATTTTTTTTTTTTTTTGCAGAAAAGTGTTACTCGGTTAACAAAATAGAGTTTTTCGAAGAGTGGCTTAAGCACGAAAAAGACGTAAGAAATGAACGTCTATTTGAGTTTCTTTCGTCTAAATTTGATTTCTCTGACATCACTGAAGACTGTCAAAGGGAAATTAAGGTGAAATTGGCCAGCATTTCATCGAAAATTGCTACCAAATGGGTGTCCTCGGGAAAGTCGAAAGAGCGTTTCCTTGATAAGAATAAGTTGTGGCTGGAAGGCGAAGATATACAATTCTGCATACGATCGACTCAACCGCAACCTTCTACCTCATCCGCTGACTTTTCTCGACCCGGAAGACCTAAAAAAGTCTTCGAAGAATCGTCTTTTAAAACTAAGAAACGTAGAGTTGAAGATCTAGTTCAATCGCGGAGTGTTGGGGAATTAATGACTGCTGCAGAGGTAGCTGCACGGTCAACTGGGCATAAGAACGTTGCCAGAGTTATAAAAGACATTGCCGAAAATCCAGCTTCTGCAAATGCATGCATTAGCTTCCAACAAGCAAGTGCTGTGCAAAGTGATAGACCGCTAAGTAGTGACGAGGCATTAGCGTATTATATAGATTCAAAATCAACAACTCACACATACAAACAGACTAGGAAGTGGACTATGAAAGTTGGACATCACGTGTTTCCATCATATGAATGCGTTGTAAAATCAAAAAAAGCATGTTATCCATCCGAGGAGCATATTGTTGTGACACAATCTCGAGTAGAAATTGAGCTACAAGCTATTTTAAATAAAACAACAGAACGTTTAGTGGAAGCTCAGAGAGATGTTGTCACAAGTGTGCTACCCAATTCATCGTTTACTCTTGTAAGTAAATGGGGGTGTGATGAAAGTTCCGGCCATAGCACTTACAAACAGAGATTTGAGAATAGCGAAGACACTGATGAGTTCCTTTTTGTTTATTCGTTTGTTCCTCTTAGGTTAATCGACGAAGGTAATAACATTATCTGGCAAAATCCTCGACCATCATCGACGATGTTTTGCCGTCCAATTAAATTCATTTTTGCCAAAGAAACTACGGAGTTGACAAAAATCGAGACGAATAAGGTTTTGGAACAAATAAACAACTTGGAGCCTACATCTTGTGATCTTGGTGGTTCTGAAATTTCTGTTAAGCACAAGTTACTACTGACAATGACCGATGGAAAAGTATGCAATGCTTTGACAGAGACACATTCATCGCAGAAATGCTATATTTGTGGGGCTACTCCCAGAATGATGAATGATGAAGGAAGGCATGTTGATAGCAACCAGGATAATTTTGGCTTTGGTTTGTCAACATTACATGCTTGGATTCGTTCGTTTGAGTGCTTTTTACACATTAGTTATAAGTTAGATATTAAGAAATGGCAAGCTAGGTCTTCAGAGGAAAAAGAAAGTGTAAAACAACGATCAGACGAAATCAAACAACGATTCAAGAATCAAATGGGATTAATTGTGGACAAGCCAAAGCCAGGATTTGGTTCCACAAATGATGGAAACACAGCTCGACGTTTTTTCGGGAACCCCGAAGTGAGTGCTCAGATCACAGGATTGGATGTTACAATCATCAAAAACTTTGATACATTATTGAGGACATTGTCTTCTGGTTTCGAGATAAATCTTGTTGAATTCAACAAGCTTTGTCTCGAGACAAGAAGACTTTATTTAAGTCTTTACTCGTGGTACTACATGCCTGCTACTGTGCATAAATTGCTTGTTCATAGTACAGAGGTAATTAAGACAGCAATAGTTCCAATAGGGCAGCTTTCAGAGGAAGCGCAAGAAGCGAGAAACAAAGATTGCCGGAGGTTTAGAGAGCACAACACCAGAAAGTGCTCTCGTCTTGCCACGAATAGAGACTTGCTCAATATGTTGATTATAACTTCTGATCCTCTGATCAACAGCCTCCGGGAAGTACCAAAAAAAAAGTCGAATAAATTGAGCGCGGAGGTCTTAAAGCTCATCATAGCTCCCACTATAGAGCCTCGACTCCAACTCCAACCAAGACCTCCACAAGCTCGGGAAGACTATCTTCTATCGGAATCATCGGATTCTGCATCCGATGATTCTGATATTGAGAATTAGTTTAAATGTAAATAGATACCTACCTCTAGCGTTAGATTTATAATTTTTGTATATAATATATTAGTCTAAGGTTGTGTATATATAATTAGCGTCGATATTTGTAGCGATTAAGATAATTATTTTATTCTTATTTTTTTCCTGTACCTTTCATTTCTAATAGAAATCGTGTTTACATGAAATAAAATATTTGTATACAATTTCTTTGCATTTTATTTATAAAAATATATTATAGTACTTTATAATTAACTAATTCATAGATATAGTTCCAAAACCATGAAAATATATTTTTGTCCACCTGGCTTGTTCTACGCCGGACACTGTGCGCCCGGGGCACAGTACAACAACCGCGTTGACAAAAGTTTCCGATGATATACGCCTGGGAATGTCCAATCAACAGTTAACAGCGCTAGTTCTTTTGGATTTCTCCAATGCCTTTAACACTGTTGACTACGATATCCTTCTGGCAATGTTGAGATCTCTCCTAGTCTCGGATACTGTAATCGAGTGGTTTCGTAGCTACCTTTTTGGGCGGCGACAGTGTGTCCGTGCCAATGATAAAATGTCATGCGCTAGCGACGTCACTGCCGGTGTGCCCCAGGGCGGTGTCCTTTCTCCTTTCCTTTTTTCGATATTTATCAATTTTCTCACTCCACTCCTTTCTTGTCAATTCCACCTGTATGCTGACGACCTGCAAATCTATTCTCAAGCCTCCGTCGATAATATTACGAATATGATCGCTAGCCTCAATGCTGACCTTGCGACAATTTATGAATGGAGTCGAACCCATGGCTTAACGGTCAACCCCAACAAGTCACAGGCTATCATCATCGGTGGCTCAAAACAGATAGCTAAGTTAAATAAATTGTCTATCCCTCCGCTCATGCTCAACGGTGTCACACTGGCTTATGGTAACGTTGCCAAAAATCTAGGAGTTCTTTTCGATTGCACCCTCTCGTGGGCTCCACATGTATCGGAAATAAGTCGTAAAGTGTTTGCGGCCTCTGGGTCGCTTAGGAGGTGGAAAAACTTGCTTCCTGTGAAGACCAAGGTTGAACTTGCGCAATCTCTCCTTTTACCGATCTTAGACTATGCTGATGTCTGCCTTATTGATTTAAATGAGGACCTACTCAACAAACTACAACGCCTCCAAAATCTCTGCATCAGATTCATCTACGGTTTGCGTAAGTTCGACCATGTGTCTGAATACAGGCAAAAGCTTGAGTGGCTTCCTATTAGGTTGCGTCGTGAAGAGCATATTCTCACTCTTGTTTTTAACGTACTGTATGATCCTCGTACTCCTTCTTACCTCAAGGAGTGTTTCCGATTTCTCGGGGTGGATCACAACAGGGATCTCAGGTCAAATACTGATAATGTCCTAAAGCCTCCTTTTACTCGGTCTGGATATTTTAAGGACTCTTTTACAGTGAAAGCTACGTTTCTTTGGAACCAACTACCGCCTGAAATCCGTCATTCTAAATCACTTTCAACTTTTAAATCCAAACTGCACAAGCATTTACTATTCCAGTCAACTGCTAGTAACATATTGTTATAGTATTTTTTTTTTTTTTTTTTAAGTATATATTTTTTATTTAAGTAGGTATGTATGTATGTATGTATGTATGTATGTATGTATGTGTGTGAAGGGTATTATTTGTACTTATGTATTTAATGTTAGCGCACTTCCTCTATCTCTTTCTTAGATTTTCTTACCAAAGGTTGTCTGGAAGAGATCGCTTGTAGCGATAAGACCGCCTTTGCCCATATTACTAGCTTTAAGTTTTTGTTTAATTAATTCCAATTCATTTGTGTGTGAGCAATAAAGAATTTATCTATCTATCTATCTATCTATCTATTTTTATCATTTTTTTTATTTTATCTATTTATCTATTATTATTATTATTGTTTAAATTACTAAGGTATACACATAATAATAATAAAAAGATTATAATTATTATTATAGCAGAAACGGTGGTTGTTCCTCACATCAATCATTTATACTCGTACTAAAACAAAAAACATAAACAGTATTCTTAAATACCAATAAATAAATAAAGGTAATTTTAGAAAATTTGGTCCTACTCCTAAATCTATTTGTATGGAGATTTGTTATGGAAAGAGTCCTTTTATGGTAAGGATTACGTCTTTAGTATCCTAAAGAAGGCATAGAAGATTTAGTTATACTTTCTGAGTTTTTTGCTGAGGCGTCTCGGTACAGGCACGAGCATTAACATGTAAACAATGTAGGTAACTCTTAATACAATGGTATAAAAGTCAAAACTTTATTCATGTTGAAGATCCTGACTGCACAAGGTTTCTCTCAGTAGATTGGTACAACGATAACTGACTGTGCTAAATGAATAATATAAGAAAGGAATTTGAAAAAGTATATGGGGAGGCATTATAACTACAATAATAATAACCTGATATAAGTTTATCGATAGAGACTAATAAATTGCTAATATCTGGGTGACGCAACGAAACCATTTAATAAACAATCGTTTATAACTGACAACATCAGAACGGCTGTGTCTGACAGAGCCAGGTGACTGGCCGTCCACGTTTCGTTTTGTTTTTATTATTACGTTTGAAATCATGGAATGATGGAATATCTTCGAATGGCAGTAGTTAGTTTTGTAATTATACATTTATATGGAATGATAAAGAACAATATTTTCTTAAGAAAATATAGATTCTTTATGCTTCAATGCGATATCAAACTTCAGGAGGAAACTTTTACTGAAATAGCTCGTATATCAGTAAGTTTGCCTTCTAAGAACTTTTAGCTAAGAATTTTGGGCTGATTATTCGTTGATGCAAAGTTATGGAACAAAAAGTTCTCAATTTTACCAGTAACTTAAAACAGAGAACTCTCCTAAGTAAATAAATGATGATAATTATTTAACAAATTTAATTAGTGTTTCAGGTTTTTCATTTTGTGTTACTTCATTGTAGTTTATAATTAAATATTTTATTTCATAACCTTCCTTTTTATTTAATAAAAGAACTTCCTAGTGTTCGATAATTCGAACGCTTCTTTTTTTTTTTTAGAGATAATGTGAACGCATTCTTTAGTATTTTTTTAATGTTGGTAAGACTGACACTTATTATTATTATTCCTTTATTTATTTCATATAAATTTACATTTTTAAATATTTTCTAAAAACACTGCCTTCTTTATTATTAGTTGGTATTCCTTTATTTTTTTTTCTCACATGAATTTACATTTTTTTCTCTTTCTCAGCTTTCACGAGGTTCTCGTCATGTCATCAAATTGCAAATATTTTTAATGATTATTTTGTAAATGTACCTGTGCTGACAACCTCAAATTTAAATTCATCGCCAGAAGCTGCACAAACATTACTCCAAAAATATGTACCAAAATGTAATGTTTCTTCTCAATTTAAATATATTGATTCCATGGATATTATAAAAACATTTAAATCACTGAAAATGAAGAACACAAGTGATTTGAGGGGCATTTCTATAAAAGT
Source organism: Eudonia mercurella (assembly GCA_963082485.1). Classification (NCBI taxonomy): domain Eukaryota; kingdom Metazoa; phylum Arthropoda; class Insecta; order Lepidoptera; family Crambidae; genus Eudonia; species Eudonia mercurella. Next base: position 3,743,873 of record OY720034.1, on the reverse strand, counting down.
AATTAAGAATATTATTTATTCTATTGCACCATATCTTGCTGAAATTTTTAATAACTGTGTAAATAAAGGTATCTTTCCCGATCTTATGAAGTTTAGTAAGGTCATACCTTTGTTCAAGTCAGAAAACAAAGAAGAACTATCGACCCATTTCATTACTACCGACTATAAGTAAAATTAATGAAAAAGTTATATTGGAACAGTTGATATCGTATTTTAACATAAACAACCTGTTACATAGTAAACAATAGTGATCTACAAAGGGTCGTTCTACTACTGATGCAGGCGTTGCTCTAAAAAAACATATATTTGATGCCTGGGAGAAGTCTCAAAACGCCCTTGTCTTATTTTTATTATTATTAACTATAGTTTAACTTTGTTTTTTCTTAGACAGGTTTTGATTTTTACTAGTATTGTATGACATTGTAAAAAAATATACTGATAAGTGATTTTTTTTTTGCAAACTTATATTATTTATTTATTTATTTTATCTTTTTTGTGTTTTTTTTACATAATATTGTGTTTGTCCTTTATATTTTGTGTTTTTATTTGTGATGGAAAATGTCCTTTTATGATAGGGCATTTTCCAATTATTTTTGACGCTGTAAGGGAGAAAAGAGCTTGACATTTGCTGAATTTCTTGCCGGTTCTTCTCAGTACAAGGTCTCCCGCCCAGAGTAGACTTATGAACCGATGGTATAATGACGTTCATAAGAGCTATTTGTAGCCTAGGCCTAGACGTTAGAGGGCTATTGATATTCCAGAAAAAGCAGAAAAAGAAACTACAACACCTAGTTTTCTTGAGGATCTTGAAAACCCAATTAAATTTTTTGAGCTGTTTTTTGATATAAGCAGAGGTTTTTGAACTTTTGCATTCAGAAACTGAAAAAAATGCAATCCAGAAGAGTAAACATGGGTTTAGAGTTACTTTGACGGAAATGAAACATTTTTTCGGAATATTATTATTATCAGGATATAACAGTGTGGCGAGGTATCGAATGTATTGGGAACAGCAAGTTGATTGCAATTTTCAAGTAGTCGCATCTCTCATGCCTAGACATAGATTTGAGGATTTGCTTAATTTTTTCCACGTTGCCGATAACAACAATTTACCTGCAAATGATAAAGCAAAAGTTCGCCCGCTTTGGAAACTACTCAACTATATATATGGCTAAAATATTACACTCGTGATAAAAAAATTGAACATCAATGAATCAACGATCTCTTATTTTGGAAAACATGGAGCAAAGCAGCACATACATGGCAAGCCAATTAGATTCGGATACAAAAATTGTTCTTTTTGGACTCGTCTCGGATATCTAATCTACGGTGAGTTATGTATATCAAAGAGTTAGCACTGGAAATAGTCATCCAGAGCTTGGTGTTAACGTGTCTGTTATACTGGATCTCGTATCAAAATAACCGCCTGGTAGTTACAGTTCTTAAATGGATAACTTTTTGACCTCTTTTCTTTCTATGTCTCTTTTCTTTTTATGTTAATATACACTAATAAGGTGCCATGATAAAATTTTAATCAAAATCGGACAAGTCTACATAAACTTGGAAAGATATGGGTATAAGAAAGTAATTTTGTTTTATCTGTTTACAAAGATATTCATCATTCGTCAATAAGTTTAATAATTTTTTTGAGAAATTTCTTTTTTTTTAATTACTGGCAAAATTACATTAGTTATGTATTAGCAATTGAACAAAAGACCGAACACAACAAAGGCGTTCGTGATAAAAATCTAAAAAATGCTAATAAAACATTTTATATTCTTTGTGGATGTATTTGCATAGACTTTGTTTACTCAACAAATTTCGTGATAATACTCTCCACCCTTTTCGGTAAGAAACTAAAAATAACAAAGCAGATGAGTCATAAAAAATGTATTCATGCGAATAAAAATTCTAATTTTGTCCACGTATATGTCAGTAAATATTGAACGCGTTAACCTCTCCCTGCCCATAATAAATTCGTTCCAACAATGATTTAAAGTGCTACAACAAAAATCAGCACTAAAGCAATAGCCGCAAAGTCCAAAACTGTCCGAGAACAAATTTTATCTAGCCGAATGAAAGTCAAGTGCGGAAAAAATTGTACAAGAGTTGACGAAGTATGCTAATAGGATGTGTATGCAGAGTCCTATTGAAATAACAATTTTCATTACCATGTAAATTCTCTGGAAATGCTTCGAAGAGTGACGTCACTAGAAGAATTATGTATATTAAGCGTCCCTTGCTGAGCTAACGGAACTGTTGCTTACTCCTTCATGTTTTTATATTATTTGCTATTCTTTTGTTTTGTTTGAGTTGATCATTATTCTATTCTCTGAGCTATCTTACAGGTATTTAACATTACTAGTGTTCACCCAATGATCGAATATCGTCAGTTTTACAATAGATACCGTTTTTATACAATGTAATATAACACATATTATATGTATATCGGGGGACCATATAAACTTATAAATTAATATAAACTTTAACTATTCCAAATCTCGCACTCCTTTCACGTTATTTTCTTATAGATTCAACGAGCTTAAATGTTCGCATACACTATAGAAAACAATATATAGATATATAATATATTTCAGTCGAAAAGCATCTGTTGATATAAGAAAGAAATCCTAAATATGTATTGTCTTAATCTGTACATTCTCTCAGTAACGGCGTAGCTTCTACTTGAACCAGTACTCACTTATATAATACGCGATACATTTGAAATTCAAGTAGCAGTGAAATAGGAAACCTTGGGACAAGCCCAATAAAGCGTGAACGAATAGATTTCACACAAAATGATATAGGTTTCAACATAAATTACGTTCCATTACGTTATATCACAGTGGCGCTGAGTTTAGCACGTTTATTAATCGTGAAGACTTAACAATTGTCGTTATTGCCCTTGAAGGACATCATCAGGCTAGAAACATATTTGGTACTCTTAAAATAGTCAGTTCTTGAAATTTTATCAATGTTTAATCAAGATTCACTACTATTTTTGAAAATGTTAAAACGGTAAAGTAAGGTGGGCACCTTACAATAATTGTTAAAAACTTTTTTATTTATTTAAATTTTAGCAAGGTTTTGTGTTTTTGCTCTGATTTGTTAGTATTTTGAGTTAATGTTTTGTAATTACAAACTGTACATGAAGGTCTTATGCAGTTATGCTTTTCTCTTACTAACCTATACCCATCTTAGACCATATAACCAATGGTCTAAGATACCCATAGATTTTCGTCGTAATTTTTGCCAATGTCAAATTGAAATTTTGATCACAGATTTTTTTTCCTTATTTGTGATCCCTCTGGAAGTATTTCAACAACATTTTACATACTTTTTTCAGTATTAAATAATCGATCACATTTTTTTTTCTAGGAAACTTCGCAAATGGCAGTTTCACAAATACCAGGCATAGTAGAGTATGCCTGATGTAAAGCAGAAGCAGAGACCAGTTGCGAGGACAGCTAGTAGAGCGAGATTGTGCCTTAATTAATTATTAATATAAGTTATATCGTATAGTAACAGATGAAATAGGTATTGGTTGCGTCATCTACCGACTAATTATAGAAACGAGTAATCTGCTAATGTACCTAAGGATGTTATGTTTACCCAATATTACTCGCGACTATATTTAGTACCAACGTGATATATTTCATCCTGTTTGACAAACAACGATTTATTAACGGTCTACTATTAGTACTATTACTTATGGAATATGAAAGGTCAAGTTAATTAATTAATTGGATACGGGACCGTAGCTTTTCTAGCTTCAGCGCACGATGAGAGGAATTTGGTCACTAAAATTCTCGCTTCAGAATTCCGTATATGGCTGATGCTATAATAGATAAGCGAGAGGTTCAAAGGGAGTGGGACGATATGCAGTGTAACCTCATTCGTGAGAGTGTCGAGACAAATGCTACTGGGGTCGACTTGGCTCGTATTAAGGCGGCTTCCAGGCCTGAGTCAGGAGCATGGTTACACGCATTACCATCTCCGCAGTTAAGAACGCTTCTTGATGATAATACATTTAGTGCAAATGGGTGTATAAGAATAGCGGCGACATTAAAATTAGGCTTTTAAACTTGCAACTATACCAAATATCTTTGACCTCACTTGATGATGTGACAGAGACAAAACTTTTACCTACTTACTGACTTGGTTTAATTTTCTCTTTTATTTGGTTCTGGAAAACCAGTTTTCCAAGCTATCAATTCTATAAACGAAAAACGTAAAATTTCTAAAACCATCGCAATCAAGCTCAACACACAACGGACCTTAGATTTATATCAAAAATGTAATTAGCATACCCCACGGAGGCGACTTTTAAACCTTAATAAACATATACCCAAGCGAAACTGCTCACAACAACTTCAGTGTGAACATTGTTACTTCAACCGTAAAAAACCAGGTCACGTGAACACGCTATAGGAACTTGCTCTAATTGGAAACTTGAGTATACACATAGTTTACGTAAACATCGAGGCGAATAACACCTTATTTATTATCGTAGAAGGTTTCTTTTTGTCTCTGCTTGTAAACGATAAGCGTTACAAGTGATTAAAGTATGGAAGACTTAGGATTAAAGGCGGCAAGTCGCAAAACTTTGATTATTTTTTTAATAACAGCGACACTAAACATAGTTAAAAAATTTACTCAACTCCACAAATTACTGAAAAATCTTTCTTTTTTTTACTGCAAATGAGGCCTTTGGCTGATATACTCACTTTTGATTCAAAGAACATTTTTCATTTCCGGCTAAGACTTTGTACACTATTCGTACTAATACACTTGCGTGCAAAAAAATCGACCCACCCCGCAGATTTCGATTCAGAATACAATTACGTAAAAATTTTGATTAGAAAAATTTGAAGGTATGTTTCATAAACTTTATTTTAATATACCATACACTTCGTAAAATTAAAAGTTGTTGATGATATTGACATATTTATTCGTACACCCTTATTTCTCATTATTAATAACGTAGTCTTATTGACATTGTCGTGCGTTAAAAAATAATCAAATCATTGTTTATTCAGCAATTGTTTATTTAAACTGATTAAGTGACCATTTAGTTTAATTGTTTTTACTCTCTGTGAAAATAAATGCTACCCCCCTGAGTGCGCTCAAGTTGTGGCACTGATCCAGACAGGATTGAGTCAGCGCGTCGTGGCCAGGAGTCCTCACCTAAGTCGTTCAGCAGTGAGACGAGTGTACCGAAGATTTTTAGAGACTGGGACCTTCAATAGACGACCAGGTTCGTGAAAAAATCGGGCTACTTTAGAGAGAGATGACCGATTTATGGTGTCCACGAGTCTGAGAAATCGACAATTGACTGGTGTTCAGGTGCAACAGCTGCTTGTTCGTGGAGTAGCTGTAAGTGAATGGACTGCACGACGAATACTTGCAGAAAGAGGATTGCATCCTCACAAACCTGCTAATGGTCCAAAATTAACCCCCGCACATCGCCAAGCGCGGCTGAGAATAGACCTGAGACCTGATATTGAAGTGATCCAAGTACCAATATACTTCACCCCAGTATATCAATCCTTCGATCATATTCATTTTCATAATTAGTTTCATCTTCTGTGATCTAAGAAAACCGGTCGAGTGGAATAGGAATCAGCAAATATCTGACTAGATTGACTGAACAGCTCAGCTAGTTAGTCTAATTTTAATTAGATCAAGGATTAATTAGGGAAATATATAATCATCATCATCATCATCATCTCATTGTTGAGTATGGGTTCACGTCGGTAGTCTAAATGATCTAGAGGATTTGAAGCTCGATTGCTACATTTCTACATACTTATCAAATGGTCAATTTGTCAGATGACTATATCTTAAGCCTATTTCTTTTTGTAAACTGCATCTGGAGGGCAAAGCGTGGCACAAGATAGTGGAGACAATTGGAAGAAACCTTTTTGCCCAAAAGTTTTTAAAAAATAATTGTCATTTCTATTTTTCAGAACCAGAGACCATGGTCTCTGACCATAGACTTAGAAACCAATGGCATTAAAGAACGTTTACCGCCGCTGGACAACATATCGCCTAAAATAAAAATTTCATACATTGTCGTCATATAAAAAAAACATGTCTTTGTAAACTCATTGTTAGTTGACCTTGAATCTCAGAAACTATAAAGTCTACAAACTTGGAATTTAATAGGGGGATTTTAAGTAGAGGGAAGGGATTTTGAACATTTAATTTTCTTTCGACATCACGAGATACGGGTTTAGCGCAAATGAAGTAGCTAGTCCTTTATTTGTAGAGGACCAAGTTGCTGACCATGGGGTTATTGAGTGTTCTTTTCAACCACTTGTATGGTCTAGTGGTAAAGTTCACCGGTCTCAGACTCAGAGGTCCCAGGTTCGATTCATAGCGAGAAGTAACATGTACATGTTTGTACTCTCTTTGGTTGGTGGTAGAGCTGGTTTTAAGTCCGCCTGGCTATCTTCACCATCTTAATCATAATCATGACATCAATCAGCATTGTTGTGGTTCTGTCAGTTAGAGATAACATCCAGTACTTCAGTAGTTGAGGTTCCGGGTGAAGTGAACATCAGGTGAGATTATCTCACTTGCTGTAGGCACGGGTATATAAGCACTTGACCTTTAGGTCCTCACTTACTTACCTCCTTTAGGACTGTACGGTACAGAAGACCGAACGATAATTGCACAATCGCACGATGGCAACGTTACATTTACGCCAGTGTGTCGAATCTAGGACACGGTGCGCCAGCCCATCAGACAATCGCGACTCACTACCATCGCTCATTATTATCATTTATTCATAAGTATTTTGTGTGACAATAAACCGTATCTTAGTAAATCAAACTTTCGTTTCTTTGGTGTACCATCAGCCCGTACAAGGACCTTTAAGTTGAACTTGAGTCATCATCATCATCATCTCAGCCAAAAAGACGTCCACTGCTGGACAAAGGCCTCCCTCAAGGATAAATAATTTTGAGGGGAATTTGCCATCATCGCCCGCTTGGCAGGCGGGTTGGCGATCGCAGTAAGGTGAGAATAATCACAGAGAGACGCTACTGCCCATCCTCTGGAATGGTCCCATAGTCGCCTTCTACGACACCCACGGGAAGAGATGGGGTGGTGCAATTCTTTAACCCCGGCACCACACGGGGAACTTGAATGCTTACCTGTAAGATATATTAAAACTGGTCAGGAATATTCTGCATGTCATGCACAAAATATTAATATTCATGCAAGACGCAGTTCACAAATACAGTATTGTGATGCTCTCTAAATATCACTCGTATTTACACATCAGATGATGTTGTTTCGTTATTAACGTAGCGTTATTTGTGTAGCCTCGAACGAGTTTGTTGCATGTCTGGTTATTATAACTTCTAGAGTACTTTTAAACATATCATTATATACTAAATTGTTCTGATATTGATTGTAATGCAGTGAACAGTGTATATGAACTAGGTACGTTTTATTTTGTAAATCAATGAAAACATTGCATGTTTTGGCCTCTTCAATCAGCCTTAGTACTTATACACCGGAGCTTTCTGATTTGTAGGACCCGGGTACGTTTCCAGTGGTGCTAGATAATGTAATCGGTGTGCTTGGTAGTAGGGCTTGTTCCAAGTATGTTCCTAGACAACAATTGTTACTGCACTACTAAGGAAAATAATGGGACTCCTGGGGTCGGCTTATCCGAAACTGGAAGACTTCAGGCTCTTCGCTCTTAAAGACGTTGCTAAACTTATGGCATCTATCTTTACAGAGGAAGAAGAGTAAAAGGATGGGGTTGCACAAAAGATCCCGATGGGTCGAAGTGTTACTGCGAGAGGGAAACCTCAGCAGGCCTCACTAAGATAAGATAAGATAAGGCGTTGCCCATCATTGCCCATTCGATGGCGCAGTGGTTAACGCGCCCGGTCTGCGAGTGCTGAGGTTAAGCAACTTTCGCAAAGGCCGGTCATCGGATGGGTGATCAAAAATTTATCATCTCGAGCTTCTCCGTGCTTCGGAAGGCACGTTAAGCCGTTGGTCCCGGCTGCATTAGCAGTCGTTAACAACCACCAATCCGCACTGGGCCCGCGTGGTGGTTCATGGCCTGTTCTCCCTATCCATCCATAGGGAAGGCTCGTGCCCCAGCAGTGGGGACATAAATGAGCTGATGATGATGATGATGATTGCCCATCAATTGTAGCGATGACTTGATTTTAATGATTATGACAACTCTCTTGGTCGAGTGGCTTGCACACCGGTTTTCATGGTGTCGCCATCTCTGAGGTCCCGGGTTCGATCCCCGGTCGGGTCAATTTAGAAATTATTGTTTTTCTAAATTGTCTCCAGTCTCGGTGTTTTCTATGTATAATAAGTATGTATTTAAGTATTTTAAGTATGTTTATCCGTTGTCTAGTAACCATTTAACGAGTTTCATAACGAAGCTTCTCTTGGGCTAGATAATTGGTGTGAGTGTAGGAAAGTTTAAAAAAAATATGGAGCCCTTTGCCCAGCAGTGGGACAGTTATTGTTTATCATTACTTTTTACTTTATTTACTGTTCATTACCGCACAGCATATTATATAAACAAAGCGTTTTTTCTCAATAAAACAAATCCAAGTAGCAAATAAACTTTTGACAGTTTTATCGCGTCCATTGCTGCATTAATTTAAGTTAAAAGTGTCCATCAATTCATTTCAATTCAAGAATAGTAACGAAAAAAAATTTACGGCCTCGAAAGCCAATTAGTCCAAAATGGCGGTGGTCATGGAATACGGAGGCGAGAGCAAGCCGGAATGGACGTGATTAAAATTTCAAATCGTTGTCCATTCACGATGACAAACCACAAAATAAATAGGTACAGAAGGCAGCTACGGCTAATAGCGATATTAGTTATCTATGCTTGATCGCACCGCTTGGATTAATGCCTACGATATTGTGATAATAATATAAGGTTGGAATTTGTAAAGTTAAGACTTTGAAACAAAAGCAAAAAAGTCTTCTCATTTTATTGTCGTATTTAAACAATGAAATACCGTTTTAACCGCCTCTGTGGTCCTTCTGGTTAAGACCACCGGTCTCAGACCCAGAGGTCCCGGGGTTGATTCCCAGTGAGGGAGGATGTTTCGGTTTGGTTGGTATTTGAACTTTTTTATCCGGCTGGCTAGCTACCACTTTCTTCGCGCAACATCCGGGGGTAGGCAAGGTAAGAACGGCTACTAGGCAAAATCGAGCTTCACTAGCTGTCCTAATACAACAATAATCATATAAAAATCCACGTAATAGACCTAACAATCTATCCAAAAAAAAAAACGCAGTAGCTCTGAAATGAACGTCGTTGACTCTACAAAGCAGGGATTGGAAACCGGTTAATTTTTTGAACCGGTTTCACGAAATTACGCATGGAACTTTATTAAAAAGGTTACGTTCCATTGAACCGGTTTTTGAACCGGTTTACAAAAAAATGGGTTTTTTTAATAAACCGGTTAAAATTTAAAATGATTAATACTTGATTTACGTTTTCGACCCATATTGATAGGATGCGCGCAACTATCAAAATGAGATAGCGCTCGCGACGCAACACTGGTGCGCGGTATTTCGTCTAACAAGCTACAACAAGTCGCCAGCGATCGCTAGAAATAAACCGGTTTATTTAGGTTCGAAACATCGCTCCTATTTGGTTCCGCTCCGGTACGGTACTTTACGGTAGTACAGGTTTTACCCTAATGAAACCGGTTAATTTTGAACCGGTTTCAAGGCCTGCTACAAAGTGCGCGTAGCACCCGGCTGAGTTGCGCACGACTTGCGATCTCCCGAGTATAGCCGAGATCACCGTAATGACTACGTACTACGCGTGTACGGCTGTTTGTGTAGAGCCGCCCTTCTGTACCTATTCATTTTGAGGTTGAACTCCGCTCGGACGTTGAATAATGTTGGTTGATGCTAAATCGCCTGTATTTGTCAACAGGGTGCCTATTTTTTTTAGATGACATTCGATCACATTAACGAAAACAAGAATTCGTATGGCATTGAAGTAGCGCCTCCTGGTAATCAAAAAATTGCAATACCAATTCTAGTTCCTTTTTTTAGGATATCTGAGCAAAGGTTAATGTTTGTGGACTAAACTGAATAAATCATTTTGAATTATGAAATTTTAGGGTGTTTCTAGTTGAAAATGGTTTCTACTAACACTCTGGTTCTTTGTATTTTTCTTAAGCATATACTCTTAGTTTCATTAGAAACAGCTGATTCGTTTATTATTATTATTTTTTTATTTGTATGACGGCATACTTACGTTAATTTCAAGATAGTACAACATACAAAATGCCGAAGTTTGTTATCACAAGTGCTAGTGCTTAAAATACTAACATAGTTATAAGTTATATATCTACTAACAAAAACTGTTTTATATTGTACTACCCGACCCGGCTTCGCACGTGTGTACTTTTATTTTTTATTTTTTTAATAATAGACTATAACCTTTTTCAACAAATGGACTATTTAACACAAAAAAATATTCAATTCGAACCCGTAGTTCCTGAGATTAGCGCGGACAACCAAACAAACTCTTCAGCTTTATAATATTAGTATGATGTATGTTAAGTAAGTAAGTAAGTCTGTAAGGTATTTATTATATGGGCCCCTTTGTGTTTTTACCATCTTGTACATTGTGTGTTGCCTGAAATAAGTTATTTATTATTATTATTATAAATGCCAAATGAATATTCATACGCCTACAGCCCTATGGGTTTTATTTATCAAGCTAAATGAAACAAATTAAACGTAGCATTAACGTTAACCTTTACGTAATTAATTAAGACTTAAATAAACGAAGTTACCCGGTCGAAGCGTTTATTGTCATTTGAATCATACTGTGTGCGATACTCGTATATACGTACGTAAGGCAGCATGTCAACCTTATGTCTCATTTCAAATTTGCTCAACAAATTTGATTCTTCAAGCTTTCGGTATAAGGTTCATTATCGAAGAGAGTAAGACCGGCTTTCGTCTATACAAACATACATGTATCTAAAAGCATACAATGATTCACAATGCATTGCTCTGCAAACGTTCACGCATCGCGTCGGCGATTGCCTGAATATGCATCGTACCGTTTACTACCAAGCCCACAAACATTTGTAGATGACAAACCTTAACTGACTTGAGGGTATGTACCCTCAAGTCAGTTAACAAAATAAATAATAAATAATAATAAACGTCTCAATAGTGTGTCAAAAAACACAAAAAAGAAGAAAAAAAATCAAAACATCTAAGTTTGCAAATTTACATCATTTAACAGTATAAATTTGCACAATGTCATACAGTACTAATAAAAGTACAAAACTGTCTAAGAAAAAAAATGTAAAGGAGGCAAACGAGCAGGCAGGTCATCTGATGGAATGTAATCACCGCCGCAAAACCAAAGAAATCGCAGATGCGTTGCCGGCCTTGAGGAAGGAGTTGGATCTTGAGGAGGGAGTAGGAATTGGGAGGGGGGAGGGGTGAGAGATGGGCCTCCGGTACTTTCACTCACCGGACGAAATACAACAGCAACGAGTGCCATTGTTTCACGCCGATATTCTGTGAGAGGGTGGTGTTACGACGGACGAGCCGGCCCATTTCGTGCTGCAACGCATCTATCTATATAATATTATAAAGAGGAAACCTTTGTATTTTTGTATGTAAGTATGTTTGCAACGAATAAACTCAAAAACTACTGGAAAGATTTAAAAAATTCTTTCACCATTAGAATGCTACATAAGGGCTAAGTAACATAGGCTATATTTTAAAAAAAATGTCCACCCGTGCGTAGCAGGGACGGGCCGCTAGTTTACAAATACAACAGTGAACTTACTGTTTACACAAAATCGTTACACAGTTCAGGTTAAAGTACATACCCTTAACGGGTCTACCTTTTATCGCAGCACTTTTTATGTCATCATTTTATTATGCATAACAGCGGAAAGCATAAACTTCATTTCGCAGAAAATCATTTGGCTCACACTCATTAATTATACATGAACTATCATATCGCAGAAAGTTTACATTCAGAATCATCTTTATGTATAAATTTGATATCCTTTATTAAGAGGCAGAACTATCATAATATCTCAGGAAGTCTATATTAATGGACCCACGATTCCGGTTGAGGGTTAACAATTTCAAACGTCAGCTTTTGTAGGTAATTATGTCTAAAAGGTATGGTCATAAAGGTAAGGTCTAGGTATGTAAAAAACGTCGTTTCTGGCGCTTCGCCGGCCGCTGCCGCGGCACCCCCTGCTCCGCTCGCTCGGCTCGCGCGTTTTTGGTCAACATACTAACCTAACCTAATTTTTTTTTTTTTTTTTTTTTTAACCCAGAGGAACTCATTACGAGTACCCGACCTTGAGGAGGCCTGGCGGTTATGTGGGACTCGCCCGTCCGTCTTTCCACAACCCACCGACTATCCGGAGACGCCATTGTCTCCAGTCGGCTGTCAAGGGAGATGCCCAAGACCGGGAAGTGTGAGACGGAGGGGGATACCCACTAAACCTCTGGGGGACCAAACTCCGATACGGTGAAGACCGCAGGAACCTTTTTTTTTTTTTTTTGTTGACCCGGTGGAAATCTGCGTCCAGATCATCCCACGGGGAGCAATAGCTGTCGGCTCGACCCGTTTTCGGGGTATGTGGGGATGGGCGATGTTCTGCCCGACCCACTAAAACCACCGGGGATTCAGTCAGCCTGTTTTATGGGCAGGTCGGCTCCTTGAGGATTCAGTCCGACAATTACTGCCCACCAGTGTGCATTGCAGCACCAACCAAATCGCGCCCTCTTCGGACAACCTCGACCAAGCGTCTATTTCCGCGGCTTAGGAGCAAACCTGCCGTCCTTCTGCCGCGGGCGACTCCACGCCGGAGATCGGGCGCGCCCCTCAGGGCGGACCTCTTCTCGTGGCGGTTCACCATTCCCGGTGTCTCTCATTTGAGAGGTGGCCGGTTGTGGGTCCGCTGGGGACTCAGTGCGGTGTGCAGAGAGAGCCGGAAACGTCAGCACCAGCCCTGAGGGCTGACTTGACTTGGCCGCCTCCACCATCTCCGCCTCTGTTGCAGGCCCTTCTTCGGGCGCCGTCTGGGCAATCCTGTTGCCAGAACAGTCCGTTGCTTTGTGTCCTATTTGGCCGCACCGGTAGCAAACACCGGTTCGGTCAACTGATGAGGGACACATTGGTCTAGTATGGCCCACGCCCATGCACCGAAAACAGCGCAATGGGCGGGGCTCCAATGCTTCCACCCGAGCCACGCTCCAGCGGACCAGAAGTTTTCCGGCTGAAGCCAGCTTCTTGGCTGCTGCTGCAGGGCAGTTGGCGATCGTGGCCCCTACACGATTGGGGCCCACTTTCACTTTGCCCACCTTCACCTGATGCGGGGAGCAACCCACAGCCCCAGCGATCGCCGCAGCAATGTCCTGCTGAGTAGTAGCTTCATTCAGACCAGCGATGCGCACGTCAGCGCTCTTCACTGGTCGAGTGATGGTCGCTATGTCGCTGATGGACTCTTGCAGCAGCTCCGCAAGGACATCTGCCTTCTTCGCAAGACCGCGGGAACCTAACCTAACCTAACTTAATGAACTCTACACGTTTTTCATGGCGGGGGCCTCGGGGGGCGATTGATGTGTAAGCGTCTGTACATAACAAAATTACAAGGTTTTGAGTAAATACTCGTACATGAAGAGGGCCATTGCCCTACAGTGGAAATGAAGAGTAGTAGCAGCAGAGCAGTAGAAGCGTCTACCCCGATCCCGTTTTGTAGCAATGTTTTGTTTTTGAGGAGAGTTACTGATTGCCTCAGGCGGCATTTACAGTTTCACCGGGCTTTTTGGGGGCGCGGGCGGCGAGAAATCTAAAGGGTTTCTCAAGCCGTGTGAAACGAAGCCCCTTCATAGGTTTTCTAGAAGGAACGGCATCACGCACTAGTGCGTGTCCCTGTGCCCTACTAGATTCTCCAAGGGGTTCAGATCGGATCGGGGAGTGGAACAACCCGAGAGCGCCTCTAAAGGCTCGGACCTCGGCTCGGGGTGAAGCGCCCAGATACATGTCTGTACCTGGTATAGAGCGCGTGTGAACCGGCTCGTCGTACCCTTGTTTTACGAGTGCGATGTCTTGAGTCTAAACTAGTGTGCATGTTTAGTGTATTCTGTAAATGTGTAGTGGCATTTAGAGGATCGGGCCGGAGGGGAGTAGCAATATATACCAACATATAGGTATACTAGGACTCATTAAACAATAGCTAGTGAACTGTAATAAACGTTTATTTTATGACTACTTTAATGGCGCCGAGCATGTGTAGCGACCGACGCAAATTCTTATGGACGCGGCCGTCTGCGCGACGCCTGCTGACAAATTAATAATTCTATGGGTATTGGGTTGACCAACGCGCTCCGTTGGTTTTAGTGATGTGCCTGGAGGATTCTGATTGTTTTGATCATTTATTTATTGTTCATTATTTTTTGTTCAATAATTTACCTTTCTTGCACGCCGAAACAATAGAATAGATGTCCTGTCCATGTAAAAAAGCCTGGGCCCTGCAGGGCGACGTTTATAGGGTAATAAATTAAAACTAAATTTATCCACATCATCATCAACATCAACTCATTTTATATCCCCACTGCTGGGGCACGAGCCTTCCCTATGGATGGATAGGGAGAACGGGCTATTAACCACCACGCGGGCCCAATACGGTTTGGTGGTTGTTAACAACTGCTAATGCAGCCGGGACCAACGGCTTTACGTGCCTTTCAAAGCACGTAGGAGCTCAAGGTGATACATTTTTGGTCACCCATCCGATGACCGGCCTTTGCGAAAGTTGTTTAACCTCTGCACTCGCAGATCAGGCGGGTTAACCACTGCGCCATCGAGCTCCTGTCTAAATTTATACCGTGAACTTAATAGTTTAACAATTTGATGGCCATTGCTGTCTTCCTTTCCCATTTGCTTATAAGTACCTACTTGTAAAAAATATCACTCCAAATCAACATATCATTCCTAAAACATATATATATTTATAAAGCGGTAATTTATAAACAAAAAAAAATGAAAAGCTTGTGAAATTTCAGCCCGAACACTTACAATGGGTTAATTAAAAAGTTTGTGAAAATGAAATTTCAGTAATGGATGTAAGTACTTAGGACAAAAGCTTTCTAATAATACGACACAATCTAAGAAAAGTTTCAAACGTGGAGAGTGAAAATAACATTACCAAAACTTTATATAGCTATTGTTACATTGTGTCCGCATGAAGCCTTATTATTCCTTGGTAAAACTCCAAGGAATAATTTTCATAATACCTACGTATCACCATTAAGAGCCCTTTTACATTTCGGTATTTCATACAAACCTCAATATTCTAGTTATCGTAAACCAATAAACCAATTTTAATGAAACCCTCTGTGCTTCAGGGAAATTCAGCGACCTATTTGTGTTTGTATCATTAGGGTAATAAAAGAACTCTATTCTGCCGCAACACAATTTTCAGCTAGTGCGGAGGGTAGGCGCCAACTTTTACTTCTCTGCTATATGAAATATAATTTTACGTTTTCCCTCCTTCCTATGATAAGGGGTCCTCAAACGAGGCGTGAAGAGGCACTTTTTCGCCCGGTAAGGTGAGGGTGACTGATGCTGCTATTTTTTCACGCAGCACCAGTTGTCTTCGCGTCTGGACTTAATTTCTATTAAAAAATAAAAGTAAAAGGAGTTCATTTGCCGCGCTAACCAAAAAAACATCTTAAGTAAATATGTAAAACATTAATTAACGGAATCAGGCGTGAAGTTGCGGAAATCCATGGTACAAAAATGTTATTGAAATAATAAGTAGTGTTAATTTCGCTAACTCACTCGTTTATCTAGCTTGGATGCAGCACGCATGCACAATCCCCGCCCGCAAAAAGTATGCACATGCGGAAGAAACAATTGATGCAAGCGAACATGCACACCAACACCGATACACGACACGTATTTCGCTCCTCCACGGGGCATCCTCAGGAGCTGTTGACTGGTCGAGACCATGTTAAACATTGTAAAATGCCAAAAAAAATTTTTTTTTCAAAATTATAGAGTTGTTGACAAATGAAAAACATCCAAAAAACGATTATGTAACTGAATTTAAACGATTTAAAGTGGACAATGGAAAGTTACAAATCGCATTAAATCAATAGAACATGTTTTAAGGTTTTCAATTAAATGTCAACATCTATTTTTCCAGATAAGCAAAGAAAGTTGAATTTAGTTTCAAAGTTTAAGGTACTTTGACCTTTGTATGGGATACTCAATTGTGAATGGCACTTAATAACATCGAGAAGTTTCCTGAGCCCATAGACCACCCACGCTGTTTCATGTTTTTGGGTCTTGACACAGTTTATGCTGCCCACACGTAAGTTTTCCGAAAGGACAACAGAACAAATCCCCTACTAAAATAAACAAATCCTAATAAATCTTTGCCTTCTAAAGCTACGTTTTAGAAAATCAACGGAAAATTGCAAAAGCTTAAGAGTTCAAAGATGTTTTATATAAATAATAAATAATGTTTTATCGATAGGACAAGATGATATCTAGCTTGCCCAGAAGATGTTTGTTCTAAAAGGTTCAATGAATGCGAGTGTGGAGCGTCCCCGCAGTCGATGCAAAACCTGTTCAACTTTGTTTTAATTCAAATTCAAAATAATTTTATTCAGTTTAGGCTACAAGTAGCTCTTGTGAATGTCACTATGCCATTGGTTCGTAAGTTTACTCTGGGCGGGAGATCTTGTACTGAGAAGAACCGGCAAGAAACTCAGCAAGTGTCCAGCTCTTTTCTCCCTTACAGCGTCAAACATATTGGAAAATGCCCGATCATAGCAGGACACTTTTCATTACAAATAAACACAGAACATACTTATAGATGACAACCACAACATGTAAAAAAAAAAAAAACAAAAAAAAATCTAGTTAAACAAATTTACATCAGGTAAAAGTTTCAATTTCCACAATGTCTTACGGGTACAAGCTCATTGTCAGTGCCTTCATCTCACCTAATGTTAAATGATGATAAGGCCAATGGTGGAAGCTCACTTCACCCGTCCCTATGCCCTACATCTTGCACCATGGACGATTTTATCGAGACTGACCGAAGGGTTGCTGACGTGGCAGCTTTCTGTGATATCGATGTTGTTGACACGATAAGAAGAAGAGGAACATCCGTACTAATAACGACAAATATTGGGTTATCATTATTTATTACTGATCACTTATTACTAGGATACAGGGTATATGCTGTAAGTAGATACATAGTTATTTCTTCACGCTTTTGGAAATATCGACATTGGCATTACTCCACTTATAAGTAGAGCGCATAAAAAAGATGATGAAAAGTATTGGTTCTTAGTATAGGTATCGACTAATTTATTAATTCATGTTTCCATTTGACAAAGTAATGTAGCTACATTACTTTGTCAAATGTCAAACTTTGTCAAAATATAGCTATATTTTAGTATATATTTGTAATCGATTAGTGTTTGTGATTATTTCTATGTAAAGAATGTTGTGTAAGTTTATATTAGGTTTGCACATACGAGTATATTATTATGTAACTAGCTGTGCCCGCGACTTTGTCCGCGTGGAGTAGTGACTTTCGGCAGCATTTTTAATTTTTTAAGTTAATTATTTTGCAAATAAAACACATATTTACATACTAATGAATTGCGTAAAAAATAAGTTTCAAGCTTCTAGCTTCAAAAATGACGTAATTTCCATACAAACTTTCATCCCCTATTTCAACCCCTTACAGCCCATTTTTCGCATTAAAAGCCAGCGTCCTCCCGCTTCACCGCTCCCGTCCACATAAATGCGCGCGTGGTACTTGACCATTAATATGTTGCATAGTTATTTTAAAACTATGATAACTTTTTTTTGGATAAAGATTAATATCATGTTTATTAAAACACCTTCGCAAATAGTGTATTATTTTAGAACTAATTTGATAACCATAAAAAAGGTTATAGTGAGTCAACCTTAAAAGCTAGACGTATGCTGTCGCGGACTTTTTTTAGAACTTTTAAAGAGAAGCAATTTCGTAATACATGATTTTTGCGTAACTTCACCGTTTACGCAGCGCACGCAAGGAAAGCTCTCAAAAAAATATTTTCCCGTTTATGGAAAATTTTTAATTGCTGCTCCATTCCTATTAGTTATAGCGTGATGTCAATCAATAGCCTTCCTCAATAAATGGATTATTCAACACAAAAAAATATTTCAATTCGAACCAGTATTTCCAGAGATTAGCGCGTTCAACCAAACAAACAAACAAACAAACTCTTCAGCTTTATAATATTAGTATAGATTTTAAAATTGGCAATGGTTCCTGTAGCTTGCATTTTAGTGTCTGACTGTACGCTTACCTAAGTAGATAAATAACTGCTCAGTCGGACTTCATGGCGGGAAAGTGAAGAGTCATGTCTGCGGTTTTGTTTTATTTTCTAAAATTTGTGCCGAATAATTATGTGAAATAATGGTGGATTATTAACCGTTATGTGTTCGTGAGTGTGCATAAGTGTTAGCAAATGAAACAAAACAGTGCAACGTCACTTTTCAAATTCTCTCAAGAAGTCCGCACGAGGACTTAGTAAAGCCCCACATCTTTACTGAGATACTCGAGGGGTTGGGGGGTATATCATTTCTCACTTCTCATTTCTATTATCATTCATCATCATCATACAGGAAAGAAATATTGTTTATTTATGTATTACTTGTTACAAATATTACTTTGACACTGGCTAAATGTGCTAATCGCACGAAGCCATAAACAAAAGGAAAAAAACAAAAACTGCTCAGTCAGTTCTTATAATATTATGTTTTTCTGGCCAGTGTTTTCAGATAATGTCCAATGATAGAAACTTCCTTACAAAAATATTTGGTGTTATTGTCAGACATTCGAATATCAAAGGCTATTTTGGTCCGTGCTACCATATCTAAGGTGACTTAGTTCTGCATTCAGATGTCATTGTTTGGAAATATTCCACTGTAGCACAACAAGCTATTGTACGCGATGCTTTTGTAGAATATGGTATGGCCGCTAACTTTCGTAAACAAAACAAAATGTAAAAAAATATGTTATACATTTTTTCTTAATCACTGCCGCTATTCAGTATTGTTTGCAGGCAATAATTAAATTCTCTAAAAGACGGTAACAATATATATTCTATAATATATCAATAGAAATTAAATGCTGCTCGTTGAGAATCGCATCCCTTGAGAACGGCTGAACGGATTTAGATGAAATTTTGCACAAAGACAGACCATGGATACTTTTTACCCCGGTCACAGGTTTGTGTGGAAATGTGAAGTCCTCGCTAACAAAGTCAAGGCCAAAAAATAGCTCGTAAAAATAAAATAGAGTCTCTTATTGTTATGTATTTTATACGAAAGACCACCTTTCGGTCCTGTGTTAAATTAGGGCCATGGGAAATATAAAATACCGTCTGCGAACAAAATGGCAAAGCAAAAAAGTTATTAAAATTATCATATAAATAACGGTTTAGAAAATTAGGCAGCCCTAAGCTTCGTCACTCTTCTTTTAATGTATTATTTGGAAATGAAAACAGTATCGTACCTATTACGAAATAATATAAAAATCTATTGCTTTTATTAAAATTCTAATGGCGTGTTAAGTTTTCATTCGATTTCTAATTATTAGGGTAATTTGTACGTTTAAATTTTTGTTACTTATATCAATTAAATAATAAAAACGGGCATATAAATTCGTTACGCTAAATCGCCATCACCATCAGTGCATTTTTTAAACAAAGAGTTTAAACGGGGATTAACGGGAACTAATTGGTAAAAAGGTATCATACCTTCTAATTATGACCACGGCCGTTGTAACTCGGTCGAAATGTCGGGTATAAAGAAGGTATGATCCCTTTTTACTAATAAGTTTGCGTTAATCCCCGTTTAAATTCTCTGTTGAACGATGGAACGCGAAAGTGCATTTTACCATTGAAAATGGTTATCAGATGCAAATCGCCTGAGACGTATTTTTAACCATAGCTCCGACGATTTTGGGAGAATCGAGATGAAAATAGTACCAAGAGTTGAGGAATTTATCGAGACACGTGTGAGCGTTTGAATTTTGAAAATCGGCTGGAAACTTTTTTTGGAATTTTGAAAAATGTAAAAATAATCGGGTTTTTGGGGGGTGTTTGTATACTAAATTGTAAATATTTCAAAAAACCTACTTAAGAAAAAATGAAAAAAGGGTCCTAGGGTATTAGTTTAGCTACAAAATGGCGAAAATTTTTTGAAAATCGGTTAATAATTGTGACCTGTAGGTGGTCCCTTTAGATTTGGTATTGTAGAAGAACGGGTATTTCCGAATATAAAAAGTGATGTAGCTTTTTTGATTATTGACCGATCGTCATAATAATGGTTAGTCATATTATTTTATATTTACAAAAAAAAATGTGTCATGTACCTAGGAGCACTCCGTTCGGACGGCACCTAAAAAGATTAACACCTACCTATTTCGGTTTCCGAATGACAGCACATGAAAACCGTCAGTTCGAGCCGTGCGAACATTTCAGAGGCACTGCAGAATCGGGGAAGTCTCAACATCATCCTGAAACTATTATTATACTGGACTCCTCGCCTCGCCTCGCCTCGCCTCGTATTATACGCCCATAATAAAAAGTGGTACAGACAGATAGCCATTTCTTAAGGCTTTCATTTTCGTTTCGTCGCGGACGAAAGAACGGCATTATCTCTGTCACCAAGCATATACGTTTCCTATTACTCTTTCAAAACTACGCACTCGCGTGAATACATATTTAACGTTATATATTTAGCAATCACGCGTAGAATCATTGATTTGAATTAAATATTTGCTGTAGGTGCATTTATCTTGTGCAACATTCGCATCGACCAAATTTTATACCTTGAGGTTCTTCGTACTGTAAACGGCATGGTAAGCCATTGGTCCAGGGTTGTCGTAAGATCGCAGCCGTTAAACCAACCAACTTTGACAGGAATATTTATAGGTAGATGATAATGAGAATTTGTGAATCATCATCATCATAGGCTCAGCCAAAAGATGTCCACTGCTGGACAAAGGCCTCCCTCAAGGATCGCTATAACGACTGGTTTTGTTATAAGGCTTTTATTATACACTGAATTTAAAACTGAGTAAGGAAGTACGTCAGATATCAGAGATCAGTTTGTGGTCCTAAATACAGACACTCGCTACATTATCTTTTACTTTGTCAGGAACGTTTATAGGTTGATGATGATGAGAGTAGGTGAATAAAAGGCTTTTTATTATACACTGAATAAAACCTGAGTCAGAAAGTAGGTCAAATATCAAAATTATCATTTCACTTTGTTTACTCCTCAGAACAACAGTTTTTATTGTTGTTAGGTCTCTCTCCTCCTATTATTATTTCGCTTATCGGAATGGTCCCTTAAGCATACTATAGGTAGGGAGTCTACTCAATTCTATGCATACATAACGTGACCATTTATTTTTTTACTCAAAACGGGACTTCGGTTTATGTACGTCAATTGGTAGGTTTACAGTGAAAAAAAAACTAATTTCTTGTAAAGTTTTATTTTATTTATCTAAATAGTAGGAATTTATTACAAATTAAAAAGTAATTAGGCAAATGCTCAGTTATTCATATATTTTTCAGATGAACAAATTTGTTTTAATGCAGCTGGCGATGATTTTAAATAAGAATAAAATTCTTGGCACGTTTTTTTAATGTTTACCTTTGTTATCAACAAAGCCATAAGGACCGGAACCTGTAACTGTGTTTTATCAGATGTTCACAATTAGAAAAAAAATACTCTTTCTACTGGTGCATTTGTGCCAGGCAGACATAAAATATATTCCATTAAAATAGAAAAGTTTTCATGCTTAAGATTGTTGGTGTGAAGAAAGTGTTTGAATACTTCCACCCAACGAATTTCCGTCGAAACATTAAGATTTTGGAAAACGGGACATTTTTGGGTCCCGAAACTTTTTTCGGGGACACCGGGATAGAGAACCTCAAAAAGGGACGGTCCCGTTCAAAACGGGATTTATGGTCACGTTATGCATACACCTCGCTTGCGCTGCCTGCTTTTCTCGTTATTTCCTCGTGTTCCAATTTCTTGTCTTGTAAATGTTGAATCTTTTACCACCTTTTATGCGTTTGTTAAACATAATTACAGAGTGGTAAAAGTGAGATTTTTAATGGGATCGCTACAACATTTTTGTCATTGTCTAGTGACAATTTAGTTTCGCAATTTCGCCAATAGATGTCGCTACTTCGACCTTATACAAATTGTAGGTAACTTTGACCTGATCGAAAAGTGAAGAATACTCCCACTAGGCAATTTTTAAAAGTAAAATAAGTAGATAATACACTACTAGCGCCCGGAAGATGTTCCGAACACAACAAGGCAATTTGTGTCCTTTTGCCATCAGTGGCTCTCGAGGAAGTTGAACTCCATAATCCCTTTTATCCTATCATCATTTTATCACAAGGCCAAATATGAAAAGAATGACCCAAAATACGCTTTTTTTATCCTACCCTCGGTTTCTTTATTATTGTAGTTAATTAATTCTGCGATTAAGTCTCAGCAAATATAGGTCTTGTTACATGGAAGCGGGGAAGTTTTAATGTACACAGTGGTAAAGCTTTGTGTTGCCGTGAGTAGAAGTTGCGATAACTTTTCTGGAAATTAAACTTTAACATTCTATACTTGTATTTTAATTGAACATACAAACGGGACCACTTTACTAACATATATATTATCGTTATTTTAATTTAAATTGCGGAGACTCTAAAGACTTATTTTTCATTACAGGTGCTTACCTGTAGCGATTGGCGTTATTCAACTTAAATAGTTATACATCTATCTATTTGGCTGAACAACGACCACTAGTTATCCAACGACAAAAAAACTATCTATTTTCCACAACGCTCTAAACTTCTATAACCGAGCGAATATACACTTTAAGTAAATGACAAAACGATAAACAGTTTGTTCACGCGTGAATTAATGAACGACGTTTGCATAAGTGTGATTTTTTTAATAGATGGATAGGCTTGCTTGGCCTGTGATGATGTAGCCTACGATGTAGCATGTTTGCCTAGAAGGTACCTACCTATTCACTCGCGATTTGAAGACCCCAATGTTATATTTAATGGGAAACAGACTGAGGCATGGAGTTCCACAGCTTTGCGGTACGTAAGAAAACGTGGACGCAAAACGCTTCGTACGCATGGGTGGAATCTCTACTGTACAACTATGGCATCGCACAGTTTGTCTGGTTGTTCTAAGATAAAAAGGTGATGGAGGAATCAAATTGAACAAATTAGTTCAGTTCAGATTTTCTTTAGTTAGATTATTCATATTCCACTTGCAATATAGCAATATAGACAGTCAAAAGCCTGGTAAAGTACGAAGGAAAGTTAATTGAAAATGTTAACAGTAGCTAACAACTCAAACCTATCAACATAAAATGTTATTATTCATACAGTTCGACGACGTTGTGGAAATAGATAGTTGTCAAAAATAGATAGTTTTAATAACGTTATTTACAAACGGATAACGTTTTCGTTTCGTGATTTCAAGTGATGATAAGTCTGAAGTTGGAAGCGCACTTCACCCGGAGTCCTCAACGACTAAAGCACTGGCTATCTTATCTCTAGCTACCGGAACACGACATAATTTTAGATAAGATGGTGGTAGCTAGCCAGGTGGATAAACAAGCCCTATCATCAACTAAACCGAGTAAACATGTACGCCTCGCTAGGAATCGGAGGCGGTCTAGGGTTGTTCCGCTCCCGAAACGATCCTCTAAGGGGGGAAGGGGGATGGTGACACGTTTGCGTAATGCCATTCCCTCAACAAACCTTCCGACGATGTAACGATCACACGGCAATGCACCATAGGTGGGCAACAACAAATTCTCTCAAATAAAATGTAGAAAGAGAAACCTCCATGGTGGTACTGCCAACAAACTTGATATCTAACCTATAATCTTTCCGTCCTTTCTAATGACGTCAAAATCGAGAGGTGTTAGATCTGTTCGACAAGCGATAGAAAAGCTTACAGTTCTTCCTACCAAATGTCCATTCGACCAAACGTTCATTCGATTAATTATAGAAATGTCAATTGTTAAGTATATCGACAAAATATATTTTGGTCAGTTGTTTGTTCGATCAGTAATAGAAGGGCCAAATTTTTTGTCGACCTCGTGTGAAACTTCAAAATGAATTTCGATATCCCGTGGCGTGGTAAACTCGTTGTAGTCACGTGCGTCTTTGCTTCCTCGTTTGTCGATGTCCGATCGCCTCTGTGTGCATCATGCCTTATTTAGCTTTCTTTTTCAGTTTTTTGTTTTTTTCTTCTCACGATTTTGACACATGATTTACGAGTTTTAATAGACAAATTGTAAAACTTAATATTATTATGTCGCCGTTTAATAATAATTTGTATAATTATTAACGCCTCGGTGGCAAAGCGCTAGGCCCGTTACCCGACGGTCCTGGGTTCAATTCCCAGGTGGTAATTAAGCCAATACCCGTGAATTGTAGTGATGACTTGATTTCAATGATGGAAGCTTTTGCCCAAACTTTAAAATGTAAAGAAAAAGGTTAATGTTTAGGTTTCCTTAAAATAAAGAATATTAATATCTTCGCATAATGGATAATGTTCAGTAAATTTAATAAAAGTATGATGTACAGACGAATTGAGAACCTCCTCCTGTTTTTGAAGACGGTTAAATAAAACTACGTTGTCGTTGACATCAAGAAAAAGAACGGTAACTAATCTCAGTCCTATTACCTATTACAAATGACCGAAATTACAACATTGTTTTTATTACACTACTGGAGAGTAACAAGTGCCCTTAAGGCTATATGAAGGGATTTCTCAAAGAACCAAATGATATTTATTTTATGTCATGCCCAGTGGTCGAAATTCGACCGTAATTTTATTAAGGCTGCATGGATTCTATCCTAAGCAATGAAAAATTAAAAAAGATAGAATGTGAGTTTGGATTGGCATTGACAGATGTCGACTGCATTAAAGACAAACAATACGTGTGTGTCAAATACATATGCGTGTGTGTCAAATTCATGGTAGTGTGTGTAGTATTGTTTTTGTTGATTTAATGTATTTTTTATGCATAATTTTATAAAAATATTAACATTCGGATAACGTTCTCTATATAAACTATAAGTGTGCGAAATTTCATACTCCTCCGTCCCGCGTAAGTTTCGTAAAAACGGGTACAAAGTTTTTGCTTCACGTATTAATATATAGATAATATTTAAAACTATACAACATATCATAAAAAGGGCTGCTCAAAATGAGTCTGCAACAAAGCTGATAAAGTATGCAAAGGTTACAATATTATAGAGAAAGAAATGACATTAGAACATAATTTAAATATTAAGGATGTTTGATACTCATTTCATCTACTATTATATATATATATATATATATATATATAGATATATATACTATTAACACGTTGGCTGCGGCGCCTCTAAATTCTTCGAACCCTCTATGCGGCTCGACACACGCCAGGTACGTGCGCCGCACAGACGTATCATTTTTTTTCGAACGCTACAGCAGTGCGGCCCCACACTCCGGACGTGTTTACGTCGTCCATACGACTATGCGGCCTAACACGCGCTGCGTGTGCGCGCCGGACTCACGATTGTGCGCCCCTACACGCGCTGCGTGTGCGCGCCGGACTCACGACTGTGCGCCCCTACACGCGCTGCGTGTGCGCGGTGAACACACGGCTGTACGGCCCTACACGCCTGGCTCGGGATTCGGATCGATTTTGTATGAAAATAAGAATATAATTATTTTTAATATTATAATATAAGTCGATATACTTTATTAATAATATAGTTAATATACTTAGTAGGTTTTTTTAGTAATGACGTGAAATTATGATTTATTAATAAATACTTAATAGCCTATAAATGTGCTTATGTGTTGACAAATGAAACAAGGCAGTTATGCAATCATCGCTACGTAAGTCTGTGGATGTAATGTTATTTTTAACACCGAAATGACACGGACACTCTTGCAGCCTAAATGACTCGATTCTCTCGATGGGGTTGTGTCGTTTAATTGAGATCAACCTATATTATGTAACTAAACCAGATTAATCATCATCCCTGCATAAAAACATCCCACTGCTGGGATCAGCCTTTCCACGTAAGTAAAAGGTATATTGGGGCATAAAGACTTCCATGTTCCGACAACAAGCGTGACCAAAGGCTTTACCGAAGTACGGGGTAGCTCGACATATTTTAATTTAGTATTATTTTACTTGGTATTATTTTTTATTTTTTTGGTATTATTTTGGTATGATTATGGTATAATTTATTTTTATTTGAATAGATATAAAAAACCGCTTACTGGCCAAAAGATACAGCTACAACATAAAAATAAACAATAAAATTTGATGAGTCGGAAAGCCTTAAATTGTAATAAAACAGACTAGTTCACAACCCAATATAATTATGCAAGCCGATTAACTTCGATTTCTTCGTCTATATAGATATAATGACTTGTCCTCACTGACTGATTCATCATCGCCGAGACGAAACCGCGGAAGCTAATAAAGGATTAAATTTAGAATGTAGGTTAATTGAGTCACGTAACCGGCCACTAAGGTAGGATCTTACGGAAATCATCCCCTAAGGGGTCAAATAGGGGGTGAAAGTTTGTATGAAAGTCCGTCAGTTTTGACGTAAAATACATGAAACTTGGTATTTGGCTTTTTGAAAGGAAATTAAGAATGACGTGTTTCAGGAATTATGCTTATTTTCCTTTAAGTGATTAAAAAAGGGAAGAACGCTTTTCTTGGGAAATCTTTATTTTTAAAGTTAGAACTATAAAATGTATTATTTTAATCGATAATTTGATTTTTCAATAAAAATAAAGAATTACGTGTTCTAGCATTTTTCGGAAAACATTCCCTAGAGAGATGTAATAAGGGAGGAAAGTTTGTACGGAAAACTGTAATTTTTAAAGAAACTGTGAAGTGTTTCAGGATTATCCCTATAGATTTTGACGGGATTACATATATTAGTTTTATTACAAACAATCACTATTCCACGGAGCTCGATAGCGCAATGGATAACGCGCCCGGTCTGCGAGTGCTGAGGTTAAGCAACTTTCGCAAAGGCCGGTCATTGGATGGGTGACCAAAAATTTATCATCTCGAGCTCCTCCGTGCTTCGGAAGGCACGTAAAGCCATTGGTCCCGGCTGCATTAGCAGTCGTTAACAACCACCAATCCGCACTGGGCCCGCGTGGTGGTTTATGGCCCGTTCCCCTATCCATCCATAGGGAAGGCTCGTGCCCCAGCAGTAGGGACATAAAATGAGCTGATGATGATGATGATGATGACTATTCCACGTGAGCAAAGCCGCGAACAGTAGTTAGTATATAAATAGTTGTTTTTTATACTAAAATCATGTCACAGCACTGGCTTATTAATATTATAACAGAATCGTGTACAAATGGCGGTTTAGTTAAATAGCTCGAGCTCAATCGTATTATTGCTTTAGTTAGTGAAACATAGTCGTAAAGCTTTATTGCTCAGTTACAAAATACTGTGTTTTGCTCTAGTAAATATCAACTCTCCTATTTAATTACGATGACAAATGTGACGTAGTTTTGTTATTTAATAGGTTTCCTTGCATGTACATGTACATGTACTTTTTATACAATGATATTCTTCTTATAGTGATCGATAAATCTAAAATACTTGTAGATTGTTTTTCTCTTATTTTAGTATGGGGCTTCTGTCCACATGGATATGCCAGCCACATAAAATCTTACCAATTACAGTTTCACACTAAGCTTATAAAACTAAATGTACTTGTAGATAATAACGATTCCAATCTATTTACAACTAAACTAAAAAAACTATAGTTGAAATACCCCATATATTAAATAGCAAGCTAGCTAGCATTACCTAATCTTTGGACGAAGTAGCTGCTGGATATGGGGTCTCGAGTGATTCATCATCATCATCACCATCATCATCATCTTAGACAAAAGACTTCCGATGCTGGACAAAAGCCTTCACCAACTGCCATGTAAGTAACAATGGAATATTATAATGGTTTTCAAAGACAAAATGTATTTTTGTAGTTGTTTTGAATTCACAATGCTTCATTCATATCAAAAATGACAATAGCACAAAAAGATGATCTCAATATCATAATAATTCCTTTCAATATCCTAGCTTCAGTCGAAAGTTAAAAGAAAATACAGTGAAGTCCAATAGTGGAACAAAGGCCCTGGAAACAAGCGGCATACAAAGGCTTTGCGCCGTCTCACTTACTTTTCAGGGTGACCAAATTGTTTTATTATTGGATAAGTCAGAGAAATTAAAAAAAAATTGAGGTGTATTTAGATAAGATTCGCTCGGTTGCCTTTAGTAACTTTACTTTTAAGATATATTTTATACCCTTCGATCAACAATACACTAGATAACGCCTCACGAACTAAAACAAATCTCAAATATGGCACTGGCTGACTTTACTATAAATGGAGAAAAACTATCCTAAGTTTTGATAATTTCAACCTAATTTATACTTTTTTTGCAAGGAATAAAGCACAGTTTTGATTATTAAGACATTCACTTACGATCTTACGTCGAAAACGACAGAAAGAGATAAGAAATTTAAATAAACACTTGTGTATTTAAAAACATATACAAAGTCCCTTTACATCCAAATTCGACCTTATTACATAAAAATAAAACAGCAAATGGCAGACACGAAATGTTACTTACTTCATTTCGAATTTTTGCATTATTGACTTTACTTGCTCCGAACAGAGTATTATGGAGTCTCACTTAGTAATTCATTTTTTGTTTTAAGGAAGTTATTTTTAATAAGGAATTAGGTTTATTTTATTTTATGGCTTATGCATTTGACTGCAAAAGTGTATACAAAAAGCAATTTATTATACTTTGCATACATTTATGTAATAGTAGATTCAGTACAAATTAACTGATATTGAACTATACCTACCTTGAGCATAGTTGGAAAACATGCTTAAATGAAAGAATCCTGATGAGAAATTGTAATGTAAACAACAATATCATCACAATCAAATTGTTTTATTTATGTAACAATATACATTATTTGAGGTGGTTTTCATATAAAGAACAATAAACCAAATTCAAATTCAAATTTAAATTATTAAATTTGGGGATAGCCGTTTTCCTCAATCGACGTCTTTGTGCATTCCCCATAATATCGGATTTTTTGAAATGTATTGAGCAAATTACAGAATTTTTTTTAGGTCTAAAAAAATCCTCCTGTCTCTCTTCCGCTACTATGGAAATCCATTTTGCACATTGAAATGGGTCGCCAGGAAATCTAGAAATAGAAAATATAATTGAGAAGTACCTATCTATAATTTTTTTTAAACTACTCCATAGATTCACTGTCCCAGAGCAACTATACGTTGGCCAAACATTAGCAAATGTGGGCGCGTGGGTTGGTTTTAAAAATTAAAGATTGTTATTTCATAAAAACAGTTAGGTATTTTATTATTTATGTTATGAAAAAGCATTTACTTACCGAAAGTATGATATTCCTTCCGATATATTTTTATTTCGATAGTTATTTTTACAGTTTTTGAATACACACTGATGCATTGTGGTACGTTATCATGTTGGCGCAGTCAACAGCGAACTAAATAGAAATAAGACCCCACTTTGAATGTGAGGCGTTATTCGCTCGGCCGTTTTTGACACCCTGACCGGTTATCTAGTGTATTGTTGATCGAAGTTTATACCACAAACCACAACCCTTGGCTTTATTTTATCTAATGGTAAATGTCGATAAGGCCGGAGGAAGGTTGAAAGAAACTTCGCACCGCATCCTCACTTACTGAGAAACAGGCTACGTCATCTGTTACTGTAGGAACACAACTATTCTAATTTATTCAAACCAACAAGCAAATTTTAACAAAACTTTCTATGTTTAAGGAAAATACTGAGTACTAAAAAGTTAGTAAAAACACTTTTAAAAACGTTTATCCAAAGTTTATTTATGTATGTGATTTTAAATATCCCCTAATGAAGTTTTCAAAACGCATTAATTAAGTTGAATACCCGTTTTATTTTTAATGGTTTTTTAACTGACTATTTACATCTCATTACTTTCCTTAAAGCATAAACAATTGGTACATCAAATTTTGTAAACATATCGAATTGAATAGACGGTTTTAACGCCATACAAGTTCTCGTTCTCTCAAAAACAAATGTTAAATAAAACTGGCACTTATCCCTCATCGCTCAGAAGCCGTGGTCGCCGCAGCGGCCGCCCACACACACCCCGGGCGAGATGCCGCCCACATTGCGGGATGTATTGTCGCGAGCGCTATTTTTGCGTGCGACATGCCTTTATGAACCGTAGGTGCTCGAACTAAAGGCCATTCTACGGAATATTACGTGGAGAACGGCTCCGAGGCGTCTACTACATTACTTCTCTGTTTTAGTCAAAAATAGTATCAGTTCTAGCGGTTATAGTGTGAGTTTTGTTTACTATCCTTATATCGGTTACGTTTATGAAAACGAAAATTAGTATGGCATTGAAGCAGTGCCTCCTGGCGGCATACGAGAGGAGTTAAAATTTTGCCATACAAATTAAAAAACAAACAATATTTATCAACAATAAAAGCTCGTTGTATATAATACTAGCTGACCCGGCGGACTTCGTACAGCATTTTTTTTTTTAATATAGCCTATGTTACTTTGCGCTAATGTAGCATTCTAATGGTGAAAGAATTTTTTGAAATCGGTCCAGTAGTTTTCGAGTTTATTCGTTGCAAACATACACACATACATACATACATACATACATACATACATACATACATACATACATACATACATACATACATACATACATACATACATACATACATACATACATACATACATACATACATACATACATACATACATACATACAAAGCTTTTCTCTTTCTAATAGTAGTATAGATACAGATACAGTATAGAACAGGGAAGTGTAAAATTGCCGAATTATCAATGGATAAGTTATTTGGTGAAGTGTTCTTCCACTTAAACTATAGTCGTCACTTCGGATAGATGGAAGCCAATCGCTTACTCCGATACAAAATAAAAGAAATATATTCTTTTTTTTCATAGAAAAGAATGTAACACTTGAAACAAGCAACTGCCCCACATAGAACATTAATACACTTTGGTATCCCACCCGGGTAACTTCACTTCTAATATCACTAACCTCATATTGTAGTGTATAAACACAGACTTGCGTTACTTCATCCTATTATTGACTGTTACCCAACCTAACAACAACCTGATATTAACTTATATTGTAATTATAAAGTAATCCCTTAGAATCTTGTTTAAAAGATATTTTTTAGGGTTCCCTAGCCAAATGGCAAAAAATGGAACCCTTATGTATTCGTCATGTCTGTCTGTCTGTCTGTCTGTCCGTCCGTATGTCACAGCCACTTTTTTCGGAAACTATAAGAACTATACTGTTGAAACTTGGTAAGTGTATGTATTCTGTGAACCGCATTAAGATTTTCACACAAAAATAGAAAAAAAAACAATAAAATTTTGGGGGTTCCCCATACTTAGAACTGAAACTCAAAAATGTTTTTTCATCAAACCCATACGTGTGGGGTATCTATGGATAGAGACACTTCCAAAGTGGTAAAATTCGCAATTGGCCGGTTTTTTTTACTAGAAAAATCAACCAGCTTCAGGAAGGTCGAGTGGGAATCGAACCCACGACCTTTGGATAACCGGTCCAATGCTGTGACCGCTGAGCTACCGAGGCCCCAGAAGACTCGTTGAATATTTCTAGTAGTTCGTGACTTACGCTGCCAGCCAGCGGTATTAAGTCGTACCTAGTCGTACGTAGGTATTTTATCTTGTAACTTTACAATATGTAAAAAAAACCCTGTCTGATCCATAAAAGTTTTATTAGGTATCGAGATTCAGTTCTATTTACGTAATCATTTTAAAATAACAAGTGAAAAAAATACCCCGATAAAAATTTTGTTAAGTGACATAAGTCATAACTTACATGGCAATAATTTTGTCGGCACTTCGGTAGATAGGACCTTTGGCGCCGCCACCATTGATGGAAAGTGTGGCCACATTTATAAAATTAACTAGATTTTGGGGTAATTTGAGCAATTTCGGTACCAAAAATAACTCATTTATTTTCATGAATAATATATTTTTTATTATTTATTCTGTAATTTTTATTTATATAGGTACCTATGTACCTCTTTGCGATCGGACAGGTTTTTTGTTGCATATTGTATATAGCATTTTAAATGCAAAATTTAAAAAAAAATCCTAAGCACTTAAACACCAGACGCCAAATACTAAATATGCCCCCAAAAACGTCTCTTTCATTCCTCTTCAACGGACCCTCATTGAACTAAGAAGAGCCATAGCCAGGCTTCCTTCGTCATGCCATCTATCATCACTGCTCATGAACCAGTCACTCGTACCGCACTTTATGGCGACTCTACATCATTTGATGGCAACCCTACAATCTACAATCTTATCTTATCTTACATGGCAACGCTTCTAGAAGTAAGTTCTTGCGCATTGACACTTTCCTTAATCGTTTCTAAAATTTGTTATTTCTTAAGCATTTTGTAAGTCTGAAAGAAAATTTCTAGTCTGTGCCAGTAAATTCTCTCAAGCGAAATATAATGATCGACATAAATATGTTTTAAGACGTCTTTACCCTGCGACCATGACGAATTAATGACTAATTTTATGACTGACCGAAACCGAGGCGCCACGGACCAATAAAGTGAAATGATTTTATGTTCATTATTGTTGACATAATAAACGTTTGAAGCAGAAAATATTTTTAGTACGAACACAAAAGCTTTGGGATTTATATAATATATGATTATGGTATTATATAATTTTACGCAAATTTTACCAAACGTTGTCTGAAAAGAGACTTGTTTTATCATCGTTGTTTCAACGGGCAAAAGCTCAAAATAAGGCAAAGGTGCATAATAAAGTAAATTTTCATCCCACCATCTCGGAAAGAGTATTTTTACTCTTCGATATCTGAGTGCAAAAGCCGTTTTTATCCCCTAGAGGATAAAGTAAATTGAATTTAGAACATCGTGTGCACTAAGTTTGTGAATTCAAAACATCATCAAACCTATTTGCTTCTACCTCCATGGTGCCCAATTTATCAGTACTGTAGCAACCGAGACTCCCTTGCTCGGGCATACTTACTGGCAGCCACCGTGGCCTGCATTAAAATATAGAGAAAAAAGAAGAACATCGCGGACTCGGTGACGGGTCGCGACGACGAATTGATTGTTATTATTTCATGTTGAAAGTAATATAAATATTTAAAGCTATAAAGCATTATTATTCGATACAACCCCCCGTTCCTTAAGTAACGACCCAGCGGGGTGTTACAGTACACAAGTTACTAACACCAACATTACAGTACCTAACAAAAATATTACACTTAGTAACTGTAGCAACGTTACTTTCAATTTTTCTTAATTATACCTAAGTATTGTTTGTTATAATTTAAAGATTATACTGTAATACTTACCTTTCATAATGTAGTAGTTAATACCTAAACTGAAATAAAAGTATCTTGTGATTGTAAATGTTTTTTTGCATTTAGTCATTTCCTCGCTGAGGTGGGATGAAAAGTTAGGTGTTGCACTCGAGTGCAAAGATTTTTCACCTGGTGCTCTTTTGATTCCCTCGCTAACGCTCAGGATTCTAATTTTAGAAACCTTCGCTTGCTCGGTCATCAAAATTGAGCACGCGGTTAAAAAACAACTTTGCACTCTTGTATAACAAATAACTATTATTTTTCGGGAATCCTTCTCCATATAATCTTCAACTTTAACAAATCTCACACTCCTCCGTACGCGAAATGTGCTTCAAAAGAGGCACAAAGTTATTGCTTCGCGTATTAATCAGTTCTATACTAATATTATAAAGAGGAAAGCTTTGTATTTTTGTATGTATGTATGTTTGCAACGAATAAACACAAAAACTACTGGACCGATTTAAAAAAATTCTTTCACCATTAGAACTATATTTTAAAAAATGCGATAAGAAGTCCGCCGGATCAACTAGTAATAAATAATTGCAACTAATATAAGTAAATTTATTTTTTGGGAATCCTTCTCCATATAATCTTCAACTATACCAACACTCCTTCGTGCGCGCAATGTGCTTGAAAATAGGCACGAAGTTATTGCTTCGCGTATTAATTTATGGGTATAATTTAAACGCTCACTAGAAATATTTTTAGACCCTAAGCCTAAGTACCAAATAAATTAAATGTCTCCAAAAAAAATGCCTTTAAAAAAGGGTCCTAACACACATCACAATAATTGCATATCATCATCAGCTCATGTTATGTCCCCACTGCTGGGGCACGAGCCTTCCCTATGGATGGATATGGAGAACGGGCCATGAACCACCACGCGGGCCCAGTGCGGATTGGTGGTTGTTAACGACTGCTAATGCAGCCGGGACCAACGGCTTAACGTGCCTTCCGAAGCACGGCACGATGCACATAATGGCATATTTTTTTTTTTTTTTTTATACATAGCACGGCAAATGACTCCATTTCACCTGATGTTAAGTGAATATGGAATCCAGATGCGATGACAACTGGTGCAGCGTGAAAATAACGCAGCATCAGTTACCCTCACTCTGCCGGCCCACAAGGTGCCTCTTCACGCCTCGTTTGAAGGACCCCATATCATAGGAAGGAGGGAAAACGTGTGCAGGCAAACTATTCCATGTTTTGGAAGTGCGACAAAAAAATGAGTCACCAAATTTCTTAGTGCGTGATGGAATATTTGAGACAGTGAAGCGGTGACTCCGGAGAGCAGCACGCGTACTCCTATGGAGGAAGGGAGAAGGAGGGATGAGGTCAAAGAGTTCTTCAGAGCACTCGCCATGGTATAAACGGTAAAACACGCTGAGTGACGCAATATCTCTACGCAATTGCAGAGTTTCGAGAGTATTTGTGACTTCTGCGTTGCCGATAATGCGTACAGCGCGACGCTGCAATCTGTCCAAAGCATCGAGAAGGTACTTTGCGGAACCGTCCCAGATGTGCGAGCAATACTCCACGCAAGACCGTACCTGTGTCTTGTACAAAAGGCACAACTGGTCAGGCGTAAAGAATCGCCGCACCCTGTTCAGAATACCGAGTTTTCGTGAGGCTGTTTTGATCACGGCTTCGATGTAGTCTCTTTGGTTTAGATCGCAGCGAATCGTCATACCGAGCATGTTGATACTGCTCTGCAGGCTTAGAGATGTACCCTGAAGAGTTGGAAGGGGAAGGAATGGTGACTTTTTTGCCGTGAACGCACACACCTGTGTTTTCTTGGCATTGAACTCAACAAGATTATTGGAGCCCCATTTAGATATGAGGTCCAATACCCGATTGAGCTCAATGACAAGATTCACTCGGTTAACTTCGGTTTCGACCCGCCCGGCCGCTGGGTGACCGTTATATCCCCCATGCACTGTGCTATCATCTGCATAGCAATGAATATTTCCAAGTGGAAGCATATCATTGATATGCAGAAGGAACAGCGTGGGGGACAGAACGGAACCTTGAGGGACACCAGCGTTCACTGACATGAACCGCGAAGCGCATCCATCAGACAGGACACGGATTCTCCGCTCATGTAGGAAGCCAGCGACCCAGTTGCAGAACTGAGCAGGCAGACCGTATGCCGGGAGCTTGGAGAGAAGAGCTTTGTGCCAGACCCGATCAAAAGCCTTGGCTACGTCAAGGCTAACAGCCATCGACTCACCACGCTTGTCAATAGCCTCACCCCAGAGATGTGCAACGTACGCTAGAAGATCACCCGTTGATCGTTTATCGATATATTGTACAAATATTATTTTTGCTTCCCAAAATGGATAAATGATCACCAAATTTTTACACTATTATCCAAATGATTGATACTAGCTGCCCTACTCCTGTAGGTCACGTGATAGGTTAGAAATTTAAGACAATCGCAAAGCGCAGCGTAGCGATTGTCTTGAATTTCGAGGTTATTATTTTTATTAGAGAACAGAAAGCAAAAATTACTAAATTGTAACTCGAGACATAAAATATTGGTGTTATCTATTTGGTGACAAAATAACAAATTTGGTCTGAAATGCAGTTAAAAGGTATTCATATATTTTAAGGCATTAAATAAAAATATAAATTGTATCCTTTTTATAATATTTTAGGAAATACAATTTGGTTATCATTTATCCGTTTTGGTAATCGTTTCGAATTTTATTGGTAGTAGAATTGATACATTTTTGGTAGGCGTTTAAACACAAGCCTTAGTTTAAAGATATAGGTGTTTTATGCAGTAAGCCCAGTGAACCTAGCCGATGTTCATTCTTTATAGCAAAAAGATGGCCGCTGTCTAGGTTAATTTTAAGGAAAATGTTGCACAATAAAACCGGTATAACCAGCTAAGTAATGAGCGGTTGCTGATGTTGTTTTAGGTTTAATTAAAAGATAAGAATTTGTTTCATTGCCGCAGCGAAATATTATTAATAAGTAAGTAATATAATGGTATCTAAAGTCTCCGTAGCCAATAGTCAGTTGCACCGTAGAAGACGGCTCACTATTCAATGACAAATGAAATTCTTTGTAAATATAGTTCGACATCACTTACTAGATGGCGTTACGTATACGAGTATTCAGAGATAGCTCTATTGTGTAGTGTGCTTCTATCTTTCACTATATCGTTACTTATCATTAGGTGAGATGACCGTCTAACCTGTACATGCTTTCCTGTTATTGTATAAATTAAATATGACTGTGACTGTCCTCCTCCAAGGACAAGGCCTCATGAAGGCCTTGAAATCATGTCATCACTACAATTGATGGGTAATCTCTTGTACCTATAACATGTAGTAACGTGTGTTGAGTTATTAACTATATTTGTGTTTAATTCTGTTTTCCCTGTTTTATGTTTACGTGCAACAGGATAATCTATGATAACTTGTCTGTTATAAATAAGTTGCATGGTGATAGGATTTAGCCCAGAATACGACAGGAAGACCACCGCCATTAGTATTTAATTTAGAAACTTTTGCTACATTAATAACATGGCGGACTTAATACATTTAAACAATCTAGTGTTTTGTATTTTTCAATGCATACCTGGCTCAGGTGAGCACCAACCCGTATTTGGCAAGCATGGTGATTAATCCAATACCCATCAACTGTAGGGGTAATTCGATTTAAATTATGGCCTTTCCTTAGTACAGTGGGCTTACTTACTTTTCTGAAAGAACACGATAGTTTAAATTTACGCTTAAAACTGCACCTAAAAGTTTATAAGTAGTCTAGTCTATCAAGATTCATGTTAGAGCCGTTCTCCCCGTCTTATTGGAACAATCTCGAAGCAATAATGCAAGGTCGTAGTGACAACACCTCCAAATTTAATTCACTCCCAGTCAACCCTTGCTCGTGTTTATGTCACAGCCCCTAGCTATAGGTAGGCACCATAGACTTTTTACGTCTCGTAGATAGTATTACCTATTTACTTTTTATAAGTTATTATTTTTCTTTCGCTCTTCTTCTAAATTTTTTTTGCATGCACCAGCAAGAAATTCTTCTTGATGGTTTGAAGAGTATCTGGTCTCCTATTGTAGTCGAACTGATGGCAAAGTGATATATCGACAAAGTCACATAAGAATGTTGAAATTGAATATTGTATATCTATTTCTAATTAGCTCTTTTATGTGTGTGGAAATGTCAACGTACAGTATTTAAATGTCACCACACCTTCAATTATTATTGTGTTGTGCCACCAGTGCCACACAATACAGTTCTCATACGATCGTTCCTTGAATGGAATTCAGCTTTGATAAAGCGAACTATACCGTCGCTCGACGTCGCGTTGGTGCTTCTTTCAATTGTTCTAATATTTGTTATTATGACAAAATACGTATAACCTGAATAATATTGTGCAAACAGAAACTGCTTAGAAAATAATTATTTTAAATTGATACTTAATAATTTCTTCACTTTTTATTATTTTAAAACCTGGAACTTGATTTTTTATTCTGTTATTATTAGTAATATTTTCTTTAAACTTGTAATACCACCTAACATTTTGTGGAAAGTTGTGGATTTATCCAAAACTTGTGCCAAGGTTAAAACAAATTACAAAGTTCTGGATCACAAACTTACCAAAACAGAAAGAAATATTTGTCATCAGCAATTTAAATGCCTATATTGAATATTTATTCTTAGTTTCGTAACGTTTTACAAGACTCTCTCCCCAAATTGCGTTACGTAATACCTGCCCCCTGACTATGAGCTCTTTAAGCAATATTATTGCAGTTGTGGAAAAGAGACGCGAGTATATTCGCCGCTACACGCGTCTCGTTTTCACAACTGCAATAATACTGCTATAAGAGCTCGTGGTTACCCCCCTGAACGCCCTCAAAGACTTTAACAAGATCTGTACCATACCAACATGATGCAATAAATAATTATGACTATGACTTTGACTATGAAAAGACCAAGTACACCTCAAAAAGTGTGAAAACAGATACTCACACATATCTTTGTTATATCCGTGTACATTTTATGCGATGACAATATTTTTAAGTCTATGGTGCAGACCCAAATTCAATATTGCCTAGTCTGTAGCGTAGATAATACAGGCTTTCAATATATGGCCAACGATAGTTCAATCGGGTCATAGTATTTGCATTTCCCTATTGAATAATTTCGAATCGGTTTTAGAACTGCTCTGCAGCTACCGATAGAATATGATACTGCAGTGTAGGTCATATACTAGTGTAATAATTGTATGTGCGCGAGCCTGTTTTTTTTAATACTCCACAGCGGGGAAGCGTTTAGCCTTCTTCAATAAAGACTAAATTTCAATTCGTAGAAGCAGATATGTGCGTATGTTTTGAGAAAATAAATATTGAAAATTTATACATTGGTTTGAGAAAATATTTCAATGAAATTCCAGGTTTTTATGATTAACACACACGCTATGTGATAGTAAACTAGTTTTGTTAAAGAAAACATCTCCTACAGTATTGTAAATATACCTAGTGGTAAATATAGAATATTGTATTTTTTCAGAATGCCATTCGTACACATACAAACTCATGATACACAAAACAAAGCAATAAATTACTTAAATCGTCAAAGAAGCAAACAAACAATGAACGAATTAATTAAATAACAGCACACTACAACAAATTTGTACCGTTTTATAGTCGTGATAATTGGTGTCAAAGTTTAATCACAATGTCTCATCCTTTGTACAGTCACGAGCGTAAATATGTTAACATGTAGTATGGACAAATAGTCTTCATTTGTTTTTGATACTAGAATCATCATCAGACGTGTCAGATGTCAGACGCGGATTTCGTCAGACACGTCACATACTTTTGACGCTAGAACTAAAAGGCTATATATAACGTATAACTTCGATGCGATCGTGTAGTTAGCCACAAATAGTTGAATACTTTTCTGGTGCAGATATTGTTGTCGATTTTCACCTACTCATTTTATGGCCTCACTGCTGAGTAATAAGCTACACAAACTACAAACTCTACCGGGAGAACGGGCCCAGTGCGGATTGGTGGTTGTTAACGAATGCTAATGCAGCCGGGACCAACGGTTTTACAAGCCTTCTGAATCATGGAAGATTGCACGTTTGTCGATTTGTCCATAGGTAGCTAGGTCTTTATCACCGTGACAAATAACAAAGTTCACTAACCTATAAACCATCTTAGTATATTTCTCCTATCCCCCTGATACTGTCGTCGTAAAATAAAACCTCTTTGATTCAAAGAGCTGTTGTAATTAATCTTCTAAGTTCCTTATAACGAAACGTTCAATCTTGTTATTTTCGATGTGGGATAGACTATTTTAGCCATTAAGCTGACCTACAAATTACAGTTGGTAGAGCTGTCCTTAACAGCCCGGATAATGAAAGGTCGAGTTCAAGTTCTTATTGAGGAAAGTTGCCTTTTTCAGTATTATAAAAGTATGAAAAAAGGGAAAAAATTTAATAAATGGAAAGAAACAACATGAATAACAATAAAAAAATAATTGATAAATATAATGGAAAGTATTTTTTTTTATACTTCATAAAAGTTTTAACAAGTTCGTCGGAAACATTTGCCCAAAATGGCGGACCATAAAAGCACAGTGACTGTATGTGTCGCAGTCCGAATTATGTTGACGTCACCCGAGATTGTGACACTTAATTCCCCGTTGTTCCACAGATCTACTTTAGGCGTTTGGCATGCGGTTGTTTTTATGGAAGTTGAGACATTATTGTTTTACGTTTGCGTTTGTTCACTGTGTTAATACTGTGTTAATACATGAGCACCACTACAAACCCCAAGTAAACTCATCCTTTCTTCTATTTTTACTTTTGAAATATTAATTTCAAAGATTGGGTCATACATGACTGACCATGCTAGCTCTAGGTATGCTTTTTAACTTTGGTGTGTTTTAATAAGTAATCTTACGAAAACGACCGACAGCAACGGTTTATGAGCCGGAGAGATATTTTAATTTGGTCACCCATGTCTGTCGATTTCATCGTCATCATCACCAGCTCATGGGCCTCATAAAAAGGCACAAGGTCACTCAAAGAGCAATGGAGAGGGTTATGCTCGGTGTTTCTCTGCGTGATCGAATCAGAAATGAGGAGATCCGCAGAAGAACTAAGGTGTATGTTCATACACAAGGTTCGGATCGGATCGCGATCGGGGGCACGTTACGTGTATTCCGAAGCACGGTTGACAATTGTCGTGGCACTGCCGATCTAACAAACTTGTATTACATAAGGATCAAATTGGAATAACCTTTGACTTTGACAATAAAAATACTATAGGTATCTATGCCTATCTATGCATTGAATGAGGCATTGAAATCCAAATATAAATTCATTGTCACACACGAACCTGTCATATTGAACAGCTGAGTTTATAATATATCGGTGGACATCGAAGCAAGCTGCTACAAATGATGGGTCGTTTGTCATGTTCTAATGGCGGAGACCCCCGACCCCTTCGGCTCATAAATCGGCTGCTGTTTCACGAACAACGATATTTATTAAATATTAAATGTAAATAGAAACTGGTGGCTGGTGGAAGGGTTCTCCCCAGAGTCTCCCCAGTATGATTGTGACCACCCTTATATACTAGCATACTCTATTAAACCATTGTTTTGCATATTTTCTTCTGTTGGACAGATTATCTTAATCATCAAGCTAACCTACAAATTACAGTGTAAATAGGATTACTGAAGGTTGAGTTTGACTCTCATCTAAAGCAAGCCGTATTTTTTAGTTTTAACATAAGTAAGTATCGCATTTTGAATACAACACAGTTTTAATTTAAAAATACCTATACACCTAAAAGTAGGTGATATGTTTATAGTCTAAATATGTCAAATTCCGTTGTCAAAACGTAGTCCGGTTTCTAGGGTATTCATGCATCATCATCAGCCTATAAACGTCCCACTGCTGGGCTCAGGCATTCTCACGTTAACAATCACAGGGCGAGTTCCAGCATCTTTCATCCTACTAGCCAAATGCGGGTTATATAGACTGCCATCTACCGACTGCAACCGCCATCAATGGCTTTTTAATTGGCTTTCGAGGCACAAAGCTCGAGGTATTTCAATTTTGTACCCGGCAAAATCGTAAACCGAGCGTGTAAGCCGCAACGCCATCGAGCTCCTTGCATATAATTTTACTAAGCCATACCTTGAAGAATATGGTTAAATAATATTACTGAGCATAATAAATAAAGCTTCACAGCTGGCGACGCGCAAGTTATTCCCACTCTGTTACCACGACAATCCTCGATAGAACGCGGTAGCCGCTATCGACTTCTGTTTGTTATATAATCGGTGTATAATCTCCAAGCATTGCCATCATTACCAGCTCATTTGATGAGCTAGGGCTCGAGGTTTCCCTACGGATGTATAGGGAGAACGGGCCATGCAGGCCCAGTCCGGATTGGTGGTTGTTACGACTGTTAATGTAACCGAGACGAACGGCTTTACGTGCCTTCCGAAGCACGGGTGAGCTCAAGATGATACATTTTTAGTCGGCCATCCGATGACCGGCCTTTGCAAAAGTTGCTTAACCTCAGCAATCGCAGACCGGGCGCTTTAACAACTGCGCCATCGAGCTCCTCAAGCTAAGCGGTGGCCGCTATACGTCAATTCAAATATAGGTACTAAACAGGATGTTAAGTCATTTTATGTCCCATTGCTGGGGCACAAGCTTTCCCTATGGATGCATAGGGAGAATGGGCCATAAACCACCACGCGGGCCCAGTGCGGATTGGTGGTTGTTAACGACTGCTAATGCAACCGGGACGATCGCCTTAACGTGCCTACCAAAGTAAGGATAAATAAAAAGAGTAGTGGGAACGATAACTAGGTAAGTATGTGTCATGCATGCATAGCTTGCTACGTTATAATAGTTAAAACGTAGAATGTACCGAAAAATATCTATACTTATATTAATACGTG
Source organism: Eudonia mercurella (assembly GCA_963082485.1). Lineage (NCBI taxonomy): Eukaryota > Metazoa > Arthropoda > Insecta > Lepidoptera > Crambidae > Eudonia > Eudonia mercurella. Next base: position 3,701,279 of record OY720034.1, on the reverse strand, counting down.
AAACAAAAACTTTGTACCCCTTTTTACGAAAATTGTGCGGACGGAATAGTATGAAATTTCGCACACTTATAGTTTATATAGAGAAGGATTGCATAATGTTAATATTTTTATTAAATTATTCATAAAACATACATTAAATCAATAAAATAAACATTACACACACTACCATGTATTTGACGCACACGCATAAATACTCTTTTCAAAAATTTCAAAAATGAAAGAGGAGCGGCCGAAATCTGTCAATGCCAATCCAAACTCACATTTTATCTTTTTTAATTTTTCATTGCTTAGGATACAATCCGTGCAGCCTTAATAAAATTACGGTCGAATTTCGACCACTGGGTGACCACTAGTATAAATAAATCCCTCATGTCCCAAAATGCAGATCCATCCATTCGGTATTTCGTATTCTGTGAACACCGCTGCCAACGTAGTAATAACAGTCAAATAAATGTCCAGTAGAGCAACTGGACAGGACATGTATATAATATGTTTTCTGTCCGAAGAAGTGGTGTACATAAGTTTTTTGGTAATCGACCATTTAGCGCCACCTTATTATACGACACGGATAATGTCAAAATAATTATAAACATAGTTTTATACAAACGTACGTATTTACAAAAAAAAATAGGATGTACCCTTAGATTAATAACGCCTAGATAGATAGTCTTCATACAAACGCATCGCCTAAAGTGATGCAAAAAGCAGATTAATGTAGGCGTGAGCATTACGTGCTTACGGTCGCCTACACGCACACAAACAAAACTTTAATGTGTACAGTGAATGAGCAATTTCCCCGAAAGTGGGGAAATGTTATACTTACGTGAAATAATAGTATAAGTAGTACAGTAGTTCATGATAATGTCGTTAAAAGATAAGTAAGAAAATAAATGTCTAACATCTTATATACTTTTTGTTGATAATTTAGTTTAATACGATAATGTTTATATGACATTAATCAATAATAATCAAAAGGACCTCGAAATCAAATATTTAGCTTTTCTCTTTACTAAAATTTGTAATTAAAATCAGGAGTGGTGGTAGCTCAATAATGGAAGTCACGCGCCTCATATCCGTCGTTGGGAGTTTGAATCCATGAAAGGAACGAACTGCTAGGAGGATGATATACAATAAAAGTCATAATATGTCATGACGAGGTCCTTTTTTATTATATTATTTATACACCTACGCAATAAAAACACTTTGCGTTTTACAAATAAACAAAAAATAAGCTACGAATAGTTATTCCGTGATTTGTCTCTTTTACTCTAATTTTAAATGACGTTTACATGACGGGAACAAAACACGAAATAACTATTCGGACCTTATTCTTCGCTTATTTGTAAGGAACTTTAGGTATGACTAATAAATGAAAATAAATATAATTTGAAAAAAACTATTTATTTTAAACCAATGGGGTAAGTATTCAAAGATCGATATAGATGGCATCATCGCCGACCGTTCTCAACATTCGCCATTTTGTGAATTTATTGTTTTTCGCTCTAAAGTTATTTGCTAAAAAATCACTTATCATGTATTCGACGTGAAGTGTAACCCAATTAACAAAGGCTAATAAAGAGGTGTCGACGAGCGGAAAGAAATCAGCTTTAATTGAACGGTAAACAAATTATCGGCATTTTAATTTTATGCTGATTATGTTTCGTTGATTTAAAATACTACAATACAAGTAATTTCATGTGTACTAAGAAGAAAAACTACTTAGAAATAAAAGTATTTCCAAGATCTGGGATTCAATAAAAATAAATAAACAACATTTTGGTGCTATTAACCACTTTTAGTGTTGTCTTGTCGGCAACTTTAGTTAAATTAGCCACCTTCATTCCGATCACTGCTCATCATTATACCATTACACTAAATAGGGAAAGATATTATCTTACTTAAGGGCAACACTTAAAATATATTATGGTTTCAATAAATATTTTCAATAAGATTTAATTTTATAACTAACATACACCTGAAAAACACATGAAAAATGGGAAAATAATTTCTTCTTACTAGTAACACTTTCATAAAATCGCGGCTTGTAATTTTATTTTTAAAAGTAGTAAATATTTAGCTCAATACAAGTCAATTTGTAATACTTACGTATGAAATGTTATGTTAAAAGCTTTTTTGTCCTTATGCGATGCGTTGTGACACCCATTATTTGCACAAACCGTCATAATGTAATTAATTGTCGGAGATGTTTGCACTAGCGCTTGATCTTGACAACTGACGTGACGTTCGGGCGGACTGAGCCAAAATGGCTTGGTTTGAATTGCTTCACTTTTCTTGCGTCTACTCGGTTTCTATGCGTTATTATTCTAAGGATGTACCTATCTACTGAGCATTTTACAATTACTTACCTTGGGTTGTTAATGTGAAATCTTTGTTCCCTTTTTCAAGCACATAGCGAGCACGGAGTAGTTGGAGAGGTAGTATAGTAAAAGCTTAGGGTTCGTTGGGTTCGGAGAACTAGTCACAGATAAAATTTATGTCCAATCATCATCATCATCAATCATTATCAGCTCATTTTATGTCCCCACTGCTGGGGCACGAGCCTTCCCTATGGATGGATAGGGAGAACGGGCCATAAACCACCACGCGGGCCGAGTGCGGATTGGTGGTTGTTAACGACTGCTAATGCAGCCGGAACAAACGGCTTTACGTGCCTTCTGACGCACGGAGGAGCTCGAGATGATACATTTTTGGTCACCCATCCGATGACCGGCCTTTGCGAATGTTGCTTAACCTCAGCACTCGCAGACCAGCGCGTTAACCACTGCGCCCATCGAGCTCCTCAAGCTGGGGTCAGCCATCTCAAGGTAAACCAGTTCTTCCAAGCTGGTCTAAATTGGAGTCCATCCCGAATTGCGTCAATTACCAATAGCGCAGCAGTTAACAAACCACACACACTTATGTCCAATATGTGTTACAATTAGATATTTATTATGAATCGGTCTAAATTCGACGACTAGGCGAGCACTAGTTATTATGAATACACTTTAAACTTTCTTCTACTTCTCTAAAACATACCTACTGTCTTTTAATCTTGTCCTACTGTCTGCATATACACATGGTCCGCTATTTTTTATTTATGAAAACTGTGTTTGGCCAGCCAACTGTAAAGCAAAGCAAACAGCCCGTGCCAATTAGTACGCAAGCAAAGCATTTACGAGACGTATGAAATGCTTACGAATTATAACGATTACACCATAATAGTGAATAAACTCACGACAACTTATGTGATTTTGCTAAATATGGCTGATTTACACAATACTAATTCTAACTATATAAGTAGTGGCACTGAGGCCTATGTCCAGCAGTGGACTAAGATAGGCCGATGATGATGATGATGATGATGATGAAGTAGTGGCACCAGTTTTCGACACAGACACCAGTGATCGACACTTGCTTGCCCAAAACATGACAAAGAATTTCATTAAAATTTTACTAGATTACAACTAGGAAGCAAGCTTACTGTATTCAAAGAAAATCACCAGAGAACGGGCCAAAAACCACCACGCGGGCTCAGTGCGGATTGGTGGTTGTTAACGACTGCTAATGCAGCCGGGACCGACGGCTTTACGTGGCTTCCGAAGCACGGAGGAGGTTGAGATGATAAATTTTTGGTCACCCATACGATGACCGGCCTTTGCGAAAGTTGCTTAACCTCAGCACTTGCAGACCCGGCGCGTTAACCACTGCGCCATCGAGCTCATCAAGCTCAAAGAAAGTCGGTCTATTTTTAATAACTAACTAACTAGAATGGCGCAGCGACCCAAAGTGTGTCTTGGCCTCCGATAATAAGAGTCTCCATCTAGGTCTGTCCTGCGCCACCTGGTGCCAGTCGTCCGCGTTGAGCTCCTTACAGACCTCGTCCTCCCAGCGGTACCTGTGTCGTCCAACTGGTCGTCGGCCACTAGGACGTCCCATGTGCGCTCGTTTTACCGCACGATCATCTCCCATCCTATCGAGGTGGCCGAGCCAGCAGTCTGTGGGCCTTTATCTCCCCGATGATATTCGGCTCGTCCACCTAATCTTTCAGCTCTAAATTTTTCCTCCTTCTTCATAATCCGTCCTGTGTGCGTACTGGCCCCAGAATCTTAATCCAGATTCTTCTTTCCGCCTCCAAGAGTTTGGTCTCTCCAGTTCTTGAGTTTTGCTCTCTCCTTAAGAGTTAGTATCCAGGCGTCACAGCCGTACATTAGGATTGGGCCTATTACTGTCTTATTAATATGGATTTTTGTGCGTTTGCTGAGAAGCCTGGACACCAACAACTTGTGTAAAGTTGCACTACAACGGAGGGAGTTTTGTATTCTATTTTCTATTTTTAATGATTAGAGGAAAATATGTCGACCTCTGTTTTCTGTCAAACACGGTGCCTTTACCCTAGTAAGCTATACATGCAAAAGTTTGGTTGTTTGTTTGTTTGCCTTTCAGGTTCAAACGAAACCCCGAGTGAACGTGATTTATTGCTTTTACGTATGAACATAGCATTTACGTATGAAATGTTTACGAATTATAGCCATGTACGTGGTGGGTAAAATTACGAGAGTTATATTACTTTTTTATTATTTTATTTTATTAGCGACTTCCAGCATGCATGCATGCATATAAACATGGCTGATTACCGCAATTTCTGGTTAATAATAACATTTTTTTTAATAACTTATCTCATCTTATCTTAGTGGGGCCTGCTGAGGTTTCCCTCTCGCAGTAACACTTCGACCCATCGGGATCTTTTGTGCACCCCATCCTTTCACTCTTCTTCCTCTGTCAAGATAGCTGCCATAAGTTTGGCTACGTCTTTAAGAGCGAAGAGCCTGAAATCCTCCGGCTTCGGATATGCCGACCCCAGGAGTCCCATTCTTTTCCTAGCCTTTTTAATAAGTTATGAGTAAGCACTTTTTCTTCATCTCACCTGATGTTAAGTGATGATAAGGCATACCATAGGAGCACATTCACCCGGAATCCTCAGCTTCTGGGGAAGTGACTATCTAATCTAACTGTCGTTAACTGTATTGACGTTATCGCGACATTTTTAGATAAAATGGTGGTAGCTAGCCTGGTGGACTAAAACAAGCCCAACCACCAACAAAACCGAGTACAAACATATATGCCCCCTCTGCGAATCGAATCCGAGATCTCTGGGTCTGACACCGATGGGCTTACCACTAGACGAAAGAGGCGGTTGATGACTACATAGTAGATATTATAAATGCAAAAATCTGATTGTTTGTTTGTTTGCCTTTCATGTTAAAACGAAGCACCGATTGTACGTTACGAGCACTAACATATAGGAATATACACTTTTGACGAATTTTGTCTCCTATTCCATTGTTCATTCCTAAGTTTATATAAAGCGCAAGTCCGATCGTGCATGGAAAATTGCTACAACCTTTGAGACGGTTTAGCAAAATACCAGCTCGCCGCGCAAGCGCGAATCAAGATTCGGTGGAATGCAGAGCCAGGAAAATTATAGGTGACGATAAGCTTGTAAAAACCAAGCTTCACAGTCTCGCTCAACGCCGCACAGTTGTCTGCTTGTCGGTCTTTTACAGGCTATACTTCGGAGAGTGTGCTGTTGAGCTGCATGAGCTCATTCCACCTTCCCCATTTTACCATCGGGAATCCAGACGTACGGCTGGCTACCACCCTTACCTGGTTGACATTTCACTTTAGCGCACCAAGCGTTTTGCTTCTCTACATTTATAATGCGTACAGCCAAAGAGTGGAATTCCCTACGGCGGCGTCTGTGTTCCCGAGTGCATACAACCCTAAAGTTTTTAAAGCCCGAGTGAATAGGCTATTTCTGGGCAAGCTCATTCCATCGTCGGCCTCTTCTTAGCTCTAGGGATTAGAATGAAGCCAAGAGCAAGCTCATCTTACAATAAAAAAATTAAAAAAAGTATTAAACGTTAAAAATTTTACATGTTAGTGCTCGTCACTGTACATGATGTACTGCATTTACGTATAAACGTAACATTTTAGTGTGAAGTGTTTACGAATTATTACCATGTGGATACACTCACGACTCAGGAACTTATTTGATTTCACAGAATTTGGTCGAATTCCGACTAAAAACGCAAAAGTATTTCTTAAAAATATTATTCAGACATTAATAACAATTTTGTTGACCGACTTAGAAAAATAATATGCTTGTGTTAGGCACGGCTTCACGTCAGTAATCTCGGAGCTACGGGGATTGTATAATCATCATCATCATCATCATCATCAGCTCATGGTATGTGCCCACTGCTGGGGCACGAGCCTTTCCTATGGATGGATAGGGAGAACAGGCCATAAACCAACACGCGGGCCCATCGCGGATCGCGGAAGCACGAGGAGCTCGAGCTCGCTTAATCTCAGCACTCGAAAACCGGGCGCATTAACCACTGCGCCATCGAGCTACTCCATTATTGTATAATGATTTTTCATATTTACCCCGATCATCTATCCGTTTGGCTACCGACGATTGATGTTTGTTTGTATGTTTGTTTGTCTTTCAAGTTCAAACGGAGCACCGAGTGGACGTGATTTATTGCTCAACTCATAGCGTCATAGGCTACTTTTATCTTGACCAGTAGATTGCGCGTTCAGGTTGCGATTTTGCATGTTAAGCAAATTTCATAAGTCAGGATAACGGATACCCATCCGTTTCACTAAATATGGATGATAAATAAAGATGGTCACCCGACCATAAGGTGACAAATGAGCCAGCGCACACCCGTGATGCGAAGCCGACCTTTGAGAAAAGAGTAAGTTCTCTTTCTGAAAATCCATAATTCCATATGTCGTAACAGCACGGGTTACCACCACTGTAAGCTGTTCCATGGAACCGTCGATCAATCGATTATTTTGTTACTGTCAGAAAGTGTGTGTCCGAATTGTCCAGAAAGTTCAAAATAAATTTACAAATAACACAAGTGTAAAAAAATTACACTAAAATATTAACACCATAATAGGAGACTTCAGTGGACGACAAACGAATTTTTCTATTGTAGTAACTTAAAGAATGTATCAATTTGCAGCACTTTGTGGAAGAGCCTTGCTAATCCGCTTCTACTACGTCACAGTTCTACATATTTACTCTGATACAAACTATTTAAGTAAGCGGTTATGACTGCGGTTGCTACTTGCTTAGTTTGTTAACTAAGTGTTAATTTCTGGGACTTAACATCGTGCTCAAAGACGTAGTACATACAATTAGAAATTCAGTGCTCAAAGTTTTGACAAGAAGCTTTATAGAGCTGTATAGACGCGTTCATTTCTCATTTCAGTAACTTCATTAGCAACTCCGTTCAACGACAAATCGTTGTAACTTTAAGTTTGCACACGTTTAAGTTGGGACCTAGTTAGTGTGTTTTGGATTTTTGAATGCATATTACGGGTTTGTGTTCATCAACCTGCAAGCGTAGTGATTAAGCGAATACACATCTATTATCAACCCTGTGTGGTGCCGGGGATAAAGAATTGCACCACCCCAACTCTTCCCGTAGGTGTCGTAAAGCCGACTAGGAGACCATTCCAGAGGATGGGCAGCAGCATCTCTCTGAGTTTACCCTCAACCTACTGCGATCGCCAACCCGCCTGCCAAGCGTGGCGATTACGGCAAATACCCCTCATATCCTTGGGGGAGGCCTTTGTCCAGCAGTGAACGTCTTTTGGCTGAGATGATGATGATGATGACACCAATTGTAGCGATGACTTGATTTCAATGATGGAGTTCTTTGCCCAGCAGTGGGACAGTATATAGGCTATTTACTTACTTACTTACTATGTGAAGCAACCCAGGCCCAAGTGGCCATAGCCGGCATCCCAAAAGACGATCAAGAACCCAAAAACATAATCGAATTACACTATGAGACCAAATCTGATTTGTACCTAGAGTAACACCAGACAACAGGAACCGTTGATATACTTATTACCTTTAATTATTAACAGAGGTCGTAATTAGGTAGAGTTAATTATGTGCTTACACTGATTTCATACAGTGAAAGAATAAAGTGGATAAGTCTCAAATTCCGAGATAAATTTTTAACCTAAATTTTAACCTCACGAGTCTGGGCTAGAAGCAAAAGTTTTTCGTATTTATAAAAAAGGCGAATTATAAGTGTGAGAATTTGCTTAAGACTATTAATATATTGTAATGTGAATTAATGTAAATACTAATAAAAATTGTATGTTAATTATCTTTGTTTTATTTGTCTTATCTATCTCTGAGGATTTTATTATTATTTATTTGTAATATTGTTGGCGACACGGGATTGTCCATTAGAAATCCCGGGAAGATCCATATTAATATCAACATGTCGATATGCAAGTACATAAATAACTCTACTTAATTCCGACTTCTGATTATTAAAATAGGGCTCGGCAACAGATTTTTACTTCAGCGACAATTAAATATAGACCAGCGGCTTCTTTTCTTCCCAGTAAAATTTAATGTCATTATAAAACAAAGTGAAAAAATTGAATGCCTACACGACAAAGTCATAAAAAAATAAAATGTACTATGGCGTTGTGATACCAATTTGTGGTATTTCATCTGTAAAGATGAATCTGCATAGCCAATCAGTTGCAATAACTGTTGGATAGATGGCACTACTGCCGCTAAAAAGCAGTTAAAATCAAAGTAGTGAAAAAATTCAGTTCCTACGTCAGCCTTCCCGGTAGCATATACATATATATGTTATATTTTAGCGACGAAAGCTGGTAAACTCCACCAAAACGTATGAAACATCTGATTTTCATTGCAGGCTGTCCTATATTTCATCTGCGCTGTCGTACAGACAGATTTCATCTGTTATTTTATAACTCAACACGTGTCTGTCAGACGAACCAACCAGGCAAGACTTAAAACTTATTAGGTGAGGTCAACAGTCCAGACGAGACGGGTGACGCGTCGCGCAATTGCAAAATTGACTATCAAATAAATAGAGTGAAACAATTTCGCTGTCCGAAAAGATTTGCGGCTTCATGCTATTGTAGGCAGGAACTACGCGCTTTTCTCATTACTCATTGTTCTTTTTTGGGAATATCTTTAACTCTACTACACATCCTCTCGGTAGAAAGGAAAAACTGCATAAGCGGCTCATATCCTCAGCAATTTTATGTCCCCACTGCTGGGGCACGAGCCTTCCCTATGGATGGATAGGGAGAACGGGTCATAAACCACCACGCGGGACCAGAAAGGATTGGTGGCTGTTAACCAACGGCTTTACATGCCTTCCGAAGCAAGGTAAAGCTCGAGATGATAAGTTTTTGAGGAAACACTGGGGGAGGTTTTAATGGACAGAAAGAAAGAAGAACGAGAAATATTTATTAACGACACACACACACATAAGTACTAAACAAAAAAATAAATAATGTATATATACATACAAGAGAAAAAACATAGATAAACAAAAAGGAGGAGCTCGATGGCGCAGTGGTTAACGCAGCCGGTCTGCGACAACTTTTGCAAAGGCCAGTCATCGAGTGGGTGACGAAAATTTATCAACTCGAGCTCCTCCGTGCTTCGGAAGGCACGTAAAGCCGTTGGTCCCGACTGCATTAGCATTCGTTAACAACCACCAATCCGCACTGGGCCCGCGTAGTGGTTTATGGCCCGTTCTCCCTATTTATTCATACGGAAGGCTCTTGCCCCAACAGAGTTGGCATAAAATGAGCTGATGATGAATCAATAAGGGTAAATAAATAAACGAAATAAAACAAAAAATCTGAAGTTAAGCTAGGTATTGTAGGCATCCCCGCGGTTTGATTCCCTCGGGAAAGGCCCCGCGGTCTTCACCGTATCGGAGTTTGGTCCCCCAGAGGTTTAGTGGGTATCCCCCTCCGTCTTACCCTTCCCAGTCTTGGGCATCTCTCTCCAGCCGACTGGAGACAATGGCGTCTCCGGATAGTCGGTGGGTTGTGGAAAGACGGACGGGCGAGTCCCACATAACCGCCAGGCCTCCTCAAGGTCGGGTACTCGTAATGAGTTACTCTGGGTTAAAAAAAAAAAAAGATATTGTAGGCATGGTTAAATGGGTGTGGGTATGCTTCCCTGTCAAGCTCTTCGGGACTGGATCCTCTGTACCCACAAAAGGACTTCCCCTAGAAAAAAAAAGGTGACCTGCCAGCAGGTTTTTATTTTATTTATGTAAGAAGTGACAAGTGAGCCAGCTTACTTGTCACTTCTTACATAAATAAAAAACAAAAAATAACCACGAGTTCTAGCATTCAACTCGAACATCAAACCGTTCGGCTACAGACTCTTTATTTTATCGAAGTATTTGGTAACCTAAGTGTATATAGATTCTGTTTCCATTAATTTAACTTTTAGATGAGGTTCTTTTGTAAGTATGATATAATATCTTGTTAATCGACCTTAGAGAAACTAGTACATCATGGTTCGACCCACTGTATGATTGCTTTCTGCTCTGTTTGCCAGAGATATTATATAAAACAAGTTCTCTTTAGAGCTAGCGATGCCCGATGACCTACTTCTGTTGGAACGACCCGGATCGCTTTGAAATGGCTAGAATTTAATATTTGAAAAGTTTGATAAGTTTTTTTTCGATTGGATATTTTTTATCCTTGTCTTTAAAGTTTGACGGCTGGGTTTTATCCTTCCCCACATCACAATAAAATGGAATAGAATATAATATAATTTGTTGCCAATACTTTGTACAAATTGATTGGGTCATTATACCCCACAGTGGCTTATCTTACAAATACAAATTCAATTTTTTATTTGCTATTCTTGGTGTAGGTACAATACATCTTAAAAATAAACATCTGTTAAGATATCAGTCACGCTTTTTGCAAATTTCTGATTGATTTTGGAATTTGATTATGGATTTTGATTGACATTGTTAATTAATGTAATATAAAAATAATAAATCTAAACACTTTTTCGTACCATGGCTAGACGACATCAAAAAGTGGACTGGACTTTGTTATCGCCAATTAAAACATGCTATATGTGATCGCAGAAAATTTCGTATACTGATCTCCAAACTTCCGTATAAAGATGGCACTTAGTGATGATGATGAAAAATAATAATATTAATAAAAATAGGTATAATACATAAAAATATATATTTATTATATTACATTAGAGAAAAATGTTACAATGTTTACAAAATTGTTTTAATACTTTTCATTAAAGAACTCGTTTATGTTATACTCGTAACTATTATTAATAATTTTTTATGGGTTATAAACTGTGTTGTTTCTTTTTTTTCTTTTATGTTATTAGCTATCTAGTAATCTAGGATAGGATTTTCAATCGCGGGTTTAGCATATTAAAATATTATCACCTATCCAAAGATCCGACATTGCAAAAGTTGCTTAACTCTTACAATCGTAACCCGAACGTAATAATAGTATTACGTTCGGGTTAAATATAATAGTATATTTTTGTACTATTGCGGATACCATCAACTACAGTGTTATTGGGCCACAGAAGAGGTTACACAGACTGTGATTGGGCATAGAACACGAATGTGCGAAGTAACTCATATAAAACAAAGCATCTAGATTGGTTTTTTCGAAGTAAACATAGTGCGGAATTATGTTCACAATAACTCGCAGTGGTAACTTGATTTTAAAGATGGAACCATCTGCCCAGCTGTGGGACAACATACTCGTATAGGCTATACGTACTTACATTACTTAGTAACCAGAGGGCTTACGTAACCGCGCAGACCTTGCCACTTTTAATTTAAAAGCCTTTTCCTTTTGAGGGCGACGAAACGATTCCCGTTTCATGCTCTCATTTTTAAGGCATTCGTTCCATTTCAGACCTCTTTGAGAAAATGTGAAGACAAAAATTAATGCAAGTTTTCTTGATAGCTAGCCGGAGAGCTTTTCTTGAAAGCGGCGCGCGTCCTACTTTTTATAAATACTTGTAATCTTGTACGGTATTAGACATTTTAGACACTTTTTTAAGATATAATATTATTAAAGATAGGAATGCTTAGGTAAAGTTTGTAAATCGTTTCGACAAAGTTTAAAATAGATAACCCAGTGCCTATGAATTTAGTTACTTTAGTTACTTTGCTTATTTATTAGTATTATGTAGGTATTAGTTAAGTGCGCTTAATACTAAATACACATATTAAGAATGTGTTAAGAAAAAATCTATTTTGGTTCATATTTTTCTCAGACTGGGTAATCACCATAAAACATTATTCGATATTTACAAATTCCAATTTGCAATACCTAGATGTATAATAATTTTTTGTGATTTAAATAGTCGCTTAGCTGCCACAGGATATTTCTCTGTAAATGGAAAGAATTCCTATATAAAGTTAACTACTGTTAACTATTGTAACTTCGTAGAAATGTGGGAAAGTCGGACCCACATTTCAAAGTCGGAGTTCTGTTATCTACTGTTCTGTCATCACTGTAGCCGCTACAGCGCTACATCTCTTCGAATTGGTTAGGGCTAAAACTTACTGTTGTATTTCATAAACGACTATGTATTTAAGCATACGCGACTGACGTACGCACCGACGCGGACGGTCGGTTGAGCACTGTTTTAGCCTTTCTGATTTAAATTCTCGCAAAGCCGATGTGGGAGATCGTTATCTTCATAAATAAATGTAGGACAATTAAAGTGCCGGTACATTTGCTTTAAACAAGTAGATCACTGCGCCGTAGTTACTACAGTGACTACAGTGTGTAGCTACATCTCTTCGAATTGGTAATGATTTAAATTGTCGTTATGCTGCTACGGGGAATCTTTATCTTCATAAACAAATGTGGGACAATTAAAGTGCCGGAACATTTGCTTTAAACAAGTAGATCACTGCGCCGTAGTTGCTACAGTGCGTAGCTACATCTCTTCGAATTGGTAATGATTGAAATTGTCGTTATGCTGCTACGGGGAATCTTTATCTTCATAAACAAATGTGGGACAATTAAAGTGCCGGTACATTTGCTTTAAACAAGTAGATCACTGCGCCGTAGTTGCTACAGTGCGTAGCTACATCTCTTCGAATTGGTAATGATTTAAATTGTCGTTATGCTGCTACGGGGAATCTTTATCTTCATAAACAAATGTGGGACAATTAAAGTGCCGGAACATTTGCTTTAAACAAGTAGATCACTGCGCCGTAGTTGCTACAGTGCGTAGCTACATCTCTTCGAATTGGTAATGATTTAAATTGTCGTTATGCTGCTACGAGGAATCTTTATCTTCATAAACAAATGTGGGACAATTAAAGTGCCGGAACATTTGCTTTAAACAAGTAGATCACTGCGCCGTAGTTGCTACAGTGCGTAGCTACATCTCTTCGAATTGGTAATGATTTAAATTGTCGTTATGCTGCTACGAGGAATCTTTATCTTCATAAACAAATGTGGGACAATTAAAGTGCCGGAACATTTGCTTTAAACAAGTAGATCACTGCGCCGTAGTTGCTACAGCGTGTAGCTACATCCCTTCGAATTTGTAATGATTTAAATTGTTGCTAAGTTGTTACGGATATGTGTTACCTACATAAAAAATGTGAGGAAATCGAAATCCAGCATTTCGATTTTCCCACATTTTTTATGTCAACGTATTAACAAGTACCTAAGTCATCACGCCGTGTAGCTACAGAGCGCGTAGCTACATCTTTTCGAATTGGTACTGCATCCTTTCACTGGTGGTGGCAAAGAACGTTTAAAGATGCCACCGTAATTTAAGCTTTACGTAATTGCAACAGAATAGAATTTCAATGAAAAATATTATATAGTACCAGTCATGTGTTAAAAGCTGATTTACACTTATCCAGTGGCTGACACCAGTCTCCACTGGATAAGTGTAAATCAGCAATGGCCACTGACTGGCACGCCAGCACTGGCAAGGTACTGGCTCCATGTAATCACTTCTTCGTGCCATTGCTAAAACGGCATAGCACATGGCTATCATCTATGCCGCGACTACCGCCGGCGATTGGCGCCAACGACTGGATACATGTAAATCAGTCTTTAAGCATCACAGTAATCAGCCGTCAGGTGACGTCAGGTGACGGCTTAGCTTAGGATACTAATCCATGATAAAACCGAAATTTATTGACCGATAAGAACAGATAATCAAAACAACAAAATAAACGAAAGAGAGTCAGTTTGTACCTCGCGAAGTATACTAATTAAGGCAAAGCAATAAACTTCGAGGAGCTCGATGGTGCAGTGGTTAACGCGCCCGGTCTGCGAGTGCTGAGGTTAAGCAACTTTCGCAAAGGCCGGTCATCGGATGGGTGACCAAAAAATTATCATCTCGAGCTCCTCCGTGCTTCGAAAGGCACGTAAAGCCGTTGGTCCCGGCTGCATTAGCAGTCGTTAACAACCGCCAACCTGCACTGGGCCCGCGTGGCGGGTTAGGGTCCTTTCTCCCTATACATCCATAGGGAAGGCTCGTGCCCCAGCAGTGGGGACATAAAATTGGGTGATGTTGATGATGATGCATAAATAATTAAAGAAGAAGTAAAAGTCAATAAAAACACGCTAATACACTCATAACCTAAAAATAAAATAAAAGGACTGCTCAATTAACAATTAGAAAAATTAAGTGCTTATTTTATTAAAAAAATATCTTTATTATTTTAAAAATATAACTTTTATAACAAAATTTCAAAGGTTAAATAACAATGTACTATTTACAGTACCTACATCAGAATAATCTAAAGACATTTTTATCTAATCGATAGTTATAAAATGGACAAGTTCAAAATCCATAAATGTCAAAAATATTGTAATAGCAGCGAAAGAAATCGTGTCTGATATCATTAAATACATAATCCCCTCTATCCGACGGAGGATAATAAAGATGTTTTTTTATTTTTGTGCAACAAAAATTGGCAAGATAAACTGGAAATAGTAAAATAAATAAGCTAATTTTATTGAAACTGTAGCAACACTGTCGTAATAAAACATATTTCAATTTGGTTTAGAGCTCTGGTCTCAGATCCCGATCCAATACACAATTTTACATAAGTGTCGCTATGGCAGCAGCTCGGTGAAATGGCAGCTTCACTACAACTGTTCAAGAGGTGTATGGTCAGTGGTAGAGTTGGGACTTATTGCTTAAAATTAAAAAGGCACTTCTGCTTTTCACTTATTTTAAAAAACAACTTTTTTAAATTGTTTTTTACTTATATGCTCCTAAAATGTTAAGGGCAATTAATGGCTTAAAAAGTGAACTGCTGTTTGATGCGTACGCTTTTTTAGTAGGCAATAACTTTTCGTAAGTGAAAAGCGTAAATACTTTTGAAATTTTAAGCGTAAATTTAATGATAATTATTATTAATTTTAATGAGTGATAAAGCAAAAGTAAGCAAAGTAAAAGCAAAAGTATCATAATTTTAATGAGTGAAATAGTAAAAAGCAAAAGTTAAATCTGCTTAAAAAAAAAGGGACTTATTTGCTTTTCTTTGAAAAGCATGCTTAATTGATCGCTTTTTGCTTTTTTATCCACCTTTAGTCAGTGGCTAACTGCTCTAGCAGCCCGTGTATGTAGGCCTTTAGAGGTAAGATAGCCAGTTCCTCATTAGTTGAAGATGCCGGGTGAAGTGCGTTTGCGTCTTTTATCATCCGGTGATATGAAGACTAAGGGCCACTACGTAGTGCACTTTTAAATAAAAGCATTCAAAAAAAAATTCAAAATTCAAAATCATTTTATTCAGTTTAGGCTACAAGTAGCTCTTATGAATGTCACTATGCCATCAATATGCCGTCAATATGCCATCATGTAAGTCTACTCTGGGCGGGAGATCTTGTACTGAGAAGAACCGGCAAGAAACTCAGCAAGTGTCCAGATCTTTTCTCCCTTACAGCGTCAAAATTATTGGAAAATGCCCGATCATAGCAGGACACTTTCCATTACAAATAAACACAAAACATACTTATAGAAGACAACCACAAATAGTAAAAAAAAAAAAAAAATTCTAGGTTAACAAATTTACATCAGGCAAAAGTTTCAATTTCCACAATGTTAGCATTAGTTAGCATTAGCATATGACACATAAGTATTTTCAAATACTTACTTTAAACGTGTCTCGTTTCTATGATACAATGTATATTAGACATTACATGGTCACGTTATCTAGAAAAATGGCTGAATCACACGAAATGAGCACGACAATTAAAGAGCTCCAATTAAGCTGTAATTATGTCAGCCATCGCTCACCTTCGGACACGCGAAATTCAAACCACTGCCCCACAAAATAAAGAGACTAACAGAAGGTAAGCTACATACAAACGCTTGAGCAATGCACACGCAGACAATCTCTCACGTACGCGGAATCGTGCAACAGCTTCGCTCGGACTATACCCTAGCCAAACTCGATAAAGATTAAATGTAAACAAACCAAATTAGGGCAAAAATGTTTTTGTGTTTTTCGTATTATTACTTGATTACTGCATTTTACATAAAAGATATTGTAAGACTTATTATTCTCACTACACATCTCACTTAAATCAGTCGCTCGACGTCGGTAAAAGTGTTATAATACGAAGAACGGAAAAAAAAAACGTTAAATATTTTCACTTGTTAACCCCATTAAACAAATGTCATTACTAAAATTGAGGTATTCTAAACAGTTCCGTTATTGTAAACTAGCATTCCAAATGAAGATGACACTAGTATGCATATGGGGTCGATTATCTTTTTACCTCTGAAATCTGCAGCGTAAATAGTGTATTTGCAATGCAAAACAAACATTCATGAAAAAATTGAATTGACGTACAGCAGTTGATTAATTTATGTAATAAATAAATTTTGAATCTTCAAGTGCAGTTTTTTAATTATTTCAAAGTAGCTAATATCTCTCAAATAGGTTTAAAACTAAGCTATGATTGTACTATGGCTTTTAGTTTTTAAATTATTCATACAATATTTCATAAAAGTACATCTTTTACGTTAAATATTTCCTTGTCATTGTTGTCAATACGTGCCTGTCACTGGTTGCTTGGCAACGGTTTGTTGGTAAACATTCTTTATCGAATTTGGCTATAGTAAAGATAGATTTGCCATCCGTACTTTATTATAAAGTATGTACGTTATTTCGGGTAATTGTACTCTATATTATGAGGAGCTCGATGGCGCAGTGCTTAACGCGCCCGGTCTGCGAGTGCTGAGGTTAAGCAACTTTGGCAAAGGCCGGTCATCGAATGGGTGACCAAAAATTTATCATCTCGAGCTCCTCCGTGCTTCGGAAGGCACGTTAAGCCGTTGGTCCCGGCTGCATTAGCAGTCGTTAACAACCACCAATCCGCACTGAGCCCGCGTGGTGATTTATGGCCCGTTCTCCCTATCCATCCATAGGGAAGGCTCGTGCCCCAGCAGTGGGGACATAAATGAGCTGATGATGATATGAGAACAATAAAGTACGCGAAAATACTTTATTTCACATATTTTAGTAGTTCTCTGGGATTCTTTTTACATGTAACACAGAAAAAAGTTGCTGTGCAGCTATTTAGCAGTGATAATTATTTGTTAAAAGTTGCTGAAAGCAATGAGAAGTATGTATTTAAGCGAAATAAATAATCGTACTTAATTTGACACAATTTACTTTTTTTCTGCCTTTTAATAACTAATGTACTTTATTTGCACAAAAAAGGTGGCAACCCCAGCTCGGACTGTCCCGAGCTGTTCCGAGATTCGTGTCCGTGCAAAGGGTCTGTGTGCGTTGCTCGAGCGTGGTATGTATCGAGTTTGCCTTCTGGGTCTCCTTATTTTGTGATTGCACTGATTGTACGCTGCAATGCTGTTACAACCAGTACCAGACTATTTGGAATTCATTAAGGCGATGGCAACAATGAAACAAGCAAATTCAAAAAACGCTATTTATTTAAAATTTAGTGCCTTACAGATAAACAAAGAATAAGGTCAGAATAGTTATTCCGTGTTTTGTCTCTTTTACTCTAATTTGAAATGACGTTTACATGACAGGAACAAAAAACGGAATGACTATTCGGAGCTTACTCTCTGTTTATTTGTAAGGGGGTAGATGTTTTATTTAAAAAAAATGCGTTTTTCTAATAAGTATTACGAATTGAAATACCTAATTTGGTTGATGTTGATGCTCTATACCCTTTTTGGAAGAAGGACGTGAGAGTATAAATATTTATAAAAATATTTATAAAATACAGTGAAAAAATTAAATGCCTTCCCGACCCAGCCAGAAATCGAACCTGGGTCTTCCGCAATTCGGGCGGCTGCATCGACCATTATGCTACGTCAGCCGTGACGCTGACGTAAGCATTGAATTTTTTCACTGCTTTAATTTTCGACTGCTTTTTAGCGGCAGCAGTTCACTGTATTTTATAAATATTTAATTCAGCTTAAGTGTAGCAATTAGCACTTAAAATAAAAAGTAAAATTTACGTGAGAGTATGTTTGTTTACACGTATGTATTAATATTATTTAACCTCTGGATACAGGTGTCTCGTAGTTTTATTAATGGTAAATGTCGATGTCCTAAAATATATTTTGTTTATGTAACGATAAAAAGGTTATGAAAAAATAACAGAGGTCGTTAGAGACGTGAGACGCTCACTGCGACCGCTGAGTCATGTTCAGTTTTGTCTGACTACTCTACGTATGTGTTCGATTTTGTTTTGGCTAGTCCAGTGGTTAGCCCACTGTCTTAGACCCAGAGTTCACGGGTTAAACTTCCAGCAGAGTACATGTTTGTACTCGGTCTGTTTGGTGGTAGGGCTTGATTTAATTCCGCCTCGCTAGCGACCACCATCTTATCTAAATTTGATGTCATATCATCAATGTTAGTAGCATTGTTGACTTCCGACAGTTAGTTAGTAGTTAGTTGGGGATTCCGGGTAAAGTCTTCGTAAACATCACTTTACATAGAAAGTATTACATAGAAGACTAAGTGATTGCTCGTAAAGGATAAAAAACCGGCCAAGTCCGTGTCGGGCCACGCGCAGTGTAGGGTTCCGTAGCCCATCTCAATAATGCGGACTCTGAGAAGAGGGCTTTTATGAACATTTATTTAACGATGGCTCATATACTTAAATGTAGATACTACCGGTTTCACACACCTGACAACGTTATTTAAGTAGGCCCCAATGAGGAATTTGTACTGCGCCAAGTACATTTTATAAGTTGGTCGACTGTTACTCGTAAACTTGTAAAGCCTACTTAGCTGTGATAGTTTTCCTTTTTCGAAAACGGACGCCTCAATCAAAAAAAGTGTTTCCACAAACCCGCAATATTTTTAAAATTGCTATCCAACGACATCCCACACTATAGGATAGACAAGAAAAAAAATTACATCCCCACTTCACGTGTAGGGGACCTAAAAATATATTTTTCAAAATTTTACTTCACCACTTTGTCGGCGTGATTAATATGTATATTCATACCAAATTACAGCTTTCTAGTACTAAGAGTCTATGAGCTAGGCTAAGGACGGACAGACAGACAGACAGACATGAAGAAACTATAAGGCTTCCTTGTTGACTACGGAACCCTAAAACAGTATTAATTGGAGACTGCAAAACTTACATGACTACGTAATAATGATGTGTCTACCGTCTATGATAGTGTGGCAGACACATCAACGCAGACAAGATGGTGGCGAATTGATCAATACGCTAACGATAATATAATCGACGCCAAGTAATTTCCAAACACTAACGACGCGCTCAAGGTCGCCGCCGAACGGGATCGATCCTCGATTTATAAATATTTAACACGAGACGACCACACTAAAGCTGAAGAAACAATTTCTGTTGCTATATTAAAAAACAATTAAGGTCATCAGCCTATTATCATCCCACGGCAGGCTCAGGCTTTCCTTCTTGAGTAGCACACCAATAGCACATGGAGATTTGGTCACCCATCAGCTGAACAGCCATCTCTTGGCCCTTATCTCTTCTTTTTGGGAAAATTTATCTTGCGAGGTAATGTGGGGTTGTCCTGATGGTATGGCGGACTCACTAAAAACCCAGGGCACCCGTCTACCACTCAGGCGGAATCCCGAGAACTATAAGTCATTCATGACCCGCCGCGGTGATTCTTCCGGATGCTGTTCTTACGAAGCGTGCAAACCCCCGGTGCGGGGCAGGCGATCACCAATGGCCTGCAATACTTTTGGGGTCATATTTCCTATTTCTTATGTCTTTCGTTCTCCTCTATTAACTATTATTTTAACATATACTCCTTTTTTTGCCATATCATTTTTCACACAGTCTATCCATCTTTTCATTTACCTTTCAACATTCTTGTTGTTCATCATCTTGCTCGTCACATGCTGATGTCTGTTGCTATATTAAAAACAAAAATGATTCTCAAGTTACGTAACATATTTTAATATCCTAATTGTCTTCGACCGACCTACGTACGTCCGCGAGCGAGCAAGCAATAAGCATTATGATGCTCTAAAATACATTTGCATATATTAGGTACCTACGCTAACGTATATGTACGTGGGTAATGCTAAAATCAGACGGTAATGTCTCACCTTTTTCGTAAACCAGAGTTTTCTATGTAAGTAAATGCTAAAAAATCAAGTGTTTTCTTCGCAATGCTGTGTGTGTTGCATTTGTTTTGAAATGTTTTTCTTACACCAAGCAATGTACTAAGAATTCTGCTTTGTTCTCTTTTCTGTCAATGTTTTGATATTGCGTTGTTGAGATACATTGTTGCTAAACTTGTTTCAAAGTTAATTTATCAATGACTTTATTTGCTATGTTTTCATCTACTCTCGCTTATCTGATCGTAATGTCAGTATGTCCGTGTTCTGAGTACAGAACATCATACCCTTTATGTTTATCATGGCGAGACTTATATGGGCCCTTATGCGTGCGGCAAACTACTCCAAGGGCTTAGATGTTATTATTTTAAAATTTGTTTTATAATTTAGCTCTTATGACAATACCACAAGGCCATAGTTGCTTTATCGTGAGTCTCGAGAGAGCTCCTTCTATGAGTAACAGTCAAGAAACAATGAAAGCAGGCAAGAAACATGATGAGTAATACAAGAAATCATACATTAGGGTAAGTAGATATTTAGACCCGGTATCACTATCTACCAAAGCAGAGATGGGCGGAGAAAATGAAAGAGAAAACGTGGGCCGAAAATAGCAGCATAATACTGATAATACTGTCGAAATCCACAACTACCAACGCACTGAATATCTTATCAGTAACTGTCAGAATACAACAATGCATGTCGCCATAACAACAACAACATAGTATTTATGGCGACAGACTTAGATAAGATAAGATGCTTGTTGCCTGTCTGACTTAAAACAAGCCCTACCACCAAGTCAGTAATAAATAATCCGTTGTGAATCAAACCTGGGATCTCCGATTCTGAGACGGCCAAAGCAAGTGGCCCATTGGGACTGGGCCTGGAACCTCTGCTTCAAAGGCCGAGGCTCTAACCCCTGGACTACACAGGCAATTAAAATTATTTTATATATTTCTGAAAGTGAAGAATACCTCGTAAATGGCGACGTAACATCATACATAAGTACAGACCCCTGCACCTATCAATGAATGTTCAACCATATGCCACATACATAAAGTTCAAAGTCTATTTAGGAAATTTGACAGTTTGTTTTATTTTTTTTATTATTATTTTTTTTTATTAAGGACAACCAACAAAACATATACCAAAAAAATTGCAAAAAAAGTCTTAATCTAAGTGCTGTCTTACTTAAAGGCTGCCACGGCATGCAAATGTGGGCTTACAATATTATATGAGCAGGCGTGTGTACATGGTATAGAAAACAGATCGATATTGACGTCTTCAACGCAAAGTTCAAGACAAATTATGCGTAAATATTTGAATTTTCAGTAACAATAACATTTGTATGAATATAATTGAATCACACTTGTAACACCTATTAGGTTGGTAAACACTATAATACCTTGTGAAGTACGAATTACGTCAAATCCAATTTGAATTTACAAACTCAATTACTGACACGTTTCATAACAATAATTTACTTTAATTTACTTTTCCACAAGATGGCTTTATTTTTGGAGTAAGTGACGATAAGGAAGATGGTGGAAGTACACTTTACCCAGAATCCTTAGCTACTAATAAACTAACTAGTCCAACTACTTTATCTCCAACTGTAGAAACACAACAATGCTACAAATATTGATGTCATGGCGGCTACTTAGATAAGGTGGTGGTAGCCACGTGGACTTAGAAGAAGCGAACAGCCAACCAAAACGAGTACTAACATGTTACTCTACGCTTGGAACCGAACCCCGGGACCTCTGGGTCTGAGACCGGTTTAACCACTAGACCACAAAGGAGAGGCCGTTAAAATTAACAGGCCATTTAAGAAACAGATCATTTTACCTTTGATGGAACAAAAAAATACTCTTAAAATTGTTAAGATTCTAGTGTTTTTATACGTTCCTTTAACATAGTGATCGGATAATCGGATACATATTTATTTAAAGTTGAGGTGTTGGCTGTTATGGAATGCATTTTTGTATCTAAAAAAATCCCGGGATTTCGTGTTAATTTAAGTGTTTTGATTATAAAAATAGGCTAAGAATCGATAATCTCGAAAAAATTTTTTCAGATTAAGAACAGTCACTGGAATCTGACGCAACACCATCATGTTCAACACAGACAGATAGAGAAAAGTTAACGTCAGATTTCAGTGACCAAACCATATTGACAGATAGTGATTAAAGTTGTAGTAACCGTGGTAATATTTACGCACAATCAGGATATCAGTAGGGTTGGCTGGATAAGATCACATAAGTACACTTCAATAAAGGATATTTTAGTACTGAATTTATTAAAATTTAATGTATTTTTTGTATCCTATAATTATGTGCAATAAAGTATTATTGTATTGTATTTTTTGATTGCATGGGGAGTTAAAAATAAACTTCAAGTAAATACATATGAATAATTATGTAATCCCGGAGTCCCGGATTTTCTTAAACAAATACACATGCTAAAGACGTCCTTTCCGCACCATGTTACAGAATAATTTTGCATTCCTGAATTTTCTGGAATCCCGGGATTTACATTTAAAAATATATGTTTTATGAAGCCGCTTCCCTATGGAATTAACCTTTAAAAACATTATTGTTCTAGCCAAAAATTAACTTTAGGTAAATATGCATCCGATTATCCGACCACTTACATAACAATATGTACCTCAGTTATATCCGGGTTTCCGAAGGATTTCGGGTGAAGTGCGCCATCTTCCGCCTTGACTTGATATTGTTTGTTTTTTTTTTTCGTTTTATTATTATGATTTTTTTTTCTAATACGTGTCCCACCAGTGCATGTCGTGGCGACTTATAATTAAGACAGCATGTAGTTTTAAGATATAAATATAGCTTCTTACTTATTTTAATGTTAGTCTTGTTGGTTGTTCTATTGAAATAAACAAAAAAAAACAAGGTCTTCCGCCCTGTAGACTTATAACCCGAAGGCGTTTTGGCATTTAAAGAGCTCAATTATTCTAGCCTAAACGTGCCTAAGCCAAATAAATCGTTTTCAATTTTACTTCTAAACAACATGTTCGATCTAGCGAGCTATATCAGGGCTCAAACAAGAAATAATAATTAAAGAAAACAGTTGGGTCGCGGATTAGCAAACATAGTAATTCAATCGGTTTAGTTACCTAAGTAAAGTAATCAACCTATATATTGTCCCGCTACTGGGAAAAGGCTTCCATCGTTAAAAGAGTATTGGCGCACAAAACCTAGGCTATGTATCGAAAATATTTGAAACATACTTTGCCCGAGCTGCGAATTAAACTCAAGGCCTCTGGATAACAGACCGATCGCTTTGCCACTCGTTAAGGATCAGCAAGAAATTAAGAGAAGAGTTAATTTTAGTAAGTAGATTGCTTAAAACTACCTTTTTGGACCCACTATTTCAAAACTAGAATTCACAAGGAATTCTAGTTGCTGACGTGCGAATACGGCGGGCTCCTAATCTGTCGCTAAGCCGCGCTTGAAATATCAAGTGGCCAAGCACAGCGCTATCTGGTAATCGCTCGAATGCTCTCTATCTCTATCAATCATGAAAAAAACAAGTGAATTAAGAAAATATTAAAAACTTGAAGATTTTTACATAAAACCTTTTTGATAAGTTAGACATGTATTCGATAACATACCATTATGTAATTATGTAAACTAAAACTTTTCTTGTTGTAAGTCTTGTGTACATCGATCCGTTTATTGTTCGTACTTACGTAAGGAGCTCGATGGTGATGAATTGATGATAGTTGCATAAGTTATTTGTAATGATATACTAATTCTATTTCTTAATGTTTGACAATACGTAAAGGACCAGTAACTTCAATTTATTTAAAGAAAATTTTGTTTAACTTCAATAATCGTAGACCAAGCGCGTTTACCTTTGCGCCATCGAGCTCCTCAAATTAATAGATAGTTCCAAACAAATCAAAATTGACATGAAATATAATTATTTGTGCATTATTTATAATTTGATTATCTCGATAATTTTCGATATCAAAAATAAGTTACCAGTGAATTGTCTTAATTGATATCACATAGCAATTTAATTTTAATTTATTTTATGTGTATATTTCGATGTGTATTGTTTGGCGTCACAATATATTATTTTCTAAATTTTTAGCTAGTTTAGAGTTTTGACATCGAAATCGTGATTATTTGTTTTTATGTTTTCATTTATTTGTTTTGACATCAAAAATTTATTGTGATTGTTTTATTTTCATTATCTAATATTGACATGCGATAATTTATATTATTTTGAATATTCCTGGGGGGTAACCACGAGCTCTTATAGCAGTATTATTGCAGTTGTGAAAACGAGACGCATGTAGCGGCAAATATACTCGCGTCTCTTTTCCACAACTACAATAATACTGCTAAAGAGATAATAGTCAGGGGGCTGACGCTGGTTGTTTTTTTTGCTAGTAAAAGCATGTCTTGTAATGTCATGCGATACATTTGAAATTATTTCTTGTGTCGGTCTATGTTGTCTGAATAAATGAATTGAATTATGAATATAGCGTGAGAATTTGTAACTGATTCAAAAATCACCCCCAAAAAATTAATTGTCGTAAGTTGTCCATTCGAGCGTGTTCCGCATCGGACGTCGCATACATCTCATGCATAATTATGACGCGGGATCGGTCGCGTTTCGCACAATGTGTCGCGTAACAAGAGCTGCTTTACCGTCGTCGGAGAGCGCTTGCAATATTCATTTGACTAGCATGTGGGTGTACATGAATATGATATGATGTATGAATCATTTTATTTATAGTTGAGAAGAGCTTGGTCTTTATCTCACATAAATACATACAGTTACGTTCTACAAATACTTTTTTTTTTATATCTTACAGGTAATGAATTCATCTCACCTGATTTTAAGTGATGATAAGGCCGTTAGTGGAACCGCACTTCACTCGGAACCCTCAACTACTGAGGCACTGGCTATCTTATCTCTAGATGTCGGAACACAACAATGCTGCAAACATTGATGTTATGGCGACATATTTAGATAAGATGGTGGTAGCTAGCCAGGCGAACAAACAAACCCTACCAATAACCAGACCGATACACAAACAAGTAACCCCCCATTGGGAATCGAACCCGGGACCTCTGGCTCTGACACTGGTGGTCTTAACTTCTAGACCACAGAGGCGGTTATTATTTCTAGATTACTATATAAACCTACAGTCATATACACCACGATGCATGTTTCTTCTTTTTTTGCGATTTTGAGCTCCAAATTAACATTTTCTTTTTATTTAATTACGAATAAGGAGTTTTCATAGCAATAATTCCGTCGTTAAACATCTAAGTACTGGCTCGTCCCAAGCCGGATACGCCCCAGGGATTAATCAGGTTAGTACGGGGTTTCTTCCGTTCATTAGTTCGCTTTCACTACTTCCCTTATGAATAATGCATCAAATCAGCCCGTGAATGCATAATGCCTTGTCGGAGGGTAGACACCTCGACACCTCGGCACGTAACGATTCACGGTTTGTGTATAGAAACGTAGGTTCTTACAAGATAGCCAAAGAGTATTTGTCTATAACATCTTTTTCTTTTACGAGTTTCATTCCAAATGTAGAGAAGCGAATGCTTTTCTTTAGATGTTGTTATTGGAAAAGAAACAATTGAAAAAGTTTTTTGCAAATGTCAGTAATTTTTGTTTCAAGCTACTCGTAACTCTATCATCATCATCTCAGCCAAAAGACGAGAAGGCCTCCCCCAAGGATCTCCACAACGACCGGTTTTGTGCTGCTCGCATTCAGCGGCTTCCCGCGACCTCCACCGATCGTCGGTCCACCTTGTTGGAGGCCTGCCCACATTGCGCTTTCCGGTACGCGGTCGCCACTCAAGGACTATTCCGCCCCAGCGGCCATCAGTCCTGCGAGCAATGTGCCCTGCCCACTGCCACTTGAGCTTAGCAACTCTTCGGGCTATGTCGATTACCTTTGTTCTTCTGCGGATCACCTCATTTCTGATTAGATAACGCAGAGAAACCCCGAGCATAGCTCTCTCCATTGCTCTTTGAGTGACCTTGAGCCTTCTGATAAGGCCCATAGTGAGCGACCACGTCTCAGTCCCGTATGTCATCACTGGCAACACACTCTGGTCAAAGACTTTCGTCTTGAGACACTGCGGTATATCGGATGAAAAGATATTTCGTACCGAACGCTGCTCAGTCTAATTGGATTCGACGATTGACCTCTTTGCTGAAGTTGGACCTACCTAGCTGGACCGTTTGCTCCAGGTAAACATAATCATCCACAACTTCAAGAGCAGAGTCTCCAACCTTCAGAGAAGTGGGTACGACACGTGAGTTCGGCATAACTTTCGTCTTCTCCATGTTCATTTTAAGACCCACTTATTGAGAGACTCTGTTGAGGTCACCGAGCATTGTGCCGTATACTCGAAAAATGTTAATTTTGTTATGATTTAGACAGATCTTATAAACATAATATTTACTAAATATTTACTTAGTGTACGGGAAAGACTTAAGGGTATTAATATTGAAGAAAAACACGTATCTTTCTGTGAGTTATTTTTTGACAACCATAAAAACAAGTACATTATAAAAGCATAGACAAAGTATCAAAAGAGGTAGGTATATAAATATAAGAAACTCCCCGACACAAAGTAAATTAAAAAACTAAAAACTAAACTCTTAAAACTATCTAAACGATCTATCTATCTATCGATCTTATAAACGTATAAAGATAATTTGTGATTCACTTTATTTTTTATAATTGATTCTTCATACTTTAGTTTTTCCGTTAAAACAACTTTAGAAGATATATAATACGTGTTCATTAAAAACTACCGAGATTAATTTAACGAAAATGGATCAATCACCCCAGTATTGCGTACTAGAAACTACATATTACAAAAATTCTGATTATTGCAAGCCTAAAAGTTCCATTGACAATATATTTAAAAAAATTCATTTCTACCCACGAAAGTAATTTGTATCTGAATTTTTTTGCCAAAAGATACGACAAGTCTCCCTCAGAAACCGCAATATATTCTAGGATAACGGAATCGGATGACAATGAAATATTTTATGTAAAGTAGACAGAACAGAGAATTGGATAAGGATAAAATGAAAATGGAATTATTATTCACTTTGGAGCGTGCGACTAACCTAACAGTGAAAGTGGAATAGTTTTAAAAAAATAACACAATGAATTATTAATTCACTCATTTAATAAAAGTAAAGCTAGGATACTTAATTCCAAAGTTTTTTTACACTGCAAACAGGTCATAATATATATTACTAGCTGACCCGGCAAACGTCGTTTTGCCATAAAAAATTAAAAAAAAAATTAGGGGTGGACTACCCCTAACATTTAGGGGGATGAAAAATAGATGTTGGCCGATTCTCATAGATACCGGAAGACCCGGCAAACGTTGTTTTGCCATAAAAAATTTAAAAAAAATTTAGGGGTGGACTACCCCTAACATTTAGGGGGATGAAAAATAGATGTTGGCCGATTCTCATAGATACCAGATGACCCGGCAAACGTTGTTTTGCCATAAAAAAATTTAAAAAAATTTAGGGGTGGACTACCCCTAACATTTAGGGGGATGAAAAATAGATGTTGGCCGATTCTCATAGATACCGGATAAGCACAAAAAATTTCATCAAAATCGGTCAAGCCGTTTCGGAGGAGTATGGCAACGAAAACTGTGACGCGAGAATTTTATATATTAGATATCTTAGCCGTATACATAGTATGATTCTGATTCATATGTCATACTCGTGAACGGGTGCCTCCTGTGGAGGCAGGCTCTTGCTTACTTATCTTATTTTTATGATTATTATACTCGTATACATTAACTTTGTTTTTCTTAGAGAATTTTAGACTTCTATTAGTACTGTATGACATTGTGAAAATTTAAATTGGTAGGTACCTGATGTAATTTTTGCTAACTTAGATACTTTTATTTTGTTGTATTTTTGGGTGTTGTGATTGTCTTTCTTTTTTTGTGTGTTTGTTTGTGATGGAAAGTGTCCTTTTATGATAGGGTATTTTCCAATATTTTTGACGCTGTAAGGGAGAAAAGAGCTTGACACTTGCTGAGTTTCTTGCCGGTTCTTCTCAGTAAAAGGTCTCCCGCCCAGAGTAGACTTACGGACCGATGGCATAATGACGATCATAAGAGCTATTTGTAGCCTAAACTGAATAAATGCTTTTGAATAATGAATTTTTTTATGCATGTAGATAGGTTGTACGAGTACACCAAATGTTATTGTATTTGCTTTCGTAGGCAGAGCATCTGGATTCCACTTTTGCTTAATTAGGGTAAGCAAAAGTGGTGCCAATTCCCTACTTTAGTAAAAACGATAAAGTATGACAAGGACGATTTGAAAATTGATTTAAATATGCTTTGGCGACAGAGTGAAGTCAATGACCCTAAAGTACATCCGCCCAGGGGTGTGCGTATGAGTGAGTGAAATAACCGCGTTCATATTACGTCTGGCTTGATACAGGCAACAGGGCTGCGAGCACTGCGAGAACATTCAGAAAATACTATATACATACAAGAATGAAATATTAATGTATTTTGGGAATGGAAGGGGCAAGCGTGGTGATTAAGCCATTACCCATTAACTATAGTAATGCCTTCATTTCAATGATGGAGGCCTTTACCCAGCAGTAGGACAGTAATAGGCTATTTACTTTAGAAATGGAGTGACATATACACAGTATTTATTTAAAATAAATATCTTCATATATATGATTTACATGACAATATGTAAAGCCTTGAATTAAAAAGGTTTCCCTACCCTTCTGGGTTTAATTTAGTGCCTTAGTATCTTCGGATAGTTGATATATACCCGATTCAACAAAATGAATCAATAAATGGATCAAGTAAAACTACACATTTTAAAAAAAGTCCTTAAATTTAAATGTTAGAGTTACTCTAACACAAGTGCTTAAGCTACTTTCTTTGGAGTCAGAGCAATGTATGTGATGTTGTCCAATATTTATTTATTATTTTTATTTACTCTTGTTACAAGTACGCCTAGTCGGTAGCTCCAAATTCTCCCAATGACTGCTTAAAGTAACAGCGATTGTTTTATAGATATTGATTTTTTTTAAAGTTATCGTAGACAGCCCTGGTGACCGCACAAACAATTAGCGGACACTTCTCAGTAATCACAGCAAGCTTTATAATGCAGATTACACTGGCTGATACGAGGGATCGGATTGCAGGCCATTTCGCTGAACCTCGCCAATGCAATAACCCAACCCTGCGCTATTACGAAACATATGAATTTAAAGAACAATTAAAACTAGCAAAACGATTTGTAAACCATCGTGTGATTCACAGGTGTATGTATCTTATTGATAATTAGATAAGTATAGGTAAGTATCTATGTAATATTGTTATTCCGAAATATTCTATTTCCAAATCGTAGAACTATGAGGGCAGTTATTCATATTGTATTTGTTTCATTGATTTAATGTATTATTGTGCATAATTAAAAAAAAATATTAACATTCTGTAATCCTTCTCTATATAAGTACTTAAACTACTAGCTGACTCGGCGGACTTCGTACCGCTTTGACAGTTTCCATCATTGAGTTAAATATAAATCGATGATTTCCATGACAACAAAAGAAACAAAACATTTTTTATTGGAAAATTTAATTGTCGTTTTTTGTATTTTATTGAATTTAAGTATGCCTATGTTACTCAGCGCTAATGTAGCATTCTAATGGTGAAAGAATTTTTTAAATCGGTCCAGTAGTTTTTGAGTTCAGTCGTTGCAAAGATACATACATACATACATACAAACATACATACATACATACATACATACATACATACATACATACATACAAACATACATACATACATACATACATACATACATACATACATACATACATACCTACATACATACATACATACATACATACATACATACATACATACATACATACATACATACATACATACATACATACATACATACATACATACATACATACATACATACATACATACATACATACATACATACATACATACATACATACATACATACATACATACATACATACATACATACATACATACATACATACATACATACATACATACATACATACATACATACATACATACATACATACATACATACATACATACATACATACATACATACATACATACATACCTACATACATACATACATACATACATACATTTTTTGTGCATACACAAGTTTTAAATAAATAGATTGACTTGGCAAACGCACTAAACAATCTAATTTAATTTATAATATATGTATTACTTGTGAGATACATTGTGTTTTCATGCGATGGTCAAGTCAATCTATTTATTTAAAACATAAAAGATTTTTAATATTGAGAACTTATTACATGGATCTCACAACTTTTTACGGCAGAAGAATTGAGTTGGGAGACTTGGTTTTTTTACAAGTTTGTTTTTAATGGTACAGATTATTTCTATTCCCAACTTGTCAAAAAAACATACTCCTACCATAGTTTATTCATTTATTAAAAGCACACAAAACAAGTTAATGTTATACAATAATATTGTAATTAATGTTAAGTAAGTAAATAAATTGCTGCACTGAAGCTGAATTAAATACTTATAAATTACAATGCAAAAATGAATAATACATTAATCTAGATTTGTGCACAAAATGATCCAAATAATTAGACATGTAAAAACTTAAATTTAAAGGTTAGATGGTTGTCTTAATTAGACTGATTGCAAAGTTAGTCTAAGCATGGAATTATAGCCAGTAGTTATGCTAGTTTCGTAACGTTTACAAACGGATATTTATTACAATCGCTTCAGTGTTTATTTGATGTAACATATTTATGATTGCTTGTGTTGGTTCGATCCGTTTAACGATGCCTGTACCCGTACTCATTTATTTTTTTCAAATCTGCCCCCCAATTCTGCTATTTATTTTGATCTGAAACGAATCTGGAACGCTATAGTTTCAATGTTTTCTTATCTGCTAACTACGAAACTATAGAGTTAATTTCCTAGTTAGCAGAATACGAGAACGCTATAGTTTCAACATTTTCGTATTCTGCTAACTACTAAACTATAAAGCTGATTTCGTAGTTAGTAGAATAGCGAAAACGTTGAAACTATAGCGTTTCAGATCAAAATAAATAGCAGAATTGGGGGGCAGAACTGAATCAGATTATACTATACGATAGTGCCGACGTCACTGAACTAACGTCATCACAACCAACGTAGGCGCTGCAAGACATTGTTTACTGAACTGATTATGCAAAATGGGTCTGTTCCGATAAAATCCTAGCACTAACATAGTTCTACCTCATAATTTTATTATTTTACGTATCACAGGCATCTTGGACTCCTGAGGGCGCGAAGCGTCGTCGTCGGGGTCGCTTTACAGAGGGGATGGTGAGAAACCAGGGATCGTGTAGAGTTTGGAGGAAGAGGATAACCAGCAGCGAGTCGAAATAAACCATCTAAAAAATATATATGCACGGAAAAGCCTGGCCTCTTACTTTTACGATACATTCGAAGACAACCAGTGACGCAGAATTCACTAGCCGTCCCTACCTAGCCTACCCGCTAATTGCTTCTTTGCACCTCATTTATAGGACTCCATATTGAAGGAAGGAGGAAATACTTACTTGTAGTTCAATAAAAAGACAATAAAATGATAAATAACACATGTTGTTTACCTTAAACAGAGTATTCAAGTCATAGTGTGATTCCTTACATTGTTGTGGTCATTACACAGAGGACGGATGATCGTTGCAGCAAGTCTTAGAGTGGAGTCTGCGTCTAGGACAACGCAATGTAGGACCAAATCGCAACGAATAAAACGCAATGTAGGACACCCTGCAGCGCAGTTGACCGACGACATCTTAAAGAAAAGGATCATCAGCTCATTGTATGTCCCCACTTCCACGAGCACGAGCCTTCCCTATGGCTGGAATAGGGAGAACGGGTCATAAACCACCACGCAGGCTTAGTGCGGTTTGGTGGTTATTAACGACTGCTAATGCAGCCGGGACCAACGGCTTAAGTGCCTTCCGAAGCACGGAGAAGCTCGAGATGATAAATTGTGGGTCACCCATGCTATGACTCAACTGGCCAAATCAACCGGTCTTTGCGAAAGTTGCTTAACTTAACACGCAGACCGAGCGCGTTAACCACTGCGCCATCGAGCTCCTCGGCAGGCGGTCGGTGGGGGGTTATTAGGAGAGGCTTATATTCAGCTGTGGACGGCGATTGGCTGAAGAAAAGAATTTCTGTATAATATTTTTTCATTCATCATCTCATGCCATTCTTATATCGACTTCATATAATTATGGAACCACGTTGTTACATAATGAAAGAGCTGTGTGATAATACCTACTGATAAAAGAGAAAAGAGTATGGAGATTGTGAATGATAATTTCCGTTCAGCATACAGGCGGTGTCATTGTGTGTGTCCGTGACTGATAAGGGATCTAA
Source organism: Eudonia mercurella (assembly GCA_963082485.1). NCBI lineage: Eukaryota > Metazoa > Arthropoda > Insecta > Lepidoptera > Crambidae > Eudonia > Eudonia mercurella. Next base: position 3,668,317 of record OY720034.1, on the reverse strand, counting down.
GCTGATGTCGGCGTGTTATCGGGCATCCTTGAGATCTCTATCACCGAGCGAATGTCGCCGTTGCAAGTCTAAAGCATCGCCCAAACAGAGGCGGTCTGCGGTAGCGGGAACAGTTGCGGTTTGATGTTTTTTATATTGAGAGAGATTGCTGATTGCCTCAGACGGTATTTTCAGCTTCATCGGGCTTTTTTGGGGGCAGCGAGAAACGTAAAGGATCCCTCAAGCCGTGTGAAACGAATCACCTTCGGAGGTTTTCTAGAGGAAACGGCATCGCGCACTAGTGCGCGTCCCCGTGCCCTACTAGATTCTCCGAAGGGTTCGGATCGGATCGGGGCAGTTTGATGTGGTAGTCAATGTACTACAAGTGAAAATTATTTAAGGCACGTTTTTTCCTATAATACATGCTACTAAATTACTTATATAAGCTGTTAGTTTTCCTAAAATTAATTATTAAAATAAATATATAAATATAATATCACAAAATAAGGAGACTGTAGAATTTAAGTTTAAACGAAACGCGCTCGTATGTATAAAGCTTATCTTCTGAAATCTTCTTAATTTTTGATAATATAAAGTATATCAAATTAGTGCAAGCAGGAACTAGCCAGAAGAGGCTCCAACACAAAAGCTGTTGGACCAGAACCGATAGTACCCATCCCCTTTAACCAGTTAAGGAGCTGGTTAAGGGAACACACACAGACACAAGCAACAAAATGGTGGACTTCGACACCAGGATGCAGGCAATCCAAAGAGGCTATGCCATCCCTGGACACAAAGCTCACCAAGCGCCTTCTGCGCATGGACAGGAATAGCCTAAAACTGGTGGCGGGGACCATTACTGGACACTGCTCGCTGAATAAGCACTTTCACACACTAGGTATTACTGATAGTCCTCTGTGCAGAGCGTGCATGGAGGCGGAGGAGACGGTGGCGCATGTGCTCCTTGAGTGCACCGGCGTCGCTTAGATCCGCAGAGAAACTCTCGGTACACCGGAATCACTCGCGGACGCCCTGAAAAGACTAGGAAGACTGATCTGCTTCTGGAGGGAGGTGGGCTGGCTGGAATAACCGGCCGCCATGGCTCACGCAGAATGGTCCACCTAAAGGACTAAGTGCGGAAACCTTCACCGCTAACATAGAACATAGAACATAGTGCAAGCAGATTACGATCGCAGGCCCGGGAAGAAGATTCCCTGTCGGCCGTGATTCACCGTAGGCGTACGGGGAGGCGGAGAGGTATTACCCAGCTCCTGCCCCCATAGCGTGCTCGCATGTGGCGAGTTACACGCGTAGTTTTTGGAAGGCAGCTTTCTGCTGTGTTGTCTCAAGTGGGGTCCATCGGGACAACCGTGGCGGCTATAGTAGATTCGCTAGTCGATTTCCTAGAAGCCGGGTACGTCACTCCCTTTTCCTCACTGGATGCTATTTTCGTATGCTCCAGGCATTTGCCTGGCACGGAGAGATGGCAGAGAGACGGAAGAACCGCCACATAACTTGGACTCTCGTAGGCCAGTAAAGAAGATTTACAGAATCAAAAAAAAGGCAGACTGCGATCGCACGCAGGTACAGAGTATAGACGCCATCAACATATCCAAAATGGTCGCATTACTTTAATAACTGTTCAACCATATGCCATTTACATAAAGTTCAAAGTTTATTAAAGAGATTTGACAGTATGTGGCAGTCTGATGTGCAGGCGTCTGTCTCTTGACAGCATTGCCAAAAGCACATGAGTAAATTGAGTGAGTAATTTGCGGCCAGCAGTGCCCGCGACCGCAAAACGCTTCTGTTTGGGCGAGGCTTTAAGCTCCTAACAAATAAATTATACTTTTTTTAATGTGAATTGCTGCAATGAAGCTGAATTAAATAGGTATTTATAAAAGTACAGTGAACAAATTAAATGCCTACCCGACCTAGCCAGGAATCGAATCTGCGTCTTCCGCAATGCGGGCGGCTGCACTGGCCATTATGCTACCGGGAAGGACGTGCTTACGTCAGCCTTCCCGGTGATATATTGATGAAATATTCTGATAACCTTACAAATAAACAAAGCATAAGGTACGAATAGTTATTTCGTGTTTTGTTCCCGTCATGTAATCGTCATTTCAAATTAGAGTAAAAGAGACAAAACACGGAGTAACTATTCGGAGGTTATTCTCTGTTTATTTGTAAGGCGGTAATTATCTATGTGAAATTTTTGGGACTACTATACGAAATACTTTCATAAAATATTCTTATCGTTTGTTATTGGGCTACAATCTGTTTGAACTTGCCAAGTGCATTTCTTATTTCACTGCGTTGTACGTTGAATATTCAATCTAAATATAAATGTAGCAATGTTATTGAAAATATATTTTAATATAGAGTAAATTGCCAACATTTTTCTAGTATTAAAATATTTAAGACTATCTGACCCGGTGGACTTCGTACCGCATTTTTTTTTTTCTATTTTTAATGTAGATAGCCAATGTTACTCAGCGCTATTGTAGCACTCTAATGGTGAAATATTTTTTTAAATCGGTCCAGTAGTTTTTTAGTTTATTCGTTGCAAACATACATACATACAAAAATACAAAGCTTTCCTTTTTATAATATTAGTATAGATTTGGAGAATTGGCATAGCAATTTTTTGGTCAAGTGTGAGTTGTACACAAAAAGGAGTCGAATTTATCAAAAAAGTTTTTAAGCTGATCTGTTTTATGCTAGGAAAATTTAATTGTTTCAGAAGAAAAAAAATCGGGGCAAAAGAAGTTAGGCAAATTTTTTAAAAAAACTAATTAAATCCGTAGTCCAAATCTAAATCCAAGTTAAAGGATCATTTAAAAAAATATGTGCACATTTATAAATCATCACCTGCTCATTTTATGGCTCCACTGCTGGGGCACGAGCCTTCCCTATGGATGTATAGGGAGAGCGGGCCATAAACCCCCACGCGGGCCCATTGCGGATTGGTGGTTGTTACCGACTGCTAATGCAGACGGGACCAACGGCTTTACGTGCCTTCCGAAGCACGGAGGAGCTCGAGATGATATATTTTTGATCACCCATCCGATGACCGACCTTTTTAACCACTGCGCCACCGAGCTTCTCAATTTATAAATAAAATCCTGTATAATCCCAGAATCATCGTTTAAAAATATATTAAATAATAACTATGTTCAATTAAAGAAACTCTTCTTCTATTTTTATCATTGGTTTTTCGATAAACATGTACCTACCTACTAGATACACTCGTATATATTATGCTAATCCTACCACATGGATAACAGTGCTATCAGCTCTTTTGTAAAGACGGCAATCCATCGATTTCGGTTTCAAAAGCGAAACAAAAAGAAACTTCGTATTTATTAACTTTATTGTCTTGTTGTTTCTTTCCATAAAGTCTTTCTTTGTTTTGTGCGTTTCAGTTATTACTAAAATAAAATTATATTTAATTATTCTCATCGGGCGCGACATTTGCGTGTAATATTAAAAATGAAGTGTATTAATTTTTATCAAGGGCCTGATTCAGAAGGCAGTTCTCCTCGATACGGCACGCATTGTGAAGAAGTTCCTGTCTCTGAAGCCCTTACCAACGGTAGCTTGGACCCTGGTCCCGATGCAGGCGGAACCCTATTTTTTTAATATTTTTAAATGTTTTATTTATTTTGTTTTTAGAAAATATTTAAAAATGTAAATTTATATGAGAAAAAATAAATAAAGATAGTATTTATTTCAGAATATTTCCGTATAGAATGTTAGTAATTACTTAATTACAATAGACATTAAACACTAACGTTAGTTACAAAAAAAATGTTTAATGCACATTAAATAAAAATAAAAAACAATAACGACCTTGGCGCACTGGATAAGACCATTCACCGTTATGTGTCAGCATCGGTGAGTCCCAGCGGTCAAACAACGTGGTTCGAGCTGCCGCGCAGTCGCCCCATGAGTGAAGCGCAACGATTCCTAATGATGGCGTAGAAACCATCAACCTGCCACTCAGCAAACATTGCTGAAGCGCTGCAATAGCGAGGCAGCCCAAGCAGCTAACCGCGTTGTTGTACTGTACTCTGAAGACACTGTGTTGCGTGTACTTCACCCACAGGCTGGAGGTATAAAACGTTTGGCAATAGGCCTTAATCAGGGTGACCTTGACCTGATCAGTACACTGCGCAAACCTGCAAACCAGCATGTTACAGCGCACGGACAGCGCTCGGCGCTCACGCTCTATGTCCAGATTGTTAGACAGGTCATCAGAAACCCAGTGACCCAGATACTTAAACCAATCCACTTTATTCAGAGGGGTAGCGCACAGATACAATACTGGAGTAGGATTTTCTTCTGGCCTTAAAGATCATTATTTCACTCTTTCTCGCATTGTATTTGTATCTGAGTCCGTGAGCTGTCACATATCGTTCACAAAGCAGTCTGCGCATGGCGCATAAAGTGCGGTTAAAAACGTATAAGTAAAAAAATAAATAACAATATGAGCAGGTATGAGTACATACAAAAATATGAAGTAGCTAGGTATACACAAAATTATCATTCTTATAAATACCTTAATATGATTAGATAAACAATTTAATACAAAAGTTGTAGCTAATAAGGAAACCCCAACAAGAAAATGGGTAGCCACTCTTTTCATAAAGGCATTCTTATCATTATCATTGTGATAATCATCAAATTTTCTTTATCAAACGTATAGGTACTCGTATTATTGCATCCTTGAACTTGTGAAATGGCCATTCAGGAGGAATTAATGGTCATTATCAACATCATCAGCTCATTTAATGTCCCCACTGCTGGGCACGAGCCTTCCCTTTGGATAGATAGGGAGAACGGGCCATAAACCACCACGCGGGCCCAGTGAGGGTTGGCGGTTGTTAACGACTGCTAATGCCGCCGGGACCAACGGCTTTACGTGCCTTCCGACGGAGGAGCTCGAGATGATACATTTTTGGTCACCCATCCGATGATCGGCCTTTGCGAAAGTTGTTTAACCTCAGCACTCGCAGGACTCGTTAACCACTGCGCAATCGTGCTCCTCAATTAACGGTACTTAAATATTATTCACACATTTTGTATAGGTTCTGAACGACCTAGTGCGAGTTTCGATCGATCGCGTTAACGGAATTAAAATTAAAACGATAATTGGTATGGTAAATTGCTACCAAATTTGGTTGACGCCAGGAGGCGCTGCCTTGCCTTACAAATGTTCGTTTTCGTTGTCGTGTTCGAATGGAATAAAAAGGTCCTTTTCATACACAAGCAGAGAGGATTCTTTTACGAGTTTCCACGGCTAATCTTCGAAGGCAGAATTCCGGGAAAGAAAGGTTCGGACCATCGAGACGCAAATGACTGGACGACATCAAGCAATGAACTGGACTTATCAATAGTCAGTTAAAAGATGCCATTGAGACGTCATCTCATAAAAACATTTATAAATTACCGACTTCATAAATTTTACCCGTTGCCTCGCACATGAGATCGTAGAAAGTTTTGTTTACTATCCGTATTCGTTCGATTACGTTTACGAAAACGAAAATTGAAGCAGCGCCTCCTGGCGGCATACGAGAAGAGACATTATGCCATACAAATTCTCGTTTTAGTTAACGTGGTCGAATTGCAAATGAAACTCGCACTTGGCACCCTGGATTTATCAATAGTCAGTTAAAAGATGCTACGTGAGACGTCATCTCATAAAAACATTTATAAATTACCAACTTCATTAATTTGACCCGTTGCCTCGTACATGAGATCGTAGACAGTTTTGTGTACTGATCTCCAAACTTCATTTGAAGATGTCATTATAATATGATGATGATGATGTTGATTACTCTAAACCTCTTCTTTTGTAGTCGTAGTTGAATCATCCGGACCTTTACTCAAAGTTCTTGTTTCAATATTAGTTTTAATATTTTGAGGCTCACATTATCATACAAGTCACAAGATTCATATTTTTATTATTCACAAACCACCAGAATTTATACTTTATACTTTTTATTAATGCTCACTGTTTATCAATCATATTAATATTTAGTTTTAATGAGCACGTGCTATAACTGTAATGAGGCAGGTGTGCTATTCTGCAGTTAATATTCGATGCAATAGAGCCAAGGTAATCTAACGGAAGATTCAATGTAAAGCTGTGATGTCCGTACTCAACGGATGAATATGCCTTTACAGTTTTTTTGAAGTGAAAACTTCTTTAACGGCGTTGTGCACTTTTTTTGGAATGGGTAAAAAATGTTAAACTCGCTTCAGGACACGTGACCTGATCGAAAATTCGTAAGACGGATGGAGAGTAGACAGCTGGCGCGGCGTAATATAAATTTTTGGAATGGGTAAAAAATGTTAAACTCGCGTCAGGACACGTGACCTGATCGAAAATTCGTAAGACGGATGGAGAGTAGACAGCTGGCGCGGCGTAATATAAATTTTTAATATAACTTAATATAACTTTTTAATGTAATATAAATTGTCATGTTTGTGTATGATAGCCCAATAAATATGTATTGTATTCTACCACATAAATGAGAGTACTTTTGTACTGATAATTAAAGCAATTCGTGCAAAATTATTGCCTAACCATTCCAAAATATCAAAAATGCACAACGTTAATATTCAAGTTTTCACTTCTGCCGGCACTCCCAGAGTGCAACCCGTCGTTTTTTTTATACACCGAGACATTTTAGTGGTTGTTTTCCCGCAGGTGGGTAGATCAGACCATGAAACTGAACAACTTTCCCCAAAAAACATAGGTCAAAAAACGAGATAATTTTTATCATCATCATCATCATCATCAGCCTATAAACGTCCCACTGCTGGGCACAGGCCTCCCACATGATCAGTAGCACGTGGGGGTATTGGGCCATAACCCACCACGCTGGCCCAATGCGGGTTGGTGGGTTTTAACGACTGCCATCTTACGACAACAACCGGGACCAACGGCTTAACGTGCCTTCCGAAGCACGGAGGAGCTCGAGATGTTTTTAATTGGTCACCCATCAGGCGACCCGGCATTGCGAAAGTTGCTTAGCGGGCAAGATCGCAAGCCGAACGCGCTAGCCGCTGCGCCATCGAGCTCCTCAGCCGCTGCGCCATCGAGCTCCTCAACCACTTTTTTATACTAAGCCTCTATTGACCGAGCATGGTTTGTATGGGAAAGTTAAAATTATTATCTCGTTTTTTGACTTATGTTTCTTGGGGAAAGTTGTTCAGTTTCATGGTCTGATCTACCCACCAGCGTGAAAACAACCACTAAAATGTCTCGGTGTATATTGTTTTCTGAAGTTTACACAAACACTACAAATTGAAATGTGACCTGCCTGTGACCACGGACCCTGTAAAAAACAAAATCTTAAATGTGTAGAACAAACGCGAGTAAGTAGATCCGTAAAAGTATATTAATTTTTTTGTATTTTTATGCCTTGACTTAAGAAAGTTTACTATAAAGTTGATGATTATCTTAATTATAATAAGACTTAACTATAACTACTGGTATTTTTAATAACAATAACTCAAGGTTAAATTGAGACATTATGTCGAGTGCGAGCCTTTTTGTGCCATTTTCGTACATTTAAATTTTTGTGAACGCGGTATATTTTTGACACAAATAAATATTTTTTATTTCATTTCATTTCATAGTTACTAGTTTCTTGCTCGGCTCTTGTTTGGAGAAACATAACCTTCCGAACCAGCAGTAAATCATCTACGAGTACTATACCAATAACCATAGATTAAATAATAACACTGTCTCTTAGCTTTGTTGTTGTTTGTCGTTGTTTTGTTTATCAAATTATTTATTACCTATTGCTTGGCTCGACATCCGGAGGGTGGGTTCTATTTCCAGGATGGTGATTTGTGTTTGGGATTTTCCAATGCATAACCCTGGTTTGTGATGGGTTATTGTAAACTCGTGATCACCAACTCGCGTTTGGAAAGTTAGCTTGAAGACTTCTTTTTACCCGACTGTGTCAGAAGGAGGGTTGTTTTTCGAGTGTATGCATGTATGTATGTATGTATGTATGTATGTATGTATGTATGTATGTATGTATGTATGTATGTATGTATGTATGTATGTATGTATGTATGTATGTATGTATGTATGTATGTATGTATGTATGTATGTATGTATGTATGTATGTATGTATGTATGTATGTATGTATGTCTGAAGCGATCACTTAATTTCAATGATGGATGCTAGACTATATAGATAGATAGATAGATAGATACTATATAGATATATAGATGAGAGACTATATAAAAATAATAATATAATGTACTTTATTAACCAAGAAAATACATAGATATATGAGACTTAAAACAATGTTAACCATTTTTATAGGACTAGGTTAGGTTAGGGTTAAAGTTACTCGCGTCCGTAGGTTTACCCTTGAGATCCTACACGTGTCCCCTGGGTGGTGCTAAATGAGTGACACTGTCTGAGTGGTAGAGCCACGCTGCGTTGCAGCACGAAATGGGCCGGCTCGCCCGGCGTAATACCACCCTCTCACAGAATATCGGCGTGAAACAATGGCACTCGTTGCTGTTGTGTTTCGTCTGCTGAGTAAAAGTACCGAAGGCCCATCTCTCACCCCTCCCCCCTCCCAATTCCTACTTGTAACGTTGAAGAGGACTTCAAGATCCAACTTCTTCCTCAAGGCCAGCAACGCATCTGCGATTTCTTTGATTTTGCGGGTGTCCATGGGCGGCGGCGATTACTTTCCATTAGGTGCCCGCCTGCTCGTTTGTTTCCTTTTAATTAAAAAAAAAATACTAGAATGATGCTAGTAATGATCAAAACCAGGCCGAGCTTGTGTCATAGATACTAGTCGGGTAGAAGCTAATTTCTACGTAGTTTGTTTACATAAGGTTTATTGTTACGTTTTAGTTTCTTCAATGCTAATGTGCCTAATAAAGCCTTTTTTATTTTATTTTAAAAAACCGTTTTCTAGAAACGACTTGACCAATTCATAGAAAATATTAGTTTTAAATTAATCAATGACGTAGAAAATGGCTCAAGCTTGAAAGATAGGTCGTTATCCTAACTTACTCGTATATAAGCTTCCGATTAATTAAAAATACAATGAACTATTATTAATAATAGGGCTCTCGAAACTTTAATAGCCTAGTTAGTTACTTATTCAGTAAATATTTTATCAGTCACCTAGTTGTATTTTCGTAGGTTGGAAGCATTTAATCTTTTTTGCAATAATGTAGTTCTTTTTTCTTTTTTAGGGTTCCGTAGTCAACAAGGAACCCTTATAGTTTCGTCATGTCTTGTCTGTCTGTCCGTCCGTCCCCAGCCTAGCTCATAGACTCTTAGTACTAGAAAACTGTAATTTGGCATTGATTTACATATTAATTACGCCGACAAAGTGGTGAAGAAAAATTTTAAAATATTTTTTTTAGGTTACCTCCCCACGTGAAGTGGGGATGTAATTTTTTTTCTTGTCTACCACATAGTGTGGGGTGTCGTTGGATAGCAATTTTAAAACATATTGCGGGTTTTTGGAAACAGTTTTTGATTGAGCCATCCGTTTGTGAACTATTAAGCTTCAAAGTGCAAAATTTTGTTAGAGTCATGTGTCCCCTCTCCCTGCCAGCCAAATGTTTGTTTTTGGATACATGAAAAAATTCACGGTAGTTGTATATATGACGAAGTTAAAAGGCCAACTTATAAAATGTACTTGACGCAGTACAAATTCCTCATTGGTAACTACTTAAATAACGTTGTCAGGTGTCAGCCCTCTTCTCAGAGTCCGCATTATTCAGATGGGCTACAGAACCCTACACTGTGCGTGGCCCGACACGCACTTGGCCGGTTTTGTTTATCGTTGAGTTGGCAAATGACCGCTCTGACCGCTCTACCTAATATTAAGCATAAGCAAAGTTCAGATGCAAGAAGAGCTAGTGGACCAGGATTATGCCTCTCTAGCCGTCCTTCACCTTGCCGATCAACAAGTTGCTTTTCCCGCCTCGTTTAAACGACCTCATGTTATGTAAGGAGGAGAGCATAAGTGTGCTGAAAGAGCATTACATTTTTTGACGGTGCAACAAAGAAATCGTTTACCAAATCCTTCGTTCGCAACGGAATAATTGCCGCAGTAAATTGGTGAAACCGATGACCAGCAAGCGTGGTCCTTTAAAGGAAGGGAGAAGGAGGGATGGGAGTAATGCGTAATTTAACATTGGCAACATCTGCAAGAGCAGAGTTAGTTGACTGTACCAAAAATAAGAATTTTTGGTACAGTCAACTAACTAAATAGATAGAGAAACTCTTTATTGCTTGTACACAGAAGGTAAACAGTTGCACATTACATACATAAGTAATCATTAATTCCAGGTGAAAACGAAGCCATTTCTCGTAGTTAAAATTATATACATAAGTAAGTAGAGTAAAGTAAATAGCCTATAACTGTCCCAATGCTGGGCAAAGATTGGCCTCCATCATTGAAATCAAGTCATCGCTACATTGATGGGTATTCATCATCACCACGCTTGCTAAATGCGGGTTGGTGATCACAAACCCGGGCTCTACATTGAAAAAATCCGAAACACAGTTTGCCCGACCTGGGAATTGAATCCGGGACTTTCGGTTATCGCGCCGAGCGCTTTGCCACTCGGCCACCGAGGCGTATAACGTACAGATGCCGCACATCAACCTATCCAAAAATGTAAAATTTCTTCAATGTATTTTCAACCATATGCTTAGGGCATAAAGTTCATAGTCTACTGAAGAAATTATACAGTTTTGGATTCAGGCAGGCGTGTGTACACAAATTGCGTGAAGAGTAATGTCGATTTTGTTCACATTAATTCCGACTGACTGAAAACCGTAAGTCTCCACACCTTGAATCAAAGCATTTTTGGCAGTAAATTCTCTTTTATGGTAAGAACATTTCAGACTTGGTAATTAATTAGGTACAAAGAGCGTATGGCACATAACGTAGCATTTGATTGTACTGACAATTTTCTCTCAATGGCCAGTTTTGGTAGTAATACCTACTCGTATATTTTGAAAAACTTATGTCTGTTTTTGTAAAAGGGGCATTCTATTCAAAGGCTAAGTTGTTGAAAAAAAAGCATCGAGCGAGATTTACCTAATACCTACTGTAATTATAATAATGATTGTTGGTAATAATGACGACACAAATTAAACATATATGTATACAATTACGATAACACACTCAACCGGAAAGATAGTACTCCTTTACGCGCTTCTTAATTTAGTGTAATTTCATTGTTTATATAATTTTTTTTGTATGTACTGTTACCCAATAAACGCTTTTCTATTCTATTCTATTCTATTCTCGTCTATTCTATTTTATTCTATTCTAAATGCGTGCATTTTGACAAACCGACTCTGGTGGAATTTTTTCAGCAACTTATTCTGTTAGTTTTTCCTGTTAGTTTTATACTTACAGAAATTGAATATAACTTTTGATTCATTCGATAGTGGGATTATCACCTTGTTTTTTGTTGTCCCTGATTATCTAATATTTCGGTACAGTTTAATGCGCCATGTTTTATAATTAGTCCTTTATTGCACAAAGAATTAATCATATTCCTATTACTAAGTTTCATATTTGTCTCTTTCCAGGCGAGACAAGACAGAGAAGTTGCTCGACCCACCGAAAACGCCTGGAGGAGCTTTTGGTCCATGAAAGACCTAATGAAAGGAACTTTACCACTTTCTCATATGTGCATCCACGCCACCTTCAGATACGGCGCGCAAAGTTGGTCATTGACAAAACGTCAGAAGTCCGCACTCGGGGTATGCCAGCGAGCCATGGAACGTAGTATCTTAGGAATAAAACTTACGGATCGCGTGAGAAACGAGATACCTAATACGCTCCAAGACGCAGGTTGCCGACGTAGCTCAGAAAGCTGCCGCTCTTAAGCGGGACTGGGCCGACCACGTAAGCCGCTTGTCGAACGAGTTGTGGGCGAAATCTACCACAAATTGGGTCCCACAAAGCCGAAAACGACATCGCGGCCGACCTAGACGGAGATGGCGGGACGAGTTGGACACATTTTTGAAAGCTACAGACCGTGAATATTGGAAAAAGGGAAGGAAGGCCTTTGCTCTGCAGTGGGACGATATAGGCTGAAAATAAAATAAATAATATAAAAAGCTTCATATTTAAGCATATTATTTTAAAGAGTAAAGTAAAAGTTGTTGTTACTGCTAACAGAGGACTGTGAACCATTAAATTTAAGTACGAAAACAAAAACATTAATTTGACTAGAAGTGAGAATGAACGAATTGGTGTTTCCTGTCCAAAGTACGTACGAATATTAGTAAAACCACTAAAAACTGCTTGGCTCCGATTGGTTAGTCGTTAGTGTGACGTTAGTGTAATGACGCGTTTTGTTTACTGCGGGCGGGGTCGACATTATATAATCGGACACAGCGAGACGAAGCGATGTATCCTTATATATTTATACAAACCTATGTGATACAATTAATTAACAAAAGTAACTAACAATAACACGTTTTCCCTCCTTCCTATGATATAAGGTCCTTCAAACGAGGCGTGAAGAGGCACCGTGTGGGCCAACAAGAGGGTGGCTGAAACTGCGTTGTTTTCACGCTGCACCAGGTGGGTTACTCTTGAAACACAATTGCAATAATCAATTTCCAATCACAAATCTAAAAAATTCAAATGGCACTCTTAAAAGCGATAATAGCGATACATTGGAATTAAATTGAGTGGAAATTGAGTGAACAAATTATTATCGAGATGTGGCGTTCCGAAATTGCGAAACTTATCCCAATATCGATACATATTAATCGCATTGGAATTGTATTGAGATTGAGTTTGCGTCAAAAGTAGCCTACCAGTTCGCGTCTGTACTCCATTTCCACTTAACTCCAGGTGGAGTGGAGCCATTAGTTTACAACTTAAAACCATATGTATTGATGATGAATACACTTAACACATAACACATAACACATCTCGTTAGAAATAGGAGTGAACAGGACAGGATTAACAAACAAAAGACTCATTAACTACAACTTTCACACAGACCGCTGGTATGGTAGAGATTCGTTCGTGTTATCAACCGATAACAGCTAATCTTCGATTATCTCACACTCGTTAAACACTACGCGTTTGTGATAAATAAAGAGCCAAATAAATCGATGTATCAATAAATTATTATTTTTTTGTGTAAACAATAGACTTTATTATTGTACCGTCCCACATTTCAAGCAGTTCTGTTAGCGCTGGCGCGGCTGCAAATTATGCAGAGAACCTCAAACGGCAAAAGTATGAGAATCTGAGTGAGGATCTCATATTTAAGCCGTTTGGAGTAGAGACATTAGGTCCATGGGGCCTGGGTGCTCACAAACTTTTAAAGATATTTCTATAGCAGTATTTTTCTAGCAGCTACTTGGGCCAGCGTATAAGCATTGCTATCCAACGAGGCAATGCTGCTAGCTTACTGGACACTGCCTGATGAGGATGATTTGGGGCAAACGACCAATTTTGTGCTGTTCGCAACCAGCGGCTTCCCGCGACCTTCACCTGATCGTCGGTCTTATGCTCTAGCGGCCATCAGTCCTGCAAGCGATGTGCCCTGTGATGCTCAATGTGGTAACATGTTTTTATATTGTATTGTGCGTCTGCGACCATTGAGCATTTTTATTACTTTTCAAAAGATAATTATTCAAATCTCCGTACTCACCGGTTTCGTAGGTCACGGCGGACTTTAGACGATTACCTATCTATTTATTATTTAATATTTACAAAAAAACCGATCGAGTGTGAGTTTAACTCACGTGCTAAGGGTTCTCTGGGTGCCAACTGCGAGTTTTATTTAACAAAAACAAAAGCACGTTAACAAAAACCGGAATTAGAGATGTGCCAACTCGGAATAATCACGACTCGAGTTAACTCGAGTTAAAATTCGCGTTTAAGTAACTCATGTTTACTAGATGAAAATGAGTGAATGATTTGTTTGGCTTTTACCAATCAAATTGCTCAGCTTCGCAACAATATTAAAAGTTGGAACAAATTGTATTAACGATGTAAGTATAAGGACAATTATAATTAATTAAAGAAGGCATTTAAATTAAATAAAACGAATTATTTGTATGTATGTAGGTATGTAGTTTTAATTTAAATCTTCGAAACATAAAGGTGTAGGTATTTATATTTATTATCAACAAAACTAATTATGTAGCTGTCTTCACAAAATGAAATCGGTCTAACTTTATGGTATCATAAGTCCGTCCCAATATAAGTTGAAGAGAATGCAACTCGAGTCAACTCGAGCTATGCTCAACTCAAGTTACTAAATCGAGTTGACAAATCTCTAACCGTAATTTGTATGGCAAAACTTTAGCTCTCGTCATTTTCGGCCAAGAGGCACTCCTTAATGCCATATAAATTCGCATATAAAACTGGTACTATTCACTCCGAAGGCGCTGCTTCAATGTCATACAAATGTTCGTTAATTTGTGAATAAAACTCGCTCCCAGCCCTCTTATATGGAAAATTATGTATAACTAAAAATATTGAAAAAAAATGCTTTTTAATATTAAACTTTTTTATATAATTTACGAAATTATTATAGCCACGAGGCTTTATGGAGAGGCTAGAAAACAGGCATTAAGTATGATATATTAAGAATTTATTTGATAGAAATGGCATTTTACAGACAGACACCAGAGATAATATAAGGATTTTCGTACAGATGTACAGAACTCTAAAAACAAGTTATGGTTTTGGCAACGGCGACGCTAGACGCACAAGTAGTAATTGACTAGACCGTATAGAAAAAATTGGCAATCGTTCACAATCAGTAGGAGATTGTTCCATAGACATTGAAACAATTATGCGATATCATGACCGCTTAGGAGAACTATGGCCATGACCATCGCCTCGTACTTATTAAGCTTATATTATCGTTTTAATATGAGATGAGAGCGATGTAACTGTTACTTACTATTATTTAATCTGTACTATGATAAATGTATCTATGTATATATATAATGTATTGATATTTAGTACTACACATTCTGGAGCACTAGTCAGATGCAGATTCTAAAAACATATTATCTAATAGAAAGCTATTGGTTTCTATCTATACTAATATTATAAAGAGGAAACCTTTGTATTTTTGTATGTATGTTTGCAACGAATAAACTCAAAAACTACTGGACCGATTAAAAAAATTCTTTCACCATTAGAATGCTACATTAGCGCTGAGTAAACATAGGCTATATTTAAAAAAATACTAAAAACGACAATTTAATTTTACAATACAAAATGATTTGTTTGTTTTGTTGTTATGGAAACCATTGATATATATTTTACTCAATGATGGAAACTGTCAAAGCGGTACGAAGTCCGCCGGGTCAACTAGTTAGTTAATAAAGTTAGCTTGTTTGTCCGCCTGGCTAGCTACCACCATTTTATCGAAATATGTCGACATAACATCAATGCTGGTAGCATTGTTGTGTTCAGGCCATTCCTTGCGGGTAACATAAGCTATGTTTTATTTTGATAAAAAAATTGAGAACCCGAGAAAATACGAAATCCACGTAGACGAAGGCGCGGGGGGAAAGTACTAGTGATAAACTTTCTTTATTAGGGGCCTCATGAAATAACCTGTACCCAAACACATCACGTTTATAGGCTATGTTTATAGATGAATAGATGACGTCAGCAGCGTTATGAAAATACACATTTTTATGCGTAAATCTATAAAGGCGATAGCCACAATATAAAGGGACCCCAGAAGGTAAGCTTATACATACCGCGCTCGAGCAACTCACACAAAGACCCAGGGCTTTGAATACTGTTACAAAAAATTGGTATCGATACTTCTGTCAAACGAAGATACCGTTAAAAAATATCGATATGCTTGGTATCGTTACCTGGGTGGCATTTTCGCACTACGCGAATTGGCTAAAACGCAATATGTAACGAAAAAAGTTTTTTTTTATATATTAAAAGGAGGCAAACGAGCAGGCGGTACACCTGATGAAAAGTAATCACCGCCGCCCATGGACACCCGCAGAACAAAGAAATCGCAGATGCGTTGCCGGCCTTGAGGAAGGAGTTGGATCTTGAGGAGGAAGTAGGAATTAGGAGGGGGAGGGGTGAGAGATGGACCTCTGGTACCTTCACTCGCTGGACGAAGCACAACAGCAACGACTGCCATTGTAGCGATACTTTTCTAAATAATGGTACACCTGCGTTACCGGTATCTTTATAGAAATAACGTTGCCTTCTTAATAACGGTACTTAGGTATACTGCGAATTTGGTAAAGGTATCAATCCCTGCATAGAGCCCTTGCAAGGACACGGGTCTCAGAACAGTCTGAGCGCAGGTGTTGCGAGATTCTGTGTCCGTAGGAGGTAGGGCTGCCACTCGTACTTTATTATAAAGTATTGTACGCTATTTCGGGTAATTGTACTCTATACTTTATGAGAACAATAAAGTACGCGAAAATACTTTATTTCACATATTTTAATTGTCTGGGATTCTTTGTACATATATCAAAAAAGTGCTGTGCAGCTATTTAGCAGTGATAATCATTTGTTAAAAGTTGCTAAAAGCAATGAGAAGTATGTATTTAAGCGAAATAAATAACTTTATTTTACCTTACACCTATATCTTTTAACAACCAATGTAATTACATACATATTAGCACAAAAAAAAGACGACAACCCTAGTGGGAGGTTGTCTATGTATGCGTTGTTTATACGAAGCTTACGTTCTGCAGTCTGCTTATTTTGTGTGATGGCAATGTTCCGGACACCAGCTAGCCTGTAATAATAGCAGACAACTTTGATACATTCATGTTTGTATAAATACGCGCGGAACCGACGTCATTCATCGCGCCAGACAAAACAAGTGTTACATATTTTTCTTTACAGGGTGCTTGTAAAAGGGTTAGGGTATGTAATAGAAATAAGTGACTAGTAGAATAAGAAAGAGTAGGGCACCTGGCGTACGATGAAAATGGAAAAGTTTTTAAGTAACATTATATAGTATAGCATATGATAATAGAGGAATAGGATAGGTCACAAAATGTGCCAAGAAAATGTAGGCGTAAAGCCACTCCTAGCCTAGGAAAGCCGAATTAGAAACGGCATAGATTGGACGTAGCGTATCCGACACTGACCCGGAGCACCTGAAGAGCACCTGACCCGGAATGTCAGAAGGGTGCAGGTTCAAATCCTGCTCGTGGAAATTTTTTCAACATTTGTGTTTTTGTAATTTGTTCGCAACAAAATTTGCGTTAAAAATTATTTGAACATTTATACCAATTCTCGTTTATAAATAATACAATTTTAGTTTGCCTATTCTTATCTGTTTCTTTAATATTTGTTAAAAATATTAAAATCGGATGTTGATGACGTATTAGTTGTTTACATTAAATAAGACTCCACTGGCTTACAAAGTAATAGTTATAGATAGTGTTGATAAATTTGCGCGGGCGCGGGTAATAGCATAATTGGGACCCGGTATGTATGTCAAAGTTTTAAATCCCGCTCGTGCAACAATTTTAATTTTTTTTTGTATTGAATTTTTGTTAATATAATTGATTGTAATTTCATTTGTTTAATTTTTTTTGTTTAATATTTGTGTATTTTTATATTACTTAATTGTGTCAATGACCCAAGTTGGTTGAAATAAATTGATTTAAAAAAAACAACTCTTTTCCAAATTATCAATTCTCGTTTCAACATACCATTCGCACTAAGCCCTAGTCTTTTTGAGAGTAAGTTGGTATTAACTAACTTTTTATTAACCAATATTTTGGTGAAATTTTGGTGATTAGTTTTACCCATTTGTGGGATGTTAACCTTGTCGATACAACATATATAATGCTTAATATAATGATGCTATGAGTAATTAAGAATGTATGGCTCTAGGCCAATAAAGTCTAGGCGTTGATGTATAAAATTAGTTTTTTAGCCGCACTACACGCTCGGCTAGTTGTACAGTCAACATCAGACTTATAGAAGCAACCCAATTGTGATTACTATACTACATTTGGCTATATGGTTAAGCCATTGTCCGCCATACCCAGTAGGCCTTTGCCCAGCAGTGGGACAGCTAGGGCAGGGGTGGCCAAATGGCGGACCCCGGTCCACATCCGGACCGCCGACCCATTTTGTGCGGATCGCGAGAACACAACAACTTGCACTACAGAGTACGTAATTTAATAAAAATGTATGCCCCGCATTATCTTTTATTAATAAATATCCAGAACTACAAAAATATCTTTGAAACTTCTTACTTTGTTTGGGTCAACATACATATATTTGCGAAGCAGCATTTTCGAAGATGAACTAATTAAGAATAAATTTCGTTCTCGACTTACTGATGAATAACTCCAGGATTTAATGTCAATAGCTTGCACCAATTGTACTCAAAACTTCAGACAGATAGTTCGCAACAAAAAATGACATTTTTCTCATTGATATGTAAAAAAATACCTTTGTTATTTCCGTAATTACATTTGTTTAATAAATATTTCTTTCTATAAAATGTTGTGCGGACCGCGATTTCATTTCTTAAAACGGACCCCGAGCAAAACTAATTGGTGACCCCTGGTCCTAGTCTAATTACTATTACGATGAGATACACTTAACGCAGGTCATCAATGTTAAATTTTCATAAGATGGTTAATACTTTCCTATCACATTCAAGTACCTCATTCAATATTTTTTATATGACTAAACCAATTCTTAAGAAATTTTATTTTTTTGTTTTTGGAGAGAGTTTGTTGAATAGGCGGCATATTCAGCGTCACTGGACTTTTTTGGGGGAAACTTAAAGGGTTCCCCAAGCCTTGTAATCGCAACACCGTCAGAGATTTTCAAGAGGGAATGACTCACGCACTTGTGTGTCCCCGTTCATTACTAGATTCTCCGAGGGGGTTCGTATCGGCTAACCAGGCGTACAAACAACCAAATCAAGTACACAAACATGGGGTACATGTTTGTGTATGTTCCGCTGGGAATCGAACCCGGTACCTCTGGGTCTAAACCGACGTCTGAACCACTAGACCACAGTTATTTTTCAAGTGGGAAGGCCTGAGCCCAGCCGAGGGACGTTTATAGTCTAATTATGATGACCTACAAGAATGTTACAAACAGGATAAGCGCGCACGTTAACTGCCTCAAACCAGACAATAAAAATTAAATCATTTGTCGGTGGTCGGTGACCGACATGGCGCTTAAACACTCAAAAGAATTTTGTGTGTGGGACGCGTTCAATGGTTTTGCCTTTTTCATCAATGCTGAATCTTCTTAGTTAATGAAGCCAAAATAAGATTGATATAGAAAACTTTTGCAATCTCCGTCTACTTCCTTGGAGCTACATAAGGCTGCTGGCATTGAAGCATACAAATTGTTGTTTTCGGATGTCGATTCTGGAAGTCGACAAGCGCCTTTTAAATTATTTACTTGACTAAGTGCTAGAGTGTTCAGCGATTTCTGTTGCTGTATGTACCAGTTATTTGTAAAAGTATTTAGGTATGGAAATATAAATTTTACTTTCTTTTTATATTAAGTGCTAATTGCTGCACTGGAGCTGAATTAAATATTTTATAAAATACAGTGAAAAGTGCCGCTCAAGCACTCAAAAATTAAAAAAGCAGTGTAAAAATTCAGTGCTTACGTCAGCCTTTCCGGTAGCATAATGGTCAGTGCAGCCGCTCGGATTGCGGAACACCCAGGTTCGATTCCTGGCTGGGTCGGGTAGGCATTCAATTTTTTCACTGTCCTTTATAAAATATTTAATATATTCAAGGTATTGAGCTTACCTTCTGGGTTTCCTTATTTTGTGTTGCAGCCATGTGGCGGCCGATGACGCGACCGTTTACCGCGTCCGCAATCTGTGATGAATGACAGCCACATTGCGACTTGTAGCTGGAAACGCTCTTCCGCGTCCAGCACATTTGTTCATAGAACATGAGAAGTTCAGATTTGTTGCGTCAATAATTAAATCTTAAATCGTCAATAATTTAATCTAGCAAATCTGTTCCTAAAACAGATGAAGCTCAGATTTGTAGTATAAACCAGTAATTAAAAGAAAGTTTCTTATGACTTTAATGTATAAATTTAAACGCTCGCAGGCTGTGATGTATGACAGCCACTATGCGTCCTGTAGCAGTAAAACGCTATTCCGCGTCCAGGATAATTGTTAAGTTCAGATTTGTAGCATAAGGCTTACAATATTAGAATATTCTGTCAAAATAGTTTTGTTATAACCCGAGCTGAATAATACGATATGGGACCTTAAAGTCTGAGACCGGATGGCTTAACCACTGAAGCGCAAGGCGGCCAGTTAAACTAGACGTTCATTTTTATAAAAAGAAAAACTAAAATAAAAGTAAATACTTTTTCGAGAGATAAACAATGACATAGCCATTTAAAAGAGACCGGCATAGAATAAAAAACCTTCTCAAACGTTAGTAAGATTCACGAAGGTGTAGATAAAGGTTTACAATTCCCCAAAGGCGAAAGACAAGCGAAAAGAATCAAACCGTCCAGTGCGAGACCTAAATTGAAACGCAATAATAAATCATGGCGCATACTGGTATTATTTATGACTGGACAGCTGTCCCTTAGCGCGTAAACACGATTAGATACAAGAGCGAAACGCCGCGAAACTGATGTGCTAATTTTGATGTCTGCCAAAATTATTTCTGATAAAACATTAAAATATTTGAACAGGCAATAACGCATTACCTGCAGATGTTACAATAAAATATTTTTGGCATCCGTCATTTCATTATACAATCGAATAGATTTGCAATGGTTACTACGTACCTAAACCTAGTTTGGTTTGGTCCAAGAAATTCTTAGCCAATTTTGACCGCTGAGTGCAAAAATAACTAAGGCATTCATTGTTGTTAAAAACAATAATTTTGACAGATAAGATGTAAGATAGATATCTTTTATTCTTCAGTAGTTGAGGGTTAAGAGTAAAGTGCACTTCCACCTTCGGACTTATCATCACTAAACTTACCTTGAAATTGTTGTCACAATGAAATTACAAAAAGAAACTACGTGGCTGACGTAAGTCGTTATGCTGTGGGAGAGTCTTACTTATTCTTCATAAGAAACTACGGATCGCTATTAACCATATTTTAGGCAAGAACATGTCACCACCCTCACCACTGTTATTTTTTAAAGATGATCTTGTATATGTAAAGCAACTCTTTACGTTATTTTGTGGGACTATTTAGAAACTTGTCCGTAAGAAATTAAATACGTTTCCCAGAGAAAATCACATAACATATAACCCTAACCTTCGTCCGTCCCCATGGATGATATAATTTTAAAATAAAACAAATTTCGATTACGTAACGTGAACTCGGAACTGTCCTTGCGATGCGCAAGAGCAATGTCGTCCAGGAATAGATAGATCGTCCACAAAAACTCGTTGAAAATCTGCCAAACTTCAGACAGCGACAGACGAACAAAAATACAACACAATGCCACTAATGTCGGATAATAAGCGGAGAATGCTAATGAACTTATATTATGCAAAATACATAAAGTAATAGGAGCGTCTGGCATTGTTGCGCGCAAGCTACCTACGTATGCTCATAAGACGGTTATTTGGTGTTTTCGTTCGGTTTCTTTTGTTTAATCTGAATGTCGCCATTTAACTGCACGTCACGAGCTTAAATTATTTTACTGTATGACAAGTTATCTACAATATGTTTTCAAGTTGTCACATTTTTGAAGCTACTATTAAAAGAGGTAACGTTTGTGACTTCGTTTGTTTGTATGTCGGGACTAATCTCTGGAACTACTGGTCCAATCCCAAAAATTCTTTCATTCATAGTACGTGGCATATTACTCGTGTTTCATTTAGGTATAAAATTCACAGATTTCGCAGTCCCCGCAAGAATCGGAGCATTGAAAGTGTATACAGCAATTTACGAAAAAAAAACCTTTTATTTTAAATAACACATTACTTACAAGTTAATTATTATATTTTTTATATATTTTTTTTCTACTATACCAAATCTAAAGGGACCACCTACAGGTCACAATTATTAACCGATTTTCAAAAAAAATTCGCCATTTTGTAGCTAAACTAATACCCTAGGACCCTTTTTTCATTTTTTCTTAAATCGGTTTTTTTTTTAAATAATTACAATTTAGTTTACAAACACCCCCCAAAAAACCCGATTATTTTTTACATTTTTCGAAATTCCAGAAAAAAAAAGTTTCCAGCCAATTTTCAAAATTCAAACGCTCACACGTGTCTCGATAAATTCCTCAACTCTTGGTACTATTTTTATCTCGATTCTCCCAAAATCCTTGGAGCTATGGTTAAAAATACGTCTCGGGCAATTTGCATCTGATAACCATTTTCAATGGTAAAAAGTTTGGTCTTTAAATCTTAAATCCACACAGATGAAGTCGTGGATAATCACTACATAGTATAAAACAAAGTCGCTTCCCGCTGTATGTTTGTCCCTAGATCTTTAAAACTACGCAACGGATTTTGATGCGGATTCAAGAGGAAGGTTTATATGTATAAATACATGCATAATATAGTAGAGAAACATTGATAATATTAGCATTGCACCGATGCGAAGCCGGGGCGGGTCGCTAGTTATCGTATAATTTAGCTGCACTCGAGTAGACAGAAATTGTTGCTGGTGCAGATATTGTTGTTGATTTATACATGGGTATAGATCAACAATATTTTCTGCTGGTGACTGTACAGTAGGCCAAAAGGGTTACAGAGTGTCTAGTGCAAGTTTTATTTACCACAGAATACCTAATAGTACTATGCCATATGTTAGCCGAGAACGATCTTCGGCTCTTTTGAAAATAAAAAATCTAGAAAATAGATTTTGACTGATGGAAGTACATTTTGCTTATTAGGGTACATAGCGTTTGTGAATTTTATTTTTATTTTTTATTTTTTTCTAACGAAAATATTTCACAATTTTAAATTTTGGAAACAATAATATTGTTGCAAATATTTGTATCATACTTTTTATTAGAGAACATGCTTAGAGAAGCGCCTAGGCACTAAACTTTTTGTAATAAAACATCTAGATTTTAAATAAATAACGTTTTATAAAGCTTTTCTTCCATCCAGTGGATCACGCACTATTTGTATCCTTTTGCTTGTATGCAGGTCGCCAGAGAGCACTGTTTCATGGTTGCTAGCGCCTTAAATTAGGGTCTTATCATACATAACATAACAAATATGATAACAAAATATTATCAATGTGATGCCCGTTTATTTATCTTTCCAGCTGTGTCTAATCGTCTTTGAATTCTAAAAAGATGAGATTAAGTTTCACGCCATTTAATCACAATATCGCAGTTGGTTAGAACTTGATGATGATGATGATTTAAAATTTAGATGTGCTTGTATTTTAGGTAAGTACCTAATAGTTATTGTAGTAAATATCTTCTGATTACCACTCTATGAGTTCTGGCGACCAAGGAAGGCAGTTAAATATTAATATAATACCTACCTATAAAGAAAACTAATATGTACTTGCCTCTTTGGTCTAATGATTAGACCGCCGCGCCGGCCAGAGGTCCAGAGGTCTCGGGTCCGATTCCAAGCGGAGTCCATATTATGCCTCGGTTTGGTCGTTCATCATCATCATCATCATCATCAGCTCATTTTATGTCCCTTCTGCTGGGGCACGAGCCTTCCCTATGGATGGATAGGGAGAACGGGCAATAAACCACCACGCGGGCCCAGTGCGGATTGGCAGTTGCCTTTCGAAGCATGAAGGAACTCGAGATGATGCATTTTTGGTCACCTATCCGATGGCCGGCCCTTACGAAAGTTGCTTAATCTCAGCACTCGCAGACCGGGCACGTTAACCACTGCGCCATCGAGCTCCTCGCCATCGTTTGATCGTTGGTAGGGCGTATTCCAAGTCTGTCTGATAGCTTGGTAGGACTGGAATACAATATGGTGGTCCATCAGCTCCTAATCATTATCATTAACAGTTGACATAAGTTCCTCGGTTTTTAAGGATTCCGGGTTGATCTGCACTTCCACCTTGACCCTCACCATCATATGTGATGAAGGCCAAGCGCTTCTCCGCTGAGGAATAAATTCCTCATTGTTTTTGTTTTGTTTAAACAAAAACAACCATTTCACATAATAAAACGTGTATAACTACTTACTTACTCAAGGGAAAATCGTTTGTTTTGTTGTCAGACATAAAATGAAACTGCATAGGAAAGATGTTCCTAAGGCATTGAAGCAACAGCATGCATTGTTTTGCGATTATAATTCTCTCACGCATGTTAAAAAAGTAGG
Organism: Eudonia mercurella; assembly: GCA_963082485.1. Classification (NCBI taxonomy): domain Eukaryota; kingdom Metazoa; phylum Arthropoda; class Insecta; order Lepidoptera; family Crambidae; genus Eudonia; species Eudonia mercurella. The sequence continues at coordinate 3,644,034 of OY720034.1, read as the reverse complement.
TAAGTACCTCCATGTTGTAATGATTTATATAGAGGTACCAACTCGTAGGTACATACGGCTGTCTTAGAAAATAGTTTCTAATTTACTTCTAAGTGCATAGTGTGTGTTTTGTTAAAGAGATATTGCCCGTAATCGAATGGTGATTGCAACTCGCACTCTGTAATATGTAAGAATTTAATAAGAAACATTACGAGATTGTTAGAGAGAGCACGTTAACGAAATCGAGAATTTGTTTTGTAGAAACAAAAATCTCGTTTTCCGATCTAATGTTATAAAATAATAAATAAAAATAAAAATATGTTTATTTTCCCAACACAAAAATAGGTACATTTGAGTAAGGCTTATTTACTAAAAATTTAAATAGCATCCTATATTTGTGAGAGACTGGTGCCTGATAAAGGTTTCAGAAAAAAAAGAAACCTGGGCTACAGGTCGCCAGGCCCTCCCTGCAAATAGTAACTATTTATTAAAATAAAGTACATACCGTACCATACCATAGTACCATAGTAATGTTGAATGAACGAAACTCTTCCTAAGAGAACCAAGTGAGTTTTAATCTCTATTCGATCACATTGTTTGGCGTTGAAGCAGTGCCTCTTGATGACCAAAAGACGAGTCAAATGTTTGCCATCCAATTTCTTGTTTTAGTTAAAATGGTAAATAAAACTTGCTATCAGCACTAAGGAAGATTCTCGAAACCGTAACTAAAACAAACTGTCTGACTCGTAGCAGCTAGGTGCAAGAAAATTTTATTTTGCCAGAATTAGGTAGAGTCGTAGGTATTTACTCATCATCATCATCATCAGCTCATTTTATGTCGCCACTGCTGGGGCGCAAGCCTTCCCTATGGATGGATAGGGAGAACGGGTCATAAACCACGAGGGCCCAGTGCGGATTGGTGGTTGTTAACGACTGCTAATGCAGCCGGGACCAACGGCTTTACGTGCCTTCCGAAGCACGGAGGAGCTCGAGATGATAAATTTTTGGTCACCCATCCGATGACCGGCCTTTGCGAAAGTTGCTTAACCTCAGCACTCGCAGACCGGGCGCGTTAACCACTGCGCCATCGAGCTCCTCTTACTCATACGTAGGTACTTTATTGTGATGTGGTACAAACATGTTCATATTAATAGTACAAACATGTTGATGACGTAGTTGTTGACATTGAATAAGGCTCCATTGGCTTACAAAGTAAGAGTAGTTAGTGTTGCTAAATTTGCACTAGTTGGACAGGGCCACGATAGCTTAATTGGAAGTGTACCTGACCCAGTACCAGTACGTCAAAGAATGCGGGTTCAAATCAAATCAAATCAAATTCAAATTATTAATATCGTCCGTAAGTTTACCCTTGAGACCTTACACCTGACCCCTGGGTGGTGCTAAATGAGTGACACTGCCTGAGTGGTAGAGCCGTTGCGTTACAGAACGAAATGGGCCGGCTCGCCCGGCCTAATACCACCCTCTCACAGAATATCGGCGTGAAACAATGGCACTCGTTGCTGTTGTGTTTCGTCTGGTGAGTGAAAGTACCGGAGGCCCATCTCTCACCCTCCCAATTTATACTTCCTCCTCAAGATCCAACTCCTTCCTCAAGGCCGACAACGCATCTGCGATTACTTTGGTTTTGCGGGTGTCCATGGGCGGCGGGGTTACTTTCCATCAGGTGACACCCGCCTGCTCGTTTGCCTCCTTTTAATATTAAAAAAAAACACTTTTCTCTATAACACAAGAGCTGTATTCAAAAATGAACTATAATATAACAGCCGTTTAGAGTTTTAAATTATCTACCTGCATTGTATCACCTACACAGAAGTGAATAAGTATAACTTTCAGACATCACACATCATACTTTCAGAGTGAAACTTGGCTACGTATAATAGAAAACATTCCGTCGTCACTTCAGTGGAGTGCTTTCAGGAATTTTCCTTCGAAGTACCTGCTGCCACGTCTGTATGGGGACCTATAATGGAAATTTTAGTTGAACCAAAAGATTATGGCCGGAGGAGTGAAAATAGCAATAGAAATTACGTTATTACTAAGATGTTCGGTGTTGCTATGTCATGACGACCATCAATTGATATTGTAAACTATTTATGATTATTTAAATATAATTTTACGCAAATATTGTTGCGAACAAATTAGAATTTGAAAAAAGACAAAGTGTTGAAAAAACGATTCGAACCCGCACTTCATGACGTGCTATCGTGGCTCAATCCAACTCGCCGAAATTAATCAACACTATCTACTTTTACTCTGTAAGCTAAAGAATTATATTCAATGTCGACAACTACGTCATCGACGGGGGTGCGGGTTCGAATCCCGCTCGTGGATTTTTTTCGACACTTTGTCTTTTTTCAAGTTAACTATTATTTCAGTGGTATCAAAGCAGCGTCAACTATAGACAAGTTAGCTTCACATGGTGTGTATTGAAAATCGGCACCATCAGCTCATTTTATATTCCCACTGCTGAGGCACGAGTGTCCCTTGTGGTGTGCCCCCGCAGAGAAAGCCACCATGCGGGCCCAGGGTGGATTGGTGGTTGTTAACGATTGCTAATACAGCCAGGACCAACGGCTTTATACGTGCTTTCCGAAGCACGGGGGAGTTCGAGATGAAAAATGCTTGGTTACCCATCGGATGACCGGCGTTTACGTAACTTGCTTAACTTCAGCAATTGAAGACCGGGTGCGTTAACCACTGCGCCAACGACCTACTCGGTTTGTAGTTTACATGTTGCTTCTAAGTATTTCGTCCCATTGACGGTTAGGCAAAGTCTCCCCTAAATATCTCCATACTTCTTGTACCTTGCCTGTCTCTTATATGGAAGATATTAGAATAGAGAAGAATAGAGGATATCCAAAAAAAGTTTATTCGCTATTTGTGTTAGTACCGCACCGGTACTCGTGATAGCTCCGCTACCTATGTCCAAGAGTGTTTAAAGCATCGTCTACTGACACTAGAAAATCGACGGAATATAGCAGACATTGTGTATTTACTTAGAATTGCCTCGAACTCTATTGACTGTCCCGAGCTTCTGTCACTACCGAACTTGAGTGTCCCTACAAGAATTTTACGAAATTTTAAACCAATTTACCTTCCAGCTTCAAATACAAATTACAGGCAAAACTCATACTTTTTGCGTGCGGGCAAGTGTTACAATAATCTGTGCGAGGCGTGTGATCTTGATGTGATTTCTGTTGTAACTGTGAGAAAAAATCTTACAAAGTGGTTTTTTGAAACTTATTAATATTAAATATATTACCTATTATGTTTTTGTTGTGAAATGTCCTTGTTACTGTCACAGCCGCAGCAGTTTGTAAGCGGTTCGATCGCAGTTTAGATCCTAGCTACACAAACATGTTTATTCTGTTAGCTCAATAATTTCCCTGCTATTTTAACTCTATTAGTGTGAATCTGTCATTGGTTTTCTGCATCACTTTCGCAGCTGATGAATTCATCAGGTCATCTCGACGAGAGCAACGAAAAAATTTCTTTGTCGCTCCACCAATAATTGGAATTCCCTCCCAGCACATGTATTTCCTCCTTCCTACAACATGGAGTCCTACGAAGTGTGAAGAAGCAACTTGCAGGTAGGTAAGGAGAGGACAGCTGGTGGCAGGATTCTGCCATCCTGCTCTGCTAGGTGTCCTTGCATCTGGACCCTGCTTCTCTTTAACATCAGGCAAAGCAGAGTAATTTGCCTAACAATCTATACTTAATTATACGTTATAATTCTAATCAATTATAATATGACCTTGCCACGTATCCTAAAAGATACGTTTCATCCATTTATCGTACACGATTAGATATCAGACGAGAGACTGCTAGATAATTTTTAAGTTTTAGACCTGTTATCTCGAATTCAAGGTACATTCAACTCGAAACACTGTGTATATACATGTAAAAGACAAGGGCCATACTGTTTACTAAAGAAAAAATATGGTATTACCATTAATTATAATGGTTGCCCTCATTTCTGACTGCTTCTTATTATGGTAGAGTTTAACTAACTTTTCTCGGAAAAACCAAGAAATCCTGTTCATAGAAATGTTGTCAATTATTAAACAAACAAAACAATGGATAACAAAACATTAAAAGTACATCATCAGCTCATTTTATGTCCCCGCTGCTGGGGATGCTGGTAGATAGGGAGAACGGGCCATAAACCATCACGCGGACCCAGTGCGGAATGGTGGTTGTTAACGACTGCTAATGCAGCCGGGACAGCCTTCCGAAGGACGGAGGAGCTCGAGATGATAAGTTTTTGGTCACCCATCCGATGACCGGCCTTTGCGAAAGTTACTTAACTTTAGCAATCGCAGACCGGGCGCGGCGTTAACCACTGTGCCATCGAGCTCCTCTGTATGTAACTTACATATTTCATTTTATTTTCTTTTCTTTAATTAGGGACCACTAAAAGTTGTTACATCAAAACACACGGCTGCACATCGGGCTACTATAAACTATCCAACTTCCTTTATAGGTTTTAGTCTATAGTTTATGATAAAAAATATATTTTAGATATTTAAAAGTTTTCGGCAGTTTGTTATGCATACGTCCGTACAAACGACATTAAACAATAATCTACAAATGATTAAACACTAGCTTTGCCCCGCGCGGTTTCACCCGCGTTTTCCCGTTTTTGCAACATTTTTCATTGCTGCTCCACTCCTATTAGTCATAGCGTGATGTAATATAGCCTATAGCCTTCCTCAATAAATGGACAATTCAACACAAAAATAATTTATCAATTCGAACCAGTAGTTCCTGATATTAGCGCGTTCAACCAAACATACAAACAAACAAACTCTTCAGCTTTATAATATTAGTATAGATAGTTAGTTGACCTAAACATGAATTGCCGCATCCTTAGCACTGAAGGGATGGAACATAACAATGACGTCATAGTTCGCTATTTATACAATTTCTATGAAAGGCATTGACAGGTGCTAAAAAGTTTGTGTATTCACTAACGAGTAAACTATCCTATTGTAGTAAGTATGGATGTGTGTGAACAGCGACGGGTAATTGGCTGCTAGCTCGGGCTGACACCAGCTCAGACCAGCTTGACTGGCTTATCTTGAGACGGATGAAGCCAACCTTCGTATGGAATACCTACTTGAGTTCGAAAGCCGTTTCATCTAAAATTGTTTCTTCGAAAACTTTTCAACGACATATCTATACTGCGACGCCTTGTTGAATCGACGTCTTGTTTCTGCGATGTTTCGTTACATCGAAAAACTGTTCTGCGAACGATTTTACTGCGAAACTATCATACTGCGAAGCCTTGTTAAAACGACAGCTTGTCAGTACGATGTTATTAAACTTTAGGTACACACATTAACATAAACATTTTTTCGAAAAAACAAAATTCGATGGCTTTCGCACTCAAGTAGGGATCCCCGTGACTATATATAATCAAAACCCCGTAAGTATAGTTGTAGGCACACCTGTAAAGGTTTCTTTCTCAGTTGGACACGACCCGAACGCTTTGGATATTCTAGTAGACTACTGGGACATGCTTGCATTATGCCATGCCCTCTAAAACTTATGAGGATGTTGCGAAGACACGGATTGAAGAACTCTTTAAGTTACATGCCACCCACAAAACTTCCTGACGCGCATAAGGGGGGGAACAGCGATCTCTTTCAAAGAAAACCTCAATTGGTGATGTCATCACGGGATACGGATTATGGGTATCAACGCGGAACAAGTCACGCGGTCTTCATAAAAAATATTAAAAATCATGTTAATATGCACATAAACTTCTGTCACGTGGATTTATCTTTACAACGGCAATAAATTTTGAATTAACCGTAGATATACTTTTGCAATTTATCTTCTTTTCATACACACCTACCCGGATGTAACATTTATATACATCATACATATAATTTTACGCCAATATTGTTACGAACAAATTACAATTTGAAAAAAGACAAAGTGAGTGTGGCTGTATGCTATCTTAAGCCATAATAGCATAGTTGCCAGTGTACCTGAACCGGCATGTCATGGGGTGCGGGTTCGAATCCCGCTCGTGGATTTTTTTCAAAACTTTGTCTTTTTTCAAAATTAATCTTTGTTCAGTTTCTAAAAACCTCTTCAAATCATTTCAACAAATTACTTGAACAAAAACTACTGATTTATCATGTAAATTTAACATTCCTAACAATTGTTTTCAACAAAGTATGCAGCTATACCATTGAAACTCTTATCTTGCATATCAAACAGAGCATATTTAGCTTGCGAACGCCATTTCTGAATACATTATAACCTTATTTTACAATTTTTTACAAGACATCCATCATTCATGGCATATTTCAATCTCGTCGCCAACCACCTGACATGCTATTACGCGATGAACGGCAGTAAAAATGCGCACATTGCGTAATTCTATACAATTTGAGACAGATGTTTACAAGCAATCTAGCGACATAAAACCTGTTTCTCGGCTCGACGTTGGACACATATCTTTGATAAATAAAAGTGAGTGCATAGAATTCCTAGGTTTATAGGACTGCCATTTTTGTATCCTTATTTGTGCAGATATTTTCGTCAGCAAAAAATATTTAAGAAATTTGTTCAAAATTTACTGGATAAAAGACAAAGTGTTGAAAAAAAATCCACGAGCTGGATTCGAACCCACACCCCCGTTGATGACGTAGTTGTCGACATTGAATAGGGCTCCTTTAGCTTACAGAATAAAAATAGATAGATAGTGTTGATTAATTTCGGCGAGTTGGATTGAGCCACGATAGCATAGTTGGCAGTGTACCTGACCCGGCATGTCATAGGGTGCGGGTTCGAATCCCGCTCGTGGAATTTTTTCAACACTTTGTCTTTTTTTTTCAAATTGTAATTTGTTCGCAACAATATTTGTAAATTGTAAAATTATATGTAAATAATCATTTACTGGATAGGTTATACACCTGGGAAGCAGGTGATCAAAGTTAAAAATCAGTTGATGACTGACAATTGCCTATTTTAATTAGTAAAAAAAAAAACTGTCGATGACTGGTTTCTGTCAAACGGTACCACTACCATATTTAAGGACTCGACTGTAGATATAGTATTCCAAAGGAACAAAGCAGCGTGATACCTTATCGCTAGCTAATATAACTTGGACCATTCCAAAGAATGTTCTAGAAGCTTCACTTATAATAACAATTTTGTGAAATACACTGAATAATGATTAGTGAATTGCGCCAAATATTTAATTAGCATAGTAAGACAAACACGTTACGTTAATGAAAAGCGAGCGCGCGCACATACTTGTTTCATATAGACCTTGAACGAGTCTGCCGACCTTACTATCGTAAAACCATCTATGTGAGCTACTTCGTTTTACTGCCACGAATATTGTGAAGGAACAAATAAACCTAACCATTCGCGCACAACATAAAACCTTCAAATGTATTTAATAAAAAAAAAACAAATATAGACAAAGAGCCACCGCCAGAAATAGTTAAGCGAAACAAACTTTGAACTTCCAAATTTGGCTGATTTTCAAACTGCCAAATGGCAGAACAACTTTTACAGAACCAATACAAAGTATAATTTAATGTTCGAGCAATAGAAACTGTTTCTTCGACTAAACAGACATTTAGACAAAATAATTGCTTGGCAGCTTATTTAGTTGTTACACTTCAAATTCTAGTCTGTAGTAGAGCAAGTGATAACTAAATTAAACTAGAATGCCTGAAGACCTTGTATTTTATTACCACATTGAATGTGGAAATTAGCATGTGTGTTGTAGTGTACATGACGTAGCGATACGTAATAAAGAGAGAAGCGTACATCTGGTGGGTTACTCTTGAAACAAAATTGCAATAATCAATTTCCAATCCCAAATCTAATAAATTCAAATTGCACTCTTAAAAGCGATAATAGCGCCACATTGGAATTAAATTGCGTGGAAATTGAGTGAACAAATTATTAACGAGATGGGGCATTCCGAAATTGCAAAACTTATCCCAATATCGATACATCTTAATCGCATTGGAATTGTATTGAGATTGAGTTTGCGTCAAGAGTAGCCTACCTGGTCGACGCATCTGGGGACAATGGAAACGTTGGCAACACGAAATCACTACACTCACCACTCAAACAATGTTCAGGGTGCCTAATGCGAGTCTAACCTGCCTCCCAAGACGAAAGGCAAAACGCTAATAGAATAGAAATTGAATAGAACGATTTTGTATGAGATTGACATAAAAATAATTTATACGTATCGTTGACTTATGTCAATATCGTACAATAATCATTCTATTTAATTTTTATTTTATTAGCGTTATGCCACTTGTCTAGGGGGGCTGTTTGCTAATCGATCACGATAACGAAAACGAGTATTTGTCGAATTGGCAATTGCTGCCACGAAATGCTGGAATTATTATACCTCCGTCACTGCGTAATTCCCTCACCTCTAAATGCTTCACAATTAATTATAAAAAGTATTTATTTTTATTTTATTTTTGCATTGTATCTTATAGAAAAGCAAAAGCTAATTTGTTGACATCTGGCTGTGTCCGTTTTGTCACCCTAATAGCCTATATTTTTTTAAGATTTGCAGGAATAATTACGTTCTAAGTTTTTTTTTTATTTAAATGCTATAGGTAAGTATGTAACTCCAACAAAAAATATAAAAAAATATATAAAAGATTTTTTTCTCTAATTTGACGCACAAGACTGTAAGATCATTTACGGGTTAATACTTCAAGTAAGCATGGTTGTAGATTCGTGGTATTATAGTATATAATATTATAGCTGTTTAGCATATTTTGTTGTTTTCTGGTGTCCTCTCTTTCTGGGTTTCCACGGAAGATTTACGTCGGGACACCTTTGGTGTTCTGATAAATGCTGAGTGGATATCATTTCTGTGTCACTTTGTATTTTATATTTTTTTTAAATGTATTACTGAATAAATAATTTTTCAATTTTCATTAGGTACAGCGACAAACTAGAAGATTAAAATGTTGCCACACAAAATCTCCTTTTTGAATGGTAAATTAGACTCAGACTGCGCACCCTAGCCGAAACATCTGGGAGCAATGGAAACGTTGGCAACACAAAATCACTCAACTGAAATCTATTCGGGACAATGTACTGGACAACGGGCGGTTGGCGCACCGGTGGAATGGGCACAGCCAGCGCACACATTAAGCTAAATTGAGTTATAGGGTTGAACGAGTCTTGTTTTGACGACAAGCGACACTAGATTAGAACGTTGCTTGTAGGCTACAATATTTTTCTGAAAAAATGTTTTTTTTGACGGGTTTAACGCTGACTGGTCAGTATGATGTATAGTAGTACCTTTTTAAGTCCCCGACTTACAGTAAGTCCGTGGTCACAGCTAGTGCAATTCAGCTGAAACATTGTAGGAATTTCTAGTATTTTTAGAGAATAAGGCAAAAATAAAGAATAAAAGTTGTCATGACAGAGTTGTTTATTCAAGTGAAGTTCTATATTTTTTTAATAAAAAAATATAAACACATGACAGGATAATGAGATTACTTACTAGCCAACAGCCCCCCTTAATCGAAATTATCAGACCTTAAAAAGGAATGCCTATAACAACTAGTTTGTCAATGTTTTATTTATAATGTACCGGGAAAGTACAAAAATGTAATGTTATACAGATGCAAACTATGATATTAGACACTCTGATGATTTACATACCTATGTTAATTAATGATGTAACAATATCACAAGCAACAGCAAGAACACACACGTAAGGCCCAAGAGGAGCACACATGAAGAGCGAGCGCATACAGATGGCTACGTCACAAGCGCTTTCTCAGAGCAGCAAGGTTGCGACAGCACAATATAAGGAGATTGCAGAAGGTGAGTTTCATACAAATACTTGACTAACACAAACATAGACAACCTCTCACGGACACGGAATCTCGCAACAGCTGCGCTTGGGCAGATCTAAGATAGTCCGAGATTCCGTATTCGTGAGAACTATGTGTGAGTTCAGGGTTGCCAGGTCGCCAAACCTAATAGCCGGACATACCAGCTGGCCGGACATTTGGGTAAAAAGGCCGGACACCCTACATTGTTGAGGATTTTGTGTCTCAGTATTAATAGTTACGACAAAAAAATTGTGTGTAAAATCAAGCTTTCTTGATTATCATCATAAATCTTGTTAAATTCTAATGAAATATAAATAAAATCGAATGCCAAATCAGTCTAAGTACTTTTTTATTAATCTGTCAAATAAAGTCATCAGTAAAAAAATGTAAAATTGTAAAAAGCCTAACAAAAGCCGGACTAGCCGGACACCGTTAATTTTTGATTAAAAATTTTATTTATTTTGATAAAAAAGCCTAACTATGTCCGACTTTATCCGGACGCCTGGCAACGCTATGTGCGTTGCTCGAACACGGTACGTATTAAGCTTACCTTTTGCAGTGTCGATATTTTGTGGCGAGTCAGTTGCGAGAGCGAACACACCATTATCGGTAACACACCCACTGGCGATAAAGGCCGCAATCATTTGGCTACCTCGAAACGAACCCATAGACAAAATACGAACAAAACAAACAGTTTACCGCTACCAACAGAAAATCAACATTCATTACCTTAATTGGCAGAGTACAGAGTAGATACAGATAATAACATATTAAGCTATAGGAGCAGATGTTTGCTAGTGGAAGAATTAATCGTTTCTGGCGATACTGGTCGGCGCTCGGCACGTGTTGGTCACCGTTTCGAACTAAGTGCCCATTGTGTGGTTGGATAATGAACTGGCTGCCCGCCGACGTTGCGTGTCTGGTCGTTTACGTGTGCCGTAATAAGAAATTGTGAGACTATCCAATCTAGCAGATCACTTTTGCGACAACAATGCATCCTTATTATAAAAATGATAATTCTTTAATTATCCCACATAGCAACGGAATCGAACGAACAGAATAATGAGAACATAAAAAACACGCGTTACACAAGACACAATGGTGAGCTTATCTCTAGTGAGATTCAGCCAACCCCAGCTGTGGTGTGGATAGGAAGTCTGCGGGACTAATAAAATAACTGATACATATGTTGTTTTCTAAAGTTTACGCGAACACTACACATTTAAATGAAACAACTTTTACGGATCTACTCGCGTTTATTTTACACATTACTTTTTAATGTTTATCCTGACGTTTCGAACCCTTTGCAGGGTCCGTGGTCACAGGGGGACTACTAACTAATTATGAGACGACCAACACAAAAGTTGTTTCATTTAAATGATACATATATACTTACTTTATATATAAACATACATATAACAGTTGAGAACGCTATTTCCATCCATTTAGCTCACTGGACTAATGAGAAATCTGAACCACAGATTAATGTCTGGATTTTGGCTAAACATCATTTGTCTGTTTGTTTAGGTGAATCAGCCGTTGGCTGGGCAATAACAAGCATTGAAAATAGCGATGGTAGATATAATAACGAGTAAAAAATAAAATATACTAATGGTTAGCAACACATTACTCCTCCAGACAGGATTCAAAACAATCGCGAAATGCTTTTCGTATATTCATGCTTAGACTTTGCGCTGTGATATTATTTTGGCACGCATGAAAGTCATTGTGGGCGATAATATGTTGCTTGTTCTATCCGGAATAAAACATTTTATTGTTGCGTTGTGTTTATTTTTGTGATTATCAATTGTTGGATTGAAAAACCTATTTCAGCAGCGCACATACATTTTAGATATCATCTATTCAAGTCTAAATTACCGCCTCTTTAGTGTAGTAGTATGATTACCGACCCAGAGGTTACAGGTTCGATTCCTAGCGGCGGCACTCGACACTCAGTTTGCATGTAGGGCTTGTCCTAAGTCCATCTGGATAGTGGTAGCCACCACTATCTATACTAATATTATAAAGCTTTTGAAGAGTTTGTTTGGTTGAACGCGCTAATCTCAGGAACTACTGTTTGAATTGAACATTTTTTTTGTGTTGAATAGTCCATTTATTGAGGAAGGCTATAGGCTATATTACATCACGCTATGACTAATAGGAGTGGAGCAGCAATGAAAAATGTTGCAAAAACGGGAAAATAGATTGTTCGCTAATTAACGCGGGTACAACCGCAAGTCTGTCGGCATAACTACAATGTTCATAATGATATTATATTATGAATGAATGTCAGTTATAGATAAGACATGTCTTATATGATAGCTAGGGTATATTAGTCGTAAGAATTCCGGGTGAAATGCGTTTCCAACTTGAACGCTATCATCACTTATCAGGTGAGATGAAGGTTGTCATTCCCCATTTATTAGTATTAAAAATTACATTCTCCTTTCCAGCAACACCACAAAAGTTATATTGGATATGTATTTGGAAAAATGTTGGAAAAATTTCCACGAGCGGGATCCGAACCCGCACCCTCTTATAATCCGGGTCAGGTGCGCTTCTAATTACGCTATCGTGGCAATTGAAAGCGCACTTGACCCGTATTATTGTCAGGTGGGGGTTCAAATCTCGCTCGTGGAAATTTTTCAACACTTTTACAAATTGTAATTCGTTCTTGACAAAATGCGCGTAAAATTATAGGTATTTATAATTGGCGCGTATAATTATCAATAATTTGGTATGTTAAACTTAAAAAGCCCTACGACGCCTATGTAACTAGTGATCTTTAAGTAGTGTTGTAATGATAAGGGTTATGAATTTATTTACATTAGAGACTGTACTGTACAATTAAGATAAATATAGGTAGTAAAGGGTTTGTTAGGTTTTGCCTTAAGTTCCTTAAAGTTCTTAGGTAATTGCGGACCTTCGTATATGCACTCTAGACGATCACTTGGCCAAAATAATCTTTTAGATGTGATTGAAATAAGTAGGTTATTCTCGGTTTTGGTTTAATATAATATTTATTTATTTATTTATTTTTTTTTAATAATAATGATTGTAAGAAGTTTAGTTAGGTTCATCATCATCATCAGCTCATTTATGACCCCACTGCAGGGGCACCTTCCCTATGGATGGATAGGGAGAATTGGCCATAAACCACCACGCGCCATGTTTAGTTAATGTCTATAGGCTTAAAGGAATCTTGTGTAGACATACGAACCGATGGCATAGTGACATTCTTAAGAGCTGATTTGTAGGCTCCAACTGCTAAAACTGAAATTAAAACTAAAACTGAGAATTTTTTTTTTTTTTTACCTAACTATATCTTACTAGTGTCTAGTGTGAGTTTTGTTAATTATCTGTATTCATTCGAATACGTTTACGTAAACGAAAATTAGTATGCCATTGAAGCAGCGCCTCCTGGGCCGTTTAATAAACGTTACAATTCGACAACTTTGTAAATAAGTGATATATTTGTTAAGTTGTATGACAAGTGCTGTTTAATAAACGTCACAATTATGTAAGAATTTTACATATAAAAATCTACAAATGTTACAATTACAAATGCTGTTTAATAAACGTTTAAAACATGTGTACAAAACTCCTGTAGATTTCGATGAAATATTGTATCTACTTTGGTACAAATACAAGTTACAAATTACATAAAATGTAAATTTTTGTTTTTAAAAAATTAACGAGGATAGATTTTAAAAAAATGAAATACTTATTTCGAATTTGGTTTTACCATTTGGTTTCCTATTTGTTTGTAACAAAGATGTTTTATTCGGTCACTACTTCCACTACTATGTGTTAGAACCATTTTTTATGTATCACAAATAAATTTCTTTACTTATTAGGTTGAGGCACTAAATTGTAAAGTTCTGACACACGAGTCCACCTGTCGAAATCGTACTACAATTTACAAAATATGTAGAATTGTATTTACAATTTGCGTTCAATAAAACAGTTCCCTACAAATATGTAATTTTTTTACCTGTAAATTGTAAATGTTTATTGAACAGAAATACGTGAAATTGTAGCTACAATTTTACAATTTTGTAGATTTTCCACGGTTCTACAACCGTAAAATTCTTTATTGAACAGAAACTTGTAGAATTGTAGCCTGTAATTTACAATTACAATTTACAATTTGTAAGTTTTATTAAACAGGGCCCTGGCGGCATACGAGAAGAGTTAACATTTTGCCATACAAATTCTCGTTTACGTAAACGTTAACGAATGGCGAATGAAACTCGCACTTGGCACCCAGTCGACTGCACTTAACCTATCTAAAACTGTCAAATTTCTTCAATAAATTTTCAACAATATATCTAAGACATAAAGTTCAAAATCTAGTGAGGAAGTTTGTCAGTTGTGTTTGTGTGGTTGTCTGACGTGCAGGCGTGTACCTAAATAATAATGTCAGCATACAAGCATAATATTATTATTATGGCTCCTGTCACTGTCACTGTCACTGTCACTGTTCCGGCGCAGCGACAACACTGCGGGGTTCCGGCGCGGCGGCGTCCGTGTCACGGTTCTATCTAGCAGGTGTCTTTCGCATTGGCGGTGCTCCGTACTAGAACAGATTATTCTCTTAGTTTTTATCCCGCGTGATTATGAAAATTATGACGAATGCAGCCGGGACCAACGGCTTTACGTGCCTTCCGAAGCACGGAGAAGCTCGAGATGATACATTTTTGGTCACCCATGTAACACTTCGGCCAATTCACCTAAGTGAACGGCGCAAATTGTACAATGGTCAGTACTTACCGGTTGGCATACATTGAACAACATTTTAATAATTTTACATAGAGAGGATAAATGATATATGACCGGCCTTTGCGAAAGTTGCTTAACCTCAGCACTCGCAGACCGGGTGCGTTAACCACTGCGCCATCGAGCTCCTCCGATCATCCGCCATCGAGTCCATTTATACGTAGAAAAATAAAATAAAATTCAATTCAAATAATAGAAATTAATTGTTATATAAGATGTCAACGGCTATAAAAAGGAATGTTCTACGTATTTTATATTATAATTCAGTTGTATTGTACTCGTAAGCCCAGTGTTTATCTGCGTAGATACACTTGACGTGATGAGTGTTCAGATATTATTGGTTAGTTGTGTGTTTAGTAGTTAATGACTAGCATCTGCTGAGATATTAATGAAGTAATGAATGTTCAGATATTAATGGTAACTTTTAGTGTATGGAACTTATTGACATTTTGAATTGTTCATAAGTATTTGGTCACCTTGTCTGCTACAAAATATCTGACGGCGACTGTACCTTCTTGCCTTATGAGTTTTAAATCAAGCGGCATTAGGACATTTTGATCTTTATACCTACTTCGGCTACAAAACCATCCCTTCATGTACATACCTACCTACCATGTTATTAATTACCCATATGTAACGTTTATGAACTCCTATATCACTCGTAAATTATGTTATTCTAACGACCATAGATTGATACGGCACTTATTCATAAATATTGCATTAAGGGCTGATTTTTCGATCGTCAGTTAAAATTTATTCATTAAATAATTTTTGACATAATGACAATTTCCTTTAGAAAATATGTCAATGTTATTCGTTGGATAAAACTTATTTGAGGATTGAAAAATAGGGCCTAAAAGTAATTAATAAAAATATATTAATACGAATTCCGGCTACCTACGCAATTTTAATTATGACAATTCCTTACAATTACGTAGCTAGGTATACTGGCTAGGTAAAAATTCGTTTAGATTTAGTTTTGTCGCAAAATTCGTAGTGCGATAGGACAGCATACCAAGGCATTAACAATTCATTTTTATCAGCACGTGTGTTGACACTTCAGATGGGGGCAGGCAGAGGCAGACGCTGCGAGCGGCCGGTGTTTCGCTTTATTAGGAAGCCACGTATTAAGAGGGGGTATAAAGGTAAATCACCAATCGTAGATTTGATTTTAACACTAGAAGATAAACCACGATTTACCCGAAAAAAATATCATAGATACTACAGCATACTTGAAAGGGACTGGCTTAAGCGAAAACATAATATATTAAAATTTTATCGATAAAATAAAATCACAAACTTACGTCTACTTTTCAACTAGAATCAATTTATTTTCAATTTGACGCATATTACTGAGCCAATATTTTAACACATAATATCAAATTATATTACCGAGCGACTGTATTAGCGATTTGAAAAAAAAATGTATATTTTACGAGTAAATAAACTAAAACTAATTCGGCGCTTACGACATTCTTATTCCGTGCAGAACGCTCCAGTCTGTCGCACCTGACCCGAGGTAACAGGCATGTTTTGTTTCATCGATTAGTCGCGATCACTCTGTTGAGACGAGAGGACTGTGTTTCTGTGCTCAGGGCGCCGAGAAAATATTTCGTTAAAATAAGATATTATTATCATAATATTGTTATTATTTCTTCTTATTGGTGATGAGTAGTCTCATCTTGAAATATCGACCCTTACGCATTAACTTTAGAGCTCACTATACAATGTATTAGAAGCGCTGAAGCAATGACGGCGACGCGGGTACCGGGTATAGTATATGCAAAACAGAACGATGCTTTTGACCACTCGTATTGGTGGCAGTATGTATAGTAATTTTTTTTCACAGTACATACATAATTAAGTTGAATTAGCTATTCTGGAAGTATTGTATCATACTTCGTATATTACCGTACAAACTTGTGATTTACAATTATTTTGTATTTCAGAACTGCTGCAGCTCGTAAATGTCGTAATATCTCACAAGCCGATGAATGCTATCCGGTCAAACTCGTACGCAAAAATCTCTCATCAACTCTGTTAGTTCGTTACAGTTGTTTAATTTAAAGCTATTCGTATATTTATTTTTATAAAAACCATAGAATGTAAACATAATATTGATTTTTTTATATGTTAACACATGAAAAGTCTGTCGTTGCTGACTGTACAATCCAGCGCGAAGATCTCGTAGATCTCGAAGAGCTCGCAGATGAAATGCCTCGCGATACCTGAAAAATGAATGTAAAAGCTTATTTCTATAAAAATGAACTTGAATTTGGTCCAGAATTATCTTTTCAAATATTTTACTAAATGTGGGTAGCACAGAAATTGGTCTAAAGTTAGTGGGGTCAGATGTGCTACCTGATTTGTATAATGGAATTACTTTACTGTGCTTCATTAGGTCAGGAAAAACACCACAGTCAATACATTCGTTAAATATGCAAGCTAAAACTGAAGCTATTGTCTCAATAACGGATTTAGTGACGTCAACGGAATTACCCCACAAATCAGCAGTCTTTTTTTTTATTAAGAGTGTTAAAAGTTTTAATTATATCTCTAAAATCAATTTTTTGAAAACTAAAATGGTTTTCACTAGGTTTGACATTTTCCTTTAGAACCGCTTCAGCTACAGTGGGGGACGAGTCCAAAGTCTTTGTAGTTGAAACTGGAATATCAGTAAAAAACTTCTCAAATGCCGCAGCAACATCAGCATCAGAAGTTAAGATTTGATTTTCGAAGCTCAATTTGTACTCATTGTTACGACTTTTGACATTTCCAGTTTCACTATTTATAATATTCCATGTCATTTTTATTTTGTTATCACTTAGCTTAATCTTTGAACTCAGGAATTTTGCCTTTGCTAATCGACATACTGTTTTAAATAACTTAGAATATTTTTTGACATACAATTTGAAATCTTCACTGGTGTTATAGTTGCGTTCATCATATAGCTCATAAAGTCGCTTTCTACTTTTGTGGATACCAATTGTAACCCATTCACTAAAAGTAACAGTACCACTAACCGAGACCATCTTTGGAATAAAAGTTTTATTAAATTCTAAACAATATTTATAAAAGAAATCATTATAAAATTTATGTGGGTTATCATTATATTCTACATAACATATATTATCATAGAGATTGTTTTGAAGCGTTCCAGACGACCTGCAGTTTTTGGTACAACAGTGATAATCTGTTTCTTCACTTGCTGACACTGATGTGGAAGGCTGACCATTTGGCCACAATGATCAGAGTCTAGTTTATTAATAATGAGTTTAGACAGAGGTACTAGATCAGTGTATATATTATCGATACAAGTGGCCGAAGTGGCAGTTATTCTAGTCGGCTCCAAAAATAAACTATTCAAATTATATGATTGAAATAAATTTTTAATTTTGATAGAACCTGTAGACTTTTCTAACAAATTAATATTAAAATCACCGCAAACAACTATCTTTTTACCTACATTGCGGATTTTATATAATGCTTCATCCATTACTTTTTCAAAATAATCATACAATGCTGACGGAGGCCTGTATACACTTAATACAACAAGTCGCTCCAGCTCCACACAAGCTATTTCTATTGTTTGCTCAACCGAGAGGCTCATTATGTCTTTTCTTTCCTTTAATTTTAACTTCTCATCGACTATAATTAAGGAGCCACCATGAATTGAATTTACTCGACTGAACGAACTACCTACCAAATGATTATTAAAATTGAACATAAACTGATGATCTTTAAGCCAGTGTTCAGTAATACACAGAATATCAACTTTATTATCGTTCATGAACAATGCAATCTCTGGATCTTTGCCCATCATTCCTTGAATGTTCTGGTGAACTATACTGATTGACTGAACATTTTAATAATTGTAGGTTGAGACGGGCTTTTCTTAGAATTAATTACACATTTATTTAAAATATTACCAAACATTTTGCAAGAGAATTCCTCTTTTGTCTTATGATTTAATTTAAAATCGTCATTAAAGAAAAGCTTTGTAAAAAAGCTTATTATAAAGTGTCTGATTACATTTAAGACAAAACAGCATGGGTTAAAAATGCTTCAATCACCCCAACAGGTATTTCTAATTTAAAATATTGTTAAGTAATTTTAAACTTGTATAACTTGATAACGGCATATAATTTTGTAAATACATACATACATACATACCATCACGCCTTTTTCCCAACGGGGTAGGCAGAGACTACATCCTTCCACTTGCTACGGTCCTGACACACCTCTTGTAAATTTTGTAAATGTCGTTACTTATATTAAAACTGTGGAGTTTCTTGCGCCCATTCTTCTCCACAACTAAAAAATAGACGTCCTGAATGGGTAGTAGGTAAAAAAAATGTTTGGACGATTCAAAAGTACTTTTCTAAAGTTTATTTGAATACAAAATATTTGACACTTTGACTTTGACTTTGATTACAGGAAGTCTGTTTATCTTAAGTGTAAACAATATTTTAGTTTTTTTTACCATTAAAAAAACAATAAAATTTTTCATTAAATTTCAATAGTAAGTTCTATAAAGATTGTTACATTTTAAGACAAGTTAGAATGAACAGACCTTAAATACATAATTTAATGCAAAAATGTTTTAACTTACCTTCTTTCTGTCTGTTCTTTGCAGTACAGGTACAAGCCAGGGAACAAATTCTGAAAAAAAAATGTAAACCTATGAATCTATGTAAATAAAGCGATATTTTTGTAATACAATTAGACTGCTTTTTTTTACATTGTCGACACTCTTTGAAGAAGAGATATAACAGTAAGAGCACTTACACACGAGCAGCACTTTGGTATCAATAGAGGTAACTGTAGCGTCGGATGGTAGGCCTTTGACCTTTAACGTGTCGACAGCAACCGCTGACTGTTGCAGTTACTTCTGTCGATAGCAAAGTGCGACTGAAAGGGATAATATAATCTACATGATACAAAAAATAATCTACATAATACAAAAATGCTTAAAGATTTCATGGCACCTACGCCTTTATAAAATAAAACAATATTAAATATTTAAAGTAGCAATATATAATAAAAATATATGATATCATTACTTACCTTTGCGTATTATTTACCACCAGCAAAGAGTATTTTAGTGTTTCGAAGTACAGCTAGGTGATCAGACTCGCACTTAGCCGGTTTTTATCTGATTATTTTAGGTATACTGTGCGCGATCGCACTAAACACGAGTACACACGAGGGAGCGACCTGCCAATCTGTTGCGTTGGCCGCCACGCCGTACGCACGGACGAAAGCGGGGCGTGAAAGGGGCGCGGGTGGAATCTGTTTTTTTTCTAGGTTTATACGCCCTCTTAAGCAGCCAACGCGAGCGCACCACCACGACCACGCGCCGCTCCCGTGCTCTCAACGTGACATTCAATAAAACGAATCACATCTATCAACGCTCACTGGCATTCGAGACGCTCATATGCCAATACTTGCACTGTTTGCCGTCGTCAGGCAACATGACGCCAAACATTTGACTCATTCGAATGCAAATTGACACTCTTTGCGGTTCAGATCAATCAAAATCTCCGAATAACATTTTAGTTATTGTTTTGAGATCGAAATATCTTCTCGATAACAACCTGCCCGCCCCCCAACCGCCTAACTCTTTCGCTTTCGATCGCTTTGAAGGCGAGGCCCTCGCCTCGCCTTCTAATATAATATCGAAATATAATATCGAATAATATCGAAAGCTATAGCCTATAGCTTTCGATATTGCTTTCATATTCCTTTCGAAATGACAAGATGACGCCTCCTCCCCGCCTTGCCTTCAAAGCGATCGAAAGCGAGAGAGTTAGGCGGTCGGCCCCCTGAAGCTAAGTCAAAAGTTTCTCAGACTTTGAAGGAAAAATAAAATGATTAAATGATGGGTTTAATACAAACTCTTTAGAGATTACCTAGAATATCTTTTAAGGTCTCCATAATTGTTTATGATACAACGCGATAGTTTTAGTGAAAAACTGTAGATAAGAAAATTATGGTCTTAGATTCTAATGAAAAATTAAAACAAATGTTTACTGTTACATCGATACTTTAATTTCATCGTAATTTTATGGAAGATCAATACATGGTGACAAATAATTACTGAAATTAACTGACTTTTTACACTTGAACTTTCAATGCTATAGGCACTCGATATAATAGATCTAGACGTGAACATTTTAATTAATAATACGCACAGATATAAAAAGACAATTTCGTTCGCAAATACACATACGGTCACACTAATGTTTATAATATCCAAAATGGCTTTAAAATGTTCACATTAGAACGTTCACATTATGTTGATGAGCAAGTTGAGAAGCTACTGGAATGAAGGTCTGCGGATACCAAAGCCGATATTGAATATCCTAATTACCGGGGACACAATCACTCTAGATATATACAATGATAATAGTAACGAAGGGTACACATCAGAAAATCTTATTACTCTTATAATTAAAAAATAACCGTTATATATTGAGACGACTAAATCCTTCGCGTTGACGCTCAGATAAACGCGATATTGAAATGCTTTCGAAGCACTATAGGTATATCGATTCCTCAATCCTCGGATAAAACGTTACCATCTGACAAAGTATTACCCATTTGTAAAAAAAAGGCAGGAGTTGACAACACATTTTCCAAATGGTAGTTTCCTTTGCCTGTCCAAGAAATACAACAAATAAAAATAAAAAATATTATAACCTGTAAGCAAGCAGGTGGTTCTGCCAAATGGGGAACAATACTGTATCAAACTAATAAGTTTTATACGAGAATTGAAAAATCGGTCCCAAGTAAAACAATGTCTTATTGGTGAATGTCGCTTTCTTACCATAGAAGAAAACAAGTATTTATGTAGATAAACAGTCAACAAAGTCGGTTGCAAAACAGAGGCAATATTGGTTAAATGGATGGGTGCCTAAAGCGAGTTAAATACTTGAACGATAACAAGACCTTGTATGACAAAATGTTTGCTCCCTTCGTTTTCCACCAAGAGGCTGCTTTAATGCCATACAAATATTCGTTTTCGTTAACGTGATTAACTGGCAAATTAAACTCGCACTTGACACTCTAAAAAAACGTGTGGCATACGCGTCATTCGACTGATGCACAACACGCCTGCATACTGCATGCATGCATACATACAAACTGGAAAAATGTAAAATTTCCTCAACAAAATGTATTGAAGAAATTTGACAGATTTGGATAGCGTATATACTATAGCGTTGTGTTATCAAATTTGTGGTATTTCATCTGTAAAGATGAATCTGCATAGCCATCGGTCGCAATAACCGTTGGATTGGCACTGTGCCGCTAAAAGCACTCAAAAATTAAAAAGCAGTGTAAAAATTCAATGCTTACATCAGCCTTCCCGGTAGCATAATGGTCAGTGCAGCCGCCCGGATTGCGGAAGACCCAGGTTCGATTCCTGGCTGGATCGGGTAGGCATTTAATTTTTTCACTGTATTTTATAAATATTTAGATTTGGATAAATTGTACAGGCGTCTACATAATGTTACCCATGGGCAACATGAATTAGATACGTATAATACTATTGGCAAAAACTTATAAATGGAGTGTCCATGGGAAAGCATCTAGGTATGTTGAGCAATTCTGTTGATTTGTCAAATGAAGCTGATGCCAGTTCCTCAGTGGTTGCAGTCTGGGTGGATTACGCTTTCACCTTGGGCTTTACCGTCACTTGCGATCAGATGAGAACCTTACCCAAGCGTTTATCCATTTTGGAATTCAATAAGGGCAATGTACAGTTGCACAATACGACTACAATTTCTCATAACGTGTTTTTCAAAGTCTAAGTTCGGTATTTATCAGAATTTAGTTTTAACAGACTAGGTTTAAACTAAATTCTGTCGTAGACTGCAGCTAACATACCTACTCAGGTACTCTAGCGAATTATGCTGCAAGAAGTTTGCTATGCTGGAAGCGCCTATGGTGCCTATTGCAAGTTTTATTGGCCATTTCGATCACGGTAACGAAAACGAGGATATGTATGGCAAAATTCAGGCTCCTCGTTTGTCACCATGACGCGCTACTCGAATGCCATTGCCAAATGCC
Source organism: Eudonia mercurella (assembly GCA_963082485.1). Lineage (NCBI taxonomy): Eukaryota > Metazoa > Arthropoda > Insecta > Lepidoptera > Crambidae > Eudonia > Eudonia mercurella. Next base: position 3,621,331 of record OY720034.1, on the reverse strand, counting down.
GAGTTTGATGAATACATGTAAAAAATTATAATTATGAGAACGAATTACACTCACTCTGCTGGTTGCGTAGTGCAAGTTTTTTTAGTAAAATTGCGACTCAAGATAGGGTACTATTTTGCCTGTACCGCGCCATCCTTTTTGACAACTTCGTCTCAAAGTAGGTATAACTTTTAAATGTATTTATCAATCTCGGCAGGTCAGACAAACAAAAATTAAAGACAGTGTGATCAGCAATCTCTCAGAAACTTGTTTTGGTCATCCTCTTCGAAAACTAAGTAAGCTATTTGATATTCTACTAAAAACTAACCTTATGACACAAAGCTTGAACCACAAGAGTGTCGCATTTGCATAAGGAATAAAGTAGGAGTGACTAGTTTATTTCAAGGATAAAAGTTACTTCATGTCTCACTAAAAATAGTGCAGAGTAAAGAGAAAATGCGACAACATCAGTGCACATGCATGGATAGGTCATAGACATTGCACTAATAACATTAAGTAGGTATATCACCAAACGCAACTTAGCTACCTACAAACTAAATATTTACAAGATAGGTCCATTCCCGAAAAAAAAATTATGGCACCAAATACTAATAACAATGATTCAATACAAAATATGCTCCTAAAATTAATTATAATATTCTGTTAGTAAATCATTTGACCAAGAATTCACCAATAGACATTGTTTTGATCAATCATTAAGCGCTTGTTAATTAGAAGTAAACATCAATTGGTAACTAAGGTATACAAATAGTAAAAAAATTATAGGCTACAGCTTGTAGTAGCCTAACCAGACAATAAATATCTATGAAACTAACAAATAACACCACATTATTTAATCATCATTCATAACAGCACTTTTTGAATATGACAATTTTAAAACAAAATTTACAATATTGTCCGGTTAGTTCGAGAAAAACAAAGAATATTACAATAAGGTGCACTGTATTACAATAATAACACATGGACGATAATCTGAAAAAATCCTTTACAGGGTATTTTGATATGATATTCAATTTTTTTTATCTAATAATTTTCTAACTGACAAAAGTCAATGCAAATAATAAGTATGACAAATATTATTATAGTCACATGTTTAGTATTATGTATGTGCAGAGTTAAGTAACCTTCCCAGGATATATCAACCTAATGACTATTACCACAGACGCGCACGATGTTATCCACAATGTAAAATGCACTACAAATAACTAGATATTTATTTGTACAGCCTGGATTCAAAGTCCTACATCTAATAGCTAACAAATTTTATAATAAACATTGCCAGTTACCACTGCTTGTCACTTTTCAGGTGGACCTGAATGTGTTGCAAACCTCATTCAATACACTTACAACTTATTGGTAACATCAGTCTCGAACAAGATATCACCATAATGGCATTTTATAGAGATTTACTACTAGAATTGTATTACATATTCCTACCATAGCTGAAAACACATGACATATAAAAATTCTCTCATAGTTTTAAACTATTAGTTTACTTTGTGCTCAATTTGATGTTGTATAAGTATTGTAAGTAAGTATTATATTATCCACGTAAATACAGTGATAGTCACTTCAGTTATGGTCGGAACATGTAAAGGAAACATTTTAAAAATTTATTGCTTTTAAAAACTGATGCTAACAATATGTTAAAATGCTTCAGCAGAATGGTGCCTCCACATCGATGGATATGAACACGATGTTGACTTGACTGGCGGCAGATGTATGTTATTATTCATATATTCAGATTTTTCAATAAAAAGTACATATTTTATACCTAGAAAATAAGGAACTAATACAAATTACACTTAAACTTAAATGAAACCTCACATCGGATCACAAACACAATTCAATTTGCACGAATGAACACAACTACATGTTTACATAATTATACAATAAATTAATCTCTTCAATATTCTGATGCAGATACAGTTCCTTAGTTAAAATATCAACTGATAAAACAATATAACTTATCAATAAATCAATAACAAAATGTCAATTAATTAAAAGCTACAATAACAATCCATCAAGAAAAGTATTAAGAAAACCCATTTGATCTAACTAATAAACAGTGATCCAAATAGCTCTAAATTGATGGTTTAGTGATGTACTTAAGATAAAATTTATAATTGTAATAGTCAATTGTGAAGTCATTAAAAGCAATATAAAATTTTTGCACATTATATACTATTCAAAGTAGCAATTTGATTTCCATAAAAGTAATATAAAATATTTAAAGTAAGCTCACGCTTTCCAATATTGACATCAAACTACAATGTACAAAATAATAAACAATCAGAACTGGTTGTGAGTGCTGCAATTGCAATGCGTGAATATGGATGTCAACAACACACATCGGTAAATATCACCAGGACAAGAACCACTTTAACTCCTTCTATCTGCTCTATGTTACTTGATAGGGCACAAGGCAAATGAACGCCACCAAAACATCGGAAACCAGTTCAACTACCATCTTGCTTACACTTTGAACTTGTTTCATCTGCCGTGCCGGCTGGGGTGCGCTTCAGCGTCCATCATCACCCTAAGCTGCCGGGAAACAGACGCACAAGTCACCGTTACACGACCAGTGTCACGGAAGATTCACTAATACAAAACACCTACTCACGGTAGTGTCCGCTCGCAGGCACCAGCTTCGCGCTCAGAACTCGGCGAATTCCTTCGCACACTTCTCAGTCGATGAGATACGCAATGCCTCCTCTTCGTAGTCGTCGAAGTTACTGGTGTCGCCGGGGCCCTTGCAGCGCGGGATGAACGGCGCTTCAATCTTCTTTTGGAAGACGGCGATCCAGTCAGTGCTGGCGAACCATTTATGACCTTTTATATCGTTGACACCCGCCTTCAAGTTGCCGTAGCGTTTGGTTAAATCTACCTGCAGCAGATTGCGAAGAAGGTCCTTCAGGTCCGAACCGAAGTGCGAGGGGAAGCGGACCTTGCCAGATACGATCTTTTCATAAATCTGGATCGGCTGATCTGCGAAGAAGGGCGGATATCCGGCTGCCATTTCGTAAACGAGCACGCCGAGCGCCCACCAGTCCACCGCCTTATTGTAGCCTTTCGATAGGATTATTTCTGGAGCTAGGTACTCCGGTGTGCCGCAAAGCGTCCACGTACGACCTTTGACGCGCTTAGCGAAGCCGAAATCGGTCACTTTAAGGTAACCCTGCGAGTCGATAAGCAAGTTTTCGGGTTTGAGATCTCGATAGATGAGGTCAAGGTAGTGTAGATATTCGAAGGCGAGTACGATCTGCGCCGCGTAGAAACGCGAATGCGGCTCTGAGAATCGACCCACTTTGCGTAAATGCGAGAACATCTCACCGCCTGGCACATACTCCAAAACCATGTACAGGTTCGAGTTGTCCTTGAAATGGAACTTGAGGCTCACCAAGAAGGGAAAATTGATAGCTTGTAAAATACGTTTCTCATTCAATGTGTGCTCGACTTGCTTTAGTTTTACAACCTTTTGCTTATCTAATATTTTCATAGCATAATATTCTTTCGTCGGTTTATGTTGAACTATCATGACTCGACCGAATGATCCCGTGCCGAGCGTTTTTATTCGCTCGAAGTCGTTCAGTCCGGCGGTGTTGGTAGGATTCTTCTTCCATTTTTCCTCGAAATCCTCCTTGGCCTGGTCAAGGAACTCTTTGACACTTTCGGCGGCATCCACCTTTTTGTTAGCGGTGGCAGCATTATTGCCCATGGCGCACACAACAAATTTGTCTAGAGACTCGACTTGCCGTGATTATAGAGGCCGCCTTGTTGCACTAATCGATGCCTGCCTGAAGCGACCGCGTAAGAAACGGGGCAGGTCAGCACAAACCGATTTGAAACACGTACATTCTCAATTTTTATAGCACTAACACTCGTCACAATCGCCTCTCGTTACAGGCACACATTGACACAATAACTAAAATACGAAAAAGTCCAAAAATACTGTCACATTCACGAGAATAAAATGGCTTCCACTACCGAACTCGATCGACACCGAGAGAGCGAGATCGAGCGAACAATTCGCTCACGGGTGGCGGTCAATTATGACAATGTTGCCAGGTTTTGACTTAAAACTACTACTCATGTAAATTTTTTCAGTATCTTATTCTATAATGTTATGACGTTTTCGTAATTTATATTAAACTTATAACAACAAACATTTACACACAAAACACTTTGAACATTTTACTTTAGGACATTTCCAAATTGTAATAAAATTTAAATTACACAATAATTAACGATTCCGTTAAGTATTTTCACTACCTACTACTACTACCTACGTACAAAATGCGTATACAATGACATGAAATTTCAGTTTGAACAGTGTAGCACTTCCTACACCTTCGTGAGCACTACCGGTTCAACTATCATCAACAAACCATTAAACAAGATAATGTGTTTATAGGTTCATGATTATAGTAATTTCTAAATTTCGAGTCAGGACGGATAATTAATCTTTTTTGTTTAAACGAATCTACTCGCTATTTTATAAATATTTAATTCAGCTTCAGTGCATCAATTAGCACTTTTAAAAAAAGTAGAATTTACTAGCATTTAGTTTTTACATTAAATTTTTGATCAGAACAAATTTAATTAAATTTAAAAAATAATCTTACTCATATCTATTTAAAGATGGGCAAGGGCTAGTATGTCTACAGAAAAAAGGTCAAAACATCTTTGAAAACAATACGATATTAATTTTAGTAATTAATCTTACAGAATTAGTTAATTAAGTTAATTAAGTTTATGTGTAAATAAATAAATAAATAAATAAATAATCAAATAAATAAATAAATAAATAAATAAAATTAAAAATATGATTTCAAAAGTAATAACATTAATTTTGAAACTAATTGATTTTTATAATCATGTTTTGAATATGTCCTACTTGTCATCTGTGCCAAGGATTTCTGCAAAAAAAATATTTTAACATTACAATAAAGGTTTTATAGGTTCAAAATATAAATCAGAAGCTTTTTTATAAAATAAATATCTTACAGGATTTCGGTGCGAGATGGTTGAGCAAGATGTCAAAGACTTTGCCGATTTATTAATTTGGAAAAATATACGGCCCGTGTTTTAAAAATATTTGTCATATCCTAAAATCATATTATTTTTTTATTACAAATAAAAATATTTTGAACGCAACTCTATCTCAGTAAAATGGGTTGTTGTTGGGTATGCCCAACAAATAGTCAAGGAACATGCAATATCATCTATCTATGCCAATAATTTATCATAAAATATACAATGTTATGTAATTACCTATTTTTCTGTACAACATTTCATTGTGTTAAATATCTGAGGGGTTTGAGGAGAAGAAAAAAAGAAATGAATCAATCAATCAGCAGACCTGTGCTATGTTTTCCTTCACAGGCTTTAATTAACATGTTCTATAATACTATAAAATTAAATTTTGACGGTTCACCGTTTAAGTTAAGTATTTTCTTTACAATTAATAGCTAATATGAATCTCAATACATACCATACCATTACATCAGATTCATCCTTATGAAATAATGTAGGAACCGCAAGTTCTCTAAGTCACCTCCATTTCATATTTCCTATACATTCAAATGAATACATAGTAAAATGCTTAGAGCAAATGTGACTATGCCTTTTTGAAGTCCAATTTTACTTTCCGATACGATTTAGCCACTATTATTTTTCTACTTCGTCTTTAGCATGGATTTACATTCGTTCATGGTTTTTAGGAAATCTGTAAAATAAAAGTATTGATATATCGATTTTTATAAATATGCACATTGTTTACGTCACGTCATAATAAAGATAATCCGATGCAGTTTCTGAATTATTGCTAAATCTGCTATTAAAATTGAATTCACGGCTGGTTTTCGCAAAAAAATGGTTCTACCAAATTTTATTTGTATTTTTATTCGCTTATCAGTTCACATTTGACATATTATAATAAATGAAACAACTTTAACGGATCTTCTCGCGTCTCAGGGAGACTGTCGTCTCCCTGTGACCGCGGACCCTGCGAGGGATTCGAAACGTAAGGATAAACATTAAATAATATGTAAAGAAAAATAAACGCAAGTAGATCCGTAAAAGTTGTTTCATTTAAATGTGTAGTGTTCGCGTAAACTTTAGAAAACAATATTATAATAAAGCAAAAACAAAGCGATTGAAAGTCAATAGTCCTTGACTATTTTCTTTTTGAGATTAATAAAACTTGCAGCCCCCAACTACAAAAGAAAAAGTGCCACATAGACCACACACTCACTATTTCTAGTAATCCAAAGCATTCGTGCAATCTAGACAGAAATACTATTAAGATCTGAAATAAGTATGAGATATTAAGACAATATTATTGTCATCATAATTGATCGAAGTTATTGACAGTCGATACTAATAATACGCGAACAAGATCTAAAACAAACTGTCAGCTTTTAAATCAAAGTACTTCTAATTTGGCCGGGAAGACGGCCTTAGAGATCATGATTTTAACAGTTCATCTCATGACTGATGACTAGGGACCGGATTATATGTAACTTAAAAAGCTTGTTATATGCATGCAAATATGCATGAAAAATGCTTGAAATATGCATGAAATATGCATGAAAATAGGTAAAATATGCAAAATTAAATGATAAGTTTTAGATGATAATAGGTGAAGTAACATAGCATTATATTACATTACAATTTTTCATATTTTTGTAAACGAAAACAATCAAGTATTGTTTGGAACAATATCACAATCTTACTACTGAACATTTGGATGTTCAGTAGTAAGATTGTGTCGTCAATGATTCAATATATATATATATATAAGTGGTAAAGAATCGCTCCACATCCACTGAGGTAACTGAGCTGAATTTGAACTTTGGTGCTATGTCAACACTTATAGTTTTTGGCAAAAGTTCTGCCGTCTCATTAATAAAACTATCAATTTGACACAAACGTAGGTACCATAACAAACGACGCGTGGCTGCTGAGTGCGCTGCGCAAATATTGTAAACTAGCTGTGCCCTGCGGTTTCACCCGCGTTAATTAGCGACTGTTCCACTCCTATTAGTCATAGCGTGATGTAATATAGCCTATAGCCTTCCTCAATAAATGGACTATTCAACACAAAAATAATTTTTCAATTCGAACCAGTAGTTCCTGAGATTAGCGCGTTCAAACAAACAAACAAACAAACAAACAAACAAACAAACAAACAAACTCTTCAGCTTTATAATATTAGTATAGATGTATCAATAATATGCATCATAACTAGATTTTAAGTAAAATATGCTACGCTGAGGATGGCTTAAATATGCAAATACATATGCAAATATGCAAATGCATATAATCCGGTCCCTACTGATGACATTACAATACAAAAAATAAAAACTAAGTGTCAACCATTTGTCACTCTCCAACCTCCTTTTCTAGCCATAAGATAGAACGGAACTAAACATAGGTGCACGTTTTTGTTTTTATTTTAACCTTTCTTCTATAGCTTTATTATTATACTGAGATTTGAAATTCTTGTCCTCTTTTTAGATTTTTCTACCATCCCCATGAAAAGAGGTGAGTAATTATAAACAGTTAGTTCTAGTTATTAACAATTTGATTTTTGACACTAGAAAACCATAAAACTACTATAAAATATTTATTTTTGTAAATAGTAACACTGATTTAAAATTCTTTGAAAAGATTACAGATGGCAGCACACGACATTTATAAGAAGTTATTAAAGTATAGAATAGTAGTTATGTAGGACATTTTGCTTGAGTTGCGCTACTGTATGTACCTGTACGAAGAAAAACGAAACTTGTCTTGCGTGTGTGATATGTACAACAGTACCTATAGATATAACTTAACTTTTCAAAGTAGATGAATTGGTAGGTATTTTACTGGCTTTTATGGACTGATTCTTCATCATGATTGAATTGTTATTTTTATAGTCGCACTCATTTTTTGTTAGGTAGGTCTCTCTTCTGTGAAGTTCTGTGCCTCGTGTTCCAAAGTACCTACCTACAATGGAATAATAAAGTTAAGTAGGTGTGTTGATTCAATTTTAGGCTATGCACATCTATTCAACTTAGTGCAGTTTTTAGGTTTTTTAAATTTCATCGAGATACCTACCCAGATAAGTAATTTATAAAGCACGATTACTGTCGGTATAGGTGCCTATTTATTTATTGATCTTTATATTTACATAATTAATATACGTCCTAATCAAAGACATTTACCTAATAAATCTCTGGTCATAATAGTATGTAATTTTAATTGTAAATTTTCCGTATCATGCAATGGTGGGGAACTGGGGAAGATTCTGGATTAGGTATTAGGTACTGTACTTTTATCAGAAGAAGGAAAAAGAGTCCGCAAAAGAGTGTTACTTATTTTATTATAAAAAAACACAATAGAGTATAGAATAGGTAGGCAGCGCCACCTAGTATGAGTAACGAAATACTTTTATGTTAAAAAGCAAAAATATGAAGCATTGAACCTGCGTGCTATCACGTGCTATTGCTTCTTCGAAGCACTGGGTAGCACCTCAATGCAAAAGCACTTCACCACCAAGACTAATTATTTCTCAAAGTGAAGCACACTAGCGATAGCTGTATCTATGCATACAGATGAAAGATTAATCTGTATGTTGATTAATTTTCCCCAGCATGACCTATACTTATACAAATATACTTAAGCTAATACCTACCTACTAGGTATTAGGTAGGTATAGGTATAACTTTTCTACACGATCATGAATTGGAAGGTAGGTATCAGAGTAGGTGCCTAGGTAGGCATATAGAATATACGATAGGTGCATTCGTTACAACAATTATTATTCATATTAATAGGCACAGGCACGCACACCGCGTTGTTCGCTACACGCGTGTTAGTGGGTACAGTCAGCATCAAATTTATAAAAGCGGTCAATAAGATCTTCATGTTTAGAAATAAGTTTGAAGACTATTTTTGTTTGAATCAAAATTATGGACCGTTATTCAAAAACATACTCTAATCATATTACTCGTAAGGTTGGTTTTTAATGCTAATATAATTTTATGTTGTAATTAAAAACAATAATAGATTTCAAGCTGACTGTAGGTACCACAGACTAATGTAGGTATACCAAGGTTAGTTACACACAGCTATGTGTCATTCATTATATAGGTACGTAAATCAGTATCAACTTTATTTCGAAACTTCTTTAATTGACTGAAATTAATTAATTAGAAAACAAAACTACGACTATGAAACGAACACTTTTGTGGCCACCATCACAAATTTTTTAGCGTAAGATAAGGTTGCCAACCATACTTTAGGGAGCTTGCCCACGAGCGACAATCGCTGAGCGATTATTTTGTAGTAGAATATGGAACATATAGAATTCAATACTTCAACGCCCACCGGCTACAAAAAGTCGCTCTAGAACAAAATCGCTGCCTCCCGGGCGACGCGATTGTCGATGTGAAATGGAACGTTCGGAAATGTACTTAGCAACGCAGACGCACACTACTCAGCAACAATCGGCCGCGTACTCTAGCTAAGGAAGGACGTGTCTTGACAATGGGTGTCGATATCGACATTTTAATCGAAGAAGTAGAAAAGCGATCTGCCTTATACGACACAGGATTGCAAGAATATCACGATTGCAATAAAAAGAAAATGTTATGGGAAGAAATATGTTTAAAATTGAATAGTAGATGGGCAACGTTTAACAAGACAGAAAAAGCAAGTTTCGGTAGGTGGATCTAATTTATTAAAAAATCTTAGTAGGTATTATTTAGAAATTATAAAATCAATTCTTGATTTTCTAAATCCGTACAAAGTAAGTAAGTAACGGTTTACTGTCGAATTGTCAGTCATTTTGTGTAGGTACGTTGATAGGTGAATTTTACGTATTCTTAAGTGATTTTTATCACGAAATATTTTCAGGGAAAATTACACTTGAAAATACGTTGATAGGTATTTTTATTAGTGTTTAAGGCTGATGTGTTATGCCATGTTCTATTAATGACAGAAGCTCATCAAATGTATTGATTGACATTCTATAATATTTAAAAAACTTTTTCGGTTGAAGTCTTAGATCAGCATGACGAATATGAAATAATCCCTTTAGTAATCTCTGCGAAATTATTAAATCAACCCAGAACCTTCTTTTTTTTCTTCTGTTCCTCAAATATAACCAGACACACACCTTTCTATGTAAATCCAACTTCCTCTGTAAATCCATGAAGTGCACTTCCCACGATAGCCAGCGACAAAGTGACGCAAGTGTGCGTTGAGTCGCTTACAAAATCGCTTACAAAAGTCGCCGAAAAAGTAGTTGCGATTTTGTGAGCTACAAAAAGTAGTACGTGGGCGAGCAGCCTTAAAGTCACGTATCCTACGTTATTTTCCATCCCCATACTTTATTCTTTTAATAAAAACAAAATACCTATGAAAAATACTTTATTTCCGACGTAATGCGTGCGTTTGAACGGAATATTCCTGTTGACTTAATTTCTGAACTACTGTGATACTCAGGTGAAGTGAAACGAAACGCAACGATAATTGCGATGAGGCTTATTGCCATTTTAAAAACAATAAAAAATCATTAGATAGTGCCAATAGTACAGAGAAATATGTTTTTAAACATTTAAATAAATAAATTTGGCAAATACTTAATTTTTTCTTTAAACCATTTTATTATACTAGTTAGTGATAGATTTACTTTAATTTCCTAAAAAATAGTTGGCAACCCTAGCGTAAGAACACTTTGATTAAGTAGATATATTTCAGGCTCAAAGCACAGAATAATTAATAGTACCAGCTCAAAGTAAGAACAAGGCGCATTACATCAGATTGACAATGACATTGACAGAAGTTGACTGGATTTCTCAGAATTGTCAGCCAGCCTGTCACTGACAATGTCAATCACTGTCGACTGAATCGTTTTTAAATGAACAGAACAGAATTCCGCACGCTCCATCCGTATTCCGTATCATGTTTTAGATCTTTGTATACAACAAGAAAGCATAATAAATAATTTTAATATGAATCGGTACGCCCACTTTTAGTCCTTTTTTTTTGAGAACACTGGTGTTCATTCAGCACTTAACGAAACGTTTCGTTTGAAATACTAGTGTTGCTATACTAGTGTCAGTGGTGTTACCAAAGAAAAATATTTCAAACGTGAATATCTCTTCTAATAAAAATCTTTGATAAACTCTAAATAGTTTCAACGATCCACTATTTACATACCTACATTGTTGTACAAACAGAAATGCTATAGGTACATTCTTGGGTTTATTGTCAAAGGAATTTGCCTGATGTCCTTTCCTCATTAGACGTTGAACTTTATGCCCTAAAATGTTAGGTTTGGTTTAAGGTTTAAAGTTGAAAATGTATTGAAGAAATTTGACAGTTTTAGATAGGTTGATATGTCTGTGGCAGGCACAGACCATAGTGCCAAGTGCGAGTTTCATTCGCCATTCGATCACGTTATCGAAAACGAGAATTTGTATGGCAAAATGTTAACTCCTTTCGTATGTCGCCAGGAGGCGCTGCTTCAATGCCATGCCATACTAATTTTAGTTTTCATTAACGTAATCGAATGAATACGGATACTAAATAAAACTCACACTAGGCACCCATATCTGTGTGTGCAAGCGTCCGTCGGTCGGTACCAACCTTACCAACCTACAGTCCAGCAAAACTGACTTTTTGTTTTGAGCGACTGTCATGTCAGTCAGTCATCATCAATAATCATTTAGTTTCAGTGGTGTAGTGGGGGTGGGGTGCATATAGGGTAATAATACCTAGGTACCTATTTAAAAAAAATAATATAATTCACATTGTAGGTAGGTAGGTCCTCAGACCAAATAAAGTCTACCTAATACCTACCTAGGTAGGTATTCTAAATTCCGATAAGTTATTTACCTACTTAATTAGGGTCTTTTGAAGCTTTAAGTCAAAATCCGTTACCGTAATTATCATTAATGTGGTTAGTTAGGAAGCCCATTTTTTTTAAATTAATTGGATTGCATCGCATAAGTCTCCGTCTTGCTTGAGCCAGTTCACCTGGCCTGGGTCAGAAAACCGTCCGTCCGCTGAGCGGGGCTCCGATTATGGGACACAGTTTCTTGCGGCTAGGTAAACTAATGACGCCACACTGATTTGTACTCTACGGCGTGGTGATAAGGGACCTGTTCGTTGGGTTCACACGAAAATCTTATCTTGGCTTTAGTCGGTCGTTGGCTCTTGAAAGAAATCTTGGCACTAACCGGTGATTTCGTCAGAATATAAATTCGTCAACCAGAACGGTTCATGCTCTGTGCAGGCAGTGCGCTCTCTGACGGATAGGTAGATACCTACACACAGTCGACAGCACGTCAAACTAAATAGAGTACCTACCTATTTATAAATTATTACCTATTATAGGTAGTACATTTACTAAAAGCTATTTGTAAAATTATCCTAGGTACCTAGCAGTTCTTTGGATCGTGTTCGTATCCATGAAGTCATTTTTTAAAATCTCACTGTGCGTATAAAGGTTAGGTAGGTACCTCTACTACCTATTCGGTTTTAATTTGACTGGTTTAGTTATTGTACCTTCCTAGCTGACTTTTATTAGTTAAGTCGATTAGAAGAAAAAACATTTATTGATAAGTAAAATTGTTTTATTCCTACCTAATTAATCGTGGCTAGTTAGTACCTAGGCACACTTACATTAAACATAATAGGTACCTACATAAGGACCTAATTTAAGTTAATTTAGGTCCAAAAGCGTCGAAAATACCACACACATACACAATGATGACGATGAGCCAACGTTTTGTAAACAGCCTCAAAACCCCGCTCTCCTTCGGCATCTAGCAGGTAGGTATCTATCTACCTAGTTTATAGTGTAGGATTTGTACCTTCTATCCCTACGTAGGTAGGTAGGTACTCATAGGTACCACACCAAGAATGACTAGGCGGAAACAAAATTTTGTTATAATTTATAGAATCAATCAACGTAAATTTATGTTGCCGTTTTGTGTAAAAATAATATTTTCCAGAAATTTCAATTTCCTCGCGCGCGGCTTTGCTAACGATTGTATTTTTTTTATACGAGACGGACAGAGCAAGAAGTAGAATATTGCCCGCCTCATTTCAAGGTTATAGGAGGGCAACTGTGGACATTATGTTTATCTCTTTTACTCATATACGTGATCGCTAATTTTGTTTCATGGCTTTGAAGTTTGTGTGCGATGTTCATCCAGAATGCGTAGCCCCGCGCAACGCGTCGCGCAAGATATTTTTTCCCGCTTCCTCATTCATTTAGAGTTCGGTGTTTGTGTGGTGAGCATCGTGATCTGTTGTGCGCAGCACGTGTTAATAAATTAATTTCAAGTTTTCTATTTCAAAGTAACAAATAATAATGGCAGACGCAGCCGTCGACAAAAAGTAAGTGTTTTTTGTTAAAGTTCTGTCAAATTAAACTAGTTTTGTACATTTTTAGTTTTGGCGGCTTCCAAAACGTGATCAAAATGGCTTCCTATTTCAGTGTGAAATTTGTGTTTTATCTTTGTTTTCGATGTTTATCGTATAATTCCTTGTTAGAGTAACCTCTGTTTTAGTAATCATTAACAATTTTATAGTGTTTGTCACTTATTGATAGTTTAGTGTTTGATAATAAATACTTGCAATGCCGACCGGAACGTCCACGCGGGAAAAAGTTATCATGTTGTCTATAATGATTGTGTTTGTTTTTGTAATTTTTTGATTGTGATCAAAGTATGTGTTAAAAGCGTCGGTATTGATTTTGCTCGGTTATTTTCCTCGTTAGGCCGTACGTACTTTATTAAGGCCAAAGTTGTAAGCACGCCGGCGAGCGCTTGGTCCAAGATGGCGCTACATGCGCGGCGTGCCGGCGCGGCGCGTCATCGGCGCGCGCTCGTTTCAAATCGCCGAGTCGAGTTTTGCAACTCCGCGACGGCAAAGGCGGTTACATTATCGCGAGGGCCGCGTGTTGTCATTATTTTATTTTTAACGCACGGCACGCTAGGTACTTAAGGTAGAGCGAGTCCACTGGAGCGCATAACGTATTCGTTCAATAAAACTGATGCTTACGTTTGGTTTCCTCAGTTGCAACTTTCCCACATGCAGCCTTGCGCAACAGCCACTTGTTTTTGTTCCGGTAGACTTTTCCTTTTATATCGGCCCACTTAGCAAGTGAGCATTCACGTCGTGGAGTCGTAATGTATTGTTATGAGCCGTTACGAACCGGCCTCTGAGCATTACGTTGATGCTTACTTACCTTGTCACGTTTTTAATTGACGGCACTGCCTTTATTATAAATAATAAGTACTATGTTAACATCAGTCTTAAAATATGTCAGAAATTTGTACAAAAGTCTCTATTTGCTTACCCATAGTGATTGTTTATTTATAAAATAAATTTGCAGGGAAGTCGCGCCCGAGGAGGTTACCTCTACTGAGGCAACAAAGGAGTCTCCAGTCAAAAAATCGCCAGCAAAGAAGGTTGTGGAAGTACCTGAAAGCAATGGCAAAGAGGAAAATGGCAGTGGGGATGCCCCGGAAGACACTCCTGCAGAGAATGGTGATGCAGAAGAAAGCAACGATGCCACTGAAAATGGAGATGCAACAGGTAAAACCTATTTTGAATATCTAAATTTTCTTAGTAATTTAAAAAGTTGTTATTAAAAAATATTACTAGATATTTTAGCTGCTAAGTAAAGAATTCATTCATGCTACTAGGACAAGTTTATGTATATTTATTTGTGTCAATACATCAAATACTTTTTTGTGCATTTTAAACAGTGAATGCAATTATGTCCCAAAGAGAAAATTTTTATAATGTTATGTTATGAAACTGGCTATATTTATAACCAATATTTTATATAGTGTTACTGTTATGAAATTCCATACTAGTTCATAATATTTATTAACCAAAACAAATTACTTCATTACAGAAAAGAAAGAGACTGGTGTCAAGAGGAAATCCGTAGTTGCTGATAATGCTGAGGAGAAGACCACACCAGAAAAGAAGGCGAAAGTTGCAGATGAGGCTCCTCCAGCAGAGGCGGAAGAAGCTGCTGCCTAAAACTATCCCTCTTTACCGCTTGGTTTACTGCAATGCATTGACGTTCATTAGGGCTCAACTCGCCTCAAACTAATACATATCCAATGCCAACAAGACATAAGCCAAAAACCATAGTTTTATACACATAATATGTATACAAAGTGGCCGGAAGATTGACGTCCAAAAGAAAAAATTAGATCTCTCGTGTCGTGGGGTATCCGAATCACCCCCATGTATGTTCCGCGATTTTTCACGGTTTTCGAGTTATGAATTTTTTTCTAAATTTTTGAGAATTTTCGAGCGATTAACTTAAAAAATTTCTTTCTCCTTCTGATTTGGACTTTGTTTACTTGGAAGTGAAAGAGATGAGTTACACATTAAGTGAATATGCAGAAATGCATTATTTTTATGGAGTTGCACAAGGCAACGGCCGACACGAGAGACCTAATTTTTTCTTTTGGACGTCAATCTTCCGGCCACCTTGTATTAATCTGATTTATACAAAGGAGTTGAGCTCTTTTGTGACCACACTTAATATTAGGTTTTTAGTACTTGTGTATTAAACTTACCTGTGAAGTACCTGTAAATTGTAAATTAATGATTACTGTCAGTAGAGACTGAGGTGTGCATCGCAGTGAACTGATCACACATGAGTCGGTATAGGTGTTGTATGCTGTTTTTGCGTATTGGTGTCTATTTCAACAGACTTGTAAAGATGGGTTATTGAATTGATGGAAGTTGACAAGCATTGGTATTGGATAACTTAGTTTCGCCAGTAATATACTGCCAAAGTATTCACTCCGAGTGAAATCAATTCACAATCCGTTCTGTGAACGACGCAATTTTAATAGACAGCTTCCGAAAAACAAGGATTTTAGATAAACTAAGATTAATTAAAATGTTTAGATAATTAATTCAGTTGTAAATTTAAGTTAGCAGTTAAATGTCGCACATTGATATATGTATTTCATAGGCATATTTACTTAACCATTTAAACATTCCTTTGACATTTGGTTATGGCTTACTATGTGAACATGGAAGTTTCCCATGTCATTTGGTTGGAGTTTATGCAGGAAACTGTTTCGCCCCATTAAATTTAAAACAACGACTTATTGTTACTCATAAACTTCAATCAGTTGACAGAGAGTTATATAAGAATAAGTTCACATTGTGACACTAATTATAAGATTTTCAAACTAATTGAAGTTCAAAGTTGACAAGGTGATAGTTCATATTGACATAATTAATCCTGTGTGCTATTTTGTATTTCTATGAACGTCTTTATTTTTCTTATATCCTGTTTTTCTAATTTATTTTCTCTTTTACATGTGATAGATACAAACCTCGATTATAAGATAACACTTGTGGAAACGAATCTTAATTTTTATTTTGAAACAATGTATGTTCCTAAGGGATAATAACTTAAGTTTTTGACTAACTTTTTCTGATTAAACCTACTTATTAACTATATTGAAACAGTTTAATTCAAAAGTACATTTAGTATTAGATAAGTAGCGTGTACAGTTTTAACACTTTACTTCTCTCACTTGTGGAGTTAAAGTTTGTAAAACATTTCTGGCAATAAAATAGTCCAATCTAAACTGATTTTATTTTCAAGACCTTGAACGTCTCATACAGTCTACAACAAAATTATTGAAACAAACGTGGTCAAGAATATTATTGAGGTATCTCATCTTGCAAAAACAAAGATTTAAACAAAATAGATGTTAATGTTTATGATCTATATATTAACCTTTAGGTTTGCTTCCCTATTAATTTGATGCTGACTGTATCTACCTACCTATCCAATTAAGTCTTCCACATCAAATGAGTCATAAACACAGCTTTTCCAGCTAACCCAATTCGGCACAAAAACCTAACCGTCTCGCACACACACTTATAAGCCTTTAAATTGAAATTTTAAGCCAACGTTGCTGGACGTTTATAGAGCTGATGTATAATGTGACCACTAAAGCAGTACATAATATGTATTGTATTAGTGTTGTTGCGTGCTTAGAGCATTCCGAGGGTCGTGTGGCGGCATATAAATGAATGCGTTTCTTGAGATTTCAATGTAAGTAGGTAACACTTCAAAAAAAGCCATATTTTTTATAAGGATTAGAGTCGTAGGTACATTCTATTATGATTTTCTCCATTTAGATGGGTGTCTCCGAAACGAATAGGGTAAAGGTTACTATAATCATCACTCTGAAATTTTGTTTGTTTTGATAGGTAATGACCAACCTGCATTGGAAAGAGGATTGAAACAATTTTGTATCATTTACAATTTTGTCAGTAGGTATAATAAATGATGTGTGCAATATGTTTTTCGATTCATAAACAAATTATGAGCACAAGCTCACGGCTTGTCCCTCCCTGTACAAACATTATTAGTGATGAGCTTTGAACATCAATAACCACGGGCTTCAAGGTTGTATATCCCCTTGGTTACTGGACAGTACACAGGGCACACGTGTCCACTGAATTGGCCTTACGGGCCAGTAGGCCGGCGGTAAAGGCCACAGTTGGACAATGCCGTAGGACCGCCCCAAATCTATCACCGGCACCGTTCGTGCGAACGAATAACATGACGCGCTCACTTCAAATTTTATTTCTGTTATCCTTTGTTCGTTTAGCGGTTCTCCAGACGACGCAAAACATTAACGTTCGTACGTATAAATTGTTTTTATATTATTAAAAAACGTGCGGCTAAGTTAGAGAGCCTTCATACATACACCAAATACCAACTTCGAAGTTTCAAGTTTTGCAAACCAATTCCAATTCCAATCATAATTAAACTTAAAGAAAATACAGAGAATTAAATACTTAGTAGAATAGTAGTAGTAGTAGAATTAATAAAAATAATGTCTACTTAATGAATGACACCGATTAAAAACGTTCCATTACGGCCTTAAAATTGCAATATTTTTTAGTGTTTTTTTTTGATCTCGGTGTTTTTCTTAAACGTCGAAAGTTTAATTAAAAATGACTTATTATTTAAAAAAAAAATGGATCCTCGTAGTTTGTATCTGACATCAAAATACTCATAAATCATGTTGTATTTTAGTGTTGATTAACGAAGAGAACAATGCTCTCGCGGAAAAAGCTTTCGAAGTGGCGAAGGAGTACGTGAGGCGCAACCCAAGCCTGGGACTGGCCGTGGACCCCGTCATCGTGGTCGGCAACAGGTCCGACGCGAAAGCGTTCCTTGAGAATGGTAAGAGGGACTCGGGACTTTTTTTTTACTTTTTTATTGACATCTTCGCAAATTGGTAATTACAGCACTAATATAACGTACAGGATACAAGTCGGCTGAATGGCCTACAATTTAGAATGAAAAAGTATTTTCAGGACTAGGTCCGATGCGAAAGCTTTCCTTGATAATGGAAAGGTAAAGTGAACTCTGTGTTTACTAGCAAGGTGCCAACCCCAGTGTGCGTTTCATTTTCCATAAATAAATGCCTTTTCACTTTTCGTTTTCGAGAACGTGATCGAATAGCAAAAAAAATTCTCACTAGGACTAGGTAGGTATACCTACTTCGAGTAGTCTATTGCAAGTTTTTTTGTGGTCGATTAAAAAACATGCAAAGTTAATCAGATGTTATTAAAAAAAACAAGACGCCCGTCGCGTTTTATGCGTTTTATACATCAACTAGTACTGCATTCTTATGCAAACGTAATTAAAGCAGAACAACAAAGAAATGTTTAGATTTTTATAAACCTACTCTCTAATTGATATAGTTACTAATACAAAGGTTTCTATGTACAAAGTTTTCGAACCTGAACGACGTTCATACACTGTTGTAGTTAAATACGATAACTTTTCAATAGCTAGGTGGAGCAGTTGTTTACATAGTAATCGCCAGTAATATTCCCACTCAACATCAAGGAAATTTTATCTAATGCCAATGTTCTTTCCCCTACAGTTTGCAGAAGATACAACGACATGTTATCAGCGAAGAAAACACCTCACGTCGTCCTTGACTTCACTATGACCGGCGTCGGTTCGGAAACGATTAAGTCTTTCACAGCCGCGCTGGCATTGCCCACTATTTCTGGATCGTTCGGGCAAGCCGGCGACCTGCGGCAGTGGCGGTCGCTTGACACCAACCAAACTAGGTTTCTGTTACAAGTCATGCCACCAGCTGATGTACTGCCCGAGTCAATAAGAGCTATCGTAACCAAGCAAGACATTACTAATGCTGCCATAATTTTCGATGAACTTTTTGGTTTGTATAAGTAACTAGTTTGTATTGAAATAACAGAAAAACTAGAAACTCATAAGCTTTATAGAAGTAACATGTATTTACAACTCCACAGTAATGGACCACAAGTATAAATCCCTGTTGCAAAATATTCCTACGCGGCACGTCATAACACCTGTAAAGAGTTTCAATAAAGACGAAATTAAAACGCAACTGCGCAGTTTGCGGGAGTTGGACATCGTGAACTTCTTCGTCGTTGGCAGCCTGAGGACCATAAAGAACGTTCTTGACGCGGCTGACGAGAACCAATATTTTGGGAGGAAAACAGCATGGTTCGCCTTGTCATTGGACAAGGGTGACATCACTTGCGGGTGCAAAGATGCTACTATAGTTTACATGAGGCCCACGCCTGACGCAAAAAGTAGGGACCGCCTTGGAAAAATCAAGACGACGTACAGCATGAACGGCGAGCCAGAGATAACCTCAGCATTTTACTTCGACTTGTCACTGCGAACGTTTTTAGCTGTAAAGTAATTGACCTTTACTATTTCAGTGCTTGCGCACCAAATGTTAACCTTAGCTCACGTGTTAGTGCATCTAATTATAACCTGGTATATACCATGAGAACTCACGTTTACGAACTTCCAGATCACTCCTGGACTCTGGCAAGTGGCCAAACGACATGAAATATATTACATGTGACGATTATGACGGTAAGAATACGCCTGACAGAATCTTGGATCTAAAGACGGCTTTCCAAGAGGTATGTCGACATGTTTGTGGTGATAAGCAAGACAATAGATGCGAATGACGATTTGAATGTAAAATGATAATTAATTTGGTTACAATGTTTTAAGGTGAAAGAAACTCCTGCATACGCACCGTTCTACATCCCAGAAGAGGATCCAATGAATGGTAGAAGTTATATGGAGTTCAATACAGATCTGACGGCAGTTACCGTAAAAGACGGAGCGTCTGTGGGAAGTCGATCGCTGGGTTCATGGAAGGCGGGTCTTTCGAATCCCCTGTCCTTGACAGATCCCGATAATATGAGCGATTATTCTGCGCAATTAGTGTACAGAGTAGTGACAGTCGAGGTGGGTAAATGAACTCGGGGCCATTGTTTAATTGCTGTTGTCAACTTGATAACATTTTGTCAGTTTACATAATTACAATACAACTGTACAAACAATGAAGTCAATGTTAACATTCTGCACGACTTACGAAATATATGTTGTCGTATCATAATAATAACACTAATTGTTTTGGAGAACTTTTAAAACGAAAGATCAACCACAGACTGAGGTTGTTTTCTTTTCGTATCCAATATTATTTTGAGTGAAATTGTAAAATTAGATTGCAATTAATAAATGCTTCTCATGTTTCAGCAAGAACCCTTTATCATCAGAGACGATGAGTCTCCTAAGGGGTTCAAAGGATACTGCATCGATTTAATCGAAGAAATCCGTCAAATAGTCAAATTTGACTATGAGATACTGCTGTCTCCCGACGGCAATTTTGGTACTATGGACGAAAACGGTAACTGGAATGGAATCATAAAGGAGTTGATAGAGAAACGGGCAGATATAGGTCTGACCTCATTATCGGTGATGGCGGAGAGGGAGAACGTTGTAGACTTCACTGTTCCGTATTACGATCTGGTGGGGATAACTATAATGATGAAGTTGCCTAGAACGCCGACGTCACTTTTCAAGTTTCTCACCGTTTTGGAGAATGACGTATGGTTGTCCATACTGGCGGCATATTTCTTTACAAGGTAAGCGAGTGAGGTCAGCTTGTGATCTTTGTTTATTAATTACGATAATATTAGTTTTAATATTGGACACGACAAAGCGCTAAGCCGAGTATGATTAAATCAGTTGTAAACCAACAATTATCTACATTTCTCATTCAGAAGCCGAGCAAATGTGCTAATTATCTGTAGTAGGATGTTTTTCTTAGAAAATATTAATAGTAAGTAGTTACTAGGCAGGTAACAACCTTTTTTAACAGATGACGAACGAGTCGTGTTGTGTGTGAGATTATCGGATCTCGGTAGAGTAGCGAGCGGTGTTCGGAATACGTTCGTGAATACTAAGCAACGTTCGCATCGATAGGTTCTGGATGGGTAACCATATCAAATGGTCTCGAGCTCTTTCATACTGCTTTAATCTTGTGGTTGTCGTGGCAGTTTCGTTAATAAGTAATGGTTAATAAACAAGCACTGCCTGTTGAATTTTTCATTGGTTTTCGGTTTTATGTAGTGTCTGAAGAAATAAAGGTAAGATTATGATGCCTGATAAGTGGAGTTGGTTGGTACAAAACTTCTTTGAGTCAGAGCGTATTGGGAAATAGCCCAGTTACTAGTGAGGCAGTGGGACATCTAAGCTAATTGTAATGATGTTTATAAACATGAAAATAGCTTGATAGGAATATAATTATAATAGTGTTCAAATGAAAAAAAAATATTTACATGACGATGAGTTCACCTAGGCTACGTCTGAAAGTCAAATTTGTATTGTATGATGTAACGGCACAAGTAAAACAAGTAGACGTACGTTTTTTGTATGAAAAGAATGGAGCAGTCTAAATCTAAAGTCTAACTACAGTCTATCTAAATGTCCTATGATTATTTACATATAATTTTACGCAAATATTGTTGCGATATTGTTGACGACGTAGTTGTCGACATTAAATAGGGCTTTCAGAGTAGGAGTACCTATAGATAGTGTTGATTAACTTCGGCGAGTTGGATTGAGCCACGATAGCATAGTTGGTAGTGCACCTGACCCAGCATGTCATGGGGTGCGGCTTCGAATCCCGCTCGTGGAAATTTTTCAACACTTTGTCTTTTTTCATCTTGTAGCACCTACCTGTTGCAATTTTTTTTAAATAATGTGTTTCATCATCATCATCATCATCATCAGCTTATACTAATCCACTGCACTGGACATAGGCCTCTCCAATAAAATAAAATAATGTACTTACCATAGACCAAACAGTGGTGCTTATCATAAACTCACGATTTCATCTCCAAAGAGGTAGGTAGGTACCTACTTAAGCAAGCAGCTATATTTAGATGCTCTAAGTTAGAAGCACACCACCGATGCTACTTATACTTTTATATAACTTTTCCATTACTTAATAATACTACCTAACTATATCTTTATAGTATTTTTAGTTTATATTTATTTTTACCAAGAAGTGTACAGACGCCTGCTTACACTCTAACCTATCCAAAAATTTTCAACAAGGTACCTATAAGCCATACTTATACCTAATTTGACAATGTGTGGTATTCTGATGTGCATTCTGATGTGTGTACCTATATCTAACTTTATCATCAAAACATTCTTTGAAGCTTGCTAGGTACTATGAAGCCATAAGCTTAAAAAAGTTTTACTTAAAATCTATAAAAAAAGTGTCTTTTTTTTAATTACTTAGCTTCTTTTACATATTTTGCATTGTATGGTTACAAGTAAAACAGCTGCATGAATTATATATATAGAGGTAACGACGAGGGGCGTTGACCCGCCCGCACCACCGCCTACGGCCTACACACAGTTAGCTGCTAAAGGAGAAAAATTGCTCACGCCTTTCGCACAAACATCAAAAGTTTCTGTTTAAAATTTAATCTAACGAAATTTGCTGCGATACGTTTTTTCTTTTCTTTTGTTGATGGCTTCGTGCAGTTAGCACATTTACCCAATGTCAAAGTAAATTTTCTTACAAGTTAAACATATCAATTAGAAATAATTCCTTCCTGTATGATGATGATGAATGATAATAGTATTGAAAAGTTTATAGCGTCAATAATGTTTATGTAATTTCTATAATTATGTTATACTAGGTAGTTAAATTTCTCATTTTTAAGTGAATGTAAAATTCTTTTGAGAAATGAAGTTTTAAACCTTAAAAAAGAGAAACCCCCTAACCCCTTGAGTATCTCAGATAAAGATGTAGGGCTTTACTAAGACCTCACGCGGACTTCTTGAGAGAATTTGAAAAGTGACGTTGCACTGTTTTGTTTTATTTGCCAACACTCTTGCAAGCTTACGAACACTTAACGGTTAATAATCCACTATTATTCACAATTAATATTCGACATAACACAAACTTTAGAAAATAAAACAAAACCGCGGCTCTTCACTTTCCCGCCAAGTAGACCTGCGATAAGTTTTCGCACTTTCAAGATTTTTTTCTTTTTTTTATTTATTTATTTCAATAAAAGGTTAAATTAAAATTGATGCCAGCAAACCTTTTTTGATTGACCGTAAAACGGTTTGTTGGTAGGCGTTCTAGTAGACACTTACCCTATTACAAAAAATTTTGATTGACCGTAAAACGGTTTGTTGGTAGGCGTTCTAGTAGACACTTACCCTATTACAAAAAATTTTGATTGACCGTAAAACGGTTTGTTGGTAGGCGTTCTAGTAGACACTTACCCTATTACAAAAAATTTTGATTGACCGTAAAACGGTTTGTTGGTAGGCGTTCTAGTAGACACTAACCCTATTACAAAAAAAATGAAAAATTAATTAATATCTACCTGAAAGTTTAAAGTAAAGTAAGTAGGCAAATATTTTAGACTAGCCGTCACCCGTGCGAAAATAATGGATCAATGAATGCTAAATAAAACAATTATTAGGTTTACCAACATCATAATATAGCCAATCATTTGCACAATCTCATGTTCTTACTACATACAAATTTTCATCAAGATCGGTCTAGCCGTTCTTGAGTTATAAGAGGACATACAGACCCGTAGACAGACACGAAAAAATTCAAAAATCGTAGAATTGGTGTCAGTGAGTCATAAAACGAATATTTATCCCAAAATTTGTCAGAAAAATTGAATGTACAGATTTATATAGATTATATATATAATTTTACCTATCCATCCATAGGGAAGGCCCATGCCCCAGCAGTGGGGACACAAATGAGCTGATGATGATGATGATATAATCTAAGGGTTAAATGTTTTTTAATAGGGATGGCATCGCATAATGATGTCGAACCGATCGATGGACAGAGATACACACAACCATCATTTTTGTTATCTGATTTGGTGGAACGAGGTCACACTATGTTTCACATAAGAGTTCTTATTACCTACAACATAGCACGTACTATGTCGCGAATACCGGTTAGGTTAGCATTAGTTTTTGTATTAGTAAAGCATATGTCAAGGGGAGACTTTATCAATGCCGCGAATGAAACTTGTGGCTAACGTTGCCGTGGAACGCAGTGTTTTAGTTCTTTTTTTAAATCCCAAACAAATAGTTTCGATCCCTTTCATTATTTCATATGTAATCAAAATTTATTTTTAAATTATTTTCTTAATTCAGTGAGAACTATGAACTTTTTCTGTTGTTGTTTTATAAAATAATTTAAAATGTTAGTTGGTTATTTTTGTTATAGCAGGTCAGGTAGTTAGCTAGGTAGATAACTATCTACAACACGCGATCATGAATGGCATTAAGGCGAAGGGTATGGCACACTAGCGCCGCTAATGGATTTAATTTGATAACTAGTTTCTTTTTCAAACATTGCGGACCTTCCGACACTAGACAAACATCTATTATTAAATAATTGTGCACTACTTTAAGGTTTGTTTTTGTATTCATTCGCTAACACCAGACGTGGCCATCGTTTGTGAATGAATGCGTTAGCCCGTTTTGTGAATAAACCACGCAACAAAAAGTAGTGCACAATTATTACATAAATGCTATGGATGCTTTCCTGTTATCGGACGGTACGCAATGTTTAAAAAAGGATCCGGTCCGTTAGTAATTGTCAAATTATCAATTGGTGGCGCTAGTGTGCCTTACCCTTCGCCTTAAGAAGAAGTATATCAAAAATAAGAAGAATTATAATATCAGCTCTCATACCTTTCGAGGAAAGTGTATCTTAGAGGAATGATTCTTATTGACACCCTCCATAGCAGAGTGGCTTGGACGCCGGACTTTGTGCGGCGCTAACTCCAAGGTCCCGGGTTCGATTTCCGGTCGGGCCATTTTCGATATTGTGTCGTGTCTGGGTGGTTGTGGTACCGCCGTGGTTTCTGATTTCCATAAAACGAGTGCTTTAGCTACTTACCTACCTTGGGATCAGTGCCCCTACTATGAGTTCTTATAGCAGTATTATTGCAGGTGTGGAAAAGAGACGCGAGTATATTCGCCGCTACACGCATCTCGCTTTCACAACTGCAATAATACTGCTATAAGAGCTTGTGGTAAGCCTCCAGAACAATGTATGTGATTTTGTCTAATGTTTTAATATTTTAAATAAAAAATAAACGCGAGTAGATTTTGCATAAAGTGTTTCATTTGGAAATATTAGTCAGAATTTATCTTGATCCAAACTAAGTAAACAATGTTAAATATAAATTTATCCTTTACATTGCCGTGCCCAGATTATGACGTAATTAATAATTATAGACGTTGATACCAATTCACTTGGTTGGTAATCTATAATGTAGCTAATTCTAAATTTATCTAATTGTAAAACCATATTTTTATCCTCTGCACAATAGTTGAAAGATTACAGCTTTATTTAATCTATACTAATATTATAAAACTGAAGAGTTTATTTGTTTGTTTGTCTGGTTGAACGCGCTAATCTCAGGAACTACTGGTTCGAATTGAAAAATTATTTTTGTGTTGAATAGTCCATTTATTGAGGAAGGCTATAGGCTATATTACATTACGCTATGACTAATATGAGTGGAGCAGCAATGAAAAATGTTGCAAAAACGGGAACATATTTTTGTTTTCTAATTAACGCGGGTGAAACCGCGGGACACAGCTATAATTCATAAGATTTTAACCTTATTATAAAGCTATAAGGTTGTCGGTTCTTCAGCCGTTTATCTGCCTCCTGTTAGATCGCGCCAAACTTCTAGTCCCCTATGAAGTTGCTTCGCGCAGTTGTAGTCAGGCCTAGGCATGAGTTCGATATATCAAAACGTAACCAAAAACGGATATGAGTCCTATATCATATCATATCGATATGGGAAACTTCATAACCGATATAAGAAAAACTAACACCGAATCGAAAACCAAAACTGCAAGAGAACGCGATATGAAAAACACTCTATACCGTCACTGTAACCAATATCACCATATCCATGGAAAACTGAAACTACTGCACAACTCCAAATGTTTTGATATTCGCATCTTCCCTTTCTAACTAAGCATAATGTTAACGGTGTAAATGAGACGAAGCGAATATTCGCCACTACTTTGATATGCAATGTTGTTTCATTTGGCTTCGCACTTTATAGTCATAGAAATATGACGTAATTTGGAGTTGTGTTGTCTATCGTTTTCAGTTTTCTAAAACTAGTTATGCATATTAGAAGCAAAACTAGCAAACTATCTTACTGATATCGATATCTGAAAACGGTTTTTGATATCGATATGAAAACTGAATATCGGTTGCGTAACCGTTATTATAGAAAACCGAAAACGCCCATGTCTAGTCAGGCCCTGCCGCTCGTCCCCGCCTTCGCCCTACTGACGCCTATTTTTCACTACTGCGACGCGAATCGCGCCAACTTCAGAGGGGACTAAAAGTGTGGCGCGATCTGTACCTACCTAGCTACACTTACACACGAATTAATGTATGCTTTGTGTATATCTAAAATCATACATGTTAGTGACATAGAGGGTGCCTAGTGCAAGTTCCATTCGCCATTCGAACACGTCAACGAAAACAAGATTTTTTTATGGCAAAATTTTAACTCTTCACGTACTTATGTCGCCAGGAGGCGCTGCTTCAATGCCATACTAATTTTCGTTTTAGTAAACATAATCGATGAATACGGACGGATTTACGGATAGTCAACAATACTCACACAGGGTGCCAACCCTAATGAAAATTTAAAATTTTCCACTCAGCATGTGTCTTAGAAATATTGGGCTGGTTCACACAGCCATAGAATCTATACTAATATTATAAAGCTGAAGAGTTTGTTTGTTTGTTTGTTTGTTTGTTTGAACGCGCTAATCTCAGGAACTACTGGTTCAAATTGAAAAAATACTTATCAAAAATTTTTAGGTTATTTCGTAATCTTAAAAATACCTACCTACCTAGTTCATCGCAGACATTTTAGAAATTCTTTCGCTGAAATAATGCAACAAGTATTATATTTTTATTTATTTGATAATCTACCAAACTTAAAATGCAAATTACTAAAAAAATAACATAATTAATTAATAAAGTTATATTTGAATTGAAGTTACTGCACAGAATACATAATAATATGTTACGGTTACGGACCGGCCTTTTAGGGGCAATTAAGTGATCTAAACAAAATAACTAACTAAGTATATTATAATAAAATAATGATATTATTTTTATCTTAAATCATTTAAGAATGGATAAGAGCCCGATAAAAGGTTGAAGGGCTTCCGCTTAAGTAAACTCTTAAATACTCTTAACTCCTTCTGACGCAGTCTGTTAAAAAAACGGTTGTTTCACTAACTAGCGGTAAGCGTTTGTGCTATGGTAGAATGTCAGATTTTGCCTGTGAACGTAGCCTAAGCACAGGTGTGAGTTTTATTTGCCTTTTAAGGCCTAATACGAAAGTTACTTAATTTCAGCAATCACAGATCACACACATAACACTGCGGAGCATATAGGTATTTTTATTGTAATAGCGCGATTGTTACTCTTATCAAAATAAAACTCTAATATTTAATTATGTAATCAAAATAATGGTTTTAGGCAATCCAGTTTTTTAATTAAAACAAATTAATTAAAAAAAACTGGGTTGACGCACCGCTTATGCAACTTCGAGTCGATCTAAAATGTTTCATTGTTACATAATGTTTAATTTTAATTAATGTTTTTAGTTTTCTTATGTGGGTCTTCGACAAATGGAGTCCTTACAGCTATCAGAATAACAGAGAGAAATACAAAGACGACGAGGAAAAGAGGGAGTTCACTTTAAAAGAGTGTCTATGGTTTTGCATGACGTCACTTACGCCGCAAGGAGGCGGAGAGGCGCCCAAGAACCTCTCTGGAAGACTGCTGGCAGCGACGTGGTGGCTGTTTGGGTAAAGTAAAGGAGTCCCAATTTGGAGAAGTGATTTTTTTTCCGTGGTCGGGATTTGAACTCTGCACATTTGTTATTCTGTGCCCTCTGATACCCTTTTGATTAAAAAAGAACCAGTTAAAAAATTCAACACTCCTCCAAATTGTAATATTTTCAACGCGTCACTTTTCGAAGTCTTTCAGGAAGTCCCTAAAGATCTCAGTAAAGTCCTACATTTTTACTGATACCTACTCTGGTTTTGGGGAATATCATTTACCTCTACTCATTTCCATATCATTCATTATCATTTATTAACAAATAAATTATTGTTTATTTATATCATTTGTAAGAAAACCTACTTTGACAATAGCTTAAAGTGCTGCCAGCACGAAGCCAACTAAGGAAAAAAAAAACAATTGTTTCAGTTTCATCATCATAGCATCGTACACGGCTAACTTGGCCGCCTTCCTGACAGTGTCCCGGCTGGACACGCCCATAGAGTCCCTGGACGACTTATCCAAGCAGTACAAGATACAATATGCCCCTCTCAACGGGTCTGCCGCCATGACTTACTTTGAGAGGATGGCTCACATTGAAGTAAGGTTTTACGAGTAAGAACGAATCTTTTAATTATGAACATGAAATAAATTAATATAATAGTAGGTAATAATTCATATAATAGGTAATGTTTTGAATGCAAGTTATCATTTAAAACTAATCAATGCGACCGACACGGGTGCGATTTTTTTATTTGGGCACGTGTTGTGGTTATGTTTCCCGTTCTCCCTAACCATCCATAGGGAAGGCTCCAGAAGTGGGGACCTAAAGTAAACTGGTGATTAGAACTTCAAAATTATACAAATGTACCGACACATGACAAATGTACATTCTACCAGTCTATACTGATATTATAAAGAGGAAACCTTTGTATTTTTGTATGTATGTATGTTTGCAACGAATAAACTCAAAAACTACTGGACCGATTTAAAAAATTCTTTTACCATTATAATGTTACATTAGCGCTGAGTAACATAGGCTATAAAAAAAAATGTCCACCCGTGCGAAGCAGGGACGGGCCGCTAGTATGTTATAATGTGGTCAAAAATTAATTGGGTCAACCGGTGCAAAAGCCGCTTATGTAGGTAACTCGCAAGAACAACACCATCAATACGCCATCAAGAACGTCTTTAATATAATGGCTACCTACGTACATACGTACGTCACGAGCATTACCATGTATACATAAACTTTTGACTAGTTTTGAGTTTTATTCCATTGCATTAGGAGTTACATTTGTTTACATGTTAGTACTTAGTGCTTGTGACTGTACTTACGTTAAACATCGTACCGGTATATACCTAAAACACGACAATGTCAGAAAAGATCTCATATTGTTATCGGTCAATGACTCGTTAGATTTAAGGAAAAACTTGCGACAAGAATGTCTACACTACTCGTATCAGTGCGTGAATTTGTTTGTAAAAGTAGAATTCGATGTAAACATTTGATTTTGTTGAAATTAAATACTTAAAAATAACAGGCGCATTAGATTAATTAAATTATCATGTTTTTGTTGTCATAGAGTAGCCGATATTTCGGCTAAGTCGCGTGCGCCGCGACAACCGGCCGGTTTCAGACCCAATAGAGTTCCCGGGTTAGAATCTTAGTGGGGGGGTAAATGTTTGTGTACTTGTTTTTGGTTTTGGTTGGTAATAGGGCTCGTTGGTCCGCCTGGCTAGCTACCACCATCTTATCTAAATATGTCGCCATAACATCAATGTTATTAATTAACATGTTGTGTACCGGCAGCTAGAAATAAGATAGCCAGTGCCTCAGTACTTGAGGATTCCGGGTGAAGAGTGCTTCCACCATATCATTGGTCTCATCGAGATGAAGGCTTTGATTTCCCGTAAGATATACATATAAAAAAGTGCTGTACTGAATACTGCGGGTAGATATTTATGACAGACCAAACGATGTCAATAAATAAAGAGACTAGTATTCAAATATATTTTTACGAGTGTAGGTACCTACCTACCCTTGTGTAATTCACACGTTTAATTTGATTAAACCCTGACGTTTCGAACCCCTTCAGCGCGTGTGGTCACAGAAAGACGACAAGACAAGGAGGAAAGTGTTCGAAACGTCATTCATCAGATTAAAATTAATAAAATTGTAAAATATAACGCGAGTATATTTGCAATTAGTGTAGGGATCATCTCAAGGAGCTCGATGGGGCGCAGTGGTTAACGCGCCCGGTCTGCGAGTGCTGAGGTTAAGCAACTTTCGCAAAGGCCGGTCATCGAATGGGTGACCAAATATTTATCAACTCGAGCTCCTCCGTGCTTCAGAAGGCACGTTGAGCCGTTGGTCCCGGCTGTATTAGTAAATACGCACTGGGCCGGCGTGGTGGTTTATGGGCCGTTCTCCCTATCCATGCATAGGGAAGGCTCGTACCCCAGCAGTGGGGACATAAATCTCAATGTGTGGCTTACGGTAACATTGGAAATCAATACTAGTTATATGTATTTTTTATCTTTATAACGACACAGGATGCGCGACGCCACAAATTCCTTCTTTTATTTCCAAGAATGCAGTCGGCCATGTGCAAAACTGCAAATCTTGATACTGTAGCCAGAAATGTGACACTCACTTTTAATAATGTGAGATTATGATGACTTGCTTGGTTATATTTCAGACACGTTTATTATTTCCGTCTCTTCATAGTGGGTTCAAAAGCTCGATGGCGAAACGGTTTCCGCTTTTAAATTTACCTAAGCAACATTTGCAATGCTGGGCAATCGGATTGATATTTTACTGATTATTACTAGAATCTTTTATCAATGATTATGGTTATATAGTTGCGATAGCGTAGTTGCTAGTGCACCTGACCATGCATGTCTTGGGGCGCGGGTGCGAATCCCGCTCGTGGATTTTTTTCAACATTTTGTCTTCTTTTTTAAATGTTTTTATCTCAATACAGAGAGTATTCTTTCCAAGAAATACAACGATTAAATATTAATAAAGCATAGAAAGTTTGAAAAGTTTGCTATATAGCTACTTAATATAGCATAGGATGGGATCTTTGATTCAAATCTAACTTTATTTAATAAATCCGTATCTGATGTATTGGTTTGAATCGGTTCCATCGAAGTGAATTGCAGTAATGCTATTATCACATAATTAATTTCATGAATTTTTTCCTTTTTTCCTTCATATACGTAGGTATACCTATCGGTTTTTTTTCTAATACCTAATATCAACTTTATACTTTTGTAATAGTTACCGTGAACTTTAGACATTATGAAATGTGAAAACATGTTTAGAGTTTTAAGTTACTTATAGTAATAGTTTCGGTTGGTTTTCCGAAAAAAAAAACCTAAATGTGAAATGGCTTAACCTTTTTCAGGATATGGAAAGAAATGAGCTTGAATGACAGCTTAAGCGACGTAGAACGAGCGAAACTAGCCGTGTGGGACTACCCGGTCAGCGACAAGTACAGCAAGATGTGGCAAGCGATGAAGGAGGCCGGCCTCCCCAACTCCATGGAAGAGGCTCTCCAAAGGGTTCGGGACTCGAAGAGTTCCAGCGAAGGGTTCGCATGGCTCGGCGACGCGACCGACGTGCGCTACCACGTACTGACTAGTTGCGACCTTCAAATGGTCGGAGACGAGTTCTCGAGGAAACCGTACGCGATCGCTGTGCAACAAGGCTCTCCGCTGAAAGACCAGTTCAATAATGCGTAAGCACTCGGTTATATCTTAAAGTCCTAGGCTCAATTCCCAGGTCAGACACAGTGTGTTTCAGATTTTTCGATGCATGGCCCGGCTTTGTGATCAGCAATCCGCTTTTGGCAAGTCAATACCCATCAATTGTGGCGATGACTTGATTTTAATGATGGCGGCCTTTTTGCAACATTGCCAGAAATGTTCACCCATTTTTGATACACTTTGCTAATCCGAAGTTTTCTAACAAAAATACTGTTTCTAAACAACTTTTATTTGAATCGACTTGAGACCACTGAGACGTTAAGAATTGTACGGCCAAACGTGGACTAAAGCCAACACTGCGGAGCGAGTGCAGCGTATCACACATACAATAGGCAATTCAGTATTGCTAATCAAATACTGATACTATTGCTTACGTTTCTGATTAGAACTGTGGTGTTTGTGCTTCGTGCCCTAACTATGCTAGCGTGATCAAAAGACTTTATTATAGGAATATTCTTGGAATCTTAGACGTGTTTACAAAGTGGAGCGACGATCTGGTGAAGGTCGTTTGGAGCCGCTGGATACGAGCAGCACAATACCGGTCGTTGTGGAGGCCTTTGTCCAGTTGTGGACGTTTTTTGGCTGAGATTTATGTATTTATTTAAAAATCAAATAGGTACCTGCTGCACTTACAGCAACGCCAAGGGGTTTTCCTTTTGTGTCATGTGTGTGTTCTTCTGTGTTTCTACAGGTCATGATGATGATGATGATGATGATACGTGTTCACATCTAGTTCCTACTATTAGATAGCAGCAGGGCAATTCGAATATCTCAATTGTTTTAGTTTTCGTTAACGTAATCGAAGAGTTAATAAACTCGCACCCTGTTGTGTAAAATACATAGGTGGTTTATTCTACCGACGTACACAACATAATGTTATCCACAGATGTTTTCTTAGAAGTTTCTGTGTTCGGTTTAGATATTCATTTTTCCAGCTTTTAAAACCTTTTTTAACGTTTTTATTAGTGCATTTTACTCTATTCATATACTTACTTAGGTACTACTTTTGAAAAGATAAAGTTTGTGACTTTAAAAATTTATAAAATACAGTAAAACAATTAATGCCTTCCCGACCTAGCCAGGAATCGAACATGGGTCTTTTGATTTTTGACTGCTTTTTAGCGGCAGAGTGCAATCTACCTAACGGTTATTGCAACCGACTTTTTGTGACTTTGTTTGTTTGTTTGTTTGTTTGAAGAGGCTAACACCGAAACTACTAATTCAATTACATAAATTATTTCACTGACAGAATGCTACATTGCCTGTGTTACACTGGGTAGGTATCTATTGAGGCTATTGCTATTGGAAAATTATTAATTCACATTATTCTTGTTGACATAGTAATCTAATTATTTTATCTATGCAACATAAATTTAAAAAAAAGGAAATAGAAATAAAAATATACACATAATTTTTACAAATAAAAAAGGGACTCCAAATCGCTGCCAAACGGGAGAGTGCCCAGGACGCTGGCGGCGTTGCCTCTTTGGATGACCAAACTTAAACGTTGGCCAAAATACGCGCCAATTAAGTTATTTTTATATTTTATTTAGTAAAGGAATAGTTTTGATTTGATTAGTCTATCAAATAAACAGTTCCTCGGAAAAATAAGCAAGTAAAAGATACTGTCATTTTTAAAACACTAACTTTAAATTGCCTCAGGCATTTCAGTTCATTACCGCATTAGGCTCGCCTATAGCACAACACTATGAATGAATGTTTTATGTAGATCGCCGCAGCCAAAGGTGACCGTCGTCGCGACAATCGTATCCACAAAGAATAAATTTACTACATTGATATCTGTTCGACGCTTTCCTGGCAAATGTCATGTTATTGTCATACGACTTGTATGTCGCCTTTTTCTATCCTCGTTGGTATAAAATGTATCTGATAAGAGTCTGATAAACTATTATGTACCGCATATATCATGGGGAGTCTTCTGAGGAATTGTTCGGCTTGATCCCTACCGCTGCTTTCCTTCACCGCACTACACGCAATCGACTGTCATTCCATCCACATCACCTTGATGGATGGCGGTCTACTACTGTGCGTTTTTCACGAAACTTCTTGCCTCGAACTAGTGTTGCGGAACCAGCTCTCGGCGGCGGTATTTCCGGACCGTTACGACCTCGGAATCTTCAAGAAACGAGCCTATTCCTTCCTTAAAGGCCGGCAACGCGTCTGCGATTCCTCTGGTTTTGCGGGTGTCCATGGGCGGCGGTGATTACTTTCCATCAGGTGACCCGCCTGCTCGTTTGCCTCTTTCTTTTATAAAAAATAAAATAAAATACGCCATCTGTCATCAGGAAAGGGCAGGGCAGGTTACCTATAACAATACAAATGGTTACATAAAATCTGTCAGCCAGTACTAATACCTGTTTTGTACAGGTTATATAAAAATGAAGAGCTTGACGGCACAGTGGTTATAACACCCGGTCTGCGATTGCTTAAGTTAAGCAACTTTCGCAAAGGTCAGTCATCGGGTGGGTGACCAAAAATTTATTATCTCGAGCTCCTCCGTGCTTCGGAAGGCACGTAAAGCCGTTGGTTCCGGCTGCTGTAGCAGTCGTTAACAACCACCAATCCGCACTTTATGGCCCGTTCTCCCTATCCATGTATTGGGGAAGGCTGCCCCAGCAGTGGGGACATAAATGAGTTGAAGAAAGGTTGGCTTTACTAATACCGATGCCAAATATTAATATTCTACATTCAAGTGATTCAAGTAGGTTGAATGAACAATACCGACATTCACCAGTGCCCAGCACTGACCGATCATAATATCACATGCTGTTTCAGACGTCACTGCTGCATGAAACTAATTTTAAGTGAGTAGCGTGAACACTTTGATTAATTAATATTGTTGTTACAGCATCCTTCAATTACTAAACAAACGTAAACTAGAGAAATTAAAGGAAAACTGGTGGACCAACAACCCGAAAGCCAAAAAATGTGAAAAGCAAGACGATCAGGTATGAAAATTTTAATTACAGTATTTATTAGCGTTCCAATTGTCATATTTAAAAGTACGACTTTTAATTGTATTGCGTAAACTATGGGTCCTTAGCCCTAGCATAATAATAAGTACGCGTGCTGCTGTTGACATGACAATGTGTTTGGACTTTAGGACACATGATAATAGTTTTAATAATAAAAAGAGAGTATTTCATTAACTTGTTAAGATAAGTAAGACTTATCTTATTCATTGTTCGTATGTGGCGCCATTTCATGACAAACTTGGGTAACCAACTTGTGAAGTAAAGAAAACTTTGGCTTAAGGGGGTGCAGCGCGGACGCAAAACTGCGAGTTTCAAGTTTCTTTACGATAGCGAGCGAGCGGCGCGTGGCAGTGGTGTGACAACGGCGCACAACTACGAATACGCACGCACACTAATTAGTACAGAGTAGTCTACTGATTTAATTAGAGCAATGTTTACTTTCGTAAAATCATAGGCGTTTGGGTAAAAAATAATAAAAGTGTTAATATTTTTATATTCATATTTTTTAATTGAAAACTAAGACAACAGTGACCTGCGGAATATCAATACAAACATTTTGATGTCGGATCATTATTTCATTTGTGCTGTATTTACAAAGTTTCTGAAGAAATAAGTTTTTATATATCATTACTTTTACGTATTGTTAATGCAGGTTCTGGGTATTTGTTTCAAATTCCAAGACAACCATGCCCTTGTGAAAGGATCAAGCTAACCTACACTAGTCCTTTTAATGTATATGACCTATTCAGCGCCTAGCACCAGTGACTTAAAAACACGTAAATTTTCGAAATTCCGCGCTGCACCCCCTTAAGATAAGTAAGACTTATCTTATTCATTGTTCGTATGTGGCGCCATTTCATGACAAACTTGGGTAACCAACTTTAGAAGTAAAGAAAACTTTGGCTTAATTCTCGCACTAGGCATATCTGTATATGTGAAGAAACAGGGTTGTTTAATTTATCTTATTTTTACTGTGACCCTGTCCTGACACGAGTGCTGAGTGCGAGTTTTATTCATCGATAACGTTAACGATAACTGGAATTTGTATGGCGTTGAAGCAGCGCGTCCTGGTGACCAACGAGAAGACTTATAAATCTGACATACAATTTCTCGTTTTTGTTAAAGTTAAACTCGCACTAGCCACGTACGTCACGAGCATAACATACTATAAACAATGTAACTCTTATTACAAAGGAATAAGACTCAAAACTAATAGAAAAAGTATACATGTTAATTATACTTTTTGTATTAGTATACACTATACATGTTTTCGTGAATTTGCAACGTTCGTCTTGTTTCCAGTCGGACGGCATCTCGATCCAGAACATCGGCGGCGTCTTCATCGTCATCTTCATGGGCATCGGGCTGGCCTGCATCACCCTGGGCGTCGAGTACTGGTGGTACAAGATACGGAAGCGTTCCACCATTGATGTTACTCAGGTCATTGTTATACTTTAAGGCCAAGGGCACACTAGCGCCGCTAATGGATTTAATTTGATAACTGCTAAACTGGATTTTTTTTTCAAACATTGCGGACCTTCCGACACTAGATAAACGTCTATTATTTAATAATTGTGCACTACTTTTAGGTTTGTTTTTGTATTCATTCGCTAACACCAATAGTGGCCATTGTTTGTGAATAAATGCGATAGCCCGTTTTGTGAATAAACCACGCAACAAAAAGTAGTGCACAATTATTAAATAAATACTATGGATGCTTTCCTGTTGTCGGACGGTACGCAATGTTTAAAAAAAGATCCGGTCCGTTAGTAATTGTCAAATTATCAATTGGTGGCGCTAGTGTGCCTTACCCTTCGCCTTAATACCCTCAATTTAACAAAGGTGCAAACAATAGTAGGTGTTTTTTATTTTATAAATAAATTCGAATGCATTGTCTATGAACCATAGTCGCCGCTTCGCTTTTCGCCATCACCACCGCTGCTGTCCTGTGATGTGCCCTATGTATGACATAAACTACATCTAGTTTATAGTCATAGGGCACATAGGGCCTTACTGATAAAGAAATATATTTTTATTTTTTTATATTTCGTGTTTTGTTCCTGTCATATAAACTTCATTTTAAATTAGAATTAAGGGACTGAACACGTAAATACTATTCGAAGCGAATGTAATGTAATGTAGCTCTGTTTTTTAGTATAGGGTTAAAAAATCGATAAAAGCCAAATAGCCCGAATGGCTTTTTCAGTAATTCTGTCAGTGACAATTGATTTTAATCAAAGTAAATACATACATAGAATAATTGAATAAAGATATTCGAATTTTATTGTAATAGTTTTTTTTTTTCCAGGTGGAACCGGCGAAGACAAGCAGAAACAACACAGACATCAAAGGCGAAGGTTTCACGTTCAGATCCAGAAATTTCGGGTTATCTAACTTGAAATCTAAGTTCTAGACGAACATACATACATAATATATAAATATCAAAATTTACTTTGTGTAAGTTCTCTGAATAACCGGTGATGATCGTATGATAATTTTCGTGCGTTCAACGAACATAAATGACGTCATTTCAAATATTAGTCATTCGTGACATCTATGGAAAAGGTCATAGGTAGGTAGTGTCCGCTACGCATGTATTCTGAAAGCTACAATACAAACATACATATGTTAGCTGTGGTGCAAATAAACTTGAAGTAAGCATAGCATAGCTAATTCCTTATGATTCGTCGCAATTATGGATTAAGAAGTAGGTACGTAGGTACGTACGGACGTAGGTACAGAAAACTGTCAGTTTTTTAATAAATATTCAACCATATTATGCCTTAGTCATAAAGTTCAAATTCTAATGAGGAAAGATAGTTTGTGGTAGTCTGTCGTGCAGGTATAGTACCAAGTAGGTTTAATTATTTCGGTCGCTATGACCACGTAAATGTTTATACGTAGATTCTGCTCCTGAAATGTGTGAGTGCAAGTGTGAATGCAATAAACACGTGATGCACATATTTGGACTATTATTTATCATATTATACATACAAGTGCGTCTATTTATGTCTCTCGGCAAACTTTGTGTTTCGGCTGTCTTCGGATTTCTATCAGCTAAAGAGTAGTTAGGTATATAGAGTTGCTACTACTTCTTTTAATTTTAGAATGGGGGAAAAACTTTTGTGTCATAGTAGAGGTACATGATTGATTTCCGGTTTCTAGTTTTACAGCTCTATATTGTTCAAACTAAAATCAAAAACAAAAAACAATAAAGTACGTTGTTCTGAATTCAAATTATTAACATGATAAATCTTATAATGAATGGACATGAAAATTTATGTTAGATTGCTTTCGGAGATGCGATGGATGATTACCGAGATGCATTAAGAAAATAGAAGCACTGCAATTAATTATTGTTTTCATAAGTTTACGCGAACACAGCACACATTGAAACGTATTAGAGTATTAGCGCGTTGTTGGTGTTTCATTCTAATAAAAAATATTAATTTATAAGTCTTTCTGAAGAATTGCTCGCGAAGACAAAGAAATTAAGTCCGAAGTATTTTCGAACTAAGACCACGCTATAACTAAATATTTATAGAAGACCACTTTTTGAATCTGGTACAACGGGACATTTCAGCATACCTATGCGGGTACCTAATTAATGTTTTAAATAAACATTAATTAAGTACCTTTTTTCCCATTTCAATATACATATTAATAGTACAATTTGAAATCTTTGTAATTACTTAGTACTTACAAAGAAACATAAAATGTAGAATTCTAATGATAAAGATGAAATATAACACAAATTCAAACAAACAAAAAATAATCCAAAAATACTTTTATTTATATCTTCAATAACTTAATTTTAGTACTTAATAAAGTGTGGACCGCGCCAAATACCTACCGCTCAACGAATCGTAACATATTATTTAATAATGTACAATAATTTAAATTTGTAACAATACCGATAGTGTTTTATAAAAATCGTTATCTGTCGCTACACCGACCGTCATCGTCATCGTCAGCTGAGTATTATTCTCATACAAAAAAACTTAGTGAGTAAGTTCAAAAGATACTGATAGTACGGCAAGAAAAATCATAATTGCGGAGCACTTAAACTAGGATATTTACAAACTCTCTAATTATCAAAATAGCCTTTATAAATATTACGTCTATCTAATTTGGTAGGGTTACAGCTCTATTGCCTTTCCGTGTTTGTTGATGTTCTTCACGTTTTTGTTGCACAGCTCGAGCTCGAGCCTGAGGCCGTCGACCTCCGCCTCCAGGGTGCGTGACCTCTTGAACATCTGCACGTAGTTCAGCTGTAACTGTTTCTGGTATCGTAACACTTTGTCCTTCTCCTCAGACCATTTTCTTCTTTCCGTGTTGAATTGTGTGTCTTTAGCCTCTAGTTCGCATTTGAGTCGTTCTACCATTTGTCCGGCGGGGCAGGGATCTCCACACGAGTCGGGTAGTTCCCCATTAAGTCTTTGTACTTCGGCGTCTTCTAACGCGCTATCGTTCGAGTTCCAATGGTACTCGTTGCTTTTGCAGACCTCGTAGATACCTCGCATCGTCCTCCCGCACTCTATCCCTTCGTAGCCGCTGAGTGAAACGTCAGATAGCTCCTGCCTAAGTTCCTTAAGTTCGGTCTTGAGTCGTTCCACCTCGTTTTTGCTAGACTCCTTGGTTTTCGTCAGGTCGGAGACGCTCTCCATTAAGTTGTTGGTCAGTCGGTCGACTTCGGTTTGCAGACGGTTCGCTGTTTTCTCCTTTTCTTCCGATTCGGCGCGGAGCCGCATTATTTCCTTCTCTTTTTTGTCTAGTGCTTCTCTCAGCTGGCGGCAGTCTGCTTTCAGTGTAAGATACTCGTGGCCTTTGGCTGTCTGTTCGTTCTAGAAAGATAAAAGGAGATTACTATAAAGACTGGATAGGTATATGACCATTTGTATCACTGTAGAAAATGTTTGATAAACGTCGGTAAAATTAAATACGAATTAAAAAGTAATTGTACAGAGTTACAGTGTTGCTGTTAATGCAGTGTATTAATTAGACCTTCAGCCGTTCGCATGTATAAGTAGGTACCTATATCCACTCAGTATACCTTGCGTGACCTACTTAACAAGTATGGTACAAGTAGTGACATCTGAAGGCGACAGAGTGAACTACGTGCTTAAAATGGCACGTAAAATAGCGTCGGTTATCTACGTAGATGTCGCTAGTCGTATGCTTTTATTAAAACAAGTTTCATTAATTTCATTCGGAGCTTCTTATAAAATAAGTGATATTCGTCTAGAAATATTTCTTAATTAATAAAAAAGAAACTGTAATGAATAATAAGAAAATAATTGGTTTGTAGACTTTAAATGGTTTAAACTTTAAAAAATACATAACCCCCCAGAGGACAATCCTTCTGTTCATTTCACAAATTTTATTTAATGTTAATGCGCTAACCTTTCAATGTACGAAGCGCACAACTATTGGATGGACATCGTATATCGAGGACAGTGCATTTTATAAGCCATTGATTATCTACCCAGGTATTCAATTGGTTACAAACACTGTAATGCACACATGATGGTGGCTGATTTATTTACATCCTGGGGGAAACCAAGAAAAGGAGAGTTAAGATTTGGTCGTGATCGAATACCGTCTGAAACTCACCCTATGATAATATCAATTAGAAGTGCTCCTTTATCTCTTATTCAAGCTTACTGGTAACTTTATTGATACTCAAAATTCTCGAACGGTAAACATACATATATCGCAGTGGTGCCATCTATGGTCGGAGGCAACACTCATATCATGTGGCTGGGCTAGTGGACACTAAAGTCACAAAATAAGGAGACTACAGAAGGTAAGCTTCTTACAAACGTGATACTCATGAACGGGTGATGGACGCCTGTGGAGGCTGGTCTGCTCTTGCATACTTATCGTATTTTTTTGTATTATTCACTATAGTTTGACTTTGTTTTTCTTAAACAATTTTTGACTTTTACGAGATTACTGTATGACATTGTGGAAATTGAAACTTTTACCTGATGTAAATTTATATTTTTTATTTCGTTTTTTTTACATTTTGTGGTTGTCTTCTATATTTTTTGTGTTTATTTGTAATGCATATTTGTAATGCAAAGTGTCCTGCTATGATAGGGCATTCTAATATTTTTGACGCTGTAGGGGAGAAAAGAGCTGGACACTTGCTGAGTTTCTTGCCGGTTATTCAGTACAAGATCTCCCGCCCAGAGTAGACTTACGAACCGATGGCATAGTGACATTCACAAGAGCTACTTGTAGCCTAAACTGAATAAACGATTTTGAATTTCGAACGTGCTCGAGCAATGCGCACATAAACAACCTCTCACCTCCTTATTTTCTGCTATCGGACACGGAATTTCGCAAAAGCTGCGCTCGAACCGTTCCGAGATCCGAGTCCGTGCCAGGGGTCTATAATTGTGCGTAGCTCGAACGCGATATGTATCGAGCTTGCCTTCTGGCTGTATATTATTCTGTGCTTCTGGGTCTCCTTATGTGCAAAAGTAGTACATGCATACCTGTGCGTCCTTCAACTGCGTCTTGAGCAGCGCTATCTCGCCGGCGCGCTGGCACAGACTCCACTCGGTGTCTTCTAGGCGTTGCCTGAGAAGCGCGCGGTCGCGGCGCACGCGCGCCAGCTCGGCGTCCCGCTCGTGCGCGCGCGCCGTGTAGCTCTGCAGCATGAGGCCGCGGGGCGCGCGCAGGCGCACCTCGTGGCTTCGGAGGCGGTCGGTGGTGCTGGAATTTGTAAATATCAACGTTAATTTCATTTATTTATTTAAATCAGGCGACAATGGCATATCGAATCAGAAATAGGTACTATCAACAAAATTTCTGAATATCCACCATTAGGAATCTTAAGAAAGAAATGAAT
Organism: Eudonia mercurella; assembly: GCA_963082485.1. NCBI lineage: Eukaryota > Metazoa > Arthropoda > Insecta > Lepidoptera > Crambidae > Eudonia > Eudonia mercurella. Next base: position 3,579,422 of record OY720034.1, on the reverse strand, counting down.
TTCTATTTAACACGTTGACTGCCTTAAAACCAGAGACAATAGAAATTTAATTGTCGCCCCGCATTTGTGCAGGGTCCGGCATTTACAATGAGGCTTTAACAATGAACTAAAACAAATGGCTTTGACAAAAAAAGGTCGAAAGGTTTATACTGGTCATTCTATGGTCATCTTCATGGTAGGCGGAGTTAGCTACGATCGCCACGTTAAGGCAAAAATATTTGTAACTGGATATCTTTAACCTTACAAACTTACAATACATACAATAACAAATATCATTTTAAAACTTTGTTACATGTTCCTACTAGGTTTTTACATTGTGTCCATTTGTTTCAAAAGCTGATACCTACTTACCTATCATAATTATTTTAGAATAGTCCAAAACCCAAATACAAATATAGTATATAAATTATACTTCCATCTTCCATCTTCCCCCACCCCCCTGTTTTACCATAGAAGAATTAATAAAAAAACACTGTGTTCGTGTGTGTAAGTACCTACTGGCTCTTTGAAATCAACGTGTTTCATGTTGTTTGAATTAAATTAAATTAAATAGATATAATTACAAGAATACAGTTACAAAATTAGGCAAAATTACAGTTTTTAACTTCACTCTAAACAGGATGGGATATTTTTCTTTCTACAAACATTTACGAAACCTGCGGGTTGGCCAATAGAGCATTAAATTTTACCTGTTTTGCCACTTTTTTTTCTACGACTTACGGTATCGACCAATAAAACTCTAATTCAAACACAAACATAATAATGGAGGTTGATCAATAACAAAAATAAAAAAAATACGAAAATTAACATATTCTAGTTTTCAGATAGAAACACTAGCAAAACAAGCAAATAAAATGTAAATTACAAAAAAAGACAAAAGCCAACATCACGCGGTGTTCCCAGGCGGTCACCCATCCAAGTACTAAACGCGCCCGATGTTGCTTAACTTCGGTGATCGGACGAGAACCGGTGTATTCAACATGGTATGGACGTTGGCATTCGCTTCAACGAATTTAATGAATAGATATCGCTGTAGGCTAACAATAGATAGTGACGTGTGAGTCATGTATATATTAAGTTTTTTGTCAAAGTTGTTGCCAACGTCCATACCATGTTGAATACACCGGTTCTCGTCCGATCACCGAAGTTAAGCAACATCGGGCGCGTTTAGTACTTGGATGGGTGACCGCCTGGGAACACCGCGTGATGTTGGCTTTTTTGCTTTTTATAATTTAAAAAAAATGTTTTTTTACTTTTCAAATAATTATAAATTGTTTTTTTGGTAGAAAAAAAATGTAATATGAAAATAACAAAGCTTAAAAATATTTTTATTTTTTTAAGCTTTTGCTATGTTGTACCACAAGAATAAATATTTTTTCATCCCACCATCTCGGAAAGAGTATTTTTGCTCTTCGATATCTGAGTGCAAAAGCCGTTTTTATCCCCTAGAGGATAAAGTAAATTGAATTTAGAACATCGTGTGCACTAAGTTTGTGAATTCAAAACATCATTAAACCTATTTGCTTCTACCTCCATGGTGCCCAATTTATCAGTACTGTAGCAACCGAGACTCCTTGCTCGGGCATACTTACTGGCAGCTACCGTGGCCTGCATTAAAATATAGTAGAAGAGAAAAAAGAAGAACATCGCGGACTCGGTGACGGGTCGCGACGACGTTATTATTTCATGTTGAAAATAATATAAATATTTAAAGCTAAAAAGCATTATTATTCGATACAACCCCCCGTTCCTTAAGTAACGACCCAGCGGGGTGTTACAGTACACAAGTTACTAACACCAACATTACAGTACCTAACAAAAATATTACACTTAGTAACTGTAGCAACGTTACTTTCAATTATTCTTAATTATACCTAAGTATTGTTTGTTATAATTTAAAGATTATTCTGTAATACTTACCTTTCATAATGTAGTAGTTAATACCTAAACTGAAATAAAAGTATCTTGTGATTGTAAATGATTTTTCGCATTTAGTCATTTCCTCGCTGAGGTGAGATGAAAAGTTAGGTGTTGCACTCGAGTGCAAAGATTTTTCACCTGGTGCTCTTTTGATTCCCTCGCTAACGCTCAGGATTCTAATTTTTGAATCACTCGCTGCGCTCGTGATTCAATTTTAGAATCCTTCGCTTGCTCGGTCATCAAAATTGAGCACGCGGTTAAAAAACAACTTTGCACTCTTGTATAACAAATAACTATTTTATGGTTGTACTTTAGAATAACACCCGCTTACTAACAATTTCTATTTTCAATGTCGGTCGGTATTGTACAATATTATTATCATCACGATGACTAAGGCAAGATACGAGCTTAGTGGTTGCCTGTGTTACGCCATAACACACTGCTCCATATTGCAAGTTACTTTAACGGTTTTCTAAGGTGCTTTCAACACTTCCTGAGTGCCTAGTGTGAGAATGTGAGTGTTTACGAAAATGAAAAAGGGTATAAGTAATTTGGGGGGGTTTTCTTTTTGGCGATATCGCTTCAAAAAAATATTTCATCCCAATAAGCAAAAACTTATTAAACAGATGATAGAGATGTCTACCATAAGCAGATATTGAGCTATTTCTCATTTAAAAAAAATCAGTATGTATGTTGCTCTTGTAACATAATCTGCTCCTTTGTTCTTTTCTAACTATCTTGATTCCCTAAAAAACTGAATGAAAATATACTGAAATTCCAATTCCACATTTACACATAAACAGGTTTACGGAAAGCAAACCAGAGTCGATATCTCAAAAACTGCCCAATACTGGGAAATGTTGTCATAGTATTTTTTTTGTCTTGACAAGTTCTTTCAAATAAAATTAAAGCGCGACAAGCAAAATTTTTTTTTAAACATTTTCGTATTTTATATGAGCAATTTTTCACAAACTATGAGGTTTCCGATTTTGCGTTTATTTTTATGTTGAAGTATATTATACATATGTCGGTAATAAATAAATAAAAAAAAAAACACTCCGTAAAAAATTACTCAAACCCCTTTGTATGGCCAAATTTTAATTCTGCTTTAATGCCATGCAAATTTTCGTTTTCATTTACGTGATCGAACGTCAAAAGAAACTCGGACTAATCAGGCATCCAATATACCTAAGGATACTCGACCCACGACAGTTAAAGGTACGTTCGGGTGTTTTTGATGTGTAACATCTTTCCGCTCGCTTTCTATATAAGCAGTTTGTGGGAGTGATTTCGTGAAATGGGACATTTGACATGTCACTTTAGTAATAAGCAATTTTAACATTATATTCTGAAAAAAATGGGTCAGGTCTACATGTTTTTATAACTATAAAAGGAATGCAGTAAATACTCATTAGAAGACATATGACATATCAAAATGGCCTTTGATAGTCAAATGACACATATGTCATGTTCATAATATCGATTTTAAATTTACAAAATGGCGCTTCTCCGACTTCCTGTTACACTGTTACACATACTTCCGTCCCATTTCACGAGATCACTCCCACAAAATGCTTTTAAAGAAAGCGAGCGGAAAGATGTTAGACATCAAAAAACTTAGCGAAGAGGCATATTTCGAGCAGTGGACTAGCAATTATGATGACTTAGAAGGATGATAAATGCTGTGTAGTTGTTATGATTGCTCCTTACCTGTAGTCATGGTGGTCGCGCTCCAGCTCGGAGACGCCGGAGTCGGCGGGCGAAGGCGCGGGCGCAGGCTCCTTGCCGTCACCGCTCACCACGGAGTTCGACTTCGTCCTGGAATCAACAGAGGATTTATCAGTAAAAGTTGCTGACTTACATGGGGTGTTGTATGCTTTAAAGTAGGGTAGTGGCACAGCATAATACTTAGACTGATTTGGCATTCGATTTTATTTATGTTACACTAATTAAAAATAAAAATAAATAAAATAATAATAAATCAAATTCTACAATTTAACATGATTTATTGTAATAATCAAAGAAAGCTTGATTTTACATAGGATTTTTTTTTTGTCGTACCTATTGATACTGAGACACAAAATCCTCAATAATGTAGGGTGTCCGGCCAAACTGGCTGGTCTGTTCCGCAATTAGGTTTGGCGACCTGGTAACCCTAATCAGGGTTCGATAGAGGAACCAGTGATCGATACTTTTCATCCTTTAATCTTTCCTTTATTTTTTTTAATGTTAAGGGATCAGTAACTGATAAACAGTCCACCTGCTTTCTAGTTGTCATCCAGATTTTTTTAATAAAATGATATATTATTTTTTGGTGAGGAGCTCGATGGCGCAGTGATTAACGCGCCCGGTCTGCGAGTGCCGAGGTTAAGCAACTTTCATCATCGGATGGGTGACCAAATAATTTTCATCTCGAGCTCCTCCGTGCTTCGGAAGGCACGCCGTTGCCTGTTGGTCATTGGTCCCGGCTGCGTTAGCAGTCTTTAACAACCACCAATCCGCACTGGGCCCGCGTGGTGGTTTATGGCCCATTCTCCCTATTCATCCATAGGGAAGGCTCGTGCCCTAGCGTGGGGACATAAAAATGAGTAGATGATGACGATGATGATGAAGATTATTATTATTTTTGGTGACGAAAACTGGTTTTAAGCCCTGGGTTACTGTGTCGAACGCTCCGACACACAAGGGTTGTAGTGATGTAAAAAAAATCAGCGGCTGTTCTTTGATAATAAAAAGTTCCGTTTATAAAATTTCACAATGCTTTTTAACCATCAATTTAGCTTCAGAATAGTGTCACGTTTAACATCTTACCTATATCTATACTATAAATATAGAGATAAAGTTTGTGACTTTGTTTGTTTGTTTGTTAGTTAGTTTGAGGAAGGTTACCTCAGGAATCACTGGTCCAATTAAAAAAATAAAATTATCTTATTTTGTTCACTATGCAACTGCCTGGCACACACGTATATTTAACTAATTGGTGACAATAACAAAATAATATATTCATAGAATGCTCGTTGTTTATTTTTAAAGTCTGAAATCCACGCGGCCGAAGACAAAGTCGAAGGCAAAGTCAAGATTTTCTATTATAATAAACCTAAGACAAGTGATTTTGAATCGTCAATACATTTTTTACGTACTACCCATTCAGGACGTCTTGGGCGCAAGAAACTCGCGCAAGAAGACACGGGTAAAGTGCTAGTATAATATAAGCATACCACAATCCAGATGTTTGCCATTTTGAAACTGTACGAGGAACCCCAATCGATTATATCGCCGTAGTAGTCCAATCCGTTAAGTGTCTTCTTAAAGCACGAAAACGTGCGCAAGAGCATAATCTGCGGTGATACCGCGAAATATCTTGCGAGTGATTTGATGCTTGAGCCTTGTCACTCCGTTTGCGAAGAGGTTACATTATTTATGGCACAAAGACGAATTATGGTATTGTTTAAATGCTGACTGACTGAAGTAATAAAATAGTAGAGGTTTCTCACATACAAAAAATGCGTACATAATTATGGACATTTTTTGTCATAGGTTGAATTGCAATGGGCGATTTTCCAACCCATCAAAAAAAAAGAAATTAGTTCCAAATGACTTCATAGGCTCGGCTTTAATAAAACGCCATATATCGAGTTTTTTTGAACTAACTTTTATTTTTTAATTTGGGCTGTCAATTGCTCATTGTGTAGGCATCAACTTATTCAAAACTGTCAATTGTCTTCGATAAATGTTCAACATGTATTTAACCATATGCCATATACATAAATAAAATAAAAATAAAAAGTACTTAATAGTTTATCAAGAAGGTTTGTAATTCTAAGACAGTTTAAAACAAAAAAACTATGTATGTACTATTATGTTCCTGAGAATTGTTCGTGTTTTGTACAAACTTGAAATATAACAAATAAAATTAAGTTTACATTACCAATACCATGGACTCCAATACTAACTTAACCTTTTTTTAAATATAAACATCACTTAGTAAAGAAATGATATCTAAAAAGCTATACCTGTAAGTCACACAAAAAATCAAAAAAACCCAGTTAAAATAAAGTGCCAGCCATACAAATTTCATTCATCCACATACCAAATCAGCCACATATTAACGCCGCCGTTATCTCGAAGTCGCACGATTGTAAATTGCAACTGCAATCGCCTTACAGTAAGGGACGTTCCAAATTATTTTATTGCTCTGTTTGTTGCCGGATCCTTTAATTTCGTCGGGCATATACCTAATTTCGGAAAGGTGTTCGCAGTCAATGCTTATTACGTCACGTTTAGCAAATAATTTAATTGTAACTTTACGGAAAGGAGAGTGGACAAAAATGTATGGAGCTTGGACCAAGAAAAAAAACTGGCGGCCACTTCTGGAAGTACCTACCTAGCTTTTATTTGATGGTAGTAAAATGTGCTCACATTTTTTTTAAACCATACTTCGCTGTCATGGCGTGTTACAGATTTATGTTTTTTTTAAATATTTGAGATTCACTAAAATACATTTAACAAAAGACAGAAAAACAGTGTTTTAACCAATTTTTTTTTTCGTGTTTATCCATATGCGGACTCTAGTAACTCTTTAAGATTTCTTGTAAGAGATGAAATAATAAAATATTAAATTCCTGTTTCTTGCAAGATTTTTCTCCAATCTCCTTTGGAAGTGTATATTTACTGAATTTATCATAATTTATATGCGAACTGCAATATTGGAAATTTGGAGGGGATTAGAGAGGAGAAAACTGTTTTTTGTGTATAGTGTATTTAAAAAATAATAAAATAAATGTTTCCCACACTTACACCAATGATCTAGCCTCAAGAAAAGCTTCCTTAAGAAACTCGTTATATGGTTAACTAGACAACGGATAAACATACTTAATATACTTAAATACATACTTATTATACATAGGAAACACCCAGACCCGAAACAATATAGAAAAACAGGTATTTCTAAATTGATCCGACCGGGGATCGAACCCGGGACCTCAGAGATAGCGACACCATGAAAACCGGTGTGCAAGCCACTCGACCAAGGAGGTCGTCAAAATAATATAGGTCGTTAAAATTATATAATGATAAAGCAACTTTATTATTTACAAGGTTAACTATCAGTAAAACGATTTTTTGGAATTGAACCAGTAGTTCCAGAGATTAGCCCCGACATACACACAAACAAACAAATTCACAAACGTTACCTTTTTATTAATAGTATAGATAAATGATACATAATACCTACCATATATAAATATAAACTACATACTTAATACTACCATGTTGTCCGTACAAAAGTAATTGACTTTTTCTATTCTTAATTACGGGCGAGTTCATATTTGCAATCTTCAAAAGCAATTACGCTTGCCCTTTTCCAACCCTTCGTGAATATAACTTGCCAACGGTTTTAAAACTTGATTTTTCTTTTAACTTAAAATTTTCCGGTGTATTTATGCGCTAGTAGTGCGTTGTAACAGTTTTGTAATTTCACTTAAATGCTTTCCAGTTGGATCAGTTTGAGGCGTGCTTAGCAGTTTATAAGTACGGTACAGAACATTGGCGTTATGTATAGATGTGTAGGGCTACCTTCTGGCTTGTACTCAAGGCTTCTGGCATTGCATTTTTTAATCCAATACTTTGCGATTATTTCATTTGTTAATTTAGGGTGTTTTTTACTTAGAGATTTAATATAAATACATCAGAATCAGTTTTTACTGAAAAACTGGCACTTAAAAGTCTTAGGTAATGTGGGACGAAACTAAAACATTTAATACTGAATGAAACGGACGAAAATGAGCGACAGACGAAACGGGAAGAAAAAAAAGTTTACCTTGAATGTAGTTAGATACATTTTACTCTAATTATAGATGCTTAAGAAACATCAGCTAAATTACACACGTCACAGTCTGAATATGGCAAATCATATGGAGAACAATGTAAGAAAAAATCTAGAAATAAAAAAACAGTAACCCTACGACGCACGCGTCTCGCTCTACGGCCTGTCTTGCTCCGGCGGCGGAGCGTGGCCAGTCCAGCAACACTATGCCAGTTATGGGCAGGTTCACTATTAACTCACCGCACAACCTTCGTCGAAATTATGAAAAGATAATTAATTCCAGAACATTAAACGTGTAAATGAAATCACGTAACAGTTCTTAAAATATTTGCCTAATTTTAATTTGACCTAAGAATGATTTTATGTAACCTAAAAAGTTATTAATAAACACTCAATTGACGGAACAAAATAGTGACGTCTAAAGGTGAAATGAAAATCCCTCCATAGCAAGCGACACGTCGCTTGGCGTCATCGTCATAGAAATATATAGAAACCAGTAGTGTCGCGACGTCACGTCGTCTGCTGCTGCTGCGTGAAGTCGGCTGCCAACCGGTACCTTAATTCCTATACAATTTAAAAAAAAATCGTTTTGACAGTTTCTAAAAGTTTATCTATTGACTATCCAGTCAACAAACCCAATTACCATACATGAAGAGGAATAACCGAATATTGCAGTTACTTTATCGTATCATATTGCCTGTTGCCAAAAAAATGCTGTCTTTTTAAGAAAAGGCATTGCCAAAATAGGAAGATACTTTATAGTAAAACAAGGTTTGTTTCTAAAAAACTACTTATTATTTTAAAACGTAGGTATATCGGTCTCTGTCTGTCGTTCAAACTAACTAATTAACTAAGTAATATTACGCAGAGTTTTGTCATAAAGTTTCAGGTCAAACTTATTGTGAAAGAAATGAATGCCAAATAAATAATGTAAAATTGCCAGAATTAAGTATTACCAAAATTTTTCAAACCACACTCCAATAGTAAATTAACATGTTTTTTTAAATAATAAACTGAAATGTACCAAAATGGTCATTAAGGTGAGTACTTGCAAGTATAAAAACCTTTACTTGTTTATTTTTTATTTCGCATTCCAAATATTTGTTGCAATACAATTGAACCAAGTGATAGTCAGCCTTGCAGACGTGTAACTATCCAGTTGTGTCTAGTTCATCCATCGGCGTTCATTTTACATTTTATTGCTGGTCGCTCTAACGGATAATCAACACATATGTGACGCGAAAGAACAGGATCATATACCTCTACTCCTTAGCACTTGGAGGATTTTATATCAATGTCGTTAATTCAATTTCCTGGCTAGGAAATTGTTAGATTTGAGTAGTTCGATCGCGCAAGTTAAGCTAAGTAAAGTAAAGCAAGAGAGAAAAAGAGAAAGAGAGAGAGAGAGAGAGAAACGTAGACACATCATAGAACACAGAAACAGAAAAATATCAGAAATAACAATAATAATAACAATATTGGCTGATGAGTGACTAAATTGAAATATTGTGAGTTCATCTGCGATTTAGAAGACTGATGTGATGAGCCTTTGGTCCCGTTTGTTGTCGTAAAATGGCAGTCGTTGGAACCCATCAACACGCTTGGTGGGTTATGGCCTGATAGGTTATCCTCATGTGCATGCTTCATGTGGAAATGCTTTTGCCCATTTAAATTTTCAAATTACCCTGTAAATGTTTAAAGATATTTAAACCGAACGCAAATAGATTCGTATAAAAAGTGTTTCACTTGAAAGCAAAATAAACAAAACTCAATACCAAATTATATAACAATTAAGTAAATGACTTAACCCACTTATTAAAGATATTTATAAAAATAAGTTTAAAAAACTGTGTCTTTGAAAGTAGGTTCCCGGTTACGGTCAGGTATTTAAAAAATAGCTTTAGATACATATTATTATCATATTATGTTAATTTTATTAAGTTTTAGACTGGTAAATAGACTAACTTAGCGTGACGGTTGCAACGTAACATTTTTTATATGAGGTCAGTTTTAATTAACTTCCTATAAGTAAAATATTCTCTAATATACTGCTATTATACGGCTGGTTGTTTTTTCTTTTAGTAAAATTTTATATTTTGATTAATTAATTGTTAATAACTAAGCATTTATTCAAAATGTAATAAAAAATACAAAAAAAAAACAAAATAAACACAAAATTGTACAAAATAACTACAAGGATGTTTCGGAGTTAGCCTAATACCGAAACGCTTTCATGCAATAACAAATTTATTTTAGACACTAAAATGATAAATTATAATGCAAAGCATTCAAGTAATAACAATATATAATTAACACAATTCTTTGCCACGCTTTGTAACAAATAAGCGCAAGATATCTTACAACCTCCCCACAGGCTTTTGAATCTTTAACTCAACGATATAAAGTTTAAAACTATATTTCTATACAAGTTTTAATAGTGTTAGAGAGTGGTTTCAAATGAGATGCGTGTGCGCATTGGCGCGTGGTTCCTGCACTCATCTCTTCACAACATCCTATTGTTGCGTTCGCACATGAAGGCTGGCCGAAACGAATGATTGATACGCGAATATACATACTTGGGCTACTTTGCACAGTGAAGTAATAGACTGAACATGCTCATGTGTCACCATAAACTTTCGTGATGCAGTATGGGACGTGATATATGACTTGTTGTCGTACTCTCCTAAATCACTATGACATTTGCGTTGACGTTTTCCGAATTAGCATTGTTAATTTATCATAACAAGTTAGTTAAATTTTACACTTCCAATTTGGGACGCCCTGTAATAAATAGGGACACATTTTATCAACATTTTTTCTAATAAAACAAACATTTTGTAAATTACAGCTACTTCAAGTGCAAGTGTAGGTATATGTTCATTTAAAATTATCTTTATTTGCTCTAATTTGCTGTAAGCCTTAATTTACGTTTACTGTTCAACAAATGGGCGACTGACTAATTTAAATCCTATATGTATATATATTCAAAATATTCAAAAACGGGCCGCTGATGGTGAGCGGCCACCGCCGCCCATGAACATCAGCAACATCAGAGATGATGCTTTTGTGTTACCGACCTGAAAACGTATACAAATAATGACGAAAATAGTACTCGGTTCTGAACAAATTACTTTCAGGGCGTGAGTGTAATTTTCATGTTGTTATAAAAGTACACAGGGACAGGGGTGTCCCGAAAATCAACGTCAAGGCTAAAACGGTAACTCGATAAGCCAGCTTTGTGACAGTTCTCAGAAAACTTCTAAAACCAAAGACACAAATATTTTAGTAACTTCGAGTGTTACGAAAATATTACAGTGCCTTTGCTACGAATTACGATACATTTCTACGTTCGTCCGTCCGTTTCGTCCGTCCGTCCGTAGCTGTTTTAGCACCGTAGCACTATAGATGCTTATCTAAATGATTTACCTAATGATCTACAAATATTGTTCGCGAACAAAGTCATTGCTAAATTTAAATCAACATTTAAGAAGTGTTGCCTACTTACAAAATTGTCATCTCCATAATTAGCATACAAATTTTTATTTAAAAAATAAAAAATACCTACTATTGTTTGCACCTAATTTAAATTGAGGGTATTATTAAGAGTGTCTCTCCTACATAGATAAACCTTATGAGGTTTCCATGTTAGGATTATTGTTATATACTAAGCTGTGCTTTGTACAATAAATTGAAAATAAAAAATAAAAAAAAGATAAGTATTAAAAACTTTTCAGGGTGACTAGTGCAAGTTTCATTTGTTATTCATCATCACGTTAAAGTTACAGAAAGTTCAAAACTGCTATAAGTTATTTTTTTTTTTTCGAGCTAGGAAGTTGTTTCAAAAATAAAAGGTGTTCGTTTGTATTACGGGAGTCATCTCAGAAGGTTTGGATGGTGATAAAAAGTCGACCTGTATAGTATATACTATATAATATATATAGTATACGTGAAGCGAAAACTTTTTGATCCTTTTTAGCACATTGTGTGCACAGAGGAGTGAGATTTGATTTAGCTAAAGTCCAAACGGAGAAGGAGTGCAGAAAAATAACATTTTCATCCCCCTATCTCGGAAAGAGTATTTTTGCTCTTCGATATCTGAGTGCAAAAGCCATTTTTATCCGCTAGAGGATAAAGTAAATTGAATTTAGAACATCGTGTGCACTAAGTTTGTGAATTCAAAACATAATTAAACCTATTTACTTCTACCTCCATGGTGCAGAATTTATCAGTCACTAACACCAACATTACAGTACCTACAACAAAAATATTACACTCAATTTAAGTAACTGTAGCAACGTTACTTAAAATTTTTCTAAGTATTATTTTATACCTAAGTATTATTTGTTATAATTTAAAGATTATTCTGTAATACTTACTATATTTTGTAGTATCTATCTTATCATAGTATAGTAAATAATACCTAAACTGAAATAAAAGTATCTTGTGATTGTAAATGTTTTTTTTTGCATTTAGTCATTTCCTCGCTGAGGTGGGATGAAAAGTTACGTGTTGCACTCGAGTGCAAAGATTTTTCACCTCGTGCTCTTTTGATTCCCTCGCTAGCGCTCAGGATTCTAATTTTTGAATCACTTCGCTTGCTCGGTCATCAAAATTGAGCACGCGGTTAAAAAGCAACTTTGCACTCTTGTATAACAAATAACTATTATGTATAATATGTGTTACACTAAATTGTATTTTTATTATTTTTTAATTATATTCCGACCGCTGGGCTACCACTGATAACAAAAAATATTCTACTTCTTCTACTATTGAAAAGTCAAATTTATGTTTAACCTCTCATCTGAGGCGAGCACTGATCAGCTCTTTTAAATTAAAATTCTATTGTGACTGTATTTACAGCAGTCGGCAGGTCAAGTACACAAACAACTCTGACCCGAACCTTGTTTGTATAGCAATTCGAACATATTTCAGCAACGGTCATTATCGTTTGTAGTTATAATTGAAAATGAAAACAAGATAATGTAGGAAATACGATATCACGACACTCGAAACAGCGGAAACACTCCCACAATGACTGCAGTTAATTGCTGTGAAGAGCATTAGTGAGAAAACATTGGTTTTGAGTTATTCTGTCGATACGCGAATACTTCTAACAAGTGGTCTTGAACGATTGTTTGGTATGATAAATTATGTGTTTGGTTATCTCTGACTTGGCAAGGTGATTAGATATGTATTTTAGTATTACGTGCAATATTATCGATTAAAAAAACATGGTCATGAAACAAAGATAACCCTAAAACAGGTTTAACATAAATGGCCTTTACTAAGTACCAATAGGATAAATAGATAATACGACAATACAACTTTTGCAAGAGCAAGTAATTAAACCCTCGATTGAGTAAGCAATAATACAATTTACTATTTACAAAACTTAACAAATTAGAACACTGACTACTACAAAACACCTACATAATATTCAAAATATAAACACGTTATTTAGGAGCTTATCAATTAAAAGTTTTTAATCAGTTAGAAGTGAAAAAAAAACACCTTATTATTCATTAAAAAACAAAACGCACTCACCTATTCATAGAGAATAGTTTATGCACATATTCAAATTTAGAACACGATCAACATTATGAAAAGAGTTCGTAACACGAACTCTGATGCGTTGTAAAGCGGTATACACACGCGCGCGTCTACCGCGGCCGCTCGACTGGCGGCGCGTGCGGCGAATGCGATGGCGCGTGCCGCCGCTACTATGCCGCTGACAATGCAAATCTACGTTTGTGTTTACACACCTATAGCTTGTCTGTTTTCTGATTTCTATTGTGATACGTTCCTTTTATTTAACATTGTTTGATATTTACTAAACACAGTAAATCTGTAAAAATGTTGTACAGTATTTGTTACTATTAGCAGTCAGTTACAGTACTAGTATTTAACTAGTTACAGGTAGATTGCTAGTCAACGTCGTTTTTTGGAGAGTTTGCTGTTTGCCTTAAACGGCATTTTCAACGTCATCGGACTTTTTTAGAGACGGAGAAACTTAAAGGGTTCCTCAAGCCGCCATGTGAAACGAAACACCGTCAAAGTTTTATATCAGGAAATGGCATCACGCACTAGTGCGCGTCCCCGTTCCCTACTAGATTCCCCGAAGTGTTCGGATCGGGCCTTAAAATAGACTAAATATGGACCATTTACCCATTCATGTATGTAATAGAAATTATAAATTCACATTTTTACATCACTGTACAGATTTACTAACAGCTTGAAATTCCAAAAATTATACGAAACTTATAAGAGCATGTCGATCGAGATAAAGTCAACAAGTATACCTACGTAATGAGGGTTGTTAATGGGCAACGTTCTCATTAGCTACAAACAAGTGAAACGTTCAGAATAATAATTTTAAAATATTATGCCATCTTTGGGTTACGATCAGTAGGCTAAGTAATATACCTATTAAATATGCCCTATACAGTGTGTTCATTCATTGTTATATTTTACAAAACTTAATTTGTATTTAATACGGCAGTTTTTAAAAAGATTACTTCTTTTAGTTGTCCACAGATTATAGCAGATAACTTTATCAGAGCAGTTTGAGGCTTATAACTATATATAACCTTTCACACAAGCCCGGTTCCCACCGGACTTTACAAATATCTATTTGTACTATAGCCTTCTCCAGTCTCTGACTAGCCTTTTATATAAATAATGTAAACTGTGATTTTTTCTAGACATTAGTCGTCCACACAAAAAACTTTTTTTTCAAACGATTGTGTAAATCTATAAATTATGAATCGAAAGCGTCATCTTAGCAGCCCGCGCGCCCATTGAGGAGCGGAGGCGGGGCAACACGCAACCGCGATGCGCATACGTCGCTAATAAGTCTAATCAGTGTAATTACACATTACGGCTCACGACTTGAGGCAACGACACTTTTATATGCTATATATGCTGCGATAAAGGAACACGGTACAGGACTTATTTGACAATTAAGTTCACCGTTAATTACCTTATTGTACCCAAATGTCATTGGTTGTACCAGTCAAAATGTTTAAAGTTTTCAATATTTTGTTACAATATCACCAGACAATAATTGAGAGCAATATATCACAATACAGCCTCTGTTTCTGTAGGCTAATTGAGTAACTTTTCTAGTGAGAATAAATATGGTGTCTTTTTACTTTTAACATTAAAATTTAATTATTTCATTTTTTTACGAGGTCCAACCTAAACTTTTTAGAATAGGTATACTTGGCATACCTACCTTTTAAAGTAAACGATGGACGTTTCGCTCGACCGTGTTGCATCGGTGGTCGTAGGTCACGGGCTGACTTACTGTCTTTTGTTTATTATAAACATAATTTTGATCTGCTTTTCGTGGCGTTTACCGTGGTCGCTATAGTACAGCTAAGCCTCTACCACAAAATAAGGAGAATACAGAAGGTAAGACGCCTCATATAAACGCGCTCGAGCAGCGCACACATAAGACACATTCTCTCACCACGGACACGGCTCTCGGAACAGCTCGGAACAGTTCGAGCGCAGCTGTAGCGAGATTCCGCATGTAATGCATTCCGCGGTATGTATTAAGCTTGCCGTCTAGTCTTCATACTTTATGCCTATACTCACACGATAGCGGAGTGATGTCGATGGTGTAGCGGAGCGGAGAGCGTGGCGGGGGGCAGAGCGGACAGCGACGCGGGCTGCGGGGAGCCGCACCATCGCGCCTCGCGCACGTCCGACGAACCTGAGACGAAGCGAAAATTTAAAAAAATAACCGATCTATATTCAAAAACTGCTAAAGGGCGTAATACTCCCGTTAATAAGTATTTTGCATCGTAGTATTCGTGCATCAGAAGTCACGTAAAGTCTGTGGTCCCGGCTACATTAGCAGTCGTTGATAATCAACCACACAGTCAGATCAACCGCGCTGGGCCCGCGTGGTGGTTTATGGCCCGTTATCCTTGTGGTGTTCCATACATATAGTAGGCTCGTGCTTCAGCAGTGGGGACATACAAAAGCTGGTTATACTCACTGCCGTAGAGCGTCATGTGCGAGGGCGGGCGGCTGGCCAGCACCGGCGTGGAGCCGTACCGCTCGCCGCCCGCGGACAGGCGGCCTCCTAGCGGCTTGAACGCGATCGGCCGGATCACCGACTTGCCCTGGAACAAAGGAATTTCAGCTTTATTGCTACTGGTTGACTGATGTTTACCGAAACGTTTCAATTTGTAGTTATGGCTTTAATTAAAAAACAATTATTGGTAAAATTTTGATGCTGATTCTGAAATGTTATATTTGAACCGCACTCTAAATTTACTTCGGTTGAAAATGTGTCTCGTTTTAGAACAGCTTTCTTATCACCCCTCATATTAAGAATAGCCCTCTTATAGAAAAACCCTCTTATTTTGAAACAGCATTGCTCCCTTATGATTTTAATATACCTACTCTAAGCATAACTTCTGATTTAAAGTCTGTATGAAACATCGACAGAGAGCTTCCGCATAAAAACTTATTAATTAAAAGGAATACGAATTATAAAATTTAAAAAAAAACATATTTTTACAAAATTTATATGCATTTGTAAAAATATGGTTCTGGCATGGTAAGGTGGTTTTGAAGCAAATAGTTAGCATATGTAAAGAAATATATAAAATAAAAGCAAATAATACTAACAAAACTAATATATATTTATATAAAATACAGTGAAAAAATTAAACGCCCACCCGACCCAGCCAGGAATCGAACCTGGGTCTTCCGCAATCCGGATGCATGTCCATCGGTTGCAAAAACCTTTGGATAGATGGCACTAATGTCGCTCTAAAGCATTTAAAAAATCAAAAAGCAGTGTCAAAATTCAGCGCTTACGTCAGCCTTCCCGGTAGCATAACGGTCAGTGCAGCCGCCCGGATTGCGGAACCAGGTTCGATTCCTACGTTTAATTTTTTCACTGTATTTTATATAAATATTTAATTCAGCTTAAGTGTAGCAATTAACACTTTAAAATAAAAGTAAAAACTAATATACATCGCACACCATCACAACACGTCCATCGACAAAACGTATCGAGTACATACAACGTGATACGTATTTACATAGTCGGCATTACATACAGCTTAATTATGCCTTCCCGATCATTTACTACTCGTACGTCAATGCGTATCCGATTCGGAATTTCGAAAGGAAACGGTACTTAATAGGCATATCCAATACGTGAGATATTATTGTGTACTGCTCAGTTACACATACAATATGTATGTGTAACTGCCTGGCTAGCTACCACCATCTTATCTAAATATGTCGCTATAACATCAATGTTTGTAGCATTGTTGTGTTCCGGCAGCTAGAGATAAGATAGCCAGTGCCTCGCTAGTTGAGGATCCCGGGTGAAGTGCGCTTCCATCATTGGCCTTATCATCACTTAATATCAGGTGAAATCAAGGCACTGTGCTTACCCGTTCATATATATACTAGCTGACCCGGCAAACGTCGTTTTGCCATAAAAAATTAAAAAAATATATTTAGGGGTGGACTACCCCTAACATTTAGGGGGATGAAAAATAGATGTTGGCCGATTCTCATAGATACCGGATGACCCGGCAAACGTTGTTTTGCCATAAAAAATAAAATAAAAATTTAGGGGTGGACTACCCCTAACATTTAGGGGGATGAAAAATAGATGTTGGCCGATTCTCATAGATACCGGATAAGCACAAAAAATTTCATCAAAATTGGTCAAGCCGTTTCGGAGGAGTATGGCAACGAAAACTGTGACGCGAGAATTTTATATATTAGATATATAATATGTAACTATCGTAGAGGCACAGTGTTCGACACAGTAAACCCAGTGTTAGACACCAGATTTGGGACGGCTACAAAGTAGGCGGTCTGTATTCAATTGTTGCTATAGCCAAAAATCTGGTCCTGTATTATTATTGCTGTTAGTTATACTATAATTATTTATAGTGCACCGACGCGACGACGAACCTACTTCAAATTCAAATATTTTTGTCTATCCAAAGGTTATCTGGAAGAGATCACTCTTAGTGATAAGTCCGCCCTTTGTACGTGTATTTTTTATGTAAATTTTTTGTCAATTTTTTTTATTTTTGGTGTACAATAAAGTTTATTTATCTTTATCTACTTTCTATGATTAAAGGAAAAAAACTCGGTCATTGTTAGTGTCGATTAATTAGTTCTTAAAGTAAAACTTCTCTTCCTTCTGTAGACACACAGAAGTACAACTGTATATAATCAGGCCCTTCTTTACCATTGGGTACTCTGGGCAAGTGCCCAGGGCCCCGCAATCAATGGGGGCCCCCTTGTTCCTGCCAGATCACTAACCGATATTACCCATAAGTATATTTGTTTTACGAAACAAGAATTACTAACTTAATGACTTTTTTTGCTTTTTAATTCAAATAAACCAGGAGCCTGACACTGGCAACTCTATCTGGCTGCAAATAAATAAAAATACCAATTGAATAAATCTAGAGTTTTGGTTTTATACTCTTTTTGCCTGTTTTACTGAAATCTAGCAAAATGACCCTATTATCCGTTTATAATTACGTATGGTAATCAGTATGCAGTAGGATAAATCTCGAAAGATTTATCCGCCATTTGTGAACGAAAACGAGACTCTAGCGAATAAAACTAGCACTAACCACTAAGAAGGCCAATTTACGATGAATAATGATAATTTTTGTTTCATCATCGTCAGCCATATGACGCCCACTGCTGGACATAGGCCACCCCCAAGGATCGCCACACCGATCGGTCATGCGCTGCCCGCATCCAGCGGCTTCCCGCGACCTTGACCAGATCGTCGGTCCACCTTGTAGGGGGCCTGCCCACGGAACGTCGTCCAGTGCGTGGTCGCCATCGCCAATCGAGAACCTATCCACCCCAACGGCCATCGGTTCTCCGCGCTATGTGTCCCGCCCACTGCCACTTCAGCTGAGCATATTTAGAGCTAATTTTTGTTTATGTTAAATTAATATTTTTAGTTAAACAATAACACGGAGACAGGAACTAGCGCGATGTTATCGTAACCCATGGCCATGACTAATTGACAACGACATTTACATTTTATTGTTCGATTATTTTTATCAACTACCTTAGAAGAAGAAAATACTAAAAGGCCAGTCAAAAGTACGCAGCATGACCTTTGACTTAGTAAGTTCCCACGGAACTGTAGTCGAACAATGAATGCGCAAAACAACTTCTTAGCGGAAAGGATCTAGCTGCGTTATGTATCTCATAACGGTATAGTGACACAACAGCTATTTAAAAAAAGAAAAAGTCATAGTAAATTGCATTTCGAAATGCACCAAAGACAACCGCTTTATCGATATAGAGCTAAAACGAGTAAAAAATTTGTTGTATGAGAGCCCCCTAACTGTCTAACTATCACGGTTCATGAGATACAGCCTGGTGACAGACGGACAGACAGACAGACAGACAGATTTTTACCCTTTGGGTACGGAACCCTAAAAATTGTCCTACGAAAAACGGAGGGCTGCCGCTGCAGCTACACTTGTACTATTATGTATTATGTGCCGCTACTACTCGTAGTCCTGTGGTACGCGCACTGCGCGTGCGCACGGATCTGACATTTCGTACGCAACGAACGCAGCGAAATGTCACGACAAAGGTCGGTTTGCGACATGATGCATCCTTCGTGACGCCAACTAAAGCACTCAGCTCAAAGCGGCCATGTGCGTGCAAGCGGTAAACTCGGTTGACAATCCGTTTTTGGATAATACATGTCAGCTGTCTCTGATAACCATCTTTAACGTTGCCTAAGGTTTATCTATAAGTTTATAGGGAAAATGACGATTATATTTCCATCTAGCAATTAAACCGATAGATAGCATATTATTTTTCTAGACGATATTAATGGACTAATAGTCTTATTGTTTATGTAGCGACCGATTCGGCTTCGCACTAGAATTTAGGATCTATTGGTACCTCATTTTGATCCTCATATATTTTTGGGTATTTAACTAATATTAGAAATTGGTGGCGGAGATCCGAAGATTGGCCTTGGAAGAGGTCTTTGTCCAGCAGTGGACTGCGATAAGCTCATGATGATGATGGACCAAATTCCAAGATAACAGCGATGCTAGTACGCTATTTAGAGCGAAGTTTCTCAATTGAAGCGAGTTAAACCACCTAGCAGTCAGACTAGGCGTCAGATCGAGCTTTTTTGATCGTTCCTTGCAGAATTATCAATCAGCTAACCTATTTTATATCTAGTTGTGTCGGTAAATATTGTAAGCTGCGGTTAATTAACGAGCGATATCCCCCGGACGCTGTACCAGTCAGTTTCACTAATGGAAATGGGTTTCCGTCCCGCAACCGTTACTCTGACGGATAGAGCACAACACGTTAAATCTGCCTTTACTAATAACTGGGCGTTTCGAAAGTGTATCGTGCAACTCATTTGTATGTTGAATTAGTTGAATTAGAGATCTAAGAGTCTTTGCGAGTTTAAAGGCTTTGAAGGTACTTCGTTTTAACAAAATTATGATACATTCATGTAGTATAAAACATAACAACACAACAATACACATTTACACAAAATTTTATTTAACACTAAACAATTATAACAATAAAATAAAAAGCGAACTGAGAGTATCCCACCTGAATCGCACTCCATGACATACCGGATCACGTGCACTACCAACTATGCTATCGTGGCTCTGTCCGATCTAGATCCAATCAAATCCAACTTTTGTTTTGTAATAAAATTGTAAAATGTAAACAAATAGTATAATACAATAGTTTTTTAAAAATTCTAGAGACTCCATAAACAACTGCTTCCCAATTAAGGAAAGAATTGGTCGGAAATTGTCTAAGAGACGAAAGTACTATAAAGTACTGAGTGCGACTTTAATTCAACATACTCCTGGTGGCAAATACAAATGCTTGCTTTCGTTAACGATAATCAAACGGTCAATAAAGATCGCAAGAACGAAGATCGCTGAACACTGCAGTGCCTACTAAATGATGAAACGATAGTTAGGCCTATTGAAGGTTCGCCCGAACCGCGCAACTAATCTAAGAATTAACGCAAATTAAAACAACAGACGGTCAACTGGCTGCCACAGATCAATCAAGCGGAGTGATCCAATAAAAAAGGAAATAACTAATGAGCAATCACGTCGAACACAATCGACGGTGGAATGTTTGGCGGCAAGTAAAAACTACCAGAGGCACCACTTAAGTTAACCACGAGAGTACGCTCTTAGGATTCATAAGATTCAGGAGGAAAAAGAAATTGGATGCGTGCTTTTAATGGCTCCGTAAATTTCATATGTTCGTAAATATCTGTGTAACTAATATAGGTGGTGTTGATTTGGTTTGGCCTTCATTGCTCCCGATGGTAAGTATGGACTAAATTTTAAGTTACTGCTAAATTACGTCATGTTAGGTGATGGTTGTCGGAGTGAAACCGACCTATCATGGCTTAGATTTTCGGTGAAAACGGGCATTATCTAATGCCTAAAGTTATTGAAATACTCAAGTAATCTAACTTGAGTATTTTCAGTGGCTTTACAATAATAGTGCCTTACAAATAAACAAAGAATAAGGTCCGAATAGTTATTCCGTGTTTTTTCTCTTTCGCTCTAATTTGAAATGACGTTTACATGACAGCAACAAAACACGGAATAACTATTCGGACCTTCTTGTTTGCACATAAAGTTTAAGTGTCTACTTACGATAATTTTTAAACATGTAAGTTGTTAAAGGAGTTATTGTTATTGTGAGAAAATTCGTAACAAAGATTACTTGTATATAAACTTCGAGTATAAAAGGTTCTCAGTTAATGTTTAAAGTCTTAAGCCGATCGTAAGTGATATAAAATACTTCTAGTTCTATCGTTAAGCCACAGATGTCGTTAGTAGTCCATGCCACAGGTCACCGAGTAATTAACATACAAATCTCTGGGATATGTTCTTTTGCTAGATTAACATAGAAATCGATTTACCCAAGTCTAGTTTATTTCTCTATGGTTTCTAGAACGTACTAAATTAAATTGATATTTTTTTATTTCAATATTAATATAATGTTATGTTTCTTTTGAAATGAATGTTTTAGCAGTTAATAGCAGTAGGGGTCCCCACTAGGACCAAAAAAATTAGGTAAAATACGAGTCGTTGAAGATATAGCAATATTCACGTATTCATGCACTTCAATCGAGACATAATAACTTTTCTAAGGATAAACAATTAGATAAATTCTCTGAAGATGTAATTATCTTTATCTATCTTTTAAAATAATGTGCACTTTAGGGGGTGCAGCGTGGACGCAAAACTGCGAGTTTCAAGTTTCTTTATGATAGCGAGCGAGCGGCGCGTGGCAGAGTGGTGTGACAACGGCGCACGACTACGAATACGCACGCACACTAATATCTGTACAGAGTAGGCTAGTGATTTAATTAGAGCAATGTTTACTTTCGTAAAATCATAGGCGTTTGGGTAAAAAATAATAAAAGTCTTAATATTTTCATATTCATGTTTTTTAATTGAAAAATAAGACAACAGTGACCTGCGGAATATCAATACAAACATTTTGATGTCGGATCATTGTTTCATTTGTGCTATATTTACAAAGTTTCTGAAGAAATAAGTTTTTAGATATCATTATTTTACGTATTGTTTATGCAGTGTCTGGGTATTTGTTTCAAATTCCAAGACAACCAAGACCTTGTGAAAGGATCAAGCTAACCTATACTAAGTCCTTTTAATGTATAAGACCTATTCAGCGCCTACCACCAGTGACTTAAAAACACGTAAATTTTCAAATTCCGCGCTGCACCCCGACTTGTCTAAAATACAGTAATTTCATCTCGAATTAGTTTCAAATTGAGGAAGATAGTTCGCTATCTGTAATAAAAATAAATTGACCATTGTGTTCTTTTAATAAGCCAAAACCAAGATGACCAAAAATTACGAATATAATAAAATTATATACTTTCATTCTTTAATTTTGAATAAACACTTCATAAGTCTCTACCTGCGTTTATTTTACATAATGCATGTGTAAATCACTACATAGTATAAAACAAAGTCGCTTTCTCTGTCCTTATGTCCCTTTGTATGCTTAAATCTTTGAAACTACGCAACGGATTATGATGCGGTTTTTTTTAATAGATAGAGTGATTCAAGAGGAAGGTTTATATGTATAATAACATCCATTAAATAGTGGAGAAGTACTGTTACTTTTGAGGTTTCTAATGTGATGTCGTAAATAATTACATTTTTTCCGCTTACATTGCAAACGCAGACTGAACCCTACGAGTTTTATCAAAATAATCTACTAAGTATTGTACACATTGAAAAGGTCTACAGAAAAGTCTGTGATGGTATATGTCTATCTCTTATGGATAACCCACAATAACTTTTTTTTGTCATTTACTTTTTACGACAAATAATGGCTAATTTTCGAAGCGATTTTAACCAATACAGCATTAATCCTTAACCAATTAAATACCTTGAATACATTGTTCATTTAATATGGATCTATATGGCCCTTTACACCGTATGATTTAAGTGAATATTTTCGAAGATATTACAGATTGTATTTAGTATCAGCATTGCACCTGTGCGAAGCCGGGGCGGGTCGCTAGTAATGTATAATGTACTTTACATAATGTAAACAAAATTAGATTGTTTAGATGTAGATTCGTGTAAAGTAGTTTATTTAAAGATTGAACAATATATTATTTTAATCAAACTTTTAAACAATTATATTCAGACTATTCAAGGATTTTTTTGAGAGTGTTTGCACAAAGCTTCAGGAGGCATTTTCAGCGTTACCGAAATTTTTTGGGGGCGCCGAGAAACTTAAAGTGTTCCTCAAGCGTGTGAAACAAAACACCGTCAAAGGTTTTCTAAAGGGAATGACATCACGCACTAATGTTCGCAAGAATGATAGTGCAATGGTCGCAGAGAGACTGAAGTGTTTAGAATAGTTTATAACATAAGCTTTTAATCGGGTCAGTCCTGTCACATCCATACACGAAATGAGCTCACGTTATCTTATCTTATCTTAGAGAGATTTAATGAGGAATTCAGTAGCAATTCGACTCAACGGGATCTTTTGTGCAACCTCATCCTTTCATCTTCTTCTACGCTGTAAGTGAACTGAGGCTACGATTTTGACAGTGCAGTTCAGTTTCTACAGGTGTTTTGTTAATAGGTGTATAGTTCCGAAACAGCCGCAACCAAGCATAAATAAGAACAACGTATTAGCTAGACTAACACCCGTTTGCACTAAACTTATGAATCGCCTAAGTCTTGGCTTAACCATTACTCGGTCAAGTTAGCTCGGCACCTGGCTCGAAAACGTCGCTTACACTCAGGTGCCGACTTAACTTGACCGGGTAGTAGTTAGGCAAAGACTTAGGCGATTTATAAGTTTAGTGCAAACGGATGCTAGAGTTGTCACTTTGCAATTTTACTTTGTAACAAACAACTTAAATATCTCGGCCATATAATATAGTGCTTTTCAGGTTTACCCGCAAAACTAAAGTAATCGCATATGCGTTGCCGGCCTTAAGGAAGGAGTTGGATCTTGAGGAGGAAGTAGGAATTGGGAGGGGGGAGGGGTGAGAGATGGGCCTTCGGTACTTTCACTCACCAGACGAAACACAACAGCAACGAGTGCCATTGTCTCACGCCGATGTTCTTTGAGAGGGTGGTACGAGTATTACGCCGGGCGAGCCGGCCTATTTCGTGCTGCAACGCAGCGTGGCTCTACCACTCAGACAGTGTCACTCATTTAGCACCACCCAGGGGTCACGTGTAGGGTCTCAAGGGTAAACCTACGGACGCGAGTAACTTTGACCACCCAAAACTTACTTTACTTTACTAACACTGACTGTGATGAAGCCGGTGCTACGAGCTGCATCGTCGAGCCGCGGCCGGTTTATGGGTTAGCAGTCGCAAGGTCTGCGCGCCGCCCGCGCAGCCTAGCCGGTGACAAGGAGATATTTCATATTTACTAAGATTTAAGGCAAGAGAGGTAGCGGGATTTATTAAAAAAGTTTTTTTGTGTTGTTTTTTTTTATAGACTAGCTAATTTAATTAACATTTGTTTTAATTAAAACTTGACATTACCTAAAAAATGTAATGTAAACTACATTACATTTTAGTGTAATAACTATGAGTAGCCTCAACCTCGATGACTCGCATTCGCATGTTTCTCAAAAATCTGGTTGAAAGTAGGCAATGATTATGTGAGACGTCTTAAAAATGATATACAGTGGATTTCATTTATTACGACCTTGGTTGTAGCGACCATTTACCTATAGCGACGTTAAATCTAAGTCCCTTGAATTTAAAGCATACTTTAGTACAAAATTCATGTGGCTATAGCGACTTTGGATGTAACGCCGAGTTCGGGTGTAGCGACTGTTTTTAATGAATCATTTGTAACAAATTCCTAGAAATCCCATGCAGATATTGCGACCGGAGTCGGCCGCCAAAGACACAAAGATTTTTTTCTTTCACAAACATTTCTTATCTTTTGTTTACATCCATTGCACACAGATGGTCAGCAAGTGTGGAGACCTTTACCTTTTGTTTATAGATATCAACTAAGTAGGTAGGGAAGCGTGTACGTTTCGGAGCTTTTATGGTTCAGTTACAAAGTGATATTCTGAGTAGCAACTGGGTTTAGTAAACTTTTGAATAAGTATGGCTGCTAGTGTGCAAATATTTTCAATAATAAATGAATATAAACTACACATGTGTACGTGTCTGTATCTCTTTACCTTTGCCTGTAACGACTTCCGGATATAACGACGAAAATAGAGTGGTCCCTTCATTGTCGTTATACCCGAAATCCACTGTACCATGTAAATAGATAGGTATGTTGTGTAATTGCAATATGGTTTTTTTACGACTTTGTTCCTTTGGGCAAAGGTAAATGAAGAGAAATGTGTTTGTTAAATAGCTTGTGCGCTGTTAGCTGCTTCCAAATATGAATATTGACTGATCAGTACATTTTACCAACTTTTGCATAACCTTATTAGAGAGTGGAGAACCGTACACAGACTAAATTTTTTCTTGGAAGCGAAAAAAAACGGACAGTGGATGAAGATCTCTCTCTATTTCACAAACGCAGTCCTAAAACCACGATACCAGACAACCCTTGACTACCTACGCTAACATACTAAACATTCAACTTCGTTAAACGTTTTATTTATACTGGAACGTGAAGTATGAAAGTCTATAAAACATTGAACATCTGAAACAACCTTTCGCTTATCCCTTGTACCACCAGCTTGATATACCGTTGCCAAGCGGAACCCACTGGCTCACAACCATTTGTAGTCCCTTCGCCAAGGACCGGATGATGTGTTTAGCAAAGATGTTTGCTTTATGATAGTTGCTGTTACTCCATTGCTGCGTAGGCGATTCACTCACAACTCTAACTCGGCATAAATATTAACTTTATGTGAACAACGTATATAGCAATTTATTACTACACTTGTAGAGTGTAGTTTAGCACTTTCTGCTCTTCATATATCAGTTCTTAAGACCGTATAGCCAGATATAAACGTGATTTAATAAAATAAAAATTCATGTTCACTAGGAGCTCGATGGTGCAGTGGTTAACGCGCCCGGTCTGCGAGTGCTGAGGTTAAGCAACTTTCGCAAAGGCCGGTCATCGGATGGGTGACCAAAAAATTATCATCTCGAGCTCCTCCGTGCTTCGGAAGGCACGTAAAGCCATTGGTCCCGGCTGCATTAGCAGTCGTTAACAATTACCAATCCGCACTGGACCCGCGTGGTGGTTTATAGCCCGTTCTCCCTATCCATCCATAGGGAAGGCTCGTGCCCCAGCAGTGGGGACATAAAATGAGCTGATGATTATGAAATTCATGTTGATAATAATTTTAAGAGATTATGTTTTTTTTTTGAGGTTATTTGCCTTAGACGGCATTTTCAGTTTCACCGGGCCTTTTTGGGGGCGGCAAGAAACTTAAAGGGTTCCTCAAGCCGTGTGAAACGAATCACCATCGGAGGTTTTCTAGAGGGAACGGCATCACGCACTAGTGCGTGTCCCCGTGTCCTATTAGATTCTCCGAGGGGTTCGGATCTGATCGGGGAGCAAGGGATTATGCGTGCGCCAAAAGGTTTTACACATTAAATCCTTATTATAATGTATACTTCTATTACCAGTTCTACTGTCTACTTTATTTAATTAACATCATCAACGATGACGATGTTTATTTTAGTGAGAATAAATAAGTCAATAAATATTGAATTACCATCAAATACAAATTTTAATTTTTCAATCTAGTAGGCCTAAAAAACAAGATTGCTAAGATCAAAGAACTTGATAGAGGAAATAATTTGTGCGGCTTTACAAAATTGTTTACTATTGAATTAGCAATTACAGACCAATCAGAGCTGGTTATAGGTGCGCATGCGCTCCTAGTTATGTACACGAAAATTGGACTGAATTATCGGCGATTAGAATGTCAAAGCGGTGAGTAAGCGACGACGGTGGCTTTACAAGTTACACTGGTTAGTTACGTACGTATGAACCAGTAGAAATTAAACGTTACCATTTTGTTAAAACAAACTCAAATAAAAAAAAAAATCATCATCATCTTCATCACCTCATTTTATGTCTGCACTGCTAGGGCACGAGCCTTCCATATGGATGGGTAGGGAAAACGGGCCATATACCACAACGCGGGCCCAGTGCGGATTGGTGATCGTTAACGACTGCATTAGCAGCCGGGACCAACGGCTATACGTGCCTTCTGAAGCACGGAGGAGTTCGAGATGATAAATTTTTGGTCACTTATCCGATGACCGGCCTTTGCGAATGTTGCTTAATCTCAGCCCTCACAGACCGGGCGCGTTAACCACTGCGCCACCGAGCTCCTCAAAAATCATACATCCTTTTTTGACCGACTCTGTGGTTCACTTTCTGCTTTTTTATCACCAGGTGAGATGAAGGTTAAATGCTTACCCGGAAGGGATAGATAAAATAATTTAAAATAAACGTTACCTTAATGTAAAAAAAGAAATATACAACACTGAAAAATGAATAAATCAGAAAGCAAATATAAATATGCAGAAAAATAGTCTCTAACATACAAACTTCTATATCGTAGACATACAAAGCAAACGCATTCAAAGCACGATAATATATTATCTACGAGACCTCATTGATTTCGAATGAACAAACCTACCAAACGAACACAGATAATAAATCTGCATCTAACACGTATGTACACATTAGTACGCATTGATGGAGTAGGATATAAAGACCGCGATTATTTTAATCTTTGTCCGCGGTCCACATCGCGAGCCAAGCTGCCATCTTGAAAACACAGTAACTTCAGTATCTGAAGTTAATGTGTTTTTAAAAACCTCAGTCTCAGTTCTTTATCTGTAATTTCAGTTACTGTGTTTACACTGGTTTTAGTTCTTTATAATAACAAAAGCTAGCGCTATATAGTCTACTTAGACAAATTTTCGGTTGGTCTGTTGTTAGTATAAATGTCGTGAGATATATATATATACATATCGTTAAGTGTGTTCAGGCGATTATTCCGTAACTATTACAGATATTAAAAAACTTTAAACTGATATCGAAAGTACGTTACATAATGAGTAAAATGACATCAATAACTTTTTAAAAATCAAACAAGAAGTGTCCAAAATTGTGACCATATATTTAGTATGAGATTAGTAGAAAGGTTTTAGTTTCCTTATTTTAAGTGGTTTAGTACTCATTTTACCTTAATCATATTTTAAGATTACGTATGATATGATAATATACGATTTAATAAATCAACTTTAACCGCGTTTTTAGGAAACGTGATTTCATATTATCTGTAAATAAACGTAACATATATTCCTGAAAACATAATAAACTGCCCATTTCTTACTTGTTTTTGTAAAGTTCAACATTTACGTAGCGACTATTACACGGTAGTACTATTAGTAATTTTGTGCTATTACTTTAAATATGAGATGGTGAAATTGCTATTTAGCAACTATGTTACAACTATGTTACTAATTATTAAATTATAATTAGTATTACTTCTAGTAATGACTACTGTATTTTTTGTGCAGTGTTTGAAAACAATTTTTGTGTTTACTTTCGAAGTTACTGTGTTTTACTATTACGAGGACCAGTGACCAGGGGACCGAGGGACCACGGGCCCACCTGGGTGGCGTGGCCGCATGATTTATTATACGGAACCGTGCCGCTATTAGATGCCATTACCCTACCCGTTCTTGCATCGGCGAGCGCGTATAAATATACTGTTTGACGTTGAAACCTATTTATGGCTTTATTAGGAGGGAACTTTAATTACTATGTCTGTGAAGGAACACCTCATACGGATGTATTCGCCTTTATTTAACACTAGCGGCCCGCCCCGGCTTCGCACGGGTGTACTTTTATTTTTAAACATTTTTTTTAAATATAGCCTATGTTACTCAGCGCCAATGTAGCATTCTAATGGTGAAAGATCTTTTTAAATCGGTCCAGTAGTTATTGAGTTTGTTCGTTGCAAACATACATACATACAAAAATACAAAGCTTTCCTCTTTATAATATTAGTATAGATTTGTCTTATGATGAAGTTTCGAACTCATTGCAGGTCACAGAGAGATCTTCTTACAAAAAAATTGTATTTGTATGATCAGTTCTACATAGTACATGGTTGAGGAGAGCTGGTGAACAGTGATAAGGGGGTCAAAGAAGTCAATTTCATTGAAAAAAATAATTGTCAAAAAAGATAATCCTCTTGAAAAAAGTCACCTTTTTTCTAGATATTTGAGATGACAATTTCAGAACAACAAAAGCATTATTGTTCCTAGGTAGTCATATAACACTAAATAAAATTAACATACCCAAGGTTGGCAGTTCCCAGTCATTTTAAAATAAACATCGTTATGTATATAACTATTGTCAGACGAGTGCACGTCACGAAACATTGTTTTACTGTTCAACACAATGAAGGAGAATGCTACAGATCACAAGTAGGCTGAGCAGAACATGATTAATAACAATGTTTTCACTCGACCTCAAACTATGATTGGGAGGGCGCGGAATTCAGGTACCTAACATAATAGGAATACATATTCATAGCACTTACATAATAGTTTCTTGAAGCTGCTCCAAAACACGCCTACATTTAATCAGACGTTGCAAAAACACAACTTATTTACATGTCTGGTTGCGTATGTGTAGCGAATAACAGTTTTGCAAACCCGGGGCGTTCTCCCACGCTTATTTAGAACCACGTGTCGATTGACCTAAACGACAATCGTTTGTCTCTTATTAACGCATACAATGTGAGAGGGACTGCTTTGGACCGCTTTGTGATCGCCCCCGGCCATATCCCAGGCTGTTTGCGTACCAAATTTTTCGGGGAGTGTGCGGAATTATGAATAATTTTCGGTTGTAATGATTAGTTGCGTGCCACATTTGGGACGGTTACCCTACGATTACCGGAGAGTTGTGCCTGCAGAATGTTCTGAATTCAACACGCGAGATACGTTTGAGGAATTTTCTTGGCTTGGCGAAATGCTCTGTGAATTTTTTTCGGGTAGGTATTAATTTTTAATTTTAAACAAAATTAACGTTGTAAGCGTCAGGTGCAGGGCAGAGCGACTTAAAGAATAAATGCTCTCACTAGGTATGTTTTCCTGGAGGTAGTCTATCCAGAATCTGATTGGTTAGATTAGGTTTTTCCAATACCTATTTCTGCTGCCAAGCAGAATTGTTTTGCGTTGCTGTTTTCCGGTTTGAAGGGCACTAAATCCAGTGAAATTACAGGACATAAAGGGATATATGATCTAAAGCTTCAGAGCTGGCTTCGTCCAGGTTAAACCATTTTGCAAGCGTCCACGAGCTGCAGTAGTTACTTTTTATCAGGGGCTTCTTAGAATTAGTATGAAAATGTTTAACTATCCTGCTTTTCCACCAGGAGGCGCTGCTTGAATGCCATACGTCATCGAAAGGCGAATAAAACTGGTACGCAGCCATATCGGATCGGAAATATGCTTGTTTGCCGGACAGTACAATAAAGTAGAGCAATCTTTTTTTTCTTTCATTGCTGTTCTATCCTTTAGGTACACGATCTTATCTTATCTTATCTTCGTGGGGCCTGCTGAGATTTTCCTCTCCCAGTGACACTTCGACCCATCAGGATCTTATATGCAACACTATACATTCACTCTTCTTCCTCTGCAAAGATAAATACCATAAGTTTGGCAATGTCTTTAAGAGCGAAGAAAATAAAGTCCTCCGGTTTCAAATTCAGGTACACGATAGACAACTCTAAACATTTGTTCAGTCGGACCATTCTGTATGTATTAAATACAGCTAAACCATTATGCATCGATATAATTCTAACAAGAACATAGCAAACATGATGTACTCCTACAATCATAAGTGCAGCGATTTAAAGACGCCGCGTTGCATACGACACGACCGACACAATCGTAAATCAGTCGATACGATCTCGGGACACGGTCGTACGGTGTAAACGCGACGATGGATGGCTTGGGTGGTGAAGGCGAAGCTTTAGAGATAATTAATTAATGTCTTAAAACATGTCATGGCTCGGTACAGTGGGTATAACTTGCGAACTCTATCCCGATTTATTTTACTGTATGTCGGAGCCTTCAATAGTGGAACACAACATACGAAGGTGGTAGTCATCCTGACAGACGGCTTGTAAGTGGACGCCTTACCACCATTATCTAGATCAAAACGATCGTGAAAATATACCAACTCGTCCTCGTATAACTAACTGTCCAATCTCATATTGGGTACTTTTTTCGGTACAAGCGTTTTTACAAAAATACCAAAAACAGTTAAGTCAGTTTGTTATGCGAACGACGAACTGTCCCATAGTATTGATTCTTAGATGAAACCGAAACCAAAAGACTAAGTATGGTAGAGTTGCTTTTGCTTTTACGATTTCGAAGTTGATGTCGAAGTAAAAGTTACTTATATATTTATAGGTTGTTTCATTCCAGAGTAGTAATACCCCTTTCCAAACATCCTAGACAACAGAAAAAACGGTCGGCTCAAATTTCTGCTAATATTTTATAAAGCACGCTACTCCTATTACTTTTGAACTCGTATATATCTCGAGTAACGTGTTTTTTGTACAATAAAGGATGAATGAAACCCATGATCTTTTTATAACAATGACAACGTACCGTAAAAAAAATAAGGTCGTCACACTTTTTCCATTCGTAAAATTAACTTTGAATGGCGGATTATTGCATAAATAGAGGTCGAAGGGCCAAAATCATTAGGGTCGGGCCAACCAGTCGGCACACGTGCCCAGCAGATGTGCCGTCACCCCTAGCATCTGCACTGCAACCATTTGTCACACCCAAAAGCGCTTCACAGACCGAGCAACTTGAGTTGAAGAAACTATCAACTTTATTAAAAAACAATCAACTTTTTAAAATATTTCGTTTAAGGGTGCGCCGTCCGTAAGTGACAAGTGTCATATATTTTATTTGAGATGTCTTCGTCCATATTTATTTGACGCCGCGCGGCCATAATCATTTTGTATGGGGAATTTAACGTGTTAATTTGAAAAATAATAATTTAAAAAACCGCTCGATAAATCGAAAATGTGAGTAAGACGATTGGCAGTTAAGACGTTGGTGATTGTTTAGACATAATTAGAGGTATAATAATTTAGATAAACTATAAGATATCAACTAAACGCCGCCACTCGTTTTCATGATTTTTGCCCAACTTTAAATGATATTGTAGAAGAAACTATAAGTTGTTATGAGTTTAGGGGTCGGACTAATTGTAAACACGTTCCCTTTGATACTCAATATATATTTTGTTTATGTAATACGATAGTTTTTTCACCATTAAATCATCATATATCAACTTAACCGTGACTACACTTTTGGCTTTTTTTGGTCGGCGCACCCTTAAGGTTGCCAGTTGCTGCAACAGTTTAAGATAACCGCAATTCTAAATAAACTTTTTAATTCTACAGTTAACAGTCTGTGTTTGCTATTTAGAGAAACAACTTAACGCAACTAGTACAAATGTAACAGTTTCTAGTTGCAGCAACTGAAAACTGTTGTCAATCATCGAAACGCAACTAGAGTTATATGGAAACAGCTAGTTGTGAGTTGCCTGTTGCCGCAACACGATTAAAGTTGCTTTTTAGCGTACCTACGTTTTGTACCAATACGCATTTCGTGGTAGGGGGCATCCAACAATGGCCTGTCGATATTCCAGTGTACCTAATTGTTATAACAATGTGTGTACAATTACTTTGTTAAAACTGGTTTCATAGGATTTTTTCACTGTATATTATAAATATTTAATTAATATAGAGATTATTTTATTAGTCGATATTTTATGAAGAATATGATGACAGAAATTAACAAAAGCATTTCAGTTACCTCGTAATTCTTATATTTTGTTTGGAAAATGTATTAGTAAATGATCCCTTGATAGGCTAGAAATTGTGGATTATTTATTCATTTGTCTGTACTAAAAATAAATGTAATAAACGACCGTACCAATTAATCACCCGTTTGATTTGCCCTTAACAGCTGTTCAACGGCCAATAACTTTCACATTGAAATTCGAACAAAAAATCGTCAAGTGTATCGAGAGAACGCTGATAAAAAATCACTTCTCGTTTTGTGACCGCGATCGAGAGCAAACGTATGACGATCGCCATTTACGGGCTTTGATAGCCATTAATATCTATCACGACCATCTAGTTTTGTTAATATTTATTTGTTTTCGTTTATCGCTTTTTAGGCAGCTGGTATTTTTGGAGAAAGTGCATAATAATATGTTTGAGCTTTAACGTTTTACATTTGATACAAAAGCAAACTTTTAACAACTCTTTAACAAAATTGGCTCAAGTCACCATTACTGCAAGAATAGATAAAAAAAAGTAGTTTATGATTGTGTCTCAATTATATAAATACTTGTAAACAAGAAATAAAGTGATTTTATAAGGGTATCTGCCTGGTTCTCCCGGGTAAAGTTTGCGCTTCCATCTTTGATCTTTTCGTCGCTTATCATACGGTAAAATTTAGGTAAATTGTTGTAGAGTAAAATAAATAAAATTAATAAAAATATGTACCAATTCTTCCAAAAATATTACAACATTTTCTTCTCTTATAGACATAAATCAGCGTAATTCATCGAACTTTTTCCCTTGTATGTGTTTTACTATTAATTATACATCTATGTAAAACAAATACTAAAGTATGTTTTCAATTATGTTACTCTTAATCACTCCAGTACCTAGTATACCTATTTGCAAACTTTCATTGCACAATATCCCGGCGCGATCTCTATCGGATATCGATCGGTATTTGCACACGTAATGAGATCCGTGTTTGCGCGAGTTTTACATGATCGATAATAACAATCGATAGACAGCTGAACGGGTCGTACTTTCGCTTATCAACATTTTAGGCGCGTATAAAAAACCAACTTATTTGATCACACAAATAGCTGCGCTAGGAAAGTTTTCCAATATTCTTATTCCAAAACTAGAACTAGACTAGAAAAAAAAGCTTTTAAAAACAAAAGGCTGTTTAATGCCGAAACGTTGGTTATCCTAAAAGGTATACTTTTACTAGAGTTTGCGTTAACTTCGTTTAACATTGAAATATTTATTAAAAAAGTTTAGGAAGAAAAGATTGCTTAAAATTACGGGATATGGGCTGGATATTGGATAAATATACGCAGACGAAATCGCAGATGGTCTCTACCTTAGTATACTGTAATGACTATGATAAAAGTAATTAACATCTAAAATGTTACATACACATAATGTAAACAAAGGTTTCATGCAAAAACTACTTATATTCGTAGTGTAGCAGCTATTATTTTTAACTTTAAGATGCAGTCGAACTATGCATAATAAGGCTATAGCCTTATATATGGCCTATAGGCCATAGGGCAGGATAACAAGGTTTGTGGGTCTCCTGCAATCACTGAGCCATAGACCCTTTTGACTCTAATCTGTACTCTGCTTGGATGTTATCCCTTGTGTATACTGTGTTGTTTGTTAGAGGCAAATAAAGTTAATTGAAAAAACAAATGAAAATGTCTATTTACCAAAAACAATAGTAAGCCGTGTCACAGGAGTGTACGATGACTCCCACACTAGGCTAGGCCTGGCTCGTGGAGTCAATTCTCTAAGGTTAGCAGGGTAACAATGTGGCTATTCGTCACAAACAATTATGGTGAACAGTATGATTCTGACAATAACAAATAATAAATAATAAATAAATAAATAATTGGATGGTGCATTACGCAAATCTGGAGTGCATGTATGAAAGAATGAGTTAAGTGCGTGTGTGGCTCAAGGTAGCCCTGCGATTTAATCTTGGGAATCTTTAATTTATTATTATTATTCCTTTATTTATTTTTTCTCAAATAAATTTACATTTTTATGTACTTATTTATTGTAGGTTTTTTATTATTATTTATTATTTATTTGCGTTCCATAAAAATCATCAATATATTTAATACAATCAAATAATTATAATAATTAAATATTTTAATCTAAAACCCTAATCTAAAAGACCACCACGGGCCACGCCCAGCTCAAAGGTTCCCATGATACCGGCAGCGTTACCACGTTGTATTGCCAGGGAGAGTCTCTGAACCAGGTATGACCAGCAGCGGCGATCGTACCCACGATCCGCTAAACGGTGTCCTAGTTTGGCAATAAAAAATTTCGCTTCCGTGCCCCACACCCCAGAAGTCTCTACAGCGAAAGGGAGAAAGTGGTACTGTGATTTCAAGGCAGCATACTTCAATGTTTTTGATATTATATTATTTTTATTATCTCCTTCATTTATTTTCTTTCTTAAAACTAGATTTTTACAATATTTTAATAGAAAAACAATAAAACATTATAAAAACCTAATCGTAGAGTATTATTATTATCCTCTTTATTTATTTTTAATCTTAGATCTAGGTTTTATAAAAATTATATAAAAAGTAAAATATAACAAAATATCATACAAAAATACAACTTTTATAAAAACCTAAACCTAGAACGCCGCCAGCAGCGGAGCAGGACTCAAGCTACCGGCGATTAAGACTGCAGAGAAAGAAACCTCCTGACAATGCGTGCCGTGTCCAGGAGTATTATTATTATTATTATTATTATTATTATTATTATCTCCTTTATTTATTTTCTTTCTTAAAACGGGGACGCTGAAAATGCTCAGTGGCCAGAAACAAACTATTTCCAAAAAAAGTCTGGTATAAATATTTTGACGAGCTCCGTAGCAGAGTGGCTTGCACGCCGGACTTTGGGCGGCGCTAACTCCGAGGTCCCAGGTTCGATTCCCGGTCGAGCCAATGTCGAAAACGAACTTTTCGATATTGTGTCGGGTCTGGGTGGTTGTGGTACCGTCGTAGTTTCTGATTTCCATAATACGAGTGCTTTAGCTACTTACCTTGGGATCAGAACTGTGATGTGAACAGTGATGTTGTCTAATATATATATTTTAAATAATGTATTTCTTATCTTTCCTATATATTAAGTAGCTTGGCGTTGAAACCTTTCAAAAACTTTATCTTCATAAAGACAAATTGATTCCTTGATGATCACATTTGTTTAGTGTTCACAGGCTGGAGAAAGCTCAGCATCTGCTCGAGATGCTGCTAGCCGATTACCGAGATATATCGAGTTCAGATCATCGAGTCGAGATTTCATCGATACGCAAGCGATGTCGAAAATACGATGCAGTGTCAGAAATGAGTTTTGAAAGATGATCGATTGTTCTTTTGTAGCCATAAAACCTTATCGTACTTTTGTGACGGTGACGAGTACCTATTTGACTTCTTCTGTAAACTCCGTACAGGCTTTACACAGGTTTTGTTCACACGCTTTCGTCTTTTTTTGAAGATGCACTTATGTATTGTCTTTGTCTTTTTGTTGTTTGAAAAAAGAAAAAGCGTTGAAAAAAATCCACGAGCAGGATTCGAACCCGCACCCCATGACATGCCGGGTCAGGGGGTCGACCGCCTAACGCTCTCGCTTTCGATCGCTTTGAAGGCGAGGCGAGGAGGAGGCGTCATCTTGTCATTTCGAAAGCAATATGAAAGCAATATCAAAAGCTATAGGCTATAGCTTTCGATATTATTCGATATTATATTTCGATATTACAAAAGAAAGCGAGGCGAGGGCCTCGCTTTCAAAGCGATCGAAAGCGAGAGTGTTAGGCGGTTGGGGGGCAGGTGCATTACCAACTATGCTATCGTAGCTCAATTCAACTCGCCAAATTAATTAACACTATCTACTCTTACTCTGTAAGCCAGAGGAGCCCTACTCAAATTCATTGGTTTTTTTTTTCAAATGAATTATGCTATTTATAATATAAAGTGTGTTCTTATTATGTATAATTTTTGTATCCTTAAAATGAATATTAATCTGTTTCTTTTTTAATCGACTAAGTCCGACTCTGACTTGCGAAATTGTCTCTTAGTTTACATAAAGCTTTAATTATTACTTTTGGAATCAAATTACTAATTATGTTCCAATCGCCTAAGTCCTATTGTGAACATGGGAAGGCTTGTGCCCATCAGTGGGACGTATGTAGTTGTTAATGATGATGATGACAACAATGGCGTTTAATCAAAACCAATCAATACTATACTCAATCACGATATTCAATCGACGAAATTATCGCAACTATTGTATATCCCAAAAACCATTGCGTCAAATCCCATATACATACATACATTTGACAGGCCACAAATGGTCCAATTAAGCTTCTATTAACGCGGACGTTTTCTTCAATGCACGCTACGAGACGACACAAAATAAGAAGACCCAGAAGGTACACTTCAAACAAATGCGCTCGAGCTACGCAGACATACACAACCTCTCACGGACAAGAAATGTCACCAGTGGCGAAGGATCCATACTTACCGATTCCCATCGGCTTCCCTATTAGAAATCCCACGGATCCATCATGCATGCAGATCTTAATAATTATGTCAGTAATTATTGTCACCGATTAGTTGAATAGGAGGAGCTCGATGGCGCAGTGGTTAACGCTTGGTCTGCGATTGCTAACGTTAAGCAACTTTCGCAAAAGCCGGTCATCGGATGGATGACCAAAAATTTATCATCTCGAGCTCGTCCGTGAAGGAAGGCACGTTAAGCCGTTGGTCCCAACTGCATTAGCAGTCGTTGATAACCACCAATCCACACAGGGCCCGCGTGGTGGTTTTTGGCCCGTTCTCTCTATCCATACATAGGGAAGACTCGTGCCCCAGCAGTGGGGACATAAAAATGGGCTGATGATGATGATGATGAGTTAAATATACGTGAGTGCCAGGCAGTTGCATAGTGAATAAAATGATTTATTTCCATTTTTATTATTGTCTGATTTGTAAATTCTTGGCCGGCTTACCTTCGCCGTATTTCGACCCCTCGCCACTGTATCTCACAATACCTCAAAACAGTCCGAGCGCAGCTGTTGCGAAATTAACACCCGTGTGCACTAAACTTATGAATCGCCTAACAGCCCAAATGAATAATATCCTATCCTCAGCAAGAGATAGGCCTACAGAGCTTTGTTGCTTAGTTATTTCTGTTAACTATCGGAAAATAACAGCAGTTGCTAGGTAAGTAACTAAACTAAGATAGGCCTATATCTTACCAGAGATAGGTTATTAATTTCAGCTGTAAGTCTTGGGCTTAATTACTACCCGGTCAAGTTAATGGCAATCGGCACCTGGCTCGAAAACGTCGCTTACACTCAGGTGCCGACTTAACTTGACCGGGTAGTAGTTAAATAAATAAATAATAAATAAATGTTTCCCACACTCACACCAATTATCTAGCCCCAAGAAAAGCTTCCTTAAGAAACTCGTTATATGGTTAACTAGACAACGGATAAACATACTTAATATACTTAAATACATACTTATTATACATAGGAAACACCCAGACCCGAAACAATATAGAAAAACAGGTATTTCTAAATTAATCCGACCGGGGATCGAACCCGGGACCTCAGAGATAGCGACACCATGAAAACCGGTGTGCAAGCCACTCGACCAAGGAGGTCGTCAATTAGGCAAAGACTTAGGCGATTTATAAGTTTAGTGCAAACGGGTGTCAGTGCGTTATTTGAACGCGTTTGTATGAAAGCTTAACTTCTGCAGTCTCCTTATTTTGTGGAGACGTTTCGTTATGAATAGTGCACATTAGAGAAACAGTGGGCCTTGGCATCATTGTCAGAGTACGCGATCGTGCGCACACGACCGAATATTGTGAATCGATTTAAGCTCACGATAGATCGACCGTTCAGTATCGATTACCGAAATTTTAGTTGCGAATGCATTGTTTTTTTTTTTATTTGGTATTTATGGTGTAAAAACGGGTTAGTTTTCTTCATCGACCGCCGTTCTGACTTTCGTATCACCGAATGGAGTGACAAAATAAAAATATGACAGCTTCTTTGCTAACTACAAATTCG
Source organism: Eudonia mercurella (assembly GCA_963082485.1). NCBI lineage: Eukaryota > Metazoa > Arthropoda > Insecta > Lepidoptera > Crambidae > Eudonia > Eudonia mercurella. The sequence goes on along the minus strand of OY720034.1, from coordinate 3,540,194 downwards.
GATGGCATAGTTCCTTATAATAACAAATTCCCTATATTTAATATTTAGGTACTGACTTCCCCATACTGACCCATTTGGATTCCTTACTCTATGTCGACGACGACAAGCCCACTTTAAACTCAAATATTTTTCGTCCATCCAAAGGTTGTCTGGAAGAGATCACTCTTAGTAATAAGACCGCCCTTTGTACGTGTATTTTTATGTAGTTTTTTTGTCAAATATTTTATTTTTGGTGTACAATAAAGTTTATCTTATCTTATCTTATCTTATGTCTGTATAATACAATTAACTACAAATTATATAGCGTCTGCCTGTAGCCGAACAGAGAGATTGTTTGAATGCAATGAATCGTGGTTGAATCCTCATAGCTCGAACTACTGGCTACTCACGTAACTTTTACTGACCAAACCTAACACAAGCTTTAACCGGCTTAATATTAACGTGATAAAAGTGCATTAACAAATAATTACCAACTCTAGCAAATGTAAAAATTAATAAACTATACTACTTTAAGTAGTAGTAAATAGACACGCATTAAAACTAATTTATTACACGAGAGTACGGTACCGTTAATTATAGCACTACCATTATTATTTCGTCACATGACGAAGTTATTATAAGTACCGTGTTAGTTACGAAACAACAATTATCTATTCGTTCATATATGTGTGTCTAAAAGCACTTCGGTATACACTCTATGATTAAGTGCGAACACATAAATATTAATTGTGAACATAAATGGGGAATGTTTACAGTGAATGCTGTTTGCATGATTATGCGTTAATTAACACGGTATCGTTGTATTGAACTTGTGGCATACGCTGATTACATTTTCTAATTAGATCGAAATAGAAACTGGTAGCTGTTTCATACAGTTTATAATAATAAACTTTCCTACACTCACACCAATTATCTAGCCCAAGAGAAGCTTCGTTATGAAACCCGTTAAATGGTTACTAGACAACGGATAAACATACTTAATATAATAGTTACATTGTTTAATTTTTACAGGCTAGAGATAATATTGAGTTTCAATCATCGTCGTTATCAATCGAGATCAAACTATAAAACGTTGTAATAACTGCCATCTTACTTGCCTTACAATAGGCCTTCAGAGGCGATTAATAAAAATTATTTTCACATTGCATTCAGTAAAGGATACATTTTTGTATAAAAAGCTGAGAGCTCAGCTCTTCTTTTCAATAGTGATTACGGCTGATCTGAAATACTTTTAATAAATTAACCATTCTGATGACAACACTTCCTTGATGCGAAAGAAAACCTACTGATTTTCAGACTTCCTTCGTTTATACGTCTTTTTGTCCCCCCCCCCCGCCCGATCCTCTAAATGTCACTACACATTTACAGAATACACTAAACATGCACACTAGCTTAGGTACAAGACACCGTACTCGTAGAACAAGGGTTCGAAGAACCGGTACACACGCGCTTTATACCAGGTACAGACATGTACCTGGGCGCTTCTCTCCTCCTCCACGGCCCGGTCTACCCGAGCCGAGGTCCGAGCCATTAGAGGCGCCCTCGGGTGGTTCCGCTCCCCGATCCGATCCGAACCCTTCGGAGTGGCACGGGGCACGGGGACGCGCACTAGTGCGCGATGCCGTTCCCTCTAGAAAACCTTCGAAGGTGATTCGTTTCACACGGCTTGAGGGATCCTTTACGTTTCGCCGCCCCCAAAAAAGCCAGGTGAAGCTGAAATGCCGTCTGAGGCAATCGGCAATCTCTCTCAAAAAAAAAACGTTTTTTTGTTATTTGTTCTTTTTGTATATGATATTCACCTTTGGGAGCGTTTCTCGAACTCGTTACCCGCAACTACATAGAAAAGAATAGTAATCACCTGCAATAATCGTGATTAATCAGGAGAGGATCACTTTTGCACAACGCATCGTCCTATCGCGAAAGTCTCGGCGTATCACGTATTGTTCGGCGGAGTGGGCGGCCGATACAATCGCATCTTCAGACAACTGCACTTGCGAAATGGGTTTAGGAGAGTGGCAGCGAGCACCGCAAATTGTTTATTATCGTTACTAGTATTTCATAACAGAGTGCTAGTGCGTTGTAAGTTTTACTTGTTACTAGCTGATCCGGCGGACTTCGTACTGCTTACTTTGACAGTTTCCATCATTGAGTTAAATATATATCAACGGTTTCCATGACAACAAAACAAACAAATCATTTTGTATTGGAAAATTAAATTGTCGTTTTTAGTTTTTTTTTTAATATTGCCTATGTTACTCAGCGCTAATGTAGCATTTTAATGGTGAAATATTTTTTTAAATCGGTCCAGTAGTTTTTGAGTTTATTTATTGCAAACATACTTACATAAATACATACAAAAATACAAAGATTTCCTCTTTATAATATTAGTATAGATTCGATACGAGAATTTGTATGGCATTGAAGCAATGTCTGGTGACAAACGAAGTGATATGAAGTATTGCTCATTTGTTTTTCTTACTAGATTAGTGAATCTAATGAAGAAATTCGATACATTTTAAAATTTTACTACAAAAAAGGTAAAAATGCAACTAAAAATATTTGCGAAAGTGTATGCTACGTTTTATATTAACCTAAAAAAATATTTTTAATCATCATGCGTTTTATACTAACATATATATTTTTTTAATCATCATTATCATCCTATACTAGTCCACTGCTGAACATAGGCAGTGCACGCCACTCCATTTAATAAATGTTATTTTATAGGATTAATATCTAAAGAGTTATTTCTTAGCTATTTTCGAAGCTGAATGAAAGAGTTATTTCTATTAAAAAATTAAAGAATACTAGTTATCCTTAAATTACATAAATGGCGGCAACCCATATGATTTCGACGATATAAGACCAACTATTCCAACAAGTCTAATTTCGCATTATAGAAATTATAAACGGGATTCTTACCATGTCTTATTTAATAAAATTGTACATATAGAAGTAGAATATTATCTTAAGCGCATCCCTAAACGATAACCAAATGGTTGCGTCTCATTAAAACAATCCTACACAATAGGAGATTCACAATGGACGCAAGTCGTCACTTTGTTTAGAAGAAAACAACTTGGGAAACAAAGAAGCGGTTTCAATAGGCAAATTAGTAAGGCAATTGTTTCAACAGACCGACGTCTAATGCAATCAGTGATGTGGGCTTCAATAGGGAAATCAAGGTTTAGAGTTTCAGTCTAAATTGATTTAATGCTGCTCCCGCTTTGCTCAGGCACCAGCTTCTCATATTATTTACATACGCATACCACTTATTTTTTCTATCTTATTAAGGTGTGTTTTATTGTAGAGAAACATTTACAATACTACTTAGAACTCACCGACACCACAGACAGTTACAATCAAAGCATTGCTTGAATCTTCAAACTCCTTTTTTCCCAAAAGTCTGGTTTTTTCAAAAATTATCGCTTCCTAGCCATTCGCGTCCGTGCGATTTTATGTTAGTTCACACGTCCAATCTATCAGAATGCATCAATTAATTGTAATAATACGCTTTGTTGTTATTATGTTTTAAGGATAAAGTTCCTAAAACTCGGAAACGTGTGGAAGGGTAAGTTCCAAATATGGTGTAGTTTCTTTTTAATTCAGGTGTAAATCTCCACTATTACCTTATACTTAATATACTAATTATTATCTGTTGAAGGACAATATCTGTGCTTAAAAAATTCAATACCAGATTATGTGCGAACAAGTAATCTTATTAACAACAACAATTAACAAAGAAACAAAACCGTAACGTTTAACGAATATTTTATTCAAATAAGCATTTGGTGGAGTTATTCCAATTATGAACGCAACCCGGAAGCTGTTAGAATTGAGCACTTTACAGAAACTATTAAAAATGTACGTTCCCAAAAGCGTAATAAAACAGTGGCCATGACAATAACCACACAAAACGAAACAATAGCCATTGACGAGAGGCGACGACGACGCGTGGTGGCTGTGACGTGCTCGGAATACGCGTGACTTTTGATCAGTTAAAAGTGAGTTTTATTGTGACGTGCCAACATTTTAATATTTAATGATGCCTCGTATACATTGTTGCCTTTGTCTGGTTACATGAACGTTCTTGTTTAGACAGGTGCTTTAGACAGTGCCATTGCTAGCTTTAACACTTTGTAGACTTCAATAATGTTTTTCAGTTAACACTAACTACTTCCAATGAAGTGAATAAGAATAATAAGTCTAGGAAGCATTAACTGATATTAGGTAATATTAAATTAGATCAGTCACTATTTTTCGAAGATCAAGAATCAGCGGTTGCATCCAATATTAAGACAAATTTAAAACGGAAAGGTTGATGGTGGATACTTATACTACTGCCGACAAACCGCTTAACTGTTTTTGAGTTTTTTAGAGCTATTGGTGACATTAGAACTGTTGTTGTCCTGTAGCTAATATTGTAAAGCAACAATTTTTATTGTAAAATTAAAGAAGTAAAGCTCATCTCAGGCAGGCAAGTACATCGATTTCAGATTGTATTGAATTATCAACACGTACTGTAAAGCTTGATTATGATTGCAACCGGAGAGTAACAATGTATGCACAATACCAACACAGAATTTTAATCACAACGCCTACGCCAGAGAAAGCGATAGTGTCGGACGCACGGACAGACACATTTGTTTACTTACACTAGCTTGGAAAGGCAAATAAAAACGAAACCATGCAACTTCATTTTTTTTTCGGTCTATTTTTAGTATTTGTTATTACGGGTTACTGATAGTAATTTGAAATGTTGACAAAGATATTCACCATGGAAACATCATGTGAATTTTACAAAGGACGTATAATATTAAATAATTGAAGACAAAATAGTTAAAAATAATGCTTGTTAAATTTAAGTTGTGTTTTGTTTTTTTTACAAATACTGAGCCATCATCGCGAAATGTAGGCAAAGTCTTTCATAAAAATAAATTAGAATAACGTCGGATTACTGTACAAAAAGAAAGATAAAACCTTCTTTACGCTTGATAGTTGATAATTAATCTAAAACATATCCAATAGGCACAAAAAGACATGTCAGCAGGTAAGTACTTAATCTGGGTGGCGCAGGCGCAATCTATGCACTACCATCAACGGGATATCAGACAAGCATGAATAATACTGCGTTCCACACATTAGTGCGCATTCATCTCGATGACAGCCGGCCTGACACGTTATATACATATATATTATATCTTACAATCGCATAATGCGGTGTTAAATCTGGAACAGTTGAAAAGAACTTTAGGCACAGGAATAGCGGAACTAAACGTTTTGACAACATAGCGTTAAAATTTTCTAAGGATTATGATTACCTTCTGATTTGATAAAATGAACATGATTCGGCAATATAGCCTATCAGCATTATTACTGGTGTATTATTCACAATTTCAAATACTGTCAAAATAGTTATCTTTATGTAGAAGTGACTTAAGTCTTGGGTAAAAAAATCAATCTACAACAATGAACAAGATCCTGACCTATTTTCTTTGCGTCTATTACAGACGATTTGACTAAACTACTAGACTAAACAAGACTATGTTAGAGCGAGATATAACCAAACACAGGCACCACAACAACTTAATACAACAGCATAATACACAGACAAACCGTCATGCACAATAAGTGCCAATTTACCAGAAAACGATTCTGTAACAGTTAAAGCTACAGCGAAAGCTGGAGCAGCTACAAACGAACGCGACCGTGTAAAAAAGGACTCCTAACGGTCAATTAACATAGATACAGGGCTGGCTGCAACAGGTTCCCGATATGCAAATACCCACGCCGCGCCGGTGGTCCCCGATGCACCACCAGATACCACTCCATCTTGTAAGCCAAGCTCATTCTTGGAATGAGTAATTGTGGTGTGCCCGATGACTGCTGTAAACTAAACATTGTAAACAGAAACCTGTCATCTAGTAGAGATGTTGGCTTTGTGTTACTTACGTTTCTTCGAATTTGTACGCTTACAAGTTGAAATTTTATAGTGATCAGATACATGAGAATAGTAAAAGGAAATGGGTGATCCGATTTCACTTCATGTTGGAAAAAAGTAAGTATAAATATTAATTAAATTTAGAAACATAATAGTTGATCGTAGGATTCCCGCATAGAACCAACTTGATTGGCTTCCACACTCATACCAGTTCCTGCCGACACATTGTCTTACATTGCTGTCTGTGCTCTGGTTTAAAAGGTGCAAAGGTGTGAGATCCAGCAAAATTACTAGACGTAGAGGCATAATACCGTAATCCGTATAGGCCCCAGATTCCAAAACGTGATAGTTATATTCATGGTGTTGTAATGATTGTGTTTATACATAGGTTCCTGTGATCGATTACCAGGCAAACTGTATGCTGAAAGTACATAGTTTATAGACTCAGTAAAAAAATGGTTAAGAAAACAGAAATTATTTCACGAAGTACCAGTAGAAAGTCTAAAAAATCATCGATTTCATTAAGGACCCTAGAAAGCTTTTTAAATACGAATACTCCTTAATTGGCCAACCAGAGATTCTCATGCGTCGACTTTCAACATTATGTCTTAAGATGTCAGGATAAAAAAGCTTGGTGCAATTTAAAAAGGTGAACAAACAGTACCACAATTTTTCATGAATACACAAGGAGATCTTATAAGGATTTACGTGGTCACAACCGCACAATGGGGCCGATTAATAAAACATTGCGTTGCTGATACACGACATGCGATGGTAAACAGTAACTCCTCTACATATAAAAGCTTCGTGTATCTCATAAATACCGCTGTGATACTTCTGTTACGCAAAAGCGTCAGACAACATATTTGAACTAAAGAACAAAATAAATTCTCTGGTAATAATATTATATTTTGGTAAAATTTTAATTTATGAATTAGCGTTGGTCCCGGCTGCATTAGCAGTCGATAATAACCACCAATACGCACTGGGACCGAGTGGTGGTTTTAGCCCGTTCTCCTGATCCATCCATAGGGAAAGCTCGTGTCCCAGCAGTGGGAACTCGGGACATAAAATGAGCTAGTGATGATGATTATACCTACCTTAATCGCACAGTTTTTGATGTTTGTCTAAAACGGCTCATTGTGAAAGATCCAAATAAAAACATAAAATAAGTGACATCGTAGAAGTCATTAATTTCCAATTGTTACTCTCTAAGTGCGTAGTCGAAGATTCACCCAAGACAAGGACTTCATTACTTCAAAGTTCAATAATAACATTCTAAGTATAAACAAAACCAGAAAATGTAACAAATCTAAACTGTACAACATTGCTGCTGGCTCAAACATTCGCATTTCCAATACAGATATTGACAAAAAACTCTATCATTGAGGGTGAACGGCCTGGCCGATCGGCGCGTAGTCGTGACCGTGGTGGTATGAATGGACTCAACTAGACACCGGCCGTTTCTGTTACTTCACAACAAACAGAGAACAAGATAGAAAAAACACACAATATTAATTGGAGCCGCAATTTTCTCGTAATCTTGTTACAAAAACACCGTCACTAATCGCCTTCTAGATTGGAAGAAAGCAATAATCAAGATGAACATTAAATAAAATGTAAACGAGATTTGTTATTAAATTTTCATTAGAATAATTCACATGATACGGTTTTAACTCTACAGGAAATGAACTAATATTAAGCTCCATATGACAAAACTAATCTGTGACATTAAATAATTGAATTTATAGAAAATTATAGCAGCAATGTACTTTCAAATTGATTCCTAAAGTCTAAGCAAAAGATACAAGCACATGACACCTTCTAACCAAAAGATATAAGTATATGACACCAACACCATAACTGTGATAAATAGAAATATGTAGTTACGTATTATACAAATACCTCATGAAACCTCATATAAAATTTAATTAAACAGTACTAATAAAAACCATAATAAGCTCAGACTAATCGTCTTTATTATATCAAACATTAGTATTGCGTGACTGGCAAGCTATTACCGCTTCCGTATTTTAGGTGCAGCAGACTTTGTTACAGCATTTCATGCAAGATCCGTGTTGGAATAAACATGTATTATTGACAATATTCCTGTTTCTTATCAGTAGTGCTATCACGACTAGCTGCAAACATAGATAGATACTCACGGTGAATGTGCAGTAACACAATTCTATGAAATTCTATTTTATCTAGATTGTTGTGCTGGAAGTTTTAAGTGATACTAAGAAATAACATTATTTGTGATTTGCAAAATAGAAGAACTCACAGATGTACGAGCGGCAGTGCTTGTTAGCTCGGCGAGTTAACTGTAGTTTTTGTTGGTTAACATGTACGTACATAGTCGAGTATATTTAATAATTTTGGTTGTCAACCAATCAAAGCAATCAGCTTTGATTTTTCGAAATATTCATATGTGGCCTCTTGCCAATAAGAATGTAAGAACTCACAGATATAACTATTAAGGATTGTTTTATAAACTATGTTGTCTCGATATATATCGAAATGGCCAGCGTAATTAAAGTCTTCTACACCATTTTAATATCTTCTTTTACAATACACTTTGCCCATGCAAAAAAGCAACAAGCAATTTTGCCTATCTTTACTGCCATCGGGCACGTTTCAGTGTGTCGAATCTACCCTTTCTCAGCCGACTTACTGCCAAACTAAATCTATTTACCGTGATTTAGAGCTCGATTGAGGCAGTTCGTGACTACTGGATCCGAATCCGCTATCACCGGCTGGCCTTGATCTATTTCCACACACCTTTGTACAGCACACAAAGGTCAGTTAGAAAGACCACGAGACTATATATCAATGGCTCTCATTGTTCTATCGTTCTAATTTAACTAAGATTCGAATCTCCAAAGATAGAATAATGGATTTCAAGGTAAACCCTAATTTGCACGCTTCTGTTTCGGTTCAGTTAAGATTCGATATTACCTACGCTGCTTAAGAAATGAATGCCGAAGAATTGGTCAGTGATGTAACGCGAAGGTCAAGTGCAACCACGAATTGATTATGCACGTCATGTCAAATGGCTATGGGCGGATAATTCAATTCGCAGGCATTCCAACGTTGTCAAGTCTGTTGATCATTTGCATAACTAATGTTACATTTAGGGTGAAGTATAAGTGTGTAGGTAGTAGGTACATAAACCCAGGGCTCTACGGAAGTTTAGTCATTCATTTGTTCATAAAGGTGTCTGTTTATTACATTGGTAGTAAACAAATTTACCTGTAACGATAAAAATTTGTAAAAGCAACGGCTCTAAGAAACGTTAAATATTGCCTCATCCATATACGAATATCATCTGAATCGCACATAATTCCAAGCTTCCAAGTGCTATTATGTATGATATACCGATGATAATGTGTAAACTTATGTACGTTCCACTCAAACGTCAGTCAATTGAGTAAAAAATACTTCTTTCAGTTTCCCAACACTAATTCTGTTACGTTGTAAGTAGACACCAATAAGTGTAACAGAGCCGAGTGTCAGCGGACATGCGCCGGTGAAGCCCGAACCGTTGTCTCAATTGTGGTCTCAGCCGGCTACGACCGGGCCTATTTATGCTAATCACCCGGAATTTCTAACAAGAGCCGCACAACAACTATCAGATTCACCAAACCAGTGATTTGTAGGCGTAGTTTCCGGAAGAGCGATGAGCATAATATCCAGACTTAATAAGCAGAGGTGAGGTCAATCGATTTCGGCTGCCTATAAAATTTCTCGCCTATCAAATACGGTGATCAATTCAACCGTGGCCTGTGGGCGAAGTAGTCAAACGTTAATTGATATTCAAGACGATACCAAATAAAATCGAATTGTATTCTAATCAAATAGTTTTATTCGATTCTCTTATCTTAATCGATCATATTTGCAATGTTAGCAGTTTAGCACCTATCTTTCGGCAATTTTACGCGTTTATCAGTTGTCATGATTGTTGTATAATTTTCCCACGTCTATTGGAATAGGCGGGTTGTCTACCAACACAACTTGATTGCTTCACGGTGAAGGATTCATTAATGTATTTGTAATATCGGTAGCATCAGTCAACCGTCAAGAGAAGAATCACTCCCACGGTCGATCTTCGCAAACAAGACTGCTCGTGCCTAACAAGGCATGCTTAGTTGCACAACAATGAGCATAATTAAAAGTCAGGGACAATTTTAAGCTGTTTAATGTCCCCATTTTTGTATTTTGAAGACCCTTAATAAGACAAAATGCGCCTCTGAATTGGGAACGGATAATGATCGCTACTAACTCAGATTCGTTGCTCGCTACAACCCAAGGCTATTTTAATATAGCCTTCAATGACTCATAAATCGATCTGCTCGAGTTCTTAACCGCAGCAACCATTTCGTATGAGACTTTTTGCGCATCGTTTTTTATTTCTTGTATTACACAATTTAATAGCAATTACTACTCGTTTCTTACAGGCTTCGCAGTCCGTACAGGTGCCACAAGGTTTGTTTAATTATATGTGAGAATATAAAGGAAGTCGGTATGAATTTCGGCAAAAAAAGCTATTTAAACTTTTGTAATGATTAATGCGTTGGTACAAAAATTACAATGGCGGGATAGATGCTTCTTTAGAGGCCTCTTGACCTCGGAGAGTCGAATGGCGTGACGAAAGAGCGGACAATGAACACAAAAAAATGTAAGACAATATTGGTGAATTGCAAATAATGGTCCTTTTGACGGGGACACACATTGTATGAGAACATTTGAACGGGCTTTGGTTTGAGTTAACATCATTAGCGTATGTGTTTCGAGTGGTCAATGACACTTCGTAGAGATTAGATTGTGGGGTCATGACTTAATCTTTGAAGCACTAACTGCAAATCTATATACTGATTTTAACGACTCTTGATGTTGCTGTCAATGCTTCATTGAAGTATCATAAGGATGGAATGGGCATTTAAACAGTTAGGCACATGGAGGCAAGAAGAGACTAAATATCTTTTTGTATGTTAAAATAAAGCCGAAGATGGAAGCGTTGTTCACCGGAAATTTTCAATTACTGGCATGATGGCAGATTTAGATAAGGTAAATGCTAATAGCTAGCCAGGTGGACTTAAAACAAGTCCAGTCCAATCCACTGGGAATCGAACTCGTGACATCTGGGACTGATACCGGTGCAGATGGTCTAACAACTAGAACACAAAGGTGGTGAATACTAACGAAATGAACTGATAACCATCAATTAAAAGTACTAAAAATACTCTAAGTTGTGATATACGTTGACTAAAATAAACTGTCACTTGCGCTACAAGTGAGCTCTGCAACATTATAAATGACGTGACCAATGAACCTGCCCCGTTTGTAATTAAACAATTATCCCAACAACCACCCACTCATGGCATGGGAACAAAATAAGAAGACTGTAGAAATTAAGCTTAGTACAATCGCAATCGAGCAACACACATAGACAACCTCTCGGACACGAAATCTACCAACAGCTGCGCTCGCAGTGTTTTGAGGGTGCGCAGAGCAAAAAATGACAAAAGTGCAGTCACGGTTAAGTTGATATAATTGAAAATACTATCGTATTACATAAACAAAATATATATTTAGTATCAAAGGGAACGTGCTTACAATTAGTCCGATCCATAAATTCATAACACACTATAGTTTTTTCTACAATATCATTTAAAGTTGGGCAAAAATCATGAAAACGAGTGGCGGCGTTTAGTTGATTTCTTATAGTTAACCTAAATTATTGTACCTCTGATTTTGGCTAAACAATCACCAATGGCTAAACTACAAATCGTCCGTCTCACATTTTCGATTTATCAAGCGGTTGTTTAGATTATTATTTTTCAAATTAACACGTTAAATTCCCAATATGGCCGCGCGGCATCAAATAAATATGGACGAAGACATTTCAAATAAAATATATGACACTTGTCACTTACAGACGGCGCACCCTGAGATCCCGTGTCCGTGATGAGAGGATCTGCGTTGCTCAGTCTGTATTAAGCTTTCCTTCTAGGTCTCCATATTCTGTGCCATGGGTGCGTACGCCCCTATGTTTTAATCAACGCTCCTTTCCCGTGGGAGACAACGACCCTCTAATAGACCTTATGACTCATACGAATTGCATTTGAGATCGAAATAACTAAACACGCTGGTTTCATGATTAAACCCAACTGACCTGGAATTGTGAACTAATAAAACCGGATTGGTGCTGATTGAGGCTTTGGGATAGAGGTTTCTATGCCAATTCGATACCCGGCTTATAACCATTAATTGGTGAAGTATTTACTCTATAAATGTATATCTTAATTTCTGTACGATGTATAATAATTACTATAATTTATATTCACATTATCACTGCTAAAGTGTTTTTAACAAGCGATTCGGAATAAATAATATGTTTAATACTCTTTCGCGTTACATTTAACAAAAAAGGTGTTTACTTTGTATTGAATACTGTAGTAGTATTACTTGATAAAGACAGATAATTTAGAACTAAATTAGAGTTTAATTGTATCTAAAATCCTAAAATAAATTATGATAAAATACCGATAATTCAGAGAGAAAAAAATCCCTCACAAACGATCTAAGTACTATTGAAGAACTCACAACTACTTCTGTAATATGATTATTGAGAAGTGCTTCAAGAAATTCGGAATTAATATTGTATTCTTACAAAATTATTTTGTTCAAATAACTCAATAAAAATAGCTATACATTTGCAACTAAATACTTCAATCACTTTAAAAACATAGCCATAATGACAATCAAACATTTTCTCCACTCAATCGATCTTGATAATATCCAGTTCCAAATATTCCCATGTCTATGGTCGTAGTGAGTTTTGGTGAATGGCAACCGTGACTCAGTGCAATGATGTCATCGCCCTGGGAACCCACCGAGGTACGGAACCCTCATCGATGGGATGCGAGGTCACCGGGTCGAGATAGCGGTTATGGCAGATTGGATGCCACTTGAAGCCTGCAATTTCAATGGTCGGATAAGGGATTCGCAGGGTCAAGTGTTAAGTATTGAACTATTTTCTGCATAAACTATTTCTAAGTGTTAAACGTTTTAAATTATTTTAAGAAGCACATCATCTCATTTCATCATATTATCATCATCATTTATCATATCATTTCAGGAACAGTTAATTTGTTTTCTTGGCTTTAATTAGAGTATTCTTTAAATGAATAATCAACATCGTCGTACAAAGTTTTTTCTAACTGATTTTTATCTATATGTTATTATTTTATTTCATTTAATAATGGTATTAATGTTATAATGCTATTGACCATCTAACTTATCGTCACAAATGTGTCAAACACAGTCAAAAACGCTGAAGGTGGCGCCTTAAAAAATGTAAAAACTGCCGGGTGATTACCAGCCGTTAAAGGTGTAATGTATGGGACTGTGGAAGTAGGTTAATTATTACTTAAACATAACTGAAGACTACATTAAATTGAGTCACAACGCTTCTTTTAAAGTATTTATTGACAAAAAACGAGTCAGGAGCGAAAAGGAATTTTTAGTCAGCTTTATTACGGAGGTAAAATTTACAATTACAATATAGGTGCATATATGGATAAACAACTAAAAGGATATTTTATATATTTTTTACACATAATGAAAAAAGCTTCTATTTTTGTTTTTGGTTTCTTAGTAATGCTGACCTTTTGTCTAATAGGTAGGTACTTACCATAAAGTTAATATATCAACGGAAATATTAACTTTATGGTACTTACATAGTAAAAAAAGGTTACTCGTCTCTGTCTCTTGTCTTTTATATCTTGATTTATGCACTCTACCTATATACGAGTACTCTGAAAAAATCATATTTAAGTGCATTATAGAACATAAAATAACAGTACCTACAGACCTACTCTTAAACATACAGGGATACAAATAAACAAAGAATAAGGTGCGAATAGTTATTCCGTGTTTTGTCTCTTTTACTCTAATTTGAAATGACGTTTACATGACAGGAACAAAACACGGAATAGCTATTCGAACCTTATTCTTTGTTTATTTATAAGGCACACAAAGTATTCTCCAACAACGTGTTTTGGATAACAACATCCGAAATTAACTTTCCTATAGTTTATCCGATCATCAGAAATGACCTTTAATACGAAAATAATGTTCAACATACAAAATGACGATAGTGAAAGTGGCCTATGAGCTTCCAAACATGGATAATGAGGGGTACAAGTTATATTATCAAATCTTTGGAAGGGAGAAAGTTTGTCTATAAAAAAACAAGAGTGTTTCGTACACATAAGAATTCAGAATAATAAAAGAAAGTATATTGGCTGATGTACATATTACGTGTAAAGATACATTGCACAATTTACCGTCTCGTTAAAAGGAAAATGACGGCACACATTTAATATTTATAAACAAAAAGAGTGAAAAAAAAGGTGTTTTTTCAATAGAGATTAAAAGTGACTCTTTTACCTTCTGCAAGAAGTACCTATTAGATAAGTGGCTTTATAGCTTTGGTGAAGTTAAATTGAAATATTTTTAAATCGTGTTTATTCTCTACTTAATTATTGACGTTTCGACCCTTCTACGAACTCTATCTAAATTTTTTTTTTAAAAAAGGCGATACAAACAAACAATTTTATACTTCACTGTCCTAGTGTAAGTAGGTACCGTACCTATTTTTTAGAAAATTTATCAGTAACTATTCGAAATACGGGAATTTTCCCGATATCTGAAGATCATAAACTGTTAATCGTAAACTTACCGTAAATATTTAGCACACAGTCGACTGATAACTGCGTTTATCAGTCGTTTCATATGATCGATCAATATTTGTTTGCAATCGTTGCTTGCTTCTATCGGGTATTGACATCCTTCGAAGCGAGCACATTACAGGAGGTAATTCAAGCCAAGTTAACTTTTTTTAAATCGTAAAACCTCCAATGGTCGATATATGCCCAATATTCAAAAGAAAAATTTTATCTATCTATCTATCTGGTAGAATTTGTATGAAACTTAAGGATTTGGATTTAACCATTTTACAAATTAATTAAGTTTTTCCAATATCAAGTTTATATTAAAAAGTTAGCAGTAGGTAGTCACTGCTGACTCGAAAAACGTTTATAAATATAATCTATTCTTAAAATTGGAACAAAGGTTTCATTACAGATATGGCAATTAGGGTTACCAAGAAACAATTTTATGTAAGTAATAAAACATGTCGACAATTAAAAACGTTACCTATTGCTCAAGTATTATTGCGTGTGTTTTGTTATTTATTCTATTTTCAAATTAAAGAAACAAATGACAACGATTTCTTGTTTTTAGAAAAAAAAATGAAACAAATGACAACTGCCTAAAAAAATTGAGGAACCTAGTTGTCATTTGTTTCTCGTGAGCAAATACTCATTTCCAGAACATTAATAAGTTATTTCAAAAGAAGTTTTCAATCGAATTCTCACACCAGACGGTGGTAAACATTGACCGACCTAACCTTAGCACCGGGCGTTGCTTGCCATCTATTAGTAAACAGTGCCTCCTTGATAACAACATCTCTAAACATAGGAAATAACGCGTAGACGTGTTAAAAACCACCGAGACCGAAAATGTAACAGATGTGAAGTTTAAATTTATACTAGGTACCTAAGCGTTTCATATAACCTTCTTTCATTTCATCATAACAAAGTCAAGACCAAGAAAAGAAAAAATATAAGTTTTTGTCTAATCAAGCTCGTTGGCGAATTAGCTAGCTTCGGGTTGCCATTCAATTTGCAAAGTTCAGTACCCGGATCGGTGGCCAAATAAAAAATACTTAAAGCTTCTTAATACCTACTATGAAAGTCATGTTAAACCGTTTATCTCATCTTTCGTTATCGTAAACGGGAGTCGTAAACACCTACCATCGCGCGTTGTCTGTTAACGATGAAAATCTTATTTGACAGACAACAGACTTCCTAAAATGACACTTTTAGGTTCATTACTTATTTAATTTATAAAATGGCTTGATACGGCTTGCACATTGGGCAACGAGAAATTTAAGAACAAATTCTGTAAAATAACATTTATAACATTATATTTAAAAATAAAAAACATAAAATCAATGTTTGTTGTCAAAGTAATAAAAAAAAACACAGATGTTGATGTGATGTGCAGTACCGTACTATCTACCCTGTGTGCTTTGTACTACGACCCCTCAAAATTACCTTCTCTAAATATCCTGTCTATTATTCCATAGACTATAAATAAATCTCCACTCAGATTACAACAGCCATCAATATAAAAAAGTTTTCAATATAAAAACCAAACTCATTCATTTCAACAATTTCTAGAATGCAGTAGGCACTATGTAGTGGTGTAAATCATCACGTTGAACCAGTTTGTCTCTTTCCGTATAGGATAAATATTTACACTTGCATTCGAGACACGACGCTCTCTGAATATCGTTATAAACAGTGCTATATATCAACATTCCTTAGACGCGGGCACAATGTCAAAGTTAAATAGATACCTACTGACAATCATTGTGTCTAGACGTTAAAGTATGCTCAGTCAGACCATAGTCTATGGTCAGACGCTGCACATAGGTAGTACCTGCGACAATCGCGCAGCAATAAATAGCGATAACTTTCATTGCATCAAGTTGTAAATGTCGTTTAGTAGGTTTATAGGCCTTGTCTAACATTTCAATAAAGTTAACGATTTTATTGAATTGGTGTCCGATTTTATAGCTCGGTGGCCGGCCACCTTTCTCAATGTTATGATGCGCCGAGAAGTAGGTGCCACGATCGAAAGTGGAGTCGCAGACAAGTTGTTGACCCATTATCAACTTTTTTGTAGGTCTCCCTACTTATGTGAAATATTGTCTTCGTAAAAGTTTAAGGTAACCGGTTTAGTCTTACGACATAAAACTTTTTAAATTTCATACTTTTTTTTTTCATAAACAGAATAGTAATGAAAGAATGTAAAAAGGTTACAACGTTTAGGGTCCAATTTGCAAAGTAAATTACTCAACAAAAACCTTAAATGCCAGCCAACGGAAAATGTCGAGCGCTCACCTCATGGTACACAGACGTCATCTCGGCAATTCACAATGTTTTGTTTTGCAAGCCGGGTCGATCACAATCTAATACAAAACACACATTTCACTTCAAAAGTATAAACTGTCAAACTTCCCGCCAATAGCGCGCGAAGTTAAAATATTTAAAAAGCGAACGCAGCTGTGGGCGCGTGTGACGCGTTCCGTGTTTAGTGCCGGCACTGAGCGGGCGGCAGCTCGGCATCGCGCTCGGCTCAATGGATACGACAAGCTCAGCTGCTGTGCTCAATGAAGCATTCGGGTTCGGAGGTCACCGCTCATCCTGACCCCGCCGATTCTGCATCAAGTTTCTCCATTACCCTATAAACCTACAAGAATGTCGAATACGTAGCGGCAAAAAGTTAATTGGGCTTCGAGTAGAATCGTATTTGTTGATGTTGTGTTTTGAAGAATTTTGTAATTTTGTTTAAGTTTGGTGCACACATGTCTAAGAATTATGGATGATCAGGAGTGCCGTCGATTTGTTTGTCATGTAAACGGTGAAGACCACGTTTAGAGTGCGGTTCTGTGGTGTAGATCCAGTACTGTGAACGAGCAAAACGTTCACTTATAAATCTTGCCTTGTTTCACTTATCCAAACATCAAGGAACAAAAACCACTTTTATATAACAAATTCATATTATAATTGTTAACGTAACTATGTATTCTGCATTAAATTACAAATTAGTGACGCTGAAAATGACGTTTAAGCAATCTGCAATCTCTAAAAAAATTACATATTTACAACATACTTTAACTCCTCTTTTACTGGCTTCGTCCCACTCTACCCGATCCCATCTCTACCCAATTTAAAATTACCTAACGAAAAATCCCAACTCTACCCGATATGATAAAAAGTACAGCCAGAATGAAAAACATTTAAACGATATAAAACTGCTTTAATCACCAACATTTTATTCCCAATTACAACAATCGACATTTAAAATAATATAATAAAAATAATCTTTTTAATCAAAACCCTTAAAATAACACTATTATCACAAAAAAAAAGAAATTGTAAAAATTTACTTATCATGCAAAATCACAGATTGTGTTAGGAACATAGTTGTTTATCCACATTTTTATCACCAATTTTTCGTTTCAACTGTACACTTACTTTTTTCTTTAAGCAAGAATGATATATTCGTTGCTACACGCGTCTCGTTTTCACAACTGCATTAGTACTGCTATAAAAGCTCGTGGTTGGCCCCTGGACTCAAGCTACCGGCGATTAAGACTGCAAAGAAAGAAACCTCCTGACAATACGTGCCGTTATTATTATTATATTTCTTATACGAGTATATCAGAAATATTTAATGTCAATATGTCGGTATTGGTATGCGCTGGATGGCGATGCGTACCGTTTTAATAGTCTGAAATATTTGCATGATGCAAGAGCATACCAAATAGCAATAAGTATAATGTTACACAATCGGAGACCTCACAATGTGATCCGAATCAGTTCTAGTATTGTTGGGTACCCTTGCATGTAGGTTTTGAATTATTCATGATAACAAGGAAAGGACTTGCAAATCCTAACAATACCTAATTCATTTGCAGAGTCAGGCACAAAACAAAAGTGGAGCAACAATCCTCTCGCCGCTATCAAAGTGTCATAACTCCTAAAACGCGAGCTTATTACACTATTGTGCGTTCCGTTTTGCATAAGATCCCAGTAGTAGAAACAATTCCATGTTCCGTTATCCGTACAGAAGCTATTATGTTATACAGTTGTTGGTTGTTACAGCATGTTACGCGTCGATTGCCCGCACCATTGTTCGAGCTTCGCCCGGGAGCAGAGTGGGCCGACTTTTTGCTGAGCTAACGAGTGCAGAGCTGAGCAATAAACAAAGGTTACCTTACACTTGTATTACTCATATATGAAAAGACACTATTGTGTTTACTGTGGGAAAGCTATTCGCGAAGCTTTTGGTTTCATAAACAATGTAGTAAAAGCGTAAGTATAAAATGCGGAATTTTTCGAATCAGATGGTTTTTTTATCGGGTGGTCGTCATCTTAATGCGCTATTACTTTTTTATATTTACTTGATTTTGATCAGGCAACGCCTCAACGCTTGATGCAACGCCTTGATGGCTGAATGTACTTACACAAGGCTCGTAATCTGCAGGTCCTCGTTTCAATTATGACCGGAAAACGCGTGTTTCAGATTTTTCTAAGCGTTTTGATCACTAAACCGCATATTGAAAGCATCTTAAAGAATCTGGCAAAATTAGGTTTTTTTTTTCTACACACACCAATAATTGTCTAGCCTAAGAGAAGCTTCGTTATGAAACTCGTTAAATGGTCACTAGACAACGGATAAACATACTTAAAATACTTAAACACATACTTATTATACATAGAAAACACCCAGACCCGAGACAATTCAGAAAAACAGTAATTTCTAAATTGACCCGACCGGGGATCGAACCCGGGACCTCAGAGGTGGCGACACCATGAAAACCGGTGTACAAACCACTCGACCAAGGAGGTCGTCAGGTACGTAACTTGGTTAAAATTAAAATAAAGCTTTACACAAATTGTCGAGTTACAGAAATGAAGGCGACCTGTGGGCCTTAGTGTGAGGAAACCGGCCTCAGAACCATCGGAATATACACCTTTCGACCAAAACTTCTCTGTCATGAAACAAATGAATTAACGCATTTTGGTGTGACTCTAGCCGACTGTTATTCAGTGTAAATTTAGTTTTAATTCTCATATACTCTACGATATTCACTGCCACCTTAGAGTGATGGAGCCGGGACACAAACAGCAGCGTAGAGGACATAAATGCTTAATGTAGTTGTATCTACATCTGGACTACTTTCTGTTCAAAACGTGGAGATGCCTATAAATATATTTATAAGAAACTTAGACACATACATTTCATTAAAAACCTAAAACGGTTTTATAAGTACCTTACAGAGAACTTTATGTAAGTCAATAACAATATAAAAACGCATTTTTAGGGTTCCGTAGCCAAATGGCAAAAAACGGAACCCTTATGGATTCGTCATGTCTGTCTGTCTGTCCGTCCGTATGTCACAGCCACTTTATTCCGAAACTATAAGAACTATACTGTTGAAAGTTGGTAAGTAGATGTATTCTGTGAACCGCATTAAGATTTTCGCACAAAAATAGAAAAAAAACAATAAATTTTGGGGGTTCCCCATACTTAGAACTGAAACCCAACGATTTTTTTTTCATCAAACCCATACGTGTGGGGTATCTATGGATAGGTTTTTAAAAATTATATTGAGGTTTCTAATATCATTTTTTTCTAAACTGAATAGTTTAAGCGAGAGACACTTCCAAAGTGGTAAAATGTGTGTCCCCCCCCCCTGTAACTTCTAAAATAAGAGAATGATAAAACTAAAAAAAATATATGATGTACATGCAAACTTCCATCGAAAATTGGTTTGAACGAGATCTAGTAAGTAGTTTTTTTTTAATACGTCATAAAGTACGGAACCCTTCATGCGCGAGTCCGACTCGCACTTGACCGGTTTTTTTAGTTTTACGCAATATTAAATATAAGGCAGTATGTATAAGAATGTCGTAGTGAAGACCATTTGAAAAACCTTTTTAATTCTACTTTGTATCAATATCTAATTATTAATAACGAAATATAAACTCAGTACTTACTACAATCGTATAACGATAGTAAATAAACACTATGCAGGTAGGATAGTAGAGTTTGTATGTTTCAAAAGAAATTCTATTGTCCGTACACAGATTATAAAGCAATTAAAGAGATTTATTAGCAAAACCCTAGTCCGTAAAACAAAAAGCAATCGACACCGACGACGACGACGACGCGGGCGCAGCGTCCCTCCACAATCGAGATCTCATATCGTTATCAAACGTGGGAACAAAGCATAAAGGCGGCCGCTAGTTTATAGGCAATGTCGCTGGATAACCATATAAATTGTACGGGAACCGCAGTGCCCATCTGAATTTGTGATAGCAATCTTGATGGATAGATTATAATGGCGCCGGCTCTAGTGTGGCGCTTTGTCCTATCGACTGTGGATTTTGCTTGCTATTTATAGCGGAGCAGATAGCATCTTTCAACTAAGGGCTGGAGACTAAGAATGTGCATTGTGCTTATATGTAAGTATATGTTTTGCATCTTTTCTCTTAGTAGCACGAGCTACAAAACCTAATACAGATCCTTCTTAATCTTTGTAATACTCTGTAGGTACTTTATGTGAGTAGGTATCAACTAAAAATCTAACTATTACACAGAAAAAACGGTTTTCTTAAAATAAGCAAAAAATACTTGCATGAAAGCAAATTGCATTAAACCAAGATTATGGTTGTTTCATATATATGGAAACTATTATTTTCTTACGTAAAGGAAAAAAATATCTTAAATTGACATTAAAACAAATCTTGAATGAAGACAATTTCACTTGATTTAAGACATTCTATCTTTCACCAAGAATTATTAGTATTCTTATGTAAGTCGACGATTCTTTTGGTGTAAGCTTAGAATGTTTTTTATTTTAAGAAAATGTTGATTTGAATTCAGAAAGTAAACAACTTCGCTTTATATAAAATATACTTAATTTTAAGACAGGGTTTGTAGCTGTACGGACCCAACCACTACGTTTCACAGGCGTAAAAGCGCAGGGTTTAGTGCCGCAGTAATAGACTATACTAGGAACACAGAAAATCAAAGGAAGACCAAGATAGTTCCAATAGCTTGGAAGCGACTTAGTACAGACTTTAATCTCTTAACTATATCAAAGTTACAATTTTTACTTATAGTTTCGTAAAGAACATCTCGATAGCGCGATTCAGGATGCTACCGCCAGCGCCATCTAGTAACAAAGGGCGGAACGATAGAAAGATAAATAAACTTTCATTTTGAAGTAAGTATTTCATTATATTAAAACAATAATATTTAAATTTCTTAGATTAATTTTATTTTTACTTCATTTAAAATATTTTTCCTTGATTATAAAAATTGCACTAAGAGTATTATTTATTTGTTTTGAGAGAGTCAATATCTAGAAATAAACAAATATTACTTGAAATAAGACAATTTTCCTTATAATTAATTACCATGTCAAGAAAAATATTTTTCTTGCTTAAAGAAATCCTTTTTTTCTGTGTACTATTTTGATGTGTCTTGCTTGTTGTTCGCAATTTATTACAAAACTTTCTTAACAACAATGCCAGCGCCACCGAAAATATTAATTCTTCTTACAAACTAATCATTATCTCATTGCCCATTGTGAAACTGTAATAGCGCATTTAATGGAAACAGCCATTTCTAATTTCATCGACAAAGCGTCGAGAGGCGTTGCCGCTGCGCGTGCGCACCTTACTTATCTGTAGATCAGCGAGCGCAATATGGCGCCGGACTATGGTCCTAAATCACCGCACCACAAAAAAAACACGGGCCTATTATATAAAATAATTCATTATTGTATAGAGTAGAAAAGAGACAGCTTTACAAGATTCGTGCTGTTGGTAAAGATATCGTTTTATGATTTACATCAAAACATCAAGAGACTTGTAGCAATCAGTAGATTTAAACCACAACAAGATAAGCTTCAGCAAGAGATGGATGGCGAGTGGTGGTAAGACGCTATGCGGAGACACGCGTGCCCACGACTACTTTGTCAAGAGTAACCCCCCCGCCCGATCCTCTAAATGCCACTACACATTTGCAGAATACACTAAACATGCACATTAGTTTAGGCCCAAGACACCGTACTCGTAGAACGAGGGTACGACGAGCCGGTTCAAACGCGCTCTATACCAGGTACAGACATGTACTTGGGCGCTTCTCTCCACCACCACGGGCCGGTCAATCCGAGCCGAGGTCCGAGCCTTTAGAGGCGCCCTCGGGTTGTTCCGCTCCTCGATCCGATCCGAACCCCTCGGAGAATCTAGTAGGGCACGGGGACACGCTAGTGCGTGTGCTCCGACGGCGTGATGCCGTTCCCTCTAGGAAACCTCCGAAGGTGATTCGTTTCACACAGCCTTTAAGTTTCTCGCCGCCCCCAAAAAAATCGGTATTACTGAAAATGCCGTCGTAAGGCTATCAGTAAACTCTCTCAAAAAATATCAAGAGTAAACGACTAAGAAGAAGAAAAAAACACAACTATCAACTTATATGCCATCATATCTTCACCTTTAACCCTATACCTCTCTCTCTAGTCCAGTAACTGACACACTTGGAATCCGAGTTAAATTTTTTTAGACACGGCAAGTGCGCATAAAGGCACAGATTAGTTAATAGTTACTACGTAAATAAAGGTACCAGTTGGCAGTCGACTCCACGCAGCACCAGCAGACGACGTGTCGTCACGACACTACTAGCTTATATGTATTTTTACGACGAGGACGCCGAGCGACGTGTCGCTAGCTACGGAGGGAATTTCATAGAAATACATAGAGTGGCGACCGCGTACCGGAAAGCGCAGTGTGGGCAGGCCTCCAACAAGGTGGACCGACGATCTGGTGAAGGTCGCGGGAAGCCGCTGGATGCGAGCAGCACAAAACCGGTCGTTGTGGAGATCCTTGGGGGAGGCCTTTGTCCAGCAGTGGACGTCTTTTGGCTGAAATGATGATGATGATGATGACATAGAAACCAGTAGTGTCCCGTTGACACGTCGTCTGCTGCTGCTGCGTGGAGTCGGCTGCCAACTGGTACCTTAATTGCTCAGTCAATATGGAAAATCGCTTATTTTCTTTTATTTTCAAGAAACCAAACAACTTAATTAATATTTTTATGACGTGACGCCTCCACCACGTGTGGATCGTTCGCGATTGCAGGGTTTCGCAAATTCGGTTCTGGTTTAATCTGCCTCGGCACTGTCCATGGCAACTTTCTAGTGATTCCCACAGCAGTGTACCCTCACAAGTGCTAATGGATTTTATTGGTGGCCAATTAGCATTATTATAATACCGTGCTGAACGTAAACCACTCATAAAAGGGATTAAATATTAACAACCACGTATTTCTTTTAGTGTCGCTCGGAAATGAAGCCGGATTTTTGTGACATTGATTTAACAGCTTTTGTGGTGTAGAGGTTATTATCAACGGCACCGGTCTTAGAATCAGAGCTGCCGGGTTCGATTCCAGGAAACAATGGGGTTACATATTAGGATATGTCTGGCCGATAGCTATAAGTTATCTCTATTTCGAAGACTGTCGTCATAACATCGATGTGAGCAGCACTGTTGTGTTTTGATGATAAGAGATGGGATAGCCTGTTCCCTAGTTGTTGAGGATTCCGGGTGAAGTGCGCTTTCCATCTATGACCTTATCGCAACTTGCTATGGGGTGGGATAAAAGCAAGCGTTGTGAAATACAAAAATATAAAACGCCAAGTTCCAAACACATCGTTTTCCCTCTTTCCTCTGACATGGGGTCCTTCAAACGAGGCGTGAAGAGGTACCTTGTGGGCCGGCGACTGATTCTGCGTTGTTTTCACGCTGCACCAGCTGTCTTTGCGTCTGGACTCCGTTTCCACTTAACATCAGGTGGAGTGGATTCATTTGCCGAGCCAGGTATTAAAAAAAAATCATCTTCCTCAAGTTGGCATTAATATGAAATTGAATAGACATATAAGACATCAGTAATATTTTTAGAAAACATGTTTATCCATATCGGTTAGGAATGTTGTGCCCACGCGACATGCTACTGAACGATTTATGTCAACCGAATATAACAATGATCTCGTTTGTCAAACTTTTTATTTGTTATGTTAGCTATCATAATAACAATGTGTTTATTCAATATTTGCATTTTAATCTTTGCTAAGTTTTTTAAAGTGTTGGACGAGAAAGCGTTGACGATCTCAACTTCTATATTAGAGATTAGTGGGCGACAACCAGAGTACGAAACGTATGAAGAGATTTGGGGAAGACCTTGGACATGGAGAAAAGTATATTGGCTGCGAATAGCGTTTACATCGTAACAGGATCTAAGAAAGGAAACTTTACAGATGATCAAACGAACTTAAGTGGCGATCTCAGGCGGTAATCGATCCATAGAAGGTTTTCAAAAGGTAAGCCAAGAATGCTTTCGAACCCGTCAACTTACTAACTTATGCGAAATGGATTAAAAATTGTTTTTATTCCGTTCCATTTCTGTAACAACAACAAAAAAAACAAAGCAACTGCAAAGCTTTTTGCCCTTTACTAGCTGCCTATAGTGACACTTTTGCATTTAAATTTATAAATTTATTTTCGAAACAACGGGTGTAAATTTTGATTCTAAAGTGAAACGTCACAGTGATGCATAGTGCACGTATAGAGTCGTAACGCGAAAAATTCGTGACTCGCGCTCACGATGCTGGGCGAGTCAAGTGGCCCGCTGCTATCGAGAACAAGGAGCTCCGACTTTTATGAACAATAAAAAGTGCGACACACTTTGATATGTGTCGATATAGTAACGGGACCGTGACGGCTCGTGATTCAAGGATCAGGGTTGCTGGAAACCTGATACCCTCCGTGCTGATTTCGGCGAAAGTTGAACGGTGTTGCAGCTACGGCTATGGAGGTTTAAGTCTACACAACAATGAGTTAAAAAAAATAATTTGGTTTTTATTCCACAACTGGGAAGCGATAAGTTTCCATATCACTTGATGGTACGTCACGATAAGTTCGAAGGTGAAAGCG
Source organism: Eudonia mercurella (assembly GCA_963082485.1). Lineage (NCBI taxonomy): Eukaryota > Metazoa > Arthropoda > Insecta > Lepidoptera > Crambidae > Eudonia > Eudonia mercurella. Next base: position 3,514,553 of record OY720034.1, on the reverse strand, counting down.
AATTTTACCCAATAATCTTATAATGAGGTAAGCACTGGTAATCTAAATTTTTTTGTAACGTATGTATATTTGATCCGATTGTAGCTAAATAGCCAATCTTAGAACAAGCATTGCCTCTAACCAATCCGAATACAATATCACTCCTTACAGTCGGTGGTCTAAACACTTGAACACAGAAGCCATTCAAAGCAAAACTGAATTGAAATAGGGAAATCCGTTTAAAACCTTTCAAAAACAGACACACAGAGAATCAGAATAAATAAAGCATTAACTTCTTAGAAATAACAAAAATAGTAAAAACTATACATGTGCGCTCAACCACTTTAACGAAGAGCTATTATAGCTATATTGAGCTATATTTTATACAATTAGTAAACTTAGATATATCTGTGCGAACCGTGCAAAAGCTATTTGTACAAAGGCTCATGTATTAGAAAGATAATGAGTTATAAACAAATGGTGGTTGATAGTTTCGTGCTCTCCAATCTCGTGTTTTCCAGGAGATGCGACGGTTAAAGAATTGCTCGCTCTTAGTATCATTAATATTGTTTATCAATGTTATAGGCAACCGCATTAGTTGGCTCTGATTAACACTTGAAAAGCAACTGAGGGGAAATTCGCTTGAAAATAAACCTTAATTACATAGAGTTAACGTATAACCATAAATAAAAGTAACAGTACAGACGCCTGCTGCCCTGCTAAAAAGCATAAGTCCAAATTTTGTGAAATTGTGTTAAATATAGTCTTAGAATCAGCAAAAAAATGTGACTTTTCTATCTAGTATTCTTCGCGATATTTGATATAGAAACCGATTTAGGCAAGCACAAGTACATTGTGTTTTGATGATTAATATTTATGTTCGAGAAAGAAAAACATAACCACTACATCAGAGGCAGAAAGCTACGTAAGTAGCACTTATGATTTTCTTATTTGTGCTATCTCATAAACTAAATAACTCAACATAACTTAGAATAATAATCAGATAAAACACAAGTGCTAATAAATGCGTTTTCTTTTAAGTATCATAAAATATGTTATCGTCCTGTCAGAATCTAAAAAAACATAAGAAACGCAGTTACGATTTTTCTGCTTCGTCTAACTATTGACAATTGCGCAGGGCAGAACAGAAATTGGTGTTTATTATATAAATTATGTATGAGAGAAGTCTCATACATTATTTATATAATATACTCTGGTGAGATAAACACTGAAACTATAATACTGAATTATTTCGAACCTGGACATACATTTATGTCTGCCGATAGTTTCAGGCGGAACTTTCAATGAAAATAATGGTTAATTATATGATTTTAAAGTTTTTAAAGATGCAGTTCTAAACGCAAATAGTGGCAAGGTAAAATGCATGTAAAGTGTATGAAATGTTCTGTTCTGTAGGCTTAAAGCAATATCACCATGACTAAACCACGCCCTTATTTGAATGAAATGGTTCAAATTAAATTTAACAAAGGAAAGTACACGATTGACTTCAGAACCTCTTTTGAAAGTGAATCGAAAACGCTAGATTTCATCAAAGCAAATATTTTAAAGAATGGTTTTTCGTAGAGGAGCCTAGAGGAATAATCGGAAAAAGAAAACAAGATATAATTCAACGTCATTCAAAACTGTTGCCCCCAAATAGAGTAAAATTTTAGGAAGAACATCAGGTTAAACATTAGTTAAAAGTGATGTGCAAAATAAACGCGAGTAGATCCGTAGTTGTTTCATTTCAATGTTTCATTTCGAAGAATTTCCTGTTAATGACGGCTTTGCTGATCTTTCTTGAATATGACGATTAACTACTACCTAAAATTAAGATTTTTTTGCTATTTCCCTGTAGTTCCTTCTTTGTAATTTGATTTAAAAAAAAAATTACAGCATGGTTTCATTTATTAATTTTCCAACCTTAACTAAAAAAACACAACTGCGTACTTGTGCTTTTCTTAATTCTTAGAAACTACTTACAACAAATTCATCCAACAGGCACATGTGCGGATTTGTGTGTTTTTTTTCTAGTACTCTTATGGCATTTTATTTAAAATTAAGAGGCAGGACTAGTTTTTCTAAATATCTAATTTAAATGAAACAACTTTTACGGATCTACATCATTTAAATGTGTAGTGTTCGCGTAAACTTTAGAAAACAATATATCTAATTTAAATTAAATAATAAATTATTTTTAAATAAAAATGCTATTTTACTTACTTCAATAAAAAGTAAAACTTTATTATGCTTTTGTTTTCTTAAGAGGGCAGTGCACGTCAAACTTGTGGTAGTCTATGTGCAGGCGTGTGTAATTTTACGGTATTTTTTTACGGATAAAACGACGTTTTCTAAAAATGAAACCTAGCTAGATTGATTTATCGCCCCCGAAACCCCCTGCATACTAAATTTCATGAAATATTTTGGAGCCGTTTCCGAGATTCAGATTATATAAAGAATTGCTCGTTTAAATGTATTAGATAGATTTTGTGTAATAATATTTATGCATCGAACAAAAATCCTTACTTTCTACTGTCACTTGTAAGAGACACTTTAAAATTGAAGTTCATTTAAGTATTTAAAAAAAAAATATAATGAATGTTAGAATATTAATGGGCAACGTATTCCGAAAAACGTTAAACAAGTGACTTGACGTTAAAATCTACATGACAAACACTTAAATCTATACTTCAGTGACCACGTCGATAACTAAAGTTAAAGTGTCACTTTGAAAGTTAAATTGAAGTTATTTGAGTGATAGCATTATGAATTTTTGATTTTTAATTTTTCTATCTACTTAAAACATATTTTCACTAAGTATAGAATACTTTGTAGAATTTATTGAACAAACTAAAAAGGCCTTTTTTGAGTTTCAAAGTTTCCAATATAAATAATATTCCAAAAAAAAACATACATAGATAACTTTAAACATTTCAGTTTGAAATTTTAGACAGAGTCGAAATAGACATAATTTGCGAGTAAAGTTTTATTAAAAAGTTGCGATGGTTTAAGAAAGTTTATTTCGCACTATAACTTTTATACAGAGATTTTACGCTTATGTAAACAGCCAACCACTAAAGTCCTTTTCAAAGGAAATACGCTCTGCCTTTATGGCTCTTTAACGATCTCCGTTTTATAAGGCAAGCGTTTAAGATTTATCAAGGCCTATATTTGGCAAACAACAGTCCGCCAGGGAATCTTGTTAATCTCAAAAACTTTAACCTTTCACCTAAATAGGCAGTACGGAGTACCTACTATTATTTCTAGTGGTACTGGTGACTATACTTTTTCATAGGACTCAGCAGTTAGCACAGATAATATTACCACCAACTATGTAATAGTTACTATATAACATTACTATGGAAGTAGCACCAGTGTTCGACACTTTAAGTCTAAAGTTCGAAACAGTTTTTATTGACAAAAAATTATGAAACATTTATTAAAGTTTTACTGGATGACAAGAAACTTTAACATCATGGATGTTTGTTGCGGATTTTTGCTGTTGCGATGCAAAAAGTATTGACAGCGACACCGAACGTTCATGGCAAGCCGAAACTCTTGGTGGTAAGCACAGATATTATGAAATTGTCACTAAAGTCACAAATCAGTCGCTGATTCTAATTATTCAAGAAAAAAAGGGTCGGAGACTAGTTCCTGCAGAACACTGTGCCACGTCACTACCCTACGAATAGTTTGAAGAAATATAATATTTCACGTTACACATTATTATAGTTGATAGATGTTTTGTTTTTACGACTTCGCTCAGAATAATAATCAACTCTGCCATAATCTTTTAGAAAAGACATGAAGCCGAAACGAGAATTCTTTAAATCATAAAAATTATCATTATATCTGTTAATTTGAATGTTGTTAATCAATCAATAATTCTTTTAAGGGGTCAAAATTGTCTACGCTCTAATTGTTTGACTGGTTCCCATCAGCTATCGTAAACTTAGAGCCAACTTTTAAACTCTAGTTTCAATCCAAAGTTTGCTTTTAACATTCAACAGTTATTTTGTAGTGTTTAAGTTCTTTCTATCCCGGGAAGATATTAGTTTTAAGTGATAAGTCCTCCAAATGGTAACCTTGTTTCCGTTGTTTCTGCAATGTTAATTTCTCTGGCGTTGCATTTAAAATTATCTTACTATCTATTTCATGTTGGAAATGCTTCGAATCGGAATAAGAGCTTCGTGATTCCATCTCAAATGATAAATCATTTCTAGGTCCATGTCCGTAAGATCGCTAGTATCTTCCAATATTGAGATTTCACTATCTCTTTATCCCATCTCTGTAAAACGTCCGTTGTTATCTATGAGAAGTGGTTCGTTTTTATACATCCTTTTGTTTTACTAAGTTAAATGGTCTTTTGACGTTACTAGATAACTACAGAATCATTAATCATTTTACGAAGACATGCTTTAATTTAGAAAGCTCTGCTTAAAGTTAAAAGCAAAATCCAAAAAATCTTAATGATGTAAAAATAAGGGTTCGCAATGATTTATAGGTAACTTATAGTTAATTTGTACAAAGTGTGTATTGGGTATTACGATGCTTACCTTGGCTTTGTGATCAGCAACCCGCATTTAGCAATCGTGGTGAATGAACCAATATCCATCATTTGTAGCGACGATGACTTCGTTTTAATAATGGAGGCCTTTAACCAACAGTGAAACATGGTATGGCTATATAATAAAGACAATTGCATGTTGAACTAGTTAGAGATAGTCAATGAAGAATTCTCTTGAATGCTAATTATTGTTGTATGGGGAAATATAATGGGAATGTGTGTATGATTTGATAAGACCGTCTTTTAATGTTGTTCCTTTACTATAATACTCAAAAACTTCAACATTTTTTTCAAATTTTTCCCCTTTTTTATAGTACTAAACTACGACACCTAGGTTCGTGTCTTAGCACTGCCTTCTCCAACTACATACGCGATGTGAACCTTTCACCCCTTCTATAATACAACACGCGGTTTCCGTTAGATAAGATTAGATTGTTTCGATCTCTCCAATCTCGAACTTATCTAGTCGGTTAGTGTGTCAGTGCTGCTGCATCTTCGTGAAGTTTATGATTTTCTAGAATCATTCGCTTTGTGGTATATTCGAATGTTGCGGTTGTATCCGCTTGTTTTATTAATTTATTGACAATAATATTTTTTACTATTTACAAATGTTGGGAAAATTTAAGTTAAAGTTAAAACTTTGTACCAATTTTACTAATACATATTGTTTTAAAGGGTTTTCAGATGTTGTAATTGTTTAAACCAATTTTTGGACAATGCCAATTTGTTCGCAATTGCAATATAACATAAAGTTTATGTATTAGGATTACAGAAAATAATGATATTATATAACAATTTAAACTATCATGGTAACTTTCATTAGAGTAAATATTTATTTATTTATTTTATTTTAGGAAGATGAACAGCTATTATACATAAATAAACATTTAAATAGATACGGAAAGTCATTAACAGGTCCTCACAAATAAAAACAATATAAGTTAAAGTGATAATGAAATATGACATGCTTACAAAATTACACAAAAATAAGATCCAATATAATACGAGTTAAAAATAACTTAATGTAATACTACTGATCAAAGAACATCTTAGACTTAGACGGCGCCTAATCGACGCCTCGCTAGTGTTGAACAGATCAATGTCAAGCTGCTTCGACACGGGCGCCATAGGTAAGAGTTTTGCCTAAAGTTCGATGAGGCGGGGGGAGATATTTAAAGGGGTTGAACATAACGGGCTTCACTGGAGCTCTGAGAGCAATTTTGGACACAAGCTCAGGACAGTCAATAAAACTATTTGCAATTTTCTTAAGGAAGATCAGGTCCGCAATCTGGCGGCGCTTTTCCAAAGGTAAAAGATGGTGCTTCTTGCAAAATTCTAGATATTGTACTGATTCATATCGCTCTTTGGTGCCGAAGCAGAGGTACTTAATAAATTTCCTTTGAATGTTGTCTAAGCGTAATATATAAGTCTGGTATCTGGGGTTCCAAACTTGCAACACGTACGTATTCCAGAACTACGAGCAAAAGAGCAATATAGAATCTTAAGTGTTTTAGCTTGAGTAAAGTCCCTGGAACTACGCATTATGAAACCAAGGGACCTAGAAGCTTTGACAATGACACTGTCAATATGAGCATCGAAGAGCAACTTGGAATCATGAATCACACCAAGGTGCCGCACAACAGTAACTCGCCCCAGACCTGATCCCTTAAACGTATTAACGGGATAACCAGTTATTCCGTGATCATGGCACATACAACTGATCCGAAATATCGAATACATACATACATACATACATACATACATGCATCACGCCTTTTTCCCGGAGGGGTAGGCAGAGACCACCTCTTTCCACTTGCTGCGATCCTTACAGACTTCTTTCGCTTCATCCACATTCATTAGTCTCTTCATACAAGCTCGTCGGTTTAGGGTACTCTTGACCTGACTTTTCTAAGAACTTCTCCGATTTGATCCAGGTACTTGCGTCGAGGCCTTCCCCTACCAACAAATAAATATAAATATCGAATACTCACAAGTTATATCTATTGACTGCTAATTAAAGCTATTTTACTGCATAGGTGCAGTCTACTAATCTACATATTTACAGTTTGAGAACACTAGAGCTTTTTGAAACAACAGTAATATGGTCAGATATGCTGAAAAAATTACAGCAGTTAACATATACATCGACCAAATACATTACAAACGTAGGTAACGAAGGTCCCTTTTAATTGAAGAGATCCGATTCGTATGCGGTAACAAAGAGGTTTTATTTTAGCTAGACTTTGTTTAGTCTTGCTAGAATAAAACCTATTTGTTTCTGCTACCTTCTCGTGAGCTCCTCTTTGCCCATATAACACATAAAATACGAGTCGTTGACTGAGAGCCGAGCTGTGTTTCTCACGGGCATCCTTGACGGCACGCGTCGCTCGTTCCCCTCTTTATTGATATTATTTTCCCCGAGTACCGTTACTGGACGTGACTGAGGAGGAAATGCAACTTAATGGCCGTAAGGGTGACGCCACTGCGATGCGGATTGCGAAGTTTGGGGCGACATGTTACAACGACGATGACAGCAGATGAAATGTTTAACAGGATTTGACGTAACTTAATAACGTGCTTACGTAACGTATCCTAGACATACCTTTTGAGTCAGCCCGTGACTACTGCCGGAACATCAGGTACTACATAAAAAGACAGAGACAAAAGGTATGTCTTTAAAAATTTATTCGTAAATGAAATTGAACTTGAGTTTAAATGTGTACATGCGTAACGGAGCTTTGAATATTTTTAAGTCTAGTGCAAAGGAGTTTTTGTGTGTTGTAAGAACAATTTGCACATGCACTTATTTCATTATTTGTAAATACCCACTAAATTTTTGATGTGATTTAATCGCATTCCTTTGAGAGACATTTCGGAAGGCATCTACGGAATTCGGCGTAATTGCTTGACTATTTGTTTATCAAATAAGGAAAGAACGATGGTTAATAACCACCAAACTGCACTGGACCCACGTGGTGGTCTAGGCTCGGCTCGATGGAAGGCTCGTTCCCAGCAGTGGGGACATAAAATAAGCTGGTGGTAAAATTCTAGTCTTAAGATTGATTACAGAATGTTCACGTATCTACCTAATAGCAATACCGCTTACCAGGCGAACCGAATGCCTGTTTGCCACGTTAATGGTATTCAAATAAAACAATCTATCCTAAATTATTGTGTCGCCTCTCTTTATCCTCATCAAATTAAACGTAACACTGTGGCGTCTTCCTCGTATTCATCGAAAGAGCTAAACTAAAGACAGCGTGCGTTTATCTGGTCACGCTCTGAGGATGCGTACTCGAGATTTACTTTGGGCTTTACGTAAACACTGGCCACTCGCTCCGTTGAATTGAGTGAGCCTTTTAGCTCCTTTTATTTATAAACAATAAGGAAAAATAGAGAAGCTCATACCGTTCCAATGAATGAATTGTTTTTAGCAAATTTTTTTACAAATGTGCCAAAAACCGGCGTGATATAATCGCGTTTTGTAAAATTGTGTTCCAACAACAAATGTTTAAATTTTCTTTAAATAATGCTTACAGTAATTATTTTTAGATTACCTTAGATTTTACCATATGCAGAGGTATAATCGATGAGATTAAGTATTGTTGTGAAATTTTACAACATAATTATATAGAAACCATCGAAACAACAATGCTGCTAAAATTGCCATTATGGCGACATACTTTGAGCTAGTAGCGATTAAAAAAAGCTCTACCATTGCCGTGAAAGCTTTTTAAATCGTTTATAGTCCAAAATAAAGTGTGATCTACAGAATACGAAACTAAGTTTCGTTCAATATTATTGCTTTCTTACAAACTCGGACTATTAATTAAAAACAGTAACTTTCACACATGATCATCTTGCTACAGCATACAATAACGAATAAATTACAATAGCAGGAAGAGCATACTAATATGAGAAACAGTAGCAAATTGAAAACGCTATAACTAGTGCTTATATGTAAAGGAGAGTGCCCAGATTGAAAAAATTGAATTTCCCATTGAAACAATGGAACGATGGGAACCGTACTGCAGATACGATCGCACAAAATATATGGTGGAGCACACAGGCTGTGATTAGAGGCTAATGTCATGGGTATTCTAGTTTTTGGATAGGTATGGAACATTGATCATTAAGATGTTGAGCTGTGAACAATACAAACAAGGTTATAATGATCTGACGATAAGGATGTTATTCGTAAGAGCTTCGCTGATGTGCTCTGATATGAATAATTTCCTGTGTTTTAGATGGAACGAGCATTTACAGAGGTTAGTCCACCACGATTATTCACCTGTGATCTGTGTCCTGGGAGTCCACTCTATGAAGGAAAACATCAAGCATTGTTTGAGCGTAGTAGTGCCCAACATCCTGGCAGTGGTGGAGCCCAAACTTCAGGTCGACCAGCGGAGAACGTTCAGGTTGGGGTCCATATCCTATGTAAATACCGCTTAATTGGTTGCGATTCCCGCAGGGTTTGTTGAGAGCAGATAGATAAGAGCTAGCTCTTGCAATGAAAAAGAGGAACGGGAGAGCCACCACATAACTGTGCTGCTCCTCTGGTGACCGGTATCCATAAGGAAGATTCCACAGGTAAAAAAAATGATTAGTCTCTATCCTATTCCGTCGGATAAGTCTGTAGATAAATAAGGATAGGATATACGTGTTATGCTTATGACATAACCATTTCAACATATTAAGAAGTTAAAGTTTGCATCTTTGATATGGTATTATGTGGAATTAAATTGCTTAGATGAAGCCAGAAAACTGTATTTACTTAATAAACTCATTCATAGCATGTTTTACTAAATTTACCTCTTTAAGGATTAATTAATCGGTAATGTTTAAGGAATGTATAAATAATTGAATATTAACATTACATGTTATGTGGGTGTATACTGTTATGTGCATTTGTATGTATTATCATATTAGTACGATATGGATACCTACCTACTTAGATTTAGGATAAGCAGTCCATAAATTTTGCAATACCCAAACCTATTTGAATTATCATTAACATTTGCTTTTACATCTTATGTTTTTTGCATACACCGGGGCTAGGGAGCCCGGCTTATGTGGGACTCTCCTCCTCTTCTTTCATCCAGCCACTAAAGCTGGTATACCACTAAAAACCTATTACTATCCCTTCTCTGCCACGGGGATGGCTTGGGATAACGAATGGCAAGCACCGAGTTCCCTCCCCCCCTCTCCCGCAATGCCCGCCCGCTAGAAAAGAGACGCTCGGGATAGTTTGAGCGTATCCCAGACTTCTATGAGGTTGTGTAATGTAGCTAAGGGTGCCGCACTTTGCTTTTACACATAGATATTTTTATTGAATCTACAATGTATTGTACAGAACAGTGAGATAGCCTTGTCACGCCTGGAGTCTAAGACTGTATGTACAGCCAGCCTGTATGTATATTAATATACATATTCAGAGGAATATATTAAAAAATTACCCCCCAGAGAACATTATGGCAATTGGTTGATGTAAGTTACACTTCACTATTTTAAGTTATTGGAACCGTGGTGTATCTCTGCGAGAACGCTGCCGACAAACTATGGTACCTACTGTTAAACAGATTGTAAAACTTTTTTTGTACAAGTGTTTAAAAATTATTTAAAAAAGCAGAAGTCAAGAGAGGGGCTCATTGTGCTACTGGTTGACGTAATTCACACCCCAGACCCTCAGAGGTCATTTGTAGCATCGGCTGAGATATTTCACACCCCAAGTCCGACACTTACTTTGTTAAACCTCTCGGAGAATACGGAAGATGGAGTTAATTATGTTAATGAAGTGAATGGAAATGCTTACGTTGTTTCAATACAAAGATGATTTGACATTCCAATTTACACACTGGTAGTCTTACAGCGTAGCTATACTGGTTGTGTAGAGTGCGTACTTAGATGTTTAGATAGGGAAACTAACGTACCGATATATACGTTATCCTAATGAAGTTCTATCAATAAGTAATCAGGGTAAGACTTTGCTTAACCGCTTCGCGTTTTAGTGGTTTCATAGAACACCGGTCTCAGATCCACCCAGAGGTCTCGGAATCGATACGATCGGTCGTGGAGTTTCTTGCGCCCATTCTTCTCCACAGCTAAAAAATAGTGTTGTTTTAAGTCCGCCTGGCCAGGCTAGCCAGCTTATAGCATAACTAGCGGCCCGCCCCGGCTTCGCACGGGTGTACTTTTATTTTTAAACATTTTTTTTAAATATAGCGTATAGCCTTCCTCAATAAATGGACTATTCAACACAAAAATATTTTTTCAATTCGAACCAGTAGTTCCTGAGATTAGCGCGTTCAACCAAACAAACAAACTCTTCAGCTTTATAATATTAGTATGATTATCTAAGTCTACAGCCATATAAGCAACCCAACTCCACACGACTTTAAAGTTTATCCTGACACCCCCTACCAACCATAAGGTTAAAAAGTTAAAGGTGTCATCCTTGCGCAAGCACAAGGGACCATCTACGTCAGGTCATAACGCCAGATTAGAACCCGCCGAAGCGCATTCTTCATCCGGTACTTTTAAGACTAGTGTCTCAAGCTAGTTGCCCCGCGGACACGTAAAGTCCACTACCTAATATCCAGATAGGTTACCGGAGCTGTAAGCTCGCTCACTTCTCGTTGCACTAAAAGCACAACTCGCAGTTCCACTGCTCGGGTCGTCAACTCTAAAGTCGACTACCAAATGTCCTCTTTGGTGGCGGAGTTGTAAGCCCACTTCTCAGTACCCATCCAGGCACCTAGTCAATTCCACAATCCTACACGGCTGACTCAACCGGAGACTTTGCATCTAGCGGTCGCCTCTACTAGTTATCCGGACTAGTACCGGAGATGTATGTAGTCATATAAGCAATGTTAATAACATTGTTGTGTTCTTCAGTTAACATTATTTATATTTTTTTTAATTATCCTATTTTGTATCCCTTTGCTAGGCAAAGGCCTCGCCTCTGCAGCTCCACTCATCTCTATCATCGATTAATAATATTAATCTTTAAAAAAGATAAGTTATTCATATCATAAGCCCTTCCAACTTGGCCTAAATCAGGTCACATACATACATAGGTGAGAAGCGCTTGGCCTTGCGCTTACCGTAGAAAAAAGCTATAAATTTATATTCCAAGCTATTGTTGAATTTATTTAATACTACGGATAATTCTGTTTCTTAATTTGAATGTATTATTTAATTGGCACGTTTAACTCTTAACGGCACACGTTTGACAGCAAAACAATCGGCAATTTAAATTGATTAACAGATATTTCCAATTAACTATCTTACAATAAAAGTTGGCCAACTTTCACAGACTTTATGATGCTTTAGTACCTTTTATCTTGGTAACTTAAATTAAAGTTACGAGTTCTGACGAGTAAATGATTTGTAATAATAATAAAGCTCTTTATATAGTTTTCTAAAGATTTCGCGTAAGTTTACGGAGATTCTTCATGTGGCCACGGATCGTGCAGTATTCGGAATGTTAGTATAATTCATATTTTAAATAAATGCAATAACTACAATAATAAATAAAATTATTCATCAACAAATATCTAATACCTTTAAACAAGCAATTCTTGTATATATCTTTATATATATAAATCTTTTGTGCGTGTGTATGAAATTGAACTCCTTCTAAACGGCTGGACCGATTTGAGTGAAATTTTCTGTGTGTGTTCAAGTGGATTCGAGAATGGTTTAGATTTACAAAAATTGGACCCGGTAGGTGGCGCTGCTATAGGGATCCATCATGGGATACGGGTGTTCTTAAGCGGACGAATGATTTGTTTGTTTTGTTGTCATGGAAACGTCATAACAGTATCAGTATGCACAAGCTAATGCGCCATGAAGATATAAACTAGGCAGATACAACTATTTATTTTGGTACACAAAAGAGATAGGTATCTTACAAAATGTTGTATTGTATGATATAAGTTGTTTTGCCAGCGCCATGCGCACATATTATTTTATTCAAAACTATGCATCCGCAAAATACCAGTGTCGGCACTGTCACCACAGCTTAATGCTTTAGCGGAGACCTTTATGATACAATCCTTATTCTAAGTTATGTTTTTTGTATGTGTATTGTTTTTGTATCAAATAAACATTTTTCGATTCTATTCTAAAAAATTAAATATTTGATAATACATTCAAAAGTCTTAATCTGTATCCAAAGTTGTGTTCACGTCATGTTTTAGTGCAGCATACATACAATTGCTTATCTAAACCTAACAAGAACATTGAACTATAATTTAATGTAATACAATGCGAACAAGAATCTTTCGGATGTCGATAATCGATTTAAAAGTCGATGTCCCCATACCTCCTTGCACTTGACCGGTGCCCACCAATTATTGACTTTCGCTTTGACCTTCATCGGCGGCCCACTGCCTCCGGCGAGGCTTTCACGCTGGCAAGGTGCCATTGTTTATCATTTTATCACATTGTGCTTACAGAATAACTTGACAAAATGCAACCGGCAAACGATAATCATCTATTGTCCATTATTTCATCCTATATTAATCCACTGATGCACTATTGGACATATGCCACACGATCAGCGGCTACTCTCATCCAGCCCTTGCTACATTTGCCGCTACTCGGTCGCCAAATCCCTACATTATGGTTCAATACCAAAAAATAATGTAAGCTTCTTTTGCGTAAAACGGAACGCATCCAATTAAAATAAAAGACGGTAACTATGCCAGTTACAAAATAGTCATAAGACGATCAACAACTCAGTCTTTTTGTTGACCACCGACCCCCCTGAAGTGCTTGAAACGTCAGAATAAATTAATAAGAAAAAAGTAGCTACGTAAAAGTTGTCTCATTTATGTAGTGCGTTAAACTTTAGGAAACAATTATCTTCATACTAATCAAACTATCAAAATTAATTTCTTTATTTTCAAGTCTTAAAGATAAGTATACCTAGAAAAGGGAAACCATAACGCATAGTTACCCAAGTGTGAACTCTCTTGGCTGCCCCAAGAGCTTTTAAGGAAAGCGGATTCGCCCCGGTCCATTAGACAGAACAGATCAATCATACAGATGTATACCACGTGTGCCGGCCGATAGCCGACCACTTTCATTTAGGCACAATGGCGGACGGTAATCTTTTTTGTAACACAAGTCGCTTTCACTACTCGATTGATGGCTACATCTCGAGATACAATATTCAAAACTCTGACCACCGGCCCGGGCAACGTAAGGTCCAAAATGAGAGAGCGCCGAATATCACCACACGATTTTTCAAGTCGCGAATAACAGCGAAAGTACGGTACGTGTAACGAGGCATTTGATAGACTGAAATGTCTTGATGCGAACGATATTTCTTGGGACCTTTGTCATATTCAATTTGTTGAACTTAACATTTTGTTGGATATTATTTAGTTACACAATTGCCGTTGGAAATGTGTTGTGCAACATCGGTAACAATTGGTCTGTTCTGTATTATAATTTCACCGCTTGTCTCGATCGCGATGGTACCTAAGTGGAAAGTTTGTGTCGAACGTTCAAGCTTTATGGGATTTTGAGCTGAATCACGCCACATAATTTATTCGTTAATTTAAATTAAATTTAGTCTTCTTCTTTATGTAATGCATAATCAATGACTTTTTGTCTTGACGTCTCATTTTTCATGTAAACTATTATCAAATATTTTACTTATTTTGAATTCTAAAGTAAATCTGACCATCTTTATGGTACCTTTGTACAGCTTTATCTCAGAATATAAATAACAATAATTTGTAAAATTACCATTTGATACCTTGAAATGTGCAGTAAACTTTAATTGCTTCACAAGCAAAATGGCGACCTCACAGCTCACACGCACGACCAGCTTAATTTCGTATTTAGATTAAACATCGGATATGCAGACGAAATAAACTTAAAGGAGTAAAGTACAGTTTCAGCAAGTTGAAACTACGAACAGTTACGAACGAAATGCAGAACGACTGTACGCAAAGTGGGCCAGGCGAGAACGCGAGAACCTGTCCGCACACTTGCGGATGTTAAGGCTCCGACACACAGATGCGCTTCACATGCATCATAAAAGTTTGCATTTGCAACCATAGATAAAAGAACACTGAAGCAAGGAGGACTTATTGTTTTGATTAGCAGTGGAGACTCTTGCAAAACCAAAGAGCGGTTTCAGATTCGGATTGTGACCGTGATCAATAACATAATTTACTTGTATATTGCACATGTACATTTTAAAGGAAAAATTATGTGTTATAAGTAGTACATAGCACAGTCGGGGTTTTGCAAATGGGCTAATTACTTTTTAGGCACCTAAAGGAAAATGACGTATATTTCGGTGAGTTGAAGTTGTTAAACCTAAGACTTCTTTTTTCCGTTTATATTTAATCTTATCGATTTAGGCGTTGATCTTGTTGTGTTACAAAATACATTTCTAGATTACCTACCTACCTCGGTTAATTGTTTTAAATTAGCAGTGTTTTTAAGTTTCAGAATCAAAGGGCTGAGTCATATAAAAAATATATAAAGCTTGTGGGTAGAATTGATGTAATCTACTTCGAGGGCCACAACACAACCTGTAAATCGAAATTTCGCTGACACACACCTAAATACTACATTCGAAAGCTTTATTGTGACAAAGTCTTTACTCATATCGTAAAAATATAAGTTGTATAAAGTGCGATCCGAGTAAATGTTGAAAAGTGGGAAATTACTTTATTATAGCGAGCCATCTTCGGATGCCACTGCAGGCAGGCATTTGATAAACTACTTAGCGCGATGCGGATGCTGAGATATAATGGCTGTGTATTGAATGTCTGTGGAGGCAGTTGGACATAGTGATTTGCGACTTCATAAACATGAGAGGAATACTAAAATGTCAGACATCGGAGGTCTTACTGGGATACCTAATTACGATCCGAAATGCTGGATCGTGTTGGTCGCAATGAGTTTGTAGTAAGGGTTGGGCTTTATGTCTGCGGATTTTCATACAAAATAATATGGTAGATAAATCGACTTTCATATGTAGATAGCGGATGATATTTGCGAAGCCTTAGCAGGGCTAATGTTTCGAACTAAACTATACCTAATCCCATTATGTGCACAACATGAAGCAATATCTATATATTAATACATGAAGCAAAAACTTTGTACCCGTTTTTACGAAAATTGCGCGGACGGAGGAGTATGAAATTTCGCACACTTATAGTTTATATAGAGAAGGTTATCAGAATGTTAATTTTTTTTTAAAATTATGTATAAAAAATACATTAAATCAACAAAAACAACATTACACACACTAACATGTATTTGACACACACGTACTGTTTGTCTTTAATCGGCCGACATCTGTCAATGCCAATCCAAACTCACATTCTATCTTTTTTAATTTTTCATTGTTTATTATTATAATTATATTATTTAATCGTTGCCCAATCACTTAGTGATACAATAAACGATCAAATTCACGGAAACACTGAAAAGTAGTTACAACAGTGGTACAGATCCTTGAATTATTTTGAAACATGAAACTATTTTCTTATGTCTAAACTTCACGCAAATATTAAAAACAAATAGGTATAATTATTTCATTTTCCTTATGTACTTACGATAAGAATTCGCTTCTTCTTCGATCGTCCAACTAATCAAACTCACACAAATCTTCAAGTGCATTGGGTACAACAAAAACACATCTCATTGAGACCATTCATTCTTTGACACATAAAAACATTTCTATAGGCTGAAAATAGCTCGGTACCAATTAAATGTTGAAATGTTACAATGGTGACGGGCCCCAGGTCCGATTGGAATGGGAAAAAGGGGCAAAAGAGCACAATAACTCCTCGGCTGTTGGGCCAACGCCGGACGAGGCCAGAATCACTAAGATAAGGAGATTGCAGAAGGTATGGTTGAAGCTTAAGCATACAAAATAAAAAAATAAAAAAAATAAAAATAAAATAAAAACAAAAGCGCTCGAGCAACGCACACATACACAACCTCTCACACACACGGAATCTCGGAACAGCTGCGCTCAGACTTTCCTAATATGTACTCTGTGATCCTAAGATCCGCGGTATGTAGGGTTGCCAAGTCACCAAACCTAATAGCCGGACAGACCAGCCAGTTTGGCCGGACATTCGGGTAAAAAAACCGGACACCCTACAATGCCCTACTACATTATCGAGGATTTTGTGTCTCAGTATTAATAGGTACGACAAAAAAATTGTATGTAAAATCAAGCTTTTTTGATTACTTATTAACATAAATCTTGTTAAATTCTAATAAAATATAAATAAAATCGAATGCCAAATCAGTCTAAGTACTTTGTTATTAATCAGTCAAAAAAACACCGTTTATTATGGCCGGACACGCAATCAAAAAGCCTAACTATGTCCGGCTTTATCCGGACGCCTGGCAACGCTAGCGGTATGTATGAAGTTTACCTTCTACATTCTCTTTATTTTGTGCAAGAATTGACAACGCGCAAGTTTGTTTGACGCGTCGCATACTTTATAAGGTTGTGCTTTGCTCGTTAACATTTAAATTGCGTTTTCAGATTGTCGCACTTGTCAGTATTGAAGATTAGCACGTTGGCTGCTTCAAAACCGGACGCCATAGAAAATTAATTGTTAGCAGAACACCCAATGTAAGTCTTGAATCTTGAAGTTTGACTTTATTGTTTGTCAGGCACAGGTCACTGCTTTAATTTTTGTTACTTCAACCTTTAGATGTAAAGTGTATGTAATGATCTAGTCTTTTGAATTCAAAACATTTGACTATCTTTGTTATATTTGTCTAAGTGTAAGTTTAAATAAGTTAGTATAAAATTTTACATTTTCATCTCTCTCCGTGTGTTCTTATTTCGTATATCTCTCATCTCTTATTGGAGCTGCTCTGCACATCATCATCATCATCATCTCAGCCAAAAAGACGTCCACTGCTGGACAAAGACCTTCCTCAGGAATAAATCATTTTGAGGGGAATTTGCTCTGCACGCGTCGTTATCATTATATCAATATATTTAATTATAAAAAAATTGTCTTTGAATTAGATTTTCAGATTCAGATTCTTTATTTGCGTTATGTGAGTACAATAAAAAAAATGAACAAATGGTACAGGTCCTTTCTCATTTTACCCTCATTGGATGTGCAAATATACTTAATTCAAAGAAAATTAATTGGAAATAAATTAAAATAGAAAATTTTATAAAGTTGAATGTCAAACTAAAAATTAATTAAATGTAAGTAATGAAAATCAAAG
This sequence comes from Eudonia mercurella, assembly GCA_963082485.1. Classification (NCBI taxonomy): domain Eukaryota; kingdom Metazoa; phylum Arthropoda; class Insecta; order Lepidoptera; family Crambidae; genus Eudonia; species Eudonia mercurella. Next base: position 3,496,768 of record OY720034.1, on the reverse strand, counting down.
TACTTATATAACTTATACTTATCAAATCAAAATAATAATAAACCCAAAAAAATAATTAAATAACAATAATAATTTAAAAAAATCTTAACATAAAAATAAAATTAGTTCATAATAATAATAAAACAGATTAAAAACAATTTTATGTAATATTTGATTTTTTCATAAGTTATCATTAAAGAAATCCTGCGTGGAGTAATAACATTTATCGACTAATAATTCGGTGACTTTTTTCTTGAAATGCAGTTTGTTAATATGCTTGATACTGTCTGACATTTTATTATAAACTAGAGGCGCTAAATGCAGTACGCTTTTCTGAAAGAGAGCTGTTTTGCCTGAAGGTACAACTAATTTGTCCTTATATTGAGCTCGTGTGGGGTTTCTACGTGTGTCTGACATATTCCTGTAGAGATATTTATTATCTTTAACAAATAAAGCCATCTCCAAAATATAAATAAGTACAAGGAAGTGTCAGAAGTTTTAAGGATTTAAAGATCGGTATACAGCTTTCTCTGGGTCCAAGGCAACCTCCATCCACCATTAGTATCCATACTTGAATGCACAATCACATGTTAACGGGAACAGGTGTCGAACAGTAATTATACTATAAATTTAATGCATTGCCCTGGCTCCGTAAATCCATAAAATAATAAACCACAGACCAACAATAAGTTAACTATTAATCGAGTGGCAGCCCTGACGTGATCTACAGTACGACAGTGATAGATGCGTGAGCAAAGATTGCTACTAATTGGAGTTTTGCATACAACCCTACCCACGTACTAGTGCATTCTCTAATTAATGCCAACGCAGCTGAGGGAGATAGGTAGATGTTGCATTTCATTGATCACACACAATTAAAGCAGATGTAGGTTCATCATATTGTTTTAATGTTAATTTAAATTAAATTTAAGTTAATGCGAATATGTACGTATTCAATAAAAACTTTATATGCATCAAGTAAGTTGCATATATAAATAACCCGATCCGATCCGAACCCTTTGGAGAATCTAGTACCTAGGGCACGGGGATACCCACTAGCGCGTGATGCCGTTCCCTCTAGAAAACCTCTGACGGTGTCGTTTCACACAGCTTGAGGAACCCTTTAAGTTTCTCGTCGCCGCCAAAAAAGCCAGGTGAAACTAAAAATGCCGGCTGAGGCAATCAGAAAACTCTCTCTTAAAAAATATATTTAAATAAATTCAGAGCGATCAACACCGTGTGGTGCTTGTGGCGAGAAGTGACGATTATTTTCTGTGTTTTCTGGGAAGTTAATTAAATTAACGTAGGAATCCACTTCTAAATATATATATATATTATATATAGGTATACCTTTCTATGAAATTGACGTTTTGTATGAAGATTTTTTATAGGTAATATAAAGTTTTTCATACTAACGTTTTTTTCAATTTTCATCTATTTATGTTAAAACTATAAAAATTGTAGGGCAGTGTGTTTGTTTCACTAGCTAAATATAGCAACCCCTTAAAAGAAAAAAAATTAACTCCCTTCAAAGCTACAATGAAACTCAATTCCGCTAACGAAAAAAGTCAATTAAAAAAAAATAGGGCAATAAAGATTCAAAATAAAAATAATTGTTATTACTGAAGTATAAGTAACACATTCTTAATTAAATGTGTATAATATTTTTAACAACCGGTAATGAATTTTAGAAGTAGGTAATAAACTTATTAATGAGTAGGAAAAAAACGTCAATTTCATAGGTAAGGACCTAATATAATGGGTACTTGATATTTACTCAAAGAGCTTTCATGGGAGGGAGGTATATTATATCATTCACCCCCTCTGTGGTCCTATCTATCTTATTCTAAATGTGCATGACTTAACATCAATGTTAGTAGCATAAGTTGTGTTCCGGCAGTTTGAGATAAGAGAGCCATGTCACTCAGTTGTGGAGGATTTTAAATGCAGTGCGCTTCCACCTTTAGCCTTAGATGAAACCAAAATGCTTGCCTGTCAACCAGAAAAAAACCTACAAAATGAACTACGGCTTAAATGTAGTTGTTAAACGGAACCTAAACTATTCTAGAGACTGTTCATAAGGTGTTAATTAACTACCGCGTAATTTCTCATCAAACAGGCTGACAGGGAAAAATAGTATTGAAGATAAAGCATCGCCTCAGTCAAGCCAAGGGAGAATATTAATACATCCGCAGATTATTTTGCAAAAAGGCCGCGGCTAGGCGCACCTTTTTGCGTCGACATCCTGCGCGCTAGATCGTAGTGTTGTTACAAACGCGTGGGTACGAAGGAGTTTAATGATGGAGAAGGTAGAATTATATATTATATATACACAAAAAGAACAATAAATTGAATTTAGTTGAAAAATGAGTAAAGAAAAAAGAAGAAAAACACAAGTATGACATTAAAGAGAAATATTATTCTAACAAGATGGCAAACATTGTCTCGAAATATTTTTTTACAATTATAGCGGATAGCAAAGCGAAACAAGTTTCTTTTTTTACAGAGAAATAAAAAGTTTATTTCTTACACAGAAATATTACAGCTTTACTTATTGGGTCATCAGAAGAGTCGAAATAACACTCTTTCACTATTCAAAGATTTATCATAACGCATGATCGATGTGCTCTACATAAGTTACGAGACCTATTGTTACACTGTATAATGCAATAGAGACATTGAAATATTGCATTTTTTGCAATCGAAACAATTTCCCAAACAGATGTTTACAACATATGCTTGATTTCACTAAATTAGTTTATCAAACAGATATTTAAAACGGTTGCAGACCACCTTCTAAGGTCCCTAATCTTCTAAATACAGACAAGAAAATCTGTAACGTAAAATACTTATGATAAAAGGCCCTCTCCTCCCTATTATTGACGGAGCCTAGCGTGTCTACAAAATAAAACGCAAATAAAGCATAATCGCGGTGAGGTCAACCGTGCACTGCCCCTCATTGTCTCAACACGACCGTAGAATAACGCGCTTTCATTCCAGCGTTTAACACGAACAAAGGCATAAAGGGTGTTTTCGATGTTCTAAAATTGACAGTGTACGAGCAACAACGCTCTGCCCATATGGTCCATTGTGTTAACTTTGTAAGGAGCGACGATTCATGGTCTGTCAATACCCCCCTGTTCGCGCCCTGAGTGATAAATAACTCGGGAAATTGCCAGCGCTCCGCTGGACGCCGTTAATTTAAAAAGATTTAAATGTTATGAATATGCGGTCGACAATGCGCATAATGATAAATTATGAAAAATTAGCTTCCGTTAGAGGCTAATTATGTATTTAATGTTTGATCTTTCAAATCTTTTTTTTTCTGTTGTGATCACTACATTAGAGTAATTGTTATTATTGTGATAAAATACTACGATTTTTGTAGTTTTTGAGTATTCGATATTTCGGCACAGTTGCTTTAGTCATGATCGGGGAGGTGCTAAGAAAATCCATCTCTCCGTGTTGACGATGACGTCCAGATGAAACAAACTAGAACACATTTAAAGAGAGATTAGCTAGGACTTTAGTTATTAGGGAATCACGGAAACCACACGACACTGATAGTCCATTATGTAAATACCCTGTGTTAGATTTTCCACTCCACATACATTAAACCAATTTAATTGCATTTAAGTAAATGAGTTTATTTAGTCCGCCTTGGAGACCTGGTTTCAGTCACGCTCGGGTTCGCGAAATATGCCCCGCGACTAACGGGACCTGTTCACCAATTAGTGGAGGTAAACGTGGGCCAAGTGGCCAACACACTGCCGCTTAGCTCTCACTACATGGCCACGAAATTAGTGGGAAAATCATTAACAAATTCTTGCCCATGGAATAATACAGAGCTCCTTGGTGCCGCACACATTATTTTATCCTTACTAAATTGACTCCTTTGCCTTAAGCTATCGTCAATTGTTTAGTTTTAATAGAATGTTCTATTTTCAAATTATCTTCTATTAGATGCCTTTGTTTGAAAATAATTGTTAGTATTGTAGGTATTCTACGAGTACAACTGAAATGTTTTGCCGGGAACTGTTATCCCTAGCTTAAAAACTCGGGTAGATTTTATGCAGTGATTTATAATTAGTAACGTCACACAAACCTTTGTTTGTGTTTGTAAAAAAAAGAGAAAAATAAACTACGACTTTTTAAAACTAAAACCTTTTGAATAGAAATCATTTCTACCTATAAAGTATTTAATCTGTAACACAGAGCAACTCCGTATTGTTTATGTTTGTGTGCCCCCGAGTCACTGTCGCGAGCATCTCTTCTAATAAGAGCTTAAGCCCGCGATGGAAGCATCGCCGCAATTTATGAAGCTAAGAAGATTGCGCTTGAGAATAATTTGTTGGGTCGCCGCCGCCGGCTCACCGGCCCAGCATAAATTGCGGCCATTTGTGATGGCTAACAGCGCGTTCGGATTTTAGCAAATCGTTATAGAATCAGATTATACACTGTGGGCTTGTAATTCGTACGACGCTGTGGAAAATGGTTAAGTGCGCAGTGTACCTAGCGAGCATGAGTTTTATTTACCTCTCGATCACGTTAACACGAGAATTTGTGCAGCGCCTAAAAAATTTTCGAAAATTGCACCTACGATAGGACACAAACTAGGCAATCTGCGTTTTTGGTGTTCTTTAAGAAAACTATCTACTTGAGGAGCTCGATGGCGCAGTGGTTTACGCGCCCGGTCTGCGAGTGCTGAGGTTAAGCAACTTTCGCAAAGGCCGGTCATTGGATGGGTGACCAAAAATGTATCATCTCGAGCTCCTCCGTGCTTCGGAAGGCACGTAGCCGTTGGTCCCGGCTGCATTAGCAGTCGTTAACAACCACCAATCCGCACTGGGCCCGCTTGGTGGTTTATGGCCCGTTCTCCCTATCCATCCGTAGGGAAGGCTCGTGCTCCTGATGGGGACATAAAATGAGCTGATGATGATGATGAAGAAAACTATTGCGAAAACAAAGACACATTAGACTCTCAGAGAATACTTTACCTATACCGATTTACGATAACAAAGCAGTGAAACAACAGTGAGAAGTCGACAACATTAATTCTTTGTCACTAAACGAGGTGAGTTACAATTTTGCCATAAGAATTGTCGTATTCGTTAACTTGATTGAATGGTGAATAAACTTCGAAATGGACACTTTTTGTATCGCACCAGTGTTTGTCACTGTAAACCAGCCCCCCAACCGCGTAACACTCTCGCTTTCGATCGCTTTGTAGGCGAAGCCCTCGCCTCGCTTTCTAATATAATATCGAAATATAATATCGAATAATATCGAAAGCTATAGCCTATAGCTTTCGATATTGCTTTCATATTGCATTCGAAATGACAAGATGACGCCTCCTCCTCGCCTCGCCTTCAAAGCGATCGAAAGCGAGAGTGTTAGGCGGTCGACCCCCTGAGTAAGACACCAGTTTTATTCGCCAAAAAATTATATAGAATTTCTTTGTAATTTTTCTGGATGACAAATAGGAAGCCGGTGGTCAATTATTGATAAAGTAAAAAATCTGTTGCTGACCCATAGGGGTTTTAATGATTCGAAGAAAAAAGTGTCGATCACTTAGAGCTTAGTGAGTTTTGTATACTATCCGTGCTTATTCATTCGATTACGTTTACGAAAACGGAAATTTGTATGCAAAATTTTAACTCTTCTCATATGTCGCCAGGAGGCGCTTCAATGCCTTACAAATTTTCGTTTTCAATAACGTGATCTAATGAATACGGATTAAACAAAACTCACACTATACACCCTGGTGCCACTTCTCAACTGCGGTTTACGTCGACTAAGGGTATGTTCCGATATGCACTGTGAGCACTGTAAGGTGTGACATCAATTTAGTATACTGCGAAGCCGTTCCTTTATAGTTAGCTATAGGTTACTGTTTAAAACGGACCGCAGTCCAGTATACTGTCATCCATGTCATCATTTCTGGAGGCTGTTGATCACGTGATCAAAGCACAGTGCTGAGAGCACCTTACCTCGAAAATGCCAGTGCTTACAGTACAAAAATGGCGGCGATTTATGACGTCATATATTTCCCTAGTATACTGCGGCAGTATACTGTCAGTCCATAACGGAACAAATTTCTCACCAGTTCTTACTGGACAGTGCTCGCAGTGTATACACTGCGGTGTATACACTGAACATACCCTAGATTTATATGGTGTCTGCGGCTGCGTCGCTCGTCGTTTCATCTCTTGTCTCCGTCCATCCATCACATGGGATTGACCCGTTTGCTGAGAGGCAAGGCCGTCTCCGATATTTGATTTACGCGTCACTTTCGTCGCGATACCGTTAAGCTTCGGAGCAGCCGGCCGAGCCGATAAGTCGGAGGAAAGTCGGCAAAGCAAGACGGATCGTCGGCGTTGCTTAATTTTATGTTAATGGCCGGTAAGCCCGTGTGAAATGGAACGCGCCTACACAATGCTGACGGTGCGCTGGACATTATCGCTGCAAGATTAATATCGAGTTAAGGAAATTAAGAGCGTTCAAATTGCATTTGGAATGCATTTGATGAAATATGCTTTATGTATTTTTGATTGCTGTGGGATATTAAAAAAATATATTGTGAAAACACATCTGGGATTTTTGAAGGTTTTTAGTGGTTTTCGTTTAAGATATTTTTCTTGAAGTCCGTATTAGTTCGTCCGTATTCATTCGATTCAATGGGCAGAGATAGCTCTGCCCATTGCTGGACGTAAATCTTAAACAGAAATATAGTAACATAATCCATTGTAAGTGTTTAGTATTAAATACTTAACGTTTAATGTTTTACTCAATTTATGTTTTATTCAACACAAAAATAATTTTTCAATTCGAACCAGTAGTTCCTGAGATTAGCGCGTTCAACCAAACAGACAAACTTCAGCTTTATAATATTAAGTATACCTAGATTTCTTAAATTTTGGTACATTTACATTTTGTTTGACTTACATTTACTTGTAAAATGTAGAATTACTCTATTGGGCAGTAGAAATCACTCTATTTATAAGTGAGAAATATAGTTAACTATCGCACCATTAATTAATTTCTTTATATAGCTGACCGCCGAGTCAAAGAAAAAAAAAGAAATGCGGTTTGAAGTCCGCCGGGACTTCAAACCGCATTTCTTTTAATATTAGTATAGATTCACTAAAAATGGCATCCTACTTTTATGCAATAAAAAAATGTAAGCACCTAGTACATACCTAATTATTCCTGTTAATTGACGTTTCTAAGTAAATCTATAAGTCAATTAACTGATTTGCAAGTTAAGTCAATTAACTAATTTAAAATTATATCATTAACATGATATAATTTTAAATTAGTTTTCGATCTTCACTTTGTAAATTTTCGTTCCACTTAAAATGGCGGATCTAACTGTGCAAGCATCCGGAAATCGTCAAATAGTTCTGAACTACTTCTTTAGACGACAATCAGTTTAGTAAAAATGTATTTTACATCGTAATTTTTTACTTATATTTTGGACGTTGTTTTTTAGTGACGTTGGTCGCATATGGCCCTTACATCGTAACCGGCTTAGGGTCGGCAAGAAGTTAAAGGTTCCTCAATCCTAAGAGGGTTTCTAGAAGGGATGGCATCACCCAAGCACAGATCCCTACCAGATTCTCCGAGGCATTCAGACCGAAATAACATAGTGATGAGTCTGCTATTCGTGCTTCGGAAGGCACGTAAAGCCGTCGGTCCCGGCTGCATTAGCCGTCGTTAACAACCACCAATCCGCACTGGGTCCGCGTGTTAGTTTATGGCCCGTTCTCCCTATCCATCCGTAGGGTAGGCTCGTGCCCCAGAGTGGGGACACAAAATGAGCTGATGATGATGAGTCTACTAGGCCGACACGACAAATCTTGAGACCCGACTGAAGATGGTATCGCTGTGTGACTGCATGGTTATAAACTGCATACGTGTCAAGAATGCAATTGTACGCGTAGAGAGGAGGAAAAGCGCGGAATGATGCGTAGAGTTCGCAGGGCTTTATATGAACACTAGTGGACCCGGCGGACTTCGTACCGCTTTGGCAGTTTCCATTCATTCCCGTGGGAATATCGAGATAAAAACTATCCTATGTGTTAATCCAGGTTATAAACTATCTGCATGCCGAATTTCATCCAAATCCATTCAGTAGTATTTACGTGAAAGAGTAACAAACATCCACTTTGACAGTTTCCATTCATTCCCGTGGGAATATCGGGATAAAAACTATTCTATATGTTAATCCAGGTTATAAACTATCTGTATGCCGAATTTCATCCAAATCCATTCAGTAGTTTTTACGTGAAAGAGTAACAAACATACACTTTGACAGTTTCCATTCATTTCCGTGGGAATATCGGGATAAAAACTATCCTATGTGTTAAACCAGGTTATAAACTATCTGTATGCCAAATTTCATCCAAATCCATTCAGTAGTTTTTACGTGAAAGAATAACAAAGATCCATCCATCCATAGGTACTTACAAACTTTCGCGTTTATAATATTAGTAGGATGTAGGTAGGTATATTATTTATTTTACATTTTGACTGTGCTGCAGTTATGAGTAGGGTTGGCAACCGTAATATGAAATGTAGCATCCTAACGTAATCCTATCCTACTAAATTTTAATTGAACTGCTTTAACAAAAACTTAATAAATATACTTTTATACGCACAATTTAAAACTACTATATTTTCATGTAGTTATAATCCACATACATAGACAGAACTGTACAGTGATTTTGGAAACTAAGTAGGTAGGTACAATAAGTTGTTTTTGCATTTTTACTGTACTTCATGGACAGTAGGAGGAAAAGCATCTTCAGCATTAATTGTGAGGCGTAAACAGACGTAGTCATTAAACTAATATTAGCTCTAACGGCGATTATTCATTTTGCCATATAACTCACTGGCATAGTGGTCGGAAAATGAGGTCCTTGTCATTAGACCAGTCTTTTTTAATTTGCCTTAGTATGTAAAGAGACAACAAACGGGGCGCTATGTTTTCCCACCCCGACGACCCGGTCAACCCGAGCCTTTCGCTCCCGATACGACCTGAACCCTTTGGAGAATCTGGACAGGTTTGCGTGATGCCTCATGCCCATTCCCTCTAGAAAACCTCTGACTGTGTTTCGAACACACGACTTGAGGAACCTCTATAGTTTTTCGCCACCATCAAAATTTTTAAGTGACGTTGAAAAAGGCGTTTGAAGCCATCAGTAAACACAAAACATAAAAAAAGCGATGCGTTGTTACACGGCGTAATGCTTTGGTTCAGTGTCCCTAACGTCGCCTCCTCTGTAGCCCTTTATATTTATTGTAGGCTTTAGGAATCCCCAGGGGGTGTTTAAATATCTCTCAGCTGCCTGAGTGATCTATACAATGCAATTCACCTTCCCCCCATGTTAAGCGCAAAAACAAGAAAAAATCGTACTCACATTGCCGAGGAACCCGCTGCAGGGCTGTATGGGCGGGGGCAGCGGGGGCAGGTCCGGCGACCGGCGCCGGGGACTGCGCCCCTCGTCCGTGTGGCCCATGACTTAGTTGTACATATCTGGAACAATGACAGATAAGTCAGTCTGTGAGCACGGCTGAAGCAACGCGGTCGTAACGTTGGCCAGGCCAGCCAGGATACTTTTACCATGGACTAACTTTTATTAAGCAGTTTAACTGTGCAGTATCTGTGGTTTAATTTATTTCTTTATTTTAGTTGATTAGGTTTACTAAATAGAATACTTTTAAAGTCAATATTTCTGTTATTATTTTTTAATGTAAATATTGCAGCTTTTGTTCTTATTTTTCTTCTTTTTACTTGTCAACCGTTTGTTTTATGATCTACGTCATAATCCAAATAATATAACATTACATTTTATAAAAGAAAGAAAAGGAACTTTAGCTAAAAAAAAAAGCTAAGTAAACTTTCAGAAGTTTGAATCAAACCATAACGTTAACTTTCCTCATTTCCTTTTATAGCTCCTTTGATAGACAAACCTAAAATACATATTAAGACACGAAATTGACTGTAAATTTGTGAAATATAAACTGTTTTTTAAATTATTCGAATTTGTTAATTACTAAATTAAAATAACAATTTCATTATAAATTTTTATTTTTATTTTTAAGAGGTAATTGGTGCACTGAAGCTGTATTTTATAAATATTAAATTCAATTATAATGGCTATATTGTTTTCTAAAGTTTACGCGAACACTACACATTTAAATGAAACAACTTTTAAGGATCTACTCGCGTTTATTTTACTTTACACATTATTATAATGGCTATTCCGTCTGGACCGATTGTTAAATGTCTGTAAAATATTACATCCAGATGTTTACGGGTTTATACTGTTACGATCTAGTTGGTGACTATACTCGTATTACTTTTCTTCTTTATCATTGACGTTTGACATTTTTTTGGATCAGTTTTTCTTTAATATTTTTCTGTGTTTGAGCTTATAAAACATAACCATTTACTTTCCCATTAAACAGCGGATTTTAATTAAATTTCTTTCCGTTACAATACCAAAACAAGATGTACTCGTAACAAAACGCTATAAATTGCTAATCTCTAGCGTAATTGACTGAGATACTTAAGTACGTCTTTTTACAAAGGCTATGTTCAGTTTCGTTATAAACTTTTTTACAAGCGCTCTTTTAGTTTTAATAATAACCTTTTTTACAACTGCTAACTTCAGTTGCGCTTTGAATACAACATAGTGAATGCAAAATAACAAATTATAAATAGGAATTACGATATCTTCCAAAAACCAATCCTTTACGCCTGGCGAAAGTCTACTTCATTAGATAGACCAATATTCAAGAATAAAATTAATTTTGAAACTAGAAAGAAAGAAGCAAATGTTTATTAATCAGATCCAATTAGGTGAAAATAAATAATTTATTAGCAATAAGCACCCTGCTGAGCTTCGAATGGCTACCGAATATTTGCGACCAGTAATATGACTCCATAATACGCCATAAGGCTCTATTATAATGTTCTTATTTATGGGCTCGACAGTTTTATTTTAAAATAGCTGTAAAAGAGTTTGTCGCAGCTCATTGCATGGACAGACGCGACTTTTTTAAATATATCGGTTAACAGGCTCTAAACAATTTAATTTTGTGTAATTCTATTTTTAATTGTATGATATTTCTTTGTGTTGGGCATATGGCCATATACAATATACATGATAATATAATTACAAGTATAAAATAAAATAAAAATCAATAAAACGGATCGACGTGATCTTTTGAATACAGACTACTTATCTGTGCACTCGTAATACAATTTTCCTGATGGAACATGTCAAAGACATTTGAGACATCTACTTTTTTACGTGGGCATATTCTGCAGGTGGAATTGTTGGAATACATAATATTTATATCCGTGTAATCGAGATTGGGCCACTTTTAAAACACCGATCTAGAACCCAAAGCATTAAGACGAAAAAACATTGCCCACAAACCTCCGACTGAATGTTTCTACCAGAAATCTGCACAAAACTGCCTCACAGAGCAATCTAACTTACATCTTTCTTTCTAATTAAATCACACCCAATCAAAACCCGGCAGTGTGTCAAATCTTTCACAAACGCACAGTCTTGAGTAGAGGTCACTAACCAACCCGTACATAACAAAGCACACACATAAGCCACTGCACTTTAAGCACTAAATCATTTAGGATAAAGATAAAAATTAAATGTCGGCCAATGATGTGGTCTAACGCTATTTCGGTAATAGAAATGAGAGAAACACGGTTGTATGGGTGGATTGCGAATTTGGTATTGTGTGGCGTATGTGTTGATTAGAAATCAACGGTCGCCCGCGAGGCCGTTTGTTCACCTCACCAATAAAATGGTATCTGCTACTAGGGTTGGCTGTCACAAGTGTTATGTAAAAATGTCAAAATCCTATTAGATCTTGTAAGGATAAGACAGCCTTCGCTATATATTACCAATAGAGTAGAATAGAATAGAATATAAATAAATAAATAAAATAAATAAATGTTTCCCACACTCACACCAATTATCTAGCCCCAAAAAAAGCTTCCTTAAGAAACTTGTTATATGGTTAACTAGACAACGGATAAACATACTTAATATACTTAAATACATACTTATTATACATAGAAAACACCCAGACCCGAAACAATTTAGAAAAACAGGTATTTCTAAATTGATCCGACCGGGGATCGAACCCGGGACCTCAGAGATGGCGACACCATGAAAACCGGTGTGCAAGCCACTCGACCAAGGAGGTCGTCAATTTATTAAAGTGACCAAGACTAGTATGTTATATTATTATGTCTAACCGTTTTCTCATCTGTGTGTCCTTGTCAGCCTATAACGATTCAATTGGCGTAAGTCATGAAGTACTGGTTATCAGGACGAGCAAAAGAAAGTCATAACGCATAACGCTGTAATAACATTCACATTTTATTATTTATTTGAAGAAGGTGTACAAGAAAATTTACAAAAAAGTAAAAGGGAAAAAATATTAAAGTGAAATTTAAATAAATGTTTGTTGTCTCTTTCGTTATTGAATTTATGTCCATCAATTAAAATCACACTGCTGGACACATGCGTATCCACATGGACAAAAGACATTAGGAAAATCGGGCCAGTTTAGTGATTTTTAACGTCTGTCAATTACTTACACCCATCCAGTGGCAAGCCGTTGCAAATTTTGCTTAACTTGCAAAATCTCTATCCAATCGCACTTTTTCTCCGTCGAGTTCCCCATTTTTAAAATTGCCAACTACTAAATAAAATGTTTTTGTTTCTATAATTTTTAACGCAAATTTTGTTGCGAACAAATTACAAAAACACAAATGTTGCTCGTGGAATTTTTTTCAACATTTGTGTTTTTGTGACTACTAAATAGTTTAATGTCTGGCAACCCTAAGCCATGCGTTATTAATGAGCCGAACTCGTTCGATTCTCATTCAAATGATTTGCATGAGAATTAATATTGCCGACTTCCCACTGTAGTTTCACTGCTTTGTTATCATAAATCCACCGTACCAGTAGGTAAAGTGTCTTAAAGTGACAAACGGAAACGAAAATTAGTAGGACAGTGAGTGGCACCAGCGTTCGACGTTAAACCCAATGTTCGACACAGTTTTCATTATTAAAAAATATTATACCGGTTGACTTTTTTATCATCGTCCAAACCGTCTGAGATGACTCCCGTGATACAAACGAACAACTCTTACCTCACCAACCACCTCACCAACTTCCTAACTCGAAAATAATATTCAGCTGTTCCATATATTGATGTTTTGTATGGAACAGCTGAATTTTATTTTCGAGTCAAATGGGTCGAGTATTAAAAAAATATTAAAGAATTTTCTAAAGTTTACGCGAAAACTACACATTGAAATGAAACGTCTTTACGGATCTACTCGCGTTTATTTTATGCCAGACCAAAATATCTGTAAGCTCTTTTTGCGTAAAACGGAACGCATGTGATTAAATTAAAACAAGGATATTCAAGCTACCAACTAAATATGAGACGCAGACGACAACACCTCAGTCTCCCTGGTGGTTCAAAACGTCAGGATAAACATGAATTAAAACTAATGTTCAATTGAAGAATTTGTACCTACGAGTATATGCTTTAAACCTATTAAGTAAAGCTATATCTCAATAATTATAATAGGCTTTAAAAATATACGATCTTTTTTATTACCCATCTCAATAACAAATAGGAAAAACCTTGACGCATCAACAATGTGATAGGTATATAATTCAATTTTTCTATTAATTTGAGGATATTTAAAATAGGGCTGCCACCTTCTTGTTGACAACCAAAGCAATCACATAAGATCAAAAGCAAATAAATGACAAAACACCTTTGATCGTACATCTAAATATTATATAAATAAGATTTTCTACAGAAATTTTCTAAGATTTTCTGCAGAGATCGCGCACGAGCTCTTAATAATTTCTTAGGTTACAACCTAAGATACAATAGAATTTTAATTGTTATCGGCCACCTGGTGGTCGCTCGACGCTTGAGGAATAAATAAACTCTATATTTATTGTAAATCGTATTATTACAACTGAAAGTATAAGACGTAAAGCGCTTTTGTAACAAGCTGAGAGTTTTAACAACTTACGTTTTTAAGATTATTTTACATGTTTCAGTTGATTAATTTTGTGATCGTCACATACCTACTTCACGAGATATTACTTTTGAAATAATAGTTTGTTGAATTAAAAATTAAATTTAAATTGTATTGAACTTATGTTTCTTGTAATCTCAATAACATGTTACTTATATTTTTGTCAAATTGTATGTTTAATGTGAAATAAAAATATTTATTATATTTTTATTATTGTATGTCAGAGTATTTATTTTTATTCAAATAAACTAAAGAATAAGTGCTTTTGAATCGTCCAAACATGTTTTACTTACTACTCATTCATGACGTCTATTTTTTAGATGTGGATGAGGGGCAACCCTGTTTGCAACCGTTACAACAACCTGTTCAACGAACAATGTTATATTTTGTTGACGTCAACCTGTATTCAAACACTAATCGATTCTAGACTTTTTGCAAAAACTTTTTTTTGTACATTTTACGTCGTTTTAATAAAGGTATCGATCGACCTTCATGTTCTTTCAAATTCAGAACGAAATTCATTATAATTTAAGATAGAGGAATCTATTTTCAAGTTTGAACCGATTTTTTTGCGCTCTCGGTTTGACCAAACTCTGCATATAGGTTTGTAATTTTACTTTTTAGGTTCAGAAAACCTTCATCGTTAAATAGAACATTTTTTTTTATATCAAATGGTATATTATTATAATGTTTGTGTAATCTTATTATATGTAATTTTAGTATCAGTAATAATACTCGTATAATGAGTTCTATCAGCTTATAAAGGCAGCTGTAGTAGAAATGCTCACTGTGCCTGTGGAGTGAATTCAAATAAACTCTACATAAACTATAGGACGTATAATAAAAAGCTGTTTAAAAAAATTTTAATACCTAATTAAGTTATAGGTACAAAGTTACATCGTCATCATCAGTTCCGAGGTACCGACAGCTGAATATAGGCCTCCTATTTCGCTTCGCTAGCCACGGCTCCTGCATATTGAGCTATTAGACACTGAAAATTCTCTAGCGCTACATACCAAAATAAACAAATTATAAATAATTTAAATTAAATTTTTTGTTTCAAAATCACCGGTAAAAAAAACAACCCTAACTTTTACCCGCGACACTCTTTACATCATACACTCTATATGCGTACCATCAAACTTCGAAATTCGTAGTTTTTCACCTTTTGCTAAACGTTTACAGCTTCGTCCAATGTTACCAGCTGTTATATTATGTATATAGGTTATATACGAAGTTATGCACCCGCTGCATAATAGTACTTACAATGCGGCCAAGACTATGCTGCCTGATAAAAAGCCCATTGAAACCTGACAGTGCTCTGAGCAAACTAAGATCGAATTAAAGATACGTAATAGCTTCCTACTAGTCGATTTGCTTTCATAAAACCTCTTATAAAATTGCAAGTCGAACAAAAAGTGTAGTACACGTTTGAAGTTACGAGTATTTTAAAGTAGGGTAAGGGCACCTGATGTGCTCAACACTTTAAGCCTAGTTTTGAACAGAGTTGTCAAAGCCAAAGATTAACATAGATTTTCATTGAAATATAACGGTATGACAGCAAGGAAGGTGGTGGTCTGTATTTTTTTTTCTTTAGATAATAGCTTCGTGCGATTAGCACATTTAGCCAGTGTCAAAGTAATTTTTCTTACAAGTAATACATAAATAAACAATATTTCTTTTCTTGATGATGATGATGATGATGAATGATAATACAAATGAGAAGTGAGAAATGATATACCCCCAACCCCTCGAGTATCTCAGTAAAGATGTGGGGCTTTACTAAGTCCTCACGCGGACTTAGTAAACACCATCATATAAAGTCATCTGTAATTGGATATATTCGTGGATCTAGTAACGAGGTAGCTTAGTTACAGCGAATGTCGATATCTTTACCTGGCTGGTGGTCTGTCAGGGCTGCCTCTGCCGAGAAAGCTCCCACAAGGAGTTGCACTTCTCTCCTCTTCTATGACAGCAGCAAGAGCTGCTGAATACTTTAGCACTTGGTCAAACCAACAACCAGTAAACATTTTTCTTTGTGTCGTCTAAAGATTTTTTTTGTAAATTACAGAAAGAAATTTAATTAAAATTCAGAAAACAATCCACGACCGAGATTTAAATCCTTTTAATTTAATGGGTCAGCAGGTACCCTACTAATTGGCAATAGTGGAGAGCAGGTCGGATAATTCCACGCGCGCGGACTGCAAATGACTCCATCGAGTGCTCGAGGTTCCGCGAAAGCGGTAGACGGAGTCGGGCGGCTTAGTGGGTCGGTCACAGCCCATCAGGTGACCAACCCCACACACCTCCCGGGCCTGCAACAGCCCGGTGAGACGGTCTAGATGCAGATTCCGCTCGTAAAAAAAAGGTCGGATAATGCCACTATTGGCCAACCACGATATGCTTACCGGTTAAAAGAAAAAAAAAGAATAAAAAGTATCTTACATTGAATTTTGATTCGACACTTTTTCTGAGTTTTCATTTGTTTCAAGTTCCAACGCAATTTTTTTTTAATTATCAATATACAAAGATGAATCTCCAACCACAAGATCGCTAGCCCTGATCGCAGCCTCGTGGTAGGTGATAAATATGTCGCTATCGCCATGGGATCGACACGGACGTACGTCCGACCACACTTGTCGACGTGCACCGCCGCTCGACTTTGTATCTTAACCGTAATGTAATAGAGATCATTAGCCCGTAACAATTAGCGTCGCAGTGTACACGCTGCCCCGTGAGAACTCGCCTTTGATTTGAAATTTACTACATACTTACATTTCATATGTTAAATTGTTACAAGTTTGGACTTTCTATAACGCATCAGTTACAATCGATAGAGTTATCAAAGGCCACACGACATGCTTCTCTTCTTTTATACTCATATACTCGTAGCATATTGAAATGATTAACATAATAAACATCCTTAACAAATAGGGCAGTAAAATGCAATTACAAATTAAAAAAAAAATTGAAAATAGCGAATAACCTTAAATAAAATGTTCAAATAATTTTTAACGCAAATTTTGTTGCGAACAAATTACAAAGACACAAACCTTGAAAAAATTTCCACAATTTTTTTCAACATTTGTGTTTTTGTAACCTTTAAATAAGTCACAATACATATTAGGAGAAAAAAGACCTGCTACTAAAGTTGCGAATGTTATCCGTCAAATATAACTTAAATAATCTAAGGTTCAAGTAGATTTATTATAACCTTAAGTAAATATTTAAAAAATCAAGCGAATTAATTACGAAATAGTTTGTAGTGACTATCCTATTCTTTTTCTTCTTGCGTGTCGACACCATGAGCTAAATGACTTAAGACTAGATGGTTTTGGGTGGCTTTAAATAGGTCAAAGGTTTAAGAAGAGACACTGCAATCAACAATCATCTTCAGAATTCTCGTGTTCTGTCATGCACGTCCTGTCCTGTATCAGGAAGTCACCGCTCTTTCAGCCCGTAATAGCCGGGTGAATAAAGTTATAAAACTTAATTCAAATTGAATTTAATTTTATAAAACAAAAATCTGCTTCTAATTGGAGAATACATTTAGAGTTCTTGACAAAGCTCGTAGTTGCGTGCCACTGTATGCTCGAGACAAAGCTTGATCGCACGCAACGCTGCCGATGCCGCTGCACATAGCGCCATTGTCTTAGAATAAGAAACAGGTATTACCAGGCCTGTACAATCAGACTATTCAAAACTGATAAATTTCATGTACAACCATATGCATGCATGCATAGAAATAAATTTCAAAGTATTTTGAGGAAATTTGACAATTTGTGGTAGTTGGATGCGCAGGAGTGAGTATATTGTTCCGAATTAACAGCCTATAGAAAAAAAGGACTAATCTAAAACAAACGAATCTCGCAAAAAGCGTCGCAAAAACAATGAAACATCGACAAAATACAAATAAAGACATTTCGAAAATGCACATAAATCATGATTGATCCTCTCTAACCCCACCAAGCGATCGGCTAAACTCAATCGGTGTAAAGTCACGGTCGACTCTAGCTGGTCGAGCAGGAAAAAAAACTAAACACTTTTATTAGAATTTCGCAACGAAAAGCACGACAAACGGCACGAGATGTTGCGGCGAAGCCGACAACAAAGGAACCACTAAATGTAGATCCGAAACCATACCGTCTATCCGAAGTTAAACTTTAATACCCACCTTAACTTTTCGATATTAAGGTTGTCAATTCGTTGCTTTCAGAAAAATAAGGTCCAAACAGAAGTGGGGTCCTACGAAAGCGGCGTGTTTGACAAAAGGAGTCAATTTGAGCGTACCTATCTGGCGATCGTTCGTGACTCATCTGTCCGTAGTGATTATCTGGAAATAATGCGATGGAGCAACTCGTGCGCATTGCTGTAGCTTGGCCGAGTGCCGCGGTGGCCGGGATGGACTGTGTACTTATAGAGACGAAACAAATAAAAGAGACGTCTCTAGTTGTGTAGATCCTACGCTAGGACAGTCCAGGATGTTGACAACAGAACAATTCCATGAAATTAAAAGTATATATATGTCGTCAAGTAACAACTCTTCAGAACATAAGCCATTTTTTGATTTGACTTAAAAACGTATTTTTGTGACCTAAAAAGGTTTGCTGGAATACCTATGTGATGTCATAGTTCGCTATGCCTTTGCAATTCCTATTAAGAATATCGATTTGACAATTGTTTTAAGAAAGCCTAGGGGGGTTGAGCAATATGGCAACTTTAATTAATAACACCTACCTATCCATTAGATTCAGACCTACATGCACAAAATACTAATTTAATATAATCAGAAATATAATTCTACATACGTTTTAAATATCATACCTTATTACTTTTATTATTTTTGTTAACCAATACATAGTTACCTTAAAAGACAATAAAAACAAGATGTGTCTACTTGTAAGTAGTTTGTGTATTTAGATTATACATCACATTAATTATAGTTTTATAAGATGAAATGTAATATATAAACTGTAAGTGGACCTAAATAAAAAAAGAAAAAAGAAATAGTAACAGTAGGTTACTCAGAATTAGCGAATTAGCTAACGTTAAAAAACCATCGTCACCGTCATTCAGTGTTCACAGAACTGTATCGCGGCTAACTTCAAAGTTCGCACATACAAGTTCGAATCATACACTTCAACTTCGACATAGTTTCGTCACAAAATAAGGAGACTGCAGAAGGTAAGCTTCATAACGCGCTCGAGCAACGCACACATGGGCTCTCTCACGGACACGGATTTCGATGCGATCCGAACCCCTCGGAGAATCTAGTAAGGCACGGGGACACCCACTAGTGCGTGATGCCGATCAAAAATTCGTTTCACACTCTGAGGAACCCTTTAAGTTTCTCGCCGCCCCCAAAAAAGCCCGGTGAAGCTGAAAATGCCCTCTGAGGCAATCAGCAAACTCTCTCCAAAAAAAAAGCACTCCGAGCGCAGCTGTCGCAAGATTCCTATATTATCACATCACACTAATATTATAAATGCGAAAGTTTATGTGTATGTGTGTATATTTGTTGCTTCCTCACGCTGCAACGGATGGATGGATTTGGATGAAATACGGCATACATACAGTTTATAATCTGGATTAACAAATAGGATACTTTTTATGCCGATATTCCCACGGGAACGGGAACCACGCGGGTGAAACTGCAGGCGGCCGCTAGTTGTCTATATTATAGACACAGATTATGGACAACCTCTCACGGGCACGGGCTTGAGCGCTTTTGCATGAAACTTACCTTCTGCAGCGTCCTTATTTTGTGATTTCGTAAAGCCACTCAGCATGATGGCCACTTGATATGTCGATTGAAACCCTACACCACAGCTACAGTGGACACTGCGAAAACACGACGTATTTTATATCTGGAGCTCTAAAATTCATGGCCGCTTAAAATTGTATTGCTGTTACAAGTCAGCCTTTGAGTGTGGATTACTTTGATCAACTAACTAGTCAGCGTGATAAAAAGTTAATGTAGGTATTTTGATCTTAAAAAAAGACTTTTGTCGTTTCGCTTATGCACAGTTGCGATATGAGCAGCTTTTTTTATCAATAGCGAAATTATTTGAATGTGGGGGACCTATATTGGATAATTTTGTACAATTATCGTGAAATTTTCGCGAATAATTTTAAGTTATAAATATCCAAACTGGCTCATATGATAGCCTGGTTTGTTGGCTACAATTTTACAAACATCTAATGTTGTAGCGTAGTTGTTAATATCAATTAATAAATCTACTGAAGGTTGTCCTTCGGTCCAATTAACGCAACTGGTATCTTAAATTGTACCACCAGGTATCTAAATTCTACCAAAAGAAACTTGGTACTGTCTAGAAATTTCATTAGTTTCTGCCAAAATTGTTCTTTTAAGAATAACTGCATTTATAATACAAGGAGTATTCTTTTTAGTAGTTCATATCTAAAAAATGATAATCCACACTGGCTTTGCATCACTTTACTGACCGTAGCTAAAGCACATTAAAAACAGCATGTAACGCCAGAAATCGAGCCCGATTGTGACATTATCTGTACCACCAAAGTTTCGGTAACAAATGCAATCTACAGGTTAAACTCGGTGTGCAATAAATTTGTTCCGATTAGGACAAAGCTCAGTAGGCGGGTGATGCTTGACTTTAATTCGCAACTACATACACGTCTAGCTAGACTCTGCTTCTGCTCAACATCAGATGGAATGAGGGCATTTGACTACTCATCTAGATATAGTATAAATTACCGACTGTTTGTGCCAAAATAAAGAGGGAGAGAGAAGAATCCTAGTGATGGCTTGCAACTAGAGTTATCAGATGATAAAACTGGAAAAGAACAGATTGATGATGATGATGATGATGATGATGATGATGATGATGATGATGATGATGATGATTCACGCTATTTTGATATAGTATACACTTTTTACAGACAAGCACATCAAAATAGAGTCTGTTCTGCGAATCTCCACCTTCCACCTAGTTAGTTCTACTTAAATTTATATTTATGACATAACGCTTTGAGTTACGTCACTATTAAAGAGCCAGGATAGGATAAGACACTTTAAAATAGATTTCACTTTGTACAAACAATAACAGAAGCTTTTAAAGTGTCGTAATCCGATAATCCCTGCCTAGACATCATTCATGTTAAATGGTCTTATAATTTTACATCTACGAGTAATACTTAAAACACGATTTAGTGTAAGTATGTAAATACGAAGATCCTAAGTATATAAGTACTTACTTACTTACATAATTCGGTTCTCTTTATAGAGTGGATTTGGTTGATGGCTGTTGTATGATGGCATTAGTAGTTCAATTAATAAAAATCTTTTTGATGACAATGATTTTTATAACTCAGAAATAAAGTTTTCGAAGGGGGTTATCTTATCTTATCTTAGTGGGGTCTGCTGAGGTTTCCCTCTCGCAGTAACACTTCGACCAATCGGGATCTTTTGTGCAACCCAATCCTTTCACTCTTCTTCCTCTGTAACGATAGCCATAAGTTTGGCAACGTCTTTAAGAGCGAAGAGCCTGAAGTCCTCCGGTTAGGCCGACTCGGATAGGCTGACCCCAGGAGTCCCATTCTTTTCTTAACCATAGAGTCGCAGTTACACAGTAGGTGCTGCGTTGACTCCGTTTCCTCTCCACATGCCCTACACAAGCTATTTCTTGATAGATGCATTCTGTGAAGCATTTGTTTTGTGGCATAGTGCCCTGTCAAGGCACCGATGGTTAATCGGGCCTGCCTTCTACTGCCTTCGCGTATGAACTTATTCCGTCCGGTCCGTCCTAAGGCGTTTTCGCCTAGGAAGGATTAGGAGTGTTTCAAATTTTCCCATGCTTGAAGTCGTTATTAAACGTCTACCCCTGTGCCCGACTTTATTTTTGATCCGTCGGTATACCAGATTAGGCTGTCTTTTTCCGGAGACGGTGACCCTCGTTTTCTTTCGTCCCTGGTTGGAACATAAACTTTAAATTTCTTTTCGAACATGAATATAGGGGATATTTTATCGCACCCCATTTCTGTGATCCTATCAGGAATGTCACTTAGTTCCCATTTTCTGTGTCTAGTCAGAGGTTTAGATGCGTCCCACAGTCCGGCCACCTTTAGTCTATGTAACGCTTTCTTTGCCTCTGTTTCTATTACAATGTGCAGGGGTGAAAGGTCTGTGAGGACCTCCAGCGCTGCCGTTGGAGTAGTTCTAAAGGCACCAGTAATTGGCAGACAAGCTGTTGAAGTGCTGTGTCTGAAGTTTGCTAATAACATTCTTACAGATCTTCAGTCTGGTTCTGGGCCGCTAGACGATGCTGCCGTGACATTCGATTACGGTAACGAAAACGAGAATTAGTATGGCATTGAAGCAGCGCTTTCTGGCGACATACGAGAACAGTTGACATTTTGCTCAAACAAATTTTCGTTTTCGTAAACCTAATCGAATGAATACGGTTAGTAAACAAAATTCACACTAGGTATTCTGGTTGGAACAGTCCGAGCGCAGCAGTTGCGAGTTGCGAGATTCCGTGTGATTGAGAAGCCGCGCGTTTTAGTCCAAGATCCAAAGTAAGATCGTCCTTTACTGTTGTGTCATCCAGATGAAAATAATATTTTATAAAATGAAATAAGTTTCTGAACATGATTTGATAAGGCAACCCCCTAAAAAATGTTCATGGTAGATATAATAGATATAATTAATTAATGTTATAAAAAAATATATTTTTTGTAATTTCACCAGCGCGCGGCATGTCTCAAATAAAACAAACTCCAGTGGAAAGCTTATACGAGCACAACATGCAATACCTCAGTAGCTTACCTTTTTCTGGCTCCTATTACCTGGTAGCTGCGTTCAAACAGGTAAGTTGATATTAGTAATTGCACTCTTCTGTCAACCAATCGAGACCAGTCATAAAATGAAAGCAATTTAATTCCAAATAAATAACGTAGTATAAGGTTGGTTGAAAAAATTTGTTCATAGATACTAGTTTTGTGTGAAGCTTACCTTCTGCAGTTTTCTTATTTTGTGCTGTAGTTCTGTACCAATAGGTTTAATTTATTCTCTTTTGACTATCATGAATGACGATTCGCAGCGTCCTAATCAAATTGCTTGCTTGGAAACTGCACCAGTAATTTTAAATATAGCTTTTACCTTGTTAATATGAAGAATAGCAGTTTATTAGGCTGGCTGCTGCGTTCAGGTCACGAGCTGAATTCTGTGTACACTTTTGACCATTTGTGACTCTTATCTCGTTGTGTTAAGGGCTACAATTGTTTACGAAACTGTGCTCTTGCATGTGTTCACTATTAAATAAATACCTTTAGAAAAAAAAGCATTATGCCTGTAACAACGGGTAGCGGTACAGCAAAATACAATAACACGTTGTATTATTATCGTAGATGCATTGTTGACGTCATCAGCAGTGAATGTGATAAACAAACAAACAACGACAAAAGTTTGAGGAAGAAAAATCTTCAGCAATAGATTTTACACGGGAGGAGCTCGATGGCGCAGTGGTTACGCGCCCGGTAGGTATGCGATTGCCAAGGTTGAGCAACTTTGACCGAAAATTTATCACCTCAAATTTATCGCTTCGGAAGGCACGTAAAGCCGTTGGTCCCGGCTGCATTAGCAACCACCAAACCACACTGGGCCCGCATAGTGGTTTATGGCCCGTTCTTCCTATCCATCCATAGGGAAGGCTCGTGCCCCAACAGTGAGGACATACATAAAGGTGAGCTGGTGATGAATAGATTTGACACACGTCTCATCATGCTTTCTAGATAGCTGGTTAAAGAGTTCCCGCTCAAAATCCTTCTGTATGATTGTTTGTCCTTAATTTTGTTAAACCACCCTCGAAAGACGCTCTATCTATTAAAAAAACCGCATCAAAATCCGTCCAGTGGTTCCTAAGATTAACAGTAAGTAAGTAAGTAATTTTCATTTAGAGGCAGTAGTTTACGAGATATTGGCAAAGAGATAAGTATACCATTTTTAATATTATGCTTTCCACTGTGTTACGTAGGTTTTTAATTACTTACATAGATTACTTTCTTTACTCTCTTAGACATTTCAGCTACGTGTGATTTAAAAGTGAGCCTGTCCTAACAAACAGACGCTTTCCGGGGACTTTCTTTTATACTGTGTATAGATATAATATCTCAGATGTTATCTTTACAACAGCCCGGGAGATAGCTAGACGTCGATGTTTACTGCGTTGAGTACACAATGGATATTGTAACTAGAATTGATGTCCACGCCGATTGAAATCGCAGTCGCAACATGCAGTACCTACATGTAGACACCGTTCGCCTTAAGATTATTTAGCATTCTGTGCACTATAGTTTTAAAACAATTGATTAAAATTTTCAAATAATTTTTGACGCAAATTTTGTTGCGAACAAATTACATAAACACAAATGTTGAAAATATTTTCATTGAAAATTGAAAACAATTGATTGTAAGTAGATAATTAAGTAACGCCTCGATGGCAGAGTGGCAAAGCGCTCGAACCGAAACCCAAAGGTCCCAGGTTTAATTCCCAGGTTGGGCAAAATTTATTTCGAATTTTTCGATGCATAGCCCGGGTTTGTGATCATCAACCCGCATTTTGGCAAGCGTGGTGATTAAAATCCTTACCCATCAATTGTAGTGAAGGCTTGATTTCAATGATGGAGGCCTTTGCCCAGCAGTGGGACAGTTACAGGCCGTTTACTAGATAATTAAGTTACAAGGGGATCCGGTAGGCTACTCTTGACGCAAACTCAATCTCAATACAATTCCAATGCGATTATTGTGTATCGATATTGGGATAAGTTTCGCAATTTCGGAACGCCCCATCTCGATATTAATTTGTTCACTCGATTTCCACGCAATTTAATTCCAATGTAGCGCTATTATCGCTTTTAAGGGTGCCATTTTAATTTTTTAGATTTAAGATTGGAAATTGATTATTGCAATTGTGTTTCAAGAGTAACCTACCACAAGCTCACCATAGCCCACCATAAGCTACGGTTAGCAAAACTGAAAGATGATTATCAGGGGAGCGATTTTAGAACCAGTGAGACACTCGCGAGACTCACGACACGATATTAATTAAGAGTGCTCCTTAAATAATTAAGTATACACATTTCATAGTGTATTTCATGTCACAGTTAATTTCGAGATCACCGTTGAGATTCAAAAATCACCCATAGAACTTTAAAACAAACTATAAAACTTTAAAATAAAGAACAAGTATTATAAAGTTAATCCCTTTTTTATATAGAATTTTAAACTAGTATGTATGTGCTTATATTTATGTTTATGTCACTGTACTTTTAAATAATGTTATGTTCAGCGCGACGCCGCGCACATTCACACAAAACTGGGGTCTCCAGTTCTCCACGGAAGATCAGCGTTGTAGTTTTTGTCCACTGCAACAAATGCTGAGTGGAGTCCTTTTAGAACACTTAGATATTATATGTTTGTTTTGTTTTAAGTACATAAGTTTATACTGTGTTCTAATATATAAAATAAATAAAATATATATTTCATTTCATTAATTTCATAAAATCTTTTATCTACACTAATGTTGTAACATTCTACTTATGTTTCCAATACTTGACTTATAATTACTACTGTTATAGCACAGACAACAAAACACTCAATTTAAGCAATTTCACATGATGGTATAATATCCACATCGATATCGTAAAATCTCATTATAACATCAATAAAACGCGACCAATTAACCTGGCGAGCCTTATGTCAAAATCCTCATACAAGTTGTATAAAATTTTGATATTAGGCTGGCTTTTGAAAACAGTTGGGTTATACGTGAAAACTTCGTCGAAACTACTAAACTTACATACACAGAACTCTTTGGTAAGATCTTGTGCCAATTGAATAAAAAAAGAACAGCGCGCGCTCGCTCCTGATTGGCCCTGCGCGCGCAGCTGCGCTCTCATTGGTTATTGGATGGTGGATGGATTGGTTTGGTTGGTAATTAACATTAACTTTCAAAATTGTACCATCCAAAATTTGAACAATTATTATAAATAAACTATTGTCAGCTTTTACTCTTGTTGTTTGACTAATTGCATTAGTGAAGATAAAGTAGTGTATGCAACTGCATATAACACGGGTATTAAAACACTCGTTACTATTATGAAACTCGCTGCGCTCGTTTCATAAACTCACACTCGTGTTTTAATACCCTTCATTATATAACAGTTGCATAAACTACTATATTTGAAGCGCTTAGGTTATTGTAACAGTGTAGGACTGTTAGGTATAATGTTTTAACAGTATCTAAATAGCTCGTTGAATAAGTATAGATTTTGTTTTTATAAAAAAATGAAATAGAAATAGTAAAGCAACAGTGAATGCGCCTATAAGCTTTTTATTACCATGCAGACAGGTTCTATTTCCGGTTGAGCTCTTTCGATGTCAGAGGTGCCTAAAGTATTAAAGAAATATAGTTTTATTGTGGCTTCATCTCGAACAACACTACTTGATATTGTGTCTTTATCATTTACATCGTAAATTATATATTATACATAGCAATATACAAAGTTAAAATTCTATTAGGTTTTTCTAAAGTTTACTCGAAGCTTTACATCGAAATTTTATTTTTGACCTTATTGGAGTTATAATTTAATTATGAGACGACCTATAGTACTTCAGTCTTCCTTTGACCACGGATCTTGCAACCAAAGATATACTTAGACATAATGTGGTTATTTGGTAAAAATATAAAGGGATAATAAGTAGGTACTCTGTTGACCTAATGTTGGAAAACTTTGAAATCAGTAGATCCAACAAAACTTTCGGACACCTTCCCTGTTGGTCGCTGATGATTTTTCATTTATTTAACGACGGAGAAGTGATTAGCTTCTAGCTGAAAACCATCTTAGCGAGTTTCAATAGAAGCTTATCTTGGGCTAGATAATTGGTGTGAGCGTAAACTTTATTTATTTATTTATTTACCTATAACTTTTTGTCTCATTAGGTAACATTTTAACATTAGGTCAGGACAAACTACTTAAATACTTACCTATAGTATAAATACATAACTTTTAGTAAAAAGAGGATTTCCGTCTAGTTTAACCACATACTAAAATGTAGTAGGTAGGTAAGTAATAGTAGAAAAATCTGAGTTGTACAAACATTTATTCCTCTTTATTTATAGTTACCTAGATATACGTTGCTCAGTGTCAACATAGCCAGTTACACGTGTTAAGGCTAGCTAGACCTAGATTGACAAGTAAAAACGAGTCTTGGGCACAATAGGTATAGTTTTACGACGGTGAATCAAGACTTACCTACCTAGGTAATTGGATCTGGATGCCTAGGAATCTACTGTAACGAATCAACTTAAAACGGAAACGTGACTTTATTCTTTGAAAAAATACTTATTATAAGAAAAGTTACATACTCTTATTATATGTACCTACTTTTAGACAAGTCAACTTCTAGAAGGTATGGTCCTGCCTGTCCTATCAGTGTTTCTGAATCGATGAAGAGACTGAAAAAACCTATCCTATTCTACGTTTCTTCCTCCGAAAAGGTCGCTGACCAAAGACACAGAATACGTAAATTAATTCGGTGCTCGTTGTTTTAGTAACCTCTTTATTGTTCGCAAGCACCAGGTAGGTAGGTAATACCTACTAATTAGGCTTTACAATCTAATCGCTTGATTCAAATTGTTATCTAGAAATTCACAATGCTGTTTTTACACATTAAAAATTATATAGGTACTTAATTTGAAGAAGGTACCGCTACAAATATATAAATTTATTAATTATTATGTAAATTAAAGTGTTATTATTATAAAGACTTTCAAAGGTTCAAAAATTCAAATATAAGGTCTGTTTAAAATACCTACCCATAAATAAAATATAGACTCACCCAGAACAAAAAGCTGAAAAAGTAGATTTGTCTGATAACTCGGTGAAGTTCTAAACTCTGGCACGTAGTCGCTGTCCAAGGCACTAAATATCACGAGTCAGTTTCTATCACTATGGGTCCGTTTGAGTTATTATTTTTGTTTGACGATAAGACTGGACGGTTCACTGTTATTTCCGAACCGGCGTGTCTCGCTCGCGACGGAGCACAGCGTGCATTTCAATGGATGAAAGTGTAAACCATGGTTTTTGTATAGCGTCCTCTCGCTCTTTCCGACACGAGAGAAAGAGAGAAAACACTCGCCACCGCTCGCCGTCAAGTTCGGCTTTTTGAGTCGAGTAGCAACTTCGCCCACTATTTTATTGTCATCTTAAAATTTAGGAACTTTTTTACGAAATGAATCTAGATAAAAAATAAATAAAAAGGATAAGGATACAGGCATCAAGCTTTCTCCCGCGTGAAATTCTATTCGTTCCATCACAACACAAATCTTTATTTCACGAGCCATTGAATATACCCCCCGGGATAAAAAGTAGGTAAGTTAGCAAGGCACTTCAAAGGCTCCTCAAACAAAGTATCTGTGTAAGTCATGTAGATCCCTTGCTTCGTTCTGACGTGAAACAAGTACAAACAAACACTTCTGTATTTATAATATAAGCTAGGAATGTGAAAATAAAAGGCAATATTGTGGATTGTTTATTTTTATTTCTTCCCACAGGTCGCAATAACCAGAGTAGTGAGCACAACCTAACATATGAAAATGGTAACTATTTTCAGGGATACCCACTTCTAATCTAATCAAACAGCCAGGAATTTAAATGGAAATATTACAATCTATCTGCTGACAGTAGGTAGATAATTAATCACTAACACATAATTATGTATTACTATTATTTTAATTACAATGTTTGTGACGATTCTAAATAAAAATAAAATTGGTGCAATACCAAATAGGCACAAAAATAAAAATGTAAACATGGTGTGAAAGATTTAGCTGTGCAGTTTTAACAGTAAATTAGTATAATTATTTCGATAATTTAGCAAACATTATGTGTAATCCCTCTGTGAACTGCTCCTACCCCGGTCTCTAAAATACTTTTTAATCTCTAATGAATTTAAGAATTTCAAACAAAAAGAAAAATGATGTAATTTGATATGAAATGTAAACAAACATGCATGTAACCAAGGACGTTCGCCGCAATCGGTTACAAGCTGACTTGTCCTTCGAGGAGAGAGCATCAGTATATTAAATTGTACAAATGCACTACATGCGAATTTTCAGTATTTTGAAATAACAATATCTTTAATCGTGTGCTGTATAGCTACGTGTCCAAAAGATTGTGGGTACAGATAAACGGGCTGCTCTCATCCTAACATTACAGATACAACTAATAATCCTGCTTGAAACATTGTGTAAATATTGAAAGATTTTTACAGACAAAAGCTCTCGCCACTTTCCTGTGGCTTACAAAGTGAAATATTAGTTTTAATATACAGGGACCTATCTTTTAAAACTGCTCGCATCGATATATTACTACTTCATAATCTCGTTTTCAGGCACGAACAAATGCAAGTAATTTTAAAAGTGATATAATAATGCCATAACAACCAATCCATTAAAACCTATTTTAATTCATCTTAATAAATTAAAATAGGTTGTAATTGTTTCATTGTTATCACATTGATTTATAAGTTTACAATGGCGTGATTTAACATAATCACAAGTATAGTCCCTTCATAAACACCATTGCAAACTTTAACATTATTTATCATCAACAATAAATTGCCGATTCAACATTTTTATCCAGATGTTTAGGATAATCAATAGAAAATCAAGTGCATAGGCACATTACATTAGATTTAATTACTAATCAAACATAATATAATATGCTATCTTGAATATTAACTTTTTTTTTGGATTTTAACTTTTTTTTACAGAGGTATCTTTTAGAAATATCGTTAATAGAATAAGTACAATATAATATGAACTTATGATATGACAGAAAAATTATATAGATTAACATGACACGCAAAAAATGAACATAGAAATAGTTTAAAAATACCCAACCATACTAACAATGCAGTTTTAAAAACAGAAAAAAATGTATATTTATTTGAAATTGGCATAGAAAACAGTTATTATATCTGTTTTATGTTCCAAGTGTTAAACTAAAATATTGTTTTTTAATAAATCTATAACGGATCACTATGACAATAACAATCTTTCAAGAACTGAAGATGTCTATACATTAATTTCTCAATATACTAAATATATATACAATAAATAGCCTTCCCGATGCAAGTTTGCAATCACATTTTTTTGATGTTTTTTCTAGTTTTCAGTTATTACAAACAGAATAATCACACTACATAAAAATAAATATATAAAACACGACACATTAGTAGCAAAGTTTGCACGAATATTTAAAAAATATGAAAATTTAACTAGGTAAGGCTTTAAATGAAAAATAAATAAGGTATGTTTGGGGGTTGACACAGAGTTACCATGTTACGAGACGAAGGCTGTCCGCAGACTTTACGTAACGTCTCACGCAACTCTGAGTAGAGCCGAAAACGACAACTACTAACAGGGCACCCCCGTATAAAATGAAAATATACGAAAATATAACATAGACACTTCTTATGCTTTACATAAACTATAATAACAGTTATGCCTATATGAACTGTTACGATCCATATCTGGAGCTGTAAATTATGTTACAATTTATTGCCGTCGCAGTTTACGTTATTTGTATATTGTTCAAACTAACTAGTCTTTAATTTCTCCGCGAAACAAAATAGCAACACAATTCTTCGAAACATTCGAATAACGTATACAACGGCGGCAAGCATATTTATCGAAGAGCACATTATATAGTTCATCTTGTCCAACAACGCACTATGGGCAGCGCCCATCTAACACTGTCCAACTTCGTACAAAACTTGACACCTCGAACTACCACTATTCGGCAGAGTGAAGTGGGTACCGAACCTCCAAACACCGCAAGCCCACTCTGCCAGCCTACACTTTATATTAAACGGCTATTCAATAAAATCGCCGCGTGTAAAACTTAAGACATACTGGACAAACCATTAAAACAAACTGTCCACTACAATCCGACACTTACACGCCACAGTAACTAGAGACGTCTCCACGCAGGCTTTGACCGAAAGCAAAGCTGCAACAGAGCATACGTTTTTCGTACTTTTATATTATAACGTAAAACGTACGCACTGCTGACGAATAGCAGGGACACGTCTATGCCTTACCACCTCTAGATCTCGCCTTCAAAACATTGTAACGGAAAACAGAAGTTTTTTTTCACATTATATAAAATTTAGAATGAATTTAATCCGCCAGAAAACGTAAACGAAAAAATACTAACAAAAATAAAATACCTGCTCTTCCTACGCTTTACATTAACAAATTATTTAAACAATTTGGGACGATATTATTGTAAGAATTATATTAGAATCGTCCTATGCTTGCCTTGGAATGCTATCGTTTGGTTTGCTTTAATTCAATATAAAAAAAAGGTTACCAATACATTAACAAAAATATGTTTCAAATTTCAAAGGTATACGAATAAATCTATTTCATGTAAAAACACTTCATTGCTTATCGCACTCGTCGAATATTTTCGAACATTATTCAATCTTTACCAAATATTGTTGATAATGTCGTAAGCGAGAGCATTCCATCAAACATTTCTACATTTAATATGAAATCTCGATAGAGAAAAGAATTGAACTAAAATTAATGTTTAATGTATACTTCTCCTGCAAATATCTACTAAGATATGTTAGCACTTTCTAGCCCTCTTTAGTGCCTCGTGCATGCTTGAAGAGCGCAACGTAAGGCTTTGCTAATTAATCCTATAATTATTGCTAACTTTTCTGTAATAATGCCACTTGAAAATGTTAAAGAGACAAGACGCGCCTCTAACGGCATTTTACAATTTGCGAGAATCATTTTTTTGATATAAGTTTTAATAACAATAATACAATCGATGAAATAGGGCGAATATATACAGTATTATGCAGAACGATAGATCAGGAAAGGAAAATAGTCACCTTGACACAGTCTGCATATAATTGCTGTAGTTTCATGAGCTTAAGGCCGTCCGCTCAACGAGGATGACGATAGATGCCATACAAACGCAAATTTATTGACCAGATTACGTACAAACTATGTCAAATGACTCGTTCACAAGTTAACCTCTATTGACACCACAGAATCAGATTCGACAATGTAGTTATTTGCAATATTTATCTAATCGATATTCAACGCGCGACTGCAGTACTGAGAAATTTA
Source organism: Eudonia mercurella (assembly GCA_963082485.1). Lineage (NCBI taxonomy): Eukaryota > Metazoa > Arthropoda > Insecta > Lepidoptera > Crambidae > Eudonia > Eudonia mercurella. Next base: position 3,464,488 of record OY720034.1, on the reverse strand, counting down.
ATACTCGATTACCGATTATAGAAAGTACCTATATCTAAAACTAAAACACGAGATAAATCTGAATTACGTCAACTCGTCGCACAACACTTCGCAATGTTGTGATTATGATAACGCGCACAGAACAGCGTAGGGTAACGAACAATTTTAATTTATTAATTAAACATCAGTAAGTATCTCAGTACTGTCAAGTCGAGTCCTACACCTGAGAGAAAGAGAGAGTAACAAATATTTTCCGATTACAAACCGCATTTTTAACAAATAAACAAAGTAATAAGAGTAACGAAAGCTTACGTGTACCGAACTTCACCATCACATCTTATAGTCGGGCCCCGAGTAACTCCGGGTTAACGTCGCACGGCTGGTTATTGAAATATAGCACTTCTTACGTTTACGAGAATACGCTGAGGTTGGCACCCAACGTAGATAGCCCGAGCGAACGAAACTCGCTGAACGTATTTGGTAGCGCGAACTGAAAGTTGAGCTACGAAAGCACTTGAACCGTCAAATTCAACTCGATCTTTCCTTGTGATACGACCAAACCGTCGCTATGGTAGCTTAGGGCGATTTTGGTCTACAAACGCTGACAGCAGAGCGAATTTCTAAGGCAAATATGGTAGTCATAGTCCACGGCCTACAAGCTTTAAAGCTGGCTGGAGGCACAATATCATGTTTCGACGGATATCTAGGTCTTCATAGATCTTCTTCGATCGCGGCTCTTTTACACTGAATGTCTAGGATAGCGAGTGTCATTAACTTCTTGAACTTGGATTGTAAAAAGACAGGAGGTTTCGTATTTAAAATAATAACTCAACGAATCATCAACCGATAACAAAACCCGGTAGTGAGTGCAAGTTTTGTTCACTATTGGATTGAGTGAACGTTAACTGCGAAATTGCATGGTTCAAAGCGCCATCTAGCCTCAAGTTGGTACCGGAACTCCGTCAGTTGGTGGCGCTGTTGCGGTCTAATATAAATTTAAGTGAAGTTAACTCACACACAGCACTCAGTATAGACTAATGAAGACACGAGTTTTTGATAAACTTACTTTACCACAGTTACATTTTGCAGAGTCACGTAGTAGGTGACGTCCAATACAACAAGTCTTTAGAATGTTACTCGATGTTCTACATGTCGTTAGATTATAGCTATAGTGCGGATGCACCAATACCCTACAAAAAGTAACAGCAGTACGCACGATTACTCTACAAGAAGTTACTGCAGGAAGAACGCACAAGCTCTACTAAAACTACCAGCGCGGCCGCAAATCGTTCAGCGAGTGACGTCACACAGTGAGGCGACCGTTCAGCGGGTCAACGGCCTGTCGATGGCGCAGCAGTGGAGGAAGCGCGCGTGCGGGTGCGTGCAGGCGGGCGCGCACCGCAGCGCCGCGCTGTGCCGCCGCTTGCGGTCGGGCGGCAGCTCCCCGCCGCCCAGGTACTGCGCATGCGCCGCACTTATATCAGACAGCAGCTCCTCCCACTCGCCGTCGTCCGACACCGCAGTCGCCGGCGGGGCCTCGCACGCGTCGCACGCGTCCCCCCACGCGTCTCCCCGCATCTTCTTCGCCGCCCCCCCGCACTCCCCGCACGCGCCCCAACGGCAGTCCGTCTGCACCGCCACGTCGCGCTGCCGCAGCAGGAACCGCAGCCGGAAACCCGGGTCGTCCAGGTCCGGGCAGCGCTGCGACTCGGTCAGGTTCAGGCGGCCGTAGTCGATGCTCTTTGAGCTGCGGTACTCGAGGTACCGCTCGAGCGAGCTCTTCGAGTACACGCCGCCCGACTCGCTGCGGTGGAACTCGACCGTGTCCAACTCGCCGCTGATGTCGAACGTGTCGCCGTCCGCGTATCTCGTTACCTCAGTATCGGCTAAAATTTAAAAATGTTTTTGTTTTATTGTACCACTAGCTGTGCCCCGCGGCTTTACCCGAGTTAAGCTCCACTCCTTTTAGTCATAGCGTGATTCCTCATAGTCATAGCGTCCTCAATAAATGAATATTCAACACAAAAATATTTTTTTAATTCGAACCAGTAGTTCCTGAGATTAGCGCGTTCAGCCAAACAAACAAACTCTTTCGCTTTATAACAATAGTATAGATAATAAAAAAATAAAATAAAAATAGCCTTTTTCTCTGACAATATACATTTTACAAATATTTTATGGCATCAATGTTGTGTTGTCAGGCTGTCCCGTGATATAAGCCACCACTTGTCCCGATTCCTTCTCCATCCCTTAGGCAATTGTAACATACTTATCAATACCTTAAATTTAAAAAAAAATTACATTAAAGGCGTCGTGCTTTCACTTAAAGCAGCGGAAATCCTAACGTACTGAGAAAATAGAGTCCTAACAAAGTAAATTGAATATAAGATCACTGGTTAATCGTGCCAGAGACAGACAGATAGGCTTGAAACTCATACAGCCTGTAATTCAAGTCGAAATTAATTCCTAAAAATAGGTGATTGATGGAAAGCCGCTTGCCCATCAACTTATCTAAAACTGTCAAATTTCTTCATAAATGTTCAACCATATGCCTTAAACAAGGTTCGAAAGGATAATTATCAATGATAATTATCATATAACTATCATGATAATTATCATATAACTATCATGATAATTATCACGATAATTATCGTGATAATAAAAGATGGATAATTATCGATTGATAACAACAAAAAATTGCGCTCGTGAAAGTGAACTGTATTCGAAGTATTTGAACGTGTTTCCGCACTTGCGTGTAACCGAACGTACGAAGTGTCAATTGTCAATGCCAACGTGCCGCGCCGTGGTAATTAACATTATCAAGAAATAAACACTTCGGATTAAGCAAAGCTGAGAAAACTCGAGTGTCATTGTTTTATTAAGTTAAATAAATTTTAATGAATTTCCTATGAAACAATATAAAGTAACAAATGAATGTGTTACACTGGCGATAATTATCGGATAATTATCAAGAAGCGTAATTATCTTGATAATTTTGAACCCTGGCCTTGAACATAAAGTTCAAAGTCTATTGAGGAATTTTGACAGATTTTGGTAGTCAATTTTTTGAGTTAATTGTGTGTTTTACATGTAAGACTTGTATAAACGCATACCTTCGCGGCGAATCGGCTTGAAGTGCGTGCGAGAGGACGTGAGTAAGTCCTCGCGGGACGTTTGCGGGAGTTCTTCGACGGGCTTCGGTTCGACGGGGAAGGGAGCTCTTTGGACGCGAGGCCGCGACCGGGGGGGTACCTAAAACAACAATACAATCATTAAAAAGACACAAACAGAAATTTAACACAAATTAAGGACGATGAAAGCGAGAAGCATGTTTTGGAGATATAGTACGCCAATATGCTGAACCAAGAGAGGCCGCACCATCATAAACCAACAATATGCTTATGTTTACGTTATCAACTCGGCGTTAGGCTATAAGCCTACCCTAGATAGACTTCTTTATTCCTCTACCACTCTATCTAACAGTAGGACCACTTTTCATGAGCATCTAATTCATTTGTCAGGCGGTAAATAAGTCCGGTCCAACTGAGTAGTATCTACAGTACAGACACAATTATGAAGTGCTGCTTAAAGAAAAAAAAAACAATCATCAAAATAGCATTACCTCAACGAAACCACTGCGGTCTTTGCTATGATTGAGGGCGGTAAAGGAGCGCATGGTGTCTGCGACGGCGGAAAGCGCATCGTAGATATCGTCGGCCTCATACAGCGAGAAAGCCACCGGCGGCTCAGTGTCGGCCAACTTCAGCGGCTTAAAGCGATCGTGCAGACCATCAGCGATCCTCGAAGGAGAATCCGCCCGTTCCACCTGATCCACCGCTTCGTTCGACCAAATGCTTTCCGTCAGTGATATCAGACTGCACTTCTCAGCAGACGGATCGGCGAACATGTGATCCGACGGGGACGACAACAAATCCTGAAAGTCGATCGGCAGATCTTGGTACTCGTCGTCCGGAGTGTTCTGGTCCTTCGACCACAACGCCTCGATACTGCGATCGAACTTAGCCTCGAACTTGGCGTACAGCTCCTCCTCCATGGGCGTTATTATCTTCGGCCGGTTGAAGTCGTCGTTGATCACCCAGCCGGCGTTCAGGTCGAGGCTGTCGTCCCAGTCGGGCACATTCGCCATCCTGATCTTGACCTCAGCGATCTCCTTCAGTTCGTCCGTCACCGTGTTCTCGCAGGTACCGTAACCTTCGTCCAGCGCTATAGCTCTGATGAATTCTTTAACAGGATCTTGCATCTCCATGTCCCAAACTCCTTCGTGCGTCACCCACTCGGGCAGACACTCTTTGCTTTCAAAAGACCTACTGTAGCTGTTGCAACGTTTCTTGTTGTTCTTCTTTTGGCCGTGGTATGAGTTACGACGCTCCTTACCGGAAGAAAACTTTTTTTTACCGTACTGATCCTTTGAAACTGACAATTCGCATTGCATTTTGGCCTTGATATCAGATATGGGCTTGCGACACCAAGCGGGAGGCGGCATGTAATACTGCAATGGCGACTCTTGTCCTTTCTTCAGTGAGGGAAACGCAGCGTAGTATCTACGAACGGCCTCAGCTTGCTCTATGGAACACGTGGGCATGCCTACTTGTGATGCGTCTTCTTGATCTTTAATGCCTTGGAGCTTTGTGCACAGCTGGTTAATTATTTCAAGGTTTGGTTCCTGAAACGAAACAAAATAAAAACTCATTTATTTAGTAAAAACATGATTAATATAAGCACCACATTTTTCTTTCTTCCAACCTCAAAATAATATTAACAACTAGCTGTCCGGACAGACTTTGTTGTGTAAAAAGCAATTTTTTTTTCTTCTCTTTATTAAAACTTTCTGTGTGCCTTAAGGAACATATTAAAAAAAATTTGCCAAATCGATCCAGCCATCGCGAGTTTTGCGCTTAGCAACATACATTTTTATTTATATAGATAAAACAGTTCTCAATCAATTTGAGATTATTCTACAGAAACAATATCTTTTAACTTTCTGTTTCTGAACAAGTCTCCTTTTGAAGGGAGAAAAATGCACTTCATTCATTGCAACAGATGGTTAGTGGAAATAAGGCTGAAAATGGAAGTTCATTTCAATCAGAATCCACTGAGGAATAAGCTATCTTATCTTGTGTGAGTTTTGTTTACTATCCATATTCATTCGATTACGTTTACGAAAACGAAAATTAGTATGGCATTCAAGCAGCGCCTCCTGGCGATATAGGAGTAGAGTTACAATTTAGCCATAAAAATTCTCGTTTTCGTTAACATGATCAAATTGCGAATTGGTACCCTGATGGAACATTTGAGGATAGTAGCAACTAGTCTGGTCAACAAGCCTTACTATTGGTCAAATCCAAAAATAGCCAAACCAGGCCACAAAAGAAGTACCTACTTACATAATAATTTTTACATAAAAATAAATATTTATTAAAAAAAGGTTTGTAACAATACTGCTATTTGGGGTATTACTGAAGTCTGCTGTTATTTCCATAGACATGGAAAGTACCACTACTAGTATAATATATAAAACATTTGATGCAAACCAAGCAATGACAAAATAATATAGATTCAAAATTCATCATCAGATTCATTCAAGAGTGCATATCTGAAAATCACAATAAGGATATTTGTGCAACTGATAGAGGATTTAAGGGTGATGAGAATAAATAAATCTAATATAGAATTAATTTTAATAAATAATAGTGGAAAAAACTCTTACTGAATGTCAAACAAGCAAGTGTAATAAAGTTCAAACCAAATCTACATAAATCAGTGGTTCAATGCAGTCAGTACAAATCAAACCGCAAATAAGAGTAAACAGTGCATATTTTAGGTGCCCTCAAACAATGGAACAAAAAATACAATACTCCAAACTAAACTGGCCAAACCAAAGGAAACAGTCTAAATCAAAGAACTATCTTCATAAGCAACATACATGATTGACATACAGATAAAAAACAAATAAATAACTACCCTATTGCACTAAGAAAACAAAACTTTATAGATTATTTTTATTCTCTCAAGTAATTAAGTCAACAATTCACTAATCACTTCTTACACAATGAAAATTCGTGTGACTGTGAAGTTAAAACTTTCATTTTCGTCTATCAGGCCAGCAATTATAAAGTGATTATAAAGTGCCTGGCTTAAATATGTTGCATATGAGAATACATTTATTGTTTGACCAACCTTCTTGTAAGGGTTCTTATAATTGTTAATATTCTTCATTTTTACGTTTCCACTGTTATGGTCTCTTCCCAACATAATCGAGCACTGCATATCCTCTTGAGGTAGTGAAAAAAAAACATTTGTTAATTTAACAATGTTCAAGTTTCATTAGATAATGTTACGTAATTACCAGTGATCATCGTAGGTAGTGCCATATGGGGAGAATGACCACAAATGTATATATTAACATGGACATGCCCCGGGATACGAGATTGTTAATGCACTACTCTAAAAAAAGAAAGAGACAGTAGCATGATGTCTTTTTTGCATGAGTGGTTACATTGCAATGTGTTGATACTTGTATATTAAATCCCAATTAAGTTTATTTTTTTAGCAAGTACAATGCAGGTAAAGACGACAATTACGACCCGTTGTCAAGAAATAGTACAGACGTACTAGTGGACCCGGTGGACCTCATACCGCTTTAACAGTTTCCATTCATTCCCGTGGAAATATCAGGATAAAACTAACCTATGTGTTAATCCAGGTTATAAACAATCTGTATGCCGAATTTCATCCATTCAGTAGTTTTTACGTGAAAGAGTAACAAAGATCCATCCATCCATACTTACAAACTTTTGCGTTTATAATATTAGTAGCATAGAAATGACTATAGATTTAAAACAGTGTATGTAGTAGTAGTACTAGTTGGTTGTAATGCTTATAGCAAAGAAATTGTTTTTATGTAATTGCAGTAACTGTTCTCTTATTGCTAACAAGGTAAGTATTTATTTATAGTAAAAAAAATGGTGACATTTTTAGGGTGCATACATTTAATTTACATAAATCAAATGTAGGCAATATTTGATCAAAGGTGATTTTTACAATCCTGGGATTTTGAGATGACGGACATACTCTGTCCACATTATGCAACAATCGACGAATCTCGTGAAATAGCACTACCTACACCGACCACTGGTAATTACTGTTACATATCATTAAGGACCCCTCATCAGTGTACATATTTACGTTATTTAATGAAATTACACTATGAACAGTTCATTTAGTTCCTGAATGGGTAGGTATGACTTGATTTGTTTTTGTAATTTTGTTTTCATAAACAAACAAAAATGTAGGTACAGTACAATTATTTAATAATGCCATTGTACCTACTTGTGCTTACATTGAGATAAACATTTTATAAGTTTAATTTCGTCCTTGTAAAGGACAAGTAAAGGATAAGAGTGCAAATGCAAGCTGCAGGTACATTTTTATACTTAACTTTACTGAACATTTTGGCTAAGAGTTGAAATTAACTTACCTGTTTGAATGATGTAGCTATCAGATGGTAGAGTTTGGAGTCTGGTAAAGTTCTTTGGAGGTGACAGGCAAGCAGGCATCCGCCTGGCTCTCTCTTTTATGCTTACGCATTCTGCCTCAGATACCTTCTTTCGTTATCAATATCCATCATTATACTCAAAAATCGAGGGTCCATTATACAATTGCCTTGGGCCGTGTGTTATATATCGATCTTTTCGTTCGTCAGTTTTACTAATACATCATTAATTCTTTGGCCTGTACTTTGCTAGTGGTTCGTATTTTATAAAGGCAACGTTTGTCGAATTCAATCTAAATGAGCAATCGCATTGTCACTAGCTAGGTTTCAACAAATGACGCACTTTGTGCACCCCTTCTGAAAATAAATTACACACTAAAGATATAGTAGCGTAATGGGCTGTTTTCATACAAAGGTCAATGCTTTCAGATCAGATAGTACAAAGAATTTTGTGAAAAGCCATGCCCGCCCCGCTGCGCTAAATGGGTCGATGGCGCCAAAACGTCACTTAGGCCACGGCTGAGAAAATAAAGAGTGGAAAACGGAAAGAGAACGTAGGTACGTCCGAGCCGCCGTACTAGAACCTTGACGATATTAATTAACAAAGATCTTCCATGTCACGTACATCTTTTATCTGATTCGCACTGAGACACTATCGTAATGTAGAGGATACGATGCAATTTCACAAGGCGACAGTATTACATGATGCACTTTCACTGAGGTCGCCCGACATACTTCCGCGTTGGCACGGTCGTAAACAGAACACTGTACAGGGACAACAAAAGCCTTACCTGTGTCGTTCTATACAGGGTTAAATGATCATGTTATTTCAATACACACACACCCCACATGAAAAAAACATGGCAGCCGCAATCAGTGAACGAGTCAAAAAATTTACTGATTTTGCGCAACTCCGTCAAACGATGGTAATGACGTCTCATTTATTGACCAATGACATGGCTTACAATTTTGTAAATTGACAAAGATGGCCGACCGAAAGCCCGTGATTAGGATATTCGCTTTACGTGATTTGTCAGTATTGTAGAAACCTTGCTTATTGGTGCCATCAATTTCACTGTGACCAATGCACGTTGATACTCTCGGAAACGGAAGCACGAACAATCCCGCCAATGAAGCCCGCTAAATTTAAAATATTAAAATAATGACCTGGGAGTACAGAGTTTTTAATATTCTTCTTCTTCTTTTTTTAATTATGTTTTGTGTCTACAGCCGAACACAATTCCGCCAAGTTTTTAATATTGTTATTCTTAAAGTCTATTCTGACGATTGTTCCGTCAGGCGCAGGCCCCCAACAGGCCACATCCCTCTCAGCATGAAGCTATCTCAGGTCTCAGGGCCATGAAGCTGTAGAAATATCTAAAGCTTCATGCCACAGTGGGCTATATGGTCTGTGCTTCATGCTCAGGCTCAGGACCTGCCGCCATGAAGTTGTACAGCTTCATGCCTGCCGCACTTTGGACGAGTTTTCGTACGAATTTTACTCGTACATAAACATACGAATTGAACGCGCACTCTGATTGCGTTTTTCTTAGTCGACATGCCAGAGCGACTGACTGACTATTTCAATAATAATAATATTTCAATGACGTTACTCGTACGAACGCATAAACGCGCGTGCACGCATACACCTAACGTATCGTGCGTATTTATGTACGAGTAAAATTGTTAGCTTTAGTTAATGTTCTGAGAAAATCCATCTAAACGCATCTGAAGTGCGACTTACTGGCCTTCACGGTAGTACTGTATAGTGTGCATGAAGCTGTAGATATAACTACAGCTTCATGATAGTGTGTACGGTGTAAGTTTTTTTTTATTAGTAAGGTTGGCAAATAAGGAGAGTCCAGAGTTGCGAGGACAGTTAGTACCTAGCCTAGTAACAGGATTGTGCCTCACCTTGCCGATCCAAGTTTATTCTTCACGCCTCGTTCGTTTAATTAAAGGATCCCATATATTGTAGGAGGAAGTAAATACGTGTGCTTGGAGGGAATTCCATTTTTAGGTCGAACGACAAAGAAATAATTCACCAAAATCTCTGATGATGAGTAATAAGGCCGAGGGTGGAAGCGCACTTCACCCGGAATTTTCAATTACTGAGGCACTGGCTATCTGAACTCTAGCTGCCGGAACACAACAATGCTACAAACATTTGTTATGGCGACATATTTAGATAAGATGGTGGTAGCTAGCCAGGCGGGCAAACAGGCCCTACCACCAACCAGAGTACACAAACTCGTACCCCCCGCTGGGAATCGAACCCGGGACTTCTGGATCTAAACCGGCGTCGGAATAGTTGCCACAGTACATCTCCCTTGGAGTTCTTCAGAGCACACATTACCAAACTTATTAGTAAAAAAAATTGGTGGCTGCCGAGAGCTGGACGAGAGTAGCCGCGAATCGTGCTCAGTTGCGTGCACTTCGAGAGGCCTATGTCCAGCAGTGGCAGTATAGGCTGATGATGAAGAAACATTAAAGGAAACAGCATTCATCTATGATATCATTTCTTTATTTTTTTTAAAGTTTCGCAGTCCGTCCCATTGCAAAAGAGGTGTATTCTTTCAACTTTGAACACAAGTTCAAGATCTTTTGATTTTCGTTAAGTCGAGCCGACATAATTACCATAGCTCTAGTTCAATACCCAGTTTTTGCATCGGAATGCTGTCATCCCAAGACAAGCAAGACTTATCAAAATCACTATCCAATAAGTACATCGATCGTTAATTACATTAACTTCCCTGTTACTTACAAATTATAATGATTCGGTCTACGAGCGGTTAGTACAAATTTTATAATTATAATTAAATTACCTTTACCAATTTTTTATTACTTAAACAGCATCCAAATTATATTACCTGCAGTGAGTTTAATATAGTATAACAGTATTTAATTATTGACATGGATGTTTCTAAAACTAACATACCAAAATATGTCTTCTATAAAATAAAATAATTTGTATTTTGCCACTTTATAAACAGATAACATAGTAATAACTAAACATGTATAATTAAAGTACATAGTATAATAAAATTGTCTGTATATCTACCGCGAGAGGTAATTCCAACGTTTTTGAATTTTAAATTCACAAATCTTATGTAGGAAACTATCTTCGGCGGATAACGAAGGAAAGTGTTGTCGTTTTAGTTTTACCCCAAAATATCAGGGAAAACTTGTAGTATAGCTTTAGCCATAGAATTTTATTCGGATTTCAGCTAAACACTTACGTGGTAGACCCTACTCTCATAAAAAAACCTTGACTTACCGATGCTCATTGGACAGTGACCTAATAACCCATTTCTATACATTTTAAGGTTAAACTCTAATTAGGTTAATCTCCTCAACCGGTGGAATAAATCTGTGTATCGTATTAGCGCGTTATATACATAAATTCATTACATATTAACATGTACTTAAAATTGTAAACCCCAATTTCAACACAAGGATAAAATCGGCTAGTGACAAACAAACAACGGAACGCTGACATCTTTAACAATTTGTGCACCAACATTTATCCGCTGCTAAAACAATAAAATAAAACTTAAAATGAATATTGATCACAGAAATGCAGAAACAATACAATAAATCTCTGAAAGTATCAAAGGAGTTAGCAGTGAAATAAATAAAAATAAATATTACATCATACAAGAAAGAAAACTTTGTACGGTATGGAAAGATACATTACTATATTATAATGCTATGTAAAACATTATTTACATTTTTAAGTTATTGATTACATGTTCAAAAAAAATGCTTATTGTCATTAGGGTTACACATTACATAACAGAAATTATATTTTTCTACATAAATATGTACTATCCATGGAGCTAACTTCGAGGAGGCATGGTGGGCATGGTAAATGTCATCGGTTAAAAACTGTATGAAAAAAATTGGTATTACAAAACAAAATACATTGATGTCTAATTCGCAACTGGGTGTATTATCTATATTTTAACATCGGCTATATCACTTACACCGTTTTGTTTATAGCCAAAACACAGGTACTATACAAAATACATTCTCCGAAAATTCAAAACAAAAATATATACTGTATTATACACTGTCAAACTGCAATTATCAAAACAACAATTCATCTCCAAATACTATCGTTCCAAGTATTTATACAGGGACGTAATAGACGCTTAAACTACCTCCATACCGCTTTCAACCGCAACGTAAGCCATTGCCAACATCTCGCATTCGATTTACCGACTCAAACCTGCGCGAGCGCATCACAGCTGACCGCCCCCTCAGCTCACTGGCTCTCGGGCCGTTTACGGCTTTCCTCGGCTTTGACGATCGTATCGCTTTTAGGCAACGGGTCTTCCTCCTCGATCTTTTCCACGGCTTTCTTCATCTCTCGTCTCTTTTGCGCTTCACGGATCAGGTCGAATAAGTTCTGGAATGTTGAAACACTATTGATTAGGATCAATTTCAAAGCAATAAGTCTATTGTTTTAATGAAACTTTCTAAGCTTAAGGCAAATAAAGAGATGTTGAAAGTTAATAGATATATTTAAAAAGAAACGTTTGATCAACTAATTTTATACAATCTGAATATTAAATCGCATGAAATCAGTAGAACAAATATTTTTTTGAGAGACGTTTAATATAGATTATGAAATTGTTTTCGCCAATTTCTTTTTTTCTGCCAATGGGCTTTGCAATGGCCTTTAGATAAGTAGTAAATCCTTGTCGTCGCTAGTTAACTAATATTAGGATATTTTTATTATTTATCTTTTTTGTCATTATTCAATAACAACTATCAAAAAAATAATATTTGGTTGTTTTTTTAACAATACCCTAATTATTGTGGATATATTTTTGCATATACATATTTGCATATATTTTATATCCGACGACTGACGATATACTACACGACGTATTTCTACACAAGTATCACCTTGTTTCTGTTTATTTTTATTGTTGTATTGTGAAATTTTAACTCTTTATTTTTTTTAAATTTTAAGTTTATTTTTAACTTTTTTTAAATGTTTTATTATTATTCTCTTTTTTTTGTCTTAAAACTAGATTTTTACAATATTTTAATGTAAAAACAATAAAACATTATAAAAACCTAATCCTAGAGTACCACCATCAGCGGGGCAGGGCCCAAGCTACCGGTGGTCAGGGCTATTATTATTATTATTATCTCCTTTATTTATTTTCTTTCTTAAAACTAGATTTTTACAATATTTTAATATAAAAACAATAAAACATTATAAAAACCTAATCCTAGAGTACCACCAGCAGCAGGGCAGGGCCCAAGCTACCGGTGGTCACGGCTGCAGAGTGAGGAACCTTCTGACAATAAGTGCCGTGTCTATTATTATTATTATTATATAAAATAGTCTACTATAAGCTAATTGTGACAAACCGACTCATGTCCACTATGATAACAATTTTTTTTTCGATCGGGTGGGCATTTAATTTTTTCACTGTAATTATTTTATAAATATATAAAATATAAATTAATAAATTACACCTGGACTTCTTGGCGGGAAAGTGAAGAGTCATGTCTACGGTTTTATTTTATTTTCTAAAATTTGTGTTATGTCGAAATATGAATGTGAAATAATTGTGGATTATTAACCGTTAAGTGTGCATGAGTGTAGGCAAATGAAACAAAACAGTGCAACGACACTTTTCAAATTATCTCAAGAAGTCCGCGTGAGGACTTAGTATAGCCCCACATCTTTACTGAGATACTCGAGGGGTTGGGGGAGTATATCATTTCTCACTTTTCATTTTTATAATCATTCATCATCATTGTACAGGAAGAAAATATTGTTTATTTATGTATTACTTGTAAGAAAAAATACTTTGACACTGGCTAAATGTGCTAATCGCACGAAACCATCAACTAAATGAAAAAAAATACACCTGAGGATTACCGACTCATTTGAACCGTGTTTAAAAACAAATACGGTATTGTTTTCATGTTAACCAACAAACCATAATAATAATGTTATAGTGACTAAGCAATTAAAAATAAACATCATGTAATAAAATAGAAACCTAAAAATAAGCAATAACATATTATACCTATAATCATAATAACATCTGTCAAAACATTGGCACTTTACCAGTTAGTTTTCCGTAAGGTTAACGTATTCCGCGAATGGTGAAAAGAATCTATAAATAGCCGTGAAACACGCGCATATGCGCGTACACTACATATGTAGTGAGAGGAAAATTTTACAAAAACCTTTTACTATAATATTACTAGTGATGTTGCGATAACGCGAACATTTAATGGAACCGGTCTAATACAATTTGGCCATATAATAATTCGTTAATTCTTTATTGCGCATATCCTGTTTTGGTATTATCTTTCCGAGAGCAACATCCCGTTTTTTATCATATTAAAATAAAGCGTTTATTACTCAGGGATAGTATAGCTATCGATCAGTGAAAGAGGGTTAAATTAATTTCAGTAGTTCCAGAGATTGCAATTGAGATGCTATAAACTTATAAGTATTACCTCTTTTTAATATTGTTAGTATATGCTAGTGTTGATCGTACAATCAAATGCCAGTATAGGGTATCAAACCCAGAATCTCCGTGATGATTAACAAGGTCAGTTACAATTACAATTTATAAATCAAGGTTCTTCATAGGAGAAATATAATTACAATTTTAAGGAATAAGATAGATAGATAATGATGAAAATCTACACGGGTTGGAGGTAAGGCTCATTTAAATTACTTCCATCATCTTGTTCTAGTCTGTCGCCGCGCCGTAATAATAAATATAAGTAAATAGTCTATATCTGTCCCGCTTCTGGGACATCAGTGAAATCAAGTCATCGCTACAATTGATGGGTAATGGCTTAATCACCACGATTGCCAAATGCGGGTTGGTAAAAGCCCGGGGTACACATCGAAAAATCCGAAACACACTTTGCCCGACCTTGGAATTGAACCTAGGACTTATGGGTACCGAGCGCTTTTGCATCTTGGTCTTTCTAGCGACCACTTCGCAGTATCGCACGCCTGTCAGACCTATAAGACAGGCGTGCGATGGAACCGGTGACCAATTCTCACGTTATCATAGGATATCAATCATATTATTCTTCTCACTCTTAGGCCGGGTTTCCACTGACGCGGAGCTGGGCGGAGAGGTGCTTAGCGGTGCATGAATTGGCCAATCACTATGCTCGAAATCTCCGCTCTGCTTCAATGGAAACAGCACGAGCGGAGTGGAGGAGAGCTGAACGGATATTCATAATAAAAATACAACGAGGCGATACGGAGCGGAGGACAGCGGGGCGGTGCGGTGCGGAGGACAGCGGGGCGGTGCGGTGCGGAGGGCAGCGAGTTTGTGCAGTGGATTAATGGGAGAGCGAGCGGCGAGGTGCGGACCGGGGTGCCGGGGTGGGTGCATGACGCCGCGCCGCTTGACTCGCGCTCAGTGCATCATAGCAGTTATCATCCGCTTCGCTTCACTACTCCGCTCCGCTTCGCTTCACTACTACGCTCCGCTCCGCTTCACTACTCCGCTCTGCTCCACTTCAGTGGAAACACTCACCACTTTTCACCGCTCTTCACCGCTCCTCTCCGTCCAGCTCCGCGTCAGTGGAAACCCAGCCTTACCAACCAAACACGACTCGAACCAAAGAGAGGATGAAATCAGCATTCGTATAGTAAACACGCTAAGGTGTACCGCAGCCCTCCACAAAGTGCTGGTGACTAACCCCCTTATTCATAAAAACTATTTCAGCATTATTATTTTTTTTTTTCATTGTTTTGTCTCTTTTTCTCAAATTCAAAATGACGTTTGTGTGACGTTGACAAAACAATATTTAACTAAATAATGCTTAAATTTTTTTTATGAATAACGGGGTAAGTTACTAAGCAGAGCTACAAAGATTCGGATCTATTAAAACAGTAATTAGACCAATCCTTATGGATTGGTGTGTAACTTGGACACTAACGTTCAAGGAGTAAAACAAACTCTTAGTGGCGGACCGAAAGATATTTCGAAAGATTCTGGGACCAACCAAAGGAGATGATGGATCGGAATGGATAGCGGAACTAACACTACATATTTTTTTTTTTTTTTTTATACGTAGCACGGCAAATGACTCCATTTCACCTGATGTTAAGTGAATATGGAATCCAGATGCGACGACAACTGGTGCAGCGTGAAAACAACGCAGCATCAGTTACCCTCACTCTGCCGGCCCACAAGGTGCCTCTTCACGCCTCGTTTGAAGGACCCCATATCATAGGAAGGAGGAAAAACGTGTGCTGGCAAACTATTCCATGTTTTGGAAGTTTGGAAGTGGATATTTTTGTACTATGGATTTCCACAAAATAACGCCTGATTTCACGAATTATCTATGAGATGATGAGATCTGGAGAGCGAGGTACAACCTGGGAATAGAAGAGCTAGTATCCTAGCCGAACATAATTGGGGATATAAAATCTTCCCGACTTCGCGGGCTGGGACACTTGGAAAGAATGGGAGAGAATCGAGCTGCCAAAAGAGCGTATCTGGGGAAGCCAAGTGGGCGTCGTCGCCCAGTACGCTGGCCGAGATATCGGTGGAAGGGTGAAGTCGCCAAGGACTTGAAGGAGATCAACATGCCTGAATGGTCGGAACTGGCACAAGACCGAACAAAATGGCGTACTTTAACGTCGGAGGCGCCAAGACCCACTTCGGGTAACAGCCAAAGTACGTAAATTCTCACTCAAACTGAAAACTAAATAATTTTGACGCCGAACTGTCGAACGGTATGTAGGTATGGTAGTGGCCCCAGTAATCGCCAGGAACAGAAGTAGGTAGTCAGCAATTGATTACAGACCACCTCTGCGGTCTAATGGTTAAGACCACCGGTTTAGACCCAGAGGGCCCGGGTTCGATTCCCAGCGCACATGTTTGTGTACTCGGTATGGTTGGTGGTAGGACTTGTTTGTCCGCCTGGCAACCTACCACCATCTTATCTAAATATGTCGCCATAACATCAATGTTTATAACATTGTTGTGTTCCGGCAGCTAGATATAAGATAGCCAGTGCCTCACTAGTTGAGGATCGTGAATGAAGTGTGCTTCTACCAATTGGCCTTATCATCACTACTAACATCAGGTGAAATCAAAGCACTGTCCTTACCCGTAAATATATTTAATAAAATCTGCTTCTTAGCTGTCATCCCATAAAATTTCAATAAAAATCATGATATTTTTTAGCGACAAAAATTGTCGAACGACCTTAAAGTGTCGAACAGTGATGCCAGTACCCGATCTTAGCAATCAGTTCGTAAATAATGAAAAAGTTTAGTTTGAAAAAATTATGTTTCATAATGTATTTCTTTTAATTTCAAGATCACCCCGGTGAGATTCAATAATCGCCCCCATGTGGTCGGTTTAGCTATATTAAAAATAATAATATATATCCTACCCTTCCCTCAGATTCCGTGGATTTATCCTGCTCCTTAGCGGCCACGGCGGCTTTGTCGAGGGCCTTCTGGATCTTGCTCTCGACCTCCAAGATCTCTTCTTTGTCCAGCAGCTCTATCAGCTCCGACATCTGCTTCTCTGATAAGTTCACGTTCTCGTTGCCTATTATCTCCAACATCTGGAAAGAGTTTTTGTTATGAACATTCGCAATACATTTCGGGAAAGTGTTCAAAATATTGTTTAACAAACTATACCAAAACCTTCTTTGTATGCTATAATTATGTCTAATAAATAGTTCTGAAGGTTACTAAATGAATCATTTTGATGATAACTTGTTATGTATGCAACTAATAAATAAAAGTAACTTGCAAAAGTAACTCCCAGTATTCACACCGAAATGGCAGCGGTCGGCAGTTTAACTGTCAATTTTTTTAAGCTTTAACTCTATTATATATTGCTTAGTATCGCTTGAAAGCTATCGCTTTAATAGGCTGTTTGTCCTCTCGTGGCGCCCCGAGCGTCCAACTCCACTCTTTCATGCGATACTATGCGTTATCTAATAGAGATAAAGCTTAAATTGCTTTAACAGTGAAACTGCCGACCGCTGCCACTACGGTTTGACTTAACTTTCCGACTTTTAAAGATGTATATCAAATATAAATATCGTACTGCAGAATTGACCCTGTCTTGTGCAATATTTTTTCCACTATCACTTACCTTCAAAACATCATCAATCTTCAACTGGCCGTCGAAGTCATCGTCCAACCTTCCCAAAACGTCCTGTATCAACTTCAGTTTGGCCTCGTCAGGTACTTTCTGGAGGCTCTTTATGGAATGCATCAATTCATCTATCTGGATCAAATGTTCCTTCGCCTTTTGAGGCTCAGTTTTCGTCTGCTCTAAGGTGGTCTTGAGGGCTTTCTCTTTGCTTTCCAACTCTACTAGAGTGGAGTCGAGTTTGCTAATCATGTTGTTCACAGCGCGGTATAATCTGTACAGAAATGGTGTTAAATAAAAACAAGAACAACAATAAATTAATACGTGAAAATATAACTTCGTGCGTCTTTTTAAACACATTGCTCGCACTAAGGAGTGCGAGGTTTGGTAGAGCTTAAACTTTATATGGAGTAGTCTCAAAAATTGTATTTGTAACACATAATATGTGTTACATGTGTTACAATAATTTATTATGAAACGGTAGAATTTCGACCACTAGGCGACCACTAGAACTTAATTAATTATTATGAAGGATTAATAATGTCGAGATAGCATGCAGTGTCACATTGGGTGCACTTGTTTAAAGTAGGGCTTCAGTCTGATCTTCTGCTATAGAGCATGCATGTATTAAAAATATATGTAAAGCACACACTTTCCTTTGGCAAAAATATTTTTTTAAGAGTGCTGTTCACCTTTTGTGTTTACAGGGTAACAGGACTTTTAAAGGGCGGGCGGCGAAAAACTTAAGGTTCCTTAAGTAGTGATTGTACATCCTCAGAGGGTAGACCTGGTCATAGGGATTGGCAAAGGCACAGTAGTGTTTGTGTTAAAGAGACCCAACTGATGTAAACATACCTTCTTGCTCCCTTAGTGAGTTTGATGTCTGCCTGTTTCGTCTTGACTATCTCGTGCATCTCCTTTACGTCTTCACTGTATTCCGAGAGTTCGGCCTTCAACTCTTGGATGCTCTCCTTCTCGAGTAGCAGGGATCTCTTCTGTTCAGCTGAAATGTTAATACGAAAGTTTGTTTTCTGATATATGTCGTTTTTACTTATGACAGAACCAGACTGAATAAAGTATATTCTGTGAAGTCTTAATTTATATGGATATCTATATATTATATCATATCCTTAATATCATCTGCAAGACATACTGATTATCTGAGACTACTGTTTACTGGTACAACAACATGCATCTGTATTTCAAACAGTAGTATATAGTAAGTCCCTTTTCTATAGACATAATCCTGTACTTCTTTCCACAACATTTTACTTCCTTACTTTTCTTGCTCCAAATTTTAAGGTTTAAAGTAGATACTTTGTTGGTACTAGGTTGGTAGATACCAACCTAGTGGCAAAACAAAACATCTATCATCTTTAAACGAAAATAATTATTACACCAATTCCTAAATGTGTCAACGGGAACATTTTTATCGAATTAATGTAGTACAGCAAAAGAAAAAACTATAGCATAAAGGTATAGTTATTTATATATAAAATTTACTAGCTTATGAGAAACAATAGAAAAAATAGCATGAACTGTTCTTGAATCATATACAATATTATATTAAACACTACTACATAAATGAAATGGTTGGAATGATTTCATTTCCAAAATTAGATAATAAGTAAATCAGCAGAAGACATACAAAAGTTTGGCTTCACTCAATCAACTTGAACTTTCATTTCATTTGGTTCATGGACAACAAATATATGGATTGTTGCCAAACAACTCACCTAATTTCTCTAAAGCATCTTCAATGACTTCAATGTCTTTGCCAGACAGACCTTCCTCAGATTTCTTAGTGTCAACATTTATAATAGGAGCAGGATCAACCATGGCTAATGTAGAATCAATGTCAATGATTGGAGCTCTGTCCTTAAGTTCTTCCTTTTCACGTTTCTTAGCTTCCAAAATTTCCTTCTCTCTCTCTGCTTCTTGTAATTCTTTCTTTTCTTCTTTGATCTTTTCCTCTTCCAATTTGATTGCTTCAGCTTTAGCCTATAATAGAGGTTTTGCATTAATCAATAACAGTGAACTGGACTTAGCTATCATCAGTTAAAATATGCTACATGGGATGTTTTGTATACTGGTCTCCAAACATCAGTAAGAAGATAACACTAAATGATGATGTGGAATAACAAATATGTTAATACAAAAATTATTTTATCATGACTTATTTCATTAATTACATATAAACCCACAGCAGGGCTTAGACAGATGGCAAATCAGGTCAAATCCTAAATTAAAGGATACACTAGGTGAAATATAAATACCTTAAAGTCCAATTTGCCTTCCTTTTCACCAATAGCAGCTTTGGTCTGTGTAGCTACTTGTTCTGGCAAAGCAGATATTGTGGCCTTAAGTTTGTAAGTTGTGGGAACATGCTCAGGAACCATCAAAGCTCGAGAGAGTAGCAACAGTGATGGTGGCACTTTCTCATTTAATGACAAATCTAACCAATTTTTAAGCTCCTTCCTCAATCTCTCTTCTGAGATCCCATATGCTCTCATACCTCGTGCCTTACAAGCTTGTTGCAGCTCACTAAAGTTCAAACTGTCCACTCCTTCCTTGGCAATCATTTTATCATCAGCTGCCAAAGATCTTAACTTCATCTTTAAGTTAAACCGTAACATTGCACTAGTACCAATAGTTGTTACATTCAAGACTTTACATAATGCAACTAGGTGTGGTCTTTGCAATGAATCTAAAGTAATTTCATCTTCAAACAATTTAGAAAATTTCATAATCTCTTCACTAGTTGCTACATCACCAGAGGTTCTTATCTTGTTAAAGAAACAAGAGAAGTCTTTAGCCAGCTCTGAATGTCGGTTTTTGGCTTGTGGTGCCATTTGATCTAATGTTTCCTGGAAAAACTTTGCCATTTCCAACTTCACCTTCAGATGTTGCTTCAACTTAGCCTCCTTCTGATCCCTACTCTCAAAAGTGGAAGGAAGCATGTTGGGAAACAGTTTAATGAAAATAGGCAATGCAAACTCCAAGAATGGTACTGCAATAAATACTATAAATGGCACCATTCGGAATAGGTCACCAATTGTAGTGACCAACAGTCTATGTTCACGTCGGGTCAAAGTATCGCCTTTCAATATCCTGAACAACAACTTCGTTGATATTCTTACTTCTATGAATAACAACCTAAAGCCATGGTAATAATGTCGAAGTTCATCCATTATACGCTCTTTAATACTTTTCTTCTTCTTTTCCTCCTTTTTAGGGAGCTTCTCTTTCTCTTCTATTCCTTTCTTAATAGTCTCAACTGTAGCTTCGACTTTTGAAGAAGGCTTGAGAGGTTCTTTGTCATAATAAAAATTTGTAGTTGATATTGTTCTGATATAAGCTGGGTAGTAGCAGATCCTTGAGTTGATAGGTTTCTGATAAATATCATGTTGGAGGCCTAGGGGCTGAGAAGTGTAATACGACAATGCTCTTGAGAGTGTAATGTTTTGAAAATTTTGATATTGTCTAGTTTCCCGTAGTAAGGCTAAAATAAAAAATATATATTATGCAACCAATCATTAGATCCCTTAATTATATATGTTTTGGGCACCCAACATTTGTAAATATCATAGATTACCCAAATTGCACCAACCATGTGACTCATTGTAAAAATTAATAAACTGGTTAGGCGTGAAGTCTAATAATTAGTACTTAATAGGCAGACTACACTTGTTTGGACTAAAAACTAATAGATAAATTATATAAATACTAAATCATGAAAATTCATCAGCCTAAATCTTAAAAGGTTACCGTAGAAATACAACGCAACTATAGTTATTCACTTACTTGATTTATTTAAACACCGACAATGGTAATAAATTAATCTGTTCATTGTGAATTAGGGTTTTACTTTGAGAAATATATAAAATGTTATAAAAACAAAATCAACCTTTACACACCATGACAATCGAGAGAACATCATATATTCATAGACAAAGACAACATACGTCACACAAAATAATTTGATTCGCTCAAAGGACTACATAGAAATCAATCGGCCAATCAGAGAAACACCTTTTAATCAGAATATTATGATTGGTAAGTTTTTGTTTTTTATTTCATATAATTTAGAAACGGCTAAAAGGTCAAATTCATACAGCTATGTCTTCAGTTTTATTATTGAATAGTGATCATGGATAATGTTGATGATAGGTAAAAACTTAGAGCATTAAACCAAATGGAGACGCCATGCGCACTAATTTCTATGAAAAAAGTCTGTCATTTTCTGCGGGGGACGAGGTAATGCACACAAATACAGTTTCACACTGATGCATTTTTCAGTGACGTCGCTACGCACGCAAACGACAAAATTATTAAACACTAGCTTAAACTAGACGCACACTAATAAATTCACACACTGGGATAACCTGTCCGTGCACGAGTCTGACGGCGACTTTATGTAAACGTCGATAGTGCTTGACACTATCGATTTAATTTGTCGATACCAATAATAATGACAGCCCGAAAAGTTGCTAAGCTCAAGTGCCCCACATCACTCGCAGAACTGATGGCCGCTGGGGCGGAACAGTCCTCGAGTGGTGACCGCGTACCGGACTTTATAGAACGTGAAATATAAATTATAGGTAATTCAATGTTGGCTCATTCAATTTTAAAAGTTACGCAAAGTTGCAACTTGACGTTTTAGTGGCAACACTTTTTGATTAACAATATTTTTTCAGTTTTTTGCAAATTTAGTGCATTATTCAATAATATTAAGACATAATAATAGTTACAGATGAAAAGTAACGTTATCCTTTTGTACAATCGACGTTTCTGATGGCTTTTTACGTGAAAATACGCTGCAATTTGGCATTTTTTGCTTAGGTCTTATCGCGTGCACCGTGATTTGCAAATGACGTTGGAACACGCTGGAACTAGTTTTATATAACGGATATGATCGGCGGTCATATACTTTTGGCAGAGGGGAACGCCTGACAGTGGCGTCTCCGGTTGGTTTAATGCTCTTAGGTTATTCATATTATCGTCACTACAAATCATGAAAAATACTAAAGATAAGGCTGAATGGCTTAGGTCTTTTTGCTTTTCTAACATCAAAAAAAACTAAAAAAAATTGAAGTTGGAGAGAAGGTTTTTGGTAAAGACTTTATTTTTTTCATTTAGTTGATGGCTTTGTGCGATCAGCACATTTAGCCATTGTCATAGTAATTTTTCTTACAAGTAATACATAAATAAACAATATTTCTTTCCTGTATGATGATGATGAATGATAATAGAAATGAGAAGTGAGAAATGATATATAAAATATTCATATAAAAGAGACGATAGAAAATTTAATAACTGACTTAGATTCTCTGGATATAGTGTGTCTCGACGTAGATGAACCGGAGAAGTGTGCAACTTTTTTATCAGACAAAAAATTTAAAGTAATAACATTGAACATCAGGAGCCTTAATAAAAACTTTGATACGTTTTTAACTACGTTAACTCGACCTAATCTTAAATATGATGTAATTGCTGCCCTTGCCCTTTTCAAATGTGAAGACGTGAACGTTTTGGTAGATATTTTTACCTCAACTATTAACACAATTTTGATCAAGCACTCACAAACCTCGCTAAAGACACGGTCTCAATGTATATTGAAACCAGTGATGGGCAAAAAGTAATCAGATTAATGATTAAGGATTACGACTACAATTTGTAATCTTCAATCACGATTACAGATTACAGAAATTAATCAAAAATGTAATCATATCGGTGATTAATGATTATAAATCTGTAATCGTAATCTTGATTACTTTTATGATTGATTAATAAAACCAACAGTCGGATCGTAAAAAAATAAAAGAACTTTATTTTTTTATCAGTCTCATACACTGTGCTTTTAGGATAATTATTTTACGCAAAAAATCTGCTGCATGGTAATTTTTCTGGTACTCGATACATTCAAACTTAAAAAATACTCGATCACGTACGATAAAAGAATTACGTCGTCTTGTATCGTCTCCTTGCGCTCGATTCGTTTGACTGATGCGCACTGAACAAAATGGCGCGTGTGCACTTGTCGACTATCGACAATGCGGACGCGGCGATTGGCTAGCCGGTGATCGTACAATACCCTGTCCTCCGCACCCTTACCGCGCGTCTTACGTAGTAGGTATAATTTATAGTACAATAAAGCCAACCACTCAATTTCTAGATGCATATCTACAAATTGTGATAATTAATGGCAAACTTCATTAATTCCTAAACCATAATTCATATAAACTTAGTTAAGAATAATCATGTAATTTAGATTACTGACTACTGTAATCAAGATTAAAGATTATATGTTTAATCTTGATTAAAAGTAATCACGACTACTTTAATCTGATTAAAAGTAATCATGATTACTTTCAATGAGATTATTAATCTGATTAAAAAAGTAGTTGATTACGCCCAACTCTGATTGAAACCCTGGATCACTCCGGGTTTAATCAGATGCATGCGACATAGAGACCGTCTGCACATTTTATCCAGACGTGACCCAAAAAATCAGCTGACTCGACTAGTGTATGTACCTACACACGTTATCGAAACTTCTGCAACCGTCTTTTATGAAACCTAAAACAGCAGTATCAATCTAATGATCTGGACGAAATAAAAATAATCCAAAAAAGTTGTGGAAATCCATCAAAAATATTTGCTATGTTTCAACCGATAAAAAAGAACCCCGGGAACTTCTTACTATTGAAGGTTCAGTTAATGCAACAGAATCTTTAAATATTTGTAACTCCCACTTCTCAACAATAGGTAAAAAACTTGCTGATAGTATACTTACTGGTCTCAACGCTACCTTAGAAAGCTTAGCCGCAAATACCAAGTGTAAAAAACATCTACTTAACTCTTTTTTTATGGAGCCTACCGACGTTTCTGAAGTTAATGCTCTTATAAATGACCTACACATTGACAAAGCCCCTGGCATAGACGGCTTAACCAATCTTTTGTTAAAACACATAAAAGAATTTGTTGTTGAACCTTTGACATTAATTTTTAATACAAGTTTTACCACGGGAATTTTTCCAGACGCGTGGAAAATAGCTTATGTTATTCCCATTCACAAAGCAGGCTCCCGTGATTCACCTGACAATTATCGCCCCATATCACTTTTGAATATATTTGCTAAACTCCTTGAAAAACTTGTCAATAAGCACCTTATTAAATACATCGAATCTTTCAGCCTCTTATCAGATAATCAATTCGGTTTCCGTTAAAAGAAGTCGACGGATGGAGCAGTTTCTCTTGTGGTTAATACAACGGCTGAACATCTGCACCGTAACAATAAATGCATTGGAGTATTTTTAGATCTTGCCAAGGCGTTTGATACTGTTTCCGCCCCGATACTTCTAAAGAAACTTGAACACTTGGGTATCCGTGGCATTCCCCTTGTATGGTTTAAAAGCTACCTGCAGGCAGTGGCGTAACTATAGGGTGGCAGGGCTGGCAAAATGCCACGGGCCCCGGACCATAGGGGGCCCCCAGCCCGAGAGGCCGCGAGCTCAGAAGTAACCTAACTTTTTAACAAAATGTAGTGAATATTATAAATTTTATACAAGAACTTAAAATCATAGATTAATTGAGTGACGTAATCAGCCACTAAGAAAGGATTTTACGGAAATCATCCCTTAAAGGAGTCAAACAGGGGGAGAAAGTTGTATCAAAGTCCGTCCGTTTTAAAGTAAAATACATGAAAATTGGTATTTGGCTTTTTGAAAAGAAATAAAGAATGACGTGTCTCAGGAATTTTGTTTATTTTTCTTTAAATGAGTAAAAAAGGGCAGAAGTTTTTTTTGGAGAAAACGTTATTTTTAAAGTAAGAACTATAAAATGAATTATTTTAATCGATAATAAAAATAAAGAATGACGTGTTTTAGCATTTTTCGAAAAACATTCCCTAGATAGATAGATAGGGGGGGGAAATTGTACAGAAAACTGTTATTTTTAAATAAATTATAAAGTTTTTCAGAATTATCCCTATCAGGGCGGAAGTCTTTGAAAATGGTAAACAGAGAAACAAAATCATAGTAGGATGAAACCCATTGGAAATGGAAGAGAATATAACAAAAATGAAAGGAAAAATAATTTACGGGCGATCTGAGGTCGGGAAGTGGAAGGGGTGGGAGGTTTAAGGTTAAAAAACAGTTTATCTCGATTTCCGGCAAAACTTCAAGTCCTATGGAAAAAAATTAAATGGCAAAGTTGTAAGTAATTAAAAGATCTACAACTTTTGTATTTACACTTTTTTCACATAACCTCAAAATTTATGTGAAAATTTCAAATAACCAAGTTTTTGGTTTTTTTTTATCTTTTACAAAAAAATTATTTATTTTACGAAATTTGGTGTAAACTTACCTTTTTATGTCCCAAACACACTGTAATTTTTTTTATTTAAAATATTTTTTTTTTCACCTTATTTTTACTTAATATCGAAAAAGCACCCTAATTATCAATCGAAAATTCTCGCGTCAAAATATCTGCTTTTTTAATAAGTCGGTGAGCTTTTTGTTCGTTGAAATTTCTACTTTCTGATGGTGTAAAAAATATATACTATGGTTAATGTTCTCAGAAAATGCAAAAGTTATCTATACTAATATTATAAAACTGAAGAGTTTGTTTGGTTGAAATTATTTTTGTGTTGAATAGTCCATTTATTGAGGAAAGCTTATAGGCTATTATAATATATATAATATTATTACTATTATAAATATTATAGCAGCATTGAAAAATGTTGCAATATTTAATAAGACATCTACAATATTTTGAGAAAGTTGTAGAATCTTCTAAGTTATATGCGCAGATGCTTATTTATTACTATTGATAACTTATGTACCTGAGTGATCTACGGAAAATTTTAGCACATCAAAAGGTAAGTATTGCATTGGGAAGTGGGGAAGGGGCTATTATAGAATAAAGATAAATCCATAAATGACAAAAATAATCCATATTACTTATTGATGCAGTTAGAGAAGTTACGGAGAAACTTTTTGAAACAGTTCAACAAATTTATAAGTTTTTGGGCATAGTATTAAAAGATGGAATATCTTATAATTTTTTGAGGGGCCCATCTAATGGATTTGCCACGGGCCTCAGATGGTATAGTTACGCCACTGCCTGCAGGGGCGTAAACATTGTGTTAGCGTTGGCGTTTTTGCCAGTATTCTAAATTCTGTTGATTATGGATTGCCTCAAGTAAGTATTCTCGGCCCTATGCTTTTTATTATTTATATGAATGGCATCCACGACCTTAGCCTTAGAAATGCTGACATAATATGTTATGCTGACGATACATCTACAATCTATTCCATGGTGCCTCTTCGGAAGAAACTCTAACATCCGCCGAAGAAGGAATGTCAATAGTAACTAAATGGCTTCAAAGAAATCTTTTAACAATAAACCCGAACAAGTCTAAATTCATCTGTTTTCATAAAACATAAGCCTCAGCACCTTCCAAATGTTTATTATCCCTTCCAATCCACATTTGCCAGGATGCCATGTTTTGTAACTGTCATCATACAGCGTGAGTCTTCATAATGTGCACATATTAAAATATGGGAAAATATGCTTAGTTTTATCGACGAAAATCATGTAAAAAAAAATTAAAAAAAAAATATTAATTTTTAAATGAAATTTTTAAATTTAGGTTCGCTATTGAGACCTCCATGTAAACAAAAAAGCGTATCTTTTAATCTAAAAGATCAATTACAATGAAACAAACTTTAAAATGATTGGAATTGATGGGGCGACCTTATAAAATTAAAATCGTGGAGAAAACTGCCCTCAATCGAAACTTATAACTTTTTTTAGCATGAAACCTGTTTTTTTTTTGTTTTTTTTTTAAATAATTATACAATTTTTTAACAAAATCCCCTCTTTACCTTCATCTTTTATAACTTTAAGTTATTCTACATCGTATTAACTATCTCGTAATTTCACGTTATTATCTCAATCACAACATTTTTTATCAACTATTGAAAAATGACTATTTTAATAGTTCTTAATGACGCGCTAGGCATGCCATTTTTCAATAGTTGATAAAAAATGTTGTGATTGAGATAATAACGTGAAATTACGAGATAGTTAATACGATGTAGAATAACTTAAAGTTATAAAAAATGAAGGTAAAGAGGGGATTTTGTTAAAAAATTGTATAATTATTTTTAAAAAAACAAAAAAAAACAGGTTTCATGCTAAAAAAAAAGTTATAAGTTTCGGTTGAGGGCAGTTTTCTCCACGATTTTAATTTTATAAGGTCGCCCCATCATTTCCAATAATTTTAAAGTTTGTTTCATTGTAATTGATCCTTTAGTTTAAAAGATACGCTTTTTTGTTTACATGGAGGTCTCAATAGCGAACCTAAATTTAAAAATTTCATTCAAAAATTATTTTTTTTTTAAATTTTTTTTAGCTGATTTCCGTCGATAAAACTAAGCATATTTTCCCATATTTTAATATGTGCACATTATGAAGACTCACGCTGTATACAGAGGTGTGATCATATAAGATACCTTGGTGTTATTCTGGACGAGAATCTAAATTTCAAGGCCCATATTAGTAATTTGTCAGGGAAGGTTCGCAAAACCACTCATATAATGAGGAGACACCGTAACGTTGCCAACTTCGAACTGCTCAGATCTGTCTACCGGGCTTTATGTGAATCTCTCATTTTTTACTGCATAATGAGCTGGGGTGCCTGCTCTAAGAGTACAATGATTATAATTGAAAGAGCCCAAAGATCAGTACTAAAAACAATGTTGTATAAACCATACAGGTATCCAACAGTAGAATTGTATAAGGACAGTTCAGTCTTAGTCTTAACCGTTCGACCCATAAAATAACTCTTCAATCAGAATACTACAACCGATTATAAAAGAGAGTATTCAAAATTCCAGTTCGCCCAGTTAATACCTCTTTCGCCCAACGTTTTCCTCCTTTTATAAATCGTATGATTTACAACAAGGCTGTTTCTTTTTGTAATCTGAAATCTGCTACAGTTTATGACGCCAAGAAACTCGTAGCAAAATGGCTCTCAACCCTTACTTATGATTCCACAGAAAAATTATTTGTAATGCTGTCATAATTAAAAATTACTTATTCAAATACTCTATATAAGTTTCATAAACTAATATTCCGTTTAATATATATCATTATTATTTTACAAATAACTGTGGGTAAACTGTTGATGAATCTTTACAACAAAGTAGGATGTATTGTTGCCTAACAGCCGAAATTAATAACCTATCCTCAGCAAGAGGTAGGCCTACTAGAGATTTGTTGCTTAGTTATTTCTGTTATTTATCGGAAAATATCAGCGGTTGCTAGGTAAATAAACTAAGATAGGCCTATCTCTTACCAGAGATAGGTTATTAATTTCGGCGGTTAGAGTACACTGTATACTGTATACACTAAACAATGCCGGCAAAGTTATACTCTCAACTGCAGCAGCTTTTGATCTTGCTTTTGTCAATTCCTTTTTTGCTAAGAAGCCCGAACATTTAATAACATACAAAAGTGGCCAAAATGCATCGCAGATAGACTACATCTTAGTAAACCGAGCTCACATTGGCCGTCTTAGAAACTGTAAGGTAATTCCAGGGGAGTGTGTTACTACACAGCATCGTATTGTGGTGATGGACATGATATTTAAGAAAGCATCCAAAGAGAAACCAGCTCAAGCTCCAGAACTCACTAAATGGTGGAACTTGAAAGGTGAGAAGATTGCGGAGTTCTGTAAACATCTAGCAGACCTTAAAGTAGATGTTAATTCTAATGTGGATGCTATCTGGGAATATTTGCGTAAATCCATCATGACTGCGGCAAATAAGACACTTGGTCGTACAAAGGGAGGAAAACGCAATGATAAGGAAACCTGGTGGTGGACAGAAGAGGTACAAAATGCAATACAGAAAAAAAAGACTGCCTTCAAAACCTGGCAATCCACCCAAACACAGGAAGACAAAGAAACGTACAAGAAAGTGAAAAAGGAAACCAAGAAGTCTATTGCTATAGAACGAGCAAAATCTCAAAAAGAGCTTTATAGAAACCTAGATACTAAAGAGGGTCAAAAATTCATATATAAGCTTGCGAAACAACGGTGTCAGAGTACAAAGGATCCTACTGGGTGTAAAACCATCAAGAGTCTCAACGGCGACATTCTATATAAAGAAAAGGACATCGTCGCTACCTGGCAACAATACTATGAGAAATTGCTTAACACTAATTCAGGCAGTACTCAACTTCCAGAGGTGGCTAAAAACTCTGGACTTATCCCTCCAATAGAACCGGAAGAAGTAAAGAAAGCGTTGCAAAAAATGTCCAATAAGAAAGCCGTAGGACCTGACGGTATCCCAGTTGAAGCCTG
The DNA here is from genome assembly GCA_963082485.1 of Eudonia mercurella. Taxonomy (NCBI): domain Eukaryota; kingdom Metazoa; phylum Arthropoda; class Insecta; order Lepidoptera; family Crambidae; genus Eudonia; species Eudonia mercurella. Next base: position 3,434,493 of record OY720034.1, on the reverse strand, counting down.
GAAATGCTTGGGCGATCGAGGCATTGTACAACTTGTCAATTTCTTCACTTGTATGATGTTCTCTTTTAAGATGCCAGAGGCATGGAGGTTGAGCACAATAATTCCAATCTACAAGGGAAAAGGCAGCAAGTACGAATGCAATAATTATCGCGGAATCAAGCTCTTGAGCCATACTATGAAGCTTTACGAAAGAGTGATTGAGAGGCGTTTAAGATCCGAGTGCTCACTCTCAAAAAATCACTTTGGCTTTGTGCCAGGCTTATCTACTACTGATCCAATGTTCGCTCTTAACACGATAGCTGAAGAATACCGTGCCAAAAACCGTCCAATTTACGTTGCGTTTTTAGATATGGAAAAGGCGTTTGATCGTGTACCGAGGGACACGATCTGGTGGAGTCTTCGTAAGAAAAATGTCCCTGAACACTATGTTAACATCATTACCGACATGTATAAAAACGCACGATCTATGGTACGGACTGTTGTGGGTAATACAAAACCAATTGCGGTTACAGAAGGTGTCCACCAAGGCTCAGTGCTTAGTCCCTTCTTGTTTTGCTTGGTATTAGACACTTTAACTACAACTGCACAGGATAAAGCATCGTGGACATTCATTTACGCAGACGATGTAGCTATTTGCACAGAAAGCAAAGAGTTATTGCAAGAGGCACTTTTGTTATGGAAACGCCAGTTACAATCCGGGGGCTTAGTGCTGAGTGTCGCAAAAACCCAGTTCTTAGCATTTAACAAAGCAGACCTTGACGACAGTCCAATTATCATCGATGGACAACCGGCTGCTAGGTGTGATCGATACAAATATCTGGGAACTATGATCGACGGGTCTGGAAACATCGAATGCAATATTCAGCACAGAATAGCCGCAGCGTGGCTCAAATGGCGGGAAGTTACTGGTGTGACGTGTGACAGAAGGATGCCAGTAAAACTCAAAGGGTTGGTCTACAAAAGTTTAATAAGGCCTGTCCTAATGTATGGAAGTGAAACGTGGGCCGTCACCCAGGGGCATGTCCAAGCCATTCAAGTTGCTGAAATGAAGATGCTTCGGTGGATGTGTGGCGTCACAAGGCTGGACAAGATTCGCAACGAGTACGTGCGAAGAAGCCTGGGCGTCCGCGATATAGCCGACAAGCTGCAGGAAAGTAGACTGCGATGGTACGGACATGTGAAGAGGAGGCCATCTGACTACGTTGGTAACTTGGCACTGCATCTTTCTGTCCCTGGTCCAAGATCGAGAGGCAGACCCAAGACAAGATGGATGGATGTAATGCAAAGAGACATGAGGGACTGCCAGGTAACAGAACAGGATGTCGAGGATAGAGCGAAGTGGAGGAAAATGGTAAGGAAGGCTGACCCCACCACCATGTGGGATATATAGTCGGGAAGAGAGAGAGAGAGAGAGTACACTGTATAATCAATCATGTTATTACTGAGGGTCTTGCTTAGGGTCAGTAATGATACCCGTGGTTAGTGTAGAGAAGAAGAATATTTATTTACAAAACTTAACTTAATAAAGTACTAAAACATGATATCGCAACTAGCGCTATGACAAACAATATGAAACTTACAAGCTAAAGTAATACAATCATTCTATAGTATATACACAGAGATCGTGTTGTACTGCGCTGTGATTGGTCCGCGTCTTAGTATGGACATTGGTACAACTGTTGTGCTGCCACAATGTATTATCCTATTTTTGTTGAAATAAACATTTTTCATTTTTTTCTTTTTTCATTTTCATATACCCCCCAACCCCTCGAGTATCTCAGTAAAAATGTGGGGCTTTACTAAGTCCTCGGGCGGACTTCTTGAGAGAATTTGATAAGTGACGTTGCACTGTTTTATTTCATTTACCAACACTCATGCACACTCACGAACACTTAACGGTTAATAATTCACCATTATTTCACATTAATATTCGACATAACACATATTTTAGAAAATAAAACAAAACCGCAGATATGACTGTTCACTTTCCCGCCAAGAAGTCTTGGCAGACTCGGTGACTGAATTTTTTTTTCTCCTTTAGTTGATGGCTTCGTGCGATTAGCACATTTAGCCAGTGTTAATTTTTCTTACGAGTAATACATAAATAAACAATATTTCTTTCATGTATGATGAATGATGGATGATGAATGATAATAGAAATGAGAAGTGAGAAATGATATAGGCACCCCCAAAACCTCGAGTGACTCAGTGTAAAGATGTGGGGCTTTACTAAGTCCTCGGGCGGACTTCTTGAGAGAATTTAAAAAGTGACGTTGCACTGTGGTTTTGTTTCATTTGTGTTCTGTGATTTGCCAACACTCATGCACACTCACTAACACTTAATTCACATTAATATTCGACATAACAAAACCGCAGACATGACTTTACTTTCCCGCCAAGAACTCCAAGAAGTCGACTGAATTTTGTTTGTTTTGTTTTGTTGTTTTGTTGTTTCTGCTGTGTGCGTGCGTGTTGTGACTTGTGATTTGTGGTGACACAGAATAACTAAATAAATAGGTAACCAATTAAAATTTATAAATGAATATTAACTGCCGATTTTACAATATTGCTAAATCATTATTTCGATTTACGTCTACTGGTTAGTGGTCAAGTTTATTGTTTTGATTGATTACATTACCTTTGATGGTTTTATTTTTGAAGGTTAACATTAACATTATCTTGATTTTTTTACAGATTGTTTGCAAGTAGACATGCTTTCTAACAGAAAAGCCGGCAAACGAATGGTATGGATCGATTTAGAAATGACCGGACTGGATGTTGAAAAAGATCATATCCTTGAAATTGCATGCTTGGTGACTGATGAGAATCTGAACGTCGTGGCTACAGGGCCTAACTTAGTTATTCATCATCCAAGTGCTATATTGGACAACATGAATTCTTGGTGTATAGCTCAGCATGGTGAGGTATTATTATCTAACATTTCTACATACTCTTGAAATAGTGGATATTTAAAATTAGTACTTACCTGTGTAAAACATCAATTTCTTTATGAATCATGCAAGGAATAATTCACTCATTTCTCATTTATAGTTTTCGTCTGTGATGCAGTTAATTTTGAAAACATCATCCTAAAAACTGGCTACTGCTCGGCTCAGTCCTCCTCACATTAATGCAATTTAGTGTTTTTAACAACAGCATTTTTCAACAGCAACCTTGCCAAATGTTTTTATAACGGGTCTATATTATCTCGCCTAAATTATTATCTGAATTTTTGTCTTCATAATTTTTTACTTCTTAAATTTGTATTCCTTCGAACTGAGTTTGTAACAGACAGTGTCCAGAAAATTGTTATTCATAATCATAACTTTTTATAATATTGTGAAGTACAAGAATTTTGTCAGCTTATTTTGGTTTCTTGAATATAGAATTTTTCAAGCTTCACCCCTGCCACCTCCTCCCCTAGGATCTATAGCTTGCAAATTTTGAGCATCACCTACATTTCATTTTTTTGCACACATGTAGGAACAGGAACACTATTTGATATTTTATGGATCAAACAATATATAAAAATTTAAAAAAAAAAATTTTATTTATTTATTTCAGAGTGGATTGACGGAGGCTAGCAAGAACTCTCAAATTACTGTTGAGGCAGCCGAGAAACAGGTTTTGGACTTTGTCAGTCAACATGTTCCTAGCCAAAAATGCCCTATGGCAGGCAACAGTATTTATATGGATCGTTTATTCATTATGAAGTACATGCCCAAGTTGAACTCCTATATGCACTATAGAATTATTGATGTTAGTTCAATTAAAGAGTTGGCAAAGAGATGGTACCAAAAGGAGTATTATAATATACCCCAAAAGAGATTTAAACATAGGGCCATAGATGACATTTTAGAAAGTGTGCAGGAGCTGAAACATTATAAAGAATTTATATTTAAGTCATGAAAAGATAATCAAATAGTAATAATAAGAGAAATAAAGTTAATAGTTAATAGTTAGTACCTAATTAAATAGTTGTTTTTTACTTGTTGTGAGTTCAGAGGAATTACACTAGAAGTGTAAAGGTAGAACCTTTGGTCTTATTGCCTCTACTTACTACTATTGCTACTACACAGGCCTTCCCTTATGATCAATAGCACTTGTACATATTGGGCCATCCACCTCGCTGGCACACGCGGGTTAGTGGGTTGTTGGTTGTGGGTGACAGCAGTTTAACATGCCAAACAAAGCTATGAGACAATTGAGGTTTGATTGGGTTACCCGTCTGGTGACCAGGCATCGCAAAAGTTGCACTATGTACGCAAGCCACTTCGGCATCAAGCTCCTCGCATTCTATTATATAACTTCCTGTCATGTGACTCAAGTTTAAAAAAAAACATTATTATACAATGCCAGTCCTGTTAACCCACCGGGAAGCTGGGTTCACGTCAGTAGTCTTAATGGAGCTAAGGTTTAAACCAATTTTTCTCGCATTCAAGCTGACTGTCTATACGTTTGGCTGCCGATGCTTCAATATTTCAGTGCTCATCTAGTGGGCTGCTGCTAAGGTAAACTGCGGTGATTGCCTAGTTTGGTTCCGGATTAGCGCTGGCCCCAGCCCTAGATCAAGATAGAGCGAGATTTTATTTTTCCACCCTTTGGTCAACGCTTTCACATTACCTTTGCCATCTGGCGCCTAGAGCGACGACTCTACTCACTCTACCCTACCTAGGGCCGGAGCTGTTCCGGATCACCCTGGCAGCAAGAGAATGGAAGTGTTTGTTTTATGTTGGTATACCTCCTTCTCATCCCTTTACCCTTCAATGCCAAGTTATTAGGGACTGGGAGTCTGGAGGAGGCCCTCATAACTTAAGGTGTGAATCTGCTATATTCATATAATATAGCATAACGTTATGCTTTATTATAATATTTTTACTGCTATAATATAGCACCTGAAATTATATTTTTACCTAATATTCGCTGGTCGATTGCGATTCTTATTTGTGATGTGCTATTCTACTTATTATGATTCGAGTTGTTGGTTACGCGTAGTATTTAAATTTAGGTACTTAAGTATACTTAAAAAATCGTTATATTTTGGTTTAATGCTCTAAGTATTAGTATATTAATTATTTTACAATTAAACCATATTTGTCCAACACGCGGCATTTTCAAATAAAACGTTAGTATTATCAACAAAAACAAAGCGATTTGCGCGTTTACTTGCACCGAGAACGTAACACTCGGCTGATTTGAATAATCCGGATATTACATTAATGATACGGATTATTAATGTGGTGCATAATAATACATGTCGTAGGCAATAGGTGTCGCTACCTTCAGAAAGCAACTGTAATCTACCGTGGAGTTTACACACCGACGAAACTAGATGGCGTTGGTTTACCAGAACTTTAAAAATATAAATAACATACTTCTGGGTCTCTTAGATAAAACAATAATATTGTATGGTATTCCGAATTTATTGAAGAATAATATAATTTCTCCGTTTTTTAATGAAACTCATATTTTTAGAGATTTTGTACAATTTATGCAAAAAGACCCAAAACCACCAGTGAATGAACGAAAATCTCCAGTAAATGAACCACTTGAATTCCAATAAATGAACTACCAGCCGAATTAAGATATCTATAAAAAAATTGCTAATTTCGATAGAAAATAATGTGTTTCCGGTCCGAAGTGGTTGTTTATTTATAACTTTTTCTGTTTTTTTTCTTCTTTTCTTCTGTTTTCTATCTCATCTTCCTTTTTCTTCTTTTCGTCATCAAGTTTTCTAAAATATTGTAACTTTGTATTTGATACCTGTTAATCCATATTGTGAAGGGTCTTTTTTGGTGATAAGTTTTTTGACTTATTTCTTTGGTATTTCGGGAAAATTTTAAAATGTGTCTATTGATTGTTTAACCTTGATTTTGTTTATTTTAGACTTGTCTTCTTCTACTGAGCTGCAGCTTGGAGCGACCGGAGAAGACTGATCGTTCATCGCGGACTCATTTTCCTTGTCTTTTACTGAGCTGCAGCTTGGAGCAACCGGAGAAGATTGATCGTTCATCGCAGACTCGGGCAAATTTTCCTTGTCTTTTACTGAGCTGCAGCTTGGAGCGACCGGAGAAGATTGATCGTTCATCGCGGACTCAGGCAAATCTTTCTTGTCTTTTACTGAGGTGCAGCTTGGAGCGATGAAATAAGACTGATCGTTCGTCGCGGACTCGGGCAAATTTTCCTTGTCTTTTACTGAGCTGCAGCTTGGAGCGACCGGAGAAGATTGATCGTTCATCGCGGACTCAGGCAAATCTTCCTTGTCTTTTACTGAGATGCAGCTTAGAGCGACCAAAGAAGACTGAACGTTCGTCGCGGACTCGGGTAAATCTTCCTTGTCTTTTACTGAGGTGCAGTTTGGAGCAACTGGAGTAAACTGATCGTTCATCGAAGACTCGGGTAAAACATTTTTGTCTTTTCATCATCATCATCGGCCTATCTTATCTGCTGGACTAAGCGCCCTGTCCTATTTTGGTTTTGTCTTTTACTGTGCTACAACTACAACTTGGACCGGCTAGTATAGGTGGAAGATGACCTTCAGCAGAGGAGTTCTCTTGAGACTCGATAATGGCGTCATCTTTATGATTTGTCCTTTCTACAACATCATACAATGGCAACGGCGTGGCTGGTATGTTTCTTTCGGTCTCGAATATGAAATCTACTAAAAAAAGCAACCGTTCTACTATCATGTGACATAATTTTCTTTTCACTAGCACACTTATAACGTCTATAAAGTTAATATCAAGTTTAGTTAAACGCGGATTTCTTATTATTTAGAAAAATCGACGTTTTGTTCATTAATTGGAGAGGTTCATTTACTGGTGCACCCTATCTAAAGCATTTGACCACCAACCAGCCTGATAGTAAACATGCGTTGTATCCGAGTCTATGTATGTGTTGGCCGTTGCTCGAGCGCGTTGGAAGCACCCCGCCCGATCCTCTAAATGTCACTACACATTTACAGAATACACTAAACATGCACACTAGCTTAGGTCCAAGACACCGTACTCGTAGAACAAGGGTACGAAGAACCGGTTCACACGCGCTCTATACCAGGTACAGACGAGTACCTGGGCGCTTCTTTCCTCCTCCACGGCCTGGTCTACCCGAGCCGAGGTCCGAGCCTTTAGAGGCGCCCTCGGGTGGTTCCGCTCCCCGATCCGATCCGAACCCTTCGGAGAATCTAGTAGGGCACGGGGACGCACACTAGTGCGCGATGCCGTTCCCTCTAGAAAACCTCCGAAGGTGATTCGTTTCACACGGCTTGAGGGACCCTTTACGTTCCTCGCCGCCCCCAAAAAAAGCCCGGTGAAGCTGAAAATGCCGTCTGAGGCAATCAGCAAACTCTCTCAAAAAAAAAAGCTTTAGAAGCTTACCTTCTGGGTGCATATTGTGAGTTTTGTTTAGATACTATCCGTATTCATTCGAATACGTTTACGAAAACGAAAATTAGTATGGCATTGAAGCAGCGCCTCCTGGCGGCATACGAGAAGAGTTAACATTTTGCCATACAAATTCTCGTTTACGTAAACGTTAACGAATGGCGAATGAAACTCGCACTTGGCATCCTGTAGTCTCATTATTTTCTGTTGGCGTTCAGAGAATGTGGGACCTTATAAAAACATTTCGCTTCGTGGAATCTATCTAGCTTGATCTATTTTTAGGAATTTCACGGAAGTTCGGATCGCGTTCAGATATATGATTCGTGGAATTGCATAAATAGCGAATACTCAGAGTACTTTTGTACCTACGACGTAATTCAACAGTTTTGATAGTGTAGACTTATAGACTAATACAAACAACGTCATTGGTTATAAATATATAATAAGATTATATCGTTAAATATTACAGTAAATTTGAATAATATTATTATTAACGAGCTTATTACCTTGCTTTTCTTTGTAAGTTAAGTAGGTAGGTACCTATCCGATATTCACATGATCACGGATGTACAACAAATAACATGGTAATAATAATTATTTTAATGTAAGTGACCAAGATAGTTTAAAAAGTATTTACAAACAGGGAATATATTTTGTTAAAAAGTTGACTGAATACCTACACAAACGTAAATTAGTTTTTTGTTTCACTAAGTATATCGAGCTCAATGCCGAGTCTGCGATTGCTAAAGTTGAGCAACTTTCGCAAAGGCGGCCGGCATCGGATGGGTGGGTGTTACCAAAAAGTTATCATCTCGAGCTCCTCCGTGCTTCGGAAGGAGGCTTTACGTGCCTTCCGAAGCACGGAGGAGGAATTAGCAGTCGTTAACAACTGCCAATCCGCACTGGACCCGCGTGGTGGTTTATGACTCGTTCTATCCTATCCGTCCACAGTCAGTGTGTCATGTGCTAGTTTTATTCACCATTCAATCACGTGACATCGAAAAAGAATTGTGTGACATTGAAGCATTTATACGCTTAAGCTTTTATACATTTATATAAGATAAATTCACAGTCAAATATCACAAACTATGTTATATGAAGAGCAGAGCCTTCTGAAACAAGTATTATTATGCTCAAAAGGAGACTCTGGCCCCCTGCTGCTGTAAAATGATATTTGAACGTTTTTTTATTTTTTGATTTGAAGCAGCGCCTTCTACTAACTTCTTCGTTACGTGATCGTATAGCTACTCTCGCACTAAACTCGTACCCTGATGTTAAGTGACAATAATACCGAAGATAGAAGCGAACTCTTTTCAAATCTCTGATCAACTCCTCGGAAACTGAAAAAAGATACCTCTTATTTAGTTAGCTAAAGTAATGTAAGATTACAAAAGATGCCAACTCAACGAAGTATTGCAAAAGTAGTAAAATTAGCTTTCTTTTGAGGCCTTACAAATAAACAGAGTATAAGCTTCGGATAGTTATTCCGTGTTTTGTCTCTCTAATTTGAAATTAAGTTTACAATCATGACGGGAACAAAACACGAAATAACTATTCGACGCTTTCTTTGTTTATTTGTAAGGCTGTTAGTTTATAATGTATTTAGATACAATAAAAATTGTTATTATCTAATGTCATGGACTAATAATGATAAAATTATGAAAGAGCGGAAGGCTTATTATTACCGAAAAAAGCTTCCAGTTGTTAAATGTACAATGAGGGTGGGAACGGATTTTTTTTATTTATTTTTTTATTCTATTAGTTTCAACTTAAAATATGACATTAATTTTTTTTCTGTAGTATGTACTGCTAATTATATCACAATATTTTTTCAAAAATGTTAAAAATCACCATGGTTTTGTTTTTCCGTAACAATCACTACGCGACTCTCGGATACGGTAACGTCACGTCATCCGATCTGCCAGCAAACTAAGCGTGTTTTAAGCAAATTAATTATGTACTTACAACTTTGTAAATACCTATCGTACTGAAGTGAAACAAAAACAATACGTTTTGGAATAAAGTCTTCTAAAATGGTATAGGGTATAATTAAACTTTTTTTTATCTTTCCCAATTCCATTGCAACGCGATTGCTTTAGTAGCGGTTGATAAATTTGTATTACGGACACAAATCGTTCAATGATCACTCGCTTACAGGGCCGTAGCTAGACTTGAATTTAAGCTAGGGCAGCTGTGGTTACAGGTAGGGCGGAAGTAAAAATGTTACTTGATCTGTTCTGGTCCATCGAATTTTGGTGTCTTTGATTTGTGAACATGTGCGAGTCAGGTTAATACTTATATGTAATTGTCGGGGTGATATACAGTATGTAACAAAATTCCCTTAAATTGCGATTTCGAAGTTGGTGCCATAGTAAAAGTTGTTCGTATGGGTGGAATGACACCCATTCGGCATTTAAGGGAATTTTGTTACACCCTATGACTGTAAGACTAGATACTACTATACACTAGTATTTTTTTCCGTCTTAAATCTGCTTTACAATACTTTGCTTATTATTAGTTGATTATTAAGGTGAGGCATTGGTATTTTAAGGTAGGGCATTGCCCCACAATGCCCCCCCTTCGCTACGGCCCTGCTCGCTTATTGCATTTGCGAATAAAATGTATGTAATAGTTTACATATATTGCGCAGTCGCATTGCAATTGTATATTTAACAGCTACCTAGTTGCTTTTTTCGGTAAAAAGCCAGCCGTTACAGACATTGTTATGCTTATAAAAGGAAAGGACTACAATTTATGTGTTGTAAACAACTTGTAATCATGAAAGAAATAAACGATAAGTATTAACTTTTCAATTGTTGTTTTTTTATAATCTCTTAACTGTCGAACCACAACCATGCCACTAACAAGACTAGAGAAGATGGTAGAAGCTAGCCAGACGAACTTAGCATAAAACCTATCTACTACCTACCTGCCAATCATATTACTTTGTGTTTTTGGTAGTGGTGAGGGCTACCATAAGCATTTAGATTATGATGCTGTGGTTCCATCGACAACATTTTTGTAATATCGCTGTTCTGGGCATCCCCGCTACACACGACTTTAAAGTTTATACTGACACCCCCCACCAACCGTTAGGTCATAAAGTGGGTGTCACACATCCTTGCGCAAGCACAAGGGACCATCTGCGTCAGGTCATAACGCCAGATCAGGACGCGCCGAAGCGCATTCTTTATCTGGTACTATTAAAACTAGTGTCTCGAGCCAGTTGCCCCGTGGACACGTATAGTCCATTGCCTAATATCCACCTATCTGGATACCGGAGCTGTAAGCTCGCTCACTTCTCGTTGCACTAAGAGTACAACTCGCAGTTTCCACTGCTTGGGTCGTAAACTCTAATGTCGACTACCAAATGTCCTGTTTGGTAGCGGAGTTGTAAGCCCACTTACTTCTCAGTACCAATCCAGGCACCTCATCAGTTCCAAAATTCTACGCGGCTGATTCAACCGGAGACATTGCATCTAGCGGGCGCCTCTACTAGTTCTCCAGACTAGTGCCGGAGATGTTGGAAGCCTACTCAATGAAAACCACCGAGCTGAACAACAACTAAGGACAACTCACGTGCCCCGCAGATCCTTTCGCTTCAAGGCCCCACCAAGACCGCTACTCGGACCCGCTCGCTGTGCACGAAATGGAAATCTGGCCAGACCTCAACCAGGCAGACGAACATTCCCACTTCCACAGCTAACCACATAGCCACCACGAGTCCAACCCATGTCCGGGACTACCGGAGACGCCTGCGAAGGCATAACCGGCAGGGGGCTCAGAATCCGGAACTCCCGTGGTAACCTTGAAAGTTGTTCTGGGCAGTTCTGGGCAGTCTTTTATTTTATCTAGATTGTCTTTATTGCCGTAATGTAATATGTTCGACGCTAGCATTCACATGGTCAGTACAGTGAGCCGAGCCGCTCGCTTCGCATCTCTGAGTGGTATGAGCAAGCACGAATGATCTTATCGAGCATTGTTATCGGTCAGTCAGCAATGCCGTAACGTATCAAGCTCGGCGCGAATTAAACGTAATGGTTAGGTACCTACGTTCCGATAATATGCTCCGGTCAGTCGCCTTTCCACACCGATTACATCTACGAAAAACCTATTAAAAACAAAAGGAGGCAGGCAATATTACAGACACTTTTTACAGTCAATAAAACACCTATAGCTTTATCTTATAAACCCTGGGTTACAACCCTGTATGTGTACTAATGTACCCACATTACCTAATTTACAAAAGTTTACCCAACGCATAGACTTTACCTACTTCGGCTACAGTATTTCAGCATCTAGGTAGGTGGGTCGTTCTTCTTTTTAACCTACAATTGTCTGTCCTCATTTTACCATACGTCATTATTAGTTAGAGTATTGATTATTAATGTTTTAGTGTTTCTTTTTTATAAGTTTGTTTTTCATAGAATCGCGTGACAGAGTGGTAATCCAAAATGGTCTCCGCTGAAAACGGCCACTGTCACAGTATTTTCTGAAAAACCACCATAAAGAAAAAAACATTATCGCCACGGAAAGAATCATTAATTAGTCTTTATAAAAAATACATGCAACATTTATTAAAATCAAACATTAAAACCATAATTATCAATAGGTAGTTGAAAAACGCAAAAAACAAAAATGACGATATTTCGTAGGTTAAAAAGAAGAACGACCCTGGTATGTAAAGCTGTTTTGCCAGCGAGCGTCCCAAACGCACGGAAAAGCTCATTCAGCCAAACGGAATACGTTTACATGACGCCAGCGACGCGGTAACTCTGTAAAGCCATCAAAGGAATATTATTGGCCAATGAACCGTATCTCTGAATACTCTTGAAAACCTGAATATTACATGAGTGCCGAATTACGTGTTTTGCATAGAGGCACATACCTACACGATGTGACAATGACTAGGGTAAGTGAACCAATGAATGAACCTTAAGGAAACTTCACATACTTATTTCTGCGTTGTCACCTTAATGCCATTCAATGGTATTCCATTAGAACCAGAATTTGTTATTGAGTAATAATTTTCACTTCCTAACATATAGGTAGGTATGTGACGTGATAGTCGGGCTATTTCTATTATGACATCAAATGTATACCGTATCTTTCAAGCAAATAAATTTATTTCTATTTCTATGATCTTGCGACAATTTAGTAAATTGGTACAATTTGTTTGCTCAACCATAACCTATATGGTACCTACCTACCCATTACATTCACTAATAATTTCAAGTTCTTAAACAAAGAAATGTTGGTTGTGGTAATTTTGTTGATGTGCTGCGCGCACTAATATAATTGTTATGTAGTTACTTACGTTGCGTACATTTATGTAGATATTGATAGTCTGATACATTAATTAGTAACATCTAATTGCCACATGTATGACGGAGCTTCACTTGAGAACGACTCGACCGATAACCGATTTGGCTGATTTATTTTTTGTTGTGTTCGTGATTGTCAGGAAAAGGTTTGTATATAGGATAAGGGTGTTCACGCGGATGATATCGCCGGGCGGCCATTTAAGTACGTAATATGCTCTACCACTAATAGGTACCTATGTGAACTATCTAAATTTTTAATAATAACTACGTTTAAGCTTACATCTACCTATATTTCCTACTGGCAAACACATACGACTACGGCAGCGCAGACTGGGGGACCTACTAGTGTGAGTTTCATTCGCCATTGGATCACGTTGACGAAAACTAGAATTTGCATGGCAACATTTTTACTCTTAATGCCATACAAATTTTCAATGACGAATGAAAGTCGCACTAGGCACCCTGAAGATACCCGTAGCCCGTGATACCGAAAGCAACTTCTAAAAATACCTGCATATAAGTTATGGAACTAAATATATATTTTAATTTAAATGAAAATACAACATTTTTTTAACTAAATTTATTCCCAAAACTATTTTCTTAGAAACCCTACGCAAGTCCAGGTCCATCACTGTTTTTCCAGACAAAATGGAAGGTGTCTACATAGAATTTATAATTTTTCAAAAACACATTGGATAGAGGTAGTTATAACTATTTATAAAAAGAAAAGAAAAGTAAATAGTACCACGATAATAACATCTAACATTTAACTAATTGTCCTAGACCCAATAAACATTTCAGGTTCTAACACAAATAGTAACGGTAATAAATAAATACATCATATTATTTTATTCTTAAACCTCTTTTTTACAATTACTTTTTATAAAGATTATATCTTCATGAAGAAACAACACTAACTAAGTTTTTAAGATTAATCTCTATACAGAACAATGTGTTACAATATATCATGTCCATGGCACATGATTCAAAGCGTAGGTATCGACACAATATTTCAAACCGAAATTGGTACCTACATAATATAATCAATAGCTTTGTACTAAGTGATACCGCAGAGTACCTATTATAATAACGATATAACGAATCGATTCGATAAATGCAACGTTTTGATGTTTTAAGTAGTTGTAAGTTTATATAATGTTAACGCTTTTGTTGCGAACAATTTAATTATAATTCGGAATAAGCGTTAAAAATTTATTTCGCGAGCGGTAGGTAGATACTTGAAGCTTCGCAGATTTTAGAAAGTTTTCAGTGTGGGTGCGAGTCCCGTACGTGGAAAATTTTATTAACACTATCCGATTTTTAAAGCTAGTTAAATGTCAATTTAATTAGCTATTAAGGCTAAACTAGTCTGCCGTGTTTCATCGCAGCTTCGCGCGATAGTTTTTTATAGGTCCTAAGTTTAACAATGCCTGACAATTTTTTGGACAATGAAATGCAATCATTGAGCATTAGATATTCTATATTGGGGCTGATTTCATAATCATCAGTTATAAATACGAAAACAAATGAAAAAAAGCTGGAAGAGGCTATGGAAGGTCAGCTTAAATTATCTAGGTATATTCTAATGATATGGCTGCGATTATTTTAAATTCGACTGCGTCTCGCACTCAATAGGTAGTAAAATAAGTATTACTTATTTAAAAACGTCCGATGTTATAGGTAGTTTGTAAATATCGGTGCGGTCGGTAACAAAGTAGGCAACGATGAAAAGTTTGGTGACGGGCGATATTTAAAAAAAACTCTTCATCCATTTTAATATTTTTAAAAGTCGTGATTCCTTTTATATTTTTGAAATATGTTACAAAATGTTAAAGATGATAGATGCTCAGCTGTTAAAATTAGTACTAACAAACATTTATGCTTCTCCACAAAGACTTTTTTAACCGCGGACGTTGAGCTACGAATAGTAAACAAAACAATACGTTTATTGATGCGGTTATTGCTATGCTCATGTTAGGGCGCTTAATTAAGGTACACATTTTACGCGCTTATTTTAAATAAAATCTCTTTACAATATTTTTGAAATCGATTTTTCTTCTTATAGTATATAAACAACTTAGTAGTAGAATAAAAATGCATTGATCACAACAACACAACTCGGTATCCATATACCCAGATTATTTTACATGACTTTAATATAATAAATATATACTTATATAAAGACCATAGGAAATATAAATATGCAAATATGTAGAATAATAATATTTAGTGCAACTGAAAATGTAGGTATGTACCTGTCAGACTTGTTTTAATTAATAATTTGGCATATTTTGTATCAAAAACCATGGCCCACGTTGTCATAATATTCAAGTACATTATTAAGTACGTTTATCCACTATAAAGTCAATACAAAATAATTTAGATTAGAAGTAGTATGTAACAGTAAATACATAAATTAAATCTATTAGGGAGTAAATTTAACTACTGCTAGTTATGTCTTTTATATTATGTTATATATTTATACATTTAATCTCTACCTATTTGATCAATTACAGTTAAGGTCTCGCTATCTACACAATAAAATAGAAGAAACCTTAATATTTAAAACCACTGTGTAAACATTCCATTGTGTTGACTATGGATATTAAGAGCTTTCCTAAATACTGCAAGTTTAAAAGTCTAATTTCTTGAAAATAAAACTATTCCATATAACAAATAAACACTCAATGTAAAAATTACGAAGTAATTCGATATAAAACTATGATTATTCAAAATATATAGGTATCAGAAAGTTGTTAATATGGAAGATTTAAAAGTAAGTATACAGACTTTAATAAGGATGTAAGAATTACTTCAGTTTAGAAAATTTCGTTACCTGAAATACTATACTCTTTATTTATTGCCGTACACCGTTAACAGCCCACGCACCGCGCTGTAGGCTCAGCTGACTCACAATCACATGGCACCTACTACGCAGCGCCCTTAGTCGCGCACGAACACAAACTCGTTGTAGTGATTCCAGCGGTTCTCTTCAGAGTCGACGCCGGGCTTCAGCTCAGCAGCCCCGCCGGCCGTGCCGCTGCCACAACTCCCCATCAACTTGAACCCGTTCTCTTGCAAATTATCAAACGCCTGCTCAATAAAAGAGTGCTTCAGGAAAAACCGCGATGTATACCTGTCCGCTAACCCGTGGTCAGGGTCCCGCGACTCGTTCAAAGTTTCGCCAAACACGTCCCGACATAGTGTTACTTTTCCGCAAACTAATATACGCGATAGTTTGCGGAACTTGACGTCAGCGAGTCCGTCGCGGCCGAACGCAAAGCTGCCCCTGTAGCCGACGACGATGCAGCCGCGCTCGCGATTCACCGGCTTCGGATCGGCTTCCCGCACCGCTTTCTCCAAGCCGGGTAGCCGGTAATGCCTCGCTTCTTTAGCAAGACGTTTGTGTTCCCTGAAGCATTCGGGGAGAACGATACCTCCGTCTCGAAGGTAATCCAGCACATAACGAAACAGAACTCCGTCGCGGTCGAAGAAGATGCGTCCGCGAGCGTCACGCGGATGGTCGGGGTCCTCAAGCGCTACGGCGGTGAGCGAGTCGCGCTCGCCTGTGAGGGTGTCGCGAGTTGTGGCGTAATGCACGCCGCCCACGTTCAGTTCCAAGATCTCAGGCGGCGCGTCCGCCATGGCTAAAGGCTGAGGGCGCAGTGAGTCGGCGGCTGCGCGCTCCCATCTTCTACCCTGACCCACTTACCGCGCGCCTCGGCGCCGCCCGCGCGAGCCCATCAATAACGCACGCCCGGGTTACTGACTCGAACGTAATTATTTCCTACCCTTTCGAGCGAAAACTCCTCCGTAAAAGCCTTCAAGGTCGACATCTATTGTTAGCTAACAGATGGCCAAGTATATTATTCACCGATATCGCGGAAACTTGCAACAAATTAGAATAGTTTTCTTCAACATGTGGAAATTGATATTGTTAGGCTGCAAGCTTCAATTGTGATTACTTTGAAGTTTTAGTACTTTAACTTTCATGGAGTTCGGCGAAGTCGTTAAAAATAATACGAGTCTCCGAGCTCAAGTGAAAATTTGAAGCGTAACTTTTAATTGTGCTCCTAACTTACATACTTGAGACCTTAATCTCTTCGAACCCCTAAATACAAGGGCCATTACGTAAGGTTTATTAGTACCTATTAGACTAGAAGTTGGTGCTAAGTATATGATATGACTATTCTAAAGCAAGTTTGTCATCTGCGTATTTCTTTTTACTAACTAGTTTTTAGAAGAAGTTTGTAAAATCTTTTTTTAGACCACCCGCGGCTAAAAATAGACTATTTTTATAAGTAGTAAAAGACGTATTAGGTATAATGCCTGCGTTATTTGATATTGTAACAGCCTGTTACTAGCTACACTTTTCTTTTGTTATCATTACTTTTAGGAGGATTTATTTTCACAGTCCATTAGGCAGGTGTTAACATATTAGCTCCCGGTGAACGCGTACATTAATTAATTAAAGACAAGGAGAAATTGGGGATACCGTGACAGAATGTAATTACATCCAACCAACAGAGTACTTATGTATGTAAAATTACACCCGTGACAATGAAATTATGTTCGCAGATTTCATTTTTGCTGATTAAATAAAGACCTCGCATCGAAATATGTTAACTAAAAACAAACTTTGAGATCATTAAGTGGTCTTTAATAAATAAGTACGGAAACATTCCAAGGTGAGTTAAATGATTTGAAAGAGTTCATAATCAAATAAAAAAAAAAACAATTTTACTTAAAAGGTGTTGCTATAGGTGCCGTTGTAACTTCGTGTAGAGTGAGAGCGAGAGTGATGAGAGATTGCTTCAAAGTACTCGGTGCTTTCTGCTTTCTAAACAAAAGGTCACCTAGATGCGGAGTTTTTGCTCATTACAAGACTAATTACTGAGGGCCTTTTAGTGCGGTCTCGGGAATAAGCTTTGTGCTCTGCCTTTACAGGATAGGTTGACGTGGAAGGAAAACCTAATTAAAATTTTCCATCGACTCTTTGTTCATTATAATTTATCCCACAACGACGAAGGGACTTGGCCTTCATCTCATCCTATGGAAAGTAACGATAAGCTCGAAGTTTGAAGCGTATTTCGTCTCACCCGGAATACTTAACCACTGAAGCTATCATTATCTCTAACTGACGGAACATAAATGCTGTTCATCATCAGCTCATCTTATGTCCCCACTGCTGGGGCACGAGCCTTCCCTATGGATGGAAAAGGAGAACAGGCCATAAACAACCACGCGGGCCAGGTGCGGATTGGTGGTTGTTAACGACTGCTAATGCAGCCGGGACCAACGGCTTTACGTGCCTTCCGAAGCACGGAGCGCTCGCTCCGAAGGAGGAGCTCGAGATGATAAATTTTTGGCCACCTATCCGATGACCGGCCCTTGCGAAAGTTGCTTAACCAAATCACTTATAAATGTTGTTAATGCTGGTAAATTGAGAAGAAGATGAGGAAATTAAGATGTCCTTGGGATTTTGGCACGAATAAAAGAAACCCCCTCGACCCGGTCAACGCTAAGAAGCGTTTAGTTACGGGGCGCCCAAGGTTGCCCCGCTCTCCGTTCGATCCGATCCCCTTCGGAGAATCAGCGGAGAGACACGCACTAGTGTATGTTGCAATTCCCTCTAGAAAACCTCTGACGTTTCGTTTCACACGGCTTGGGGGAACCCTTTCAGTTTCTCACCGCTCCCGAAATGTCCGGTGACTGAACATTAAAAAGCGACAATACAATACCCATATTAAATATGAAAGGGTTGAAAGTAATTTAAAACTTATTTTATTTGCTTAGACTCTAGTTAATGTTTGAGGAGGATCGTTTGGATATAGTACGAATAACGTGGTAGTAAAACAAAATTCTAGTTTCAAATTTCAGAATATAATAAACGAAATAATACATTTAGGTAATTATCTAATACATTAGATATATTTTAGAGGGCTTGTATTCACATTGACAGTAAGGGATATAGTTGCATGAACATAAAATAAAATAATATCACAAGGTCGCACTCTTTGTCAATCAAAACACTAATACTTGAGATTGCAATTACAACGCTAATCCTTACGGATACTAAAATCGTCAAAAGTATATTCAGTAATATCCTTCTGGTTCCTAAATTCAGCTTTATCTATTTGGCTGCTTGGACTTCCAGTGCTTTTCAACCAATGCATCCTGAAAAAAAAACCATGCAATATTCTGATAAAACCGATATTCTTCTTACTTAATTTGCAATTACGAATCGTGGCAATTAAACTTTATTTTTGATGTAAGAGGTGGCAAACCAGCAAGCGGGTCACATGTGATTCCCTGATGGGAAGCAATCACAACGCCAGAGTTATCGCAGATGCGTTGCCGGCCTTTGAGGAAAAAATAAACTCGTTCCCTAAAGGTTCCTAAATAGTAAGTCGTAATGATCTGCGAATACCGCCACAGTAAGTTGGTTCGCAGACCTGCCCGTCGTGGCAAAAAATTGGTGGTAAAACAGGATGCAATGATGTTATTAGTAAGGAGTATCTCAACAGTGGGGAAGAACATTCCACATGATAAATACGGTTCAACTTGCAGTTACTAAAAGTACTAAAATAACGCTTTTGGTACAGTACAAGTCAGATTGAAAGTTGTATAGATTAAGGTTCCTTGGCGGCTTAATGTGGACAAGAACTATTCATACCTATCATTTTTGCTATGTTGCCCAGCCTATGACGATCCTTAACAAACGGAACTACAAGAATAGGATAGATTTTTTATTGTCATCGGGCCCTCCTAAGCTCACGAACGCTTGCAAAAACAAGGAAAACATGCGCGTTGTCGACCCAAAAGCTTCAGTTCTTATGCCTCTCTACGCCATGTTATTTCACTAAATTCAGTATTTAACCCCCTTTAACCAGAATACAGCAATGCCAAACAATGTTCTTTGGCGGTAGAAATACTAATTACTAAGGTGGTTGCTTTCAGTCGGATTCTGGGTAGAACCCTAGAGGCAAACTTATTTATGTCTAAACTTACATTGATTCCACTTTGTCCGTCGGCCCTTGCATTTCGCCTAGAACAGTCCCCTGGGATGTGTTCTTGCACCACCCTCGAAGGCCTAGTTTGTCAGCTTGTTGCTTGGTATACTGCCGAAAATTAATAATAATAATAAAAAATCTTTATTTGGCACCATTTCAATTTGTAAAGTTAAATGTGAACGATAACAACTGCATTCGTCGGATGACTGTGTCGCAGTTGCCAACGCCCACCTCCAAGACTGAGGAGGATTCGGTACACTATACCAGCAGAACCTTATTATACGACATTGATTAACTTTCACCGACACATGACATGAATAAGCTTCCTGTAATTCCGTAAATATTGTCCACTTGGGAAATTCCGACCGCATGATACCTACCTACTACGTCATTTTTATTTTACGCAAACGCTGATGGTCCCTACTTAAGTATGCTGAGTATTACGTTATGATTTTTTAAAACGAGTTTACGAGATCACTGTGCCCGATTCCCGTGATGATAACCGCAACGATATATTTTCTTATTCACATCCGTCAATCGAGCCGACTTTAATGTCGTTCGGACGAAGTTCCAACCATATATAGATCTACCGTAAACGGTTAGTTGGAACTTCGTTCGAACGACTTTAAAATCGGATGTTGGAATGAAAATAGTTTAAACGACTAAAGTCGCTACGATATATTTACGGTTTTCATTATGGGAATCGGGGGGGCTGCATATTGAAAGGAAACTCGCACTCGCGTTTATTATACCTACATTTTATCCTGACGTTTTTGCAAACCGTGCATTCTGTGTGCGAGCGAATGTACTCCGAACTAGGATAACCTTATCCTTCCATGTTATTATTGGCGACAAAAACTGTGTCGAACTCTGGGGCCACTACACTACTACACTATTAGCGGTGCTGGGTTTCTAGTGTGAGTTTTGTTTACTATCCGTATTCATTCGATTACGTTAACGAAAACGAAAATTAGTACGGCATTGAAGCAGCGCTTCCTGGCCGCATATAAGAGTTAACATTTTGCCATACAAATTCTCGTTTTCGTTAACGTGATCGAATGGCGAATGAAACTCGCACTTGGCACCCTGATGTATAATGAAGGAACAAAAGTAGTGTCTCACTTAGCATGTAAACAAAACAAGAAAATATTATCAAAAATTAAAGTCTAATGAATGTAAAAAAAATATACCTAATAGTTATTGCATTCACAAAATCACAAAACTTTTGTAATTATTCAATATAGGTATCAATATTAAAACTGTTATTTAAAAAAATGCAATTAGTTAGATTATATTTTGTTCTATAATGTTCTAGATGGGACTAAAACCAACACCCGGCCTTATTCTGGACAACTGCACTTCTACTGAGCTACCAAAGTGAATTTATCAAGTACTTGTTTCTCATGCTAAGGACAGATGCCAGCATTCGTTTTTAATCAATCAGTCATTGTAATGTTTAAGTTTGGTTGTTGGACTAAATCTTAAAGCCTTATGTACATAAATAAACTAAAAATACCATTCGAAAGTTCACTCCTTGCACAACACCAAAAATTTCAAAATCCACCGTATTCAGAGACATTTTGAATCTTCTCAAAAATTAAACTGGGAAATGTCAGTCTGACAAAACTAAACAACATAGAAAGCTTCAAATAAGTTTTAAACCAGATAAATCCGCCATAAATTATTATTATTATTATTCTCTTTATTTTTTCTCATTAGGTTTACATTTTTAAATACCTATTTTTTTTAAACAAAATAAATAAAACATTTAAAAATATAAAAAAATAGGGATCCGCCGGCATCGGGACCACGGTCCAAGCTACCGGTGGTTAGGGCTCCAGAGACAGGAACCTCCTCACAATGCGTGCCGTATCGAGGAGAACTGCCTTCTGAATCAGGCCCTTGATCCAGCCGCCTAACGAGAGCCTCATTAGATGTTGATCGATGCTCTTGGCCATCAGGCCATTGACCGTAACAACAATTGGTACGATGACAGCCGAATCTACACTCCACATGTCAACAACCTCGTGTGCTAAGTCGAGATATTTGGTTTGTTTCTCTTTCTCAGCTTTCACGAGGTTCTCGTCATGGGGAATGGTGATATCGACAATAATCGTGCGGCGCGCTAATCGATCACCACAATGTCAGGCTTAATGGCTACAATAATCCTGTCGGTGATGATAGATCGATCCCAGTACAACGTGACATGGTCATTTTCGAGAACTGGGTCGGGCACATACTTGTAGTACGGTACCTCAGAATCCACAAGTTTGCATTTCAAAGCAAGTTGCTGGTGGATAATCCTGGCCACTTGGTTATGCCTGTGTAAGTACTCGCCGTTAGTCAGACGAGAACAGCCTGAAATAATATGTCTGATAGACTCACCCGGACGGTGGCATGCCCGACATATGTCAACCGTCCCGTCATTCATAATATATTTCCGGTAGTTATTCGTCAGCATAACTTCGTCCATAATTGCACAGAAAAAACCTTCAGTTTCCCCGAAGAGGTCACCGAAACGCAGCCAGGATACGGACGCTAAAAAGTCTACATCGGGTCCGTGGAGCTCCTTGCCTTGCCATACCTCCCTGCGGTCATTGGCACTAAGTACTACGGGTTTGTGCCAGTTCTCTTTAGCCAAGGACAGCGGAGTGAGTCCCTTTATTATTATTAAATACAAGCTACCTAATATACTTTTTGATCATCTACAATACTTAAATATAAAATAAAGTGTAGGGTTAGGTCATCCATCATGAATCAGGTTTTGGATTCATTCCCTATATTTATTTTTGTTGAGTAAATAATTGGGTTGAAAATAACTACAATGAAGTAAATAAACTGAATCAGAAATAAAAAGAAAATAATATTATGAATGAATTATGTGAGGTCTGATATAGTTGCCAACTTTTTTTAGACCAAATATAGTATGGATTCAATACCTACCCATAAAATATAGTAGATAGATATAGATAGTAAATATATTTATTTTATTTCTTAAATGAATATTTTGTGTGTTCCGTTTTAGATAATAGAGACTGATTTTAGCGACTTTGCTGATAAAAATAAATAAAGTAAAAAAAATAAATAAATAAATAAATAAATAAATAAATATAGTAGTTTCGCCTACTCTAATAAGTACCTTAAATTTAAAAAACCTAAAATAGTAGGATACTATATTATATAGTAGGGCTTTATACATTACCTACTTACCTAACTTCAGGTTACCCGATCTAAATTATAAAAATTACTTACAAGATTTATAAAAACTTACGTAAATACAAATACGAGTACCTAATCTGATTATAGCCTTTAGGCTGATTGCAGATAGAGAAAAACAAAAACCTAAAAAAAATATTTTGACAATAAACAATTTTTTTCGCAAGCCAACTGAGATTGGAAAATAATTTATAACAGTTAATGTTATTTTTATTTTTTTATATTTTTTTATTCATAGTTCAGCAAATGACTCCACTCCACCTGATGTTAAGTGGAAACAGAGTCCAGACGCAAGGACAACTGGTGCAGCGTGAAAACAACGCAGCATCAGTCACCCTCACCCTGCCGGCCCACAAGGTGCCTCTTCACGCCTCGTTTGAACCCCATGTCATACGAAGGAGGGAAATCGAATCACCAAATTTCTTTGTGCGCGATGGAATGTTCGAGACAGTACAGCGGTGACTCCGGAGAGCAGCACGCGTACTCCTATGGAGGAAGGGAGAAGGTGGGATAAGGTCAAAGAGTTCTTCGGAGCACTCGCCGTGGTATAAGCGGTAGAAGACGCTGAGTGACGCTATATCTCTACGCAATTGCAGGGGCTTGAGAGCATTAGTGACCTTTGCATTGCCGATAATGCGTATAGCGTGCCGCTGCAATCTGTCCAAAGCATCGAGAAGGTGCTTTGCGGAACCGTCCCAGAGGTGCGAGCAATACTCCACGCAAGACCGCACCTGTGTCTTGTATAAAAGGCACAACTGATCTGGCGTGAAGAATCGCCTCACCCTGTTCAGGACACCGAGTTTACGTGACGCTGTTTTATCACGGCTTCGATATACTTAGTTCCTCTGGTTCAGATCGCAGTGAATCTCCATACCGAGCATGTTAATACTGCTCTGCAGGCCGAGTGATGTGCCTTGAAGAGAGGGAAGGGGTAGGAATGGCGACTTTTTTTGCCGTGAACGCGCATACCTGATTTCTTGGCATTGAACTCAACAAGGTTATTGGAGCCCCATTTAGATATGAGGTCCAATGCCCGATTGAGCTCAATGACAAGATTTACTCATTTCTCTTCAGTCTCGACCTGCCCAGCCGCTGAGTGACCGTTATACCCACTGTGCACTGTACTATCATAAGTGGAAGCATATCATTGATATGCAGAAGGAATAACGTGGAGGATAGAACGGACCCCTGAGGGACACCAGTGTTCACTGACATGAACCTCGAAGCACATCTGTCTGAGAGTACTCGGATTCTACTCTCATTAGGAAGCCAGCAGGCAGACCGTATGCCAGAATCTTGGTTATTAAAATAAAGGATTAAATTATATTAATAAATATTGGTCAATGACTTTAAAATGAAAAGAGATTAATTTCTATGTTTAGTGTTAGCTTAAACTTTGGAAACATTGAACACTTTAATAATAATTTTCTTTATTTACTTATTTTCTCTCTTCTAAAGTTTATGTGAACACTACACATTGATAAAAAACTGTTTTTCAGATCTATTAATAGTGTTTACACATTCGTTTTTATATTATTTATCATTACGTTTCGAATTGGTCACAATAATTTTTAATACCTATTTTTTGGATTGTTTGGCATGGTTCTGAAATACTTTTTCATTTGTAAAGCCCAACAGCAATCAATGGTTTAAATGAGTTATTCAAACAGATTCAGTATTTAAATTTAAAGATAATTGTATTATTATATTTTCCTTTTTGGACCTCACTTATTTATTTTAAGATTATTTCAAGATTCAAGATTCAAGATTTCAAGTTATGTTTATAAAGTAAAACGTTTTCAAATAGGTACGTAATTAGTAAGAATTGTGTGTGACTCCTAACCTAAGTAGATTGTGACTAAGTAAAATATACCTTTCTAAAAAATACTCCTTGCACCCGGCCATACACTTCAAAATCTGCAGCCCTCATCGCCATAGCTGCTGTGGAAACGGTGCTGCACTCAGTTTTAAGAGTAGTTAAAGCAGTTAGCAGTAGTAAACGTAACATTACATTGGCAGTAAACGGTACGGCGGCGGTACGTACTTCTTTTTTGTCGATTAAAAATACTTAGGTACACCTAAATGAAACTGAAAGATGAAAAATCGTGCAGCAGAACTGAAGAAGTTTTGTAAATAAAAATATTTGAGTTTGGCATTCTCCATTTGACAGATAACAAAACGTGTAAATAAATAGTGCGTTTTGTTTAAGGAGTTTGGAACCGAGAGATTGAGTCGTCGTGAAATCGTGAAAATAATAGCATAGAGTAAAAAAAGTCCGTCAGACTCAGTGGTGAGTGTTGTGTGTTGTTTGTTTTCGTTTTTAAAAGGGAATTAAGGACGTTTCCATGGATTAATCAGACTGTTTATTTGTGTTTTAGAAGCCTACGACGCGTGTATATAAAAAGAAACTATAAGCATGGCTTTCCTCGGCTGCAGCAGGTTGGTTGGCAAACATTATGTAACAGTGGTTAGGTTTATTTTCCGGTACAACACCGACTTCTAAAATGTACCCTATTTAATGCTCATTAGTTCACTAAGCACTTTTGACATTAGCTATTAGTAAAACATTACAAGTATTTTCATTTTTTCAGATTAGGCAGCAAGTCTGTTCTCTCAACTTTGAATAGGTTTCCTAGTTTGTTGAGCTCAGTTAACTATGCTCAGGCAGCAGCTGGTGTACCTAAGATTACATATACGAAGTTTGAACAGCCAGAAGATGAACATCCTGACATAAGAAACTCCAAACTAAGGAGGCCCATGTCACCTCATTTAACAATCTACACCCCACAGCTGACTAGTATATTGTCGTTAACTCATAGAGCCTCTGGTAAGTAACTATATTTTTTTTAAATAATTATTGTTTACTTCATCTAACAAAGCAAACAAACAATGCTTATATTTTGTCTTATCAGATTGTCTAAAAGCCTGTGTTTTGATTTGTCAAATTGGTTGGTTAATGTTTTAACTAAATAAATATTATCAGCTAATCAACGCTGTGGTTTATCATCATCATCATCATCAGCTCATTTTATGTCCCCACTGCTGGGGCACAAGCCTTCCCTATGTTGTGAAGACGGTCAAAGGGGCAGATCGCCTGCGCTATGCAAGCAGGTTGTCAGGAACAGAAAACAACTTGACTTCTTGAATACTATATATTATTCGGATAGAAAGCTGTTAATCCTTACAATGATACTGGAGGTCGCGAGAAACACAGCAAAAGATTTCTTCATTTATTAGTCTTCACAAGGTGCAGTTGCGTGGTAGATAGAAAGGTTAACCAAAAGGAAGTGACAGCTCAAGAGTTGCCAATACTACATTTTACAATATGTTGCCATTGGCAAAGAGATCCAATTAGAGAGCTTACCTAATCGATCGATTTCTTCAACACTTCCTCTTAAGCTCTATAATGGCTCTACCAATAATATAATCATTATATTACAATAAAGCCCCAGAGATGTTACACAAAAGATTTAAAAAAAAATGACAAAATCTTACGCATACTCCATCCTTAATAACATCTGTCTCTACATGAGGACTCTACATGTTCAACTTTACAAAAACAACTTGACTACTTGAACTTTACAACATTACATTTATTAACAAATTCAGAGTGCTTTACTAAACTCAAAGGCTTTGTCATTACATCAGCTATCATCTTATCTGTTTGTAAGTATATAACATTAACATTATTTTCAGCTACAAAATCTTTAACAAAGTGATGCCTGAGATCAATATGCTTAGTCCTTTTATGTGAAAACTCTTTGATCTGTAACAACTTCTGTGCACCCTGATTATCATTTACCAAAGTAATATTTAACTTCAAACTCAAAATTTCAAACAATAAGTTTTTTATGAAACAAATGTCTTTACAAACTTCACCCATCGCTATATACTCTGCCTCTGTACTAGAAAGTGCTACACAGCGCTGTTTTCTGGCTTCCCAGTTTATTGAATCATTATTAAATTTTATAACAAAACCTGTGTAGGACCTTCTGTCTACAGGGTTGTTTGCCCAATCTGCATCTGCGTAAGCAATTAAACTATTATTACAATTATTACCTTTTGTGAATAACAAACCGTAATTGATTGTTCCAGCCAAATAACGCAGTACACGCTTAGCACATACCCAGTGTGACATATCAAAACAATTATTAAATTGACTCAAAAGGCTACAAGCATAAGCAATATCTGGTCTTGTACATACACATAAATACATCAAATGACCTATCAATTGCCTGTAATTATAAACATTTTCATCAAGTGGCTTTTCAGCTTTATTTAATTTACAACCTACAGACATAGGTGTAGAGACAGATTTGCAGTTCTGCATCCCATATTTATTTAATAATCTCTTAACATAATTAGACTGGTCAAGTATTAAAATTCCCTTATTTCTATCCCTAGTTACTTTCATACCTAAACAGTCTTTTAGAGAACCCAATTTTCGAGTATCAAAATTAGCTTCTAATAATTGAAATAGCTCTTGTTTATTTGAAGTTTTTGAGCTGAAAACATATAAGTCATCAACATACAATGCTATTATTATCATTTCTTTACTATTTCTTTTTACATAAACACAAGGTTCACACCTACTTTGAAAATAACCATTTTTTGATAATAATTCACTAATTTTACAGTTCCACAATCTAGAAGACTGTTTAAGTCCATAAATACTTTTGAGAAGGAGGCAAACTTTATTTTTATTATTATTAGAAAAACCTATAGGCTGCTCCATATAAATGGTTTCCTTTAAGTCACCATTTAAAAAAGCTGTTGTGATATCTAAATGGTCTATATCCATATCTAATGAGTTTGCTAATGAAAACAATAATCTCAAAGTGGAATGACGGACAACCGGAGAAAAAGTTTCATTGTAATCAACACCTGGTTGTTGAGAGAAACCACGGGCAACTAGGCGTGCTTTATAGCGTGTAAACTCGCCGGAAGCATCATGCTTTCTCTTAAAAACCCATTTACATTTTATTATATTTTTATCCACAGGTCTATCTACCAACCTCCATACTCCATTATTGATGAGGGAATCATACTCTTTTTTTATCGCATGTTTCCAATGCATAGCATCAGGATCTGACACGGCCTCTTCGTAAGTTGTCGGCTCATCCAGACAGCCGCCTTCCTGGACCAGCAGCGAGACATCAGAGAGATTGAAGTCATCATACCTTTTAGGTGGAACACCACGCGTGCTTCGAATGGGACGTCCAGACACTGAGACCTGTACCTCTGGATTGATCACCGCTTCCTCTGCAACTGGATCCTCCTCCTCATCACAAGATGAGAAAGACTCCATGCTTTCTCCAAGCGGAGACTGAAAGCTGAGGTCCTCGCCCTTTTCCGGCTGGCAGGCTTCTGGCATTGATCCTGATACTGCAGAAATGTTCTGATTAACAATATTATCATTATCAGAAACATTATTTAAATTATTACATGAAGATACATTCATATTATTTCCATTATAAATATAATATTGATTAAATTCACAAATATCTTCATTATTATTATTATTATTATTCAATGTCATTGCATTATAAAATTGATTTTCTAAAAATATCACAGAACGAGATATAATAACTTTCTTTGGCTGGGATGGATCAGCTAGACGGTAACCTTTGGTGGTCTCACTGTACCCTACAAATATATGTAACTTACTTTTAGGGTCTAACTTTGAACGTTTCTGCTCAGGTATGAGAGCATAGGCAATGCAACCAAAAACTCTCAAATGACTTAAGTCCACTTTGGAACCTGTCCAGAGTTGCTCAGGTGTGAATCCGGGTACAGCAGCAGTAGGGCTTCTATTTTTTAAATAGATTGCGGTCATCACCGCCTCTCCCCAATAGCGCTTACCTAGGCCACTTTCCTGCAGCATGCATCTAGCCTTCTCCATGAGCGTTCTGTTGAGGCGTTCACTGACGCCATTCTGAGCAGGACAATAAGGTACTGTTACCTGATGAATAATACCTTCCTTTTTCAAGTATTCAGCAAATCTGACATTGCAGTATTCGCCACCGCCATCTGAACGTAGGCACTTTATAGACTGTCCAGTTTGCTTCTCAACTAAAGTCTTAAATTGAACAAAATATGACATTACCTCTGTTTTTAAAGACATTAGGTATCCAAATGTTTTTCGAGAACAATCGTCAGTGAAAGTAAGCAGATAACGTGAACCTCCCCAACTGCTTTCAGAGATCGGACCGCATACATCAGAATGCACAAGCTGTAGAAGTTGGCTGGCTCGCTTAGCTTCTCCCTTTGGATAAGACGTGGCCTTCATCTTACCCTCTAGGCAAGCCACGCAGTTCTTCAAGCCATGGTCCTGTTCATCCTGAAATGATATACCAGAAACCAAACCATTCTTCAAAGCATACATACCACGTGCACTGAGGTGGCCGAGACGTCTGTGCCAAGTGTTACTTGACACACTTGCAGCTGCATTACAGAGTTGTGGTGGTGGACCACTCCGCTGGTTGGTCCTTGATGTGGAGTTGACCTGCGAAACACACCTACATATTCCAACTTTGTCCAACACAAAAACATTGTTTATTTTAGAAGCAGTGCCCAAAAGCTTGCCATCCTTTTCTCTAATATAACCTTTACTACCAATAAAACTAACTTGCAAACCTTGTTTTGTCAATTGGGTCACAGATAATAAATTATTTGATAATTGGGGCACATACAATACATTACAAAGAGTCAAATCTATTCTATTCAATTGAATATCAATATTACCTATTCCAACACTATAGATTTTACTATTATTGGCAATTGTAATTTTAGATTTTGTAAATTTAAAATTATACATATTATTTTTACAATTAGTCATGTGCTGCGTACATCCACTGTCGACAATCCATTCTTGAGATAGTTGCTTGTCCTTCATGGCAACTAGGGTCTGCTGGGGCATCTTCTTCTTCTGGTCTCTTCTAAGCTTGAAGCATTTTGCCTTAACATGCCCTTTCTTTTTACAGTAATGGCAGGACAAATCCTTGGAAATAAAGGCCGTCTGCTGCTCCGCTAGCCCGCTTTGTGAAGTGGTTTGTTTCCTAAATTCTTCTTGTAGTAGACGGGTTCTGACTAGCTCGCTGGAAAGTGTGCTGGTCATGCTTGCTGATTCCAGATTTGAAACTAAAACATCATATTCCATCGGCAGTCCGCTAAGCAACAGCTCGGCTATCTCACCATCTTCTATGGTTTTTCCGATGTCAGCTAATTGTTGTACATTTCCCATAATAGCTTCTATGTATTCTGCCATTGAATTATATTGATTGAAGTCTACCCGATGCAGTTGTCGCAGCAATATGACACGTCTATAAAGACTTTTATCTTCGAATATATTTTTGAGGTTATCCCATGCATTTTTCGGCGTGGTTGCGTCACGAACGTATTGAATACAGTGAGATTTCACGCTTAAACATATTCTGGCTAACGCGCGCTCCATGCGTGAAGTTTCTGTATCAGTTCCTAAGACACATGCCCATAAGCCTTCGAGTGTGAGCACCATTCTCATTTGAAATTTCCATGTCTGCCAATTGGATGCGCCCTCAAGTGGTGTGACCGCATGATAATTTACCGCTCCTATTGGTCCTGCGCCTCCCATTCCATTACCATTTCCGATCCGTCCACTGGTATTCTCCGTGTTCGTCATGATATCGCCACGTGCTAGTTATCGTTACGTAACAGCCTACCTCGGAACAACGAGGCAACAATAGCGTCGAATTGACGATAGGTTATGTTGTGGCGAACGGATCCCTTCCGCGTTTTGATACCTGACACAACCTTAGCTTTGCAAGGCCTAATCCAGCGCATATAGCAAGGCCTGGGCCCATAACCTGTTGTGAAGACGGTCAAAGGGGCAGATCGCCTTCGCTATGCAAGCAGGTTGTCAGGAACAGAAAACAACTTGACTTCTTGAATACTATATATTATTCGGATAGAAAGCTGTTAATCCTTACAATGATACTGGAGGTCGCGAGAAACACAGCAAAAGATTTCTTCATTTATTAGTCTTCACAAGGTGCAGTTGCGTGGTAGATAGAAAGGTTAACCAAAAGGAAGTGACAGCTCAAGAGTTGCCAATACTACATTTTACAATATGTTGCCATTGGCAAAGAGATCCAATTAGAGAGCTTACCTAATCGATCGATTTCTTCAACACCCTATAGATGGTCCCTATCCATAAGAACATATCCATAGAACAGGCCATAAACCACCACATGGGCCAGTGCACATATGTACATGTCCTTAAACAGCTCTCAAATTCAAATTCAAATTATTTATTTGTTATAAATGTACATTACATATATAGGTCGAACAGGTTAGGTTGAGCATTGCACATTTAGCTAAAGTATAAACATTGTAGATTCACTTGCTCTACTGCCGTTGTAAGTAAATGACATGCTATTATGAGTAATGCCTGAGAATCACTCATAAAAGCATATCATTTACTTATCCCCTTGAGTGTGTAGTACCAGACACAATAGAATTTTAATTGTTATCGGCCACCTGGTGGTCGATACACACTCAAGGGGTTATAGACATTTAATTACCTGATTAATTAACAACTAATTGGACTTGATTGTGTCAAAATGCTTCTAAGCCACGTATTGGTTCTTCAATCAATCATAAACAATCAGAAAACTGTTTTAGCACCTTTGATGTAATGCTAGATACGAGTTCTTTTCTTTTTTTATTCTTGTCATCACCCATCATCATCACCGGCTCATTTTATATGCCCACTGCTAAGGCACAAACCTTCCCTATGTATGGTTGGGAGAACGAGCCATAAAAGTGGATTGGAAGTTGTTAACGACTGCTAATGCAGATGCGATCAACAGCTTTACATGCCTTCGGAAGCACGGAGGATACTTGTAGGAAACATAAAAGAATTGAGTTGATAATTTGCAACATAAAATAATGCTACTTTAATTTGTTGTCAAGCAATATGTGACTCAAATCACTTAGACATAACTTCGTCCAATTCCAGTGGTTCATTAAAAACTGTTTGGTGAATTTATTTCTCTTTTGTCTTAGGTATGATCCTGACTACATATATCAGCGCGTTGGGTATTGGAGCATTGGTTCTTCCTAATGATATCTCTCACTATATAACTATGATTGAGAGCCTTAATTTGTCGCCTGCAACTCTTTTCTTAGCAAAAGCAGTTATTGCTGCCCCGTTTGGGTACCACTTTGTAAATGGCATAAGACATCTGTATTGGGACACCGCTAAAGGCCTGACAATCAAAGAAGTGTACGCAACTGGTTATGCAATGTTGGCAACCTCCTTAATAGTGACATTTATCTTAGCTGCATTATAAATAGTAAAAAAATCAAATTTAATGGATATTATTTATTTATTTTCATTATCATTTTAAGTGGTACTAATAAAGATCATGTTTAAATTTCAGACTTTTCTTCATCCTTACTTATATTTATTTATAATAATTGTTAGTATGTATTTTTAAGGGGTTTTTTAAAATCTAGGTTAATTATACTAAGCAACTCCGCAGTTATTGATAACATCATGGATTGTCTTGAATTTTTCAAAGTCCAATTTGTCTGTGGTCTCCAAGCCTTTTGCTGCATTCTGTAAAAAAATGTTACAATTATGGGTCTTTCTCTTTTGGGACATCATCAGCCTATACTAGTCCACTGCTGGACATAGGCCTCTCCATTTTGGGACATATCTTTTGCTAATATTAGAAAATACAAGAGTACAATTTATAAAAAAATCTTAACAATGCAATCAAAATTATAAATTATCATTGCTTTAAAATCGTCCTACTCACAGGGCTCAAGCTTTCCCACATGAATAGTACATTGGGATTGTACATACTTGTACATACTTATCATAAACCACTTTACTGGCCAAAGTAAGTTGGTGGGTTAAAACAACTGCCATTTTACAACCACAACTGGGACCGTGCCTTCCAAAGCACGAAGGAGGTTGAGGTATTTAATTCACTCACCCATTATGTGACCCAGCATTACCATTTTTATTAAGAATTTTTGACTTTTGTTTTCTAACAGATAAAACTAATAAAAATAGCCTTGTTACATAAATAAAGAAACAAAACAAAAAAAATATTAATAAGAGCTCTTTCAATTTAGCTTTTAGCTATTAGCCAAATTGAAAGAGCGTTAATAATAAAAGGTACTTTGTTACTTACATTGAAAATAACATTGTTATTCTTTAAGAACTCTCCGTAGATGTTGAATAGATCTGTTCTCGTATCCAACAGTTGGGCCAAACTCAAAGGAGTGTGGGCTATCGAGACATCAAATAGGAAGTCCTTAGCCGACAGCCAAGTCCTGGAGGGAGCCATAGCAATGTTGCAAGTAGAATAGCTGGTCAGTGCGTCGCGTCCACCGGATTCCCGGTTAAGGCAGAGTAGCTCATATTGTGATGCGTCGAAGTTGGATAAGTCGGAACCTGAGAGTTAGAAATATTTAAGTTTAATATGCTTTTTTGTTTTTGGATTTAATAAAAAGTATAAGTGCTTTATCGTCGCTTAAAATTTTAAACTTACTGGATACAAAAGCGACATCGGCACGATTATCATCAAGGCACTTCCATGCACTGTTGTCGCCAGCGCATTGCTTCATCAAACCGGAAACGTCGTCACCTGAAATCATATTGGTTTTTTTACTAGACCTTTACTACCTTAATCTGTGCTCTAGGTAAGTTTGGAATGAGGCTGGTATCTAACTAATGTCTTTCTTCTGTGATCTAACTCCTGTGATTGTTTATGGCAGTCTCAGATCAACCTGGTGGCACGTGAGGGGTAGTTCAGGAGTTAATAGCGGGTATACCTTCCTTCCCCTTGGGGGTAGAAGGGGAGTCCCATTAATCACTTGTCTCCCTTGGTGTAGTGGTATGCTAAATAAATCTTCTGTATAAAACAAAAAAAGGCTGACATCGATTTGTTTATGAGCCTCGATTTTAGGTAG
Source organism: Eudonia mercurella (assembly GCA_963082485.1). Lineage (NCBI taxonomy): Eukaryota > Metazoa > Arthropoda > Insecta > Lepidoptera > Crambidae > Eudonia > Eudonia mercurella. Next base: position 3,400,593 of record OY720034.1, on the reverse strand, counting down.
GTACCAACGGATACAATAAAATTTTGCTCAGTGCCCGATTAAGATATATTTCAATAACATGTCACTGAGGCACAATTTCTGTTTTTGCTGCTTAATAAGTTACCAGCAATTCGTACCTGTGTGCATTTGAAATAAATAGAATAGGTACCCGACTACTTTAAAAAAAATGTTTGATGCAATGCAACATAATGGTCTTTACCTCTCGGATTGTTTTCGGTCTTATCGACGCCTGGCAGACAAACGCCGCCTGAGAAGAAATCCCCTAAGTTCTTGACACACTATAGAAAATAAATTTCGTTTAGAAACTTCTTTTAGCGTAAGCCACTTGTTAGCAAAGCCATGGCATTTCGATTGAATTAGGATTTCAGTGCGAAATGTAAGTAGTTAAAGTTAAATTAAAAATTGTTTATTTCATACAAACTCAGTACAAACAATATACAGGTTGACTTTTTTACACCTACATTTTGGTCGAGTGAATATTGATGTTTTGTATGGAACAGCTGAATATTATTTTCGAGTTAGTGAGTGGGTCCAATAGTAAGAGTTGTTCGTTTGTATCACGGGACTCATCTCAGAAGGTTTGGACGGTGATAAAAAAGGAGAAATAATAAATTGATCCACAAAAAAATTGTAGGCTAGCACCTAAAATGCTAAGTTAGCATCTAAATAGTAGTTTAGGTGCTAACTTTGTATTTTTAGGTGCTAACTTAGTATTTTTGTGGGTTAGGTTAGGTTAGTTTGGTGATCGATTAAATACAACCCTTAAAAAAGTGACCCTGTATATATCTGAGGTTAGTAGCATAGTAGAGTTTCATTCTACTATGTTAGTAGGTAGTTATTACCTATTTTAAATCCAGCAATTGATTTCACATCGAATCTGTTTGCAAAAGCTTGGCTTTTAATACCTATTATCGTAAACCATATCAAAATCGTTAAATATTAAGGTAAAAAAAAATATAAATAAATAATCGTTTTGTCCTACCTACGTAGTATAGGTACTTAATACAAATTTGTTTTTACCTGATCAGAATTTATTATCTTTTTGTTAATGAGATAGAACAATGGTGCATCGAGACCACTGAAGCTGCCGTAGGAGTTATGACAGGATCTAAAAAAGAAAAAATTATAAGTATTAGAAATATTACGAACTATCGGCATTTGTTATGTAGGTATGTGGTTTTATGGCTAAGCTCACTTCTTCCCCCTCAAGTCTTCAATGTTATTGTAAGCAGTCCCCTTCTTGACCACAGCTACGGCGTATCTTGGCGTTTTCTTCTCCCCATACACTTCGTGGAAGACCGCGTGTAGATTGTATTTCTTAGCCGCCGCTGCTACCCTCGAGTCGTCTACTGATGCGAGGTCTGAGCCGTTGTCTTGTACCTGTCGTAAGGTACACATAAAATATAATTTCTTTGCTTAATAAACATGTGTACACCAATCGACTACGAACACTGGCAGTTAGCGGTGCGGCGTGCGACTTCCTTGTTCATTGCGTTATTTGAACGACCGTTTAATAAGTTTACTGTAGTATAACGCGCAGTGAACTAGAAAGCTGGTCGCGCTTTTAGACGGTCGTGCTCGTAGCAAAGGCAACCAGGTAAGGTGACAAAAGTTGGGGAAGGACACACCATGCTTATCAGTCGGTCAGCCGGTGTGCATAATTGAAAATATGGCATGCAGGCAGATTCTTGAGCAATCATTAGGTACTAAATTCATATAACAACATTTAAATAAAATTCCAAATAAAAATCATAACACTCAAAAACAAATAAAAATAAATAATTCATTCCTCAATATTATACATTATAAGTACATTATCAGATACTTATGACAAACAGTGCCTGAAAAAAATAAAAAATAATAACTAAATAGAAAATCAACTGAAAAGGCCGGAACAAGATAAAAAACACACAGTCGGAGGCACGCACCAAAGTGAGAATGATTTGACTTACCTATCATTAAATTTTATGCCTCCGACTGCATGTTATGTATGATGTTGCATAAATTGAATTTTATGTTGTTCCGGCCTTTTCAGTTGATTTTCTATTTAGTTACTTATAATTTTTTACGCAGGCGGGTTTTTTGATTTATTTAAATTTAAATTTTATTTATGTCTTTTTAGTTAGACAAATTTCATGATATACCTTTTTGAAATCCTTGTGTTGAGCCCTCTAATTTGATAACCATAATAGTATTCGAAAAAAAAAATGTTTTTCACCAACTCCAATGGCATCGCACAGCCGCCATGTTTTTTTTTTTAACGTCACATATCTAAGAACACTTGGGCAGCTAGATTTAACGTACCTAAAGTGCATAAGAGTATAAAAGACAAGATGAAAGTATGAACGGTTCAATATTTTTCATCCCCCCATCTCGGAAAGAGTATTTTTGCTCTTCGATATCTGAGTGCAAAAGCCGTTTTTATCCGCTAGAGGATAAAGTAAATTGAATTTAGAACATCGTGTGCACTAAGTTTGTGAATTCAAAACATTATTAAACCTTTTTACTTCTACCTCCATGGTGCCGAATTTATCAGTACACAAGTCACTAACACCAACATTACAGTAGGTACCTAACAAAAATATTACACTCAACTTAAGTAACTGTAGCAACGTTACTTTAAATTTTTCTTAATTATACCTAAGTATTATTTGTTATAATTTAAAGATTAATCTGTAATACTTACCTATCGTAATGTAGTAGTTAATACCTAAACTGAAATAAAAGTATCTTGTGATTGTAAATTTTTTTTTTTTGCATTTAGTCATTTCCTCGCTGAGGTGGGATGAAAAGTTACGTGTTGCACTCGAGTGCAAAGATTTTTCACCTTGTGCTCTTTTGATTCCCTCGCTAACGCTCAGGATTCTAATTTTTGAATCACTCGCTGCGCTCGTGATTCAATTTTAGAATCCTTCGCTTGCTCGGTCATCAAAATTGAGCACGCGGTTAAAAAGCAACTTTGCACTCTTGTATAACAAATAACTATTGTATTGCATTCAATCACCGATTATTAAAAGGTCTCTGATTTTCTTAAACATCGTTCCCGTAACTACCCGTCCAGCGGACCTTAATCTAATTCTGACCTAAAGTATTTTAATTATAATTTCTTGGGAGGAAATTCCTGTGATTTCCCTAAGGAGAATTTGAGCTTAACGTGGAACTTAATTTTTAATGAATGTTATTGAATCTGCTTTAGTGAGGCACAGTTTGCAAATGGCGTCCACATAAAAAAGAAAATGTGAAAAGCCTGTGAATTTAAACATGGGACGTTCGCTGTACGCCACTTTAGTTCTTATAGAATCTTCATAAAGGTGTTTGTCCAGCCTGTGGCCTCATGTGATGTTATAATAACGTGTAAAAAGCTGTATAAAAAAAACCAGAACTACGAACGCGTGTCCCGGGAAAGCTGGTACAGGTAGCCTTAGCCAAGGTAGCCTAGCCAAGTAACCTTTAGCCACCTTATGGGTAGTTATCAAGGCAGGTAATCTTATCTGACGAAGCAGATGAAGTTAACGCAGTCTTATAATCAAGTCCTAAATACAGTAAATTTCCGTTATCTCACCTAGGTCTACCTAGTCATGAATCATTCCTCTAGGAAGAAGGGGCAAGACGGGAAGCGGGTATGACGGGGTACCCGTCTCCAATTGGAATCCAATTGACCAATCACTATAGTTTTTGCACACGATGCAGCGCCACCATGACAGTTATTAGTTTAGTTAGCAAAGACAATGGACGGTGACACCGTGTTTTTTAGCTATAAAGTGGAAAAAAATGTTTTTGGCGATTTCCTTAGCATTTTTTTACTTTAGTTACTGCATGTTTACTCAGTGAATATTGAAATTTCGAAATACAACTAAAGTTATTCATATTAGTCTACAACCTTACTAGCAGGTAGGTACGTACTTGTTTACTTTTGTGTGAAAGCATTGTTTTTAGAGGTTAAGTTTTGAATTCAATTTGACATGAGAGGGCAAGATGGGTTTTTACCCCCGCATTTTGCCCCCGCAATAAAATAATAATTCTTTAAACTTTATTTTGGTAAGCCGGTGATGGAAAAAGAGCTATGCAATTATATATTAGATATGGAGGCTTTACGGGCTAACTACAAAGGATCTGAGAGGCTTAGTCTACAGACTAGCAATTAAAAATAATAAATCTCATCCTTTTAATAATAAAAAAAGAAGCTGGAGAATGACTGGGTTAAAAGTTTTTTAAAGAGACATCCAGAACTAGCTATTAGACAACCTGAAAGCACCTCACCCGCGCGTGCTGCCGGATTCAATAAACAGGCGGTAGACCAGGTTTTTTAATTTCTTGGGAAATATTTATTATGAACATCAATTAACACCTGACCGGATTTATAATTGCGATGAGACAGCGACAGGGATCAGCAAAAATGAATAGATTTTAGCAAATCCCATCTTGCCCCTTAGGGTATCCCATCTTACCCGAGGGTGGGGGCAAGATGGGGAAATCTGACTTTCTATTTTTTCCAATTTTTTTACTTAATTACGTAACCTATGTTCCTAATTAAACTAAATTATGAAAGACTGATTACCAAAGATGACTACTTATTAAAATAAAAACCATATCATAAACGCGAAATTTCTTGTTTTATTGAGTTTCAAACGTTAACCTCCCCGTCTTGCCCCCTTCCCCTGCTTTGCCGTAAAATTCTCTGGTGTAAAAAATAATAAGTAACATTAAGTTCTAAAAATCCGCCCACTCGCTCGCTAATATGCCTCCTACGCACATGCAGAAGGAGCAATAAATTCAGCACTAGATATTTTAATTGTGTTTTTGTATGGCACCGATTACCGCAAAGTAGGTAACGCCTGATGCCATTCATTATGTTTTACTTACTTTTACTTCGCTGACACAGAGTAGATCTTGACCTCCGACGTTCAAGTACGCCATTTTGTTCGGTCTTGTGCCAGTTCTGACCATTCAGGCAAGTTGATTTCCTGCAGGTCCTTGGCGATTTCACCCTTCCAACGATATCTCGGTCGGCACAGCGGGCGACGCTCAGTTGGCTAGCCCAGATACGCTCTTTTGGCAGCTCAATCCTCTCCCATTCTTTAAACATGTCCTAGCCAGCGAAGTCGGGAAGATTTTTTAAATTACGTTTTATGTAATTTTAACTTACGCTCTTCAAGCAGTCAGTCTCCGACGCTTCTTGCACGCAGTCGAGCCTAGGCCGAATGTCCCGGCTGAACGCGAAGATCGAGATGGCGCGGCACTTAGCCAGGGCCACGTTGGACGACACGCATAACCTGGTTGATATAAAGTATTTTAGGGATGGCTGGTCTCTTCAAGATCAGGTGGGTAGGTGAGGAGGTCTTAAAGCATTATTGTTGCGGTTGTGAAAATGAAACGCGTGAAGCGGCATAGATACCTACACGCGCCTCGATTTCACAACTGCGGTAGTAAGTAAGTATTTTTTGTTTATAAACACAAATATAATTATATTGAAAACAAATTGTCCGCGCGCTGATGATATGGTTCAAAACCTAACATACTTTTAGGTTAAATGTATGACATGGGACAAGAGACTTAGAGCGTATTTGTCAAATAAAAAAAGATTAACTGTATTATTTTGATGATAACATAACATTATATTATTCTAGAAATCAATCATACAACCTATTATTCTCGGTAATAGGGCTGGTTGAAACTAAGAAAGTAGAACTAGGTAGGTCTTAGGTCTTATACAAGCGGAATAGGCGAGCGAGCCAACACGCCTTAGGGTATGAACTCAGCTCTAAAGATAAACCATAGGCAATGAAAAAAAGCAGGTATCTTTTTATACTGAGACGCGTTTTCTTAAAACCCTTTTAAAAGATATTTTTTTGACGATTTAGCAACCCGAAGCTGATAGTTGATCATTAATCTTCATTGATATGCAAATCACCAGAAAATTAACTCTTTGACTGTATAGCTTAATTAAGTATCAACCTAAGTACATTACGTATCAATTGATGACAATCTGATAATTATACCAAGATAAGACTTAGACTACATAAACAAATGTCGTATCACATAACAATCTGCCTGGTTAATCGTAACTAAGTATTCTCGTTAAAGTTGCATCAAGCAGACGTCTCAAGGCTGATTTAGAGCCATGTTGAATCATTACAAGACACTTATTTCTTTGTTTCAACGAATAAGTATTGCATATTTTAAAGTTTTTATAAGACTGCAAACGAGCAAGGGAGCCCCATGATGATAATAAGTGTTTATCATCGCCCATGAACATTGCAGCATACGAGCAAGTCTATGCGTTACCGACCGTGAGAGCCCTATTAACAAGCTTCCTAAAAACCCCATGCTATATAGCGCACTGCAAACACCTCTGGAAGGCCTAGTGCAACTTATTTTTGACATTCGACCACGTTAACGAAAACGAGAATTTGTAAATTTTAACTTATCTCGTTTGTCGCCTGGAGGCGCTGCTAAAATGCCATACTTACTAATTTTTAGTAATCGAATGAATACGGATAGTAAACAAAATTCACACTAGGCATCCTGATGAGAGCTCGTTTCACATCCTACAGGTTCGTGGAACGGAACGTCTATGTTCGCAAAAAAAACATTATTAAAAAAAATGCAGCCTTGAAAGGTCAACGAACGCTGCTACATTACCACACATTACTATGTGTTTGCCACGGCTTCAATTGTTTGATTGCTTACAATGAAGATTTGCAACCGTGCGTTTACTTGCCTAATTCAATTTGAGAAGGGTCCACGAACTCTTCGTTGAAACTGTAGGTTATTTTTTATAACATCATCAGAATCATTATGATCCTGTATTAGGCCACTGCTCCTGAGCAGGATCCGCGGATACTCTCATCCACCTTGTTTCGGCTGCCGGGAAGGCAATACCGACACAACGACGGGAGCTGAAGGATTAAGGAGCTGAGGAGGGATGGATGATAATATTTGGGACTTACTTGGCGAATTGACTTGACGTTGACGGCGTAGCCACGACACGACTGTCGTGGGGATGGAGCTGAGCTGGTAGAAGTCGCTTATTTCTTCGCGCACACACACACACGCGCACTTTATGAAGGGGTGTACCGGCGGTAGGCAATTAACGCGACGCCACTGGCAGGCCGATCGTTGAGAACTCAATGCCCCGAATGCACGCCGCACATCCTTGGAGCTGAGAGAAGTTCGCGCGGTCCTATCAGCACACTAGCTCCGCCGTCGGCTTGTGCGGCGTATCATTTAGTTGAATGAGACCGTCGCGTTTCTGGCGCAAACACACCTCTTGCCAGCCATCTTGCGAAAATCGCCGCTCCACCTAAATAGTCTGAGGGCGTCCTGCGCTACTTTTCTATACTACTTTTATATGTGTAGGTATTCCAAAATTTGGAAAGCACATGCCTTTCGTTTTACCTGATGGTAATTGACGATACGTACGAAGGTGGAAACGCACTTCACCCGGAGTCCTTAACTTCTGAGGTACGGTTATCTTATATGTAAGCCCTCCCTGGCAGATACGCGCGAGGGAGAGCGGTCTCTCCCACTGAGAATCGAACCCTGGATCTCTGGGTCTGAAACCGGTATTTTAACGAATGGACCACAGAGACGGTTGGGTATTTTTTTAAATTACTTTCTTATGTTACATTTAAGAATATTAAAGAGTAGTTAGGAAATTCAATAGACATTTACTTTATAAAAAATATACGTTGAAATCGTGTGGTCTTAAAAGCTCGCAATTGAATGGCACGTAGCTTTCCTCAAATATATCTGCATTTGCATGCTCAGAGTCATTTTATAGCTTGAAATGTCGAATTTTAAAGGCAAGTGGTTGAATGTGGTAATGAAACTGCGCGGGGTCGTATGTAAATGTAATATCCGACCCCGGTGAGGTGGCGATCTATCCTTGCTGCCTTCACCGGTGTAATAAGGAGCGACGGAAATAGGAAAGCTTATCTACTTAAAGTCTCTTAAAATTAAACCTAAGTATTTAATAAAGCTTATTCCCGATAAAAATTACTTTGTTGTTGAATAATGCTACATGCGAGGACCTGTAATTGGCTTTTTGTTCCTATTTTTAAGTTTTTACTTTGTGTATTAGATGTTGGTTTTCCCAATGACTAAATAAATATAATGACATGAAACATGAAAAAAAGTTGGCTGGGAATACTGATAACAGAACACGTTCCAACAGTTTTTAGAATTTTTGTCTGTTTATTTGACCGCGCATCACGTGAAAATGGCTGAACGGATTTGGATAAAAGTTTGCACATGGACAGACCATGACCCGGACTACGATATAGGATACTTTTTATCCCGGTAACAGGTTCCTGTGGGATAGTGTAGTCTTCGCGAACGAAGTCGCGGGCGACAACTAGTATCTAAATATGTCGCCATAACATCAATGTTTGTAGCATTGTTGTGTTCCGGCAGCTAGAGCTAAGATAGCAAGTGCCTCGGTAGCTGTTGAGGCTTTAGGTGAATGCGCTCCCACCATTTGCCCTAATGCCTTTTTATCACTTAACATCAGGTAATATGAAGGCACTGTGCTTACACGTAAAATACATAAAAATAATTGTACCTGACAACTGGTTCTGGAGGGCCATGGCCGCGCTCAATGACTTCTGTGTAGTTGGCCTTCTTCAAGTAGTTCGCTGGCTTGATCGGGATATTGTCGGCCACGTGATGAATTTTGTCCGTTAAGCCAAGCACTTTGGTGAACCAATCTGGTTGAGAAGCGGTACCTGGACGAGAAAAATAAGTTTATTCATATATAACTTTATAGCTTTCCATTTATTGCATAAGACGATAGATTCCTAATAAATAATACTGAAATTTGATAAAAATATAATTCAGCAGACAACCAATGGAGGTGTAAATGAACAATATTTGTAACCAATCCAGCTAAGTTAAAATTGGATACGCTCGGCCGTCACGCTGTCATAACATAATATTCAAACTGATATAGTATTGACATAGGCGGGATGAAGTGTTTTGAGCTCTTCATCCCTCTTCCGTCCTTCCATCATAAAATATAAATATTTTACCATAATATGAGATAGATAATTTGAATATAATAAAATATATTTTATATGATTATATCTTATACCTTTTTATCTTAAATCTTTCCTGTCCAGCCAAAGGTTATTGTTGTGGTTGTGAAAAGATCACTCTTAGCGATAAGACCGCTCTTTGTACGTGTACTTTTTATATAATTTTATGTCAAAATGTCTTATGGTGTACAATAAAGTGTATTTATCTTATCTTATCATAAGCTTACTAATAAAGCAGAAAATCGTACAAGAGTGTAGAAATAATAAAAACAAGAAACTTTTCTACAAGTTTAATTGAATTTAAAAAAGACATTGCTGCACTAGCAGTCATTGACAACCACCAATCCGCACTGGCCCACGTGGTTATTTATGGCCCATTCTCCCTATCCATCCAAAGGGATAAGCCTCATGCCCCAGCAGTGGAGATGAGGACATAAAGAAAGAGCTGGCAGGAAACTCAGTAGGCTTTTTATCTTAAAGATGTTATAAAAACAGCTAAAGACTGCGCGTCGAGAAAGAACAGCGGTACAAGTAATATTTTCACCTTGCTGATCCTTTACCTCCATCATAACTCAAGCGTTACTTAACATAGTCTTTAACTTACCCGCATCAGCAAGCTGCTTTATCTTCTCCCTCAGCGGCGAGAGCTTAGCCAGCACGTCGTTGTGTCCCAGTAACCCTTGCCAAGGTCTTGCTGCCCAAGAGCACGCCTTGTTCCTGATGGGAACCTTCGATCCATCCACGCAGAGGTACGCGAACTCATCAGGGTTTTCAGTGGATGTACTGGCCGGAATAGTGCCTACTGGGAGCTGTATCAATACAGATGGTTAAGCGGTTTCGTTTTGAGTATTTGTAAGGAGTGTGGTAGGAGATGGTACTTTGCAGAAATATTTTAATTAATGAAGCAGTAAGTTTTATATGCCATTAAACGTGATTTTGTATGCCAATTTTTAACTCTCTTCGTTTGTCAGCAGAAGTCGCTGTTTCTATACCATACAAACCGTCGTTTTCATTAACATAATAGAATGGCAAATCTCACTCAAGACACCCTGATGATGGTTCACAGCAAAAATAATATACCAATAGTAATATAATTATTATTGTTTTCGCTACTTTATAAATTGTATTGTGAGAACAATGACTCTTTGTGGTTTTGCGATCATAAAACTGACCACTAGTAGGTACTGGAGTCGTGTTCAGTGCATTTTTAAGTAGGTGTATACGTATAGAGACGTATGTATGGATTTGATTTACATAAATAAAAATGTTTTAAATAAAACACGTCATACAATTAAATTTAAATTAAACATCTATTTGTACAGAGTTTTCTTTATTTAATATCGACCGAGTAATAAAAAAACGTAATAGGTATGAAAAGAATTGTGAAACCTTCATATTTCATTTATCATTGTGCTCTATTTCGGGACCAAATAATACGGCTGGAAGCAATCAATCTTCTTTGGCTTTAGTTAATCAAATTTAAAAGGGACATGACGATACTGAAACTTATTACGAAGAAGTGAATCGACGAAAGTAGTTTTTATTCTCTAGAGAATCCTAGTATATATGGTTTCTTTTATATTACTGCCTTTCCTATTAAGGTTTTGTTCGTACCTACAGACCAACCAAGATCGAACTTCTATGCATTTATATGGAAGGTTAAAATATTTTTTTATTGTTGTTCATTAATCAGTGTTACGATTTGATTGTATAATTATACGAGTTTTATTTACCATTCAATAACTAACATATTGAAGTCAACTCAACTTACAAAGTCAACTTATCCCCTTTTCGTTAACGGTAACAAAACAATTACCTACGACAAAGTTGCCTACTCACCACGTTTTCATAAACGTTGACGAAACCTTAGAGCATTAAACCAAAGACGAAACCGAGGAAAACAAAGGTTTTTTTTTTTGGTTGATGGCTTTGTGCGATTAGCACATTTAGCCAGTCTCAAAGTAATTTTTCTTACAAGTAATACAAATATAAATAAACAATATTTCCATCTTGTATGATTATGATGAATGATAATAGAAATGAGAAGTGAGTAATGATATACCCTCCAACCTTAGAGCATTAAACCAACTGGAGACGCCACTGTCAGGCGTTCCCCTCTGCCAACAGAGTATGACCGCCGATCATACTCGTTATATAAAACTAGTTTCAGCGTGTTCCAGCGTCATTTGCAAATCACGGTGCACGTGATAAGACCTGAGCAAAAAATGCCAAATTGCAGCGTGTTTTCACGTAAAAAGCGATCAGAAACGTCGATTGTACAAAAGGATAACGTTACTTTTCATCTGTAACTATTATTTTGTCTTAGTATTATTGAATAATGCACAAAATTTGCAAAAAACTGAAAAAATATTGTTAATCAAAAAGTGTTGCCACTAAAACGTCAAGTTGCAACTTTGCGTAACTTTTAAAGTTGAATGAGCCAAAATTGAATTACAATTTATATTTCACGTTCTATAAAGTTAAAACTGTATTTTACTATAAATGCTTATTTAATTAATGATAGATCACTACTTATAAATTGTAACTTATTTTGTTTTTACATATTTTTTTTCAACTTAATTGCATTGAAAATTCTCAATACTATGAAACTGTATGTTTATGATCGGTCTACTTCATTAATATATTATATTTACGTCCCATCACTTATCCCGAAAATAGGAAATTTTAATTTAATTACATTGGCCACACTGCAACAAAGTTAGAGCTGCGACAGTACATAAACAAAATATTGATATCGACTTCATCATAATGTTTATTCTGGCTATTAAAGGAAAATAATAATATAGGAAATAAATTAAAAAAAAAAACAAATTATTAGAGATCGAAACATACTTATCTCCATTTGGAGAAAAGGTAGTGGAATATAAAGCGGGCTTCGTAGTATTTTCTACTAAAAAATTAAACGCAGTACATGCATAAAGGGTTTATGTGGGGAGCCAAATGACAAAAGTTTAACATACCAAAAAAGTCGTGGTGGCCTATTGTATGCATCAAAAGAAGTTATTGATTTATGTCTCCTTTGTGAATTAAAGATCCGCTTAACTGATGACAAAAAAATAAAAAAATAAAAATAAAAAACCTATTAAATTAATAAAACATTATAAGCATCAAAATAATAGTTAATTTCTGACAGAAATAACAACACCTACACCATAGAATTTACTTAAAACTATAAGATTACGTTTTTTATTCCAAAATTTTTTTTTAAATTATATGAACACTTAGAGTAGCTTTGATGCATTAAAGAACTTTGCATCATTCAAAGATTTAACCTCAGAAAGCAGTTTAAAACTTGACAGCATTAGGTATATTTCGCTGTTCGTTTGTATGATATCATTTTGGAGTTCGGTACATACCTGTATATTGATATGTTTGTTTTAATTTAAGTCTCTTGCTTTTAAATTCAGCCTTATTTGGAAACTTATATAGAAATAAAAAAAATCTCTCGAATAATTGCATTTGGAAATCTGAAAAATTAAGACCCTACGTTACCTACAAAAAAGAATTGATCTGCTTTATGGAACCATGAAAGTACTATACATGTTTTTCAGTTTTTCGGTTCCTCTTGTTTGAGAGTCGGTTAGATAGGTAGCAAACTATTTTTCCATAATGAAAGAATAAGATTGCAGCTTTTACTTAAAAACAACAATTCTCCTTGGAATGGAATAAAATTATATAGTTATATTTTGCAGATTTTGACTTATCCTAATTAATAACTGTCGATTTTAACAATAAAGAAAAGCAAAGTGTCTACCTTAATTAACGATACTGAAGAGCCTGATTTAAACAAAAAAAATCACATTAATATTCATCATCATCATCATCTCAGCCAAAAGGTGTCCACTGCTGGACAAAGGCCTCCCCCAAGGATCTCCAATACGACCGGTTTTGTGCAGCCCGCATCCAGCGGCTTCACGCGACCTTTACCAGATCGTCGGTCTACCTTGTTGGAGGCCTGCTGACACTGCGCTTTCCGGTACGCGGTCACCACTCGAGGACTGTTCCGCCCCAGCGGTCATCAGTCCTGCGAGCGATGTGGGGCACTTGAGCTTAGCAACTTTTCGGGCTATATCATTATTATTGGTATCGACAAATTAAATCGATAGTGTCAAGCACTACCGACGTTTACATAAAGTTACCGTCAGACTCGTGCACGGACAGGTTATCCCTGTGTGTGAATTTATTAGTGTGCGTCTAGTTTATGCTAGTGTTTAATAATTTTGTCGTTTGCGTGCGTAGCGACGTCTTTGAAAAATGCATCAGTGTGAAACTGTATTTGTGTGCATTACCTCGTCCCCCGCAGAAAATGACAGACTTTTTTTCATAGAAATTAGTGCGCATGGCCTCTCCATTTGGTTTAATGCTCTAAGCCTCCAACCCCTCGAGTATTTCAGTAAAGATGTGGGGCTTTACTAAGTCCTCGGACTTCTTTCTTGAGAGAATTTGAAAAGTGACGTTGCACTGTTTTGTTTCATTTGCCAACACTCATGCGCACTCACGAACGCTTAACGGTTAATAATTCACCATTATTTCACATTAATATTCGACATAACACAAATTTTAGAAAATAAAACAAAACCGCAGACATGACTTTTCACTTTTCCGCCAAGAAATCGAAAACAAAGGTTAACGTAAATGGAATGATGAATAAAAACATGCTCTCAGCACCTTAAAACTGAATCTTCAAAGGAAAGTCACTAACAAAAACGGGCCTATATTGAAAGTCAAAGACAAAGTATTTTTAAAAAAACTCAAAAAGTGCTTTTGAATCGTCCAAAAATTTTTTTATCCACCATTTAGGACGTCTATTTTTTAGCTGTGGAGAAGAATGGGCGCAAGAAACTCCACAGCTTTTATAGAAGTAAAAGACACGTACCCCGAAGAATTTGCGGACGTAAATGACTTTGGTGAACGCCACTTGACCCCCGTTGTGAGCTAAGCATCTGAGGGCGCCTTCGTAGCCACTGTTGACGTCAGGGTAGTCACAGACGTCGGGGTGCTCGCATAGGGAACACAGATTTTTGTATTGAGATTCTGTGGGAGGACAGAAGTTATTAAACATATACTTGTGTAATATATATAATAATAATAGCACTTTCAAAATTATTTTATTGCAATTTTTTCAGAACTTCTGAACAGATATACTATACTAACATTGTGGTTATTAAGCAAGCGGCAAGTAATCGAAGATTTTAATAATGAATCTTTATTTTTATTCTTTGTAATTTCCAATTTGGAAGAACTGTTATTTCCATTGCAAAAGGTCGAAGTTCGAGTACGAGTTCTGTTTGTGAAGTCTTTTTTGAATGCATGTGCATGAAACATTCACAAGTCTCTCAAAACATTTGCATGTATGTAGGTACTGTAGTAACCGAGACTCCTTGCTCGGGCATGCTGACTGGCAGCCGCCGTGGCCTGAATTCAAACGATGTAGAGGAAAAAGAGATGGAAGCAAAAAGAAGAACATCGCGGACTCGAGTGACAGACCGCGAGGTCGACTGATTGTTATTGTCTTAATATTGAACTTAAAGCCTTTTCATTGAAGAAACTCCCCGGTACCTAAGTAACGACCCAGCCGGTCGTTATGATTCGGAATGAAAGAGTTTTTATTACTTTTTATTACTTTTATGAAAACATTATTAATACATAATTATGTTTGACAATAATTGTCAAATTGTTTTATCGACTGTGTGCAAATAATCTTGGTGAGTTACAGGAAGCAGAGACCTCGTCCGAAGTAAAGTTACTTATCGCTAACGTAACCAATAGGAATGTGAACTTTGGTTCGATTACTGAAACTCGCCAACGGACTTATATAATCCGGGTGAGGTGTTCAAGTTGAACACACTCGGGAAACGAATTAATGTTTATAATACTTTGCGTTATGTTAGGTTTAAGATTACTTAGACTACTACTAGGGGCATAGATATAGGCGTCTCAGAATTGTTATGTTGCGTTAAACCAATACATAATCCTGGTGACAATCTAGAATTAGGTAAGTAGCATTTAAGAGGGTTTTTAAGGGGAGATAATTGTTTAAAACTTGTGTAATGTCAATGTATAAAATATGTATTTGGATTCAATGGGGCTTTGGGCCGGAGGTTTTCCCCATTGAAAGCCCACACCATGAATCCCTTTTAAGTGCCTTCTCTAGGTATCTTTGTTTCAATGAGGTGGTGTTGGTTAACAGCCATGCGCTGTATCCTTATTTTTCCTCTGGTGAAGGCAGGCATACTCTCAGCTGTTTTATTTTTTGTTACAGGTCACGACGACTGCCGAAGGGGCGTAGCTCGTGTAGTAACCGAGACTCCTTGCTCGGGCATGCTGACTGGCAGCCGCCGTGGCCTGAATTCAAACGATGTAGAGGAAAAAGAGATGGAAGCAAAAAGAAGAACATCGCGGACTCGAGTGACAGACCGCGAGGTCGACTGATTGTTATTGTCTTAATATTGAACTAAATATAATATCTAGTGCTTTAAAGCCTTTTCATTGAAGAAACCCCCCGGTACCTAAGTAACGACCCAGCCGGTCGTTACAGTACGTACCATAAATGTTGTCTTTCTACCTTAAGTTAAAAATTCAGATTGTGAAGAAAATAAGTAAATTACTTACTAACTCTTTATTTAAACTATCCAAAAGTAAAAGTGTTAAATTTGAATATCAGCTATAACTCACTCCATGCTCTGTTCGTCTTGGGGTCGGGTGACCATTTGCCGACGATGCAAGACTGCGTGAAGAACGTTGAAAGCGCCCGTAACTCATTCTCTTTAGGCGAGATGCTGTGGTCGTTCATCTTGGGGAACACCGAGCGCTTCATCAGCATCGTGAGGGGTATCTGTAGGATATATTAATTGTTGTGTTATTTTTTTATTATGAAGATTGGCTTTGCTAGCAATCCTTGGGCGCACCAGCGCCGTATCGACTAAGAGTCGAAGTGCTCGCCATTACCCCATTACCGAAATCGGTCGGAACAACCATCATCGAACGTTCACAACATTTTGTGTACACACGCTTGTACAAACTGTGAAATTTCCTTAACAGACTTTGAATTGTATGTCTCAACGTTTTGGTTGAAAATTTATTGAAGAAATTTGACAGTTTTGGATACATATACAGACGCCTGCACATCAACCTCGAGTTGAAATTAAAACTATATACTCAAGTCTGCGGTCCCTTAAAGCTGTGAAAAACTCAAACTTCTAAATTAACGAAAAAAAAAAGATACGGCCGTTTATGTCGCAAAAAACGTATTATATTTCGAGACTCTCAAGGGAATCAAAATTCATAAGGTACTTGCCGTTGACCTAGAACTATGAAGTTGGCAAGTAATATCGTCCCACAAGTACAGGGAAAAATCTGAAAACTATATGTACATATTTAATTAAATCACAAAAAAACTGTGTCTTTATGCAAGGAACGGGGGTCCAAATTTTGAAGAAAGTTAACCGTGTCATGTGGGGTATCGCATGAAAAGGCTTCATTTGCACAGATTTTTCATTATTTTTATGATGTATAGTTTTCGATTTATGACGAAGAATGAAAAATAAAATACCTTTTCCCACTTTTATATAATAGGTATTAGGTAGGTACCTAATAGTAATTGTAGGTTTTGGAAACTGAATTTCGGGAAAAGTTTAAGACTCGATTCCTTAACTATATAATATGTACCCATGTATAGAACCCTCGGTGGGCGAGTCCGACTCGCACTTGTACGGTTTTCTTTATTATTTAACGGGGTTTATTAATATTTAACATTGTTATGTTGTTACTTAAACATAAATGAGTTGAATAATAATGTTTCTAGCATTTTCACGATCTTAAGTTATCAATGGCTTAACTACCATAAATACGTGGACGGGTACTACTTACAAAAAATGCAAGATAAAGCTTTAAGAAAGCTTTTGAAGTTTTTATAGTATTATTCTGCAGGGTTTCGCGATACTGAAATCTGACCCGATAATTTCAGTCAGAATACATATATACATACTGGAGTGTCGACGACCGTAAATGAAAGAAAAATATTTTCGGCCGTAAGTTCTCCGGTGGCAAAATAAAAGATTCTTGCGAACGGTAAACGGGAGGTTTTGCGAACCCTTCAAAGGAAAGGCAGGCGTGATACAAGTGATATAGGTACTGTGGAATCGTAAATTGAGGTCTGGTAAAAAGCTACGTAACACGGCCTGCCAGACGCATATTGTGGATTGATGTTAGTTACTTTTTTCTGTAAATAACGATTTAAATAAGATAGAAATCTTTTTTTGTATTATTATATGTGTTTTAGTATCAGCTCGTGGCTTCACGCGCCTTCATTTCAGGGAATATGGTATTTGACCGAAAGTAGCCTGTATTACTCAGAATAAGTTTCCTTTATTAGTAAAATATTTTTTAGAATCTCAATATTATTTTTGTTAATTTACGTTACAGAAACCGCGAATTTGTACAGCACAATTTTAACTCTCTTCGTTTGACACCTAAAGGTGCTACCATACAAATTCTTGTATGGCAAATAAAACTTGCAAAAGGCATCCTGAAGAGCACTTTGATACCGAGAAAGGTACTGGGTGCCTAGAGCGAGTTTTACTTGCCATTTGATAACGTTAATGAAAATTAGCTTTTGAATGGCTAAATTTTAACTCGAGAGGCGCTATTTCAATGTCATACATTTTTTGTATCCGTTAACGTGATCGAATAGCAAATAAAACTCGCACTAGGCCTCTGTGTGGGCGGATGGTGTTATTTCTGCTTCTTTCATTATTTTTCTTTGGCGGCAAATATTTGTTTCGGAGCCATGTGTAAAGCGTGTATACGTGTCTATATTGATGTCTCAGTAAAACTGGTTAAACATTTAGTTGAGTTTCGGCATCCTTGCAAACTTGTGGAACTTGTTTTGTGCAAAATATATTTGATTGTCAGCTTAATACACCTGGGTCTCGATTCTGCTATTTTAAAATTGTCACATTTGTTTGTTGGTGGCTTGATTTTAACAATTTTTCCATAGCTTTTTTTGGAGAGAGTTTGCTGATGGTGTCAGACTGGCTTTAACAGCGTCATCTGACTTCTTAAGGGCGGCGAAAAACTTAAAGGATTCGAGGAAGCCGTGTGATTGAAACACCGTAAGAGGGTTTCTAAAGGGAATAGCATCACGCTAGCGTGTCTTTTTTCTCTTCCCCTACTAGATTCTCCGAGGAATTCTGATCGGAACGGGAGCGAAACAACCCGAGGGCGCCTCTTAAGACTAGGATCTCGGCTCGGGTTGACCGGGTCGTTCTGGGGATGGGGAGAAGCGCACAAGTACATGTCTGTACCTGGTTGAAAGCGCGTGTGAACCGGGTCTTCGTACTCTTGTTCTACGAAGCTTTATTTTGACACTGGTGTTAACGATGAATCAGCAGATTTCTGCGTCGACCAATAATATGGCTGACCAGCTGCACAATTATTGATAATTGAATATGGAATTTTTTGAATAATTTGATTTTTCTTGTGTACTATTATTTTTATTTTCAATACCCCCAATAGTTTATTGTTATTATATAATACAAGTCTTTCATATTGCATGAGGACCTTTAAGTGTCTGCTACAATATGTTA
The DNA here is from genome assembly GCA_963082485.1 of Eudonia mercurella. Classification (NCBI taxonomy): domain Eukaryota; kingdom Metazoa; phylum Arthropoda; class Insecta; order Lepidoptera; family Crambidae; genus Eudonia; species Eudonia mercurella. The sequence continues at coordinate 3,381,950 of OY720034.1, read as the reverse complement.
CTTAGTTTGTAAGAATTAATAAGAATGTTTATGTGTTAGCAAATGTTGGTAAACCTATAAATATAAAAATATATATATGTACATACATTCGACGAATTAGAAATAACGATACTGAGTTTCCAAGTATTTTTATTTGAACTTATTTAAATTATTTTAGCAAGCTTTTTCCTTATTCATAGGACATAGACAAAAACAGCCGAACTTATGTCACGTAAGTAGAAATCCAGTATTTCGGTTTGGCATACACGGGTACCAATTTGTTGGTTCTCAGATATCGTGGAGGCTGTTAAGGAGTTTGTTCACGTATTCCGTATTAGTTTTGATACAGTACAGCGGTAAACTTATCCTATTTTATTTAAATAACATTACAGAGTAATAAGAGAATATATTTGGAAGGTAATTTAATATGCAGGGAGAGTACAAAATGGCTTTGTTTGGGGTAATCCGAAACAATAAGAACAATGAAACTAGTATAGTCGTTTTCAAATTTCGATATTCCAAGATGACAGCCTGCACCCAAAAAATGCTTTTATAAAAATTATAAAAAAAAAAAATTATTATACAATTTTGTACTCATTATTAAGCAAGTGTAGATCTAACTTATGTTCATACGCATTTGTCTGCAATCAATGCGTTTTCTGAGTAAAACACCTAGATATACATTTTTTGTCTTCTGTCAATCTTTGCTCCATCATAATTTTTAAGCATAAATAAGAATCTTTCCTAGCAAAATGAGCTTATCCTAATGATTAATGGAATATATTTGTCACAATTTCTCATTCTACCACGTTCCCGCCCATATCATTTCGTTTACATATCAAATTTGCTGTAATAACAACACTTTCGGAAAACATATTGTAATTTATTTACGCATTAGGTGCCATGCGGAGGTAATACGTCAGTGTCACCACAAATTTTCCGTTGGTTCATACAGTTAATGCTTTCGAGTGTCACACAGAATACGAGAGTATTGCTCGGCTATTAATAATTGTCGTGTAACTGTGTTCAGCTAATGGATGTGATGTGATGTTATACCGTAATTGGCGAGGTTATCTTTAAGGCTCACGTCTTGTGTAGTAATAATATTACCTAGTATTGTATATCTGCAATATTCTTGTTGACGGATTAACGTTATCCCATCAAAAACAATACTTGTCAAAAAAAACCAAGTCTCGCAACTCAGTTGTTCTGCGGTAAAAAGTTGTGAGATCCATGTAATACCAAGTCGGTTATTAATTTATTCAGTCTCTACTTAAGCGACTTTCTGTCTTAATACGTCCAGTCTCTAAGACCACGATCGTGGTCCATAACATTCTTTAATGTTTTATATAAATATATTGAGACTTGGCCATCGCACTAAATAATTGAATTTACATGTGTTTTCAGGCGATTGAATTTACACGTGTTTTCAGGCGATGGCCAAGTCTCAATATATTTATATAAAACATTAAAGAATGTTATGGACCACGATCGTGGTCTTAGAGACTGGACGTATTAAGACAGAAAGTCGCTTAAGTAGAGACTGAATAAATTAATAACCGACTTGGTATTACATGGATCTCACAACTTTTTACCGCAGAACAACTGAGTTGCGAGACTTGGTTTTTTTTTGACAAGTATTGTTTTTGATGGGATCTCATTTCTTTTTGTATTTTGTAGAGACAGTTCTACTTTTTTCCTTTCGATTTGGCAGGGGCACTACCATGCGCCTATATTTATATGGGACTAGCTTAAACCCGCGGCTTCGCACGCAATAATAATAATTGCCGTAAAATAAATAAAATAAAACATCGTTACGAATAAAGCCAATATTGAAAAAATTAACTGAACCTATTATTCCATTATATTATACATGAATCAGTGGATTCATTAACTGCACATGTAACTTTGTAATCCTATACATTTATATGGGATTACAAAGCTATTTATGCAGTTGGTGTATCTAGAAAACTGGACCGAAATTGCAAAATATTTTAATTTTTCCTTGATTCATACACCAAACACTACTTATATTCCAAATTTGAAGCTTCTAGGTCTGCTAGAAGTGCCTTAGAATTTTGATGATCGGTTAGTCAGTCAGTGAGTGACAAAATTAAGAAATTTGACCCGTTATAATTCTTAAAATACTGGTTCAAATTGAATGAAATTTGAAATATACGTGTCTTTATAATGCCTGCATGGTTACTGAAAATTTCAGTCTTCTAGTTTTATCCACAACGAAGTTACAGGGGGTCGAAAATGGTCTGAATTGCTTCGAGAAAAGGATGGTACGGCCGTGACGCTTTTTTGCTCGACTTGGTGGGGGCACGGCCGTGCCCCCAGATACATTATTACCTAGTGGAGCTCAATGGCGCAGTGGTTAACGTGCCCGGTCTGCGAGTGCTGAGGTTAAGCAACTTTCGCAAAGGCCGGTCATCGGATGGGTGACCAAAAATACATCTCGGGCTCCTCTGTGCTTCGGAAGGCACGTTAAGCCGTTGGTCCCGGCTGCATTAGCAGTCGTTAACAACCACCAATCCGCACTGGGCCTGCGTGGTGGTTCATGGCCCGTTCTCCCTATCCATCCATAGGGAAGGCTCGTGCCCCAGCAGTGGGGACATAAATGAGTTGATGATGATTATTAAAAAATGTTTAAATAATTTTTAACGCAAATTTTGTTGCGAACAATTTACAAAAACACAAATGTTGAAAAAATTTCCACGAGCAGGATTTGAACCCTTCTGACATTCCGGGTCAGGTGCTCTTCCAATTGAGCTATCGTGGTTCTAACCAGCTCGCCGAAATTATTCAACACTATTTACTTTTTACTTTGAAAGCTAAAGGCGCCCATTCAATGTTAACAACTACCGTCATTAACATCCGATCATAATATTTTTAAAAATACTAAAGATCAGTTAAGAAGTAGGCAAAGCTATTATAAAATGTTTTAATAATTTTTAACGCATATTTTGTTGCGAACAAATTACAAAAACACAAATGTTGAAAAAATTTCCACGAGCAGGATTTGAACCTGCACCCTTCTGACATTCCGGGTCAGGTGCAGATAATTATTACCTTTCGTTTCCTTATGGACTAATATATATTAGGAACAGCTGAAATTTTTAACCTCTAAAATACTGGATAAATACTACTATTTCTACGGAACATAACAAAGTTGTTTGTAAAATTGTTGTTATGGCGACAGTTTTAGATAAGCCGATGGTAGATAGCCAAGTTAACTAGAACGTGAATTATAAACTAAAGGATGAATAAAAATTCTTACATTAAATAAGTATTGTAAAAAAAAGATGATATTCAACTGCATGAGATGTGAAAGTTTAAATATAACAGTGCGCAGTGTGTTTATAGGTATACCTACAATTATTGTTTTCTTGTTGTTACCTAAATTGTGTATTTGTTATGTGATTACAATAAATAGCTTTTTCTTTCTTTTTTACTAAAAAACAGCAGTAAAACCTTTAACACTGACCTTATATCCCACGTTCCTGTTGACACCAGTGTGGCATGACTTCAGGCCCTTCAATTGGTCCAAATTGTTAATAGGCAAGTCTTTGTTTACCACAATCACGGCTTCGTAACGGAACTCCGCTGAAACAATAAATCAATTAGCGAAAACCTTTTTTTTTTTTTTTTTTTCTTTTAGTTGATGGCTTCGTGCGGTTAGCACATTTAGCCAGTGTCAAAGTAATTTTTCTTACAAGTTATAAATAAATAAAAAAAAAAAAAAACAATAAACAATATTTCCATCTTGTATGATGATGATGAATGATAATAGAAATGAGAAGTGAGAAATGATATACCCCCCAACCCCTCGAGTATCTTAGTAAAGATGTGGAGCTTTACTAAGTCCTCGGGCGGACTTCTTGAGAGAATTTGAAAAGTGACGTTGCACTGTTTTGTTTCATTTGCCAACAATCATGCACACTCACGAACACTTAACGGTTAATAATCCACCATTACTTCACATTAATATTCGACATAACACAAATTTTAGAAAATAAAACAAAACCGCAGACATGACTCTTCACTTTCCCGCCAAGAAGTCCTAGTGAAAACCTTTACGCCTACTTACTTAACTTTTTTTCTTTTTTACATGGCTTTGCACAAGCATTTAGCCAATGAAAAAGTCTTACAATACTTAAATAAACAATATTTCTTTCATGTATGATAATGATGAATGATAATAGAAATGAGAAGTGAGAAATGAATATTATACCCCGCAACCCCTCGAGTATCTCAGTAAAGACTTCTTGAGAGAATTTGAAAAGTAACGTTGCACTGTTTTCTTTTATTTGCCACCACTCATGCACACTCAGGAACACTTAACGATTATTAATCCACTATTATTTCACATTAATATCCGACATAACACAAATTTTATTTAAAATAAAACAAAACCGCAGACATGACTCTTCACTTTCCCGCTAAGAAATCCTTACTTTATTTAACAATAATGTTTCATTCTGTCTGTGTGCCGCAGATAGTGCCTACTATATGCATTGAGGTATTATCAGTGACTATGTATGTATTATGTATGAAATGAAAACGGAGGGGCTGATAATGATTTCGTGATGAATTCCATTTTTCATAAAAGAAATCCTTTTGTGCTTCATACGATTAGCCATTTAGCCAGTGTCAAAGTAACTTTTCTTACAAGTTATACATATAAATAAACGATATTTCCTACATGTATGATGATGATGAATGAATGATACTTAATAGAAATAAAAAGTGAGAAAAAGTGAGAAATGATATAGCCCCCCAACCCCTTGAGTATCTCAGTAAAAATGTGGGGCTCTACTAAGAACTCACACGAATTTCTTGAGAGATTTAAAAAGTGACATTGCACTGTTTTGTTTCATTTGCTGACACCTAACACTCATGCTCGTTAACAAACACTTATCGGTTAAAAATCCACCATTATTTTACATTAATATTCGTCATAACACAAATTTTAGAAAATAAAACAATACCGTAGGCATTACCACAATAGTAATACTGTGGCATTACTCTTCACTTTCCCGCCAAGAAGTCCCATCCCATTTCATTTCTAATGAAACTTTCTAAGGAAACTTTCTATGCTTTTGACAGTTATTAAAAATATAAAAATAAAAAGTTTTTTCAAACATGCTTTTCTCAAATGAGGTATTATTTTGGTAACCTTTTTGGAGATGAATCAAAATTGCTGTAGTACCTACTGGCCAAATACACGCTCGCAGCGGCCAGCAATGTAATGTAATGTTTGTATGAAAATCCATGTCTGTCGCTGTTATTTTAAAAGGAAAGAAAAAGCAACAATCAAAAAATAAAAATTAATACCAAGTACCTATCTGAACACACACACCCACATACACCCTCTCTCATCCAAATCTCAGCCAAAATACGTCCACAGCTGCTGGACAAAGGCCTCCACAACGACGGTTTTGTGCTGCTCGCATCCAGCGGCTTCCCGCGACCTTTACCAGGGGGTCGACCGCCTAACACTCTCGCTTTCGATCGCTTTGAAGGCGAGGCGAGGAGGAGGCATCATCTTGTCATTTCGAAAGCAATATAAAAGCAATATCGAAAGCTATAGGCTATGGCTTTCGATATTATTCGATATTATATTTCGATATTATATTAGAAAGCGAGGCGAGGGCTTCGCCTACAAAGCGATCGAAAGCGAGAGTGTTACGCGGTTGGGGGGCAGATCGTCGGTCCACCTTGTTTTAGGCCTGCCCACACTGCGCTTTCCGGTACGCGGAATATGCAAACGTTAGGTTTAAAATAATTTAAATTTTTAAGTGTTTATGAAATACCAAAATGTTAAATGGCTCTTTAGTTCTTTTTCCAACTTGTAGATACCTAGTTAAAATATGTTTTGATAAATTTTCATAAACATTTAAAGGAATATTATGTACATATAGGTTCGCTACCTCGATTAACAATGACAACGTCTAAGTAACTGCATGCCCCGTGTCTGTGACTAGGATTTATGATATTTTTAGTGCTTCTTGAGACACGTTTAGCATCAGGAGTTTAATATAGTAACTTACATTTTATTACGTCGTCTTCATTTATGTACATAGGCGGGACCTTTTCCCGTTCAATTCCCAGCGGTAATACATAAGTAATTGTGCTAGGTTCATTCTATTATTTTCAAATAAGAACAAGATCATCTTTTACAACTAAGTGAAATGAAGGACATGAAAAGCGCTTTTCATTGTGAGATAATGGAATGTTTTTTTTAAAATGAATACCTAGTCGAATACAATCTGTTTTTAGGGTTCCGTAGCCAAATGGCAAAAAACGGAACCCTTATGGATTCGTCATGTCTGTCTGTCTGTCTCTCTGTCTGTCCGTCCGTCCGTATGTCACAGCCACTTTTTTCCAAAACTATAAGAACTATGTATACTGTTGAAACTTGGTAAGTAGATGTATTCTGTGAACCGCATTAAGATTTTCACACAAAAATAGAAAAAAAAACCAATAAATTTTGGAGGTTCCCCATACTTGAACTGAAACTCAAATTTTTTTTTCATCAAACTCATACGTGTGGGGTATCTATGGATAGGTTTTTAATATTATTTTTTTCTAAACTGAATAGTTTAAGCGAGAGACACTTCTAAAGTGGTAAAATGTGTGTCCCCCTGTAACTTCTAAAATAAGAGAATGATAAAACTAAAAAAAATATATGATGTACATTACCATGCAAACTTCCACCGAAAATTGGTTTGAACGAGATCTAGTAAGTAGTTTTTTTTAATACGTCATAAAGTACGGAACCCTTTGTGCGCGAGTCCGACTCACACTTGGCCGTTTTTTTTTACAAAAAAACGTTACAAATTCTATCATATTTTTATTTGAAATTTTTTTTTTAAGAAGACTCGCTTTCTTTCGCGGCTTTGCTCATGTGGGTAATAAAAGCCAAACATATTAAAGGTAAATATCATAAGGGTATAAGTAAAAAGGGTTAGACAACTAAACATGTCACGTTTTCATTTTTTATCATTAAAAAGCCCATCCATGCGAGCTAGAATTAGTAAAAAGTGTCTAATACAAAACAACCTAATAAATATAAGAAATTTTTAGTCCGTTTTGAAACCTCCTGTACAAATTGTCATTCCCTACCTAAGGGATCATTTTCCAAAAATCCTGAAACACTTCATAATTTTTAACCAGGCCAAATACCGAAATTTAAGGAACAACAGATTTCCATACAAACTTTCCACCCTTATTTCACCTCTAGGGAAGATTTTTCGAAAAATGCAAGAACACGTCATTCTTTATTTTTATTGTAAAATCTATAGATTATAGTTAAATCATAACTATTCAATTTTATAGATAATACTTACTTTAAAACTAACAATTACCCCAAAAAACCTTCTTCCCTTTTTTACTCCTTTAAAGGAAAATAAACAAAATTCATGAGACGTCATTCTTTATTTCTTTTCAAAAAGCCAAATACCAATTTTCATGTATTTCACTTCAAAACTGACGGACTTTCATACAAACTTTCACCCCCTATTAGGGTTTGATTTCAGTAAAATATTTTCTTAGTGGCTGATTACGACACTCATTGAACCTACCGTCCAAATTTCATCTAATTAGCTCCAGCGGTTTCGGCTCAGCGATGATGAATCAGTCAGTTAGGACAAGTCATTATATGTACATAGATACGTAAAAACTTAATTTTAGGTTTATTGTGAAATATTGAAACTGAATTGTAAAAAGACAGCATCGTTGTCCAACTTGCATCGCTAACTAAAAAGCAATTCGTATGACTGGATCGCGCGTTTGCAAAGAAAATAGAAACGAAACTCCATTGTTCATTGTATGTGGAATTGTAGAGACGCGGCTGCAATCGGGTAGAGTTGCATCGCTACCATTACTTTTTATGTTCTCATACAGCGTGGCCAATAACAAAGGGAGTGACATCTGCATCACAAAATAAGGAGACTACAGAAAGCAAGCTTTATACACATTTTACACATAGGCACTGTAAGAGACGCGCTCAAAATAATTTGAAACCATATTTTTGTATTTATTTTATTTGTTTGTTTTAGTTTACTAATTGTCTTTTCCAAATTATTATTTATTCGCAACAATATGCCTATAAAATCTAATGTGTCCTTTGTGAAACGAAACGTCGTTTTTTTTTATTTATTTTTTTTATTTATTAAAAGTAGAAGTGGATGATGTTGCACTCGTTTCAAAAGCGAACAGTCTTTTTAGTCTACCACCATTCGAGTGCAACATCACACACCTTTTCGTTTAAATTGTCCTGTGTGCATTAAAATCGCAATTTAAAAGGTTAATTTTTCATAACTTGTGTGAGGAGCGTTGGGCGAGTGAAACCACCTGTAACTTTTAAGGTACATTTATTGTGCTCAACCTTGTTGCAGCTCTAAAAAGAGAACGAGTGGCGGGCGCGCAGGCCCTTATATATTGGCAGACAGTCGCTGTTTGCGGGAAATATAGAAACTACTCATAAGTGGTACATTGTCTAGATTGCTTGCAACATAATTAGTTTCCCTTTGTCGGTGCCAGATGACGCTAAATATACAACATAACTTCTTGAAGAGCACCTTATTGGAAACACTACAGGCTCCTTGCACGGACAGGACACGAATTTCGAAACAGTCCGAGTGCAGCTGTTGCGACATTCTGTGACATTATTTTATACATTTTAATGCTAATTTATATCAAATTTATTAATTTTACTATATTAATTTAATTTTGTAATTTTTTTTTCTTTTATTTTTTTTAATTTTGTAATTTTTATTTTGCAATTTTTATTTTAATTTTAATTTTAAATTATTAATACTGTACCTATGATGCTGAGTTGGTCGAAATAAACACATTTTATTTATTACCCCTTTAACTGACATAACATATTTGAATATTTCATTGGTTTTCAATCTTATCTCAATTACATAAAGTTCAAAATGTGGTGGGAATATACATCCCTCTGACTGTAAAAGGGTTGCTTACCTTCTGGGTCTCCTTATTTTGTGTCTGCATGCTATTGGAAAAAGAGTAGAGGAATGGCGCGTTTTTAATTAAATCCTTCGACTGTGGCAGTGGTGTTGAAAATAATTAAAAATATATTTAAGACTCAGTGATACACACTTTTTTGTTTTAAGACCGTTCTGTTATAGCTAAGAGATTTTCTCTAAGCGATTGTAATTACTTATTGACGTTTTTAGGTATTACTTAATGAAATGAACTAAAAATAACAAAGATTTCATCAAGCCCGACATCACTGCGCCATCGAGCTCCTCAAAAACTATCTATCTTACCTCTAACTAGACGGAACACAACGATGAAGTTGTGGCAACAATGTTATCATAATACGAGAGTAACACTGTTGTTATGGCAACACAGCTAGCTACAAGAAATGGTGGTAGCTAGCTAAATGGCCTTAGTACCTCCAAACAACTAATCATAATCATGTACCACGAAACCCTTGGTACAGTCGCGAGCATTATCACTTTGACTCTTATACATTGTAAAAATAAAACTACTTTTACCGATCTACTTACGTTTATTTTACACATTAAATTGATTAAATGTTTATCCTGACGTTTCGAAACCTTTGCAGGGTCCGTGGTCAGTTACATTGTTTACATGTTAATCCATACTCTTCTCTGGCTTTGAGTCCAGCAGCACTACCACAAGACCACGAAGGCGTAACATTGTTAGAACTCTCCACTATGTATAAATCACTCAGTAGTTGGTCGTGCCAAGTATGCCATTGGGAATAATATTCAAGCTCAAACGTATATAGCTATATCTGTCATGGAAGCGTAGGAGGGGGGGGACTGCCTCAGGGGGGCGATAAATTTCACGGAGAGGCATACAGGTGTGCGGTACGTCAAGTTTAGCCGCAACAGTAACGCCATCGGTGTGTAGCGCTGTATATTGTGGTTTGGGGGTTCGGTGGACGCTTTCGGAATTCAGAATTAGCGACTAGCGTTTGTTTTTCATAGTTATATCACAGTCTATCCATCCTCTTCCTTAGTTATATATTTTACTAGCTGACCCGGCGGACTTCGTACCGCTTTGACAGTTTCATATATATCAATGGTTTCCATGACAACAAAACAAACAAATCATTTTGTATTGGAAAATTAAATTGTTGTTTTTAGTTTTTTTTTTTAATATAGCCTATGTTACTCAGCGCTAATGTAGCATTCTAATGGTGAAATAATTTTTTGAATCGGTCCAGTACTTTTTGAGTTTATTCGTTGCAAACATACATACAAACACATACATACAAAAATAGAAAAGTTTTCCCTTTATAATATTAGTATAGATATAGATAAAAGTTTTTACAAATCCTTTTGATTAAGTAAGATTAAGAGTTCGGAAAAAAAAATATTTTCTTTATCCCGAAAATGGTTCAAACCTCCGAATAATAAAAGCTTTAGTTATTATTCTAAGACTCAAACGAACTCATAGAATAACGAAAGAACAGACAAGAATTTAAAAAAAATACTCCAACCGAAGTTGCGGCTTCGCTCATGTTTAAACCACTCTGTCTAAAAAGTCTTTATCGTGATAAAAGAAGTATAGAAATAGTTGATTACATTTCTAGTGCAGATATTGTTATCGATTAATTCTTAGTTATATATTTATTTGATTTAAAATATTAAGATTATATGAATACTGTTGTGCGTTTTGTAACAGCATAGCCACGCATAGCATTGTCCATATAACCAAACTAAATAAAAGAGCATGTTCTATTAATTCCATTGTTGTGTTGAATGTAACTGTAAAAACTTGTTATGGTACCAGTTCATTAGATATGTGTGCAGGCGTTGTCAACACCTACGTATATTACATTATTACAACACTCATTCAAAAGCAACGAGAAGATGAGAAAGTGTCAAACATAACAATCGTGTTTTATGCAACCAATACCTATGCTAAATAGTTTTTTTCTCCTTTAGTTGATGGCTTCGTGCGATTAGCACATTTAGCCAGTGTCAAAGTAATTTTTCTTACAAGTAATACATATATATAAACAATATTTCTCTCCTGTATGATGATGAATGATAATAGAAATGAGAAGTGAGAAATTATATACCACCCAACCCCTCGAGTATCTCAGTAAAGATATGGGGCTTTACTAAGTCCTCGGGCGGACTTCTTGAGAGAATTTGAAAAGTGACGTTGCACTGTTTTGTTTCATTTGCCAACACTCATGCACACTCACGTACACTTAACGGTTAATAATCCACCATTATTTCACTTTAATATTCGACATAACACAAATTTTAGAAAATAAAACAAAACTGCAGACATGACTCTTCACTTTCCCGCCAACAAGTCCTAGATAGTTTTATGCATTTTGTAATACCAACAACGTCAAAAAAAGCATCTAGACGACACGATCCGATCCGAACCCCTCGGAGAATCTAGTAGGGCATGGGGACACGCATTAGTGCGTGATGCGGTTCACTATAAAAAACTTTTGATGGTGCTCGTTTCACATGACTTGAGGAACCCTTAAAGTTTCCCGCCGCCCCTAAAAAAGCCCAGTAAAGCTGAAAATGCACAGTGGCAATCAGCAAACTCTCTCAAAAAAAATCTAGACGATGCGGAGGGTTAACTATGGCTAACGTATATCTTTTTTTGAGGTTTGTTTCAACAAACAGGTCTACGGCCCGTCCTGATGTAAATCATACTGCAGCCCGTCATGGACGCTTGTGTCCCCAAGGGCATCAAGCGCGCGTAAATGTCTATAAAGCTTCAGTTTTTTTGTTTAAATTCCCTCTAACTTTTCAGTGCTGTTTTTATCGAAAAATAAAACTAAACTATACAACTATACTTTACTGGGTAACGGAACAGAGAGGAAAATAATCGACAGAACACACAGACAAACAGATTAGTACATAGGTTCAGAACTGGTATTATCAAAATGACAAAACCACTTAGTGACCTGGTATCTTTTTGGTGGTTTTTAAAATTCATATTATGAATATTTAGCGCTCACCATCAGGCTCATCATCAGTCCTGTACTCCTGGAAAACGACGAAGTCCTGGTTCGGTATTTTGGCTGCGATATACATGTCCTCAGGGTCGACTGGCACGAAGTCAGCTTGTCGCTGCTGCACGAAGTTCAGGCATGCCATCCTATAATATAAATTAGGTTATCAATATCTAAATGATAATTACAATAACTTTATCTTTATATACCTATATGTATATCGGTATAAGTGTTTTAATTCGGTTTTATTTCGGTAATAATGAATTGTGAACTCTGCCAGTGATTTTTAATTTGTATTATACTGTTTTTACGGCTCAGCATACCAAGTTGTCTTTTTGGACGAGGGCTTTTAACACCGGCCTTACGATGTCTGTCTCTCTGAAATGGGTAAGACAGCTAATTGGAGTTTAATATAACGTTACTTAGCTTTTGCATTCGATTTGCATTTGTTTAAAAGCTTTAACTGCCGTACTCAGAGGCGTGATTTCCTATTTAATGATCACTTCCTCCTCACTGATTTTTCAATGTGAAAAAAAGTCTTTAAATAAAAAGATCATAAGCACTTTTTGGAATGAAAAATTAATGAGCATCAGTTCGTTGGCAGGTCGTAGAGTCAGATCTGAGGAAATTAATGGATCAAGCTGGATCAGGATAGAAACAAGTAGTGTCTCATTAGACAGCTGATATTGAGTAGAGAAACGAAGTGTGAAGAAGCACTTGTAGGTCGGCAAAGTGAGGACGGCTAGTGAAGACGGCTCGTGAGGACGGCTAGTGAGGACGGCTAGTGAGGACAGGTAGTGAGGACGGGTAGTGAGGACGGGTAGTGAGGACGGCTAGTGAGGACGGCTAGTAAGGATGGCTAGTGAGGACGGATAGTGAGGACGGCTAGTGAGGACGACTAGTGAGGACGGCTAGTGAGGACGGCTAGTGAGGCATACTCCTGCTCCACTAACTGTTGAGCATCTGAACCCTGCTTCTGCTTAACATCAAGTAAATAGAACGGAATCGTAATAAAATATGTCATGCTAGGTAATTTAATTTGTAAGCATTTTTATACAAGAAAAAACAAAAATTGACCTCTACAGCAGGGTTTCTTAAAGTTCTTAGGGGTCCGTAGCAATGGTATCAGGGGTACGCAGTAGATCTCATTATAAAATGTTCAAATAATTTTTAACGCAAATATTGTTGCGAACAAATTACAAAAACACAAATGTTAAAAAAAATGTTGAAAAAATCCTGCTCGTGAAAATTTTTTCAACATTTGTGTTTTTGTAGATCTCATTATATTAGTAGTAAAGGAAATGAAACTACCATTAAAAGTGGTTTTTAATATAAATAAGGCTTGTTTTCTTTTCCTAATATTTAGATAGGGGTCCGTGGGATTGTTAAAAATTGTGAAAGTGGTCCGTGACGGCAAAAAGTTTAAAAGACCCTGCTCTACAGATATCATGCTAAACATCAAGTTCTAGTCTCTAACTAAATTTTCATTATACAACATTTCATCCCCTATTTTACCCACATAGGGGTTGAATTTCCAAATTTTTACTAGCCTATGTTAGTCGGAACTATTGAAGGGATTGTAACGATACCTCATATATCTAAATCGGTTCTTGCGTTTAGAAGTAATGGTGGAATAAAGAAACATCACATACATACATACATGAACCCTGAAAACATAACACTCTCCTTTATTGGCAGTCGTTTAATTATATATAAAAATAGAGCTGAAGATTAGACTCAATAGCATGCATTGGGAGAGGAGAGGCCTCTGTCCAGCAGTGGACTAAACTGGCTGGATAATAATGATGATGAAGATGATGACGATGATGATGATGATGGTGATGATAAAATTTTCATTAAAGTTAATCGACTTTGTAAGTAATAATCTAAAAAGAAATAAATAAAAGAAATAAAACGAAATATATTTTTATGACATCTGATTTCGCAATAAGAAACTGGTTATGCTTTGGATTATTATTGAAAAAGTTTGAATGGAATAACATATTATTTATTTACAATAATCTGGGATTGCTAAAGCTTTATTTAACACAGTTAATACATAACTTTGTTTATTAAAATAACATTGCGGTATACCTTATTAATAAATAAAATAATCCAATATGTTTCCTAAAGCACTTATACCTACAAATAAGTTATAAGTATTTATAAACTTGTATTTCAAATATCGTTTTAAGCACAAAGATACGAACGCCAGCCACGTAGAGGAAAATCGTACGTTGAATATAAATAAAACCTCTTTGGTACACTCTAGGAGATGATACAGATAAAAAAATCGTACTTTTTTATTTCAGGTAAAGTAAATGAGGATATAGCGCAGATATAGAAACTGATTTGTTATAAAAACAGTAAGAAATAATAAAAGTATGTAGAAAAAATATTTTTTCCTATCAGATAATTGCAAAAAAAGAATAAAATTGTTATATCATAATCTTATTTAAATTTATGAAGAGTACCATCATGAGCTATATGAAAATAGTTTTATTAACATCTGGAATATTGGATTGGAGTCGTGTTTCGTCTCGTGTCTCGAGAGCGGTCGTTATTTAGGCAGTTAGGTGAATACATGATGCGATGTTTAAACATTCTTGTTGCGTAGAACCTATGTTCAAAGTCAAGGTAGGTTAAAATTTCTTAGCATTATACTAACTAAAAGTAATTTTAAAATGTAGGGAAAGTGCCAGCTTAAAACAATGCGTTTTAAAATCACAAATTTAAATAAGATAGAATATACAAAAACTAACAAAACAAACATTAAATGTAGGTTAGAGATATTCTGAATATTTCAGCTTTACACTTTAACATAATGGTAAGCATTGTAGGGCTACAAAAATATCAGCGAGTTCCTTTTAGAGATTGATTGATTGATAAATCGACGAGACTATCGAATAATCGTATCTCATCCAAATAGCTAGAGGTACATAAATATAAAGACATTAATTCTTCAAAAAGTCGGTAGAAAAAGTAATTTTTAAGCAGTAGGTGATTAGTTGCAAAAGTAAATTATTTTTGAAAAGGGTTGAATAGTATTTTCCACGGGCGGCATTTCAACATTTTGTTTTAATTGTTCTCAAAATAGCGTAAAATATTGAGCAGAAAATATCTTTAAAGTTTCTGTAGTAATTAAAAATTATGGGAATCAATAAATTATAACCATAACTACTTATTTATTATTATTATATAAAAATATATTAATATTATGAAACTTACCTGTCTCTAGCTGGTATACATTCTAGAATGGCTTTGCTCTTCGTCTCCACTTCCAACATTTGCTCACAAGCTTTCAGATATTGTGATGGTACGCATATCTTATCTAAAATGAAAAGCTTATTAGAACCTATTTTTTAAACTATTTGTATGAAACTGCACCGTATTTAAATATCTTTAACTATTGTATGAATACACAATAAAATTACGAATATTTTTCATGACCAGAGTGCCTAGTGTGATTTTGTTTACTATTCGTATTCATTCGATTACGTTTACGAAAACGCAAATTAGTGTAGCATTGAAGTATGTCATAGTAGGTATGTTTATGAAAAAAGTAACAATGTTCTTTTGATAGCTTATCGCACGCTACTGTTTTGCCCACAGAAATACCTACCGAAATACTAAAAATATACACTAACATAAATAGCGAAAATCATTAAAAAACTTGTTATCTTTTCGTTAACCCTTTGCAATTCTCATAACTTGCATACACAAAACTCATATATTATCAAACAAACACCTGTTATGCAATGATTTGTAGTTTTTGATTAGACAAAAGTAACACACAAAGATTTGCATTTTGGACGATACATATAATTTTTTGAAATATAAAATAACAACATAAACATACATGATGATTTGCAGATTACACTAGTAATAAACAAAAGAACAAGCGCGATATTATGTTTCGTTTGTGCCATGGTCACGGGCCACTCGCGCGCACGTTTAAATGTGACTAGCCGGTATTGGTCAACCGTCTTCTTTTATATATCATGGGTATCTTTGCTATTCCATTTGTGATTCTTGTTAACTTTGTGTCCACCGCGCTCGTTAATCGTCAGAACACCGCACAGGCACAATAACATGTAGGCGCTGCATGAACACAGAGTCAGTCGACGTTTGTAGCAGGAATACGAAATGACAGCGGCAGAGTTAAGAACAAACAGACAGTTTTTAATATTCCCTGTCAATAAAAAAAATGCTTTCAAATTTTACGGTGCTTAAATTGTTTAAACTTATAAAATAAAGGTACCACTGCTGGACTGTGGCCTTCCTATACAAATAATAGCCCATCTTATGAGAACAACTGGGATCAACGGTTTCAAGTGCCTTTACAAAGGAGGTCGAGATATTTTAATTTGTTCACCCCTTCGTTGACCCGGCGGTATTGCGAAAGTTGTTTAAGTTGCAAAATCGCAACCCGAACACTCATAAGGCGCTGCGCCATTGAGTTCCTCAACACTATATGAACATTCCATAATATGAATTGTTGTTTTTTTGTCGATTCTATATTTTTAAGATCTATGTATACGATAGTTTACATATCCAAAAAGCGATCGCCCTGAGAGTCAGTTAAATAACAATAAAATAACGTGGGACATGTTTTAACTTCAGATGCCCCCCGGAGTGTGTATAATTTAGGTGCATTTGCATTTATTTGCCAGAGTCCTTTTTTGTAGACACGAACGTAAATATGGCGAGTAGGTACCTATCTGTTAATACGGTAATTTATAAAACATTTAAAAAACATGATATACATGTATTCAGTATTGGTGTATTTCAATTACCATAGTCGATTTTTATATCTGCAAAAAATATCTTTTACTTACTTAAAATCATATTAATAATGTATTCTGCTCAGTAGTACGCAACAAAAGTATGTGCTTTTATAGCTTTTTCGTATTTTGTTTAGATGCTTGACTACAATCACAATGTAGGTCAAATATTTTTTTAGTAAGTTTATTATGAGGTATGAAAACTACTTGCTTGACAATAACACAATAAAAAAAGAAAATTTCAAAATGGCGGCATTTTTGTAATGTCACCTGTTCAGTGATATGAAAACTTTGAAGTTACTATATTTTTACAATCATTTGTTTCATTTAAAACGTAAATGTGATGGATTGGATACATTGCAACAATTGCTTTGCTCAGTTAGAACCAGGAATTACGCTTAATTTGACATCATGTGGTCACATGTTTTGCAATACTTGTTTGGACAGTGGTTTGTTTATTTGTTAGACTCTGATTTGCGTTGTATGTAGTTCTATTATAATTTTTTTGTTTTATTTTAGGTGTAAAGGAAAGTACCTGTATAATATGCCGCCTGCCGTGTTCTATTATGAAACTTGTTCCTGATGTATGTAATCAAATAAATAACTATAATATTAAAATCTGTATGATGCTCATGTATTAAGTTAAATAAAAAAGGTATATTTTAGATGAAACCGGAAATTCAAGATTATTTTACGGACCCGGAGGAAATAGTGAAGAAGACTTGCGAAGTTTTGCAATTTCAAAGGCAGCATAGACGCAGACTGCTGTCATACTTGTTGCAGTCGGTAATAAAATAAAAAGAAGTATGATTTATATTTTTAACAAAACATTAATGCCGCTGAGCAAAGATTTCAACTATAACTCAGTCTGTAAGTGTTTGCTCTACGTACCTACAACACAGATTTTATGTCTGGTCCTGAGTGATAAAATTAAAATATGTTATGGCTTTAAATTAACGCGTTATTTTTGCCATTAAGATTTGGTTTTTGTTTGAGCTTGAAGATAATAAAAGTATTGTCAGCCAATCTGAACAAGTGTACCAAATTTCAACTTCGAACGTAAGTGGTCATAAGTTAGCTTGCAAGATTCGGACTATGTACAAGTCGAATAAAAGTTTGTAAAACTGTTTAAAGCAAGGAACAGAAAATCGTTATTGTCCATTGATTATTTAAACGTTTTTTTCAGACAAAGAAGTTTTACACAGCTAGAACGGAGCTAAAACGCATAACGGAATTGTGCCAAAAGCAACATAAGCAGTTGAGAGACTACCAAAAAATTGTAAAGAACTTGGAAGCACAGCTTGCTGGCCAATCAAGTAACACATTTTACTCTGAATTTTCCCCTGATTTTACATTATTATCATCATCATCATCATCATCAGCTCATTTTATGTCCCCACTGCTGGGGCACGAGCTTTCCCTATGGATGGATAGAGAGAACGGGCCATAAACCACCACGCGGGCCCAGTGCGGATTGGCGGTTGTTAACGACTGCTAATGCAGCCGGGACCAACGGCTTTACGTGCCTTCCGAAGCACGGAGGAGCTCGAAATGATAAATTTTTGGTCACCCATCCGATGACCGGCCTTTGCGAAAGTTGCCTAACCTCAGCACTCGCAGACCGGGCGCATTAACTACTGCGCCATCGAGCTCCTCCATCGAGATTTTACATTATACTACCCTAAATATAATTCGCCGCTAGTTACGTGTCGTGTGCGCAAAATTTAATAAGCTTTACATTTGACTCAAAGTTGAAACGTCATCTCTGTAGGTACGGAAAAAAATACGCAACCTCAGACTCTACTGCTTGTTGGTAAAAATAAAGACAAACATACATAGGTATAAATCTTCTCTGCTTCGCGCAGCTGTACACAGTCAGGCCCTACCGCTCGTCCCCGCCTTCGCCCTACTGACGCTTATTTTTTACTACTGCGACGCGTATCGCGCCAACTTCAGAGGAGACTAGAAGTTTAGCGCGATCTATAACTCAGAGGGATATCATTGGCTTAATTAACTAACCAGTAAACTATAAAAAAGTTTGGTGTGATATCTATACTAATATTATAAAGAGGAAACCTTTGTATTTTTGTATGTATGTATGTATGTTTGCAACGAAACGCAACAACTACTGGACCGATTTAAAAAATTCTTTCACCATTAGAATGTTACCTTAGCGCTGAGTAACACAAGCTATATCAAAATTAAAAATGTCTACCCATGCGAAGCAGGGTTGGGCCGCTAGTTTGTCATAAACAAATAAGAAATAACATAATTAAAGGGGAAAGCCTAAATCCAGTAGTGACATGTTCGTGTTAGTTATAAATACTGATAAGAAATAAGTGTAACAAGAAGTGACTGG
Organism: Eudonia mercurella; assembly: GCA_963082485.1. Classification (NCBI taxonomy): domain Eukaryota; kingdom Metazoa; phylum Arthropoda; class Insecta; order Lepidoptera; family Crambidae; genus Eudonia; species Eudonia mercurella. Next base: position 3,362,833 of record OY720034.1, on the reverse strand, counting down.
TTAGTTTCTAGAGAAACTTTGTAGCAACTGTCAAAAGTTTTTATATAGTTTTTTTGTCAAATGTTTTATTTTTGGTGTACAATCAAGTTTATTTATCTTATTTATCTTATCTTATCTTAAAGTATTTTTTATAATAGAAATTGTATGGGAATGTCAAAGTATGACCTCACTATTAAGTCATATAAGAAATAAGTTATTGTTTTAAATAACTGTTATGTGATGTCTATATACTATTAATAAAGAGGTAATAATTTATACTTCTAGTCTTAACCGCCTCTGTGGTCTAGTGGTTAAGATCACCGGTTTAGACCCAGAGGTCCCGGGTTCGATTCCCAGCGGAGGGTACATCTTTGTGTACTAGGTTTGGTTGTTGGTAGGACTTGTTTGTCCGCCTGGCTAGCTACCACCATCTTATCTAAATATGTCGCCATAACATTAATGTTTGTAGCATTGTTGTGTTCCGGCAGTTAGAGATAAGATAGCCAGTGCCTCACTAGTTGAGGATCCCGGGTGAAGTGCGCTTCCACCAAATGGCCAACATCAGGTGAGATCAAGGCACTGTGCTTACCCGTGAATATAAAAAAAAAATGTTCTGGAGTTAATTATTGGCGTTGTCAGCTTCCCTATTGGGATTCAGCTCTGCGATTATAAGAGTCATTTCATATTTCGGTATCCCACACATTCCTCAAAGTCAAACTCTTTAAACCAATAAGCCATTTTTTTAAACCACAACAATAATCACAAACATAGATTATAATATCAATTACTTTCCAGAACAGACTTCCCCTTTCAACATCCCGATATCGCCTGGATCCAACATCTCTCCGAGCTTCATACAAAGTTCGCCGTGCTACAAAAGGCCTGCCAAAAGCACGCCCTACAATGTAAGTTCAGTAATTACGAAGCCTTAGTTGATCAAAGCCGCCCGCGGTCCTAGGTTCGAATCCGGTGTGTTTTTGTTAGCATGATATTACATTATATTAACCTCACTCACTACTCACTTTACTCATTACTTAATTTATATTATATTTAAACTTTTGCGTTCCATTTTTATTCAAAGGCTTTTTAACGGGGATATAGATAACGATGGTATGTATGTCTGTGATATGTAAACCTTTGATTAATTTACATTTACTTAAATCATCATCATAGATTATTGAAAAAGTTTTTTTTTTCCGCCAGTTTTTGATATCATTAATGATACACCAGTAATGTATATAAGTTTTTTAGCAGTCTAATAGTATGAAAGAATTGGAGGCCTTACTATACGGTATGATCTCCGTTGTCTCACTGTAATTTACGAGGCGTTAATTAATATAAAATGAAACTTAGTCCCAAGTTTTAATGTATATTTCGAAAGCAAGTGATTAATGGGTTACATCATTATATTTGCTACCTACGTATCAGGCAAATGTGGTACTGACTCTTTAATTAAGAATTGCGGTGATTATAAATAATAAAGCCATACCAAGATATATTTATAAAATAGTCCCCCAGAATAATAGAACGAATTTTCCTCACTAATATTTTCGTACAAAAAGTAATTACAAAATGGGATAACTTCATCTCTTGTAGCGAAAGCTCTTATAACGTTAACATTTCCTTGTCATCGATTGAATTAGTTGTCTTTTAACATAATTACGTTATCTATTGAGGAAAATAAATTCCAATCTCTCACGAAATATCTATACTGGGACCATCCCGAGCGAAATAATAAGATTGTCGTTGGACAATCGACGGCATATGAAACGGGACATCGGGCTATTTATTTAATACTACTTTTGTTATCTACATATTCAATAGTCATCATTGGACTACGTCTGTTAGAAGAGGTCGTGCTGATGAGGTCTCACGAGATTTAGTATCGCAAAATTTCACATCATCTCGTTTGTCAATCTGAAGCGTGCTTTAATGTCGCATTTAATCTAGTTTTTCGTTAATGTAATCAAATGGCAAATAAAACTAGCACTAGGCAGTAGGATAGTTTAACTATACGACACTCGTTAACGACGTAACGACGTGATGTCCGGCATAACAAAATAGCTCGAGTGTTAAGTGACCAATAAACTTTTTGTCGTATGGTATAAGGAAAAATTTAACATACAAAACGAAAGAAAACCAAAAGTAGATAATTAACCCGAGTGGCGGGCCTAGCCTGAAATCCTTCAGGTTTGGGTCAACCAGCTCTGGACTCCTCAAGGGATCTAGTAAATTATCGTATCACTCTTTTGGAGTACCTAATGCAAGCTCCTCCTCTGGAACCTCTGGAAACGATGAGAAGACCATAGTAAGCCCAACACGCAAGCAAAGACCAAAAAAGATAAGCATGGTAAGTAGAGCTATTCTGTTGTAACTATGGTCTTGCGCGAAAACTTAACCTCAACGGTAAAATAAACTTTCTAATGTCTTCTTCTTAAATTTCTGTCTAAAGCCATAAATATGAAGTCTTCGTAATTGATGAAAATGGGAAACTTAATAGAAAAATAATAAAAACCTTAAAATGGCGTTGAGATACAATGATTGTAACTAAGTATAGTTACAATAAGGATTCTGAAACTTATCTCCGACAAACGTTTCTCTGCCGAATGTGTCGTCGACAGAATGGTTCGTTTCTAAATCGTGTACAATAATAATCGTGTACTTAATATAAAGCATGTTCGCTTATTTCTATACGAAAACAATTATAACCTTTAGATTTAGTCACTAGTAGTGTCACACCATGCCTAAATAAGCTTTGTCGACGTATCCTTCTTTGTTGAAAGATTTTGTCGTCGAATTGTTTGTAGTTAAAAGATTCTGTCGTTGAACAACTTATAAACGAAACATCCTGTCGACGGCACATTCGGCAGAGAAACGTTTGTCGGAGATAAGTTTCAGAATCTACAATAAGTGGTCACACAGTGGTCGAAACTCGACCTTAGCTCACAAAATACACCATGTTTATATGTTGTAATGTAACACATACATATACATTTTATATTTCGGGACTCCTTTTCCATATAAACTTTAACACTTCTGTGTACGCGCTGTGTGATTGCGCGAAAATTTCTCTTCACGTATTAATATTAAGATAAAATAAGGTATTTAAAGCGTGACTGTTGTCCTGTTGTCAGTTTTATTTGTAAGATTACGAATTATTATGTGTTTACAGCCGTGTTATCAGTCGAACTTGGTGACCCCGTCCAGAGTTAGCAAACAGCGATCTAGTTGCTTCAGCGCTCAGAGTCAGGTATTTATTTTGTAGTTTCCTCTTAGATAAAATCTTTTTAGTAATCGGGAAATGACTTTATTAAAAAATATTTTTGTTAAGATACTAAAACTTGTTTGTTTACTTTACATACGTAATTTTTATTATTCATAAGTGGGCGTGCTGCTTTAGTAGACTCACATTTTTACTTAAACTATAAAGAATAGGGGAATATCATCCTTCTTAAAACATGGATACCTAATTCATCACCATTCATCAGTATCTATTACCATTTCTCATTCATAAAATTGATGTCTTCAGTGGCTGTATGGGCTAGATCCAATTGCTTTCCTAAATTAAGTAGTAGATTAAATATACAATATAACTTTTTCTTGAAAGAGTTCATTTGCCGGCTCTGTCGAATGATCTATTACTAGAGAAAAGTGATCGAACGTTCTATCTAACTAGAGATGCTTCGGTTTCTACTATAGTTATATCTTTTGTAATTTGCAGCGCTCCAACACATCGAACAAGATATCGTCCACCGTGTTCACGCCGCCCACGCCCGAGTCGGCAGGGTACAGCCACTTTTTAAAGAACCTCTAACGGTATCGGAACAGAGTGTTAAGTTCGAATTTTTTCACCATTCTAGCGAGTAAAGTCAACTAATATTTGTGTGGGATTGAAAAAACGCTACTTAGTGACCAGTCAGTTTCAAAAATGTATGGCTTGGCGGTGCCGATTCTAATCCCATAGCACAAAATAAGGAGACTACAGAAGGTAAGCTTAACCCTTTCAAAGGCAATGGCAGCTATGTTGCCACCGAATATTGAACTTTATGCACTTGTAATAAGATTGGAAAGCGCTCGAGCAATGCACTCATAGACCCCTTGCACGGACACGGGTCATAGAACAACTCACAGAGCATCTTATATCTGTGGAACAACTCTAGACAGTCCGAGCGCAGCTCGGCTGTGCAATTTTAAAACCTAGCAAGAGACAAATTTGGAAAAAAAAAGAGTTTTTGCTAAATGGGACTTAAAAGGTTATTATATTTACGCACGAATTCACAGTGTCAAATTCACCAAAAACTGTGTAGAAATGAAAATAAACAGTTCAATAAACCTAGCAAGTCCACATCAAGTAACAAAAACTGCTGCGAAAACCAGTTCATGGCCTAGTATGCAATAATAATAACTTTAAAACCTAGCAAATGATAGTCCCGTGTTAGGTTTTAAAGTTGTTGTCATGCCTTGCTAGGTTTTGTTAATACATGTTGAATTTTGCGCAAATATTTTAGTAAGTCGCAGAGTGCAGGCGGAATAAGATGCGCATCGTTTTGTAATTGTTGCAATAACTGTTGCGAGATCAGCAGTGATCGGAGTAGGTAGATTGATTTGGGGTCAATGAACTGGCACGTATACATTAGTATGGATTCCGGGATTTTGAAATTATTAAGATTTTTACAAGGAATTTTAAATGTAATGTGTAGAATAAATAATACATCAATATGAATAAGAAATGTTTAACTCTTTTGCTGTCTTTTTAATAGTATATAGGTGATACCTTCTATAGTTAATAAAACTATGGCATAGTTGCAAACGTAAAGTGGGATTCTATTAATAATAGTTACTGTGGTGCGTGCGACGAAAGATGAAACTTACCTCTCCGCTATCCTACTGACGCACGGTTCTATTGATGTTCGTCTTACTCACAAAATTCCGTGATGCAAGTAAATATTGACTATTTACCAATATTAATTTAACCTTGTTTGTGTAACGTACACTTTAAATGTACTTTTCTTGGCAATATAAAGTATTTGTTGTTCGATTCAGTTATTTTTTTATATAAATCCCGGAAAAAGGCTTATCCATGTTATGTTTTTTTCTACATAATATTATATTTTGTAGCTTTTTTATCTGACTGTAATAAGATACTAAGAACAACAATAATTTGATTGTGTCCAAAACGTCAGCGACCCGATTTCTAGACTATTCATGATGCGAGTACGTAAAATCAATCTACCTACTCCGATCACTGGAGATCAGTGAGAGTGAGTGATTCTCTATGTGTGCGTTACTGCTTACCTTCTGTAGTCTCATTATTTTGTGCCTATAAGCCCATACCACAAAGTAAATAACTCTGTGCCCATACTATTTGCAGTTTACTTTAACTCGTAAAAATAGTGAAAAATCTCGCACTCAATCAGCGAGTTTTTGATTGTGCAAAAATGCATTATCATAATGGCCGCGTTTGAAATATCTTATTACATAATGTAAAAAAAGGTTTAATAGCTTCAACAACTTAAATCTCAAACATACAGTTTTATTAAGATTGTCAAATATCTTAATAAAACTAATCGAGCTTCCTAGTTTGAAATAAGACCACGAAAGAGTATTTGTGGATTATTTTCTCGGACTGCTTTGAAAGCGCTTATCGGGAATCTAGTACTAAGTATTATTGATCGAAGAGCGTAGAGGATTGAGTTAGCTTAGGTAGACCTTCGACCACAATATGGTCAACGCAAAGTATTTAACAAAATAGAGGCTGAACGCTTTTTTGTATGAATAAAATAAGTGTGAGAACGCATATGACAATTATAATGTGTTTAAATACTATATAGTCTCTTTAATAAAGAGCTGTATTAATAAAATCTTTAAAAAATACTGTAAAGTCGACTTACCTCAGGTGGGACTCGAACTAACGATCTATCTCGCCAGCATCGCGGAGAATAGGCGTGACAAAAGATTTTGAAATTCTCTTCCGTAATGTAGGTACACATTTACTAATTACGAAAAAACCTTTATTTCGGTAAGAAACTTAAGTTTAACGAAGTTTAAAGCCATTTTTCTAATTTTTTTTCAATAGTGCGCGAAAACAGCTCTCAGGTGTCATGGCGTCGGCTCTGACGTCACGCTGTAGGCATGTCATTGCAATGTCATCGTGTCTATGCGTAGCGAAGAAAGAAAACCAAACATTAAATTTATTCGTGTGATAAAAATGAATTCCAAAGTTTATAAGTGGTGTGCAGTACCTCAGTAACACATAAATAAGAACACCCAACAAAGTGTTTGTACATGTTCCAAACAAGACAATTATAAGAGTTAAGGGGTTAAAGCTCGTAAGGCGAAAATTTAGGTGTTTACTATGAGGAAAACTACTACTAGTATTAGTAGGTGCTTTATAGTTGTAGAAATTTACTCGTTTTGTCGGGTGTTAAAATGGTATTAACTCTAAAGTAACAACTTATAAGCTGTGAGGGAGCTAACTTTAAAAATAAACAATCACAAGTTTATTGTAAAAATAACCTATGAAAGTAAAATAAAATAAACTCGCATGAGTTCAAAACGAGTTTGATTATATCTAAGTTGGTTATATTTAGTGTATAAATAAAAAAATACAAAATTTACTTACAAGGAAGTTTTCACGTTTCTAAACTTAGGCGAGCAAAATCTTTATTTGTTGCGAGGAAATCGCCCAACATCAAGACATCAATCCTGGGCAAATTTGAGCTGTTTGCCTTAACAAAGCTTGGTTCCATTGTTATAGTCGAGTGGAGTCGATAAATCACACGTAAACGAATAAAAAATCAATTCAAATGCGTAATCAGTAGTATTCACAACAACAAAACACAGTAAAGGACAATATTGACAGCGGAGTTTACGTAAGCGTGATGTCATGCGGTGTTTCAGTTAAAATGGCCGATTGCAGTATTTTAATGTTTTCATCATCATCATCATCATCATCATCATCATCATCATCATCTTCATCATCGGCCTATCTTAATCCACTGCTGGACATAGGCGTTTTTAATGTTTTATTTTATTGAAAATCTTAATAATCTAATTTTTTTTAATAAAACTAAACCAGTGTTTAAATTTTTTTTTATATGTATTTTCCCCTAAAATCATTACATCATTGATTTTTTGGTACTGTCGTCATGCCTATTGTCGCACTCATTGAGAAAGATCGTGGTTTATTTAAAATTCTTACCTAATGTTGAGTGTCGGTAAGGCCGAAAGGTGGAAGCGCACTTCACCCGGAATCCTCAACTGCTGAGGCACTGGCTATCTTATCTCTAGCTGCTGGAACACGACAATGAAACTAACATAGATGTATTGAGTCCCACTTAAGGCAGGTCGTTTCATCTAAATACTATTCTCAGTTTTACAAAGTAAATAATTTATTGTTAATATGCAAAGCCAAAATTTCAAAATAATAAATGAATTTCTTTAAACATACAATTGCTATTAAAATTTTCGTTTTGTGTCTTAATTACATTATTAAATTCGTTATGCTGCTATGTACTTTGCTCAAAATTAACTGAACAATTAAAAGGCTTTACTAATCGCAACTGAAAAGTTTTTACAGCAACATTAACAGCTGTAACATCACAACTAAATTCAATTAAAAAGGTTTAACTCGACGAGACGAATTTAATAAGTTTTTCACAACACCTGCAGCGTTGACTGTTAAATCCTCATAATGAACCGTTAATTTGTGTAATTACTTTATAATGAAAAACCTGTTTTTTTACTATGCTTATTATTTTTACGACATCACTTAAAAGTGGACACTTTAAAAAAATCACAAGTTTAATCTTAATTTAGAATTGCGCTATATATTTGTCTATCCTCTAAATATTAGCTTATTCTATCTCAGTCTATCTATTCTACCTATATGTTTAAGTCACAGATTTTGTGAATTACCTAAATAATATTACAAGTAGCTAAGGCATCAAGGCATTCGTAAACAAATAGAATAATCGTGAACTTAAGAACTTAGAGCATAAGAAAAAATGTATGTTTTGCATTATAAGACTCTCTTAATTATAATAACATTACTTTATTAACCCCTTTAGATTTATCCTTAGTAGCAGCAGCGAAGAATCAGGATATCAATCTAATAATGGATCACCCTCAATTTTATATTGCAATGGACTGAATAGAAAATGTCCCTTCAGAAAGAAGATTAAGAACCCTTTTGTTTGATTTGGTTTTCGTTAATTCCCTTAATAATGTTTTCGATTTATTTGTTAATTATTATCGTTATAGAAGTGCATGTTTTCATATGTACAAATTTGCTTGCGTAAATAAATACTTTGTTAATGTTCCTTGTATTTTGTTACCTATTATTATGATTATAAGCTTTTTCGCGTCCCACTGTGGGGCTCATACCTTCTGGTACGGCCAATAAATAGGTATACGTAGCAAACAGATAGAATGGCCCATAAGTAACCCATCCAGCTGGTCCAATGCAGATTTCTAGAACCAGTAACGGTCTAACGTACCTTTCGTTGTCCGGAGGAGGTCGAGTCCTTTTAATTTGGTCATCCATCTGGTGATCCAGCGTTGTAATTGTTGCTTCATTTTCACGATCGCAACCCGATCGCCCTAGCTATCGTCAATTAGCTCCACATCTTTCTACCTATATTAAACTCTTACTTTTATCTATTAAATATATACCTAGCTACTTTTGTAATAATTTCGATGTTCAATACAAACTTCAAAACTTTAACATTTAAAAAACGTTTATTCAACTGAATTCACGCGATTCAAAGTTCATGATGGAAAGTTTCAAGTCTAACGAAATGTGTTGAAGCTCTTAAGAATTTATGACTTTCTTCGTGCAAAGCGCTACTGGATGAATATTATGCTAAGTACATTGCTATGAAATGTTGGGTACATATACTCTGGCCGCCTGCCGTCTGCTCTAAAGTTTCCTTTGATTAATTTCGCTGCTCTTTCCGAGACAGTGAGCTTTCCCGTTGGGACGACCTGAGATCCGTACTCAGTATTTATTTCGTGATCGCCATTATTCTTCAGGCTACCTACTGTGAATAGTTTGTTCTACTAGTTGGTTTACACATTAAAATATATTTTTTTTGTTTGATTATGCATCGACATGGGGCAGACAGAAAAAATGATCTATACGTAAGTGCAGATAGGATTGAATAAATTTAAAGTAAGTTTGGATAAATATTATTGTAGGGTGAAGAAAGGTGCCTCGCAGACTTTACTTTTCTTTTGGATATAGGTAAAAAGATAGAGCTAATCTACCATTTTTATTTATTAAAATTATATATGACTGTATCTATTATAGAGTCTATGTAATGACGTCTTTTGCAAATAGCAAAATGAAACGAATATCCAAAAAGTCAAAAACATTTATTAAACTCCATGGTCGGTTAGTGCGTCTCCCAAGTCCTAGTGGATGGGCAGGATTCCCTTGTTCTGCTGGTAGCCGCCAGTGGCTTCTTGGTGTCCATGGATTGCATGAGCTCCGAGGTTGTTGAACTTCTCCAGCAGTTCTGCACCACCTTTGTAGCCTTTCTGCAGGTATTCGCCCTGTGAAACAAACATTTTGGGTAACGGATGACATCACTAAGGTAAGTTCTATTGACTAACATAATATTGCGTCTCACTGCTGGAAAAAGGCGTTTCCAAAACTATTCCACTATACTTGGCAGATCCAAAATCTATTTTTAAAAGTATCAAATTGAATCCCTTACGCGACCAACCCCGATGACGATGACGAATTTAATATATTTCTAATATATTTATATTATTACGTATAATATTGAACAAATATATTTAAAAAAAGAAAATAAAACATAAAGTCCTGTGGCTTAGTCAAATAACACTTAAAACATCATTTTTATAATTGTTTTAAGAGATGTTAGCTAGAGAGCTTATTTGTAGATATTTTGATTCTATAAAGTATTATTTAAAAAAGTAAACTACTCAACATTAGTAAAAGAAAAACAAAATACAACAATAGTAGCAAGTAAAAAAATACTGGGATTATTATAAGTTTTGTTGTGATTTCTAAATACAACAAAAATACACATATATCAGACGTCACCCTGACCCTTCAGTGACATTGGTGAGTGAAAATAAATGTTCATATTTGGGTAGAATAAACTCAGCTTTGCTGGAGTTCGGTAACTACTGAATATATTTTTGCTTTAGTCTACAGGGAATAAAGATAATAAATATGAATACCACGAAACTCAATTAGAAGTTGAAAATAGAAAATGTTTGTTAATTAACACCAGACTAGTGTATTGATGGAACAAACTTGTTTCCCTGTGGAATGTTATTATTATGCTATGTTGCTTTGACGAAGTATATAACGTCGACTATTTTACTAACAGAACCTGTATAAGCGTATAACTAAGCGTAATATTTATCTTAATCAAAGGTTTGAGATAATAGGCATTACATCTGGTATGTATTTAGTATTTACACAATTTTAAGGCAAATAAAATTTTATCTTATCAACAGATGTCTTGGCGGCACGTGACGGAAAGTACAGTTTTTAATGGGTATGCTTTCCATCCCCTTTTCTTACGGGCAGGGGGGAGAGTCCCACATAACGATCTTCTCAGGCACAGTGGTATAAACTTTATCTTTATGAATAGAGGACTTCAGTTATGTCACTGTTTAGAATCACTTACCTTGTTACCCTTCGAGTCGTCAATCTTCTGTTCGGAAATGTGATGACCTTCCTTGCCTTGTGCGTTTGCATCCAAAACCTTTTCTTCATGAGCTCCCTTGAAACCTTGTTGAGCGTTTTCTCCGAAGGAGCCGACGTTCTGCCCAGCCACTTTGTGATCTGCCTCATCATGAGCCTCATCGTAAAAGGTTTCAGATTTTTCTTCCTCGTTCTTACTGCTAGAGGATTTAAAACCTTTGCTTACGTGTCCCTTTTTGTGACCTTTTGCTTTCTTCACATGTTCTTCATTGGCACCTATTGACAAAAGAAATTGTGATGTTAATTCTAATTCTAATTGAACAACAAATTACGTAACAAAGGAAAGTTTATTAGTGACATACCGTGTTTATCAAATTTCTGCCCGCCTTCATAGAACTTCTCGTCTCCAGCAGCTTTTTTCTTCGCTTCTTCATCTTTGTAAAAGCTTGTTTCTCCCTTTTCAGCCTTAGCAGCAGCGGCAGCTTGCTGAAACCCTTCTTGTCCATGCTTAGTCTCTTCCTCAGCTTTCTTCTCTAATTTCTCCACGTTTTCATCAGCACCTTTCTTTTGTGATGCATCGTACGCTTTCTTGTCCACATATCCGCCGCCTACTTGTGATCCTAATATAGGGTGATACAGAAGACCGTTCCCGAGGCCGATTCCACCTACTCCTAACCCTGCAATACCAGGGTTGATTAAGCCCACGCCATTAGCGACACCACCGACACCAATCCCGTTAATGCCAACGCCACCAACGCCACCAACGCCAACACCACCAACACCAGCTCCGCCAAGCCCACCTCCGTAGCCAAAGCCTAAACCTTGGCCAAGTCCAATTCCACCCACACCTAGGCCGCCTAGACCGCCAATGCCCAAGGCCTGGCCATATCCGAGCCCGCCAACTCCTACGCCACCGACACCACCAACAGTATTTAGGATATTCGAAGCAGCTCCTTGTATTAGTTCTGGGTAATCTTCACTTTCTTCCACTTCGTATGAACTAGACAACGGTAATCCAGAACTCGCGCCGGTGCTGATCGCATCCAACCTTTCTTTTACATAATCATATGGCGTCTTTTCGTTTGATAATTCCACTTTATGCAACAGCTGCGCTGTTGCCACAGTTAGAACAGATAACGAGAGAAGCGTCGTCAACATTTTGTTGATGTGAACGTTACCGACGTAGTGCGACTGGTGCCATTTCGTAAATGCAACCTTTATTTATAGTTAGCTTAAATTCAGTGGAACGAAGTAGTTTTTGTATTGGGTTCTGTGTGATAGTTTTCCCGCGACGTCTGGGGCCCCGTGTCCGGTAGTTCCCTTCCTGTGGTATTGTCTTAACTGCTCCTAATGGGGCTGAAACAGTTGAAATAAAACAATGCTCGTGGTCAGAGACCTTGCTTTCCAGTTCATTGGCTGCGGCAGTGGGGCGTCGGTTTACGCAACCATACCGGTGAACTATGAGTGACACATTTTCGCGGCTGTTACTAAGAAATACGATGGTAGTTTCTGGAAAAAGTGTCCCAGACAAAGTTTACCGAAGTGTTTTAGGCTCATATATGTAATAGTAGCTCGCTCGCGACTTCATCAACGTAAGCACCCGTATCCCGTAATCCAGGAGAATATTAAAAGATCCATTCTTAGCGTTCTAAGAAATGTAATTGCCAGAATATGTAGGCTCTGGTATGAATGTGAATTTGGTATTCTCACAATCAAATATGAACTGACTTATGATACTCGTAGACACCAAAAACGTAACAGTCCGCAATTCAGTTCAAGCACTTAATAAATACTTAGTATTGGCACTTCTTGCTAACACTTCATTGTAAAAAAAATGTTTGTGGTACAAAACGACTATGACTAAGTCAAATAAAAAATAGTTGGCTGGCTTTGGATAGCGCATTCGGATTCCAATCATGCAAGTTAGACACTTTCGCGATGCTGGGTCTATTTTTACTCCTACTTATTCTTATTCCTATTTTTAATTCATGGGAAATTGATGTTATGTACCGATTAAAATAAAAAAAAAAAAAAATATACGAGTAGGTACTTACCTAAGTTTTAAGTCTCTTTTTGCTTGAATCAAAATTGTTGGGTGCTAGTCAAAAACATACCTTATTCCTCTCTCAGAAAGGTTTGTTTTTCCTAATTACCACATGTTGATGAACACTCATGTTGCATCGACTAATTCAAAGCTGACTGTAAGTACAAGTGAGCGAGTCTAATTAAATTAACCCAAAAAAAACTTTTCTCGCCTAATGGTAATCCATTTTGCAATGTTTTTAATAAACATTGTTTAATTTCCTCTGTATTAAACGTTGCGGCCTTGGTTCAGATCGGACGATTTCACGTTATTGTTTTCTTACGCTCAAAATATGTGTCGAGGGCTTGATCAAAGGTTATCGCCCAAATATTATGTCAGGTGTCAATCACTGAGTCAGCACACCGAAGAACCAGTCTTTGGAAACACAGGAAGCATTGAATGGAAACCTGAGTGATATTTTTTGTTGGCCGATTGTCGCCTTCGCAGACGGCTAGGGTGCCTATTCACTTGCTGTTTTAACTGCCTCTGTGTTTTACTAAGACCGGTCTCCAGACCCAGGGTCCAGGTTCAATTACCAGTGGGGTTAGATGTTTGTACTCGGTTTGGTTGGTAGTAGGACTTGTGTTAAGTCACTTAGAAATAGATAATGGAAACTAAAAGACAGACAAAATCATATGAATTCTCAAAACGAGATATGATTGTTAAATATCACATGATGTAAACGATTCAAAGTGAGACTTTGAATCTTTGAAGACTTGGTGAGAAAGTTAAAGGGTTCCTCAAAATAAAGATAAGATAAATAAACTTTATTGTACACCAAAAATAAAACATTTGACAAAAAAATTACATAAAAATACACGTACAAAGGGCGGTCTTATCACTAAGAGTGATCTCTTCCAGACAACCTTTGGATGGACAAAGAATATTTGAATTTGAAGTGGGTTCGTCGTCGCGTCGGTGCATCATAAATAATTATAATATAACTAACAGCAATAAATAATGATAAATACTTAGTATACTATTGATACACACATAATAGTTATAATTAAAAGTACATATAAGGATGTGTAGTACAGTATAAAAGCATATTAGAGAGACGATGGTTTTTGGGACAAGTAATGATCCTTCAGTAGTCTTTTAAAGGTTGCTAACGTTTTAGCATGTTTAAGCATTTCTCAAGCCGTGTGATCAAAACACCGTCAGAGGTTTTCTAGAGGGAATAACATCACACATTAGTGCGTTTTCCCGTTCGGATTAGAGCGAAACAACCCGAGGGTGCCTCTCAAGGTCAGGACCTCGGCTCGGCTTGACGGGGTGGACTTACAAACGTTACGGAAACTTCATTGACTTTGAACTGATTGGCCCACTTCATGTACTTACCTAGAAACTGATAATGTTTTTTTATTTTACCAACGATTTTATTGACAGCAATTTTTGTTATAAATTAATAAATAAACAAGATGGGAATTGTACTTTTGAAGTCTCGATTAATCCGTCGTCTGCCGTGAATACAAACACAATAGAATTTTAATTGTTTGGCGGCGCTGATCAGCGCTAGCACATATAAAAGTCTGAACCTTCATACAATTCCTTCATCACTTGCGGAATAACCAAAAAGTCTCTTTTCTTTAATATCATCATCATCAGCTCATTTTTATGTCCCCACTGTTGAGGCACGAGCCTTCCCTATGGATGGATAGGGAGAATGAAGTGCGGATTGGTGGTTGTTAACGACTGCTAATGCAGCCGGGACCAACGGCTTAACGTGCCTTCCGAAGCACGGAGGAGCTCGAGATGATACATTTTTGGTCACCCATCCGATGACCAGCCTTTGCGAAAGTTGCTTAACCTCAGCACTCGCAGACCGGGCGCGTTAACCACTGCGCCATCGAGCTCCTCTTTAATATATTAACGTTAAAACTTTATATGGTACCTATGCTTTTTACATTTCAAAATCCGAATCAGAATTTAAAAACCTTTTAAAATCACATGATATGTCGTACCTACATAGACGCTCTAGTTTTATTACATTATCACTATTGATATTTAAAGCTTTCCGTGTGACAGTAAAGCTCTTTATCTATGTAGGTACTTTGTTACAGTTTTCATGTTTCAACCCGAGGCGCCTTGTGTTGCTTCTGGATTTATAGAGCATCATAAATGTTGGTACGTAAACAAGATATAGACGCAAAATGTAAAGAAGTTTGCAGTAAAACAGTTACTACATTGTATTGTCTATGCTCAGAAAAGTGAATATGCTAACAGTTGAGTAGCAGCTATATAGTTATTATTCTATAGAATATATTCCACAACCATGGGTAACAAGTGCCTGGTGTAGAATATTTTTTTTATTCTGTAGTGTCAGTGGGCGCTTTCAAATTAGACGTTTCGTGTCAGACCGCTGCCGTTCGTTTTCATATTAAGGCGAAGGGTAAGGCACACTAGCGCCGCTAATGGATTTAATTTGGTAACTGCTAAACTGGATTTTTTTCAAACATTGCGGACCTTCCGACACTAGGCAAACATATATTATTTAATAATTGTGCACTACTTTTAGGTTTGTTTTTGTATTCATTCGCTAACATCAACAGTGGTCATTGTTTGTGAATAAATGCGATAGCCCGTTTTGTGAATAAACCACGTAACAAAAAGTAGTGCACAATTATAAAATAAATACTTTGGATGCTTTCCTGTTGTCGGACGGTACGCAATGTTTAAAAAAGTCCGGTCCGTTAATAATTGTCAAATTATCAATTGGTGGCGCTAGTGTGCCTTACCCTTCGCCTTAAACGCCAACCGACGACAGCCACACGCTTGTTTTATTATGGAACGCAGTCCAAACGCACAACAGCGGTCCGATACAAAACGCCTAATTTGATAGCGCCCAGATAGGCTACTCTTGACGCAAACTCAATCTCAATACAATTCCAATCCCAAATCTAAAAAATTCAAATGGCACTGTTAAAAGCGATAATAGCGCTACATTGGAATTAAATTGCGTGGAAATTGAGTGAACAAATTATTATCGAGTTGGGGCGTTCCGAAATTGCGAAACTTATCCCAATATCGATACATAATAATCGCATTGGAATTGTATTGAGATTGAGTTTGCGTCAAGAGTAGCCTACCTGGTCTGTGGTCTAGTTGTTGAAACCTGGCGCTTCCCGCCTGTGGAAAAACCAGCGCTAATATTTCTCACAAAGCACAATAAAAAGACTAACGCGTCTTTCTTATTATGAGTTTTCTTATTATTCATGATTTATTTATTTATTTATTTATTTATTTGTCTATTGGGAAACAAACAGCGTTACAGTCATACAAATAATAGTGACACTTAGTTCTTACATAAGCCTAATTAGTTTCCACTTTTATATAAAACTATTGTTGAGAAAGGCAACGTTGCATGCTAGAATACAAGTTAATAAAAAGTAAATTAAATAGTAGGTGTAGCCAGACATATTATTAGATTACTAAAAAAAAATAACTTAAAATATTGAATTTTACAATATTAGGTAAGTAACTTATATTAATTGTACACTGTTATGTTTCATTTTTTAAAATCGATTTAAATTGACGTAGCTTAAGATTAAAAATATCGATGTGACCGTACTTCAAATTATAAGTTTTTTTTGTTCTTGGTATTAATCGATTGCTTGCATAATTTGTCCGACACATAGGTACAGAAAATGTATTACAATTTCGCATGTTCGCCCTAGGGCATCTAAGTAAAATTTTACTTAGCAGGTAGGGAGACTCAATGTAATTATTGATTAATTTATACAGAAAAATGATATCCCTATGCTCGCGCCGCTGTGCCAATGGAATAAGATTAATCGATCTGTTTTTAAACCTAAAATGTAGTCGTTTTATGAATTTATCTTGAATTTTGTCTATTAAATTTATGTATTTCAAGTATTGCGGATTCCAAACGGTCGACGCGTATTCCAACTGTGATCGAACAAAGCTGTTATAAAGTAATATTAATGTATCAGGATTAGTAAATTCAGTGCTCTGTCGAAAAATGAACCCAAGCATTTTGTAGGCTTTGGTGGTAATCCTATTAATATGCGAAGAAAGTAATAACTCGCTATCAAGGCTCACACCCAGGTCTCTCACCTCCGTTACTTTATTTAATTTTTGATTACAAAGTTGATAATTAAATACAATTGGATTTTTTTTCCTGTTATATGATATGTATGAACATTTGTTAATATTAAGAAAGAGTTTGTTTTTTGCACAATAATTGCACAGCCGGTCCAAATCTTCCTGTAATTTAACACTATCCTGAATTGTCTTAATAGTTGAAAAAATTTTATGATGGCCAAATTCATAAACTTTGATCCGCAAGGAGTAACGAGGCTCGATATTATTCTTATCTTTTTTGTTATACTTAGCTAACGCGAAAATTTTACACAAAAATGAGTTAGTATAATATTTTATTAGTCTATGGTACAGTGCATTTATTTTCTTATTGTCTGTCGGTAATCATCGCATTTCCAAGTGTAACCGAATATTTATTTCGATGTTCATTAATTATTAGGAGTATGTTCCGATATGCACTGCAAGCACTGTAAGGTGTGACGTCAATTTAGTATACTACGAAGCCGTTCCTTTATAGTTAGTTATACTGGTTACTGTTTAAAACGGAACGCAGTCCAGTATACTGTCATCCATGCTGTCATCCATGTCATTTCTGGAGGCTGTTGATCACGTGATCAAAGCACTGAGAGCACCTTACCTCGAAAATGCCACTGCTTACAGTACAAAAACGGCGATGATTTATGACGTCATATATTTCCCTATGATACTGCGGCTGTATACTGTCAGTCCATAACGGAACAAATTTCTTACCAGTAAGAGCACTGGACAGTGCTCGCAGTGTATATCGGAACATACCCTAGAATTATCATGTTCATGTGTAATAATTTGAATTCAGAACAACGTATTTTATTGTTGTTTTGATTTGCGTGTAAATTATATGGAGCTCTAAAACTATAATTCATAAATCAATTACGTGTGACACAATAGCATTCCCCCTCATTCTAAAATAAATTAATAATAAGTAAAAGAAGTAGGCAGTAGCAACTCTATATTACCTAATCTATGACTGAAATCCGATGACAGCCGAAACACGTAGTTTGCCGAGAGACATTCAGAAAATAGATGCACTGTTCGCTACAGTAGTTTATAGGGATCAAGCAATACGCGTTAATCTCGCTGAGACTACAATCCTTATCATGGTGATAATGATGAATAAACAGTGATGTTAATTCAAAGATGCTTTTTTAAGGTACTTATTCTGAGCCCTTCTTTGTAGCTGTATACCATTTTCTTCAACATCAACAATCTTTACCGAACGAAACTTTAAAACAATTGAAAATTTAAAACCATTTTCCGAGCGTAAACGACTGGGGTGGCTTATGGAAATAAACAGTAACTTAGTTGCTGAGGAATTTCATAAAGAATCTCGTTAAATTAAAGCAAATTAATTGGCCAAAGTTTCCTGCATAATATTACAAAGTTTGAGCGCCTAATTAAAATAAAAAGCAACAAGTCGCTGAAATGCCAACGCAGTACTGAGTCGCTCAGTCGAACGATCAGGCGCTAACCATTTCGATAACTTGACAACTTTCAATCTCAGGCGTAATAAAACGCATTGTTTTTTTCAATACATTTAGTTTAACCGTGAAGTTCTTTAAATGTTGATTAAAGTTTTCATCGCGTTGATTATCTGAATCTTGTTTAAAAAATAACGAAAGTTTACTTTAAGCTTTGTCATAAGCATTTAAATGTCCCACTACTGGGCTTGGCTTTCCCATTTGGACATGCAGTGCTAGCTTTAGTAGTGGGCAATTAGGTACATTTGGGAGGACAGATTATTTGGTTTTGCTGGTAGATTTATCGTGAGCAATGATTTTACGACTAGCAACAATGCTATGAGAGAGAACTAGGTACAATCGTCTCTTTACTAAGTACACTTTATGTAGGTATTTCCATTGCAGTCTGATTGTTTTATTCTTTGAATTGTAATGAAAAAAATAGGTTGTAGGTATGTAACTGAGAAAACCTGCGTATTTCGTATTCATGATCGTTGGTAAAATTGCACTCATCTGTTTTTATTCATCGTCATCATCAGCTCATTTTATGTCCCCATTGCTGGGGCACGAGCCTTCCCTACAGATGGATAGGAAGAACGGCTGCTAATGCAGCCGGGACCAACGGCTTTACGTACCTTCTGAAGCACTCGAGATGATACATTTTTGGTCACCCAACCGATGACCGGCCTTTGCGAAAGTTGCTCCCAGACCGGGCGCGTTATCCACTGCACCATCGAGCTCCTCCGTTTTTATTATTAGCCAATAAAACTTGCCTTAATAGGCAATTCTCTAATGAGAAAGAGAGAGAGAGAGAGACATATTACATTACTACTACATAGGTACTTACCTATTACATACGTTACTAAAAAGAATAATCCACAATTCTATGATTAGATTAAATTTGTATATTAGTTCTCGGGTATAATTTAAACGCTCACCAGAAATATTTTTTAGACCCTAAGCCTAAGTACCAAATAAATTAAATTACTGTACAAATATTATTTTTGCTTCCCAAAATGGATAAATGCTTACCAAATTTTTACACTATTATTTAAATGATTGAGGATACTAGCTGCCCTACTCCTGTAGGTCACGTGATAGGTTAGAAATTTAAGACAAACGCGAAGCGCAGCGTAGCGATTGTCTTGAATTTCGAGGTTATTTTTTTAATAGACAACAGAAAGCATAAATTACCAAATTGAAACTCGAGGCATAAAATATTGGTGTTATCTATTTGGTGACAAAATAACATATTTGGTCTGAAATGCAGTTAAAAGGTATTCATATATTTTTATTGCATCTAATAAAAATATAAATTGTATCCTTTTTATAATATTTTAGGAAACCCAATTTGGTGAGCATTTATTCGTTATGGTAAGCGTTTCGAATTTTATTGGTAGTAGAATTGATACATTTTTGGTAGGCGTTTAAACACAAGCCTTAGTTCTCTTGAATGTAGCTACAATTCTATGTAGCTACTTGGTTGCCCTGTGTATCTAACTAAACTAAATAAATAAATAGGTGTTGCTTTGTCAACATGTACTGACAACTTTGATGTAGGTGTGCTACGAGTACAAAAGCTGCCGGGTCAATGTGTACCTTTCCGAATAAAACCCATGGCACCGTAAATAAGATCCTATCCGCCGAACGCCGCGATACCCGTAAAAGAGCGGCGTGTTCGCAAATAAAAAGAAAACGATAGGTAACGAAAAATCACGTAGGTAGTATCACGAAATATGGTGACCGCAGAAGGTTAGCTTTATACAAAGCAACGCACTCTTTCTTGGGTGCGCCAAAGTTCACCTAAATTTTTAACTCCGATAATTGAAACTCCGAAAATGTTCTTCCTTACATTTTTCATCCTAACAATCACAATTCCTAACTACTCTTTTTCTAATGTTCATAATTCCGAATCATTCAACTTCATAATGACAGTAGCAATTAACATCTATTTATTCTATTATTTGTTTTCCTATATTTTCTCAACATAACCGTCTTTTACACTATTATTCAAAGTCATATCTTTTTTATTTGAAGCGACTTTAAAAGAAATTTGCTTGTTTAGGGATAAAAGCGTTATGAAAAACAACAGTAGGAGTTTAAATATATTTACATTAGTGATATTATTAATTAAAATTTCGGAAACATGAGTGTTATGAACATCATCTGTAGTACTACAAATTGTATGAATAAAAACTCTAGGAAGAGTTATCATTCGGATTACAAATCGGTAGGAATAACAATTTCGGGTAAAAACTTTAGGTGAAGCAATATGGACTCCTCTTTCTTAGATCCTCTCAGAAACACGGAAACTCGCAACAGTCCGAGCGCTGCTGTTGCAAGATTCTGTGAGAGATTGTCTATGTTGTCTGTTTGTTGTAGAGGAGCCAAGATCCCGGGTTCGATTCCCGGTCGGGTCAATGTCGAAAAAGAACTTTTCGATATTGTGTCGGGTCTGGGTAGTTGTAGTAGTGGTTCCGTCGTTGTTTCTGATTTCCATAAAACGAGTGCTCTAGCTGCTTACCTTGAGATCAGAACAATCTATGTCATCATCATCATCAGCTTATTTTATGTCCCCACTGCTGGGGCTCAAGCCTTCCCCATGGATGGATAGGGAGACCGGGCCATTAACCACCACGCGGGCCCAGTCACAGAGTGCGGATTGTTTTTTTTTCCGAAGCACGGAGGAGCTCGAGATGAAAAATTTTTGGTCACCCATCCGATGACCGGCCTTTGCAAAAGTTGCTTAACCTCAGCAATCGCAGACCGGGCGCGTTAACCACTGCGCCATCGAGCTCCCCTGTGTATCTACAATGTATGTGATGTTGTCTAATATTTATATTTATGTGTGCGTTGCTCGAACGTATCATGTACGAAGCTTACTTTCTTTAGTCCTCTTATTTTGAGGTAGAAAATACACAAATCGCATTCACAGTTCGCATTCGCACCGAACCAAAGGGCCTTACCATGAGCCACGGAATACAGAATCTGATAGCTGTGCTAAGAGCTCTAGTGTGAAAGCGAGACGCTTGCAGGTACGTATATTTTTTAAAGCATTACCGATAAACCTAGTGTTTAGACCTTCATCTCACCAGATGTTAAGTGATAATAAGACCGAAGGTGAAAGCACACTTCACCCGGAATCCTCAACTAGGCACTGCTTATCTTATCTCTAGCTGCCAGAACACAACAATGCTACAAACATTGATTTTATAGTGACATATTTTGATAAGATACTCAGTGGTAGCTAGCGAGGCGGACAAACAAACCTTACCACCATGTACACAAATGTGTCCACTGGGAGTCGTCGTGAGAATAAACATACATACGTCTCGTTTAAAGTCCTAAGTCGCCCTGACAACAGCTCAAAATCGCGGAGACAATAAAACGCTTTTATTCAGTTCTATTCAATCCAGCTCGACTTTACGCTCCAGCCTCATGAATGTATTCATGGAGCAATTCGGTAGCACTCTCCGCGCCGAATATTTTTCCGAGGTGGCTCCTTTCGCGGATTAGAACAATGCTCCTCGGTTGCCTGGATGATATCGCTTTTAGTGATAACTGATAAGGCCGCCCTTTGTACGACTCCTACTTATTTACTTTTGATTTCTTTGTTTAACATGTCTGTGTTTTTTTATGTTTACAATAAAGTATTTTATTTTATATTCAATTCTATTCTCCTTGGTGTAATTTGAAGAAAATAAATGAAGCGTAATGCTGAAAGCTGATGATTGGAAGAGCTCGATAGCGTGGTTAACGCGCCCGGTCTGCGAGTGCTGAGGTTAAGCAATTTTCGCAAAGGCCGGTCATCGGATGGGTGACCAAAAAATGTATAATTTCGAGTGCTTCAGAAGGCACGTAAAGCCGTTGGTCTCAGCTGCATTAGCAGTTGTTAACAACCACCAATCCGCGTGGTAGTTTATGGCCCGTTTTCCCTATCCATCGAAAGGGAAGGCTCGTGCCCCAGCAGTGGGGACATAAAATGAGCTGATGATGATGATGAATACTGAAAATGGTGGGGCAATTAAACTGGGTTGTTATGTACTTGTTTAAGATTAATGTTTAAGTTCTACTTACCTGCCTAAATTGAGTATGAGTTGTCTTTAATCGCCGTGGTGGTCACCGGTGACCGACAAACAATAAATTTTCTATTGTGTCTAGTTTTGCGGCAGTCAACGTGTAAAGAGAATTTATCTTAACATTGCCCTTACAGAGATGGGCAATGTTTTAATATAAGTGCCTTCAATAGGTATAACTATATATTAGTATTTGTAAAAATATTATGATCGGATGTTAGTGACGGTAGTTGTTGACATTGAATGGGCGCCTTTGGCTTTCAAAGTAAAAAGTGTTGAATAATTTCGGCGGGCTGGTTAGAACCACGATAGCTCAATTAGAAGAGCACCTGACCCGGTATGTCAGAAGGGTGCAGGTTCAAATCCTGCTCGTGGAAATTTTTTCAACATTCGTGTTTTTGTAATTTGTTCGCAACAAAATTTGCGTTAAAAATTATTTGAACATTTTATTAGCTATATCATTGCGAAATTTAAAAGGCGTTATAATGTTTTCCTTAGTACCACATAGTATCTATGAAAACACAGGTAAAATATGACATTTTGCTGATTTGATTTTCGAACGTAGAAATGTTCTTATTTTAAATATTGGCTAGTTTTTAAAACTAAAACACTAATGACATAAGCGTGATGTTTCGTTGTTTCGATTCGTTTTAGATCACAGTTTTAGCTTTATAAGGCAGATCCTATATAGCAGTGGTCTCCGCTCTACGTGTGTCCGTCACGGACATAACCGTTTCTTAATTACAACCATCTCTAATTGTTGGTATTAATAATGGCCGCCACCTACGCTTACGTAATAAACCAAAAAACTCGTAACGAACATTGAACAGTTTGCTCGAATCAACCGGTGAAAGCTATTGATTATTATTATTTTTTCGGTAACCCAATGCAATCTATAGAAAGTGCACTATAATCGGACGAGTGATTGACGATTCATTTTCGGCATGTAAACTTTTGCAAGCTAATTTCAAATTGTTTCAATTAAACCTTATTACGACTGCGCAAGGTTTGTTATATAAACAGCATATTATATGTTAACGCGTAAAGATTATCTTTGTCTATCTATAGAAAGCCAAAAGTGGTTATTAAGAAAAAGCGCTCAAGTACTAGCGGAGAAAGGTCGAAATTTGCTAAGCAATTCAATGGTATTAACCGACGCTAAGCAAGAGCTTTGATTCATTTATAATCAGGGAGGGGTTTAAAACATTTTACTGCTGTTGTAATAATAATGTGATTACAGTTAAGGTGACAGGTTTAGGTAATATGGCCTTAGAACAAGGCGAACTAATATCTATCTCTACCACCAACCTTATCGTGCAAAAAAATATCCAACCCAGCCATAAGAGGCGCCCTCGGGTTATTTCGCTCCCGATCCGATCCTAACGGTTTAAAAGGCTGGCAACGCATCTGCGATTTCTTTGGTCTTGCAGGTGTCCATGGGCGGCGGTGATTGCTTCCTATCAGGTGACCCGCTTGCTCGTTTGCCTCCTTCTAATATAAAAAAAAACCTCTCGGAGAATTTCGTAGGGAACGGGGACTATTGCGTGATGCCATTCCCTCTAGAAAACCTCTGACGGTGCTACAGAAAAGTGCCGTTTGTGGCAATCAGCAAACTAAAAAAAAAACGTGCAATATATTATATTTTGCACGTTTGCACGAACCGCCAAAGAGTGGAATGCGCTACCTGGTCACGTGTTCCCTGTTCACTACGACCTGGGTCTCTTCAAAGCAAGAGTGAATAGGCATTTCCTGTCTAAGCATGTACCTTAGGCCACATCACGCTCACCAAAAGGCATGTTGGTGGCCAAATGATTAGACAGTTTGCTTTAAAAAAATAATAATATTTGCATGTTGGGAATTAAACCCCGTGTTCGAGAACGGTGTTCTAACCACAAAACTACATTGGTGGTGACTACAAACGATTTCGACAACAATCAGAATTTCGTATTTTTTTATAACCCAGATAAATTATACGTTTATTATTTACTGCAACATTTTTAAAGTAACTATTGCAAAATGGCTCCGCTGTGACATAAAATACATAGTAGTGTTCTGCAGCAAGTCTATACTTGATAGGAGCGTAGCTTTTACCTAGCAGGGGAGAAAAGTTTTTCACTCGGTTCAATGAGCGGAAACGAAAGGTGCATAGTTTGAAAAGTCACTGCTGTATACCTCGTATCACCTATGTTGGCATTGGGACACAATAACGAACAAATGGGTTTCAAATTGATAGTTTCATTAAGTGACACTAAAAGCCAAAAGGGGTTCTTTTGAAAATTTGCTTAATTGATTAGGTACCCACGAAATGTTATAGCAAAATAAAAAAATATAAAACGACAAATAGTTTTGAATATTTCTCACATGAATTGCATTTCCTTGTCACGTTGGTCACGATGGTCACGTTTTTTTATATTGAAAATTGGAATGCCAATAAGGTGCAAGTATTTTATAAAATTCACTTCATGCAGGAAAAAAAACTGGTAATTTGGGAATAAAAAAACAAACCGATAGCGTATGTAACGAAACGCAAAATAAATCTGTAATAATCTGTCAATTTTTTTCTTTTTAACTTTTTTAAGGTAACTCGTTAAATTTAGCTAATAAATAATACTGACTAATAACAAATGATACTGACTAATAAACTTCTAACTCATATTCTTGAACCTAAAAAGCTAAAATTTTCCCTTTATGACGTAGACAATGTCAAGATTAGAGTTTCCGAAATTCCTCCAGTATGACGGGATATGTATGAACGCAGATACGCAGACATAGAAAAATTGGACTAGTATTCGACGGGCACCAGTCGATGGCACTTTTTTCTTTTGATCATCATTAATAATAAATAATAATAAATAATAATAAATGTTTCCCACACTCACACCAATTATCTAGGCCCCAAGAAAAGCTTCCTTAAGAAACTTGATATATGGTTAACTAGACAACGGATAAACGTACTTAATATACTTAAATACATATTTATTATACATAGGAAACACCCAGACCCGAAACAATATAGAAAAACAGATATTTCTAAATTGATCCGACCGGGGATCAAACCCGGGACCTCTGAGATGGCGACACCATGAAAACCGGTGTGCAAGCCACTCGACCAAGGAGGTCGTCAAAATTAATAGGGGTCATCATTTGATTTTTGACTTAACAATTGAACACAAGCCACGAGTTTCCATGCAAAAATTTCAATAATTTTTTTTAATAATTTTTGGCGAAGAAGCTGGAGTCAAACACTGGACTTACTGTGTAGAAAATTGCTGCCATTACTATAGGCAGGCTACAAAATTTCGAGACAGAGACAAACCCCCAGTCTCCATACGAACGCTCGAAATTGCGGGACAATTTAATATGCGAATTAAACGCAAGTAGACCCGTACGCTGTTTAATTTCAACGTGTAGTGTTCTCGTAAACTTCAGACAACAATAAGCAACTGTTTAATTATTTGAGACAGCGAAATTGGCTGCCAACCGAGCCGGTGCGAAGCTGCGAACCGATGTTGGAGCTAGGTACATAAATCACGCTTTCCAACAGTCTTGTCGGCTAATTGATACTTTGTCGTACACAAATGTATTGTAACTATTAATTTAAGTTGCGCCATTGTGTACCAACTAATTAACGGCTCGGTGGCTGAGTGGTAAATCGCTCACAAATATCACAGTGTGTTAGGATTTTTCGATACTTAACCTCGTAAATCCTGTGTTTTTAAGACCACTATTCATATCTGCCAGATGTACTATACCAAGTACAAACTGAGATTAGTGCTTCAGACCGAGATAACAAATTGAAGGGTTTATATAATATTTATAATATATATATATATATATGTATTTATTTATTCAAGCATCATGGTTCATTTGGGTTAGTAACAATAATTACCTTAGCCTATGTTAGAAAAATTAACAAATTGAATAAAATAAAATTACATTTTAATTATTTACCAGACAAAAAAAAGCATCAATAAATACATTATAGATTAATTGAACCTAATTACACTTTGAATTAAATAAAATGGAATAAATAAATAAATTTATGTAGTTTTTGAAGTGCTTCCTAGTTTTTAATTCTTTTGACGTCATGTTTAGTATCTGTAGCACATTTTTAGAAAGGAAAATAATGAAAATAATTTGTACTCTTGTAATTAGGTACGATAATGCTTTTATAATATAACAAAAACAACATCAAAATGTAAAAAAAATTATTGAAATAAAAAATAACTACTCTGTAAACGGGGAATGAAACATTTGTACTTTGTCAAGTACATTAGGTAGTTACTCGTGCTATGTAGTTTAAAAGTCAGGGTTTGAACTACTATGCTCAGTTCGTACTTGTATAAGTACATGGGGACTTACGAGGTTAAGGTTTGTGGTCACAAACCCGCGTTTGGCAAGCATGGTGATGAAGCCATTACCCATCAATTGTAGTGATGACGTAATTTCAATGAAATTAAAAAATTCAAAATGATTTATTTAGTTTAGGCTACAAATAGTTCTTGTGAACGTCATTATGCCATCGGTTCGTAAGTCTACTCTGGGCGAGAGACCTTGTACTGAGAAGAACCGGCAAGAAACTCAGCAAATGTCAAGCTCTTTTCTCCCTTACAGCGTCAAAAATATTGGAAAATGCCCTATCATAAAAGGACAATGTGTCTTTGCCCAGCAGTGGGGCAGTTATAGGCTATTTACATACTTTACACAGTTTACATTGTGTTGTTTCTTGCTTGCAAGTTGCAATATCCTTATACTTAACACCACCATAAAATATATACAAAACATTTTGACAAATAACTACATAAAGAATACACGTATAAAGTTTAATGTTAACACTGATCACTTCCCCGTGTGGTGCCGGGGGTAAAGAATTGCACCACCCTATCTCTTCCCGTGGGTGTCGTAGAAGGCGACTATGGGACCATTCCAGAGGATGGGCAGCAGCGTCTCTCTGTGATTATTCTCACCTTACTGCGATCGCCAACCCGCCTGCCAAGCGTGGCGATTATGGCAAATTCCCCTCAAAATTAATTATCCTTGAGGGAGGCCTTTGTCCAGCAGTGGACGTCTTTTTGGCTGATATGATGATGATGATGATGACTGATCACTTCTAAACAATCTTAGGACAAGAAAGATTTAGTTTCAAAGTGGGCTTGACGTCTTGTCTTGTGATTTATTCCTACAACATTTTGCAATCCAGGCGACGACGGCACTATCAACTTATTTAAATCTATGTATTCAAAAAGAGAAGCGTAAATCTCGTGCCCCTATTTAACATTGCGCGGACGGAGGAGTGTGAGATTTGACATAGTTAGTTCATAAGAAGGAGCGCAGAAAGATGAATTTTATGTATCATAATATGTGTTACATATTGTACTAGCGGCCCGCTCGCGACTTCGTCCGCTTGTTACCGGGTTCAACTCTATGCATGCATTATACATAAGTATACCTTCCTCTTGAATCACTCTATCTATTTAAAAAAACCGCATCAAAATCTGTTGCGTAGTTTTAAAGATCTTAGTACATACATAGGGACAGACAGCGGGAAGCGACTTTGTTTTATACTATGTAGTGATAAACATTGTATATTTTGTGAAACGCTCGAATTTCGATCACTGGGCGACCACAAATATGATATAGGTATATTATATCATACCATACCTAAAGATATGATTAATCTACGCTACGCTAAGAATACTATTGCAACTTTTAATCCTAATAGAAGCAGAGAAATAGTACCTGCAAATTTCCCTGCCAATAGAACAACAATGAACCAACACAGGCTCGCTGAGTAATTGCTTACGACAGGTACAATGAGACCTCGTTAATCAGCGGCTGACAAGCTGAAAATTACAGTTTGTACTATAGTACAGGGGCGGCTGGGGATCGTCATAGAGGAGAAAGCCTAATACTCAAACATTAATTATAATCAAAACTTTTTTATTAGATCAAGATATGATAATGTGCTCTCTAACCGCCTCTGTCGTCTAGTGGTTAAGACCATCGATTTCAGACCCAGAGGTCCTGGGTTCGATTCCCAGCTGAGCTCAAACATGTACCCCACATGTTTGTGTACTCAGTTTGATTAGTGGCAGGGCTTGTTTGTCTGCCTGGCTAGCTACCACCATCTTATCTAAACATGTCGCCATAACATAACATGAATGTTTGTAACATTGTTGTGTTACGGCAGTTAGAGATAAGATAGTTAGTGCCTCAGTAGTTGAGGTTTCCGTGTGAAGTGCGCTTCCACTATTGCCCTTATCATCACTTAACATCAGGTGGGATTATGGCACTGTCTTAGCCGAAAATATATAAAAAAACTTATCTAATTAAACTAACCCACACCTAATACAGATCCTTGGAGTAGGCTTTAGTCCAGCATTGGACGTCTTTCGGCTGAAATGTTGATGATGATTCCTTAGACAAGCGTGTTAGGAATGTGGTCTAACATAGCCACGTACCACGCACGTCAGGCTGTGAGTTTAACCTTATCAGAGAACACTTTTATAGGCAACGAGTTTCACTCTTTCATCATCTCAGCCGAAAGACGTCCACTGCTGAACAAAGACCTCCCCCAAGGATCTCCACAACGACTGTTTTTGTGGTGCTCGCATCCAGCGGCTTCCCGCGACCTTCACCAGATCGTCGGTCCACCTTGTTGGAGGCCTGCCCACACTGCCTTTCCGGTACGCGGTAGCCACTCTATGAACTGTTCCGCCCCAGCGGCCACTGATTACACTCCTTAGCAGTTCGTATTATAAAAGACTAGCTGACCCGGCAAACGTCGTTTTGCCATATTTCCATTCTTGCAACATTTTTCATTGCTGCTCCACTCCTATTAGTCATAGCATGATGTAATATAGCCTATAAGCTTCCTCAATAAATGGACTATTTAACACAAAAATTATTTTTCTATTCGAACCAGTAGTTCCGGAGATTAGCGCGTTCAACCAAACAAACAAACTCTTCAGCTTTATAATATTAGTACCTATACATTTAACAAATCGTTTTATGCAGATGGTTGGATGGAATATGAACACATGAACTACGTAAGGATGGTATACCTGCGTCTAGTGCTTCGATGGTAAAAAAGGGCTGGTTGAATAAACTAGTCAAAATCCTCGTCACACCCTTCAAAATATGCCCTATAAAAAGAACTGATACGCTTTTAGATGTCTGGAAATCTGATAAAACACATATCGGAAATCTCTCATTTTGACGCCGGAATTTGTCTTAACCTTCATTAGACAGGACACTTGATAGCGAGTCTAATATATTTGGTTTAGTGTATAAGGACCGCTAGTTGATGTTGTTAAAAGCTCCAGGCTTTCAGATTCTTGGAGGATCAAGTTACCCGATGGATCAAGTGGCCACTGTCTTTCATTATTTATATCGAAAACTGTACTTTGTTATGGAAACTCCAATTGAATTGGAGTGAAGTGAAGTGAGTAAAGTGAAGTGAAATATCAGTGAAATCTAAAGATTTTACACAAAAAAACGAGGAAGTAAGTAAAGTTTTCGGAACTTTTTGATTAATGCTTAAGGTCACATAACCTGGTTGTCTTACAAATTATGTATTTTATTAGAAAATGAAAACTATTTTATTTTTATTTATTTATTTATTAATTTATTACCCGTCAACGTTAACTACTAAAGAATTGGACATCTCATCTCATAGGAATGCTACTAGCATCGCTAGCAATTGAACCCACGATGTCTGGACCTGACACTCGGTGCGGTGGTGTAACCACTAGACCATAGAAACAGTTACAAATACATAACATTCAATCAAAACTTCGGTTGGTGCTGGCGCGGCAGCTTCAGCGGCTGAGGACCTCAAAAGGCGTAAATATAGTTCTCTAAGCCTTGGGCACATATTTGCGCCGTTTGGGGTTGAAACTTTGGGACCATGGGGACCGGCAGCTCGAAAGCTATTTAAAGAAATTTCCGCTCGCCTTATAGAGACCACTGGTGACCCTCGAGCTGGCGCGTATTTTGGCCAACGTTTAAGTTTGGTCATTCAAAGAGGCAACGCCGCCAGCGTCCTGGGCACTCTCCCGCTTGGCAGCGATTTGGAGTCCCTTTTTTATTTGTAAAAATTATGTGTATATTTTTATTTCTATTTCCTTTTTTTTTAAATTATGTTGTAAATAAATATAATTGTAATGTAAATAAATCAATAAACTACTGAAGCACAAAATAAAATTTTACTAGAAAAAAATATATCTTGTGAATGCAAAGAAAAATTGTGTCAATTCCGGCCCTGTGTGTAATGATGTGGTAGATGGTATGTGAAACAGGCATCAATCAACCACGATGTTCGACGTTGAAGCTAGGAACCTTACCTTCCTAAATACACCAGAAACAAACGGTGCATTTGTACTAATACAAATAATTTTAATACGAACACATTAAAACTAGTTCTAATTACTTACGTGTAATACAACTGCAAACTCGTTATACGTCCATCCGCTATTTCTTTCTTGTTTTAATCCTTAGTTCCTTTAATTCAAATTTAAAAAGTTACCTAGTATCATCTACCTGGTATCTAAGTACTAGGTACCCCTTATTAAAGGATGCCGGATGAATTAAGGTTCTTCGGCCTTGTCGTTATATACACCATTATACTCATACATAATGAAAATAAAGTGATTTCTTGTGATTTTAGAGAGTGAAATACCTATCTTATGTTTTATAGAAAGGAAACAAAAGAGGAAGTTTCCAGAACATAATTCAAACGAAGAATGGATAACTTAGAGAACGTTTGAATACGTTTATAGAGCTTTTCTCTTAAACTTTCAGATCTATAAAAGGCATTCGGGCCTTTTTCTACATTTGCTTTTAAATAGTACTCGATGAATTTGCAGAAAGACAACTTTCCTTAAACCTTACAACCGATAGACGTGCGTTCTGAACCGTAGAAAATATAATCACGATACTATGCGTATTATATGATATACTGATATTACTTATATAAATAATTGTAGGTAAGCTATTATTTTTAACTCGTTTTATAAATTATATTTGTATAACTATGTATTTATCGTGTTTTGTATATTTGTATCCGATTCTTGCGCCAATTTATCTTCACAGCAAAGTTATGTTCTGAAAGGGTAGTAGATAATAAATATTTAAACAAAAGTTATAGTCAAGATTTTTTGTAAAAAATTACTTTGACTTTATCTTTTACTGGCAGCCCGCTCGCAACTTCGTTCGCTTGAGTACCGAGTCCAATTCTATGAATGTATTATACATATAAACCTTCCTCTTGAATCACTCTATCTATTAAAAAAACCGCATCAAAATCCGTTGCGTATGATTATTTACATATAATTTTACGCAAATATTGTTGCGAACAAATTACAATTTGAAAAAAAACAAAGTGTTGAAAATATTCCACGAGCGGGATTCGAACCCGCACTCCATGACATGCCGGGTCAGGTGCACTACCAACTATGCTATCGTGGCTCAATCCGACTCGCCGAAATTAATCAACACTAAGTATCTACTTTTACTTTGTAAGCCAAAGGAGCCCTATTCAATGTCGACAACTACGTCATCAACATCCGATCTTAATATTTTTACAAATATTGAAAGATCAGTTAAGAATTAGGCAAGCTATATTTATGATTATTTACATATAATTTTACGCAAATATTGTTGCGAACAAATTAGAATTTGAAAAAAGACAGTGTTGAAAAAAAAATCCACGAGCGGGATTCGAACCCGCACCCCATGACAATGACACGATAGCATAGTTGGTAGTGCACCTAACCCGGCATGGGGTGCGGGTTCAAATCTCGCTTCTCTTCGTTTAGTCTTTTTTCAAATCCGTTGCGTAGTTTTAAAGATCTAAGCATACATACATACATAGGGACAGACAGATAGCCGTAAGCGACTTTGTATTGTACTATGTAGTGATAGTGATAATCGTTTGCAGTAATCACGTAACTCTCAGAAGAAAATAATTTGATGTCTTATACCTACCTATTGCATAAAAATGCTAGACAACAATCCTTATCGATTGGATCTGATTGGATGTCAAGTGAAGCGATAGCTCTCAGGCTTTGATAATGACATGTCGGTGCGCTGTGTAATTAAATGTCAGCTGGTACTTTCCCTGATAGATATATTTAGGGTTGTCGATCGGTCCAAATTAGGTATATAATTTATTTAAGGCGAAGGGCAAGGCACACTAGCGCCGCTAATGGATTTAATTTGATAACTGCTAAACTGGTTTTTTTTTCAAAAATTGCGGACCTTCCGACACTAGGCAAACATCTATTATTTAATAATTGTACACTACTTTTGGGTTTGTTTGTTTGTGAGTAAATGCGATAGCCCGTTTTGTGAATAAACCACGCAACAAAAAGTAGTGCATTGCAATTATTAAATAAATACTATGGATGCTTTCCTGTTGTCGGACGGTACGCAATGTTTAAAAAAGATCCGGTCCGTTAGTAATTGTCAAATTGTCAATTGGTGGCGCTAGTGTGCCTTACCCTTCGCCTTAAGTACAGACGCCTTCACATCAACCTATCCAGATCTGTCTTTTTTATATTAAAAGGAGGCAAACGAGCAGGCGGGTCACCTGATGGAAAGTAATCGCCGCCGGCCATGCAAAACCAAAGTAATCGCAAATGCGTTGCCGGCCTTGAGGAAGGAGTTGGATCTTGAGGAGGAAGTAAGAATTGGGAGGGGGGAGGGGTGAGAGATGGGCCTCCGGTACTTTCACTCACCGGACGAAACACAACAGCAACGAGTGCCATTGTTTCACGCCGATATTCTGTGAGAGAGTGGTATTACGCCGGGCGAGCCGGCCCATTTCGTGCTGCAACGCAGCGTGGCTCTACCACTCAGACAGTGACATTTAGCACCACCAAATTTATTCAATAAATGTTCAACCATATGCCATAGACATAAAGTTTAAAGACTATTGAGGAAATTAGACAGTTCGTGGAAGTCTTCTGTGCAGGCGTGTGTACGTTTGTAATATTTAAATGAGCCTTTAAAACCTACCTGTTTGGTATTAATTTTTAAGTTAAAACAACATTACTTTAAAAAAAACCTCTTATTATTAATTTGTTTTGTTATTCTTGGGTATTTCAATACGGAAATAATTTATTTGTATTACAAAATAAATATTTGGTCAGCAAAATTATAATTTGGTCAGCAGAATTATGCAATCGGTCAGCATAAGAAATCCTTACTATTGGTTAGGTTAACTTAATTTTTTTTCCTGAGCGAAGTGCAGCGTAGCGAGGACCAGTCACGGAAGGGGGAGCGGCACTTATGCCACTGTCTTAACTGCTGATCAGTGTGATGATATAAGTTGCAGACTGATTTAGAAGTATTTGCTGACCATGAGTGGCTGCCCAACTAGCATTTTTTTGCTAACAAAAATGCGAATACTTTGCTAACCCTTTCAATACTGACAAATATAAAAAATAAGTGTGATCTGCGTGGAAAGAAGCAACTTGTGGATCAGGTAGGTGAGAACGGCTAGTGAAAATCTTGCTTCACTAGCTGACTATTTTTGCATTAGTACTTCGCTTCTGCATAGCTTAAGGTGAAGTGGAGTCATTTGCCGTCTTATAGATATCTTTTTTTTGACCCCGCAGATGGGGCAACCACCTGCTAAAACTAGCAACCCAGCGGTGGGGGGAGGCGAATACTACATGTACGACTACCTCAAGCGGTTGAGCCAGACAGTGTCAGACTCCTACTGACTAAACACCCACTGATGCATATAGCCTTGGAAGGGCTACATAGGCTAGCGGAACGGTCGCCTCCTGTTGATGGGAGGCGACGTTGGCGTTACTCAATCAGAGTGCACGCCGGCCGCCGCCGTGGAGAAGTAGGCGCGCCCCCTAGCGGAGCGCGCTCAAACTGCAGTGATGCTGCCTATGTCGGCTGATTTAATTAAGTGACGTGCCTTGTGCCGCAAGTAGGCCATCCAGGACACGTGATAACTGATTTAGAGGATCCGATAAAGCGTGTTTGAGCCTACGGAAATGGGGGATGCGTCCTGATAGATATCATCACCAGCTCATTTTTATGTTCCCACTGCTGGGGCACGACGCACGAGCCTTTCGTATAGATGGGAACACCACAGGAGAACGGGCCATATACCCACACGCGGGCACGGTGCGGATCAACGGCTTTACGCGTCTTCCGAAGCAAGGAGGAGCTAAAGATGATACATTTTTGGTCACCCATTTGATGACCGGCCATTGCGAAGTAGCTTTACATCAGCTAAAAAATAAAAATAAACTAAATAAAGGGCGATTCAGTGGTTAAGAAGAATATTCGACAGCCCTTATGTGATATGCCGATTGCTGATAATTCATCCCAATGTTTGGCCGCACTGATTGGCCGACTGTTTGCACTCACCGATTGATCGTGTTAAGCCGATTTGTGAACCGGTTGCGTCGCGTGATGCGTGTTTCGCTAACCTGCCAATGGCGTGCCGTGTCGCTATGAAAGTTCAGTTTGACTGGCAATGCTGTTTTGCAATTTCCTCTGTCAAATTCAAGGTGAAATGTTGTTGACCTTTCAATCCGTCTATGATGTAAGTGACAGTTGATGATGATGTAAACATTTTACTTCAATTGTATCTTATAACCATCAAATTTCTATCAGCCATGTTTCAGAAATACATATAGCTTGGTATAAGATATACTTACAAATTGTCTCTACTGTGTCTTACTTGTTATCAGTGTATGCTTTGAATATTTTGGTATTAATATTTGTAACTCGAGACTGTAGGAGATTTGAGGAGCTCGATGGCCCAGTGGTTAATGCACCTGATCTGCAATTGCTAAGGTTATGCAACTTTCGCAAAGGCCGGTTATTGGATGGGTGATCAAAAATTTGTCATCTTGAGCTCCTCCGTGCTTCGGAGGGCACGTAAAGCCGTTCGTCCCGGCTGCAGAGTTGGCGAATATTTAAAACTCAACGTAGGTATCTTGGTTGGATGGTTTTGAGAAGTTGCAATATTTTTCAGTTAATTTTACTTATATCATTATATCTCGGGTGGTTTATATTGTCGATGAATTATAATGTGGTCTTAAATCGAAACTGCATATAATTTGCAAGAATAGTCTACTTAAAAAAATACGACTTGCCTGTGAAAAAATTTACAGAAAAACTAAATTCTTAGTAGCTAAGTAGGATGAGTGGATTTCGAAAGAATCAAACTAAACTCAAAGGAGCAAATTAATATTATAATGTCATGATTTTAATTTTTTAAGAGAGCCGTCTCCTGCTTTTTTTGCTAACCATAAAAGTTAAGCTCATATTTTCTCAATATAACAATTTTCCTCTAAACTACCGAATTCGCAAAGTTTTTCAAAGTAGCAGACGTGTCGTAACATCTTGACTAACTGTTTCTGTTACGACTTCAGTTGAAACACACTTACGCTTTTGCAATAGAGTTGAAATTGGCGTGTCCGCTCAATGGGAGAAAGCATTGAAAAGAATAGTGTTGTGGTTGTTTTAATTAGCGCGCGTGCGCAGTGCATGCTCCGTTTGTCATGGTGGCCGCTGTCTGACTGTTGGTGGATAAATCTCTGACACCTTCAGAAACCTTGTATATAGTTTGATTGATCACTCTATTTTTAATTTCTTTAGAAAAGATATCTTATATCAACTAACGATTAACATTTAATAATAATTAATTTTAATTGTCTTAAAAATTTAATTAATTAAAGTAATATTTATAAAATGAAAAAGTAACTTGATAGAAGACGACTTGCCTCAGGAGGGACTTCTACCCAGGATCTTTGGCTAGCACGGACGGTGGAAGGTCGTGGGTTCTATTCCTACCCAAGAACTGATTTAGGTAGAACTTACTCAAAACGATTGCTCTTCTAATTGAATTTTTTTAACACTTTAGCTATCAAGCCAGCATTGTAAAATCGCAAACTCTCAGCAACCTCAAAAGTAAACTTTTAAAAAAATTCTAAGAAATACCTAAAAAAATATGTTTTTCACTCATTTCCAAGATGGTTCCATTACTTTTTAGCGGCTAGTGCAGCAACTCACCGCCGCCCGCGCCGCTGCTGCAAGCGATGCGGGGTGATAGAGCGCACGCGCCGTTTAACCGAGCAAACGACGTCTGCGTGCGTGGATATACGGAACAGCTGGAACGGGCAAACTGAAAGCCAAAAAAAAAGCAACAAGAGTAGTTTTTTTATTACTTACTAATAAGCACTTGACCTTCATCTCACCTGATGATAAGTGATGATAAGGCCGATGGTGAAAACGCACTTCACCCGGAGTCCTCAACTACTAATTTTTTTTTGTGTATTGTTTTACGGCTCTGGTTGAAATCCATCAAGCCTATTCGTAAGTAATTTTTCTTAGTAATACATAAATAAATAATATTTCTTTCCTTATGTATGATGATGATGATGAATGATAATAGAAATGAGAGAGAAGTGAGAAATGATACACCCCCAACCCTTCGAGTATCTAAGTAAAGATTACTAAGGGCTTTACTAAGTCCTCGGGCGGACTTCTTGAGAGAATCTGAAAAGTGACGTTGCACTGTTTTGTTTCATTTGCCAACACTCATGCACACTCACGAACACTTAACGGTTAATAATCCACCATTATTTCACAATAATGTTCGATATAGCACAAATTTTAGAAAATAAAACAAAACCACAAGCATGGCTCTTCACTTTCCCGCCAAGGACTTCTTGGCCTCAACTGCTAACGAGTGCCTTAGACAGTGGTCTATCTTATCTTTGATTGCCGGAACACATAAATGCTTATAAACAAATTGATGTAAAGGAGACATTTTTAGATAAGATGGTGATAGCTAATCAGGTGGACAAACAAGCCCTACCACTAACCAAATCGAGTACTCAAACATGTACCCTCTGCTGGCAATCGAACCAGAAATCCGGGACATAGTTCAAGCAAATTATGAAGCTAAAGTTCCAGTAGTCTGGCCATATTAGCAGCAGGGATAATTGCTAGGATATATATCTTCTGAAATGACGACCGCGATTTAGCAATAGCCGAATATAGAGCCGATCCGGCATTACCTTATCTTACCTTTAACTTGACACGAGCTGATTATATTGAGGATATTCTTTCTATTATTTACTAAATTTATCAGCATTTCATTGCCATTGCCATTTTGCCTGTACAAAAACGGGAAGATTTTGACACTCTGTATAAGAGTTATTGTAGCACTTAATTCAGAAAACACATAATTTTGTATTAGAGTTTTCGTGTATCTGTTTATCGACCAAAATATTAGAACAATAAACCCCACGCCCCCGAGTGCTGATATATTCGCTATTTACGACAAAACTGTCGGCATTTTACGATCCGGATCGCGAAACAGAATAAGTGTGATAGCATAACAAATACAAACACTTTATATCTTCTCGTAAATCACTCGTAAATCGGGACGCGTCTCGGAAAAGGGACATATGAGCGAAATATCATAAGAATGATTAATGCGTTGCACACTCGACATCACAATAAGCGCATCACTAAATCTCTTTGAGTCGTAAAATTATGTAAAAAAGCTCGTTTTTGCATGTCGATTTTTATGTATTTTTTATGTTATGGTAAATTTGGAGGTTAATTTTAGTGAACACTCTTCAGCAGCTGCGTATTTGTTACCGACTTGACTAATTGTAAGTGAAAAGGAAAAGGAATAGAAAAAAAACGAAACATAGATACGATAAAAATAACACATATTGAATTGAATTTTTTTTAAATCGTCTTTTTTACGATCCGAGAATTAAAGTAAAAGTAAATTTTAAAAAGATGTCATCCCTTAAAAGCGCCGTTTAGTTATTTACCGCACGCATAGTAGGTACCTACTATATCGATGACTACGATTGATGACCAAGTCTTTAAAACGCTTCACGAAACATAAAGCTAATTTTTATTTATTTTAATTTACGTACAATTAATTATGTTGTCAACTCTTCGATTCGATTGATCGAAGTGTCCAATCTAGTCAAGTCTGTGGAACCCTTTACTGCTCGTGTTCCGAAGAACACCTTGTAACGTTGTCGTTGCAATTTACTCAACTTTATATTTTTATGTTATAGCCTCCTTGGTAGTTTTAAAAACTATTTGTCAAATTTATATGAACGGTTCTGAAAAAGAATACTTTGAATGTCATGTCATTATTGTCATGGAATTTTATTTCGGTTTGGATATGATCAGTCTTTCAAAATTCTTCAGTCAACAACATTGTTTTATATTGATCGTTTAGTTAAAAATGTTAAAAATATCTAAAAGTGTATTGTGAAAAACCTGTAGCTATATACAGGTAATTTGAATTCTTTATGAAATATTTGTAAGTAACTTTTTGGCTTAGACTTTTTGATACTGATTTATTGTTTTTTTTATGTTTTTAGGTTTTTCTCTATAGTTTAAAAATCATTAAACTTTTACCTGTGGATTTCCTGAGTTTTTATCGCCATCAGGCCTCAACCTTACGCACTTTTAGTCAAAAAAAAATCATCCAGTAACTCTATATCCATAAGTATCACCATGGCTAGTTAGACATTCGAAACTTGAACTTTCATTGTTCCGCTGCTAAAGATTGCAGATTGTAATTAAACGCGTAATTTGCTTGAGCACTTGTCATGGTATTTGCTGGGCTTGTTATCCACTAATTTCCTGCTAATTGGCGGATTAATTGGCCTCCTAACATAGACAAGAGCTGTTGAATTAGTACAAGTACAAACTATTCTGTATTTCAACAGAAAGGGTTGCCCCAATTTAATTTTTAGGCTAAAATAGCATCTTGAAGAGTAATAAGATTTTTTAGATCCACTCTGTCCCTTTTTTGATACACAAATTCTCTCATCATTAGCAAATTTTTTTAAGTGCGCACTATTGGGGCACGAGCCTTCCCTATGGATGGATAGGAAGAACGGGCCATAAACCACCATGCGGGCCCAGTGTGGGTTGGTGGTTGTTAGATAACAGTCGTTTATAAATAACCAAAAATTTATCATCTCGAGCTCCTCCGAGCAGTTGCAGCCGGGACCAACGACTTTACTTGCAATCCGAAACACGGAGGAGCTCGAGATGATAAGTTATTGGTCACCCATCTGATGACCGGCCTTTGCGAAACTTGCTTAACCTTAGTAATTGCAGAACGGGCGCGTTAACCATTGCGCCATTGAGCTCATCGAGCGGTCACCTTACAGTTATGTGGTATATGTCAGTTTGTTATTTGTTATGTACGCCTTTTGTTGTTGTATAAAGAGATATAATATCTGATGCATCACAGTTATCACTTGATTGTAAAAGAAAGCTACAAACGTGATCGGATTGCGTGATTTTGGCAACGCATCACGCTTAGCATGATCCGTCGTTATCTGCAGTCCTGTCAAATGTATCGCGTAGATAGGATACTTTTTAAACTTTTTGACAGTTGTGACAAGTATTGTTCGTTCGGTCGTAACATCAAAGACATTTTGAATGGAATAAACTTTTTCTACAAACTACTGCATGATTATATGATTCACTTTCTAGTTTTCTCCTAATCTTCTTATCAGAAGTTAAGATAAATTCAATCAATTATTTAAGTAAAAAATTTACAGGCAAATATTTATTTGATTATATATTTTTAAAAGTTGAGGAGCTTGTTGGCGCAGCAACGGCTAACTAGTAAGTTTCTGTTTCAGTCTTGTAAGTTAAAATACTTTCTCGTGTCGGATCATCAGATGGGTGACCAATGTAAAAGAAATTTTACTATTTATTTTTAAGTGCTAATTGCTGCACTGAAGTTTTTCACTGTGTTTTATAAATATTCAAGGTGAAATATCTCGATCCCCTCCTTATTTTGGAAGGCACGTGTTAAGTCGTGGCGTGGTTAAGTCGGCTCTAACGCCTTGCTGCAGTCGACATAATATTAGACTTATAATCGTTAAAACCTACCAACTCATTTGGGTTAGAGCTAAATAAATCGCCTTATTGTTTACGTTGGTCAACAAAAATTTTAAATATAAAAGAATTTAAAATTAAACTAGAAAAATAAAATAAAATTTAAACAACCGCGTATGCGTGCGTTATGTGTGTGATCGTGCGCTTGTGTGTGTGTGCGCGCGCGCACGCGCGCGTGTGTGTGTATGTGTGTGTTTGTGTGTGTGTAAGTTTAAATGGTGATTACTGTAAGAATAACTACCTCATGGTTATCAGCGACAAGAGCCAGTCAGTAACAACCATTTTACATTGACGATAAGGCATCGGAAATAAAGTCAAAATTTTGTTCACCAGATTGTATATCCTACTTCATTGAAGCCAATAAATCGATGCATAATAGTAGTGCGAGCAGCTGTTCTTTGACAAACAACATGACCTCATCTTTTATTTACATTAGGATGGTTACCGGTATACTCTTCTAAACTATGTTGCCGTAAGATCGTAGAAAGAATATATAATTGTCTAACGCTTAAAACCTTAGTATCCCTGTAAAGGTCTCGAGTTGGATACAATTTAGGTTTAGAAAAACATATTTTAAGAAGTATACGTTGCGCTCTTTCAAGTACAAGTAAATGTGTTTTGTTAGAAGTTATACAATACGATAGTATTGACTGGCAGAGTGCAACATAGATGTTTTTTAAAAGTTTACCATACACATATCTAATATTTTTAAAAACGTAACTGAGCTTTTTGACTCTTGTAGACAAACCTTTAATGTGCTCAGTAAAGCTAAGGTTTTTGTCTATCATGACACCCAAGGTATTTAGTAGTTCCAGTTATATCCAAGGGCAAGCATTGATACGTACAGTGCGTATCAGATTGAACATTACAATAATTACAATCATCATCATCATCATCATCGGTCTATCTTAGTCCACTGCTGGACATAGGCCTAATAATAATAATGACATAATTACAATAATGAGCTGTTATTTTATATTTTTGATTGTAAATAATTTGCGAGCCCTTGATTGAAAAGGGAATAATGTTACATTTACTAGAACTACTTTAGTAAGCGAGTTGACTGTTAAACAATTACAAACTTTGTTGAAGCCTGAGCGTACATAATTAAAAATATTGGAACAACTTTTGCCATAGAAGGTAAGTGTGGTATCGTCTGCGTACGATATTAGTTTTAGTTGACAAAGATCATTGATATAGCACAAAAATAATGTAGGTCCCAGAATACTTCCTTGTGGAACTCCGTACATTATGTGCTTCTCTTCACTAATACAATCTTCTACCTTGCCTCTTTGTGTACGATTAGACAAGAAGTACTTAAAAAGGTGTTGCTGCAAACCTCTAATGCCGAGTTTGTCCAATTTTTTCGTCAGAAGTATCAAATGCCTTTGCCAGATCTAAAAAGACTGTTGTATTTTTATCAAGTTTATTAATAATAAGATCCACGAACTCTTACACAGTATCATTAGTTGATATGCCTGATATAAAACCAAATTGAGCATCAGAAATCAGTTTATTAGATTCCAAATACTGTGTGAGACTCCTATTAATAACTTTTTCAAAAACTTTTGACAACGATGGTAAAATAGAGATTGGGCGATAGTTATCGACATTATTTCTCGCTCCACCCTTATGAATAGGTACAACAACAGATGCCTTAAATTAATCAGGAAAAACCCCATCTACAATGCAACGGTTCAAAAGTGGGTATGTAAGTATGTATGAAAGATGTTTTTTAAATTTTATGTAATTTTTTCGATTTCTTTTTCGTCAGTTCGAGTAAGGCAAAATATTTTTATTTATTGTTTGTTATTTCGATGACAAAAGCCGGTGTCATGTGGACCGGTATACAATTAGCCAATTTCGCTCCTACATTCGCGTAAAACTCATTAATTAGATTGACAGACACTTCTCTTTGTTTATTGGTGTTGGATATATTTTTTAAGTCTTCCAAAGTTTTTTATTATTTTTTATATATCGCTTTATCTCATCACTTTCGTTAAGTTTACGTTTAAGTTTTTTAATTAATTCATAACAGAAGTTTCTATATCTTGTATGTAATTTTAAGTGTTGAATTTTCTGGATCTTTTTTAGTTTAGTATGCATTTTATCTCTATTTCTTATACATCTCAATATACCTGCTGTAATCCATGGCTTTATTATTCTTTTATTTTTAGGTATTTTATTGTATTATTTATAATAGCACTCATGATTCAGATGTGCGTTGAAGATATACTTCAGTAAAGTCTATTCGATTACACTCCTTTATTAGTTATTATTATTATTATTATTATTATTTCTGGTGGGGACGTCGCTGGCCGAACGGACGATCCGCCCGCGTTGTCTGCGGGCCATTTCGTCCTTTTCCCCGTTCTCCCCTTCGAGGGGATTAAAAGGTTTATCCAGCCCTCACGGCGCCCCGTCAAATCTTTTTGTCTTTTTGGTGAATCTTGTTATCTGCTCCACCTTCAGATCCTTCAGGTCCTCTATGTCTAGTGTATCCGTCCCCCATAGCTCCCGTCTTATCTGTGAGTATATAGGGCACTCAGCGAGTAGGTGGAGGCTGGTCTCTTCGCTTTCCGTGCACTCCGGGCATATGGGACCGGTTTTCACTCCTATCACTGTCAGATGTCTGTTCAATCGGCAGTGTCCTGTTATGATCTCTATGACTAGCCTCATGTTCTCTCTGGAGAGTCCCATCAGTTTGCTAGTCTTTTTCTTGTCCACTCCCTTGATGAAGATTTTCGACTGTCTCATGCCCGTCGAGGATCTCCATCTTCGGTTGGTTTCTGCTATAATACTATAGCTGATTACTCCCTTGGTGATGTTGTGCGCTATTGGCAACCGGGGTTCCGGTCCCACCAAGCTTTCCTCTGCTCCCTTTCTAGCTAGTTCGTCGGCCTGTTCGTTTCCCGTGTTTCCCTCATGTCCTGGGACCCACGCTATCGTCAAGTCCGTTCTTTCGGTCAACCTTTTCAGTGATTGCTTGCATTCTTTGACGATTGCTGATGTCGTCTCTTCTCTGCCTAGTGCCTTCAGCGCCGCTTGGCTGTCGCTGTAGATGACAAACTTTCCTGTGATATTAAGGTGTTCGGCCATCTCGGCGCTTGCGATTATTGCATATATTTCCGCTTGAAAAACACTGGCGAATCTGCCTAACGGTATAGACTTGTTCACCTCCGTCCCGTCTGCGCATTTAATATGCACACCGGATCCAGAGAGCTTTGTTGACTCTTTTCTGGAGCCGTCTGTATAGCAAATAGTGCCTTCAGTTTCTACGCTCCAGTTTTCTCTTGTTCCTATGTGTATTCTATATTTTTTGTCAAAGATCCTTTCCTTCCGTATCAGATCATTGTTGGAGAAGACCATTGACAGCTTATCTTCGTAGTTTTTGCTTATACTGGCATGACCCTCGTCCATGAAGTTCCCGGTCCATATGCCAGTGCTTTTTAGCTTGAACCATTGTTCAGTGGCTCTTTTCTTTATTTCTAAGTCCAGGGGATTTAGCCCCAGTAGGATCTCGAGCGCGGCTGTGGGCGATGTTCTCATCGCGC
The DNA here is from genome assembly GCA_963082485.1 of Eudonia mercurella. Lineage (NCBI taxonomy): Eukaryota > Metazoa > Arthropoda > Insecta > Lepidoptera > Crambidae > Eudonia > Eudonia mercurella. The sequence goes on along the minus strand of OY720034.1, from coordinate 3,318,965 downwards.
CCGTGGTCACTAAGGCCGCTATATCCTTTATTAGTTTGTCAAAGTTTATCTCGACGCTGAACTTACTAGCTTTACAGTGATTTTTTTAAAATATTTAGACAAAAAAATTGGATCATGGTCACTAATTAGTAGACTGTAGAATAAATGTTTCAGACATTAAATTCGTTTTTATTATTGTGTGGTCATGACAACTAATGCTCTGGTAGGGTTAAAGTACGATGGTATTAATCCATTATAAGTAATAATATAATAATATTAATGTGGATGTCTCCCACGATGATAATGTTCCATTGGGATGAGAGTTCAATTCAGAGTTCAAATCAGCAAATTGTTAAACGAAGACAAAAAATTATCAGTGTTATTGTGTGTATCCATCTGTACTTCCAAAATGCTTGGATAGATCGACTCAAGTTAGGTAATAAACATACGTACATCCATAAAGTCGCACCGTTGTTATCGGTACCTATGTCGATCCCATTACTTTGTATTCTTATTCCGAACAGATATTTGCATAATTCGCTGAAAAAAAATTGATATTTTTGCATTTCCGAAGAAAAGGGCCGTTTTTCTATGAATATCGTGTAAAGAAATGAAAATATAAATGTTTGTTTCTAGTTTACGTGTAAATATATTCGTTAGAATGTGTTTTATATTAATAAAATAGATATTTAAAATGATATATCCTGCATATTAAGCAATAAATAAATGTTTGTTTAAAAAAATATATTATTACTATGGAAGTGTAAACACACTTTGAATTGGAAATGTACATATAGCCTATATATTCACACATATATGATTGATGATACATGATTGATGGACATCACAAGTTCAAAGTGTCAAAAATTTTACAAAACGATCACTTGAAATGAAAATAATTTGCGATCGCATCTGTAAAGTTACATTCACACATTATATTCAACAAATCTTTCCAAACATTGTCACTCAACCAAGTAAGAAATCACTTTCTTTTCTTACGTAACAATTAATAACACGTATAATTACAAGTAGGTACATAATGTTAAAACATAACATCCCAACAGTGGTAACACTTAAAAAGATAAATATCGTTTTGAATAATGCCTGCGTAATTCGGAATTCCTCGTGAAAACTTCTAAGAGCAATAACGTCATAATTATTGAGATGTCACTTTCACTATACCACGGGAAGAAAGCGTGATCCTAAATTAACAATCTGTAACAGTATGATAAGTATAAAATAACATGAGTTTATCTTTTGCTAGATGACTTGCTAATTAAAACGGCTGTTAATTAGTGTTGCGCCTGATATCGAGCACCGAAAATAGGATATTTTATTAGCGACAATAGAGATTTTTGCGATTTCGAAACTTTCGGCGTCAATAATTTGTTGTCGAATGGCATTGCATCATAGCTTTTTTTATTTTAGCGTTAGATTAGTGTGTGTATAAAGAAAAAAACTAGAACCGAATCATGCCCAAACTAGCCAGCGTAGCCATACCATATAATAAAATCAAAAATAAGTTCTTCAATAATCGACTACTGAATCGATTACAGTCCCAGATTTTGTATGTACTTTGTATATTTTCTAAAAAAATATTGTATTTATTATGTGTCCGTAATATTGTTTTATTGTGGCTCTTATTTAATAATTTCAATTAAGGCTTGTAATAAAAGACAAGCACAATGTATGGAAGTTCAAATTGGCATTAAGTCAAAACTATTAGCTCGTAAGCATATAGAAGAAGCGAACGATAGCCATAGTCAAAGACAAAGTCAAAGTCGATTCTAATATTCAAATAAACTTAAACATAAGTACTTTTGAATCGTCTGAATATTTTTTATTTACCATCTTTCTACCCATTCAGGACGTACGAAACACGTACAAAGAAAAGAAATGTTTTCCTGTGTGTTGTTATCAAACACGTCACATCAGGTGATTATTGGAAAAACGTCCAACATTACGAGCCCATGAAATGAGACGCGTGCCGACGCATACTAACAACAGAAGTTGGAGACACATCTAATAGGCATGTGTGGAGGTCTCGAAGACGAACACGAGCGTCTAACGATGCGGCAAGTGATTTTTTCATTTATTTAAATAGTTTTATTAAATTGTGGAAGAGTAAGAAGATGAAGGATGACGTGAGATAATTACGAAGGATAGGAAAAGAGAGAAGGGAAAGGAGGAAACAACAAGCAGACAGAGAAAAATATTTATAGTGTTTGAAATATTTTGAAAATAAATAATCCGGTATCATGTATTTTCTATTTTTAAAGACAATACGTGTAATGTATTTTTCTTGTTACCAGTTTTATTTTACTTTATTTATCAAAGTTTCAGTTTGCTAAACTGGTATTTGAATTAATTTAATGTAATCAATAAGTTGTTGTTGACCCTTATTACTTACAACTTGTCTTTCTGATAGAACCCTTTTTCAAATTGGTATCCCTTAGACATCAAAGACAGACTTAGCTGAAGTAATCGCTCCACCCATTCAAGGTCCTCCGTAACTTTTGTTTTCCTAATGCTAGTCTTCACTCTGAAGATAAGCATCTTAAATTGCGTGCTTATCATTCTTGAGTCCTAACTAATCTATACAAACGGTAATAGATTCTACCACAGCCTTGAGATCAGTGGACTGATTACTGCTTCTTCCGCGGGCGGGTTCCACCACAATTGTTAAACGATGCTGACAGCTACTCTGTCAACTTGCTTTCTTAATCCGACCTCATAGATTAAGCCACGAATCGGTGCTACCAAGTAGGCCAGCGAGCATTCGCGACATAACTCGCGCAATTAATCGTAAGTTCCTCGAAAAATGTCACTGCAGCTCTACTACTGTTATGTTATTTAATAAATCTCGTCTGTATCTCGCGTCTGACGGCGAAATAATCTAGATAGCGTACCAGATTAGAGCAATTAGAGGTGGGCTTCGGCTCGCTTTGTGCCCACGTGATGAGGGTACACTCGAAAACGTATAGCTCGCTAGCTCAGTGGTCGCTACCATTTATTTCTGTAGCTGAGTGTAAATGCTTCTCTTTGGCTTTGTCGATCGTGTATATATATTTTTTTAATCTTAATTTTTAAGGGACTTTTGTTTCTTGGTACGTCAATCCAATTGTAGGTAAACTATTGACTTAACTCTATTAACATTAGAAGGGATAATGAATCATTGACTGCAAAACTTTATTAAACTACACAAAGATATGGTAACCTCGAATTGGGTTATGTAAAAGGCTTTGAATAATGCCATCTAGACGGTTAATGTTAAATATGTTATTTACTGATTCCCCCTCCCTTCGATTCCTGTCACATTCCATCAATAGATGTTGTACGTCTTCAATGTAGATTTACTCCTAACGCGCATTGCACGCACTTATAATACTCTTTTTAGTAAGGAAGATGTTTTCTTCATGTCCAAATTGAACTTTAAAAAAAACATAATCAAAGCCCTAAATAAATAGCAGCGTTCGATGACTGGCTAATTTCGTAGTTAATAGTTCTAGATTAGGAAAATTTTTACTAGGTTTATTTTGTTAGAAGTATGTGACCTTCTCATTACTACAGAATTAAAAAAAAAAATGTAGATGCAGAAACCTGTAATTGGCTTTACTCATTGTAATTGTCAGTAGCATAAGTATAAATTGTAATATGCTGTTGGTTTCTATAAATAAATAAATAAATAAATAAATAGATTAGTAGGTTCAATGTAGATATAGATTTAGTAGATTTAGATATAGATTTTCATTAAAACTTTACGGGATTCAGAGTACAGCTAATAAGCAGGTTGTCTATATTAAATTGTTGCGAAAGCCTTGAATGGCTGACCCTTATGTTTTGGTTCTTGTTGAGCACTTGTGCTTCTAACCTATTTGGAAGATAAAAGTGTTATCAGTCTTTGTAGGCATTTGGTTAAAACAGTCTCAAACATCAATCAAATCCCCCGGGAACGAGTTCCAGCGCACTATATATTCATCTCCGTTTGTTTGGTAGCGGGCTAGTTCTTACTTCACCTGCTAGTAACCACAATTTTTTTACAGTTAGCAACAGCGTAGTAAAAATTTTTTATTTTGCTTTTATTTAGTTTGTTTTTTTTAAACCAAAATACAACAAAGAAATAGCCCTTTTAGAAGCAATATAACAGAAAATTAGAGAATCAACGGTAGTGGGTTCGATTATATCGTCGAGACAGATTGCGAGTAGCAACTCGTTAGCGAGATAAGACGATTAATGCCCACTGTTTCTGCAGGCTGGATGCGCTAGGATACCTATAAAACATCGCCTGGTTGGCCCAAGCCACAAGATGACCTATTTATTTTTTACAAAAATGGTATTTAAGTAATATGTAGAGTAGTAGCACTAGTCTTCGCCAGTAACCAGTGATCGGCATAAAATAGGGGTCATCAACTGATGTTAGTCTCTCTACGGTGGTGGCATGTGCGTCGGGTCGTTACGTTCCCTAAAATATGGTTGAGCGAAGCGATGGCTGATTCATATTATTATGTCAAACTTGTGAACGGGTGCCGCCTGTGGAGGCTGGGCTGCTTTAGCATGCTTGTCTTATTTTTGTTATTATTAACTATAGTTTTAATTTGTTTTTTCTTAGACAGTTTTGACTTTTATTGGTACTGTATGACATAGTAAAAATTTAAACTGGTAAATGATGTAAATTTTCAAACTTAGATATTTAATTATTTTTTTCTTTTTTGTGTTTCTTTTTTACATGTTGTGATTGTCCTTTATACTTTGTGTTTTTATTTTTTACGGAAAGTGTCCTTTTATGATAGTTTGACGCTGTAAGGGAGAAAAGAGCTTGACACTTGCTGAGTTTCTTGCCGGTTTTTCTCAGTAAAAGGTCTCGCCCGCCCAGAGTAAATTTACGAACCGATGGCATAATGACGTTCTTAAGAGCTATTTGTAGCCTTAACTGAATAAATGATTTTGAATTTTGAATTTTGAATTGAGCAACAATATAATACAGATTGCTGCTTCCTAGCTGTCCTAGCTTCCTAGGCCGTAAAATTTTAATGAAAATCTATGTTACTTTTTGGCATCAAAAATGTTTCGAACACTGGCATTAAAGTGTCGAACACTGGTGCCACTTACAGCTATTGGTCCTTAACAACTACCAATCCGCACTGGGTTCGCGTGGTATATGGCCCATCCTCTTTGTGGTATTTCCGTTCATAGGAAGCTAGTTACCCAACAGTGGGAACATAAAATGCTGGTGATGCATCACATCTAATGTGGTGATCTGATATAGTAATTTTTGTATGCAATGGATTTCCGCGAAATAACACCTGTTGCCATTAATTACTTTAAATTAGGTCGTCTCGACGTCGTGTAAAAAAAATCCCACTAGAATTTTATCGGCAATCAATCTACAACAAATCTGAACATTTACTGCACTTGGAACGATATCGAAACTAAAATAATAGATAACCTACGTACAACTCCTTTTTATTTCAACAAATACAATTATGGGTAACATAAATTTTATTACGAACCATTAACAATGAAATTCCGCTTTTTATCCTTAAATTATGTTAAAATCACGTTTACCATAAACCTCTAGTACTTATACATCCTCTTCCAAGAAAAATGAAAAAGAACAACAAAATATACATTTAAAAATAAAGCTTTCACCTGTGACTTGGGCCACCACTAACAGGTGATCTATTAAATCCTATTTGCTGTCCGTTAGCAAATGAGGCAGAACTTTATTCGCTGCTAGCTTTAGAGCTAAGGCGCCGCAGATTAAAACCAACGCTTGAAACATTGTAGGAGCTTGGGGGTCTTTTAAAAAGTTTAAGTTTCTATTTAGCTTTAGTAGAACTTGAAAGCTACATTATATTTTGATATCCTTCATGTTTTTTTAATGTTTCCAACTAGATCTCTGATTTCTTAGATTTGTTTAATGTTTTAAGATTTTGGAGCTTGGGATAACTATATGGATATATAACAATGTATAAATAACTGGCGGCCCGTCCCTGCTTCGCATGGGTGGACAATTTTTAATATAGCCTATGTTACTCAGCGCTAATGTAGCATAGGTGAAAGAATTTTTTAAATCGGTCCAGTAGTTTTTGAGTTTATTCGTTGCATACATACATACATACATATATACATACATACATACATACATACCTACATACATACATACATACAAAGGTTTCCTCTTTATAATATTAGTATAGATAAGTATATTTTATTTCAGAAAGTGTATGTAATAAAAAATAGGAACAAATTCAATATTAGATTAGAGTAATTATTAACGGGATTCTTACCATATTTATTATATTATATTATATATTGGTAGGTACCTGATGTAATTTTTGCAAACTAAATATTTTTTTTTACATTTTTGGGTGTTGTGATTGTTTTTTTTTTGTGTTTGTTTGTGATGGAAAGTGTCCTTTTATGATAGGGCATTTTCCAATATTTTTGACGCTGTAAGGGAGAAAAGAGCTTGACACTTGCTGAGTTTCTTGCCGGTTCTTCTCAGTACAAGGTCTCCCGCCCAGAGTAGATTTACGAACCGATGGCATAATGACATTCATAAGAGCTATTTGTAGCCTAAACTGACTAAATGATTTTGAATTTTGAATTTTATTTTTGAATAATTGTGAGCATCCGATATTTTGGCATAGCTGCATGCGCCATGATCACGGAATTACTGTAATTCCGTGAATGCAAGTGACCATGATAGTTTAAATAGTTATATCAATATTAGATGTCCGTATTAGTAGAAAATGAAAGTTAAATTATGTAAAAACTCTTTAAAGTCTGCTAGGAAGATTCTTATTGTGTGCTTCTTCCGAAGTCGTTCAGCTATTGAGTCATACTTTTAGGATCAATACCGTCTTTGAATCTGATAATGCTGTAATCCTCCTGCCATAACCTTACATTTTGTATCCCTAAAGAGGTTCTTCTAAAAGGTTGTAAAAACGATACTATAAGTTTTGTCCGCCTTTGTGGTCTAGTGGGCAATTCCGGGCAGTTGATTTAAAGGAACTCAATATCTTATACCTTTTATTTATGTATAAGTACTGCCGGGGAAAGTTTCAAGGAAATCAATTATTCTAATTAGCTGTAGATAACGCGTAAATACTTTGATCGCGTTGATGAAAATATTAATGTAATTATAATACATTTCTACCGGTTCAGTGGCGTGCGGCAAAGCCTAGAATTATTCTATCAGTGTCGATCTTTCCTATATATATTAACTATATCGTTTCGTCCTGTTTCGTAACCTAATGCTCAGAAGGTATCGTGTTTATGTTACGTATTAGCAAGTTAAGCTACTTCATCAATGCCTATTTACCGGATGGTTGGTCAAATTCGGGTACCAGTGTTTAACAGGAATCAGTTATCGACACTTTATTCCTTGAATCATGAATTCAGATATTTTTCTCTATCACTACATAGTATAAAACACAGTCGCTTCGCGCTCTGTCTGACTGTCCCTATGTATGCTTAGATCTTTAAAACTACGCAACGGATTTTGATGCGGTTTTCTTTAATAGAGATAGTGATTCAAGAGGCAGGTTTATATGTATAAATACATGCATAATATAGCAGAGAAACACTGATAATTTAAGAGGTTTCAGATTTTTTTTCGCTTACATTGCAATCGCTGGCTGAACCCTACGAGATTAGTATCAGCATTGCACCCGTATGAAGCCAGGGCGGGTCGCTAGTATATATATAAATCACAATATAATAATAATAATAATAATAAAATCTTTATTGCAGTAAAATACATGTTTTTACATTAAGTTGTTTTGGAGGTCTTCTTTTTGGTATGGAAATACCTGTAACAAAAGACCTCACTCTTCCATAGCCAGTATTTTTACTTAAATTATAAGTATTATTTATCTTACAAATTTAAAACAAGAGACAGATTTTATAGGTAAATAAAGTTTAGTACATTTAACCTTAAAACGAATAGCAATAATGTGTTGTGTGTGCATGTGTGTGTGTGTGTGTGTGTGCATGTGTGTGTGTGTGTGTGTGTGTGTGAATCCCTTGCGTGTGTGTTTGCGAGTGCATGTATGTGTTTATGCGAGCGTTTATTTATGTGAGAGAGAAAGAGAGGAGGTACATCTCTTAAACTATTATTTGATCTTACCCCATAATTGATAAGTATTTAATTATTGATTATTATTTTATTTTAATATAATATATACTTATATATTTTCATTTAATAATGATGTCAACACGCCTAGAGCGCCGCGCCCATCGCCCAGCACTAGGGCAGTATTAAGCTAATTACTCACGATCCAGAAAGGTTCTACTATTTAGGCTATTGTGGCTGCAACCAGGTTTTGCAAATGACCCAGTTTGCATAAAGCCCGCTCGTGGTAACTATTTCAACATTATTCCTTATTTTAATTTGTTTGCAATAAGGTAATTTGGGTAAAAAATATACAGAATGTTTGGTATAGGTGTATTAGTCCCAAAACATAGTCACGCAATAGGACAGGGCGCTATGGCGCTCATTAGGGGAGGCCTATGTCCAGCAGTGGACTAAGATAGGCCGATGATGATGATGATGATGATGATGATGATAGTCACGCAATAAAGTATAAAGAAACATAAAATTTAAATTAATGTGTAAAATAAACGCGAGTAGATCTGTAAAGTAGTTTCATTTCTACATTATTGTTGTTCAACCCTGACTTGTTTTGACTTCTGTGTTTGTTGGACCATGAGGCTGTCGACGAAAAACAATGTATTACCTGAACGTAGGGTGGTCACTTTGCAATTTTACTTAGGTGATATGGTGCTTTTTGGGTTTTTTCATAATTTTCCGGAGTTCTATGTACAGTCGGAATTTCAAGCGAAAATCTTACAATCGGTGCTTCGGTGAAAAAAAGCAATATACCACAAATAATGTATTTATTACTGTCCCTTAAATGTATTCTAAATGTTTTAAAGTCAAGCTAGTTGTTTCTTAATTTTTAATAAAAAAAATACTTAGTAAAGTTGGTTTTTTTCTGCGAATTCACACATAGAGTTTTTAAAAAAAACTGAGGGTGATAGGAAAATTCCAAGTACATAGGTATTCGTAATCAGCGCACCAAATAATCCTAAGATCAGCATTCAAATCTTAAAGGGGAAAATAAGAGTTAAAATATGCAGACCTGTGTTATGTACAGAGATTTTGAATCAAATAAAGTGACATAATTACAGCAAAGTGATACAAACTTAGAGCATTTAATGCTCTAAGGATACAAAACCGGTCGTTATGGAGATCCTTGGGGGAGGCCTTTGTCCAGCAGTGGACGTCTTTTGGATGAGATGATGATGATGATGATGATGATGATGATGATGATGATGATGATGATGATGATGATGATGATGATGATGATGATGATGATGATACTGAGGTCATTGACACGTTGTCCCACCCTCCCACCCATATGTTATCGAGTGCATACATGTGATCGATCAATCGGGGCTTGGATAATGTTTTAGCAGGGTTTACACTTTGACCGGGTTTCCCAGGGTTCGACATATTAAGCACAGTGTTTGACAGTTTTCTTTGCCAAAAAACTACATGGATTTTAATTTTATTTTTTTATTTTTTTATTGTGGCACGCCAAAAAGGCCTTACCCTGCCTGATGACAAGCAGCCAGTGAAGCCCAAGAAGTGAAAGCGTTCATCACAGCACAACCACGCTATGCCGAACGCTCACACTATGGCGGCCTGCATAAATGCTTTTTCACGCCCCGCTTAAATAACCCGGGAGAGAAAGAGGAGGGTAACACGTGTGCGGGAAGCGCATTCCACATACGGGCAGTTCGGCAAAGGAACGATCGTCCAAACTTTTTGGTATGTGTCTTGATGGTCAGCACGGCATGTGGGTGGCTTCTCAGACCTGCACGCGTTGATCTGGAAAGAAATGGAGAGGGAGGAATGAGGTCAAAGAGCTCATCAAGATCAAGAAATATGATGATAGCAAGAAAGCAGGTGGTTGGTATTTCTCTATTTTTAATGTTAAAAATAATAAATGACGATCATTGGTTCCTGTCAATCACTGGTGCCATTACTCAAGTATAAGATTTATTTTTAATGAATAAGAATGCGTTTCTGAACTTATTTATTAATTCGCTGGCCTCACTTTAGTCTGCGCCTACAAACAATTAAAATTCTATTGTGTCTGTGTTTACAGTAGACGGCAGGTTAAGCAGTAACAACAAAAGCACATGAGAGATTTGGCCTTAACCTACCATGCTATCCAAATGTGGGTTGATAGATTAAAGTTATATTTTATCTAAAAATACAATTGAATTTTCTCTGGCCAATAACGTGTCTGCATTTTCTAAATGGGACATGTTTCCAAGAAAGTACTTAACTTGATACCAAGTGGCTTTTTGATAAAGGTATCGAGATATTACAAGTTAGTTTATGAAAAACATCTAATGCGACCTCTTTTTTATTACGAGATTTGGAAAACTTGGGCCAAGGACATGGAAATATATCGTCACAGTTTTTTCCTTCCTCCTTTGTCATTACAAGCGTACACGATTAATCCTATTCATAATTTTGTTAAGTTTAGTAGTTTAGCTTACTAGTTTACTCTAGGATGGCTTAAATAAATAAAGTAATAATAAGTACCCTATAACTGATAAAAATCTGACGACAGCCGAAACACGAAGTGTGCCAAGAGACATTAAGAAAATAGATGCTCTGTACATGTGTGTGTCGACAACAGTGTGCGTATCGACAACGGCCAACACTAAGATAATAGTGCGGTCATATCCCAGCTGTGGATAGAACGGGAAATGCGAGCGGTTCTGCGGGCGAGCGTTAATTAAACCGCACATAATTGGGGCGGCCTCGTCGCGTGACGGCCGCGCTGGACAGATACTATGGCCACGGCGTCACCGGCCAGAGGAACATTTTCAATGGTTTGAAACATAATACGTGTCTGATTCGTCTATTTCATTCACGGGACGTCACTGACTATAGGCAACTTTCAATGATTTGAAATTGATATATATGTAAAAGGTTCAAATATTTCTTGTACGGACGTGAATGACGTCACCGGCCAGGGGAAAAAATTCAAATGTTTTAGGAGCGATATACTGCGGGTTCTGCGAGCGAGCGTTAATTAAACCGCACATAATTGGGGCGGCTTCGTCGCGTGACGGCTTCGCTGGACAGATACTATGGCCACGGCATCACTGGCCAGAGGAACATTTTCAACAATGTACGAAACATATTTTTATTTTGCCGTGTTCTTTCTCCAGTAGACCAGATGAAAATTCAAATAAATTGGGTGCTTTATAATATGTATAGGATTAAGCTACTTTATTTTCACTGCTTCACCGACCAGAGGAAAATTCAAATAATTGGGAAACAAATTTATTATTTATTTATTTATTTATTTTCCTATTTTTATGGCGTCACCGGTTTTATGAAATTTCAGTGATTTGAAAACAATATACGTGTCTGATACGTCTAATTCATTCACGGAGCGTTACTGACCATAGGCAAATTTCAGTAATTTGAAAGCGTAACAGCGTGCAAAAAATATTTAAATCTGTTAGATTCAAATATTTATTGCACGGACGTGAATGCCGTCACCGACCAGGGGAAAATTCAAATGATTTAGGAGCGATACACTGCGGGTTCTGCGGACAAGTGTTAATTAAACCACACATAATTGGAGCGGCTTTGTTGCGTGATGGCCGCGCTGGACAGAGACTATGGCCACGGCGTCACCGGCCAGGGGAACATTTTCAATGATTCGGAAACAATGTATGAGACATATTTGCCGAATTCTTTCTCCAGCAGGGTAGAGGAAAATTCAAATAATTGGGAAACATTATACGTGTCTGATTCGTCTATTTCATTCACGGGGCGTCACTGACCATAGACAACTTTCAATGATTTGGAAGCGTTATGTAACATTCGCCTATTTCTTTCACGGCGTCATTCACAATCATCATCATCATCATCATCATCAGCCTACACACATCCACTGCTGGACATAGACCTTCATAAGCCATGGGAAAATTCAAATGACTTAGGAGCGATATACTGCGGGTTGGTGGGTCTTAAGGACTATTACTATCTTGCCATAATAATTATATATATATAGAGCAGAAGAGAATTCCGTCATCCATCCGCTTGATTGGCATACAAGACCGCAGAAAGAACGCACAAGCCGGTGCGCCATTGGCAATTTGGCTGTTAATGTTGAGTTTCGTTGTTCGAGAATTATAAAATTTCAAAAGCACCTTTTTAAAGTTTAATTGATTAAAAATTTTTGACTTTCACTTTGAATTGAAAATCAAATCAAATCAAATCAAATCAAAAATATTTATTGCGAATATAGGTGTTAGTAGGTTTTACAAATGGTACTCATAAAGTTCCGCCATATTCTGTCTTACTGACTTGCAACCTCGAGTATAATAATCGAGTACTTATAAAATATAGTAGGTAGTAAGTATAACAAGATTATGTCAAAATACAAAGAAAAAATTACAATGAAAATTATTAAATTAAAATACAAAACATGTCACGCTCACATCACAAAATACGATTATGTCAAAACAGATAAGTACCTACTAATGTTATTCCAATTATAATAACTTGTCCTTTAAATATGCGTCAACTGTATAGTATGCCTTTTCTACTAATAGCTTCTTAAGTGTGGCTTTAAAAGTTTTGATGCAAGCAATTTCTTTTATACTGTCTGGCAGATGATTATATAGTCGCGGTGCCATACCGAATATACTTTTATTAAGCAAAGCAGTTCTATTGGAGGGAAAGCAGATATTGTTTCTATGTCTTATGCTTCTAAGCCTATGGAACATGTCTATATTTGATTTAACAAAGACTGCTACCTCATATATGTACAAAGAAGGCAAGGTCATAATTTTAAGATCTACAAAATGATTCTCACAACTATCCCTACATTTCAATGTACAAATTGCTCTGATACATTTTTTTTGGGCTTTAAAAACAGTGTATTTTTCCACAGAATTACCCCAAAACACAATACCATATCTCAGAATCGATTCAACATGACTATGGTAGGCAATTAGTAATGTTGATTGATTAACAATTTTACTTAATTGGTATAATGCATACGAAAATTGGTTGATACGAGAACATACACAATCAACATGGGTCTTCCAATTCAGTTTATGATCAATATATATTCCGAGAAATTTTGTAACGTTCACTTTTTGGAGTTGCTGGTTTCTGTAGTTAACTTTATAGTTCTCTTCAGAATTATTGTTATTATTAGAAAATGTCATATAATTAGTTTTGTCTATATTCATACAGAGCTTATTACTATTTAACCAACTGACAATATTGCATATAGTATCATTCATTTTATTTACAAGGCTACTGGTATTTTTGTCAATGAATATAGCTGTGCTGTCATCTGCGAAGAGTACAATTCTTTCGTTTATTGCTTTTGGTAAATCATTTATGTATATTAGGAAGAGTAATGGACCCAGAACACTACCCTGTGGTACACCTCGCTTGACACACTGAACTTCAGACGTAAAGGCGACTTCTTTTTTGCGTTCGATATCTAAACGAGTAATCTGTGTTGACTGTTTTCTGTTAGTCAAATATGACGTAAGTAATTTCAGAACGTTTCCTCTGACGCCATATTGTTCTAATTTATGAAGAAGTATCTCGTGATCCACAAGGTCAAATGCCTTAGTTAGATCCATATACACAGCACTAACCAAACGTTTTTTATCAATGGTTTTTATTACAATATCCAAAAAATTATAAATAGCTAAAGTTATTGATTTATTTGTACGGAATCCCATTTGTTCGTCAACTAAGATACTACACTTTTCAAAGAAGTCATAAAGCCTTTTATAAATTATCTTTTCAAATATCTTGGCGAACACAGGTACCAGTGCTATGGGACGATAACATGCCATGCTTTCAGTGTCCTTTTTTTTAAAAAGGGGTTTCACTAATGCGATTTTCAGCTTATCTGGAAAAATACCGTACTCGATGCACAAGTTAACAATGTGGCTAATTATTGGCGCAATTATATTGCTTACATATTTTAGGACTTTAGTACAAATTTCATCGTATCCGGTGCTATTTGTGTTTTTTAAAGACATAATCGTACATTTTATTTCATCAGGAGAAGTAGGTTTCATGAACAGTGATTTATTATTGCGCATTAATGAGAACATTTGTGGGTTATTATTATTATTACTATTTATATTAGTACTAGGTAAGCCAGCATGGGACTGATTAATAAAAAAATCATTAAATGACTGTGCTATATTAGATGGGTCAGTTATAATTTTATTGTCGACTTTTATCTGAATTATGTCATTCCTTGGTAAATTTCTCTTATTTTTGTTAATTATAGACCATACAGCTTTCGATTTATTTTTTGCAGATAGTATAAAATAATTATTCTGAGATTTTTGCGTCTGTTTAATAATGCGGTGTAATCTAGACGAATAGATTTTAAATTCATTTTTAAGCTTTGATGTACGGTTCATTCTGTAGTTCCAAAGCATTTCACGTTTGCGTTGTGAGCATTGCTTTATACCGCTAGATAGCCACTTAGGTTTTTTATGACTATTATTTTTAACGCTAATAAGAGGAAAACATAATTTGTATAGGAAACTAAACCGATCAAAGAAATCATTGAATGCTTGTTCAGGATCACATGTGTTATTGTAAATTTCACTGAACTTTAGAGATTTTAGGTGAGTTGAGAATTTCGACATGTTTTCCTTACTATAAGGTCTCCTCTTGCTGTACCAAAAGGGTAAGGAATAGGCTTGGGTAACTGGGAATGTCAGTAGCTGCGCTGAATGGTCAGATATTGCAAATTCTAGTAGTTTAGTCCGCGGTTTATTTACGTTCTGAATTATATTGTCTAAACATTTACCGCTCGCTGCTCTAGTTGGTTCTTTAAAAGAAAATTTTAGATTGTAGCTATTTACCACTTGAGTAAACTTTCTTGTATTCTTGTCATTGTTCAAGATGTCCACATTATAGTCACCACATATAATGACTTTAATCCTCCTCAACCCTAGCTCATTAAGCATGCCATCCAATGTATTAAAAAATGTGTTAATGTCTTGCTTATTATATCTGGGGGGCCTATATAAACAAATTATTAACAATTTATGATGCGTTAGTTCTACAGCACAGCACTCAAAGATACCTTCTATAAAGTATTTCGTTACGGCTGAAATTGGTTTATATGTATGCTTATTGTGTACCAATATGCAAGAACCACCATGCCGAGTATGTCTCGTACACCATGACGCCACACTATAATTAATTAAATTATTGAGTTTTACATCATTTTCTATCATATTATGCTCAGTCAGACACAGTATGTCAATGGGGTTTCGTTTAGATTTTAAGCTCTCTAAATGTATGCTCAAAAGGTCAGATTTATTGAGAAACCCATTAATGTTCACATGCAATACATTGATATAATTAAATTCGAAAAAAATTTGATTCCTCATTATTACTAATAATGTCATTATCAATATTATTATTATTATTAAAGTTATTATTATTATTACATGTCAAGTTGGGTAATGTCTGATTTCGTTCAATTGAGTGCATTAGTTCTAAAATGTCATTAAATATCGTTTTTATACCTAGATTATTTATTAAACCAGACCTGTAAAACATATCATGCGAGTACTCAAGATTTGAGTTCGAGTCCAAAAGAAAAGCATATTCGTGAATTAGGTTATCAAAATGTAGCCTATTATTAAAAGCTTCAATACGCAGATTGAACAGGTTACTAAAATTGTTACACTTAAAAGTTGGAACACACAATATCACATTAGTGTGCTGGACTAATAGTATTTGTTTTCTTATATAATCGATCAATTCAACGTAATCATTGGTAACACGGAAATCATAATCACCGATTAACAAAATACAATAGTCATTATATGTATAGTCTTTCAACTTATGCTCAATATTATGTAAAAGTTGCTTAATACTGCCATTGGGAATCATGTAATGACAAAATTTATATTTATCAAAACTCTGTTTAGATATGTTGAGTATCTTGTTTCTATTATTACTACTAATTATTGTAATCTTCTTTGTGGGTTGGATATATTTTTCCATAGTTACTTGTGTACAATCGGCAGACTTGTTTATCTTTGGTGTTGATGTATTCTTCGACTGTGTTGTGCTTGCCCGCTCCGAATGCTCCGATACATCTTTGGTAGGTGTTTTTGGCTCTGTTTTGCGGGATTTTGTACGGTTTTTTGTTTGGCTATGTTTTTTCTTTCGTTCTGATTGTGGAGTAGCTATTTTGCAGCTATCATTTAAATGAAGAGTTTTATAAGTTTCTATTACTTGTAAACATTTTTGTAGTTCAGTGTTAAGGTTTATTACATTGCTATTTAAATTGTCGATTTCTTTATGAGCAATCTGTAGGTCAGTCGAAAGTGTATTCACTTTCTCATTGAGCTCTTGGATCGTGCTAGTAATATTCAATGAACTATTAGGCAAGCTCAGCATTGTCGAGTCAAACATACTCGGGGTCGGGGAAATGTTGTGAAGCGAACTGCTTCGTCTAATTTTGCGGTACGTAATATTTTCATTCATTTTAATTTATTTAGAGCAAAAATGGATTTGCAACAAATATTATTATTTTCCCAGTATCGAACCGCGATTCACGGGTTGGATGCAACAGTCGTTCAATCCGTCGCATGCGCCGTTGCACCACAGACGACGATACTGAAGCGACGAAAAATTGAAGTATACTGTCCACTTGCTATTTATACATTTCTTTGGTGCTTTTTACGAAACTGGTCACAACAAAGTTATTATGATAGCCAACAGATGGCGTAGTCTTTCACTGATTTCGTTATTTCAAGGGTTACTGGGTCTATAATTGCTTAGCACTGATTTATATTTGAATAAAATTAACCGCCTGTTTGAATTAATACTTTAAAAGAGCACTAAGACCACATTTTGGGTATTGTTTTGATGTTTCGTTATGTAGCACTGATTATAAACTGTTTTTCTATGATGTATTGTCACTTGTTAAACTGTATCTGTTTTTTGACGTAATATTTACTTTCACCTATCACTTGGTTATTTGGTGTGATTTTCTTAATATTTCGTGGAGATAACATTTGTACACTATATTTACACAGCACTTTTCATTTTAAAACGATTGTAATGACTTAAAATTATGATTTACTATTTATTTGTGATTTAAATACTCGGAGCTCACTGTTTACGTGACGTTCGGGTACCCCCGAAAAAATCAATTGTTATGTATCTCATATGATTCATGAGACAGTAAAGTGAATTTGAACTAAATAGCAAGCTTCAGCAACTGACACATAACTTACTTTGTCACAAAGTTCTGAGCTGAAGGCAGTTCAATATAGGGTATCTTTTATTACATCACGTGACCTAGAAGAAAGAAGCATTAACCATTAAAGAGTGAACAAAGTTGCAGACACTTCTTATCTAAGTCTTCTTATCAAAGTATTTTTACGGGCAATGCAGAAAAACATTACGACCTTCATAGGTTACAAAAAATTCATTAAGTTATAAACTGTCAAACTGGTGTATGTGTAATATTTTCTCAGGCACCAGTCTCACACTACATATAGCATGAATATATATTATATGTTGTGGACCAAGTAATAAATTGGGGCACTTTTCATAATGCCCGGGCATTATGAATAATGACATGCTACTTAGGGCGAAGTTAATAATTATAATTTGAACTTCCTTTTTTATCACATTGCCTAGACATTATGAATATTGCCATGTGGTTGTCGGGTAATCTGATAATATCCAGTGTATTTTTACATTGCACGGGGTGCGGGGAGGAGAACAAGGGGTTCTATAATGTTTTACACACAATTCATTAGCCAATTTTTACTCCACAAGCAATATTTTGTCAACGTTACATTTCACAAACTATTTCTTTAACAATGGCATCAAAACATAAACATTCAAATGGCAAGCTGTCATTTTATAAATCATCATTTTATTTTATTTTAAAAGATAAACTGACGTGTCAACATTTTTCAGAAAGCAAAAGATACGTTTTACAAATAATAAATTTGACCAAAATACAAAATATATATTGTTTAAACAATACAATAATAATCTTCAAAAGATAGTTTCCGGCGCTTCGCCTGCCGCTACCGCGGAAAGCTGGCTTCGTTCGCTGGCTCGGATCGCGCTTTGTTTTGGTCACTGATCTAACCTAATATAAAGACATCCGCCTTGGAATGGACAACGGCCACGTAACTGTTCTGACTTAATATATCTCCAATGGCAACTAATTGGTTTCATAGTTATCTGAACGGGCGAAGGCAGCGAGTTCGTCTTGAGGAGAAGTTCTCTTAATGGTGTGACGGCTGGTGTCCCTCAAGGTGGCGTATTGTCTCCTCTTCTGTTTGCAACCTTCATCAACTCTATTTCAGAAAAGCTTTCTGCTCTTACCACCTATATGCAGACGATTTGCAAATATATTGTCAGGCACCATTCGTCAATCTTTCCAAAGCTATATTGACCACCAATTCAAATCTGGGACTTATTGTTGATTGGAGTCGAGCCTTCGGACTTAGAGTCAATCTTGGAAAAACGCAGACTATAGTAGTTGGCAGTTCCAGATAGCTCTCAAGGGTCGACTGGGAAACCTTTCCTAAAGTTTGATGACGTATACATTCCTTTCAATCAATCTGTCACAAATTTGGGTGTGGTCATTGATAGTTGCTTGAGTTGGGGGCCGCAACTGCAAGCTGTAAACCGCAAGCTTTACGCATCGTCAGCATCCTTGAAGAGGCTGCGCAACTTCTTGCCCACTGCCACTAAAATTGCGCTAGCGCAATCTCTGCTCCTTCCAGTTCTAGATTATGCTGGCGCCTGTTATCTTAATCTCACAGAGGACCAGCTAACTAAACTTGAGCGTCTTCAAAATGTTTGTATTCGGTTCATATTTGGCTTACGCAAATGTGACCATGTTTCTGAGTACCACTTAAAACTCAAGTGGCTTCCTATTCGTCTTCCTCGGAATACTCATATACTCTCCCTTCTTTATAACATATTGTTTAACCCCACCTATCCTTCTCATCTTAAGGAACGTTTCAGTTTTCTTAATTGTTCAGGTTCGCGCTCTTTACGTCATCAGAAAACATAAGCCTTAAACCCTCCCACACAGCACCACCACCTTTTATGATTATTCTTTTACCGTCCAAGCTGTTCGTCTCTGGAATTCACTTCCAGTTACGATCAGGCGTGCGAAATCTATTCACACATTTAAGGAGCTCGTGAAAACCTTTTGTTGTCCTGCTACAAAGCTGCCATATCCGCTACTTTCCTACCTGAGACTACTACTATTATGTTTATGTAGGTTTATTTATTTATATTATTATGGTATATTTATCGTTATTATTATTTTTACACACTATTCTAGTATGTTTTAATAGCTTCACCTTTGATCTTACAGTTTATTAGCTCTGTCCATTCGACTGGTTGTCTGGAAGAAATCGCTTTAAAGCGGTAAGACCGCCAAATTGTAACTTTGTAAGTTATTTATATTTGCGTTCATGTTTATGTTTCATAGTGTTGCAATAAAATTATTATCTATCTAACTCACACTGCGACAGTTGAAACCAATCCAAGAGCGTTAACTTACTGACATTTCCTTACAGCCCCAAACCCATTCACGTATTACTTACATTTTGTCGCAAAACCATTATCTTCATTAAGAATACGTCGGTACACCGTTAGGATGACGTGGAATGGCTCCATAAAATTGCGAAAGGACACGCGAGCGAATCAACGCGTACCACATTCTGCTCTTGTTAGATTTTAGACCTTGGCTGTACACGTCTGACGTTTAAATATAGCATTAGAAGACATTATAAGATGAGATTTTATTCTTACGGTTACAGCTACTATTTGACCTAAGTTTATATAGCATAAAAAATGAAGGGTTTGTGGTAGCAAGTAACTATGCGGTTTAAGTTTATTTTCTTACAATTTGTGTTTTAGCAAATATCCTACTAATATTATAAACGCGAAAGTTTGTAAGTATGGATGGATGTTTGTTACTCTTTCACGTAAAAACTACTGAATGGATTTGGATGAGATTCGGCATACAGATAGTTTATAACCTGGATTAACACATAGGATAGTTTTTATTCCGATACTCCCACGGGAATGAATGGAAACTGTCAAAGCGGCACGAAGTCTGCCGGGTCCACTAGTGTGAAATAATAGTGGCTTGCTAAACGTTAAGTGTTCGTTACATGAGTGTTGGCAAGTGAAATAAAACAGTGCAACGTTTTTCGAATTCTCACAAGAAGACCCCGTGTGATCGCAGCCAAGTCCGACATCTTAACTATAACCATCTGTAACTCAACGGGTCGCAACACAAATGTCATTAATAATTCAAAATTTACAACTCGTTATTATCTATTAATAAGAAACAAAACATTTCACAATATATATTTTCTTAACTTTGACATTGGCTAAAGTCCGTTGTACTTCTTTTGATTTCAGTTACTTTTTTTGTTACAAGATAATTAAAAAAAAACTTGTGTTATAGCATTGTGAAAGCAAAAGTAAAAAAAAATTGTATTTAAAATATTTATGTATTTACGTTCGTTAGTCTATGACTTTTGTTCTCCGTAGTATCAGTTTTACACAGTTACATAGTCACCCGAGTCGCATAGCAAATGATGGCATCGTGTCATCAATGATGAATGATTAGTTAAGCCAAAGCTGGTATTAGACTGAAAATAAACAAACAGTGCGAAATTAGCTTTTGTTTTGATACAATGTCATAGAGAATGTGGCACTAGATTGCAACCAACAATGCTTAATATACAATACAGTATATAGTACAATAATATACAAGCATAAGTAAAGTTTATGTTTTCTTTTAAGTTTAAGCGAACGGAGTGTTGATAAAATAAAAGCGAGTAGGTCCGAATAAACAGCATCAACATAATTTTTTTTTATATAGATAAAAGAATATTGTTCCACTACGGTCAGTTGTTGCCCAGGAATGAAAGTACCTACAGTGCTTCTATTTTCTTAATGTCTTTCAAAAAACTTCGTGTTTCGGTCATCGTATCAGTATTGCAGCTGGTTTTTTGTGGTTGTGAATACGAGACGCCGCTACACGCAATAACTTTGCAGTACTGCTTTAAGACCTCTGAAATGATCATCATCATCAGCTCATTATATGTCCCCCACTGTTCCTTATGGATGGATAGGGAAAACGGGCAATAAACCACCACGCGGGCCCAGTGTGGACTGGTGGATGCAACAATCCGCACTCTCTCTGGCTTCATCAGTGCCAGAACCGCAACAGATATTGTTCTCTCATTAAGCGGGTATGAAATCTAAATGTTATTGTGTTTGTCCCCACACAGCTATTACGCCGCCTGCGACGTTTTTACGAGGCTCCCCTAACTAGGACGCAATTACGCGAGATTACAGCGAACCGCCGCCGCCGTCGTTCAAGATGGCCGTTTCGGTCGCCATTTCGAGACTGTTATTAAACAAATATGAAAAGTGATGACGGCACGCTCAGCTGTAAAAGTTTTGGAGAGTGATCGTTTTTGTGCGATTGTCATTTGTTTTAAAGTATTTTAATTTTTTAAAGTTATTAATTATGTAGTACGGTTGGCTGGCACATTAGCCAAAGTCGAAGTTAGAAAATCATACTAAACAATAAAGTTATCGTTGTTTAATAATATGAAATGGGTAATGATATATTGAAGGCTATGGTAGGAAAAGGAAGACTGAAATATAAAGGATGGATAGACTGTGTGAAAGATAATAATATAATGGTAAAGTGAATTATTGAAGGTGACGGCTGTTCGAGGCGAAGATAACATTGTGCATCGACTCCATATTATAATATATTGGGAACCGGCAATTAATGATCATGGGTTATGTTATGTATGTATATATTAGTTATATTCGTCCAAACTCCTCTTTAATATGTTGGAATATCATGAGACCGCACGCGAACTATTTGAGAGAATTTAAAACATGCCGTTGCACGGTCTAGTTTATTTGCCATCACTTAAACACGCTTATCATCATCACCTCAGCCAAAAGACGTCTACCGCTAGACAAAAGCCTTCGCCAAGGATTTCCACAACGACCGGTTTTGTGCTGCTCGCATCCACCGGCTACCCGCGACCTTCATCAGATCGTCGCTACTAGTTGGAGGCTCACAAACATTTAACATCCCCTTTTATCACGGTACCACTATGGTGACAATTAGGAACAGCCCGCTTGATGGTGACCGTAGCCTATGAATGTTTGCAATAAATGAGGTAGCACACACGCGTTGCTGACCCCGTAAAACCCTTTCAGGCCTTTTAAAAGGGACAGGGTTTTATGTACTTAGTATTTATATTCATTTATTGAAAAAAGTAAGCACACAGCCAAACACATAAAACTAGCTAACAAATCATTGCCTTTTGAAATGACATATGTTCAGGCTTATTAAAAGCTTACGCAGCATATAAAATATGTTCTAAGTGACAGGGAACAGGTAACACTACTTACATATACGAGTATGTTTAAGAAGAAATTCAGGGTAACATACCACACAAAGGAGTTTCATACCAAACTCGCCATAAACAAACACAGTTAAGCTGTCCTCACGACGCCCATTAACACGGGTCATCATCGTTCCGCTGCAGATGCGGTGAAAGCCGATGCTCTCCTCGCAAATCTGTTGGAAAAAGTGCATCGATCAGGCGCACACGTTACTTGTAGCGCTCGACCACGGTGAGGAGATGGCGCGGTGGCGGCGGCGGCGGTGGGCGCGATTTAAGAAACCGCCGTATGTAAAAATTTACATGTTATTGGATAGAAAGTCGAAAGATGCTACGTGTCACTAATAAAAAAAGATGTTTAGAGCCAATAGCAACGCTTTAACTTTGTCAACAAAGTCACAGCGTAGTCACATTGTTCACTCTGACGCTAAGAAATCGACGTTTTTTTGTGTCCTGAAAGTTGACCATTTCGAGTTGCGAAATTAGAACTTAAACAACGGTACGGCCACAGTGAAGTGAAGTGAGGCAGCCGTCTAACGTAGCGGTCTCGAGCGAGGAAGCGCTCGTAGTTTTCAAATGTTCTTCTCAACCCAGTGTGGCCACACTACGGGCACATACAGCAAGCGATCAAACGCTCGGTTGATGGGTCATCATCATTATCATCATAATCATCTCAGCCAAAAGACGTCCACTGCTGGACGAAGGCCTCCTCCAAGGATCTCCACAACGACTGGTTTTGTGCTGCTCGCATCCAGCGGCTACCTACGACCCTCACCGGATCGCCGGTCTAACTCGTTGGAAGCCTGCCCACTCTGTGTTTTCCGGTACGCGGTCGCCTCTCGAGAACTGTTCCGCCCCAGCGGCCATCAGTGCTGCGAGCGATGTGCCCTAGCCACTGCCACTTGAGCTTAGCAACTCTTGTTGGTAACCTTTGTTCTTTTGCGGATCTCCTCATTTCTGATTCGTTCACGCAGAGAAACCGCAAGCACAGCCCTCTCCATTGTTTTTTGAGTGACCTAGACCCTTTTTATGAGGCCTATAGTGAGCGACCATATCTTAGTTTCGTATGTCATCACTGGCAACACACCATCCATGGTTTGCAATACCTAAAATTGACCTTTTTTTTTTTTTGTTATCCCGGGGTAGTATGTGGTGTTGGCGCAGATGTTGTTGGCCGACCCACTAAAAACCCCCGGGGACGTCGTCGACGTCACAACCGACGCTTCGAGGGCAACGCGGTGCCTGTGGAAATAGTTAACCACGCGACCCCCATGGCCGGTGGTTGTTACACCCCCAATCTCAACGCTTTGTACGTTGCAAGGCCCTATCTGGCCATCCTCTCCGAAAGCGGGACATCCAGGATGTCCGGGCTGTCCTCCCTCACCTGCCCTCGCCGGACTGGGGCCGCGGACGACGTCGACGCGGTAACATCAAACACCACACTGTGGTGAGAGGTCAGGGTTCCAGCCTCTGACAGTGCCTCCTCAAATGCCTATGACTCTTCCATCGCCTCGTCAGGCTCTGGAACTGCAGGCTCCCTCTGCGCAGTGCTCCGCGCTCTGGGTATGGCTACCCGCGCCCTTTTCACAGGGGGGTTGCATGCCCGGCTCCCCATGACATGGCCGTGCGGCCGCCCTCTTTCAATGCACACGGCGCAACGCGGCTCTCTGGCGGTGCACGTCGACACCTTGTGCCCTGGTTGCCCACAGCGAAAGCAGGTTTCGCTGTAACCTAAAATTGACCTGTAAGAACAGCTCGCAACACTCTATGACCACCCCAGCCAATCGCGCCCGCCGCAGTCCTAGTCACCGCTCATTCACCCTGGACACGACCGTACATTTCAATTTCACTTGGCCTCTTAAAGCTCGTTTGTGGACACGGGTCATGTACATGGATGACTTGATTATTGACTACCAAAATGGGTGTGGGTAAGTGTTCACTCTCACTGGGTCTAATTTACCTCGTAAAGCTTTGTTGGTATACCTAGATCATATTTACAAATCTTGTAAGTAGTAAAATATAGTTAAAATGTCAAGTCAAACAGCTTTACTTTATACTGTCATCCATTATTGAACGCGAGTCATCAATACAATCAATAACAACCTTTCCATATGCAGGTTGGTGATTACATATTCGGGCTATGCATCGGATAATTCGAGATAACAATTCGGTTATTTGGCCGAGCGCTTTACGACTCTGTTACTAAGGCATCCTAGTAAGCTTTGTTAAAATGGCAGATGTATTCACATTACGCAAGATAAGGTTGTTGTAGATCTTATTTCTCACCTTTAATAGTCGGAACAATACAACAATGTTTGTAGGTATTGCTGTTGTGGTTAGCCAGCGCCTCAGTAGTTGAGGACAGGAATCCTCCTGAATCCTGAAGTGTGCTGCCACCCTCGGCCTTATCATCACTTAAAATCAGGTGAGAAGCGTGAATGTGTCCCTAAAGCTTAGTAGATACCGTATTGGTCAAATCATTTAATCAAGGGAGCGATTTTGAATCTCTCCAAAACTAAATATATTTTATTCAAAAAATTCTTTCATAAATCCAAAAAAATATTGAGTATCAAAATTGTCACCAGTGATTTTGAATACGAGTAAGGGGAGCAATCGCAATTGATAGCATAGTAAAAGAAGCACCCCTGCTTATAGAGTTAGTGTATTTTAACTTAAATTATAATGTCGTGCATTGCATACGGCACATAATGCAACTGGTTGCTCTCTAAACGCATTGCATGCCGATCGTGCCTCGCAAGCCATCAATCACAGTTCCGTCAGTAGTTTACAAGTGCCCTTAGTGTTAATATACAAAACAGAAAGGGAGGCAGTGAAAAGATCATTTTGAGATAAACGCCGTATATTTATGGCACTGTAACAGCGATGTCCAATTACTTTTTTATTGGCGGGACGCAATAAAAAAACAGGCGATCCGTTTGCCGCTCAGACAGATGCGTAACGTGACCAGTTTGTTAATAGGATGTTTAAACTGTGGAGCTCCTAGTTCGATGATTTGAAGACTTATTGCTTTTGCCTGTTTCAATATGTAGGGTAGAAAGCTAAAAAATAAAAGCGAGATGAAATGTGTGCGGTAAAAGCCGCGTTAAGTTTATATAAATATTTAGATTTACTTACTGAACTATAGGTACGGCAGGTAGGTAGATTATCTTTATGGGGTGTATAGATCCGCTTAGTTATTTTTTAAACTTCTATTGGGGTAACAGGATAGGTATATTATGGATGTTCACGTGGGCTTAGTAGCTAGCGGTCGCTACATCTTTAAGTAAGTGCAATTTTTATAGGTATTTTTTTCAGATTAAATACAACTGACAGATTTCATATCCTGTAGTATTCTAGAAATGAAAATGCGAATTGTACTAGGCCATTAAACAAAGCCCTTTGCAAACTATTTCACCTAACAAGTGATTGCAGATGCAGTTATTTTCCGGTTCAAAGGTGATCTACGCGTAATCAATCAAGCCGCGTGCACTAATCATCCGCTTGTCACTTTCCCGGTCCCAGTGTGTTTAGTTGTACGCTTCACTATACAGAAGATAATACGCCTGACTTAGAAAGTCAATGAAAATCTACATAGAAATATGGCGTTTGGGTGCAAACCAAAGCTTGATCAATGGTTCATCACTTAGAAATTACTTTAATTATCTGGATTGTAACAGACATTTTAATTTTCCAAGGATATAATGAGATGAGTGCCGAGTTAATAAGACAATTGATTTCTTCGACAATAACATCGATGTATGCTTATTTGATTTTATAAAACATAGGTGTATTTATCTGCCTTTGTAGTAATGGATGATCCATACAGGTAACAAACTCTAAGGTTCTATTCCCAGCGTAGGAAAAAATATTTAGGATATCTCATATACATTAAGTGTTGAAAAAATTCCACGAGCGGGGTTTGAACCCGCATCCCATGACATGCCGAGTCATGTGCACTACCAACTATGCTATCGTGACTCAATCCAACTCGCCGAAATTAATCAACACTATCTACTACTTTATTACATTCAACACTTTGTCTTTTTTCAATTTGTAATTTGTTCGCAACAATATTTGCGTAAAATTATATGAAAGTAATCATAAATATTTAATATTTTAATTATTATTTCGTTGATGGCAGGGGTTGCTCTTAGATCACCTGGCTAGCTTCCACAATTTTAATCAAGTTTGTCGTGTTGTGATTCAACGGATAGTGACAAAATATTCATTTCCTCGTAGCTAAAGATGTTGTTGAAAATGTAGTTTCAGCTTTCGGGCTTATCGTCCCTGAAGATGCGAATGTTAAGCGCTTTCCTAAAAAAATTACTTTAAATTAACATAAATCGTAAGTACAAAAAAAGTAAATATTTTGATCAATCACTGTTTGATTAATTATCTTAAAAAAATGAAACATACTTACTCGTATTTTAAGTGATGTCTTCACGAAAGTAAAATGTCACGAAGAGTGAACATGAAGTTAATCGCTCAGTTGATACGCTACGGTGTGACAGGGTGACGTAATAATAAGCAAAGAAAGGCGGCTTAGCCGGTTCGGAAGTGGCCATCTGTCGAGATGCATCAACAAATCATTCATCTATCTACTTTCACCTGCACAACCATATTTTTGCGACAGCAAAATATGATGAGCAGTTTTCCCAATACAGAACTCGCTTGAAAGGTCAATAAAATAAATTGATGGTTATATAATCTTTTGTTATCTCTTTTGCATATTATTAAAATAATGGCAAGCTTATTGACTAAGACCGTGGTTATCAATGAGGTCTTAACACTAGACCACAAAGGCTGTTTACTGGATTTGAAAATTGCTGTTTTATTTATTTAGTTATTTGGAAAACCAACAGCTAATAAACACAATAGAAACTTAAAACTAGTACAACGACAACAAGCCAATTACAGGTTCGCTGATGCAGCAACAAATTAAAAGTAGGGTTTTACATTACAAGCATAGCACACCAATTCACAATAAAAACAAGACAACACAAAAACACAGTTCTTTAACCATTTCAAAACAACTGTCTCAAATGACGCCACGCAGCCACAACTGATATAATGTATTAATAGTGATAATTGTCATATACATAATAATTAACTGTTTCATTAATTTAACCGAGCGGCATTGGTGCTCAAGCAGAATTTATGATCATAATATATACAGAAGACTTAAGCTCGAGATCCCAGGCACCCACCCTATGGCACAACGACTTACGCATTTGGGTTGTGATTTTGAAAGTTTAGCAATTTTCGCAAAGCCGGGTCTCCAAATTTCAATATTTAGAGCTCTCTGCGCTTCGGAAGGCACGTTAAGGTCCCGGTTTTCGTCGTAAGAATTGCAAACCCACCAACCGGCATTAGGCAAGCGCAAAGGGTAAATTGTGATCCCACCAAAAACATTTTCATGCAAAATGTTGCCAAGACGAGACCATATGGCTCGCACTGTCAAAAAGTTATGATCTCATCTAGAGTCTTAAGTATTAAATATTTCTTTAAATATCCAAACTTAGAAGAACCGGTAACACCTGTGTAAGTGCTTTATGCAAAATTCATCAAGTACAAAAAGACACACACTTCTGCATTAGACAGTTCATTTGAGTTACAAGTCGACTCGTTTTGGCAACCACTAATACCTACCTTACAACCAACCTACCGTGCAACATCCATCTGCACCGAATTCGACAGGCGGTTTTTCCGGTTCCGAAGTGGCTAGCCGTCGCTCTCATAGCCCATCACTTTTACTGACACTTGAATTAGCACCAAAGCTTCGTACTTACGTAAGTACACAACACCACCTAAGCAAACTTATATTTAGGTATCTTTTCATTGTTAACCGTTATTTTTTATTTTTATTTATTTTATTAGCTACACAAAACGGAATTACAGCGTTTACATGGTCATTTTCAGTTTGTACAAACATTGGTAGACTGCACTTCCAAAGTATGTGCAGACAGCATGCATAAAACACATCGAGATCGAAAAGAATCGAGTATAAAACATTATTTAAAAATTAATTACATAAAATCACATTAATAATTGCTAATTCAAAATTAAATAATAGATTAAAAATTAAATAGGGATAGGCAAAACATAACATTCCATAAACAATAATGACAATAATTTCGATTAATAAATAGGTCATTCAATAATTTTGCGTAGACTAGACTTCCAAGCGCATAGAGATGAACCATGGATGTCAGGTACACCATCTACTCTATTCAATAGTGTGTTATATTCGCGACACATTCTGTATATGGGGTTGTGAAAGGAAACATTGTTGTTGCAAAAAGGCACCGAAAAAGAGTAATTATGTCTAGACGACTTAGATGGAATTTTAAGGCGTATATCCGATAAAAGAGAAGTCGTAATAGAGCCATTCAATATTTTGTATAAATAAGTTAAATCATGCATCTTAATCGTTAATCTGAGTACGTCCCATTGTTAGGCTCAGGTGTTTCCACATCAACGCTAGTATATTTATTTATCTATCCATCTGTCTATGAGGAGCTCGATGGCGCAGAGTTAACGCGTCCGGTCTGCGACTGCTAAGTTAACTTTCGCTTAGATTGTTCGTCCGATGGGTTACCAAAAATTTATCATCTCGAGCTCCTCCGTGCTTCTGAAGGCACGTAACGCCGTTGGTCCCGGTTGAATTAGCAGTCGTTAACAACCACAAATTCTCACTTGGCCCGCGTGGTGGTTCATTGCCCGTTCTCTCTTTCCATTCATATAGGAAGGGCTCGTGCCCCATCAGTGTGGACATAAAAGTTTTAGTAAAAAATTGCCAGTTGCTGCGACATTTTACGGTTGCCACAGTACTAACTAAAACTTTTCAAGTCTATAGTCAACAGTCAGCGCTTGCCAGTTGAGGAAACAAGCAACTTGACACAACTAGTACAAATTGATAGTTGCTAGTTGCAAGAAACTGTTGTCGCTCATTGAAAGTCGAAACT
Organism: Eudonia mercurella; assembly: GCA_963082485.1. NCBI lineage: Eukaryota > Metazoa > Arthropoda > Insecta > Lepidoptera > Crambidae > Eudonia > Eudonia mercurella. The sequence goes on along the minus strand of OY720034.1, from coordinate 3,289,467 downwards.
AGAGTTGCTAAGTTTGGGTAGTTTCTGTAGGTCATATGGAAACAGCTTGTTGTGAGTTACCTGTTGCCGCAACACGGAGATCAAAGTTGCTCTGTCTGCGGAGCTTCTTAGAGGTCGACATATTTAAATTTGGTCACCCATCCGGTGATCCGCCATTGCGAAAGTTGCTTAACTTGAGAGATCACCGGCCATCGAGCTTTTTAATTCGATTCCGCCTTGACTACACTTAAACGGTTTATTATCTTATCGAGTTTAACTTTCTCGCATTACGTTGGTAGCTATTAATTAACATTATATGTAATAAAACAGCTCATGTTGAATTGATTTAATTTATTTTAACATGAAAATTCAATTTGCGGCTTCGAGATGACTTTCTAGTCAATTTTAAAGTACACATTTCATTTTACTATAATTTTTATTGACAGCTAAATCGATTTTGTTAATACAATGATTAGCAATAACAAAACGCCGGCGTCAGTCACAAAAACCTAAGCAAAAACATAGACGTCTGGCAAAAACGTCTTAAGCTGTCAAGTTTAATTTTTTGATTAAAGTTATTAGGAAAGGAGATTAAGAACAAGTTTCAATGAAAAAAAGACATTTAAAAGTCTTCGAAAATTATAAATTTTATAATTATACAATTTTTTATTTTATAATTCACAGTTTTTGCGCAATGAGTTGCGCAGGTATCTGTCGCAACTATAGCATTTTTTCATATACGATCAATGTAACAACCTACGTTAGTATAGCTGTACTTAGTGTGTAAAAAATACTGGTTTTGAAATTGATTGTATCATAATTGAAATATTTAAACATTGTCTCTGTCTTACAGTTCTTTTTTCATTAACTTATTTTAGATTTTTTAGAAATCAGTGAACGCCACTCACTGCCGAGATGCAGTTAAATCTATTTCCCTTCAACGTCGAGCGACCACCAGGTGGCCGATAACAATTAAAATTCGATTGTGTCTGGTATTCGCGCGCTCGAGCTCATATAGATAACATTTACCATACTATTTATTATTTACCATACTAATGAAGATGTACTTTTATAATTCCATAACTAAGTGAAGGTGTTTAATACCCGTAAAATTGCTTTTCACACCATTTCACTTCGCACAGCTCTCGACTTCGAGCGTTCTCGGAATAAACGCCACTTGACACTGATTGTGAATCGATAGAATATTTAGCTTTATCGAAATCAACAACATTGTGGAGAATCTGCTTGAGGCTATGATTATTAATAATGGCTGTTTTTATTATCATTTAATGTAAGTTTAAAATGTATATTTAGGTACATCGGTCCCTGTTGGTAGCCGTACGTATTAGGTCCTTACCTATGAAATTGACGTTTATTTCTCACTTATTAATAGGTGTATTACTTCTAAAAGTCAATAACGGTTGTTAATATTATTATACACCTTTAATTAGAACTATGTTACTTAGGCTTCAGAAATAAGAATGATTATTCATTTTGTGTCTTTATGGCCCAATTTTTTTTTAATTGACTTCTTTTTTGTTTCGCGGAATTGACTTTTTTATTCGTTGTAGCTTCGAAGGGACTTATATTTTTTTTTCTTTTTAATGTCTGCTATATTTAGCTAGTGAAACAAACACTACCCACAATTACTAAATTTTTATAGTGTTTTATAGTGAACACATTAATTGTAAAATAGCTGTATTAGTGTACAAAGAAGTAGACAATATCAATTTTATAGTGCCGTGTCCATGTCTTTCGATAATTTATTTAAAAAGCTATTTATTAGAATGACAATTTTTTACACTAATACAATTTTATAATAAAGCTTTTCGAACGTAGCAAGCGAATTATTTTTCAGTGAGTAATTTATAATACCTAACGAATAATAAAGACTTCTGAAAATGTTGAAGATTTTTTGATTACACAATTCTGTTTGTAAACTAGTCAATTCATTCGATTATTTTATCATTATAGAACCCAAATAAACATTTTAATAAATAATAAAAAAAAAATCTTTTAATTTTATGAAAACCCTAACGCTCAATTGGCGCGTAGGTATTTATCTCAACAAAAAGGTCTAGTTTCGGTACTGCTTCAGCTTATATGTATACTGTGACTGCGCCGAGCTCTTTCGAGTTTGAGTCCGTGAGAGGGTCTATGTTTGTTTATGCTTAGCTTAGCTTCTGCAGTCTCCTTATTTTGAGCTTTACTGGCGTAAACCAAAACCTATTTGAAAAGATATCCATTAAAAATCATATTAGCTTTTCTGGATGGGTAAACATGACTATGACGAAAATAATAATCTTTCTCCTTCCTTCATAGGAGTACACGTGCTGCTCTTCGGAGTTACCGCTTCACTGTCTCAAATATCCCATCGCGCACAAAGAAATTTGGTGACTCGTTTCTTTGTCCTACCTCCAAAAGATGGAATAGTCTACCAACACACGTTTTCCCTCCTTCTTATGTTATGGGGTCCTTCAAAAGAGGCGTGAAGAAGCACCTTGTGGGCCGGCAGAGTGAGGTTAACTGATGCTACATTTGTTTTCGCGCTGCACCAGTTATCTTCGCGTCTGGACTCCATTTCCATTTAACATCAGGTGGGATGGAGTCATTTGCCGAGCTATTTATAAAAAAATATATTTAAAAAACTTATTTAATAAGCTCAGTCTTTACACAATATTAAAAGAAACTGAAAATGTTATTTTTGGACGCTCACTAAAACTAATTAAATTTAGTTTTATTTCATAGAGAAGTTAGCTTACTAATCGGTCAGAAAAGTTTGCGATACCATCATACGAGACTTAAAACTTCAAATGAAATCATGTATGTATATTTTTTAAACTATTATTTTAAGTGTTTGTTAAAACATAACCTTAGTGTAGTCACTGACGTATGTATTACTTGAAAAAAGCGAAAGCTTGAAAACATTAAAAAAAAACAATTTCTATCAAACGGCTAAACGTAATGTCTGTTTTGTTTATCAAACATGACTACTTAAGTACTATCAATTCAAGTTGGTCAAAATAACATAATCTTAATACTGCCACCTCAAAAAGCGTCTGCTTGAATGCAAAAGAAAAACATGAAGCAGCTTTATACTAATTACTACATCTTACAAGAACACAAACAGGACCATATATAAACTCAACTCGCGTAAATAGGGTAGACCAAGTAAACAGTACAGATGTACTAATTAAGTACCTACATTGTGCGAACTAAACCATTGGAAAGTGGAATAGTTGAGATGCGTCTAAACAGGGAGGCTAATTGGCGCTGAAGCCTTATATCGAGGGAAAAGTTCATGTCTCCGACTGGCGGCGCGGTGATCACCATATACGAGGGTGACATCTTTGCGCACGCGTAGGGCTTAATCTGTGCTCTTTAGGTCGGTTTCTATAATATATCTATCAGCTATTGACGTAGAAGCAGTATGTTACCAGCGGTCCTGTACGGTACGAGTTGAAAAGGTACTTAATTATTTAAAAAAAAAACGCCTTTTTGTATGTGCGTAAACTTAAAGATAAATAAAATAAAAGCTACATTTTAAGAATCATCACAATTTTTTTTATTTTTTCCCCTGTCAGTAAATCCTGCTTTAATATAAAGAACCACCTCTGTGGTCTACGGTCATCGGTTTACACCCAGAGGTCCCGGTTTCTATTCCCAGCGGGGGGTACATGTTTGTGTGCTCGGTTTGGTTGATGGTAGGGCTTGTTGGTCCGCCTGGCTAGCTACCACCACCTTATCTAAATATGTCGCCATCACATCAATGTTTGTAGCATTGTTGTGTTCCGGCAGCTAGAGATAAGGTTGCCAGTGTCTCAGTAGTTGAGGTTTCCGGGTGAAGTGCGCTTCCACTATTGGCCTTATCATCACCAGGTGAGATTAAGGCACAGTGTCTACGATGGGTGGCAGAACTATAAACTTATTTTTGACACCGAAAACTCTCGAACTAGGGTTCGTGGGTTAGGCCCCCGATGTGTGACGCCCCCGTGGTGGAGGCACCCGATTTCGTTTTAGTGCTTGAGCGTCGATCGACCACCAGGTGGCCGATAACAATTAAAATTCTATTGTGTCTGGATTTCGCGAGCTCGAGCTCATATAATTAAATTATAATTAAAATTTCAACAACAATTATATTTCATAGCGTATGTTGTCATGTATCTTTTAATGTGGAGTTCTTTCGGTGAGATTAAAAATCGTCCCCCCCCCTTGAAAGTAAACAATCCAAATTACCTAGCATTCTGTTAGGTTCTATAATGTTTTACACACAATTCATTAGCAAACTTTCTCTCCACAAGCAACATTTGTCAACGTTTCATTTGACATCAACACATAAACATTCCGCAAAAAGTTTTGTTCTGCTGCATAAGCACAGTTTATAAATAATGTATCTACTTTATGTAAGGTTATAAAATGTTCAAATAATTTTTAACGCAAATTTTGTTGCGAACAAATCACAAAAACACAAATGTTGTAAAAATTTCCATGAGCAGGATTTGAACCTGCACCCTTCTGACATTCCGGATCAGGTGTTCTTCCAATTGAGCTATCGTGGTTCTAATCAGCACGCCGAAGTTATCAACACTTTTTACTTTGAAAGCCAAAGGCGCCGCCCATTCAATGTCAACAACTACCGTCACTAACATCCGATCATAATATTTTTACAAATATTAAAGATTAGTTAAGAAGTAAGCAAGCTATTTTTATAAACAGTTCAAATAATTTTTAACGCAAATTTTGTTGCGAACAAATTACAAAAACACAAATGTTGAAAAAATTTCCACAAGCAGAATGTTAACCCGACCCGGAATGTCAGAAGGGTGCAGGTTCAAATCCTGCTCGTGGAATTTTTTTTCAATATTTGTGTTTTTTTAAAAATTTTTAATTTAAGGTTTGTAAAACAATTTTATATCGAGTCGATGATTTGTGAAATGATCACTTGCGTTTCGTTTATTATCTGACGATTTGTTTAATTACTGTCGAACTGTCGATGGGGAACCATTCTCTTATAATTTTATAATTGGTCATCGACTCCTCTGATTACTTTCTGTTTCCTAAGCATCTTATTTAACTTTCGTTATAAATGTCAATCTCCCAAGATTTATCATTGATAATGCTTATCAGATCGAGTTTATTTTATGAGTAACATAATAAATCCTTGATAATTAGACGAGAGAGTTTCCTTTCGTTTATCGCTTTCTTATTGGTCGCTCATATTTTATAGTTTCCACTTGACTTTTATTGACCAACTTGTTTGCTATGTGCTGTGGAAATGGGTGTTGGTGACAATTTTATTTGTATCATGTTATTACGAGGTGGCGAATAAGCTTTATGTCCTGTTTGATAGATTTCCCTTTTTCATTTGTTTGTTTTTTTCTTGTCGTTGCTGCTGTTATCATTTTGTGAAACCCTAACGTGCTGATTGGTATTTGGTATAGATAAGACATTATGTTAAGATGGCCATTGTACTTCACATAATTATTACATATAGTTTTTTTATTTTTCAATATGGCTTACAATAGAATTTTACTTGTTTGGCGGCACTGATCCGCGCTCACGCATATCAAAGGTTAATGTGTTTATATGAACTAATATGACGAGGACGATCCCCACTGCTGGGCACGAGCCTTCTCTGTAGATGGGAATACCAAAATTAAAAAAAATCTAAATTCGAAATTATTTATTCAGTTTAGGCTACAAGTAGCTCTTGTGAATGTAACTATGCCATCGGTTCGTAAGTCTACTCTGGGCGGGAGATCTTGTACTGAAAAGAACCGTCAAGAAACTCAGCAAGTGTCCAGCTTTTTTCTCGCTTACAGCGTCAAAAATATTGGAAAATGCCCTATCATAGCAGGACACTTTCCATTACAATAAACACAAAAAATATAGAAGACAACCACAACATGAAAAAAAAAAACACAAAAAAAATATATATGTTAACAAATTTACACTAGGTAAAAGTTTCAATTTCCACAATGTCATACAGTACCACTACAGTACTCTCGTAAAAGTCAAACTATAGTGAATAATACTAAAAATAAGATAAGTATGCGAGAACAGACCAGCCTCCACAGGCGGCAGCAATCCCGGCAGAACGGGCCATAAACCACCACGCAGCGACTGATAATGCACGGAACCAACGGCTTAACGTGACCTTCGAAGTACATAAATAATTACATTACTTAAATACCTTTTGGGAATACTTAATTACCAGGTCATAACACAAAATACAATTCTATACTTCAGAATTACGCCTATTACTTTATTTGTAGTGCGCATGCGCGCTCGTTGATGTCTTTAGTAGGCGCGCCGCATGACTTTCTGCTTGACAAACCGCTTCTACGCATTTTTTACAAAATTTAAATCCATAAATCATATCAGACGATAAAATATTTATAACCATTTTGATAGGAGCATAAGTAACTGATATTACTTAATAAAATTTTTACGCGAGATCACCTCGAGGCAAATCATCTACTTGATAGTCAAACGTTATTATATAAACTGATAGATATTGTCAGGAAAGAAGGAACCTCCGGTGACTGTTTAAAACGATCCCGAATCATCCTGGCAGCATGGAGGGGAAGTGTAGGAAGTTTTTAGTGGGTATACCCTCCTTCCCCCTTAAGAGAGTTGGGGGAAGAGTCCCACATAACCATCTGCGTCTCCCAGGTGCAGTGGTATACGTAATATAATAAACATAATAATATAACTTTTATTTAAGATGAAAAATCCATACGAAATTGTTAGTAGTTTGTAGTAATTAAAAAAAATAAATTAATGTAAAACTTAAAAACTTTAAAATATTAATTTATTAATTTAAAAACTTGTAATGCATTTTTTCCTGTACCTATATAAAAATAAGGTTATGGCCATATTCCCTTAATTATTGTTGATGAAGGAAGACCTGAGCCCAGCAGGAGAAAATGCATTACGCATATCACTGCGTAAGCGTAATGCATTTCTACTAAGGCAAGAATGACCGTCTAAGTTGGAGTGTTAAAGAGGAAACTCAGCAGCGGGTGAGTCAAGTGAATGATGTTAAATCAGTTCATCATCATCATCAGCCCTTTTTATGTCCCCACTGCTGGGGCACGAGCCTTCCCTATGGATGGATAAGGAGAACGGGCCATAAACCACCACGCGGGCCCAGTGCGGGTTGGTGGTTGTTAACGACTGCTAATGCAGCCGGGACCAAACGGCTTTACGTGCCTTCCGAAACACGGAGGAGCTCGAGATGATACATTTTTGATCACCCATCCGATGACCGGCCATTGCGAAAGTTGCTTAACCTACTTTGACGTATTTAGGATTAAAAGATTCAGGACATTTACACATTAAAATACCGTGGCTCACGTCCAGCTTTTGATAGTCACCTTGCGAAGGTCGCCTTTCACCTAAGTAGCTGCGGATCGCGCTCATTTGCATGCACTTGGAGAGACCTATGTCCAGCATTAGACTAATATCAGCTGATGCTGAAGATGATATTATTTATTTTCCGTATTATACCAATTAATGAATCCTCTAGACGAGTACGAGTATAATTATGAGGCCAATCAATTACTATAGTGTTACTTTCGATCTGATCTCACTGTATCCACGTATAGTAAGATGATAAAATGACTATGCAAATTGTAACTCGCTCACTGTGATATTGCTATGAAATTGAAAAGTAAACCTCGGCGAATCGGCCATTCAGACCATTGTCTGTTTTTTCCTCGCCTTTTTGTGTCATCCCAGACTGTGTAAAGGTTTTCTTTTTCTAATCGTTCCCTTTATTTGAAATAGGTTGATGTATTTTTACATAATGACCCAAATTGGAAGTCGTCTAGAAACATAACTGTTTATTTACTTCGTAATTTTAGGAAACGTGTGTGTGTGTGTACTATGATTCGTAAATATGCACAGAGTTAATTTTGCTTTTATTTAACACAAACACTATTTTACGAAATTGCAAATTAATTTGGCAAATTATAAAAGTGGAACTGTGTAATTATGCGTACGCAAAACAAAAGATGAACAAGGAAAAGGTTTTAACAGGAGCACTTTTAAAGAATAAAAAGAAGAAACAAAACGTAGGATAAAAACTTTTTTCTCAAATCATCATCCGAGACAGACCACTTTTCCATTTCATATCTCGAAACTGCAGCCGTGTCCGTTTCACCGGCCGCGCGCGGTCTCCAGTTGCGCGCACGCTTCAGAGGAGAACGCACGCATCTGCGCTTGCGCCGCGAGTGTGCCGATATCGTGTGACAGTGACTGGTTCTGTGTTTTTCTTGGATTCACACACACTTTAGCTTTGACAACGTAAGTCTTTATATGGTGCATTTAAACATAAACCCTTTAAATATATTTTGTTACTACTGATTTTATTTTACACATTATCATTAGCCATATTTTACATTTATTCTATTGATGCGCACAGATGATAAAGGCGGTAACGCTTGCTTAGAAAATAATTAAATTTTACAAGCCCGTCACGCGATCTAACGTCTTATACACAGAAACCTAATTCTGTAATTAATTCACATACGGCGCTTATGCGTGCAACATACGTGCACGTATTTAAATTATTTAGAAATCAGAGTCATCAGTTGCAAAAAAGTACGAAATCGCTGGAGCATCGCGAGGCGCCTGCGTAGCGATCTGTCGTCATGTATCTCCTATACTCTCACTGGGACAGTTTATAAAAACGCTGAAAGATTTAAGACACATTTATGTTGTCGCAGCGGTATGTTAAGTTTGAGGTAGAAGGAATTGCAATGAATCGAACGAAATCAATGTATCATGTTTGTTAGTAATTTAGATAAGTGACTAAAGGTTTACTAATCTTAAAAGACGTATAATAATAAACTGAATAGGAATTTAGCTTTAAAATATTGTAATTTATCGTGTAAGATTATTGTTGATTTTAGTAACCTATAAAAATGTAAGCAATTTTAACAAAAATATTGATAAATAGTCCGTAACTACCAATGAAAAACGTTTTGCATACTTTCTAGGACTCGCATCCTTTCTAAGGAAGATTAGGAAATTATACAAAGTATCATTTCCTTTCATCATCAAAAAATAGACTATGAAAAATACCTTGAAATCAACATTGAAATTGTTATCGTGAAAGAATCAACACTTGTGACAACTAAAGATAATTTGAATTTAGTTTAGCTCTTTAATTAAAACTACCGGAAAATTATATATAGGCTTATTTTTATTCCGGAAACGTGCTATAGTTAACTATCTCACAACTCCTAGGGGTGCAATTATTTTTACTTAATATTTTTGGAATTTTTAATGTCAATATTACTGTTGACATTCGGATATTTACTTACTTTTAAAAAAAATTTTCTTGTAAGTGTGATGGATAATAAATTATATCCTGTTTGTTTATACCCTAAATAATATAGGAAAAAAGAAGACAGCTTATTACAGAAACACGTATGCACATCTGCTAGACAATCCCAGCTATCATCTTCAATTTCAAAGACTCCATTAGCCTAAGGTTTTACGATAAAATGCCTGTAAAAATGATAAAATAAAAGGTTATTATTTTTAACACTGATGATTTCTCGGAGCATCGATGAGAAAGTGTTAATTTTCATAATATCCTTTAGATTATATGCCCAGGTAAAACCGGTATAAACTATAGATTAAATATAGCTTTATAGGAGCCCTATGGCGCAGCGACCTGCGCGTTCAGGTTGCGATATTAGATGTTAAGCAGCTTTCGCAAAGTCCTGACATCCTGATGGGTCCGAAAATTAAGATGACTTGAGCTCTTTCGTGCTTTGAAAGACACGTTAAGACGAAGCCCAACATTGGGACGTTTACCGGCAGATGATGATGAACATAGTAAATATATTACAATGTAAAGACTAGACATTACAATAAAATTTGATTCCTTGAAGGTAAATACTAATACTGCCTTCATTTTACTTGATGTTATGTGATGTGTGTGATGATAAGTAAATTTGCAAACATAGATAGGTAGGTATTATTTATTTTTCTCTTTTGTTAGTTATTTTCAAGTCATTACATTAATCTTGTTTCAAATTTTTTTTCGACTGTACTTTGTACGTATGTGCGAGTTGACAACTAAAGTAATAGGTAAAATCAAAAGCTGCCATTTCGCACATCTGTGTGAGTTAAAAGTGAGCGAATTGACGAATAACTCGTTGTGATTGTCCTTAATATTTTGTGTTTTTATTTGTGCTGTAAGGGAGAAAGGAGCTTGACACTTGCTGAGTTTATTGCCGGTTCTTCCCAGTACAAGGTTTCCCGCCCAGAGTAGACTTACGAAACGATGGCATAATGACGTTTATAAGAGCTATTTGTAGCCTAAACTGAATAAATAATTTAGAATTTTGAGTTTTGATGATAAGGCCCAGCGCACTTCATCTCCTCAACCACTAAAAATTGGTTATCTTATCTCTAACTGTCGGAACTTAACAGTACTATTATCATTGCTGTTCATCATCATCATCGCCAGCTAATTTTATGTCCCCACTGCTGGGGTACGAGTCTTCCCTAAGAATGGAAACGTCACAGAGACATCGGGCCATATACCACCACGCGGGCCTAACGCGGATTGGTGGTTGCTAGTGACTGCTAATGCAACCGGGACCAATGGCTTATCCACGGAGGATCTCCAGATTATACAATTTGGTCCCCGATCCGATGGCCTTTGCTGATGTTGCAATACTTCAGTAGTTTAACTATAAACCATTTTTCTTTTGAGGAAGATTAACATATCGAGATTAATACATAAAACCGTCCGCCTGTCTGTCACATCAGTAGTCTATATCTCACTCCACCAGCTCGTCCTGTCAGTCACAATGTCACAGAGGTGAAAAGTGTCTTCATTGAAACCGTGCAGTGGCTCATTAGTGGGCTTTCCCACACTTATTCAATGTGATAGCGGCTATTTGCGAACTGCGAAGTGATTATGCAAGTATGGAACTGTAGGTAATGGGATTTGCAATTTCGTTTCTTTTTTTAAACTGTTGTGTTTTGTTTGGTTGGTGGTAGTTCTTACCCTCAGCTAGGTTTGTACATTCTATTTGCTTTCAATCTTATTAACAGTAATTAAAGTTAATTTTAATGTGGTTTCTTATTCGCCACTGCTTGAAAAGTTTAGTCTTCCTGGCTAGCTACGTTATCGAAATATGTCGCCATTACATCTACGCCAGTAGCATTGTTGTTTTTCCGACAGTTATAGCAAATATGCTTAGTTTCTCGGTGCTTGAGAGTTTCGGGTAAAGTGTGCTTACAATTGCGGGCCTAATCGTCATTTTACGTCAGTTGAAATGGAGTCCATGTAGATCTATACTAATACTATAAAGAGGAAAGCTTTGTATTTTTGTGTGTATGTTTGCAACGAATAAACTTAAAAACGACTGGACCGATTTAAAAAATTCTTTCACCATTAGAATGCTACATTAGCGCTGAGTAACATAGGCTATATTAAAAAAAGAAAAGAAATGCGGTACGAAGTCCACCGGGTCAGCTAGTAAATAATAAATAGCTGAAGAATAACCTTTCGGCATAGTTAGCGACTGCCTTATCCTTTTGACACTTATAACTATACTGATATAGCTTAAGCGTTACCGACCCTTCAGCTTAATTTATTATGCCTCTTTGCCTTTTTCTTTACTGGATCCCACATTGTCAATTCTGAAAAACAGGACAGTACAAATAGGTGCCAGTAGTCATCCAGATTTGTACTTTTCATTTATTTATTAATTAATTATATTCTATCATAACATATTTTTGAAGCAAAGTATGTATTTTTGTTAGTTATACGGATATTCTGTTTGTGCATTTTTTATACTATTTCTATTTGGCTTGTGATTGGATTTCCGTTACTCAATATTTTTCCTAAAAATAAATTAAATAGTTCATCGTCATCAGTACAGTCTTTAACTGCCTCTGCTGTGTTCAAACCTTCGTACATGAACAAAAGAATATGGGGAGAATGGACCATAACCCTTTTAATACCCTAGTCTGACCTAATACGGGTTTGTGGGTTTTAACGATTGCTATCATACGAACGACATTATACGACAACATACAAGACCAACGGCTTATAGTGCCTTTCAAAGAACACAATCAAGAAAATCGTAATAATACTTTACCGTTTTGTTCAACCATTGTCATTTCGGTTGTTCCTAATAAATCATATGATGACGATCTTTTAGATAAAATAATAAAATTTAAAAAAATGCTCGCGAAACAATTGGTAGTAGCATTGTATGCAAAACCATTAGTGAGAAAGGCCACATTCGCAAATACTTCTAATTTCGTAGCACGTAAAGTCTTAAATAGAAAAAGGGGATGAACATAGCTTCGACAAAAAAATTGTACAACGTTACAGCATCATTTGTTATGGACACAGTCGAACACTAAACAGTAACTCAGTTTGCGAGTTCAAGACGAATTGCACAGTGCAGTAAAATTTGCAGATTTTTCTACGAAAATACCCAACGTCATTTGTTTAATATTTCGTTTGTAAATTAGTAGTGAAATCTGAAAAGACCAATTTAAAAAAAATAATTGCGGGTATGCAAAATGCCTTGATCTCACCTGATGTTAAGTGATGATAAGGCCAATTGGTGGAAGCGTACTTCACCCGGGATCCTCAACTAGTGAGGCACTGGCTATCTTATCTCTAGCTGCCGGAACACAACAATGCTACAAACATTGATGTTATGCCGACATATTTAGATGTCACATGAGCCAAACCTTTGTGTCAGGGGAAGCGGCACATTGTCTGTAAATAAACTTATTTGCCTCTGTCGTCTAGTAGGTAAACCACTGACTATAGACCCATAGGTTCCGAGTTCGATTACCAGCGAATCGGTACACCTCCGGTTGTGTACCTACCTACTCGGTTTGGGGGCATTCCGTAGTAACTGGTGGGACAGTTTACTCCAGAATCCCTAATGTTTAGCCCTGTAACTTTGTATTTTGATGTAATATAATGATCAAATAGATATTTTACAATAGATTATGAACAGACTTATAAAACTTTTACCAAAAAATAACTCATATAAATATTTTGTGATATTTTAGTAGTTAAGGGAGTCACTGGTGGGACAGTCAGAAATACCTCACCTCCGCCTTCTGCACTGTCAATCGAGATTTTAGCCCAAAAACTATACATAGCCAGATGTCTTTTACTATGCTATGAAATGATTAAATTAAATTAAATATACTTCAACAGAAACTAAACATTAGCACCAAGTTTAGTTTCTACAAGAAAATATAGAAAGTAGAAATTGTGACTGGGTGGGACATGTAGGTATTGGCCAAAAAAATTACTCGTTCTTATTACATATTCAGGATTGTTTATTAATTATTAAACCAATATTATAACGAATTAACAATTATTATTAAAATCTTTGACAAAATCAACATAGTACTTCCTCATACTAAATCAACGCAATATTTTTTTTCTAGATTTCCTTTTCGCTCAGCAGCATTCATCTTAAAAGCAGACAAAACAATCACACTCACTAAAAACATAGAAACATGCTAGAAATGTTTAGAACAGTCCATAACAAGTTTTACAAAAATGCCCCACCAGTCACTGTGACCGTTGGGACAAAAATGAAAACCACCTCTTTCCCACCCTTTAACACATTGCACCAGGAAAATTTGCTAAACAGTTAAACAATTAGCCAAGTCTTATCCAAAAAGCTCCCTTTTAGTACAACTCATTTTGAGGCTAGAAATACAACCTTTGTATGTTTTCGTGTGGTGGACATGCTACGTGCTCTTTGTGTTTTAGAGTAAAATTCTTACCTTTTCCGCGGTATTTTTAGTCCAAATTAAAATTCAAGAAATTCGTATTACTCTCCGACGCTGTTTGGTTGAAAATGTTAATCAAAATAGCTGAAAACAGTATCGCCAATATGGCGCAAAAAATCGTACGACTCGTTCACAATAATCAACAACTTGCCATAGTGAAAAAAAATTTAATCTTGTTTTTTTTCTAAATAATTTTTACAGATCATGTAAATTTAACTTTTATACATAGATAATTTTTAACGCAAATTTTGTTGCGAACAAATTACAAAAACACAAATGTTGAAAAAATTTCCACGAGCAGGATTTGAACCTGCACCCTTCTGACATAACGGGTCAGGTGCTCTTCCAATTGAGCTATCTCAACATTTGTGTTTTTATATACATAGGTTAAGAATAAATTTGTTATAATCATATCAATTTAAGAAAATAACTCATTTTTCCATTTTGGAATGCCCCTTTGGCCGATTATATAGTTACGCTTATTATAAGTCCGCTTGTCTATAACCTTTTCGAAGTCTGTAGTCGTAATAAAAATATAATTAGTAATATGTAATAATTGGTAATATGTATGATTATATACATATAATTTTACGCAAATATTGTTGCGAACAAATTACAATTAATTTCGGCGAGTTAGATTGAGCTACGATAGCATTGTTGGTAGTGCACCTGACTCAGTATGCCATGCGGGTTCGAATCCCGCTCGTGGAATTTTATTTTTAAAATGGTAATATGTAATTATACTATTAATTAATGTTATTGGTTCTTTACCGTTTTAAATAAATAAATAAAAAAAGAGAAAAAAACAGATGCTATCTTACGATAGCAATCGGGATTTACTTGATATTTTAAATTGGCCACCTAACCGGTGACCAGACAATGTTACGCTGTAAAGGCCACCTGCGCCCAACAGGCAATAGCAGTCTCTTTCCTAAAAACCAACGCATGTTGATTGCAGCGTAAATCACAAAGTATTAGAAAAATTCAACAAGTCTTCTGGGGTCTAGGTAGCTCAGCGATCAATCCAAGCGACCCTTGGGTACAATTCCCTCTCGAGCTTCCTGAGACTGGTTGGTTTTTTATAGTAAAATTATATCTTGTAGCGTCATAAATTTTACTGTTTTTTATTTAATTTTATTTAGACAATAAAAAAGATAAAAATTCAAAATTTCAAATTCAAAATCATTTATTCAGTTTAGGCTACAAACAGGTCTTGTGAACGTCATTATGCCATCGGTTCATAAGTCTACTCTAGGCACGAGAACTTGTACAGAGAAGAACCAGCAAGAAACTCAGCAAGTGTTAAGCTCTTTTCTCCCTTACAGCGTCAAAAGTATTGGAAATTGCCCTATCATAAAAGGGCACATACATAACAATGTTTGTTATTCAATCAAATGTATTGTAACACTTAGTTTTGTGTTAGATTGTATCCAACTAATATTTATCAACTCATCATTGCACAGTGCAAGACGAGTTACTGTTTACTGCTATATTATATTTCTGTGTGTTGTGTTTAATCGCCTAGGTGATCTCTACCCACCGCAGTTTGCTTTAATTGTATTTTAATTATAGCGGCCAATGACCTCCGTCTAGACCGAGCACAGTTCACGGGTCATTCATTCAAGTCTTTTTTTTCATTTCGCTAAAGCAACCATTGAAGCTGACTATTTCTTACGATTATATTTCTACGGTTACAATCAAAAGTCAGTTTCTTTTTTTTACATAGAATCAACAGTACCTACCTCTCCACTTTTTTTTTCTTTCTTTTTTATCTTTCTTTAAGTCAAACCAAATACCATTCTTCAGATTGCTAAAAGTACTATCTTAATCAAAACCCGTTTCGTGCCTAGTTTGAGTTATTATTGTTATTATCCGACTAATAATGATAAATATGGTTGATATTGATCCCTATTTTATTTATTATTTATTAACATATCAGCCAACATACTCATAACTGATTAATATGAACTATTCAAGACTTGACGTAATCATTCATTCAAATAATTGCAAATAGAAAAATCAATATTAAAATTTAATTAACACCGAGCTGGGAATTTAAATAAATATTAACTTAAAATTAATTTGAGAAACATAGGCACGAAATAAATATGAAAACTGTTAATTTCTTAACAGGGTTTCCACAAATCATAGTATATAATTGATAACTATTTAACGCGGTCTCCATAAAAACTGCCAATAGGCTAATTCTATGCGTGAACCACTTCATCGGCGGCATTATAATTATTAATTAGTCAATCTAAATTGTAAATCGCGAGATTAACATTTTAATTAACTGATAACGTACGGTGGCTGTTATTAATAGTAGTTTTTAGTGGGATCCTTGGGAGAATTACTATTAAATTACAAATGTTGTTATTATTAATGGACCGCTTCCTCCGCGGTACAGTTGAAACAATATGATCACCCGTTATTTTGTTTGGTTTAAAACAATTTGGAAGTGACGTGTTGTGTTGTAATGGATGTAATTACAATTGAATTATGTTATTATGTAACACGCGAAATGATTAGTTGTAATTTACGTGAACATTTTAACATGGTTAACAAGAGTAGGGTAAATAGCTCTTTTTGGGGTAATCGTTAACTGTAAATATAGTATAGTATAATTTTTGTTCGAATGTGTAAATTGGTTAGTAATATTTATTACGTAACTTCATATTTCTTAAAATGTTCAATTATGTTTTTTCCTATTTGTTAGGTTTTCTTTATTGTTTATCTATACTAATATTATAAAGAGGAAAGCTTTTTAATTTTGTATGTATGTATGTATGTTTGCAACTTGCAACTCAAAAACTACTGGACCGATTTAAAAAAATCTTTCACCATTAGAATGCTACTACTGAATAACATATTATGTAATATTAAAAAAAAAGAAATGCGATACGAAGTCCGCCGGGTCAGTTAGTGAATTATAAAGTAAGTAAGGTAAGTAATTAGCCTATAACTATCCCACTGCTGGGCAAAGGCCTCCATCATTGAAATCAAGTCATCGCTACAATTGATGGGTAATGGCTTATTCACCACGCTTGCCAAATGTGGTTTGGGTGATGACAATGCATCGAAAAATGCGAATCATACTTTGCCCGACCTGGGAATTGAACCCAGGATGACCTTTGGATGTCGGCACTTTGCCTCTCAGCCTCAGATGCGTTGAATTAAAAACATTTTTTTATCGAAATGCGTCTGTAAGATAACTCTATACCTATAACTAGCGACCCGCCCCGGCTTCGCACAGGTGCAATGCTGATGTTATCAGTGTTTCTCTACTATATTATGCATGTATTTAAACATATAAACCTTCCTCTTGAATCACTCTATCTATTAATAAAACCGCATCAAAATCCGTTGCGTAGTTTTGAAGATCTAAGCATACCTACATAGGGACAGACAGACAGCGGGAAGCGACTTTGTTTTATACTATGTAGTGATAATTGCGTAATGAATTACATTAAATTGTTAATGAAAGTTTTAATTTTGCAACTTTAACAATAGGTATCTAATAGAATACTTGAAATTGACATATTATTTTAGGTGTTAATTTTTTTATTTTATTTATTTAT
Source organism: Eudonia mercurella (assembly GCA_963082485.1). NCBI lineage: Eukaryota > Metazoa > Arthropoda > Insecta > Lepidoptera > Crambidae > Eudonia > Eudonia mercurella. Next base: position 3,272,101 of record OY720034.1, on the reverse strand, counting down.
TTATTATAGTCTGAGTGGTAGAGCCATGATGCGTTGCAGCACGAAATGAGCCTGCTCGGCCGGCGTAATACCACCCTTTCACAGAATATTGGCGTGAAACAATGGCACTCGTTGCTGTTGTGTTTCGTCCGGTGAGTGAAAGTACCGGAGGCCCATCTCTCACCCCTCCCCCCGCCCAATTCCTACTCCCTCCTCAAGATCTAACTTTTTCCTCAAGGCCGGCAACGCATCTGCGATTACTTTGGTTTTTTGGACACCCGTCCATGGGCGGCGGTGATTACTTTCCATCAGGTGACCCGCCTGCTCATTTGCCTCCTTTTAATATTAAAAATTAATAAAATATAGCTTACACTTTTCTATCAATAAACTATTCCTTTGATTGGCCTACGTCTTGCTTACTACGTACTGATAGCTATAGTCCCCCCATTGCTATCAGTACGGCAACACGTAATGAAGTGGTCACATTAACTCTTGCCCACTGGAATTGTACCACTCCAAGACTGGTTCTATACAATGCGTTGCTCGTTACTCATGTTATCTGTTCATACTGAAGTCTTATTAAGACCGGTGCATTCGCTTACCGTGTAACCATAAAATAAGGAGACCCAGAAGGTGAGCTTAATTCATACCGCGCTCAAGCAACGCACACATAGACCCTCTCACGGACACATAATCTCACGACAGCGTAAAACTTATCTTATCTTATCTTATTTTGTACTGAAACTTAACTTTTGATAATGATATATGTATGCTTTTAATTTGATCATGCTGTGTACACATGTTTAGGGATGTAGTCTGGATCGCAACTGTAACCTTATTTAATTATGTATGTTAATGACTGTAGTTTTGTGTATCAATAAATAAATAAATCAAATAGTCCGCGCGCAGCTGGTGCGAGATTCCGTCACAAAATAAAGAGATCTTACACGAAATGTTCGTTTGAGTTGGTCCAAGATTCTGTTGCCGTGCGAGGGTCTATGTGTGCGTTGCTCGAACGCGGTATGTATTAAAACGACACCTCACTTTGTGAACATTAAAAAAGGCTGAGCCTTACTGGCGCTGTCATAAGGTCGAAAATACGTAGCGCCTGCGACAATTGACACCGCAAATAAAAAAAAATATCGATTTTTTTTTTTTAAACTATTGGTTTTAGTTGTTAAAATATGCAGCTACCTCAACTTTAACAAAAAATAATCTTCTTGTCATAAAATGTATTTTTATTCCTAAATCTTAATTATTAAATAATTTTTAATATATTATCTTACTATACTTAACTTTAAAAAAAAACAGAGAAAAAATTATTAGAAATTAAACACTACAGACCTATAAATAAAAGATGTCCTCCAACTGAGGGCTCATGGGAACGGTCCCAAGAATGCTGGCAACATTGCCCCTTTGGATTGCCAAACTAATAAACTAAATTATTATTATTATTTTTTAATTTTTTTTCTAAATTACGAATATTGATGTTCTCAATATATTTAACTGGTTTCCAAGCATATCATTAAGTAATTCTGTTGTAATTTGAACGATAGTGTTTATTTTGTGGTGTTTTCAAATATAATTATGATGTCAAAATTATACAATCGTGTATTTGAGCAAGCAAATTCAAGATAAAGACATCAATTTACCTATATCAAAATTTCAGATTCGTGAGTCATATTATAGTCTTAAACTATTCGCCGAAAGTTGGTGCATTTTTTTCAGTGTGTCGCCTTAACCTTCTGGAAACTCCTTATTTTGTGATTTCGTGTTCGAGAGAGGCGCGCGTTGCTCGAGCGCGATTATACAATACGAACATACGAAGCTTCCCTTCTGCAGTGTGTTTATTTTGTGAAGTAACGTTAAGAGCTCATTCGTTCTCTTAATAACACACTGTGGGTTCAACGTCGCCTTTTATAAAGAAGTAACGATATAAGTAAAGATTGCGTTATAATAGTGTTTTTGCAGTTTTTCTTTTTCTTATAGGTGAGATGATACTTATGACTGCAGATTAGGACTGTTTTCTTATGTATTTCCTTTGACACAGTCACAATCACTGTAGTTGTACTTAGGTATGTAAGATTTCCATATAAACTTATAAATTTTATTCGATTAAGATAGAAATGATCCGTCAGCGAACTATTAGATTATGATATTGTTGGCGAAGTAAAAAAGGATATAGTCGAAAAGTGACATTGCGTGGGTTCGTGGAACAACTCTAAGGCAAGTGTCTTGATAGAATGACACGTGAAGATTAATTACCCATAATTATGGGGAAAATTAATTAAATTAACTAATTTACTAATGTCTTTAGAAAACTAGAATTATCTATATTATTTGTGAGACAGAATATAATGAAATAAGAAAGAGAAGAGAAGAAGAGAGGAGGAGCTCAATGGCGCAGTGGTTAACGTGCCCGGTCTGCGAGTGCTGAGGTTAAGCAACTTTCGCAAAGGCCGGTCATCGGATGGGTGACCAAAAATTTAACATCTCGAGGTCCTCCGTGCTTCGGAAGGCACGTTAAGCCGTTGGTCCCGGCTGCATTAGCAGTCGTTAACAACCACCAATCCGCACTGGGCCCGCGTGGTGGTTCATGGCCCGTTCTCCCTATCCATCCATAGGGAAGGCTCGTGCCCCAGCAGTGGGGACATAAATGAGCTGATGATGATGATGAAGAAAGAGAATGTTGTAAAATTTAAACTAAGAAACTACATCAAACTTATCGTTTTCTTAATTTATCATAAACAGTTACAGCCCATCCGTTAAAAGAAACAAAACAAAAGAAAGCAAAAATTAATCTTAACCTTCGTTGCCATCCAATATACTTCACTCTTATCTGTGTAATCAAAATGTCATTGGCATTATTATAGTGGTTAGAACACAATAGTATCTGTAATTAAATAGTAAAAAGTCAGGCGGCAGCTACTCAAATAGTTCTTTAGTCCGTTAGGTCATGGTTCTGTGAAATGCTGGTAAAAAGAAATGGCACAAAAAACCTAATCAATTCACTCTTTGTCTGTCTTTTTATTTTGGTAGGTTTTTTCTGAAGTGGAAAGCTGGTTACGTAATTCGTGAAAACTGTGGGATGCTCATGAAAGTTTATTTTTGCTTTTAGAATTTCTACTTTGCGTCTGCATAGTGCAATTTGTTGGTGCTACTTTCGCAGGGTTATACGAAGGACGGCGTTATTGTAATGAGAATTAGCATGAATTAAAATATACTCTGTGTATGACAATGTCAGAGTGACGCTGTATTAATGTAATTTTATTAAAAAATCAATTTTGAACATGATTGGATTTTTGTCCACGTTATTGATTAAGATATATGAAGTACCTTTATTTTTTTTATATTAACCCGCCTTACTTTTTAGAAAAATCTTTGTTTGGTTGTGAAACACTATTATGTTGTCAATGTCAACTATTTTACTAATAAGTTATGTCATGGATTAATTAGTCCATGGTTATGTGTATGACTATCTGATTTAAACGGCCCGGAGAATCGAGTAAGTCGGGACACGCCCTCGTGTAAGGAACCAAAAACAATCTGTCAACTAGTGCAGAAGAAAAAAAATGACACCAGAATAGAACATCAACTGATAAAAAAAAGTGAGATGCAAGAATTCTTGAATTCACCAGTTGTAAAAAAACCATTGTTAAAATTAAAAAAGTACGACTCCGGACAACCATGATTGTCTTTTATTATATCAGTGCCAAGTATTTATGAGCCGACCTTAATTCCGCGTAATGTGGGAACTGTATGGCCGTCCCCTACCAAATGTTGGATAGTCGTGAGCGAATTTAGTTAATTGCTAATAAAGCCGGGGTCAACGAGAAGTGGATACAGTTACATTATTTTGTACGTGATTACTGATAACAAACTTTATACGTGGTAATAAATTTCAGCACTAACTGGCCTTTGGAACTAAATGAACACGGTGTAAGGGTGGCTTATACTCGTAAAAGAACACTGCAATTCCATTTATTTTCATTGTTTTATTAAACGCTCGGTTGGATATCCGGAATCTTGGGTTCAATGCTCAAAGTCAGGCAAAGTGAGTTTCGGATTTGTTGCATTGCCCGTCAGGGATTTGTGATCACCAGACACCAAGCCACATTTGGTGAGCGTGGTGATTATGTCAATCAATACTCATCAGTTGTGGCAACGACTTGATTTCAATGAGGAAGGCCATTGTGTAGCAATGAATTAGTAATTAGGCTAATGACTTAGTTTACTTAGTGACAGAGATAGTTTTAAGTCCGTCTGGCTGGCTATTACCAGCTTATACCAAGTCTATTGTCATATGATTGTTGTGTGACTGAATTGTCGGAAGACAGTTAAGATATAAGATTTCCTTAGCAGTTGAGGATTCATAGCTTCCACCTTCAGCCTTGCTTCCCAGTATTATAAATTAACTAGTTATTTTTTTTTATATTTACGGGTAAGCACAGTGCCTTGATCTCACCTGATGTTAAGTAATGATAAGGTCAATTGGTGGAAGTGCACTTCACCCGGGATCCTCAATTAGTGAGGCACTGGCTATCTTATCTCTAGCTGCCGGAACACAACAATGCTACAAACATTGACGTTATGGTGACATATTTAGATAAGATGGTGGTAGCTAGCCAGGTGGACAAACAAGTCCTACCACCAACCAAACCGAGTACCTACACAAAGATACCCCTAGTTAGCTAGTTAACTAAATAAAGGTAGAAAAGAAACGCCCGTGCTGAGTTTCTTGCCGGTTTTTCTCAGTACAAAGTCTCCAGCCCTGTGCAGACTTACAAACCGATGGCATAGTGACATAATGACATTCATAAGAGCTAACTTTTTAGAATAAACTGATTAAAATGATTCTGAATTCTGAAACTTTAAATTAACTTTTCAAGTGCTGATGAATGATCTATGTAGATATAGTTTAAGGCCTCTTTCGATTAGAAACTGCTACATGATACATCATTTCACTCATTTGAATACAATACGTACATTTCAAATTGATGATGTATTGTCAATGATCAGTTAGGTGCGATACATAATCCTGTTTCTACCTATTCTATAGGTAAAGAGCGAGCCAATTTGCTTTAGCCGTTATTTAGCACTTGGTTAGCTGATATCGTATATAGAGTTGTAAAAAACTCGAGAACGTGAGTCACTGATTTTAGGACTCGATAATCACAAGACTGTAAGGATGGTAGCTCGAGATGATAAAGTAAACAAATCTTTACAGTCTGGTTTATTACTGAACATCGATACAAATTGTTTATTATTATAAATGTACATACTTATCTATATACCACAAGACTCGACTTACAAAGACAGAGAATCTACTGCTGATGCATTTTTTAATATTTAATTTTTTTATAGATAGCTCGGCAAATGACTCCATCCCACCTGATGTTAAGTGGAAATGGAGTCCAGACGCGAAGATAATATAATTGCGAGCATATCGAGTATCCAAATAAATTCGAGTTCGATTGCAGTGCTCGAGTCTATTGTATGAACGAATCTGATAATGTAACAGGTAGCGCTAGAGTCTAGTAAGTAAGAACTCAGTGGTGGTCAGTGACAGGTAGTACAGTTTGGTGTGGGAACTCACACGGGAGAGGACGCGACCAATGGACTATTAAAAAATATTAAAAGTAAAATGTAACATATTATAAGTATTAAAAAAAAACCTTGCTTGTTGTACACTCGAGAGTTTATAGAGTAGAAGTTGCTTTGAGTCGACCATTCAAACTTGAGTTTTGTTCAAAAATCGAGTTACGTTTACGACTCAGGTTCTTTTTAGACTCGACTATGAAGTCATGCTCGTAAGTGTTTTACGCCACCAAGCCATACAAATTGAGGCGAGTTTATAAATTTGGACACCCAGGCTCGAGTTTTTACAACACTAATCGTATAGCTTCATTAACCGTTAAAATATTCGTCACACACAGTTGCGTGTTCAAACAATGCTTTACTGGCCATGATATTGAACTAACTGATCGGACCTCTGACCGTTTTGGAACTAGAACAAGTTGTTGCCACTTTAAGAGTTTTCGCTACAATTTCGACTCTATAGCTTCGTTATTAGAGTTGCAACTAGTTATAGTACACTGATTAATGTGGATTAAGGTAAGGGTATTATCAGACCTAAATGTTGTGCGCTATCACAAACTGGTACATGGTTAGTCGACACAGAAGTAAGTTTAATAAGCCAGACGAATTTATAACGACAAGTTACACTTTGGCTCTGCACTTTCTTCGTATTAATGCTGCATCATAATTGGCTTCCGAAGGAATTTTATCTAATGCAGTAATCATTGCTTTATTAGAGCTATAAAGATTCGTTGAAAGTGGTATGTTAAGACGGGAAAGCAGTACTTAACAATTAATGGCGAGCCGCGTGACGATAGTATTGCAAATACGATTTGCAAATAGTGTTTTTATTAAGATTTTGCTTTTTATGTTGGAATGTGATTGAATATTTTCCAATTTGTTGATAAAGACAAAAATCCAGATTCTTAATCGGTTTATCCGTTCAAAAAGTTAGGCTTAAATAATATCTAAGTAGGCACATTATTGGCAACTTAGTTGTCGTTCGACAACAGTTGTGGACGTAATGTGTTTAATTTCCTTAGTGAACGTTTTTGTATTTTTTCCTACATTTTGAGATTTGGTAATTTATTGCTAATTATATCTTATTTGTTTAACCAGCCCCGTTTCATTCCAATCCGTAACATACATATTTTAAAAACAAGTTCTTACTGAAGAACGATTAACATCGCATACCCCTAACCGCATTTCGCAGGCAAGCTTCTTTCACGACGTAGAAAAAATAAATACAGTTCCGACATTTCCTCGAGACTAAGTGATACGTATACGTGTTTACGCTTACGAAGTTACTTTTTTGCTCTTTTTCGATCCAACTTAATTCCTATCCCATTCCGAATTGAAGTTCAAAGTTAAAGTCAAAGTCAAAAATTTTTATTCAAATAAACTTTAAAGTGCTTTTGAATTCTACAGAGCTTCTCGTTGTACATTAGATGTCTGATACCATGTCAGATAAAATGTCATAATACCCATAAGATAATCCCAGTTCTCAGGAGAAGTAATCATGACCTTCACGAGCAAAAACTGACAGAGAACACCGTAGCACAAAGCCAGCAACATAATAGCGCGCGTAATAGTTTTGAATGATGCGTAATAGTTGCGCATTGGCAATTCAGTGCGTAAATGTTACGGCCGGCATAGCCAGCTCGGCTTTCCGATATTGCCTTTGTTATGTTCGTGGTGTACCGTATTCTGGGTGGAGGCAGCACATACATTATTGTTATTTCTTTGGCTTCTGTTCTGGTCCCGTTAATTCTGTTGTGTTAGCGGGCTGGCCTTTTGTCCGTGTTGGCTTTCTTGACTTACAACCAAAAAAATGTGATTCTTTAATTAGAATAAATTGATTAAAATATAGTTTTTTAAATTTAATTTAACCTCGAAGTCAATGTCAAATCATTTATTTAACGTGCCTTTGAAGGCACAATGTGCAAATAGTGCCTTCTCAGACACTTATTGACGTCAAAACTATAAAATCCAAATAATAATAAAAAACTAAAAAAATAGTTTAAACTAAACTACTGAACCTATCTGTGTTAATGTGTGTCTAAGTGAGCGACTTATCTCTTTTATTAACCAACTCATCATCATCATCAGCTCATTTTATGTCCCCACTGCTGGGGCACGAGCCTTCCCTATGGATGAATAGGAAGAACGAGCTATAAACCACCACGCGGGCCCAGCGCGGATTGATGGTTGTTAACGACTGCTAATGCAGCCGGGACCAACGGCTTTACGTGCCTTCCGAAGCACGGCGGAGCTCGAGATGATAAACTTTTGGTCCCCATCCGTTGACCGGCCTTTGCGAAAGTTGCTTAACCTCAGCAATCGCAGACCGGGCGCGTTAAACACTGCGCCATCGAGCTCCTCATTTAACCAACTATTAAAATTAAATTAGTTAGTTAATATAATTGAAAGACAACTAAATACAACACCAAATATATGCATATCTTTATATTAACTTGCTTAGTAAGGTAATTAAAAGACGGCCTTAATGTCCTGATTATATTTAGTAAGGAGCTAGAAACAACAGAATAATGTCAAGTCTAATTACAAAAATTATAAATTTTAGGCAAAAACAATAAAAGTAATTTAATACAGGCGTGAAAATAAAGATCGGAGCGGCGGATCGTGCTCGGTGGCGTGCACTTGAAGAGGTCTATGTCCAGCAGTGAACTTGTATAGGCTGATGATGATGATGATGATGATGATGATGATGATGATGATGTGTAAATAAATAGGTATATAGGAGAAATGGAATATCTACATCAAAAAATAGGACAAACAGTTTTGCAGAAAATCTCTTAGATTCAAAGAAATGGGTTTGCAAAAAAAATCAAAATTATTCTTTACCTGATGTAAAGTGATGATAAGGCCGAAGGTAAACCAATACTCACTACTCGTGTATTAATAAAAAGTAACATGAATAGAAAACGTTTACTTGAATTTATAGTTAAAATTGTAAAAAGTGCTAATATCACACTAATATTATAAATGCGAAAGTTTGTGTATGTGTGTATATTTGTTGCTTCTTCACGCTGCAACGAATGGAGGGATTTGGATGAAATTCGGCATACAGATAGTTTATAACCTGGATTAACATATATGATACTTTTTATCCCGATATTCCCACGGGAACGGGAACCACGCGGGTGAAACTGCGGGCGGCCGCTAGTTCTAAATGAAAATAAGTAGTGTCATGTCATATGTATAGTTGTTTTATAATAATTTTTGGAAATTTAGACTAAGAATGTAGGAAACAATGTTCATTATCATTTAATGAGAAACTGGCGAACATATAAATATAAAAAAAAATTCACTGCTCAACTACTGAGGCACTGGCTATCTCATCTCTAGCTGCCGGTATACAATGATAGTAGCATTTATCATTGATGCTATGGCGACATATTGAGATAAGATGGTGGTAACCAGCCATGCGGACAAGCAAGCCTTACCACCAACCAAACCGAGTAACCCCCGCTAGGAATCGAACCCGTTACCTCTGGGTCTAAGACCGGTAGTCTTAACCACTAGACCATGGATGCGGTTAAAATAATTAAACATAATGTATTGTGGGTTAAGAAACAGTGCGAATTCCGTGTAAAGTCAGTTTGTACAGTCACGAACATAACATGTATACACTTTTGACTAATTTTGAGTGTTATTCCATTGTATTAAGAGTTTTATCAGTGGTTAAGACCACCGGTTTAGACCCAGAGGTCCTGGGTACGATTCCTAGCGGGGAGTACATGTTTGTGTACTCGGTTTGGTTGGTGGTAGGGCTTGTTTGTCCGCCGGGTTAGCTACCACCATCTTATCTAAATATGTCGCCATAACATCAATGTTTGTAGCATTTTTGTGTTCCGGCAGCTAGAGATAAGATAGCCAGTGCCTCACTAGTTGAGGATCCCGCGTGAAGTGCGCTTCCATCATTGGCCTTATTATCACTTAACATCAGGTGAGATCAAGGCACTGTGCTTACCCGTAAAATGTAAAAAAATAAATAAATACATTGTTTATATTGTAGAGAGAGCCCCAGCCAAAGCTACTTCAGCCAGGGTACGCAAACTCCATATATTAAAACATTTTAAAACAGTTAAGGGAGGTCACTGATGGAAATGTTCTCAAGTCAGTGTATCTGGTGTTGTGCCAGTCCGTGATTGATTATTGTATACTTGCTTGGGGTGGCGTTGCCCCTTTCGTTTTGATAGTACTAGAAAGAGCACAAAGAGCGGTTTTGAAGGTGGCCCTGGGTAAACCAAGGCGACACCCTACATGGGATGTTTATAGAGAAGCCCAAGTCTTGAGTGTCCGCTGATTGTTTTTGATGAGAGCTTCAATGCTTATGCACAAAGAAGTTGTAAGGTTACCAAAGTATAGTGAGCTACTTAATAGGAGAACTTTCAAGGTCCCCACTATTAGAGTAAAGATCAGCTTTGCACAACGTTTTAGAGCATTTCTTTTCCCTCGCATTTACAATAATATGGTCAAAGTGTGTGATGTAAAGCATTGTGACTTGGGATTACGCTCAATTCGAATTTTTTTAAAAATTACGGTTTAATTTGGCTTTTCATCACCTTCTACCGTCACTAGGTAGTGGACGGCATTGGTACTTATCACTGCTGCCTGATCCCAAGAGTAAATCGCAGGGCTACCCGGAGCCACACACGCACATAACTCATTCTTACATACATGCACTCCACATTTACGCATTGCACCGTCCAATAATTAATTAATTTATTATTTGTTATTGACAGAATCGTACTGTGTAGTTATTGTTTGTGATGAATAGCCACATTGTTACCCCGCTAATCCTAGAGAATTGACCCCCACGAGGCAGGCCTAGCTTAGTGTGGGAGTCATTGTACATTCCTGTAACACGGCTTACTATTAATTTTGGTAAATAAACATTTTTTTTTCATTTCAATGAATGTCAATGTTCGTGACTGTACAACTCACAAAGCGCACAATTCCGGGTTTAGCTGCAAGTCTGCAACGGTACAGTCATCGCTATTATTTATTACCACCTAAGCAAACGTAGAAACACCCGGTTAACAAAAAACACATTCGACTCGAAAGTTATAATCTCCGTAATAGCAGGCACGCAGTGGCTGCTATAATGATTCCGACTGCATTTTTTTCTGGTGTCTCTCGAGTGGCCTTCTAAAGTGCTTATACTGGAGTAGGTAGAGAAATGTCTACTGAAGAGTTCACCAATAGTGAAATTCAAATTTACTTGATACAAATAATTTTAATTCAAAACCTCTTTTGTATTGTCTAATACAGATAATTATTAAATGATAATGTAGAAAAAAATATAAATAAAAAAGTCAAATACGCTGATGATTAAAGTACTTATTTATGATTATCAAAACATATTTGTACCCTTATAGTTCTTAATCTGCCCGAACCGATCCGAACTCTTTGGAGAATCTAGTAGGGCACGGGGACGCGCACTAGTGCGCGATGCCGTTCCCTCTAGAAATCCCCCGAGGTGATTCGTTTCACACGGCTCGAGGAACCCTTTAAGTTTCTCGCCGCCCCCAAACAAGCCCGGTGAAGCTGAAAATGCCGTCTGAGGCAATCAGCAATCTCTCTCCAAAAAAAAATGTTCTTAATCTGTAATACGTATGCGTATCTTCGTACTTTCGATATTATTAAACTATTAAGCCAATAGCAGCTGATCTCTTTGTGCCATAATAATAAAGTAGACTACTCTCAGCTGAGTCAAATATAAGTAGACTGCAGAAAGTAAACTTCATACAAACGCGCTCAACAAAATTGGGAACTACTTAAATAACGTTGTCAGGTGTGTGAAACCGGTAGTATCTACATTTATTTATTTATTTATTTATTTATTTACACATAAACTTACAACTATCATTACAGGTTTTTTTTTTTTATCCCCAATGCGATAGATGAAGCGATTGAATTTATTTATAACAAATTGTCCAACTAGCTAATTTTGTGAATTCGCTCAATGAACACATGAATAAATCTGTCTCTTTATCGATGAGGTTGATTGTGCAAAAGGCGCGCGTCAGTGGCGCCTCTTTCAGTAAATTAGTTCGACTTCTAGGGACGAACAGTAGGTTTGGCCGTCGTCGTCGCCATACGTATTTATCCGGAACATAAACACCCATCATCTCTAACATTTCCGGATTGGATATGTTACCTCTAAGCACCATAAAAAGATACGAAACTAGCCTGAGCTCTCTCCTGACTCTAAGCTGGTTGTATCCTACCATACCCAGAACAAATAATGTAGGGTACTGCAGTGGGTAAAATGGGTACACTCCATACAACTTTAAATACAGATATCGTATAAATTTATTTTGTACTTTTTCCAACATTTGGCTGTACTTTTGTTCAAAAGGGGCCCAAATCATCGCGTTACATTCCATGTGACTCCTAACTAATGTATTATATAAAGCTGTTATAGCCTGTACATTAGTGAAACTATTGACCGTTCGCAAAGTAAAGCCTAGAGTTCTAAAAGCCTTTTTACAAATATCAATGATATGATCCTTAAATGTTAAATCAGCTGTAAACTTTACTCCTAAATCCCTTATTTGTTTTACTCGACATAAAGGTATTCCGTCAATGTTATAAGAGCATTCTATCGGCGTGCGTTTGCGTGTAAAAGTTACTATTGAGCATTTGGATGTGTTGAATTGTAACATATTTTCTTTGCTCCATTTAACAACCCTATCTATGTCCTCCTGGAGTTTGTCACCATCCCCCACGCTTCCTATATTCAACGACAACTTAAGGTCATCTGCAAATAATAAACATTTTGAATTTTTCACAACATTGGGTAAATCATTAATCATGATTAAAAACTCCAATGGTCCCAGGTTCGAACCCTGGCTTACACCAGACCATGTAAAATACGGTTCAGACTTATAACCCTCATACTCCACATACTGTTGCCTATCTGTCATGTAGCTAGCGAACAAACTCAATAGATGTGGCGTGAAACCAAAGCTAGCCATTTTTTTAAGGAGCACATCATTATTTACCAGGTCGAATGCTTTTTTGTAATCAAAATATGCAGCATCAGCTTGTCCCCCACTATCCACTATTGGTATTACATCGGCTACTAGTGCGAGAAGGTTACTCGTAGTGCTCCGAGCTGGTCTAAACCCGTGTTGCGCGTTAGACAACTGTGAGTTCACCTGTTGATATAAGCTTCTGTGTATAGTAGACTCAAACACCTTCGCCGGTGTTGATAATACTGCTACGGGTCTATAACCATCAACACTTGTCCCTGCAGTTCCTTTTGAAACTGGTACCACCTTTGTAATTTTCCATCTTTCCGGAAATATACCTAAACTCAAACATTTATTGAATATGTGGAGCAGTGGCTCTGCAAGTGCCAACCGACAATCTTTAAAAATAAATGGTGGAATACCGTCAGGTCCTGCAGATCTTTTTGCTTTGAGCTGTTTTAGCGCGGTAAGTACTTCACTAAGTTGCAAACGATCTATGTGAACTCGAGCTGCCCCGTTATTCCCGCCGGCATCCTCTATCGCTGTGCTGACCTTCAACTCAGCTCTTTGTCCACTATACACAGAATGAAAATAATTATTTATAAATTTAATTATATGAGCCATCGTTAAATAAATGTTCATAAAAGCCCTCTTCTCAGGGTCCGCATTATTGAGATGGACTACGGAACCCTACACTGCGCGTGGCCCATCACGCACTTGGCCGGTTTTTTTTTCTTTAGTTGATGGCTTCGTGCGATTAGCACATTTAGCCAGTGTCAAAGTAATTTTTCTTACAAGTAATACATAAATAATCAATATTTCCTTTCTGTATGATGATGATGAATGATAATATAGAAATAAAAAGTGAGAAATGATATAGGTACCCCCAACCCCTCGAGTATTTTAGTAAAGATGTGGGGCTTTACTTGTCCTCACGCGGATTTCTTGGGAGAATTTGAAAAGTGCCGTTGCACTGTTTTTTTTCATTTGCCAACACTCATGCACACTTGCGAACACTTAACGGTTAATAGACTACCATTATTTCACATTAATATTCGACATAACACAAATTTTAGAAAATAAAACAAAACCGCAGATATAACTCTTTACTTTCCCGCCAAGAAGTCTGGGTCTCCTTATTTTGTGGCTGAGTCGTCTGTCGACTGGTTTGGCCATAAGGGCCGCTTCACACAGTGGCGCTTGCGCATCGCTGAGATAACTGTACGTGACACTCATTAATACCGCGCGTGCGTCACGTCCAACATCAGACGTCGGCACCAACCGCTTTATGCGGATTGTGTACATTTCTTTTGTTGGGAAAAACTGAATGAGCAAGTGATACCAGACTTGGTCTACTTTGCTGTGATTTCGAATATAACATTGCTTCTTGATTGTAAAAGTAATGTTATAGTGTTGTTATTGTGTCTGTCTAGAATGATGTTGACACATATAAAACTTTATTACACTAATTTGGATTAAAACTATGCAATAACAAGACCTAGTTAAAGTTTATAAACAGGTGTTGTTTTTAGTAACTGAACGTGTTGTCTACGGAACCTTTTACTGTGCGAGACCGACACACACGGCTTTTTATTAATGTATGGGATCATTTCTTAATTTGAAACGTTTTGAACTCATCTCGGTTAACAACATAATAAGTTTTCCTACGTTTTATTGCATTACAGCCTTATTTAAAACAATGGCGTAATGGAACTTTAATAGGCAGTCTTTAATTGACATGTGCTAAAACAATAACAAAGCTACATTCAGGACGAGAGAAAGTATCGTGTGAAATAGGCTTAAGTGGGCGAAAGTGGGGTTACTTCAACATATTAAAACAATTTCGTACTATGTAATGACACCTGTAAAAATAGAAAGTAGACAATTTAGGCGCAAGCTCTAATAGATTCTGCCATTCTATCGAAATTGCTTGTACAAAAAATTGCAATGTTCAGTGTCCATTTGGAAGTAATGAGTCACTTGGGGACTGCAAATTATATCTATTACTTGGTAAGTGTTGTCAATTCGGGCGACATATTTACCAAGCCTTTGCAAAACAACTCGATCTTATTTTAAGGAACTCTTCTATGTTATTAATAGTAAGTCCTATTGGTACCCCCTATTATCCTCTTCAGAAAGCTAATATGCTTGTTACAGTGGGTGCACGTCAGTACAGCTTTTAATTACTTATATATAGATATTTTTTATTAATTTTTTTATTTTACGTTATGGCTGAGCAAAATGATTTATTTTCTTGTACGCTGAGTGAGCTCACGGAATTAGCTTTTAGTATATTAACTTTATTGTAAACTAGCTGACCCGGCGGACTTCGTACCGCTTTGACAGTTTCCATCATTGAGTTATATATATATCAATGGTTTCCATGACAACAAAACAAACAAATCATTTTGTATTGGAAAATAAAATTGTCGTTTTTATTATTTTATTTAATATATTTTTTAATATAGCCTATGTTACCCAGCGTTAATGTAGCATTTTAATGGTAAAAGAATTTTTTAAATCAGTCCAGTAGTTTTTGAGTTTATTCGTTGCAAACCAAAACACAAAGGTTTCCTCTTTATAATATTAGTATAGATAACTGCACCATCGCATTAGGCTTAGCCTGTAAGGATTGTCTATGTTCTTTTAAATAAATAAATAAATAAAAAAAATTAACCACAAGTTGTTACGTTAAACCGATCAATTATGGTTTTGGCAGAACCGTAACACATCTTAAAATGTAATAAGTTCATTGTATAAAATAATCCTCAAGCAAAAGGTGTTCTTTTCTTCTATTTATTTACTCTGCCAAGGTCTTGATTATTCTATACCGTTAAGTCGAAGGTCTCCGTTTCATCCTAAAATGGAACACGAAAAAACCCCCATCGAGCCAGTATGTGGGTTATGGCCTGATGTTCATGTGGGAAAGCTTAGGCCCAGCATTGGGACGTTTATAGACTGATGATGAGATAAATATTACAAAAAAGCTTTTTTTATTATGTGGGTGGGATCTTGATATTCCAAATTTTGATTAACTTTTCGTTTCCGTTTGCAGAGAGGTAATAAAATGTAATCTCGCGAATCAGTAAAAGCCATTAGTTAAGATATAATTTAATTATTATCACTTAAGACATTCCGCAAATACCTTGCGATGTTTTTAATTTGGATCACAACCTGAGTGGTTCTATCAAAGTTAGGTTATACTAGTAGTAGAAGTAAGTAGTTTAAACTAGTTTAAAGTTAGGTAGACACACTAACACACTAGTATAAATTATAGTCGTCTACTTACTAGCTGAGGCCGAATACTTAACCGGAGCGGTAAATTTTGCTAAAAATAAAATAAAGAGCACATTTGCACACAGCTTGAGGAGCTCGATAACGCAGTGGTTAACGCGCCCAGTCGGCGATTGCTAGTGTTAAGCGACTTTCGCAAAGTTCAATCATCGGATGGGTGACCAAAAATTTATCATCTCGAGCTACTCCGTGCTTCGGAAGGCACTAAAATCGTTTGGTCCTGACTGCATAAGCAGTCGTTAGCAACCACCAATTCGCACTGAGCCCGGATGCATGGTGGTTTATGACCCTGACTCCCTATCCATCCATAGCGAAGGCTCGTGTCCCAGCAGTGGGGGCAAAATGAGCTGGCGATAATGATGATGATGATGCACATTTGATAGCTCTCGTGGTCCACCGCTCTCAGTTGCTGAGATCCAGATTTCCAGCGGAGGTTCCATAATTTTCTTACGTGGTATTGTGTTATGTATGTAGGTATGCATGTTGTAACACTACATATTGTTGAAAATTTTCGGTTTGGTTGGTCATAGAGCTTGTTCTAAGTCCATCTGGTTAGCTCGGAAGCTTCTTTGTGAAGAAAACGCCATGCGTAGATAGTGATTACCTTTGACTCAACCAGCAATCGTTAAAATCTCGTTCGTTAAACGTTCGACGTTCATTAAAAAATGGTTCGCCATTATGTTAGTGATCTAAACAATAACGAACAAACTGGTTTAATAATGAATTATTAGTGTATTGTAAACCTGTGACGTAGCGCCAAATCTATGCCTGTTTTGCAAGACACATTGAATTTTTATATAGGAGTACAGACATGAATGTATTTTACAAGCTTTTATTTAGTATGTAACTGTCCCGATGTTTGTTTGTTAGTTTGTCTTTAATCAAATCTTACAAGTTAATTTTTTTACTAATTAATTAGAAAAAAATTTGCACTGTACTACAACTATGTTATATGATAAAATAAAGAAAACATAAATAATAAGATACTTCAAGCATTAAGAATTTTATACATAAAAATGTATAAAGATACTACAAAATAAACTCGAGAATTTTAGTCACAATAGTCATTTGAGATCACTTAGGACTCGTAATGAATATGAAATATGTGGATTATTGAATAAAATTAACTAACTACCTTTTTGCTCGTCTCTTACTTATTGTATCTAAGTGGCACAGAGGTGGTCCCGTTTATAACTTAAAAACGTTGCGTCATATAGTTACATGGTTATCTGATAAATAACTTCTATCAATCTATTTATATCTTCTGACCGATTTCGGCCACAGCAACTGCATGCTCTAAATATGAGGATCGCTATATTTCGATAAAAACAACAAAGTACTGTTTGCTTAGTATGGGTGATTGATATTCATAATGTAATTTGAATTTGAATTTTGATTTTTAACCTCTGCAATGGCGGGTCAGCGGATTGGTCACCCTAATTAAATTTCTCTCTCTTAGGTTTTATTGCATTATATGTGCACTAAGTATTAACACACGAACACCACGCATTCATTTATTCACTCTTACACACTCACTCTTTTACACAATGTATATCTCTCACTCAGAGGCTTGCCACATCATGTTTTTTGTTTATTTGTTATTAATAAGTTATCTATATATTAATACGTGAAACAAAAGCTTTGTACCCTTTTTTACGAAAATTGCGCGGACGGAGGAGTATGAAATTTCGCACACTTATAGTTTTTATAGAGAAGGATTGCAGAATGTTAATTTTTTTTTTAATTATGCATAATACATACATTAAATCAATAAAACAAACATTACTCACACAACCATGTATTTGACATACACGAATAAATACTCTTTTGAAAAATTACAAAAATGGAAGAAGAGCGGCCGAAATTTTTTATTGCTTAGGATACAATCCGTGCAGCCTTAATAAAATTACGGTCGAATTTCGACCACTGGGCGACCACTAGTAGTTATAGTTAACTCAAAGTCCGCGGAATAGGGCACTACTGACCTGTGGCCTACGGGTCTTTTTCAAAACCTATTGCAAGCACCAGTCTCTCACAAGGGATACTTCTGGGTTCCATTTACTTGCTTTGTGTCATTTTTATCTCTGTACCTTTATACCTTTATACCTACATATTTTTATACATATACCTTGTGATGAGAAAATAAATATATTTGAATTTGAATTTGAATTTGAAAATGTCTCGATTTCCTCCATGCTTTGGAAGGCTCTCACACCACTCTCTACGTTCATGTGCATGTGAGAAAATGGAGCTCTATTGGATGTGATGATGATAATAATGATGGTGATTTGTGATGGTGATGATGATGATGATGATGAAGACTCCGTTTGTTTGCAGGGCGTGTGGCACGGCGCTGGATGTGCGGTGATGCGCCGCGAGCGCCCGGGTTCGACACATGCATGCCGCCCGCGCACCCGGTAAGTCTTGGCTATGGCATGGTATTTGTTTTAATTTTGTTTATATTGTTTTAGAAATAAACAGTCAAATAAATTTTATCATTTATTAAATTCAAATATGCAGCATTCAGACAAATGTAACAAGGTTCATGGGTGTCGAGACGATTACGAAATGTATGATTCTTTTATTTTATAAATAATTTTATAAAAATACCATAACATATCACAGATATATCGATTTTGATTTGTTAGCCGTAGGTTCAATACGCAATTCGGCCATTTCGCATTTTGCCGTTCGCCTACTACTCAATTCGTCAAAAACAAAGCTTTCAGGTAAACGGTAGTATCATTTAACATATGTAAAAACCACCAGTCTAAAACCTAGATACAACAAGTTCGATTCATAGGAATATTATTAAGATAATTCTACGTCTATTTTACGTTTCAACGTTTATCTCACGTTATCAAAGCGAGAAATAAAATACAATCGTACTCGTTTAAAACAAATTACGAGCACAAAAATAAATAACGTTTTATGCTAGCCTGATCGTCATTTATTATGTGAGGTCAGTGAATCAAAAACTACAACTGCTTTTTAAAACGAGCATTTTATCATACAGAAATCATGCTAAATGTGGCATTAACGAAAACGGCCGCTTTCCACCGTCTCTAATGCACTGTTACATATTGCATGAAGCCGTCCATGCCAAGACATTTATTTGCTCAGTTATATTGCGAATATCCATATGCAGTACCCAATGTTGCTATGATTTGTTTTAAATAAAGTCTTTTACATTAACGACGCGCGACGCCGCCGGCGGCCGTTTGGTTAACGCCTTTAAACTCTACGCAAACACTACACATTGACGTGAATTATTTTATACTAGATGACCCGGCGGACTTCGTACCGCATTTCATTTTTCTTTTTTAATATAGTCTATGTTACTCAGCGCTAATGTAGCAATGTAATGGTGAAAGAATTTTTTAAATAGGTCCAGTAGTTTTTGAGTTTATTCGTTGCAAACATACATACATACAAAAATACAAAGGTTTCCTCTTTATAATATTAGTATAGAAAACTAACAGCTACAGTCTTCATTTTAGAGCAAAGTCGTGTAAAAAGAGGCGAGTCTTATTATAAACGACTAGCTGACCCGGCGGACTTCGTACCGCATTTTTTTTAGTATAGCCTATGTTACTCAGCGCTAATGTAGCATTCTAATAGTGAAAGAATTTTTTATATCGGTCCAGTAGTTATTAAGTTTATTTGTTGCAAACATCATACATACATAAATAATAATAAATAATAAATGTTTCCCACACTCACACCAATTATCTAGCCCCAAGAAAAGCTTCCTTAAGAAACTCGTTATATGGTTAACTAGACAACGGATAAACATACATAATATACTTAAATACATACTTATTATACATAGGAAACACCCAGACCCGAAACAATTTAGAAAAACAGGTATTTCTAAATTGATCCGACCGGGGATCGAACCCGGGACCTAAGAGATGGCGACACCATGAAAACCGGTGTGAGAGCCACTCGACCAAGGAGGTCGTCAAACATACAAAAAAACAAAGGTTTCCTCTTTATAATATTAGTATAGACGGATCTACACGCGTCTATTTCAAATTAAATATGTTTTTTTATTTTTTTATTTTATTGGTTTAAGGGAAACAAACAGCTTAATATAAGACTAGTAGTTATGAAGTTAATATTAAGTTTGTACATAACCTAAAAAAGTTTCCACTGCAAAAAAAATACAAACAGTTGAGTAGACATTGAACCAGAAACTCAGACAATAGTCTAACGATAGCAAAAATTAATAATTATTAAAAAAAAAAGTAAATAATCACATAAATATTCTCAAGTGAACGAGTAAACTGTCGTTCACTCGTTCACCGCGAACATCCATTTCCATATTTCTTCTTTTCGTCGTCTTCGTTTTTTTCTAATGGTTCGAACCATGTCCATAGGTTCGTGGTCACAGGGAAGCCTGTGGGTATCTAATTGATTTTGATACGACCAACACCTCTCGCCCTGTAACCACGGACAGACCTAACAATTGTGTCAAAAAGTCAGAATGAAATATTATGTGAAATGTACTGGTGTAGACCGATTAATTCCTAAATGCCTCGGTGGTCAAGTGGCAAAGCGCTCGACCTGACACCCGAAGGTCCTGGTTCAGTTCCCAGGTAGGGCAAATTGTGTTTCGGATTTTTCGATGCACAGCCCGGGTTTGTGATCACCTACCCGCATTTGGCAAGCGTGGTGATTAAGCCATTACCCATCAATTGTAGTGATAACTTGAATTCAATGATGGAGGCCTTTGCCCAGCAGTGGGACAGTTATAGGCTGCTTACTTACTTACTAGTGTGGATCCGTAATAAATAATTAACCAAAATAAAATACGTCAGTACTATTATTTTATGTGCTGAAACGGATTTAACTTTGTCAAGCTATCAAGCCGTGGTGTGTTAATTAAGTAGGCTTTATGTGCTAGCACAGTATGTACAATGTTATATCAGGCTGGTAATGAAATTGTTAGGCTCTTTTCTATTGGTCATTAAACTTTGTCTCCCTTATTAAGATTTAGAATGTAACATTTATTTACTTATCTGTAACATTGAGTTACTGTTCAAATATTTCTGCGCTGCGCAAAGCGTTCGTAGTTTTTCTTTATCAGACGATGAGTTACTTCCTATTGAAATTTTATTGCCCTTATAAATGGTACTGTGATTAATATTGAATGGCTTTCATTCTACTAGTACCTCTAGATAAAGTAATAGATATCGATAACCTAATGTATGTAGACAACAAGAAGAAGGTTTAATTTTTAAATAAAATTACGAACATTTTAGCATTGGTTTTATACCAGAGGCAAGAGTATAAACTGATGAGTTCAAAACTTATTCAAATACAAAAAGGTTGTGCACATTTTGTTTATATTTCAACCTTTTTGGAACAGGATATTAAATATTATGGACCTTTTAGAATATTACAAAACGCCTTGCTTGAAATCTCCTTTCACTAATCCAGACAATGTGTAATGCAAACACAACGATGTCTATGCAAAAATGCGAAGAAACTGCCAACTAAAAAAAATTAACAGCAATGTAAATTTCATACTGTTTACTCAAAACCATAGGCAATTAGTCAGCGGCTCACGCCACAACCACAACGCATGCGAAGCTTATTAATATTTATTCAGAGCGTACCTGGCTAATGAGATCTTACCGCCGCCGCGGACACTAGCCGAGGTTCAGCGCAAGTCACAGTATGTATAATGAGCAGTAGGTTTAACATGAACTATGTTAGCACTCGAATCACTCGCTCGTTCAATGGCCGGGTTTGCAAGACACCTCTAAAAAAGTTAATTGTTAAATAAATGCTTTTTACGAATTTACGCAAAGAGTTCTAAATGTCAGGATAAAATAATATGTTAAATTAAACGCAGGTTAATCCGTAAAAAGTGTATCAATTCAACGTAAAGAGTGTTCGCTTAACTTTAAGAAAACAAAAGTAGTAATTAGCGTAGTCGGTCATGTCTCACTGCTGGGCAAAGGCTTTCATCATCGAAATAAAATCATTTAGGCTACAAGAAAGGGCACTGCCACTTCATTACGCTTGCCAAATACGGTTGGTAATCACAAAATCGGGTTATCTATCGAAAAATCCGAAACGTCAGAATTATCAAAACCGATCTAGGAATCGAACTCATTTTTTTCGGATAATCGATAGTCAAGCGGTTTGCTGTTCGGTCACAAGTTGTCGTGAGTACAAGCACTTTAAAAAATAATTAGTTTACTGACACTGGCCTCTGCTGTGGTCGTATTGACACGGTGAAGTGACAACGTGGAATAATTAATAATAGCTCGGTAATTAAGCGTTGTTTTTACAATTGTGCCAATGGGTCACTGGCGTCGGCATTAGCATCATCATGCCGTTTCATGTTTAATATTATTCAGTAAGAGTGTTTTGTTAAAATCATATTGTCTGAGATAAATATTTTCCTACATAAAGAGTTGCTGTGGTTATACAGTATTTTCTGCTATCTAAAAAGTCTTTGACAGAAGTTATATTTAAAGGAAACGGCCTAGATTTCCATAGAAAGTGTTCACTAAAATGCAACTGGACCAAAACGAATGAAAATCGGGAGAATACAATATTATACAAAACAAGTATGAGTTGAAAAAAAATCTTAGTCTAGCCAATTTTTTACAATTAATTTTTGAAAATTAAATGTTTTTTTCTATTTTTACACGGCCATGTTGTTTTAGTTTTATGGCAGCACTAGCACAAGCCATAGAGAAGAGATAGAGTCAATCAGTTACATTGTGTCGATTTGTTATACAGTATCGATATGTATCGATATATATATGATTTTGATAACTGTTATAATGTAATCTAATCTGGTGGATTAGTGTGGTGGGATATACCATCAATATTCAAAACTGACGGACTTTCATACAAACTTTCACCCCCTATTTGACCCCTTTAGGGTGTCATTTCCGTAAAATCCTTTCTTAGTGGCTGGTTACGTCACTCAATTACTACAGTCCAAATTTCATCTAATGAACTTCAGCGGTTTAAGCTCGGCGATGATGAATCAGTCCGGACAAGTCATTATATGTATATAGATAAAATACATCAGCTATTTTTAGATGTGTCTGTAATTATTTGTAAAATTCTAAAACGAGATCTTAGTTTAAAGATTTTTTTATATGTATTTAGAAATTATACAATACATCGAACATTTGTAATTGACATAACCAATGACGCAGTAATTAACTAACACTATCAATTACGGACCTAATTAAAGTTGTAACGTGAGAACAACATGTTGGCGTATTAGTGGAACCACTTTAATTAGAATACTTGAAATTAATTGAGGATGTCTAGTGATGTAAATAATCTGACTATTTGTAACTTGTAATATATTAAATATATCTATAGGTGTGCACCTGCGTTTGCGCGTACGTTTGTGCACCTAAATATCTCCTGCGCATTTGAACCTGCTTCCATCATCATCATATCTATAGGTATCTAATATTTTAATGTTTAATATTTTATATATATATCTCGAGGACTGCGCCATCGAGGAGGTTAACGCGCCCGGTCTGCGAGTGCTGAGGTTAAGCAACTTTCGCAAAGGCCGGTCATCGGATGGGTGACCAAAAGTTTATCATCTCGATCTCCTCCGTGCTTCGGAAGGTACGTAAAGCCGTTGGTCCCGGCTGCATTAGCAGTCGTTAACAACCACCAATCCGCACCGGGCTCGCGTGGTGGTTTATGGCCCATCCATCCATAGGGAAGGCTCGTGCCCCAACAGTGGGAACATAGAATAAGCTGACGATGATGATATATATCTAATATCTGGCGCGGGGAGGTGAATGATGAATACGGATACTAAACAAAACTCACACTAGGCACCCTGAAGTACCAAAATGTCTGTAGAACGTAAACTACAACGTAACGCATTTGTTCATCATTCGTCGTAACAACTTAACACCTGTAATTAACATAATATTTAATTATGAAGGTATCACGTTTACGCGTTACGTCACCTACTACGGTCCCGCAGGTTCGCCGCACGTTTCATTCGGCCATTACTAATATCTATCGGAGGATCTTAACTTAATTACCTACTGGGACAGGGTTGCCAACGAACAGTGATTTAAATTATAAATGTGACAGATGTTGAAAAATATCTAAGTAAAATTTTATGAGAATAAAGTTATTACAAAAAATAATCATGTTTTGAGGGTAGTATCAAGCGTAAAAATATAATGAAAATGTCATCTAATTTGGATTTGCAGAGGTGTCTAAAGGTTCATTATTGTTTGTAACTCGATTTTTGTGTGTTAAAAACGTATACAAAGACCACTTAATTAACTAACGACAGAAATCGAGAATAACAAATTCTATTACAAATGGGATCAAGTAACTTTTCCTACTTCAAGAAGAAGAAAAAGAAGCTGTCATATTTTGTACATTTTTTTAATCCATAATCCTTGACTTGATATTACGAATATAAAAATAATGGTCAGGTAACACGGGCCAATGCCAATAGATGAAATATCGACTACTTTAACAATATGATCACAAAGTTTGCGCACGCGCACGTTTAAAAATATATATGATTATCAAAAGCTTTAGTAAATTATAAAAAAAAAGTATTTGAGTGTCTAAATCCAGTTAACACTTAAACTCAAATGCGACAACCCTAGCCCTACTCCCGCTCCGGTTCGATGTCTCCAGAGCCATTAACTTCGGCTAAATCATTATCATTATTATCCATTCGTGTAGAAATCGATAATCCGAAGACATAACACGTCAGGTTACATCGACGAATGCATTTAATTGGTTTCATCGAATGCATATATCGATAACTTAATCGGTTGTGCAAATTTAATTATGAATATTTGTGTATTGATGTGTTAATTAGAGTGCGTGACAGAGAGTGATATCAATTAATTACAAAAAAATGCATTTTTTCGATTTACATATCTTTAAGAGTTTACATAACGCAATGTGTGTTATAAGATCACTATTATGCCCACCCATCTTTCGACCGTCCATTGTGTATATTGCTTTACATTTGCGATCTCCGTTTTCTAGCTGCACGATAGCAACATATGGCTGTCACTACGGCCGATCACCTCAACAGGTTTAATAATCGCTGTGCTGATAGCTGCTACTAAAATAGCCCTAATAAAAAGTGAAAACGAGCTTTGAACACGTGCTTCATACATACGGGCAAACATGTCTGTTCTGTTGGAGTTGGGCTTGAAAACGTCTGATGCAATTTGAGGTTTTTATGTAAAATAGGAGAGAGGACGAAGTGGTAATAAATAGGTTTGGACAAAGGATTCCGTAGGGTATAAAAAGTAAAATATCCCACTGTTGGGCAAGGGCTTCCATCAATGCAATCAAGTCATCGCTACAATTGATTGGTTATTGGCTTAATCACCATGCTTGGCATATGCCGGTTGGTGATCACACACCCGCTCTATCATCATCATCATCATCATCAGCTCATTTTATGTCCCCACTGCTGGGGCACGAGCCTTCCCTATAGATGGATAGAGAGAACGGGCCATAAACCACCACGCGGGCCCAGTGCGGATTGGTGGTTGTTAACGACTGCATGCTAATGCAGCCGGGACCAACGGCTTTACGTGCCTTCCGAAGCACGTAGGAGCTCGAGATGAATAATTTTTGGTCACCCATCCGATGACCGGCCTTTGCGAAAGTTGCTTAACCTCAGCACTCGCGGACCGGGCGCGTTAACCACTGCGCCATCGAGCTCTTCAGCTCCTCAATAACATAATGATATTAGAATTTTATTATTCAGGAATTAAAGCTATAGGGTCGGCACAGCGCATGTGATGCCCCTAATCCGATCCGAACCCCTCGAAGGATCTGGTAGGGAAACGCTTGCGTAATGCCTCTGACGGTGTTTTGATCACATGGATTGAAAAACCCTTTAAGTTTCTCGCCACCCGCGCCACATAAAAAAAGTCCATCAGCAAACTCTATTTAAAAAAAATGTGATACCACTGATATCGAAACTTGCAAGCGACCATGCCGGTAAGAGGCAGTGACTGTTTTCCATCAGGCAAGACGTATGCTTAATGACGTTTGAAACATTAAAAAAAAACCGGCCAAGTGCGAGTCGGACTTGCGCACAAAGGGTTCCGTACTTTATGACGTATAAAAAAAAACTACTTACTAGATCTCGTTCAAACCAATTTTCGGTGGAAGTTTGCATGGTAATGTACATCATATATTTTTTTTAGTTGTATCATTCTCTTATTTTAGAAGTTACAGGGGGGGGGACACATTTTACCACTTTGGAAGTGTCTCTCGCGTAAACAATTCAGTTTAGAAAAAAATTATATTAGAAACCTCAATATCATTTTTGAAAACCTATCCATAGATACACGTAGGGGTTTGATGAAAAAATATTATTGAGTTGCAGTTCTAAGTATGGGGAACCCCCAAAATTTATTGTTTTTTTTCTATTTTTGTGTGAAAATCTTAATGCGGTTCACAGAATACATCTACTTACCAAGTTTCAACATTATAGTTCTTATAGTTTCGGAAAAAAGTGGCTGTGACATACGGACGGACAGACGGACAGACATGACGAATCCATAAGGGTTCTGTTTTTTGCCATTTGGCTACGGAACCCTAAAAGGTTACAACATGTGCGGATACAAGCCCTGTTCAGTAAATAAACCAAGTTTGTTCGAAACACAAAGCATCAGTCGATCGACGAGAACCTGTACAAAGAGATTAGCGATTAATCGCTCAGCCGCCCGTCCGTCCAATCTTAATTACAAAAACCAATCATCGACAGTGAAAGTGCATAAAAAAACGCAACAAAAACGCAACAAATTCTTTTTTCGTTAGGAAAAGTTGCGGTCCGTCGTCGCAATACCACTGTCGCGCATTATGCAACAAACGCTTTTGGAATTAACAAAACGGAACAATTAATTCCGTCCGCACGGCCGTGATCGGAATCATAAGCTTTTACTTCACAATTACGTGGCCGGTGAAATTAAAAGTGTTAACTTTGACGCAATAAACGCATTAGCGGCCGGTGCGCAAGCGTCGCGCGCCTTAACGATAGAGACGTGACATTTGTACGGCTTTAGTTTTTGCGTTGCTTTTTTCTTAACTTTTTTCTTCCGTTTAAGGAAAGCAGAGGAAACTAGCCCAAACTGCCAAGTCTTTAGTAAATTATTTGTTTTACTGATAAATTATTAATTATCCTTGCGCGAGCAATTGAATCCGAGGCCTTTCGTTTCAAAACCTCTAGACGACATTGATAGAACGCCAACGATTTTAACGATACAAGGCTTTTTAGTACGTAAATAGAACTAATAATTAGAGCTGTGTTATGCAATAATATCCAGCCACAAAAATATAAATGTTTTTATTAACTAATTAATTTTATTAATGATTTATCATTATGTCACAGTCACTCTATTCCATGTACCAAAATTACAAAAATAATGATAAATGGACTGGCATAGTCAAAATAAAATGAGTATGTTTTGTAACTGAAAATTGCCAGTAGCTTAAAAGGCAGCTTATTTAACTTAAAACGGCTCAATTGATAATCGACGACCATAGAGTTTATGACGCTACCGAGATTAATGGTTTAAGCTACGATTTAGGAGTTCGTGATGGGCACACTGTCCTACTGATCCTAATAAAATTTACACTAAACGAAAGTTTCCAAATTTGTTGCACGATTTTCGACATCACGGTTAAAACTTACGATGCTTATAGTCTTTAAGGCTACTAACAACATCTCCTATTACTAAGTAAACATAACACAGTAACCGACTTTTGCATTTAGATAGAAATAGTGGTCGTAACACAACAATACATCAAGTCGGCGCTTACAAAATGCTTGTACGGTACAATAATGCTGTTTATTTCGAATAATCGTAAAGTTGTGTTCGATCGGTGTTAAGCATTTAATCGCGCTACTTACGCGTTTCACAGAGGTGAGTTTAGGGGAAGACTTTGGGAACTTGTAAACAGAGTATAAACTTGGTATATGTAGATATTTCGTGTTTGGTTGCCGTCATGTAGACACTTCATTTCAAATTAGAGGAAGAGAGACGAAACACGGAATAACTATTCGTAGCTTATTAGTATATGACACATGGATATTATGGGGCATATGGGTAACTAGCGGCCCGCCCCGGCTTCTCACGGGTGTACTTTTATTTTTTAACCTTTTTTTTTAAATATAGTCTTATAGCCTTCCTCAATAAATTAACTATTCAACACAAAAATATTTTTATATTCGAACCAGTAGTTCCTACTATACCAGGTATACGAAGAGAAGGGTGTTTAAATAATTTGCATCAACTAATGCCGGCCCTGGCACCCGACTCCGTTCACAATGCGCCATTCATCCCCCCGCATTCTCTTTCGGAGGCCATTATCGGCCAATTTTCCCGCCACACCGCCATAATGGAAATTACGAGTGGAAGAATGGCAGGAAAAAAATGTCGCTCTCGAATCTATGGATTGGGGCGACAACGCGTTCATGTTTTTTAATTTTTTATTCTTTGGGTAGAATTTGTGTTTTCGTTTCCAATAAGATCGTTGCTTTTCATGTTCTGTGGCCTTTATTTTTTTTTCGTTTTTTCCACAATTAGGGAGCGCTTGGTTTTCATTTTACCTCGTAAGCTATGATCAAGTCGAAGGTGGAAGTGCACTTTACACGAAACCCTCAACTGCTAAGGAACTTATCTTGAACTAACTTGTCTGTCAGTACACGTCGATGCTTCTAAAATTGTTATTATGGTGGCTTAAAACAAGCCCTAATGCCAACCAAATGGTAACATTCACTATTTTTACTATTCTCAAACGAAATTAAAATCATGTTATTCAGTGAATTAACTTTATTGAGATAAATATATACCAAACATAGAATCTTATCAGTTCTCTTATTCACAAAAAGGTATATTTTTTTTTACAATAAAATATGCATCGTCTACCATTTATCAGCAGTTTTCAGTGCCATCAATGCTGTGATCTACCCAACAATTAATAAATGACGTCTCTTCAAGTCATCATCGCTCAAATACTATTTCACTTATTAAAAATGTCGTTATTGATTTGTTGAAAATCATTGTCTTTGATATTATTACAATCAGACTTACATTACATTACCTGCGTACATAGCTCTCCAGCCAAAATATTATACACTTTTTTATAAGAATTACGATCGAACTTTGATCTCTGTAAAAATAATATCGTAGTAGCTTTGTTACATTCATAAGACCATAGAGAGTAGTAGATAATTCGATCGATGTAAAATAGACAATAAAAATGGGAAATGAGATTCAAAATAAATTGGAACTTTTTATTTAAGCCTCTTGACATTTCTGGTCATCTAGTTTTTGTGAAACGACCAATTAATTTTATTTCCATTAAAATTTCACTGGCCATTTGGTTCTTTGGTGACAAGGATAAATCGAAAGCTGTATATTATGTAGCTAATTAAACTTATCTAGGTTAATTTTGGACATCTGCATGTTAAATCAACAATCTGGGCTAATGCGAGTATGCTTTAACTTCCAATTAAAGATTTTTGACAGAGATGCATTCGTTGCACTAGATAATGTGAGAAATGGAACACAATAGTCTATCTTTTTACTTGTACTAGCTGACCTGGTGGACTTCGTACCGCATTTTTTTTCAAATATAGCCTATGTTACTCAGCGCTAATGTAGCATTCTAATGGTGAAATATTTTTTTAAATCGGTCCAGTAGTTTTTGAGTTTATTCGTTGCAAACATACATACACACAAAAATGCAAAGGTTTCCTCTTTATAATATTAGTATGGTTGTATATCTTTTCCTTCTGCTTTCTTGATACAGTCGACTATATTCCCTTACGGTAAGAACCGGGACCAAAGGCTTAACATGTTTTTACATATATGTATTGTGGATATCTGGGAGGATTTAGCGACTGCCAGCTTTCAGCAAAAAGCGGGTCTAACGGCTAAACGTACCTTCCGAAGTATGAAGTTGGAGAGGTTGTAATTAGGTAACCCATCCGCTGAACGGCTATTGCGTAAATTGCTTAACTTACAAAATCCCAACTTAAAGGTTCTACGCCATCGTCACCAAAATCCTCTGCATCAAGCATAAAAAATATTAGTAGGTGTTACGAATCGGAAATGATACGAAACGAATACGGTATTCAGTGCCATTTTGAATTTAGAATTTTGTTTTTTTTTACGGTCCATAAACCACGGGCGCGGCGGTGCCACCGCACCGTCAACGACTTTAACAACCACCGTTCTTAACGACTGCTAATGCAACCGATACCAACGGCTTTACGTGCCTCCCAAAGCCCGGATGAACGCGAGAAGTTATATAGTTGTTCGGTACCTCATCCGATGACCAGCCTTTGCGAAAGTTTCTAAACTTTAACAATTGCAGACTACCTAATCGAGCTCCTTAGTGTCAGTGTAGTTTGGTAGCAATTATATTATTATAATCACAATAAATTATAAAGCCAAAAGCTAGAAAAAATATAGAACTACTGAGAAACAAAACACTAATTCAAAAACTACTTATAGTAGGATTTCTCAGTACAAGCCGCCGTCGATCGGTCGTACCTAAAAACGCGTCAAAACTTTTACTTTTAATTTAGCAAAGTTTGAATAACAAAATACCTATTCAGGTTTTTATCCAATTTAGTGGTAACGCCAGTGCTTTCTGTAGCCGGCTTATTGTGTCGGGACGCTCTTTGTTTTTGTCAACGGAAACCAGACGCCTATTTGTACGAGTTTTAAGGTCGTTTTCACTTTCGTTGGAGCCGAGCGTGGGTACTGGCAAGCGGATAAGTCTTAGTAAAGGTTGAAATATAAGATCGATTATTTTTTGGGTGCGTTCAAATTTGTTAGTACTGCACTACACTTGTACTAGAAGAAGAAGAAGAAGAATAAGAAGGAAAAACATTTATTTTAACACAGGCAAAAGACAATAGAAAATAGAAGAAGCTAACAAAAAGAAAAGAAACATTTAAGTGTCTTACAAAACTTATCCAAATAGTTATTTATTTATATCGGATACAGTAAATGTGTAACTACACATATAAAGAGTCTATATTATGTATTTTGACACCTTTCTCATCAGCATTTAAAAGGCCTTCATTGGCTAAGTCTTAAGAAGACGTCTAATGTCTAATTTAACTTTGAAAACTTTCCTATTTAGGTGCTTGTTGGCTTTTATTAAATGAATGAGAGTTTTTAACAAAAAAAAAACAGTTTAGTTCGATGATGAGATGAGTTCTTATGATTCATAAGAATGACGATGAGACTAAGTCGACTGTCGCCATCTTTACATAAATTACCCTAACTATTCCGTTCACTGGCTACTTATACATTACAGCAAATAAGTACTATTCTTAAATGATAATGCCGTAATATATATTAATTCAATAAAAGTAAAACAAATTAAAGTATTTGTTTAATGACTTATGTTCCTAACAGTACATCTTCTCAGATAACGGAGAGCGTCGTAACTGAATATTATTCTTTAATATTTGATTAGCCCTTGCAGCCGCATTTATAAGCTTTCCAAACACAACCAGTCCAAATAAAAAGCATTTCCAAAGAAAGGCCGAGGGCCTATTGTTAGAAATTAAACTAGTAAATATTATGATGACAATGGCTTTATTAATAAAAGCATTCGAGTCAAAGAATCGTATCGAGGATCGTAGAGTTAACAATTCTCGGTAGCGGCATCGATTGTTGGCGGTTTGGAGAATCGATATCTATCGTGGGATAAATCGTGGCCTAACCACTTTTTTTTGGTAGAAAGTGAATCCGAACAAAGAAATTAAGAGTTTTCTGTTTAAGTTTTCGTTTGTTCACGACAAACTATTGTACAGTACAATAGTTGTAATGGGTACAATAGAATTGACTTTTTATGTCAATCGTTTTATCAATAAACAAAGCTTTCATAGAACAGTCAATCCAACAATAAAATCGCTATGAGGTTTAACGAATTAAACTTTGTGTATACACAAAGGCATATTTTTAAGCTAAGGTATTCGTTGTATACAACGTGTAACAGAAAGGTGTGGCAAAAATGCAAAGATCGAAAGTGTATCCGATCTAGATCTTGAATGTGTTGTTACTAAGACATAATTATTAACTTTAATTTGTCATGCAACTATAAATATTTATATAAATATAGTGAAAAAATTAAACGCCCACCCGACCCAGCCAGGAATCGAACCTGGGTCCTCCGCAATCCGGGTGGCTGCACTGACCGTTATGCTACCGGGAAGGCTGACGTAAGCGCTGAATTTCTTCACTGCTTTTTGTTTTTTTTTTAATGCGACATTAGCGACATCTATCCAAAGGTAATTGCAACCGAAGATTCATCTTTGCAGATGAATACCACAAATTGACAACACAACGCTATAGTAAAATTTTTACTTTTTATTTTTAACTTAAGCTGAATTAAATATTTATATAAATTTTTTTCACTGTATTTTGTATAAATATTTAATTCAGCTTAAGTGTAGCAATTAACACTTAAAAATAAAAAGTAAAAATGCAACTATAAATTAAATATTTGGAGCCATGCGCGTCAGGCGCGCATAAGCAAGCAGCAGTGATCGTAAATGTAAGTACGCAGATGTTACTAACAGCCGAAATGAATAACCTATCTCTGGTAAGAGATAGGCCTATCTTAGTTTAGTTACCTAGCAACCGCTGTTATATTTCGATAATTAATAGAAATAACTAAGCAACAAAGCTCTAGTAGGCCTATCTCTTGCTGAGGATAGGTTATTAATTTCGGCTGTAACCACTAAGTCTGTAACTTCTTTATTTTGATGTGACGTAACATTACAAATAATTAATCAAAAATTACATTAATAATTATTAAAGTCTTAGTAACTCTGCATACAAGATCTAGATCGGATACACCTTGGATCTTTTCATTTTTACTAGACCTTTCTGTTACACGTTGTATAGGTCGCCTACAACCAATTTACAATATGGCGGAAATATAGATTAGACCGCCTGCTACAGGATAATAGGATGAATAATAATAATAAAAAGGATTGTCAGGAGGTTTCTTTCTCTGCAGCCTTAATCGCCGCTAGCTTGAGTCCTGCTCCGTTGCTGGCGGTGTTCTAGGTTTAGGTTTTTATAAAACTTGTATTTTTTGTATGTATTTTGTTATATTTTACTTTTATATAATTTTTATAAAACCTAGATCTAAAATTAAAAATAAATAAAGAGAATAAAAAGAAAACATTTTTTTAAGTTACGTAAATTTGCTTTCAACTATGGTACCTATATTATTTTTCAGAACCCTTTAATTACAGGGTCCGTGGTCACAAGAAAACTTAAAGTCTTCCCGTAAATAAATGTTTTTTAACAATAAGAATTAAAAATAATCTCTTAGGTACTTACTACCTACATATATTATATTGTTCAAAACAAAAGTAGGTATCCTTTAACTACGAAAAGATATAAAAACTTCTATTTATATTACTATTTATATTGAAAGTTTCGGTTAAAAGCTTGCCTTTAAATCAACCGTCTGAAGCACATCAAAACTTTGTACGAAGGCTTTGTTGTTCATGCAAGTTCCGAGAAATTGGCGACAAACGTTCTCACGAAAGAAGCGGTAGACAAGAATCTACTTCACCGTAAATCTGAACGTAACGGGGACGTTATTACAAGCTCACTTTTCGTGGAGTGAATGCGTTAAGGAGTCGACTTTAATTAAATATGAGCGACGTATAAGGCACAGAACATGGAGACTACAGAATGTAAGCTTCATTCATTCCGTGAAAACGGGAAACGAGATTCCGTGTCCGAGGGCGTGTCTATGTACGAGCTATCGGCATCGTACAGTTATGTAAAAATATCATCGTCAGCACTGTTTATATAATAATATCTGCAAGTAGTGTAGGGCTCCTTTACAAGTCAACATCGCCGCGAGTTAGTATTGTTAATTTAGCATTTTTATATTCAATTTATCAGTGTACGAGCAGCACTCAATCAGAGCGGTTTGACTTCATCATCCCCGAAACCCTCTCAACATAACAACCCCAAATTGTGGATAAACCGCACAGTCTGTGTGCGTTGCTCGAGCGCGTTATGTATCAAAGCTTTCCTTCTGCAATCTCCTTATTTTGTGTATAAGGGGTCCGTGCGAGACATCGCGAATTACCATCTTTGTTTTAATAATAGGTCTCGTGCGCGTACGAAAATTATTATGATTTATGCATCTGGATATTTAAATCAACCTTTTTTGGGAAGACGAAATTTCGCGCACGAACATTTTTTGAATCGATCTAAAGACATTCAGTATTCGTTTGACACTTCACTTTATTTTCATACTTTTCATTCATCATTGATGTGAGGAAAATTGTTCTCTGTAATTTTATGAGAACATAACATAATAATGTGTTGGTGTTAAAAATCGTTGGCAATATCATAATTATCTTTATTAATAAACACTAAAGCCAGTTTGACTATATACATGCATAATATATACACATATTTACTAGATACATGTATATGCCGGAAAAACTTTTCGCCGTAAGTACTTAAAACGAACCCTACCTTGATTTTATCATACAAAATACAGCATCGGAAACTAAACCAATCCATTTAGATTCAATCGTAAAAGAAAAAGAGATTTATATTTTCTTTACGTGAGCTAAGGTCAAGGTATAAATAAATGATTACAGGTTTCAACAGAAACGTGGACGGACCTATTTGCTACGCGTGACCTATATCCGACCTACAAAGGTCACAGTAGCCTCCAAAGTTAAAAAGGTAGCTGATGAAAATACTTTCATCTCTAACGATCTATTCAGCGACGGTCATTATATTCTGCGTGGGTGGAATTCTGTGCTCAATCGGAAGATTTTAAATAAAGAATATTTACACAGAAGAACATTAAATTAAAAAGGTTCGCTATCCCCAAATAAAAGAATAAATTTGAATTTGGAACAAACAACTTTATGTTTTTAATGTAAACTCTTTTTCGCCTTTATAAAAAAGTCACAATAACAAAGTGAAACATTTCAAGGAGATTTCTTGGCGGGAAAGTGAAGAGTCATGTCTGCGGTTTTGCTTTATTTTCTAAAATTAATGTTATGTCGAATATTAATGTAAAATAATGGTGGATTATTAACCGTTAAAAGTGTTCGTGACCGACCGTACATGAGTGTTGGCAAATGAAACAATACAGTGCAACGTCACTTTTCAAATTCTGAAGTCCGCGTGAGGTCTTAGTAAAGTCCTACATCTTTACTGAGATATTCAAGTGGTTGGGGATATTTAATTTCTTACTTTTCATTTCTATTATCATTCATCATCATCATACAAGAAGGAAATATAATATTGTTTAAACTAAAATAAAATTAAAATAATAATAATAAGGATATTTAAAAAAAGACAAAGTGTTGAAAAGAAATCCATAGCTGGATAGATCAATGGCTCGATAGCATAGCCACGATAGCATAGTTGGCAGTACACCTGACCCGGCATGTCATGAGGTGTGGGTTCGAATCGCGCTCGTAGATTTTTTTTCAACACTTTGTCTTTTTTCAAATTGTAATTTGTTTGCAACAATATTTGCGTTAAATTATATGTAAATAATCATAAATAAGAATATTGTTTATTTACATGTATACTGGTGAGAAAAATTACTTTGACACTGGCTAAATTTGCTAACCGCACGAAGCCATTAACAAAACGAAAAAAAAAATCCTCTTTCAAACAGCTTTTACTTCGTTTTACTTTTAATTCGAAATAAACAGCATTATTTTATAGTACAAAAAATCTGAGACACACTTTGCTCTGACAGAGGAACCCAGGACTTTCGGCTATCGGGCCGTAATAATACATTGTAAAAAACAATGTTTTATGTAAAACAAACGCCAGAACATCCGTGTAAAGTGCTTCATTTTAAGTGAACATAAATTCAGAACTGAAACGAACGGCGTTCCGCTACCCTCGCCGGCAACACGTAAAGACCTAAATACTATAAATGTTTCCGAGAGAAACCTTTTACTTAATGAAGCGAATACCGCATAGGTCTCGGCCCTAATAATTTCGTGGGGTCTTATCGTAAATAATCTGGAAAATCGTGTTCATTGTTCTAGGTTGGTGGTGTTAATATGATACCGTTACTTCACGCAATCCGGTCATGTTTTACTTAATAAATTGAGGGCTGTTGGAAATTGCTTGTATTTTTAATACTACATAGCCTTTATCTTGCCTGATGGTAATTGATGATTAGGCCGAAGGTGGCGTTCTTTCTCTGAAGTTGCTTCTTTTACAAAAGAACGGGCTTTCTTATTATTATTTAAAGAACACAATAATGCTTCGTGATTAGTTCGTGACCAGGTCGGTGCTCACGACCCGATCCGAACTCCTTGGAGAACCTGGTAGGGAACGGGGACATGCACTAGTTGCTGATGCCATTCCCTCTAGAAAACCTGTGCTGGTGCTTCGCTTTCACGGCTTCTGAGTGGTAGAGCCACGCTGCGTTGCAGCACGAAATGGGCCGACTCGCCCGGCGTAATACCTCTCACAGAATATCGGCGTGAAACAATGGCACTCGTTGCTGTTGTGTTTCGTCCAGTGAGTGAGTACGGAGGCCCATCTCTCACCCCTCCCCCGTCCCCCCTCCCGATTCCTACTCCCTCCTCAAGATCCAACTCCTTCCTCAAGGCCGGCAACGCATCTGCGATTCCTCTGGTTTTGCCTTTTTCATGGACACCCCCATGGGCGGCGGTGATTACTTTACATCAGGTGACCCGCCTGCTCGTTTGCCTCCTTTTAACATAAAAAAAAGAAAAACCCTTAAAGTTTCTCGTCGCCTCCAAAAAAGTCCGTGACGCTGAAAATGCAGTATAAGGCGATCAGCAAACTCTCTCCAAAAACGGCGATTGCAACTCGGTCGAAACGTCAGGTGTGTAGGTATGCCTATAATACCTATACTAAATAGTTTACCTTAATGCTAATAATATTTATAGAATAGAAAACATTTACTTCAGGCAACAAATTATGTACAGATACAAGATATTGTCACACGTGGATATGTTTCACCACACGCTAAAAACTTTTAAAAAATTAAAAAATGACGTCGTTATTTTACAATATCTTGTGTTTTTCATAGTTGCTATTGTGTATTGTTGGTTTATGTGGAAACTTCATTGCTTTACGTTATTCCTAATTGGTTGCGGCAGTTGGTGACTTTTAAATTTGCCGCGCAAAAATAGTTACATGCATTCTTCGCTATCGTAATATTTCATCTATACTAATATTATAAAGAGGAAACCTTTGTATTTTTGTATGTATGTATGTATGTTTGCAACGAAGAAAACTCAAAAACAACTGGACCGATTCAAAAAATTCTTTCACCATTAGAATGCTACATTAGCGCTGAGTAACATAGGCTATATTAAAAAATATATATT
Organism: Eudonia mercurella; assembly: GCA_963082485.1. Classification (NCBI taxonomy): domain Eukaryota; kingdom Metazoa; phylum Arthropoda; class Insecta; order Lepidoptera; family Crambidae; genus Eudonia; species Eudonia mercurella. Next base: position 3,234,832 of record OY720034.1, on the reverse strand, counting down.
AAATAAAATACTAAAAACGACAATTTAATTTTCCAATACAAAATGATTTGTTTATTTTGTTGTCATGGAAATCATTGATATACAGCGTGGGAAGGAGTATACCGACAAATTGAAACCAAGGATTCCTGGTGGTATTACGAGTAAATTATGTTATATCAATATGGGTCTAAAACTGCGTAATTAACTTACTTTATTTTTAGAACAAAAATAATAATTATCGACAGTACTTCCTTGTAAACAAAACCTAAGTTCAAAGAGTGAAATAGAAAACGTCAAACTTCACGAAAGACTCCGACAAAATACGATAAACGACGAATGAAGTCAACGTCAGTGTGAGACATTGATTATTAATTATTACTATGTACTTGTGTGAAGGTGTCTGTGATTACGTCAAATAGTTAGGGCGTGTTACCCTTGAGATTTTTTGAACTTGTGAATTACTTAAAAAATTAATATCTCGAAAATTAGGCTTTACTGGCCCATGTTTATATTACTTTTTTTTGTCCAAATAGGCATTAGAATCTTTGGTTATAATTTGTCGGTATACTCCTACCCACGCTGTATATTTAACTCATTGATGGAAACTGTCAAAGCCGTACGAAGTCCGCCGGGTCAGCAAGTATTTGATGAAGGTAGTTTGATTGGCGCTGTACTAGCTGGCCCATATTAACATTCCACTGTGATGAATCCCTCTGCGCGGTGATGGCCCTGTGGAGCCGCAGGCGCGCTTATCTTCCTCTATTGAACCGGTTGCCGCTCAGGTTGCGGAGTGGCGCCGACTGGTTGAGCAGCGTAGGCACGTTGAAAAGTAGACGTGCATGCGCATTTATGTGATTTGACTAAGATATGATGATGGTAGCCAGCCAGGTGGACTTACAACGAGCCCTACTACCAATCAAACTGAGCATAGAATTATAATAGTATGTAATATCCGATGGGAATCGAATCTGGTACCTCTGACCGGTAGTTTAACAACTAGATGATAGAGGCGGTTATATTTATAGCTAACTTAGCTGACCTTTAAACAGTCTGGAATTTAATGACCGAATGATAACGTCGAGCTAGTTTATATTCAGCACGCAACCTATTTTCTACAAAAATCTACTTGGTGCTTAATGTTTTATTGCTGCTAAATGTTTAATTTTAACCGCCTCTGTAATCTAGTAGTTGAGACCACCAATCTAAGACCCAGAGCTCTTATCTAAATATGTCGCCATAACATCAATGTTTGTAGCGTTGTTGTGATCCGGCAGCTAGAGATAAGATAGCCAGTGCCTCAGTAGTTGCGGATTCCGGGTGAAGTCCGCTTCACCACTGGCCTTATCATTACTTAACATCAGGTGAGATAAAGGCTGAGTGCTTACCCATAAAACATATTTAAAATATGCGTCTTTTTCACCCATCGATAGCGTTTAGTAACATTGCACTCGGTACCCATTCCAGCCCGCGTGGGTTAGGGCCTGATCGCTTCATCTGTTATTGCTCATTTGGGAAGGCTCAAGCCTAGCATTGGGACGTCTCAACAGCCTAATTGTAACAATCGTGCTTAGTAAATAGGCTATAACTATCCCACTAATGGGCAAAGGCCTCCATCATTGAAATGAAGTCATCGCGATGTATCGCTATAATTGATGGGTAATAGCTTAATCACCACGCTTGCTAAATGCGGTTTGATGATCACGAATCCAAGCTATGCATCGAAAAATTCTAAACACACTTTGCCCGAACTGGAAATACAACTTGGGACTTTTGGGTATGGGGCCGAGCCTTTTGCCGCTCAATCACCGAGGCGTTAACAATCATGCTTATAAAACTTAAACATAACACTCAGCCAATCACGGAGTTTCACAACATGGTAAATAATATTCACGAAGCAAAGAAATATTGATAATTTATTAAATTGGTAAAACTCTTACAAAGTTACCATCAATTAAAACTTACAAAGTTTTAATTGATGATATGACAACAAATAAACAAATGATTATTGGGAATAAAAAGTAATTTAAAAGAGTTTGAGGCTTCATTCAATACTTTTTAACGTCTATAAGCATAAAATAAAGTATTGTAGCGTATTATAAACTTCTTTAACACTGATGTTCCGATAAGGTGAAGTTTAAAATATGATCCGTAAAAAGTAAAATTAATAGGCAACTCATTTATATTCGAAATGCATGTAAAATCAGATTAGCTCATGATTTACGTAAAGAAAGTGAAATGGGTTCTTTTATGTTAAACAGATTGCGTGTCGAAGGTGTCAAAATTTACTACCTTATGACGAGACGGTTCGATATGCCGTTGTGATTTATTCTAGATATTTTTATATACTAAATAAACTTTCTCAAACACCAAATTAACACTTAGCTATGGTAAGCGGGGTTTCGTTTTTAATCTATAAAAGTAATAATGAATTGGCTGTTCGTTGGTAAGCGCATAAGGTAGATAATGAAGATACCGCGATAATCATGGAAACTACTACAAACAGCAGAATGACAAGAGCAATAAATGAAATATTAATTTCTTAAATTCCTACCTAAGAGTTAAGCTCCTTTTTTGGACTATTCGTATTCTCTCTTCGTATTCGTATCTTCAAGAAACGAGCCTATTCCTTCCTTAAAGGCAACGCATCTGTGATTCCTCTGGTCTTGCAGGTGTCCATCGGCGGCGGTGATTGCTTCCCATCAGGTGATCCGCCTGCTCGTTTGCCTCCTTCTAATATAAAAAAAAAACCTGCTCCTCCCTCGTCCAGCCACTAAAAGCTCAGGAGAGAAGAGGTCTACCTTCTAAAACCTAGTACCACCAGTTCTCTGCCTCGGAAATGGCTCGGGATCACGAGCCGCAAGCACCAAGTTAATGTTGTTCTGGAACTGGATTACTTATTACAATGGGAATTATATGAAACTGCGATAGTAGTGGTTGATACTAATTTGTTCTTGTTCTCAATCACCTTCTTGAACTTGAACAAAAACACGTCGTTTATGTGAAAAGGATGAGACATTCCGTAAGCGTGATTCAAATTAGCTTCAACGCCATCTAGCGGTGAAAATAGACAACCATTTTGTATGAGTCATGTACATATTAAATATTATATGGGATTCGAACACATAGCTTTGATTCCTCTCTGGTTACGCTAAAGCGCTGAAAGCTAAGTGCTTTGCGGCCCGTCAGCCCGCACAAAAAGTTATGATTGCTTCCAGCGTCCGCTAAAAGGCAGAGAGCCTTAGATTAATTATTAATAAGGAAGATTTCTGCTTATGTGGCTAAGCGGCAAAGTGGCCCGGTATTTGGAGGTCTTGGGTTCGATTCCCAGGTTGGACAAAGAGTGTTTTGGATTTTTCGACGCAACTGGTAAATTATGTTTTTCCAAACTTAAATATTTTGTTTTTTAATTTTTAATTTTTTACATGTTGTGATTGTTTTTATATTATGTGTTTTTATTTGTGATGGAAAGTGTCCTTTTATGATAGGGCATTTTCCAATATTTTTGACGCTGGTAAGGGAGAAAAGATCTGGACACTTGCTGAGTTTCTTGCCGGTTCTTCTCAGTACAAGATCGCCCCCGCCCAGAATAGACTTACGAACCGATGGCATAACGACGTTCCTAAGAGCTATTTGTAGCCTAAACTGAATAAATAATTTTGAATTTTGAATTTTGAAAAAACACAAATGCTGATAAAATTTCCACGAGCAGAATTTTGTAATTTGTTTGCAACAAAATTTGCTTTAAACATTATTTCAACATTTTTAATTTTGAATTTGAATTGCATAGTTCAGTTTAGACTACATGTATGTGATTTAAAACTTTCTATTCTGAACTTTTTATAGAAACGTATGGAGGTTCTAAAAATAATCGAATTATCAGCCTAGGTATATTTACTACTAGTAGGTACTACAACTATTGCGAGCAATGTATTTCCTAACTATAAATGCGAGTATTTCCCATGGGATTGTATTGTAAAACTAGTTACCAATTGCCAATATTGGTCCAGTATACTGAGTGCTATGGCCCCAAATGAAGAAGTTAAAATGATTAAATGTTATAAGGATCTATTCGCGTTTGCGAGTAGATTCAAAAAATCTCCACAAAATCTGAATCGATCATGATCGAAATCTATCGATTCGATCGATTTAAATTATTTTATCCTGACGTTTCGAACTCTGCAGGGTCCGTGGTCAGAGGGGGATGACTTATAATATGTGTTAGAATTTTAGCATTTTTTGCAAAACCATTGACAGATTTTTTGTCAAAATCGAATTAACGACTGTCTCAGAAACAAAATTTTCACATTATCCATTAGTTAATAAAGATCACTATTCGGAATGTTGTTCGCAATTGTTTATTAGTAGTACCGTTCTCAAAATCTATAAAATACATTATTCACGAGCAGAATGTAAGCGTAATACCATGTAACAGTCTTCAAGTCATTGACACCAATACTCATTTTCCTCGGAGTTTCATATTAGTGTGTAATTTCCTCCATCCATACAGCCACTATTGACTATCAACAAACAATTTTCAACTCTATTACTTAACATTAAAAGCTGTTAATAAGTATAAATTTAACATTGATAGCTGGCTAGACGGCATGGTTGACCCAATACTTGGCTTGTCAAATGCTAATACTGCAGTGATATCCTCATTATAGAATGAATGGCGATTCTATAATGATGCTGAATATATAAATTCCTTGGTGCATGCAGAAATGACCGAGAATTATGCCTGTTTGAAGTATTTTTCTGCCGTATATTTTAAAGTGTGATATTAAGCAGTACTGTTACAACCCTACCCTTCCTTGCTTTCGATAAACAAAAAATTCAACTAAACAACGAAACAACGACAAATAACAAATTAACACAAAAGTTTGATATTATTACAATTTATATAAATCACATTTTTTCAGATAATCCTGTTTTGTGGACATTGCGTGTTTGTGGAGGAAGAACCATATTAATTATTGTGAATGTGAAAATGTTAATTTGGCATTGTTATTGATTCATAATTTGGTTGGCATAATTAATATCTTATTGCATTAAGTAGAGTAGAAAAAAAGTGTTGTGGTGCCGAACCAGGGCTTATGTTTTGGTACGTGAGATATATAAAAAATGTACACTTGTTTTTACTACATGCAATTGCAAATACCTTTGACTTTGACCAAACTAATTATTGAAAAATAATAATATTTGATAGCTTAAATCTATATTCTTTAATTTACATGGAACTGTTTAAATAACTATTTAACTACCAGTATACGAGTATTTAGATTAAGATCACTACATTGTGTTACGAAAAAGAGTACTCTCCTGCAACAGGTATAGATCGCGCTAAACTTCTAGTCCCCTCTGAAGTTGCTTCGTTGCGCAGCTGTACAGTCAGGCCCTACCGCTCGTCCCCGCCTTCGCCCTACTGACGCCTATTTTTTACTACTGCGACGCGAATCGCGCCAACTTCAGAGGGGACTAGAAGTTTGACGCGACCTATACCTATATATTTACTGCAAAGGAGACTCCTTAAAATTCATTCATAAAACTCATTTGAATCCCGCATCACCGCAACGTCATGCCAGCTCTTCATGTAGCAATCAAAGTCGTCCCGCCATCTTCTCGGTCTACCTGGTCGCCTTTTCTTATTATGTGGAGTTCACTCATCAATAAAGTCATCAATCCGTACTGGGCAGTTTGTGGCCTATTCCCCATAAAGAGTTTTCATTCATAGGGAAGGCTCGTGCTTTAGCAGTGGCGGCTAGGGTTGCCACCCGTACTTTATTATAAAGTAGGTACTGTTCGTTATTTCGGGTACTTATACTCTATACTTTATGATAACAATAAAGTACGCAAAAATACTTTATTTCACTTATTTTATTTCTCTCGGGGTTCTTTTTACATATAACACAGAAAAAAGTTGCTGTGCATCTATTTAGCAGTGATAATTATTTGTTAGAAGTTGCTAAAAGCAATGAGAAGTATGTTTTTAAGAGAAATAAATAATTCTACTTTATTTTGACACAATGTACTTTATTTTCTACCTTTACTTTATTTCCTCAAAAAAAGGTGGCATCCCTAGTAAGGGCTTGTGATATTGGAGTCCACTTCGTTGTGATGCTCGTCCATCCTCTAAACTCAATATTTACAGAGAAAAAAAACCAGTGCATCTCCCCAGCGATCTTTGTTGCCTTGACCCAGAAAACGAGGAATATACTAAATCGGACAAAAAGCCAGTTTCGCATGCCCGCCAGCTGTGGCTTCATGCGAAACCCGTTTCATAAAAAAAACTTAGTTTTCTTTTTATTTGAAACGGTTCAACAACTAACCGTTTAAAACTGAATACAACGACGACTTTTTAGTTTTTAAATTGTAAATAGTATACATAGAAAAAAATCTGTAGTATGTATTTAAGATTTATTTTGTTTTACTTTATATTTTTAAGTGCTACTCGTAATTGCTGCACTTCATATGCATAATGGTCAGTGCAGCCGCCCGGATTGCGGAAGACCCAGGTTCGATTCCTGGCTGGGTCGGGTAGGCATTTAATTTTTTCACTGTTTTTTATAAATATTTGATTCAGCTTCAGTGCAGCAATTAGCTCTTAAAATAAAAAAATAAAATTATCAAATTTGTAGTATTTCATCTGTTTATGAATCTGCATAGCCATCGGTTGCAAAAACCGTTGGATAGATGGCACTGTGCCGCTAAAAAGCAGCAAAAAATCAAAAAGCAGTGAAAAACTTTAGTGCTTACGTCAGCCTTCCCGGTAGCATAATGGTCAGTGCAGTCGCCCGAATTGTGGAAGGTTCGATTCCTGGCTAAGTCGGATAGGCATTAATTTTTTTACTGTATTTTATAAATATTTATTTTGTTATAAACATAACTGTTTGTAACTTGAAGAGGTAAAGCGAGAAAAGAAAGTAAATACATTTTTTGGCACGCACTACAACAAAAATTAATTACATGTAAAATAAAAATATGTATGAAAAAACAAAAGTACTTACATTCACAATAATAATAAAAAACAAAAACAGAAGACAAAGTGTTGCTAACTAGGCCCCAGCCTCAGCACGTGCTACAGCGTCATGAGGCCGCTGCAACGCAAGTATTCTGAAGGGGCCTAATAGATTTCTTCAAACGAAAAAAAAAACAAAGAATGACCACCAAACATAAATAAATATTACAACAGTAACTAAAGTATTAGTAGTTATTATTCTGTACTTCGGCAATGTAAGCCGTTGGTCCCGGCTGCACTAGCAGTCGTTAACAACCATCAATCCGCACTGGGCCCGCGTGGCTATAAACCTCCACGCGGGCTTAGTGCGAATTGGTGGCCTTTGCGTAAGTTGCTTAACTTCGGTAATAGCAGCGTAAGTGCCACCCAATGACCCAATAGTGGTAACCCAGAGTTACAATAACACCACTGCGCCATTGAATGTCTTAAGAATCAACTCGCTTTTAATCTTTACAATTTTGATTTTTATCCTGAGGTTTCGAACCCATTATAGAACCCATTAAACCTGTTGTTGTCTGACCGATAGTTGTTTCATGTACTTAAATATTACGAAATTATGTTTATTTCCATATAATTTTACGCAAATATTGTTGCGAACATATTACAATTTGAAAAAAGACAAAGTGGTGAAAAAATTCCACGAGCGGGACTCGAACCCGCACCCCTTAACATGCCGGGTCAGGTGCACGTTGCTCAATCTAACTCGCCGAAATTAATCAACACTAGGTATCTATTTTTACTTTATAAGCCAAAGGAGCTCTATTCAATGTCGACAACTAAGTAATTTGTCATTTACAATTTAACTATTCACTCCTACGATACAAACTTTCGAATAGTATTAAGGCGATTACTACCAACTGGGTTAATCCACTTCGTTGGCTGTGACAGTGGGCTCTTAACCGACTTGTAGGGAATCTGATATAATCTGTGAAGTGACGATAGCATTCAATTAGCTTACACTTAATGCTACTAAGCCGCATCTGTACAGGTAAGCAGAGACGAATCGATTGAAACGATTACTTTGAACGAATAAAAGTGTTGTTGGCTTCTGATTGATGCTACGATATTGTTGATGATGAGAATAAGTGCGTTGCTTTTTTTTCAAGACTTTTAAAACAAATTGTTTTTCAAATTTTTGGTTCAGTAACTAAAGTTATTTTCGTAACCTGACAACCTAAGTATCAAATGTTTTTCGAGATAGCTTTTTTAAGAAAGAACAATAGGTACCCATCGTATTTTCATATAAGTTGTCATGCTTGTCAAAATTCTTCCAAAATGTGATCGTACTGTCATGTCGATTCTTAGAATTATTAATCTATATACTTAGTTAGTATTAATTATATATAGGTATATATATATAGTATATTAAGTCATTCACATTATATTGTTAACGTGGAAGAATATTATTGCTAGGTACTACACACAAACCCAAGAGGCTTACCGTATATTATACATACAACCTAAACTATAATATATAGAGGCGTACCATATATTATAGTTTAGATTGTATGTTTGATTCCGTTAAAAAAACTGGCCAAGTGCGAGTCGGACTCGCGCACGAAGGGTTCCGTACCATTATCTATAAAAATATTTCAAGTTTCTACCTGTTATCGTTATTAAGACCGAGAAAAAAATTGAAAAAAATCAAGTTTATTGTATTGGAGCCCCCCTAAAAATTTATTTTATTCTGTTTTTTAATATGTGTTGTTATAGCGGCAACAGAAATATATCATCTGTAAAAATTTTAAATGTCTAACTATCACGGTTCATGAGATACAGCCTGGTGACAGACGGACTGACAGACAGACAGACGGACGGACGGCGGAGTCTTAAGAATAAGGTCCCGTTTTACCCTTTGGGTACGAAACCCTAAAAAAGAAAAAAAAACCTATGCAATGCTACACAATGCTGTGCAAAGGTCTTCGTGATCAAAATCAAGTCATCGTTACAACTGCTGCTGTTTCATCAGTGCTCAATATTTGTACAGACGCATGCACATCAATCTATCCATCATCATCATCATCATCAGCTCATTTTATGTCCCCACTGCTGGGGCACGAGCCTTCCCTATGGATGTATAGGGAGAACAGGCCATAAATATCTGATCATTTGACAAAAATCAACCTTATCTCAAGACGTAGAAATTCTTTTTTATTTGTTGTTTGAGAACAAATGACATTGAATGAAAGTACATCTTTCACGTATTGCGGGCTAAGAGTGATTTTTGTCAAACGTTCATATATTTTTGGTAGGTTTGACCGCTCAGATTATTTTGAAGCTGACTGTACCATGGCCATGTTGAATATTGTTATTTTTACAAGAGAAAGAAACTCCAGTTATTGTCAATGATATCGGTGGCAGAGTAATGCATGTTTTCTCTGTTTGCCAGTTACATTTCTAACGCGTGTGATTAAGGTCATCAGAACGCGATGCTGTTTGTACTGAATGTATCTTAATCTTAATAAGATTTCTCATTTAGTAAAAACGTAGGTGATAATCTGGTTTAATATTGTATTGTTTCTTACGATTGGGAATTGTCTTAGTAGTAGTATTTTGTCCAGGACCCGATTGCCAGGCAACCAAATACCTATTTCTCTAATGCACTATTTTGTTTTTTTTAAATATTTACGGGTAAGCACAGTGCCTTGATCTCACCTGATGTTAAGTGATGATAAGGCCATTTGGTGGAAGCGCACTTCACCCGGGATCCTCAACTAGTAACGCACTGGCTATCTTATCTCTAGCTGCCGGAACACAACAATGCTACACACATTGAGGTTATGGCGACATATTTAGATAAGATGGTGGTAGCTAGCCAGGCGGACGAACATGCCCTACCACCAACCAACCGAGTACACAAAAATGTACCCCCCGCGTGGAATCGAACCGACCTCTGGGTCTAAACCGATGGTCTTAACCACTAGACCACAGAGGCGGTTAAAAATAAAAATTACCACGTTAGTCTTGTAAACACACTTAGAAATGTAATAAGCTTGTGTTAGGTATACCTAGGTTCACGTCATAATCTAACGGAGCTAAAAATGTGTGCTGGAGATAGGAATTGAACAACTATTTTCGTATTCAACCTGAACATCTATCAGTTAAAAGCTATCGATGCTTATGGGTGCGCCGTCCGTAAGTGACAAGTGTCATATATTTTATTTGAAATGTCTTTGTCCATATTTTATAATGCCGCGCGGCCATACTAATTTTGTATGGGGATTTTAACGTGTCAATTTGGAAAATGGAAATTTAAATAACCGTTTGATAAATCGAAAATGTGAGACGGACGATTTGTAGTTTAGACCATTGTTGATTGTTTAGACAAAATCAGAGGTACAATAAAATAGATAAACGATATCAACTAAATGCCGCCACTCGTTTTCATGATTTTTGCCCAACTTTAAATGATATTGTAGAAAAAACTATAGTGTGTTATGAAATTATGGATCGGACTAATTGTAAACACGTTCTCTTTGATACTAAGTATATATTTTGTTTAGTAATACGAGAGTATTTTCAATTATATCAACTTAACTGTGACTGCATTTTTGGCATTTTTTGGTCGGCGCACCCTTAACGATTGTTTGGCATTATTGGGCATTGCTATGTTCGGTTCAAAAGTTTATAATATAAAATGTTTTTTACAGATGACTCGTAGCATAGTGTATTAGAAAAAACTTTTCTGATAGCTGAAAAGTAAGATGCGAGCTTTTTAAATTGTCAAGGTAATCCTTGACAGTTTAATAATTAACCATGTTTTTTTTTAGCTCGTAAATATCCAGTCGCAGCAACTGTCACGACATGCAGTTGTGCCGAAATATCGGACGAACATGAGCATATTTCGACACAATTACACAACAATAAAGTGTTGTATGTGCAACAATAAAGATGGAAACATCATAAATAAACATGCAATTTTTTTATTTAAGATTAAGTTGCCTTTTTTATTTAAGTAAGTAATTTACTGAAGAAGAGACACCCTCTGATAGAAAACTTTCCAATAAATTCAATTTGTTAAATCCCTCGGCTCGTCTATGTAATTAACGACATTTTCTTGTAAAGGGTTCCCTGTAGGATTTAACAGAATCATTTAAAAAATTAACAAAGCTTTTCTGGCGAATTCCCTAAAAAGCGTCGCGTCCCTAAATGCCCTAATTGAGTGAAAAAAAATGTTATTTTACGCTCCGACGGAGAGACGGCTTCTACATAAAATTAAAACTTTTGGCCATTTTTGTTAGAAATGTTGTATTTAATTGTACAACGGGGACATGTAATTTTTAACTATGAAGGTTTTACGTAATGTTAATGAAGATTATTTATTTATTTATTTTAAACTTTTGCAACAAACTATTACTTGTATTATCAGTATGTACAACCAGCTACAAAAGTTTTATCATCACTAGCCGCTTATTTTATGTCCCTACTGCTGGGACATGATGAGCCTTTCCTACGGGTGGATAGGGAGAACGGGCTCTAAACCACCACGCGGGCCCAGTGCGTATTGGTTTTAGATTTGGCGAAGAAAAGTTTGTGAATTTTTTTTACTTTTGTCGTTGCAAATGCTGTGCATATTTACAATTATCATAAGCACTAGCCATGTTTTCTTTAATGATAGGTTATAAATATACCGTGTTTATGATATGCCTTGAATGAATAAATAAACAAATTACTGGAAGACAGCAAATGCTTGTTTTATCATTTAGTATTTTTCATAACATCTACTTTTCAAGTTCATCTACTTTTATACTAAATATGATGTATACTTAAGTGGACTCGAACCTCCTAATCATTTTTCGACCAGGGCCGCAGCTCTTCCATTTCAGATACTGAGATTAGTTTCAGTAAAAAAAATCAAAAACCCATTTCTTAGGAAAACGGAAGGTTCACTTTGAACATCCGTAAGAAGCTTTCTTTACTATATAAGAATCGATATAGATTAAGCACCTTTTCTAAGATTGATATGTCATTGTTATTTTTTCAACGACAAAGCTATGTTCAAAGTGTGTTTATTTATAATTTATGTACTCTACAATTAGTAGGTACTTCGATATTATATTATCTGTATAATTATATTTGTACGCCTCCTGCGTTAGAAAACAAGAAAGGGATTGTATAGATGAAATTAAGTTAAAAAGATATTACAAGTTAAATAGCAGCTATAGAAAGACCAGCAGAAGGTAAACAAAACAAAAGAGCGTTGACATTTTATAGAAAACCAGCTGTGCCCCGTATTTTCACCCGCGTTATTTCCTGTTTTTGCAACATTTTTCATTGCTGCTCCACTTCTATTAGTCATAGCGTGATGTAATATAGCCTGTAACCTTCCTCAATAAATGGACTATTCAACACAAAAATACTTTTTTAAATCGAACCAGTAGTTCCTGAGATTAGCGCGTTCAACCAAACAAACAAACTTTTCAGCTTTATAATATTGGTATAGATTTAAAGTATAAAAGTTTCACTCACACAAGAATCACATTTACTTATTTGTAAACGTAATTAAAAACATTACACAATTCATTTTACATACGCTAAGGGCCGCCAGAGGTAACACTAGAATAACTCAGTGTCAATTACTTAACCGCATTACAATTACAAAATGAAAGAAACGAAATCGTGAGCAGTCGTGTTTTGTTTACCATCCTAATGAGATCTCCACTTATGTAACATTTTGTAACACCATTTTGTATCTACCTATAAAGGTAGTACTCATATAGTCACGAGCTCATGTGCATTAACATGTAACAACCGCCTCTGTGGTCTAGTGGTTAAGACCACCGGCTTAGACCCAGAAGTCCCGGGTTCGATTCCCAGCGGGGGGTACATCTTTGTGTACTCGGTTTGGTTGGTGGTAGGACTTGTTTGTCCGCCTGGCTAGCTACCACCATTTTATCTAAATATGTCGCCATAACATCAATGTTTGTAGCATTGTTGTGTTCCGGCAGCTAGAGATAAGATAGCCAGTGCCTCACTAGTTGAGGATCCCGGGTGAAGTGCGCTTCCACCAATTGGCCTTATCATCACTTAACATCAGGTGAGATCAAGGCACTGTGCTTACCTGTAAATATATATAAAAAAACTTGGAATCAATGTAACAATGTAACTTAATACAATGGCATAAGAGTCAAAAATATTGAAAAGTGTATATATGTTAAAGCTCTTGATTGTACACGTATTCTAACGAACAGTAGATATCTCTATAACAAATATTTTGGTTAAACTAAGGAGACTATATACATCGTACTTAACGGAATCCTATTTAAACTTCCAACCATCAATATTATTTAAAAGTAATAAAATAATTTTGAAAACTTAAAAAATGCCACGACTGGGCCCGCACCCTCTTATATACCACTAATATAAGTCATTAGTCACTAATCAAGTTCTTAGGAAAAATATAAAAATCTACTTTTTTTTAACAGAGCTTATGCAAATTGTAGCTGTCCATAGTGGATATTAAATCGCATAAAATTTGTTAAATAAATCTGTGATTTCTTTAATCTAAAATAGTTTTATTAGAATTTTCTTATTGGTTTGAAGAATATTGAACTTTTAGTTTGTATAAGATTCTGAAATGCAGTCTTCTTAACATTAACCAAACCAAACAACACTTCAAGTGCCTTACAAATAAACAAAGAATAAGCTACGAATAGTTATTCCGTGTTTTGTCCCTTTCATGTAAACGGCATTTCAAATTAGAGTAAAAGAGACAAAACACGTAATAACAATTCAGAGCTTGTTTATTTGTGAGAGGGTTAAAGTATAATATAACGCAGAATTATTCTCAGCTAACTAAAGTGACATAAACAGCTGGCGATCGTTCAATAAATAACATACAGCAACATATGAACAGAAATGTATATGAGTATGTCATAAGCCGTTTGAAATTTCCCATGCAAATTACTTACAACTTAACGATTAATAACTAACCGGGTGTCATCGCTCGCTGAACTAACATTGCGTGTGTACTATCAGTAGGGTTGCTGAGCGGTAATGTACATTAAATTTTAATAATTTACTCTAATTCTCATTCATTGATGGGTTCATGAAGGAATGGCGTGATGTTGCAGGGGACTGGAAGGTGTGGAAAAAGTGTGGGTAGGCGTTTGCCCAGGAGTGGGACAGCTATGGCTGATATAATAATAATAACTAGTGGTCGCCCAGTGGTCGAAATTCGACCGTAATTTTTATATTGAGGCTGCACAGATTGTATCCTAAGCAATAAAAAATTAAAAAGATAGAATGTGAGTTTGGATTGGCATTGACAGATTTCGGATTTGTCTTCCATTTTTGATATTTTTGAAAAATTTGTGAAACAATGTTTATTTAATTTAATATATTTTTTATGCATAATTTAAAAAAAAAATTAACAATCTGCACTCCTTCTCTATATAAACTATAAGTGTGCGAAATTTCATACTACTCCGTCCGCGCAATTTGCTTAAATAGGGATCCAAAGATTTCGCTTTACGTATTAATATAGATAACATTTCTCAATCTCTCTCTCTCTTCTATGAAGAGCTTAAGTCAAAGCACTGTAGTGGCAGCAGTGTTCACACAGTTTTTGTCGCCAAAAAATAACATAGTATTCAATTGTCGCTAAGGATTCATCAGTAGCGGATCCCTCTTTTAATGATTAAGAGCCCTATTACAAATCTCCACTCTGCGAGAATAGGTATCGTTCGGACGGCCGGCGCATCGCATTTTATCGTTTTTATTTAAATAGGATAATAAATTCATGCTTAAAAATTATAAAATCTTTATTCCTCATGAAGTAACAATTATTCTGGTATAAATTTTGCTGAATAATATTATCGTAGATAGGAGAAATTCACAGTTAACTTAAAGCGATTTTCGAAGTTTTTTTTGGTTTAAAATAAGATTTTTTTCTATATAAAATCAATGATATCTAAAAATTCCGAGGCCGCTACGAACTATACGACTATAAGAGATAACATTCTAGTTTTTGACGTGATAACGTCTTATAAATTGATAGACCCGGCTGCATGCACGAAAAAGTTCCGCGTTACCTCGCTCGCTAATTATCGCTCGCTAATGCCGCGGCATTAGCGAGCGATATGACGCGGCATTAGCGAGCGATAATTAGCGAGCGATATCTATGATATAGATATGGTTTTCGGGGGTGCCGATTTCGAATACAACATTTATTTCGAGATCCAAGATGGCGGACGCAACTTTTTTATGTAAAATCAATATGGGTATCATTTCCATGGTTTTCGGGGGTGCCGATTATGAATACAACATTTATTTCGAGATCCAAGATGGCGGACGCAACTTTTTTATGTAAAATCAATATGGGTATCATTTCCATGGTTTTCGGGGGTGCCGATTTCGAATACAACATTTATTTCGAGATCCAAGATGGCGGACGCAACTTCTTTATGTAAAATCAATATGGGTATCATTTCCATGGTTTTCGGGGGTGCCGATTTCGAATACAACATCTATTTCGAGATCCAAGATGACGGACGTGACTTTTTTATGTAAAATTAATATAGGTATCATTTCCATGGTTTTCGGGGGTGCCGATTTCGAATACAACATATATTTTGTTGTATTTTTATTTTTTAAATTTAAAATGATTTTCTAAATGAAGAATTTTATGAAAATTTTTTTTAAATTGTTTCGTTGTCACGTTCAACTATCGTCAGTAAACCGACTTTACAGACAACCAATTTTTATTTCATTTGTTTAGAACAGTAGTTAAAGCTAGGAGCTCAATACGGTGCCTTATGTAAAATATGTATTTAATCCCTCCAAATCTTGCGCTAAGATGTATTTAAGCGTTCTTTACTTTAATTTCACAGTTTGCCCTATGACTCTTAAGAAAATACATTTTATATCATCGTCTCTTAAAAGCATAGTTATAAGTACTTACTTATATAATTATCGCAACTTAAATTGTATTTTGTTGATGGATAACAGATCTAATTTATGTAGCTTTTTGAGTCTACGTATTTATTTACGTAATAACATGTAGTTACCTAATATGTAAATTTGTACCTGAAGTCTATCAAACCACTATAGGAAAATAGAACAAAGGAACAATCTCAGAGGAAATGCTTTTCATTGGGAAAGATGATTTATTCTTGTAAAAATAAAGGTGTTTTTTGTTCCTGATTTCCATCAACAACTTTCCATCGTGCTGGCTGTAAGCAGTATATCCGCCTATTGATATAAAAAAAAAGTTCGCTAATGGAACAGTGACATATACAACGTGTAACAGAAAGGTGTGGTCAAAATGAAAAGATCCAAAGTATATCCGATCTAGATCTTGTATGCAGAGTTACTAAGACATGATTATTAACTTCAATATGTTATGCAATTTTTAGTTTTTATTTTATTGTGACGTCACATCCAAATAAACAAGTATCAGCCCTAGTGGTTTAGTAACCTCTGTGTATTAACATTTATGAACACTGCTAAGCAAGCGCTTAAGCGCGCATCATTTCACAAATATAAATATTTCATTAACCATTGCATGACAAATTAAAGTAATAATTATGTCCTAATAACAACACATACAAGTTCTAGATGGGATACACTTTGAATCTTTTCAAATGAAAAAAATTTATCACACTATTTGTTACACGTTGTATATTGTCATTCATACTATAGATTGTATAATATATTTTTTAAAAGCTGATGGCTAATATTATAACGTAGAAATACAGATTACAGGGTTCCTGTCGAATGTAGCTTCACCAGCTCCCGTATTTTCTTGAAGACAGTTTCCTTACTTAAGTTTATTACGAGTATTTATTTGCTTTTATCAAATTTAATAATAGTTCCCTATAATCCTCGTCAAAGCTTCATCATCAGTTCATTTTATGTCTTCACTGCTGGGACACGAGCCTTCCCTATAAATGGATAGGGAGAACGGGCCATTAACCTGTCATCTGCCGCGAGCACTGATCAGTGCCATAAACAATTAAAATTCTATTGTGTCTGTATTATTAACGTGCCTTCCGAAGCACGGAGGAGCTGCCGATGATGCATTTTTGGTCACCCATACGACTGGCTTTTGTGAAAGTTGCTTAACCTCAGGACTCGTAGACCAGGCGTGTTAATCACTGCGCCATCGTGTTCCACAATAATACTCTCCTAATCTCCTAATTTGGGTCATCATCATCATAATCATCAGCTCATTTTATGTCCCCGCTGCTGGGGCACGAGCCTTCCCTATGGATGGATAGGGAGAACGGGCCATAAACCACCACGCGGGCCCAGTGCGGATTGGTGGTTGTTAACGACTGCTAATGCAGCCGGGACCAACGGCTTAACGTGCCTTCCGAAGCACGGAGAAGCTCGAGATGATAATTTTTTGGTCACCCATCCGATGACCGGCCTATGCGAAAGTTACTTAACCTCCGCACTCGCAGACCTGGCGCGTTAACCACTGCGCCATCGAGCTCCTCGCTAATTTGGGTATGAGGATTGAATAAAAATGTCTTGTTTTTGACCGAAAATTATGCGCAACTCGAAACTGCACCTTATGTCAATGCTGACAAGGTGACCATTGGCTTCTTTTATTTATCACGAGTTTAATAATGGTGCTATCAAAGACACGCATGTTGTGACAACCCTAAACAATTGCAGTTAAATGTGACCCGTCCGGTCCTACGGCTCAGTTCCTTACTCACTCGCCTACTGACTGGCTTGTCTACACTGCACGCTAGTAGCTTTCTGTAACGACTGGCCAGCGGTTCAGTGGAGAAAACCTGGCACTCGTAATGACAAGGTCACTTACCGACGCGTTTCTATTAAGTAGATAATGGTGGCCTAGGATTTTGATGCATAAACTCTGTCGTCTGTCGAACGCAAAATTTTTATAATAAACACTTTTGCTCAGTGGACCTATTCCATAATAATAAAGGTAAATTTTAAAAATTAATTGTTGATATACTTAATAACAAGTGAAAAGGTAGTATAAAGTATAATATTAGATATAATTAAATATTCAGACTTACACACACACACACACACTCACACACACCCCCACCCTCACACACACACACACACACACACACACACACACACCCACACACATAATTTAAACAAAGTAAAACTGTAATTGGCTGTATTATTTAGAATTAAGTCTATTTATGTTATAAAAGAGCTGTGGTTTTGTTAAATAAATAAAATTAAAAATAAAATAATATAGCGAACTACGAGTATATTAAACGCCACCAAGGATTTTTGAAATCGAATTGCTTAGCTTTCAGTTTGTCTAAGGACAATTCTGGTCGAAGGATAAAGCGCGTTTCAACGCGTAACGTAATTGTTGACTAACGTTACGTTTATACGAGTATAGAATAAGGCAAAAATTAATGACCCTAAAATAGATCCACTTAAAAATCTTCAGGAAACATTAAAAACAAAGTAAAATTCTTTCTTAATTTTCCAAAAACTCATCACACATGATTTAGCTTTTTTAACCATTCATGTGGAACGAACAGAATTAAACTGAATTTAGCAATACGCGGAGTATTTGACAACAAAATAACTTGGCTCACTCATACTAGCTAGCTAGCATTGTTTTGCAATACTGCATATAGTCAAGTCACTAAAACCGATCGAAGAATGTAAATAAGGAAAAATTTGTTTAAAAATGCTTGAAGTAACAATGGCACAATGATAACTAAAAAGTAGGTTACAAATGTATTAAAAGAGAAATACGGTTCTACGCTCATTGAGTACACTATAAGAATTCGAGATTTCGTTATACTTTAAGGAAGAAAGCATTATTAATGTGTCTAAAATAGAGTATCGTGACAAAAATGAGTCTAATATCATGACATAAAACAAAAGAGAGTGATGGAAATGGCCACTTACAATTCGCCAGACGTCAATTGTTAAAAATGAATGCACCTTTTTAAAAATGGCCGAATTCGCTAAATGTCATGACTGTAAAACAAGAGAAGTCAGCTAGAGACGTGTCGACCCGCCGAATATCGTGTCTGCGGAAGGCATTCCTGGTTGTGGTGAAAATAGATAAATTTCTTTTATCGCGCGACGCGATCAGATGTTCGGAATACTTCAGAGAGTTTCTCTCGTTTTCAATAAACGCTTGGAACGTGGTAACTAAGAAACGGTCGCCTTTGTTTTCAGACAAAGATTTCCAATTTGATCTACAATAAAGGTGTTGGTACTTTTTGTTTGACTACTTAAATTTTAATACTCAATCACTTGGTAGTTATGTGTTTTGAAGGTCAATGGGAGAAATGGTTAAAGGAATGTCTCATTGAACGTTTATATACTGGGATTTCTTTCAAAACCTGCGTGATGTTGTAATTTTTTATTTTGTCATAAACACAATATTGCTTTTTGTCAGCACTGATCCGTATTAGGTAATCCAAACTCACTATCCTAACTTTTTCATAAAAAAGAGTAAGTACTTGATTAATGTCCTAACAATTTCTCCGGTTTTTAAATTAGTGGAACATTTCAAATTATTCACAAATGAAAAATAATGCCTAATCCCAAGGCTCTCTGGACATTCTGCATTTATTGGTTTATGTATAGATAATGTATCATGCACCGTACGTTACTTTAAAGCTTATATCTATTACATAGGCGCTGCTATAATTATTGCATGCCACGAGATGCATAAAACAAACATTTACATAAAAAGAACAAGACTTAAAATCAATGTAAGTTACTAAGCAGTATTTTTTATTCACCAAGATTGTTTTATTTTTTAAATTATATACCTTACCTACCTAATTTATTTAAATTTACGCATGTGTGTCTGTGATGATGATAAGCAAACATTTCTTTTAAGAAAATCTTGTAATCTTGTAATGGTTTTGGATATATTTTTAATAATAGGTAAATTCATTTACGAAACGGAACAAAGATCGCATTTTTAAAAATTATTATGTGTTACCATATTTTTTCTATCATCACTTATACTAAAAACCGGATAAAGTTTTCAGCGGGGCTAAAAGAAAACTACTTACTTAATTATACCTGACATTAAAAGACCGGTAGAAACCGCGTTGTAAACTTTGTTGTGAACGGAACGCTTAGTTAATGAGTTTAAAAGTAAAGCGAATTAATAGTAGGTAAAAATAAATGCAATGCAAACAATATGTACTGGCCACTACATATTTTTTATTCTTAAATTGGTGGAATAATGGTGAAACAAAACACTGCAGTGCTGGCTGGTATTCAGAAGGTATTTTCGCAGTGACAGCTTCGGTTTTATTGGAGCGGAATGTTACGTTGGCGGGTTCAATTGGCGCTGGCGTGTGTTTGTCAGCTTTCATTTGCATCGGTCGTTTGCGTTTGCGCTCGAGTTTCCTTTGCTGAATTCACTTTTGGAGCATGCTGGGCGGATTTGTTTTTTTTTGTTTTTGTGTCCGTTTTGTAAGTCAATGTTTTTTTAATACCCTCCAAGTATTCTATAATAACAATTTCTGTTATCAAAAATCACACTTTGTATTTTTCTGTATTCACCAAGTTATATTTTTAAAGAAATATATAGTTGTTTCGGTGTGTTTTGTAAGCCATTTCTTTATAAACACTCTCAAAGTATATTAAAATGACAACTTTTATAGGAATATGGCTAGGTCCTTATAAAGAAGATACTCGTAGAAGGTTAGAAATTTAGAATATTTTGCTTTGTTTTATAAATACAAATATTTAAAAATATATTTGTTATTAAACAATCTATGGGTAATATATTAATCACATTGAAATTAAACAACTTTTACGGATCTACTCGCGTTTATTTTATACATTAGTTTTAATTAATGTTTATCCTGACGTTTCGAACCCTTTGCAGGGTCCGTGGTCACAGGGACTGTCCCTGTACGAACTTTAGAATAAAATATGCACGCAGTACCTACAGTGCACACCTAATTATTAAGCCAATATTTAATTATTGTTTATTTTGTTTCAGGTAAGATTATAAGGAGCAATTTTCCACATATTTTCGAGTATGTAAATATAATAATTAATAAATTAAAATTAATAATTTTATTTAATTAAAAGTGTCATGTAATCCACCTATGATTTAATATTATGAGACATTTTACGCCTGAGTTGCAGAGAGTTCTATTGTAACTTGCGTACCGTCTTTTTATTTTAATCGGTTGAGTTCCGTTTTAATATATTATATATTATATCGTTAAATACAAGCCACTTTCAAAAAAAATAGAAATGGAAATAATTTGAAAGTTTATGAAAACGAAATGTTTTATGCCAAGTAGTTGTCAGCAGTTGGTGTACAGTAGACAGTTTACGTAGCAAAATATTCATTCCATCAACTTTAATCCCTTGTGATAAGTCTCTTATTGCAATGGCAAATGTATGAAAATTCGCATACATCTAGCTATTGAGGTAATGCTACAATTACTGAAGTTTACAGCTTTACTTATCACAATTATGTCTTTCTCTTCAGCTTTCTAACCATTTAGGTGATTCTAAGGTAAAGCATTTAGATTGCTTGTTTTAATTGAAGTTGTGATTTCAATATTAGTATATGCATTTAATTGACGACCTCCGTAGCCGTCTAGTGGCTTACACGACGGACTTTGGGCGGCATAACTTTTCGATAAGTCTACCAATGTATTTTTATGTGTAATAAAATTAGTTATTACACGAGTTTCTTATGAGAAGCTCAATGGCGTAGTGGTTTTGTTTTTTTTTTTAATTTTAGTTTAATTATATTTTTTAGTTAGACAAATTACGTAATCGATTCAATTCATTTAAAGAGTTTACATCATGTGGTTGATTAAGGCGAAGGGTAAGTAAGGCACACTAGCGCCACCAATTGATAATTTGACAATTACTAACGGACCGGATCTTTTTTTTTAACATGGCGTGCCGTCCGATAACAGGAAAGCATCCACAGTATTTATCTAATAATTGTGCACTACTTTTTGTTGCGTGGTTTATTCACAAAACGGGCTATCGCATTTATTCACAAACAATGGCCACTTCTGGTGTTAGCGAATGAATACAAAAACAAACCTAAAAGTAGTGAACAATGATTAAATAATAGATGTTTGCCTAGTGTCGGAAGGTCCGCAATGTTTAAAAAAAATCCAGTTTAGCAGTTAACAAATTAAATCCATTAGCGGCGCTAGTGTGCCTTACCCTTCGCCTTAAGTAATTTTTTAGGGTCAAGAGAACTAATAGCAAGTCCGGAGAGAGATAAATATTATAATCGTAGACTTTTTTTTAGTATTACGGTAATTATAATCATGATATACCTTTTTGAAATCCTTGTGTTGAGCCCTCTAAGTTGATACCCATAATTAAGTATTAAAAAAAAAATGTTTTTTACCAAGTCCAATGGCGTCGCACAGCCGCCATGGTCACATAACTAAGAACACTTGGGCAGCAAAGACAAATCTAACGATACCTCAATTATGTAAATCCGTTCAGCGGTTCTGGAGATATGAGATAATAAAGAATATTACATACAAGATACCCGCGAAAAACAATATCCGTCCTTTGCAGTCGGGTAAAAATAAATAAATAAACTTTTGGTTGTCGATTGCGCGCGAGTTGTCTCTTCAATATATAAAAAAAAATAGTTTTATTGCGAAATCGGAAAATCCGCAAATTTCAGCGAGCCGCGGTTTGCCGATGCCATTGTATTTTAAAATATTTCTTTATGTGTAATTAAAATAAAAACATTACCCTCCTGACGCAATCGGGTAATAATAACACGTAATTTAAACGATTAGGAACTGACGAAAATGTGTAAGTAATTATACCCTCTAACATAAGGTAACACAGTTTTAGCACAAAATTTATGGGCCACGTATACGCTAACTATTCCATAGATTAGAGATAATAGTACGTTCGTGTAAAACTGCCCTTACGGCATAAACATCGCGTTATGGAACCTACTTCTGTACGCTTTTAAGCAAATGAGGTTGTATTTTCCTAATTGAGGCATGCTCTTATAGCTTTTTCAAGTTATTAGTCGTTTGTGTAGAGGTTTTGTTTTCGACATCATCAAATCGAACGTCAGCTGTTGTGTTTAGCTTATACGACTCCCTTTTCTTCTATTGAAATGATAACTTATATAGTATACTTTAAAAGGACATAGCACATACTTTAAATGTCATAATAATATTTACAACGGTTACGTTTAAGATGATATTACTTGTACACAAGTTTCTGAATAACGATAAATGTGATATTTGTTGACATTTTTTTAAATTTTTTTAATTAATTTATTTAAGGTTGCTTTTTAACATCTAAGGGCATCAGCGACCACAATGGGTAATTATACTAATTTATAAACATTAATCATTTTGATGAACTTAAGAGTTCGATTACAACCATCGTGACTTAAACAATCTTTTAAGTTATTTGGGACGTTACCAAATAATTTTTCTTTCTTATATGCTACACATTCTAGCAGAAGATGAACAACAGTTAAATTTATTTATGTACCGCACTTATATTTATTTATGTTACTTTTAGTTATAAGATGAATATGAGAAAAGTTAGTATGTTCAATTGTGTCCAAAAGGTAGCAAGTAGTTTTGTTAACAAAGAGGTAGATTTCCTCTGTTTGTATGTATGTATGGGGTAATCGCCCAAACTACTAAAGCGATTAAAAAAAATAATTTTACTAATAAAAAGCCACATTATCCCTGTATGACATAAGTTATAATTTAATTCAGAATCACGGTATTCGAATGTTGGCGTTAACAAAGTGGCGAGCAAGTCTTTAATCTTTAATCAATCCAGTTATACAGACACAAAGTTTATGTGCATAAACATATCAGAGATTAACATCTTCAGGAAGATATAAAACTCGTTAGATTGAGACGCATCGCGCTTATCTTTATTACAATTATCTGATACAGCAGTATATGTACAAGGAACATCATCTTAATCGTCACAACCTTTATGCATGTCATTTAAGTACTTTTTTTCCTAAGTCAGAGAGAGATTTTTTTGTTAATAGATGATAATAAAGACTAATAAAAATGAGTCATCATTATTCTATCTCTATCTCATTTTATGTCCCCACTGCTGGGGCTCTATTCTTCCCTATGGATGAATAGGGAGAACGGGCCATAAACCACCACGCGGGCCCAGTGCGGATTGGTGGTTGTTAACGACTGCTAATGCAGCCGGGACCAACGTCTTTACGTGCCTTCCGAAGCACGGAGGAGCTCGAGGCGATAAAGTCTTGGTCACCCATCCGATGACCAGCCTTTGCAAAAGTAGCTTAACCTCAGCACTCGCAGACCGGGCGCGTTAACCTCTGCGCCATCGAGCTCATCTCTCTCTCTCTAACTCTGGTTTCTCTTCAAAACGTATAAATCTTTTGCCTTTTAATAGATGGTAATGAAGATTAATAGAAATGAGTTGTCATCATCATCATCATCATCATCATCAATATCATCTCACCAAATAGACGATCTACTGCTCGACAAAGCCTCCCCCAAGGATATCCACAACGACCGGTTTTGTGCTTCAATGAGTAGTGATTAATGATTTTCCTACCAACCCCTTGAGTATCAGTAAAGATGTGGGGTATATATGACTGAAATCTCACGCGGACTTTTAAAAAGAATTTAAAAAGTGACGTTGCGCATTGTACTGTTTTGTTTCATTTAAGAACAATTACGCACAAATTAATCCACCATCAATTCACATTAATATATTATGATAAAGTACAAATTTTAGTTACATGACCCTTTACTGTTCTGCCAAGATGTCTATTTAAATACTTTGTTATGCAAAATGTGTCATCTTTTTAAAGTCTATTTGCACAGCTGAGCCTCAAGTCTGCTTATTCAATAACGTCTTAATAGTGTGTTGGTAGCCTGATTTGTCATAAGATGGGAACATTGTCCGGAGCGGTGGGGCGACTGTATACTCGACGATAATATAATATATCTCTCCTGACCGATTTCGGCCACAACGACTGTATACATTGGATAGACATATCTCCTTAGTGTAGGCTTCGCAGCTCCGTCCTTAAATGTTCTCTTAAGTGACTTATGTATCCAATTTTCTTGGAGAAGTTACGAACGCATTTTGGGCTTGTCAGTACCCCACCAATGACGATGATATTGAATGATATTGATGATATAAATTGGAAGAGAAGATCCGAAAGATCGGAAAGATCGGACTCAGTAGCATGCATGAGGACGCCTCTCCTCCGGCCAGCAGTAGTAGCCTGATACGGGTAGATTATGATGATGATGATGATGGTTTATTTATTTATTGATTTATAAAGGCACACAAAAGAAATTACAATCATGTCATATAACAATATTTTAGGTCATCATCATCATCAGCTCATTTTATGTCCCCACTGCTGGGGCACGAGCCTTCCCTATGTATGGATAGGGAGAACGGGCCATAAACCACCACGCGGGCCCAGTGCGGATTGGTGGTTTTTAACGACTGCTAATGCAGCTGGGACCAACGTACCTTCCGAAGCACGGGGGAGTTCGAGATGATACATTTTTGGTCACCCATCCAATGACCGGCCTTGCGAAAGTTGCTTAACCTCAGCACCCGCAAACCGGGCGCGTTAACCACTGTGCCATCGAGCTCCTCTCATATTTTGGATACTTAACATTAATCTAGATTATAACTGTACGTACTCTTAGGATGCATGCACA
Organism: Eudonia mercurella; assembly: GCA_963082485.1. NCBI lineage: Eukaryota > Metazoa > Arthropoda > Insecta > Lepidoptera > Crambidae > Eudonia > Eudonia mercurella. The sequence continues at coordinate 3,209,200 of OY720034.1, read as the reverse complement.
AAGTGATACAAATTATCAACCATGTCTAAAAAACAAAAAAAAAACAAAAAGTTAAAAGGTTAGTTAGTTAGTCTTAGTTATACTTATTCAAAAGTTAGTCTTAGCATGCAATTAGATGATGATTATAATAATGGTGAACATTTTCACAATCAGGCCATCGACACACGCTTTAAAATGGCAGAGTTGGGGCCATGGAAACGTAACACATTAATTAGTATTATCTCGTTTCTGGCGGTTTTGGGAAGGCTTTTGCCTAGCAGAAAAAAGAAATAAAAAATAAAAAAGTAAGTTACGACCATCCTCGTTTTCATGTTATTAAGCGCTCACTTTGGCACGTTTTAAAGTTAAAGTGAATAATAAAAACGCACCCAGTTATTACGGAGATTGAGATATAAATTTTGAGGTTATATCCAGGTAGTTGATTACAGAAATTCACCTTTCCTTACAGCTTTTTATTTTTACCCAACATTGAAGTGTTACTACACTTTCGTCTGGACCGTACCCTACATAAAGAATTTACGATTGTAAATTTTACCTTTACACCGTGCCCCGATAAAAGTAACGGTATCTGTAAATTTTTATAGTGCTTTTAAAGCGCCAAAAAAGGTATTGTAAAAAAACTGATTTGTTAGCGCGAAGAGTTTATGGCTCGTATGGCAGCGACGGTCAATATACATTTCGCTCAAAAGTTGTGTTTTTTTTAACCACTAAGGAAGCAATTAAGCATACGGTCCATCAGATTGGTAGCGGTTACCGCATGATATATTTTTTAATGTAAAATCAGCAATCGAGCAGAGGTATTATTGTCCAACTCATTAACTGCTTCTGGATGTGCATTGTCGTCTACAATAAATTACCTGAAAGCATAAAAGAACTTAATGTTGGAGGATTCTTAACTAGTTTATATAAATGACTTTTATTACACACCTTTTACACAGTAACGTTTGTAACATCTGCAGCATCCGAGGAGCTGCAAAAGCGTTACCTTTTTTTTTTTTTTTGTTAACCCAGGGGAAAAATCTGCACACAGATTCCAGTGGATCTGGGGCTGGCCTTCTCCTCTCTCAAGGAGGAAGACCGACCCAGTAAACGACCCCTGGGGGTTGCCTTTGGTCTTTTAGACCGCGAAGGCTATCTGAACGCGCGCCTCCCGAAATTGGCGGGGTGGCGCGGTAAGAAAAGCGTTACCCGCTTTGAAAGTCTTATATATTCTATAGACGCTTGTCAATGTATCAATCATGGTCGGCCCTTAAATGTAACTTTACACACGCTGTCTGAAGAACTCCGTGCCTCTTGGGATCGTTCATTTAAGGCATTTATAGATAACAAAGAAGCATTAAGAACGTTGAATTACGCAGATTCATAAAAACTAAGCTGCTGTTTATGAAATTATATATTATAAACTATCTACTAACTAGAACTTCCGAAATAATGAGATGTTTTTCGAGATCAAAACTCGGAGGGCTTTCTATTTTTGTTAAAGTAATATTTAAATCGGTTCAGTACTTAGTAGTTAGTTGATCAAAAATGTATTTATTAAAAGCACTCTCAAATACTGATTTTTGTGAAGACAGCATACATATTTGTATACTACCGGCCCACCCCGGCTTCGCATGGGTGTACTAATTTTTAAACATTTTTTTTAATATAGCCTATAGCCTTCCTCAATAAATGGACTATTCAACACAAAAATATTTTTTTCAATTTGAACCAGTAGTTCCTGAGATTAGCGCGTTTAACCAAACAAACAAACTCTTCAGCTTTATAATATTAGTATGATAAATTTTCGTATTAGTAAAATGTTCGAAAGTCGACAATTCTGTCGAAGTAAACTCGAACTGTTTCCGTAGTAAGGCTGCGAGTTGTAAAAGAAACTGAGTTACGACAACGGTTCGCGGTTATCGAAACTAATAAAGCGCTCTTAATGTTTCCAGGAACATTCGACATTCGATTTCGACACAATCGTCGTATAAAGTTTCTGCAAACCGAGACACGGCCATGAACATTTTTAGCTGATGATTTGTAGTCGGTCGTTTGAACGTTCATACGACTTTACGTTTACCTTATTACGTTTTTACTTTATGCCATTTGTAATCATTCATACATACATACATACATTCACGTTCGCCTAAAAAGGGGTAAACAGTGCATCAAAATCACTATTTTTTTTATAGATTGCTCGGCAAATGTCTCCATCCCACTTGATGTTAAGTGGAAATGGAGTCCAGACGCGAAGATAACTGGTGCAGCATGAAAACAAACGTAGCATCAGTTAACCCCACTCTACCGGCCCACGAGGTGCTTCTTCACGCCTCTTTTGAAGGACCCCATATGAAGGAAGGAAAACGTGTGCTGGTAGACTATTCCATCTTTTGGAGGTGCGACTAAGAAACGAGTCACTAAATTTCTTTGTGCGCGATGGGATATTTGAGACAATGAAGCGGTGACTCCGAAGAGCAGCACGTGTACTCATATGAAGGAAGGGAGAAGGTGGGATGAGGTCAAAGAGCTCTTCAGAGCACTCGCCATGGTATAAGCGGCAAAACACGCTGAGTGACGTAACATCTCTACGCAATTGCAGAGATTCGAGAGTAGGTAATTGCGACTGCTGCATTGCCGATAATGGGTTCAGCGCGACGCTGCAATCTGTCCAAGGCATCGAGAAGGTACATTGCGGAACCATCCCAGATGTGCGAGCAATACTTCACGCAAGACCGTACCTGTGTCTTGTACAAAAGGCACAACTGGTCCGGCGTAAAGAATCGCCGCACTATTTTGAGTAAACTCACCGTTAGGGTCCTCGACGCCACATATAAGCATAAACAAATTAGTTCAAACAAAGAGGAGCTCGATGGCGCAGTGACGCACCTACTCTGCGATTGCTAAGGTTAAACAACTCTTGCAAAGGCCGGTCATTGGATAGGTGACCAAAAAGTTATCATTCGAGCTCCTCCTTGCTTCGAAATGCACGTAAAGCCATTGGTCCCGGCTGCATTAGCAGTCGTTAACAACCACCAATCCGCACTGGGCCCGCGTGGTGGTTTATGGCCCGTTCTCCCTATCCATCCATAGGGAAGGCTCGTGCCCCAGCAGTGGGGACGTATATGAGCTGGTGATAAAGTCCAAGTGATAAAGGCTCCAAGCTGGAATAGATAACATCAGTGATAAATGACTAACCGATCGCCTGATGTGCGAGCATCTTGGGCGCAGGCCACATAAAAATGGCGCCGGACGCGGACATGGCATGGGCGGCTTCCTGTTCCATTCAAATTTCATACTAAGTGCATGGAAATAAAGTACAATTTAAGTCGCGGGCGACGAAATGGCGCGTTATAACCACGTCAGAGCCACGAGATACCGTGTGTCTTAGCCGCCCGTGCCATGTCCGCGCCCGGCGCCATTTATATGTGGCCTACGCCTTGGATCCCTTGTCCCTTAGTCGGCTCTTACGACATTTCCGGGAAGTCAGACATCATCATCATCATCATCATCTCAGCCAAAAGACGTCCACTGCTGGACAAAGGCCTCCCCCAAGTATCTCCACAACGACCGGTTTTGTGCTGCTCGCATCCAGCGGCTTCCCGCGACCTTCACCAGATCGTCGGTCCACCTTGTTGGAGGCCTGCCCACACTGCGCTTTCCGGTACGCGTCCCAGACCAGCATGCCACAATAAATTCGTTATCATAATCGTACATAATCACTTATTTGTTAATAGTTTTTAAGGATATGTTACAGTGTTGTATAAATAATTTATTTATAAAACATACTATGCTGTACCGCTGTACTGTCTGGCTGAACATTCCATCGCTTACAAAGAAATTTGGTGACTCGTTTCTTTGTCGCACTTCCAAAAGATGGAATAGTCTACCAGCACACGTTTTCCCTCCTTCTTATGACATGGGGTCCTTCAATCGAGGCGTGAAGAGGCACCTTGTGGGCCGGCAGGGTGAGGGTGACTGATGCTGCGTTGTTTTCACGCTGCACCAGTTGTCCTTGCGTCTGGACACCGTTTCCATTTAACATAAGGCTGAGTGGATTCATTTGCCGAGCTATGAATAAAAAAAAATAAAAAAAAATAATAGAGATTTTTGAAAAGTGTATTTAGAATACAGTGTTTGATGATAGTCATGCGAGATACTTCTATAGTCCAAAATAATTTTCGTTTCGCTGCTTAAATACATCTCTAGTGTTGTTTTTACCACATAACATCGCATGACAGCTTAAATCATAACAATATCGGGGTAAACGCTAAAGGGCCCATAATTCCCCACTCTAAATGCTAATTTGAGCACAATACTAACGCCCGTTCACTTCCTTATACGGCAGCCAATAAAGCCGATTATAAACTAGATATCGAAATGGGTTCTCCATTTAGGGTTGTCAAATACTTAAAGACTTTAAGAGTTACATTCCAAGCGTAGTTAGCAAAAGAAAAAACGATTACTTTATTTTATTGCGTAGAAGCGCTTGGGTCTTCACCTCACCTGGGTTCGTAGTGCGAGCTTTATTATGGCATTTAATCACGTTAACGAAAACGAGAATTTATATGGCATTGAAGCTGCACCTCTGTGACAAAAGAGGAGAGTTAAAATTCTGCCATACAAACGTGATCAAATGGCAAATGTAACTCGCACTACCTGATCGTAAGTGACAATAACCACTCGGCCACGACTTCATTGCGTTTTATCTATTACCGTTGACTAACACTTCGTTAATGTAACGCGCAATGTACTTTATTCCCGATTGCCGCGTCGCAAGACGCTCGTGCTTGGGCCGAGGCCTAAGGCTAAAGGTGGACATTCCTTTTAAATAAAAGAGTCGGTAACGACAACGGTAACTGTTTTTCATTAGGTAAGCCGTTTATTCTGCCTACTCGGTTACAAATATAGATTCCTTTTGAAGTAAGCGGTACATTGTCACCTTGGTTGGTATACATTGTCATATGTATTTATTTTAAAATACATATTTAAACAGGTTACTGTTTTAATACTCATCAGTTAATAATTAAATGGCAATGATCTTGCGGTAGGCGACCCACACTTACTGGGAAACCTACAGTAGCCAGTTCAAATATTACAATGTGACGAACATGTACTCGAAACTATGTACCCATTAGTTATCTTATTATAGTTTATCAATAACATATATGATTAATTAAAAAAAAAGCTTAATAGAAATGGTACTTAAACATTTATTGTGTAACAAAGAATTTAAACGGGGATTAACGCAAACTTATCAGTAAAAAAATAAATAATTAAAAAAATTAAAAATCACGACTGCCATGACAAAAAAGGCAAAAAAGAATTAAAAGGCAAAAAACAATATGTCATGTATTTATTTATCTGTATTTATAAAAGTGAAATGTCACTAAGTCGAAATGTCGAAAAGGGTCCTAGGTCCTAGTTTAGCTACAAAATGGCGAAAAAATTTTAATAATCGGATAATAATTGTGACCTGTTGTAGGTGGTCCCTTTAGATTTAGTATTGTAGAAAAACAGGTGTAGTTTCTTTGATTATTGACCGATCGTCATGGTAATGGTGTCTAAAGATGCGGATGCAGGCGAGAAGTGCATTCAAGTTGGAATTGTGTTATTTAAAATAAAATGTTTTTTTTTTCGTAAATTGTAGTGTTCATTTTCACTGCTCCGATTCTTGCGGGGACTACGAAATCTGTGATTTTTTTTAAACTATGGAACGCGAATGTTTAAAAGTGTATAACTTTTATAATTTAGTTAAAAAGTAAGAACTGACAATACCGACCATCTTTGATTTGTTTATGTATTTTAATGTTTTGTTTTAAATTTAATTTTATAATGAGCTAATGTTGGCAGCCCTGGCTTCAAAGAAAGCGCGTTCATAATAGAGTTCTCCTAGTTATACATTAGTACGATAAATCAGAAACCCATAAAGCTTAATACATATTTAGACATTCGTCAAATCTGAAATTGAATGGTTACGCTAGAGCATAACTATCTATATGTAGACATATAGATATAGTTCCGAAACCTTTAACCGCTTCTATGGTCTAGTGGTTAAGACCACCGGTGTAGACCCAGAGGTCCCGGGTTCGATTCCCAGGGGGGAAAAACATGTGTGTGTACTCGGTTTGGTTGGTGGTAGGGTTTGTTTGTCCGCCTGGCTAGCTACCACCATCTTATCTAAATATGTCGCCATAACATCGATGTTTGTAGCATTGTTGTGCCTCACTAAATGAGGATCCCGAGTGAAGTGCGCTTCCATCATTGGCCTTTGACTTAACATCAGGTGAGATCAAGGCAATGTTCTTACCCGAAAAATTAAAAAAAAAACTGTTATTGCAATCCTGAAACAGGGACGTAAAAAGACTTAATTATTAAAATATTTTTATTTTTTGATTCCACTTCAGGTTAACACTGTAGGTTGTGTTCCGGCAGCTAGAGATAAGATAGCCAGTGCCTCACTAGTTGAGGATCCCGGGTGAAGTGCGCTTCCATCATTGGCCATATCATCACTTAACATCAAGTGAGATCAAGGCACTGTGCTTACCCGTTAATATAAAAAGATTGGATTACCAAAAAAGGTCAAATATCTAAGGGCACACTTCACCTCTATCTCTAAGGAGCTTGCTATCTTTTCTTAAACTGTCTCAGCACAACAGTACTAAGTACTCTAAGATTGATATTATGATGGCACATCAAAGGAGTAGATTAAAAACAAACCTTACCAACAACCAAGCCGATTACAAACACCCTTTGCTGGGAATCGAACCCGGCAACTACAAAAGCGGTTAAATCGACAGAACTTCATAGTACCTACGAGTGTAAAGCTAATATTAGTGCAGAAAATTTAGGGCGTCCATAGATCAGCATAACAGACTTGGTTTGTCTGGTAATCTTCAACGTAATGGCCGTGGAACTCGAACAACGGCGGCACTTTAGCCGGCGATCGGTGTCTCGTTGGCGCGCTCTATTGGACTCCATTATAACCGGCCGCTTGTTACACGGACGCGTAACGAAGTCATTAGAAGAGCGCAAATAGAATGTAATAAGTTTGTATTTATGATCTTTACCATCTACCATCTACCATCTTTATAAGTGGAGGTAGAAAGGGGAAGCCTTTGCCCTGCAGTTGGAAAGTAATGGCTAAATATCTATCTAGATAGATATATGTTTATTTATGTCTTTGTTTTTTATGATAGAGAGTAAATAACTCTCTATCATAAAAAACCAAGACATCAAAACCATCAAAAAATACTTTAAAACAAGCGATACAATAGTATGGCTTGCATTTAAAATATTTTTTGATGTTTTCACTGGTTTTAAAGAGATTAGTGTGAAAATGGTTATTTTAAACTTGTTAGCATTTAGATGCATATAACATAGGAAAAAATACATTAATAAATAACTTTTAATGAATAGTTCCATTTTTATAATATAACTAGCTGACCGGCGGACTTCGTACCGCTTTGACAGTTTCCATGACAACAAAACAAACAAATCATTCGTCCGCTTAAGAACACCCGTATCCCACGATGGACCATTAAAGCAGCGCCACCTACCGGGTCCAATTGTAAATCTAAACCATTTTCGAATCCACTTGAACACACACTGAAAATTTCATTCAAATCGGTCCAGCCGTTTAGGATTTCATTTTCAAACACACACAGAAGAAGATTTATATATATAAAAATGACAAGGAAACAGTTTCATCGTGATTATTTTGTTACAATACATTGACTCTTTAGGTTAATTGTTTAGCACATAAACTACCACCAAATATAATGAAGATTTTGTTTTAATTCTTTTTCATTTACAGTTACAAATTGCAATCACTTATATAGTTAAACCAAGATAAATCACTGCCAACTGTTTAAAATTTGTAACGATAATTGAATCTCGTTCAGCGTAATGATGATGCATACGGCTAGCCGGTGTGACTGTCATCCACCATAACAGCCTCAGAGCACGCCCATAAACATACTCTTTGATTGGATTTTAATAGCGTTTTAATAAATTTGTTGCATACAACTTTCTACGGTACAAGTCGGGTAATTGATATAGTCGTGTAATGCATCGTAAGGCATCGTCATTAAAAGGTAAACATTATATTGACAGAACCTTACCGGTATATAAAAACCTGAACATTTTAGTATCTCGTCACATTAATATTTTTAAGTCTCTTGTAAATTATTACGTTTTTCCGAGTATAATTTTTTTAGGTTACAATTTTTTTTGAATAAATTTTTATTATTTTAATTTCCCACTCCTGGGCAAAGGTCTCTCCACACTTTTTCCACACCTTCCAGTCCCTTGCAACATTACGCCATTCCTTTATGAACCCAAAATTCCTCCTTCACATGACAAACCACATCACTGAATACATATTATAATTTAATATCAATGAAAAGTTACTTTTTTTTAGAATATAAGTATAACAATGTTTAGCGAGGCTAGACCAAAGGAGTATACTTTCTGAAAATGAAATTATTAAATTAGCTAATTTAATTGTTTTCTCATTTAAAAAAAATCTACTCTTAGTCAGTCAGTAAGTTGTCAGTAAATTGTAATATTACTCAATTAAAGGCATTTAGCATCAAACTGTTACACAACAATTAAAGAATTGCACCTTTCTCAATTTCGCTACAAAAGCAATCGGCAGCAATGTAATTTATTTATTTATTTCTTTATTAATAGGAAGACCAACACAGCTATGACACAACCTAAATACTAAAAAATAATAACAGAAAGCCAATTATAGGTCCTCACAAATAAAAACAAAATTAATAACGATGTGACGCACTTAACTAGAAAAACACACACTTGAATTTGTTCATTAAACTAACACTTTAAAGTAAATATTTATAAAATACAGAAAAAAATTAAATGCCTACCCGACCCAGTCAGAAATCGCTTAAGTGCAGCAATAAGCGCTTAAAAAGAAAAAGTAAAATTTACATTAATGTAATATCTAACAAACTAGAGTCTTCCTGTAAATAGGCTTTCTCCACTTTTCCAAGTCGTTACATGTGTAAATGAAATGCTTTCTTTCACAGACTTATTGGTATAGTTACATGTCTAGAGAGAACATAATGAATTCCGAAGATCTGTAACTCTTTATAAATGGTTTATTCAGAAATGAAATTTGTGCAACTGATCTGATCTAAGCAACCGTAATAAAATATTTAATACGTAAATAGTTAGTTTTGTGTCAATTTCAAAAACTTAAAGCATTTTGTAGGTGCTGTATACAATTGAAATACTATAACTTATTAATAAACCTTCGTAAAAAGAACATCATACTAAAACTAAACAACCGAAGTAAAGTTAAAATTTAAGTTTACTTCGGTTTCTGTTGAAAAAACTGTTTATATTTTTTATTGAGATTGATTGAGTATACAATAGAAATGGAAAAAAAAATTGTTCGTCGTTCGCAAGATATGTGATAATTGTAAGTATTAATATTTTTGTTATATTTATTTTGTGCTGGCAACACAACCAAATGGTGTCCCAAATAAGTTAAGTGAAAATATGTCTTTGAATATGAGAAAAAGGAGCACTTTTAATTGTTATCATAGCGTGAGAATTAGTCACTGAAATGAAACAACTTTTACGACTCTACTCGCGTTTATTTTACAACATTACGTTTTAATGTTTATCGCTGACACTGGTTTAAAAATCACCCCAGTGAGCACGTATAGTGTAAGTCCACTCCCTTTTTAAACCGGAGATATAAAGCTTCTTGTCCAAATGGGCAGTGAAATTTATAATTTTATGAAAATATTCAACTCATCTTACCTTACATAGACAGGGCGTGGTTTGCAGCGGTTTATAGAGTACTAGGTTCTGCCCCCAGCCCGTGCGAATTGTTAAATGTATTTTTGTGAGGTCTGGTTTTTATATGATATAGTGAGTGAGGGTAACGCCTCGGTGGTCGAGTGGTAAAAACTTGGGCCCGATGCTTGAAGATCTTGGGTTCATATTAAAAAAGTCGGGTCGGACAAAATGTGTTTCGGTTTTTACGATGCAAATACCGGGTTTGTAAATCCGCATTTAGCAAGCGTGATGGTAATTAAAAGCCAATACTTACCCATTAATTGTAGTTAAGAGTTGATTTCAATGATGAATGCCTGTCCAGCAGTAGGAGTATACAGTGTGTCTGGGTTAGAGGTAGCGATATTTTAATGAATTACCCGCCATTAAAATTTTTAGATTTTAGTTTTACTGATGCTGCCGAAAAAAGCAATCTCTGGATTTGAAGGTGCTAAAGACATGAAAATAACATTGAGTGTACAACATGACCCTAAAATATCGAACCCAGACACACTGTATAAGCTCATTGTGCCCTATTCACTACAAACAAAAAAGGTCTTCTGCCAAGATGTCTGACAATGTCGCCCGGCTTTGCCCAACATCCTTGGTGACACGGGTTGCGGCACATTAATCCCTATGCTGGCAAAGGTTTTGTGTCTAAAAAACAACCACTGGAGTAATTCTAAAAAAGAAAGAGTTTTTTTGGAAATCCTGGCTGAGTCTTAGCAATTGTTTTCTAAAGTTTACGCGAACACTACACATTGAATTATTGGTCTATGTTCGAGAATTATTTTACAATAGTTATTATGTATCACAATATTCATTCAATTTATGCAGATAAGACAGGGGATGCCATTAGATAGTATTAAAGTATTAATAGCTGAAATAAACTCAATAAAACTTTTAGGATTAAAGCAATGACATTTAATTGGAAAGAGCACATTGACTATTTATGTAAAAGAATCAGCAGCTCTTCGTACGCATTGTATAAACTTTCTCAAGTCTTAAGCACTAACGCTTTGCTTACTGCATACCATGGATTAATTGCCTCCATTATTAGATACGGCATAAAGTTTTGGGGTAACTCCACCGACGTAGTATTGGCATTTAAAATGCAAAAACGCTGTTTGAGGTCCATGATTCGTCTTAAGATCATAGAAAGTTGCAAGCCTCTATTTTTAAAACACAAAATTCTTACGTTGCCATCCATGTACATCTATGAAACTGTTGTATTCATAAAATCACACCCTGAACTGTTCCCTAAAATGTCAGATGGTGTTGTCCGTAATAGACGCGGCAATGACAGGTTACAACTACATGCAGATAATACTGCCTTGATGTACAAAAGTGTATTTTGTATGGGACCTAAAATTTTTAACAAAATTCTCAAGATATACAGAGAACTGCCTTTAAATCACTTTAAAAATAGAATAAAATGCTTATTGATTGACAAATGCTACTACAATATTATTGGTTTTTTTAATGATAAACATATAATTTAATTTATTTTTACGACATTTATTTTAACATTTGTGTTTTGTAATAATGTAATGTTTATGCAATTGTTTTTATTATTATTTGTAATTGTTTATTTGACTTGCACTCTTTAAATTGACATTAAATTTTTTGACTAATTGACAATAGTAGCTTTTTTTATAAATAAAATTTGTATGCCAAATCTGGCAAAACATGTTGATACAATTTAATTTTATACCAACTTTTATTATGTAACCACACATGTTATTGACAAATAAATATTCTTATTCTTATTCTTAAAAAAAGAAAATAATTTGACTAAAAGATAGGCGTCCTGAATGGGTAGTGTGTTTATTTTATTTATATAATAGGACAACCAACAAAATAAACATTGGTACTGGTTAAAACGTTTGGACGATTCAAAATTACCTATTTATTTTTACACTAGCTGACCCGGCGGACTTCGTACTTCGTACGCTTTGACAGTTTCCATCATTGAGTTAAATATATATCAATGGTTTCCATGACAACAAAACAAACAAATAATTTTGTACTGGAAAATTAAATTGTCGTTTGTACTATTTTATTTAATATATTTTTTTACTCAATCTGTAATGTTACTCAGCGCTAATGTAGCATTGTAAATGTGAAAGAATTTTTTATAATCGGTCCAGTAGTTTTTATATTTTATAGTATTTCATACATACATACATACACACATACATACATACATACATACATACATACATACATACATACATACATACATACATACATAAGTACATACATACAAAAATACAAAGGTTTCCTCTTTATAATATTAGTATAGATTTACTTGAATGAACATTCTTTGACTTTGACTTTGAATTGTCCTAAATAGTTTTTACCCATGCTATCGTTATCTGAAACTACTTTTACATGGAAATTCGTTGAAGAAAGTTGTAGGATGGATGTTTTTGAATAGCACAGTTGATTTTTAACAGACGACATGACACCGAGCTTATATTAGCTCAAATGTATAATTTGTAGGATAAATGCAATCGCAGCTAGACATCGAGGGTCATTCACCTTCCAGTCATTTGTATTCTAAGTAAAAACCTTCTTTGTGCACTATATTTAATCTATATACGAGTATTAATACGTGAAGAAAAACTTTGTACCCGTTTTTACGAAACTTGCGCGGGACGGAGAAGTATAAATTTCGCACACTTATAGTTTACTAGCTGTGCCCTGCGGTTTCACCCGCGTTAATTAGCGACTGTTCCACTCCTATTAGTTATAGCGTGATGTAATATAGCCTATAGCCTTCCTCAATAAATGGACTATTCAACACAAAAAGAATTTTTCAATTCGAACCAGTAGTTCCTGAGATTAGCGCGTTCAAACAAACAAACAAACAAACAAACAAACAAACAAACAAACAAACAAACAAACAAACAAACAAACAAACTCTTCAGCTTTATAATATTAGTATAGATATAGAGAAGGTTATCTGAATGTTAATATTTTTTTTCAAATTAGGCATAAAAAGTACATTAAATCAACAAAAACAACACTACACACACTACCATGAATTTGACACATACGCATATGTATTTGACACACACGTATTGTTTGTATTTAATGCAGCCGACATCTCAGTGCCAATCCAAACTCACATTCTATCTTTTTTAATTTGTCAATGCTTAGGATACAATCCGTGCAGCCTTAATAAAATTACGGTCGAATTTTGACCACTAGGCGACCACTAGTTTAGATAAATATAAAATCTTTGTAAACACGCTCCGGGCAAGTGTTAAACAACATTATAATATGAATGTGTAAAGACTCTGCCAAAATACGAACTAGTGGTAGATTCAGTAGTTTAGTTGAAACTAAAAAGATTTTTAATGTTATGATTTGGACTTATTGATTTTTATTGAATAAAGAAATTGAATTAGAGTTCTTGCTCATTAATACAACAAAATCACAACATGTTAGCACAAATCTTTATTACCTCGTTGACATTTATGTAAAGCTAATTTCTAGAGGTGATGTCCACATTGACCAGTAAAGGCGCGCTGGGAACATTTGTCGTAAGACTTTCGATACCAAGCCAGTTTTTCTCCACCTATTAGGCTGCTTTTCCACCAGACATGGGAAAGGATGCTGAGCGGTGTTAAAAAAAACACAAATAGAATTTCCATTTTACACCGCAAGGAGGAGTGCGATGGCGCAGTGATTAACGCAGTCAATCTGCGATTGTTGAAGTTAAGCAATTTTCGCAAAGGCCGGTCATAGGATGGGTGACCAAAGAGTTATCATTCGAGCTCTTCCTTGCTTTAGAAGGCACGTAAAGCCGTTGGTCCCGGCTGCATTAGCAGTCGTTAACAACCAACAACCTACACTGGACCTGCGTGGTTGTTTGTAGCCCATCTGCGTGTGGTGTTTCCACACATAAGCTCGTGCCCTAAAAGTAGGGACAAAAAATGAGTTGCTGCGTATGATGATGATGATTATGAAACCGCAAAAACAAGGAAGTAATTCTATTGGTGGATTTTTTTCTTGCGCATCGCTTAACTATCTCGCTTTAGTGGAAAAGCAGCCTTAAACTGGAAGCCTAATAGCAGAGCTAAAGTGATATAATTAACGATAGATCGAAAGGGCAAAGAGACTGGGAGACTATCGACGCCATCGCTCTATATTAATGAGAATTCGCTTTAGTTTGTTGTTTGCGCAAATGTAATTAAAGTTACTTTTAGGGGTTTCTGAGAAAATGAGCTAGAAGTATTTAATGCAGAAAATATAATAAAGTTTCACACAAAAAAAAAACGTGGGACGGGTTGAAGAATGAAAATATTATTTATTTTGATTTTCCGCAACTCGTCCCAAATAGGCCGTAGACATGGGGGCGAGTTGACGAATTACTCTACTTATCGAGTGATACATTACTAATCGATTGATATTGTTTTAAAGAAGGTTTCATATAACCCCACCTGCGTGGTGTTTTTTGTCTTCGCAACCTGTCTGTTCGTGAACTATATATATATTCCAGCTATCCTAGATTGCAGGTTTACAAAAAATCCGGTTACAGTAAAAAAGTGGAAGAGTAGATAACAATTAATCACAAATACTTATGAGAAGCATGACATATGTATACCATTTAGCATGTTACTTAAGAGCAATAGAATTTTAATTGTTATCGGCCACCTGGTGGTCGATCGACGCTCAAGGGCGATGGAATTACACAGTCAACTCATTAAAGTTATAAAAGTATGTATAACGAGATTCGACTCGTGATATTTTAAATTAAAATAGGTGTAACGAAATTAGACTCATTTTTAGGTGTGACGAGATTCTATTATAACGAATGTTAACTATTAAAATAATGTTACATATTTTTTGGCAGCAGCAGTGGCAGTAACAGGGCAGTGTTAGAGAAACTTCTATGAGCGGGTCTTGAACCTTTTGTCAAATTAGTCTATCATAGTATATAATATGGTCAGCAAAAACTAACATTGTAAAGTATTTACAAATGTGAGATGGAGACATAATATTTGTATTTACGTTTGTTTCTCAGAACTCACACTTATATACGAAGTCCGCAATAGAAATCCACAAGAAAATCTTGTATTAAATCTGTACAGTATTTAACTACACTGTTATTATTACCTTAACGTCCTATTAAACAATTAGAAACGGCATTTAGAACACTAAAAACGCAACTTTCCAAAGATAATAATTTCTTGCGGAGGCAATTCCTGAGATTTCCTGAGTGCGGTTGTTTTGCTCGATATGGCAACTGGTAATGCGTATGAGGCCTCACATTAGAAATGTATCTTGTCTGACAACGACATATTGAACCATTTCCCAGGTTCGAGGAGCTCGATAGTGCAGTGGTTAACGCGCCTGGTCTGCGGTTGCTAAGGTTAAGCAACTTTTTCAAAGGCCGGTCATTGGATGGGTGACCAAAAATTTATCATCTTGAGCCGTTGGTCCCGGCTGCATTAGCAGTCGTTAACACCATCAATCTGTACTGGGTCCGCGTGGTGGTTTAAGGCCCGTTCTTCCTATCCATTCAAAGGGAAGGCTCGTGCCCCAGCAGTTGAGTCATAAAATGAACTGGTGGTAAATAAATAGTTCAAACTCGGTGCTTGTCATTCGTGATCCCGAGCAATCCTCGCAGCAGTAAGGGATTGTACTAGGTTTTCTAAAGTGTATACCTCTCGTCCCCTCGTCGAGCTTTTAGTATCTGGACGAGGGAAGTGGAGGAGTCCCATATAACCCGGTCGCCCCTCTAGCACTGGTGTATGCGCAGAGCATTTCACCTAGTTTAAAGAAAATGGAAATTTTAGGGTTATGTGACCAATTCTGTGACGAAATATGTACCACGAGTAATTAGTGTTCCGATGACGTGGTTCGATGACGTTCGATCTAATTATGTAATTTTCGGTCTCACATCCTTGTTTATGCTTTTTTGTTTTTATATTATTAAGCTTATTACTTAGAATATAATAAAATTGAGTATTTATTATTTGCATTAATAATCTAATGTTTTCATATTGAATCTTTTAAGGCACACTAGCGCCACCAATTGATAATTTGACAATTACTAACGGACCGGATCATTTTTTAAACATTGCGTATCGTCCGATAACAGGAAATAATTGTGCACTACTTTTTGTTGCTTGGTTTATTCACAAAACGGGCAATCGCATTTATTCACAAACAATGGCCACTATTGGTGTTAGCGAATTAATACAAAAAAAAACCTAAAAGTAGTGCACAATTATTAAATAATAGATGTTTTGCGGACCTTCCGACACTAGGACGGAAAATCTGCAATGTTTGAAAAAAAATCCAGTTTAGCAGTTATCAAATTATATCCATTAGCGGCGCTAGTGTGCCTTACCCTTCGCTCTAACATCCGGCTTATCAAATTCTCCAAGGCAGCCCTTTAACTTTAGCTTGCTTACGCAAAACCGCTTATTTTATTTTACGTGCATTCGTTAAGGGAGCGTTTCACCCATTTCCCTGTATCTTTTCTTTGCTTCTTGTAGATTTTGCAAATTAAACGCGCTGTATATGTTTGCTTTGAATTAAAAGGGCCTTTTGCGATACGACCTCCGCTGTAAGCTCAAACAAAATGAAATAATATTGTTTTACGTTGTGGCGGGATTTCTTTAATTTAAGGTGTTATACACTTTTTATTTATACACTTTATAACGTGGTTAATGGTTTTTATTAATAACATACAGTGTAAAATTATTTGTTGTCCTAAATAAATGAAATAAATTAATTTAAAAGTTACTCCATATTTTATTTTTAAAAGTTTATCTTAAATTTTTATAATTACGCAAAAATACATGTTTTTGTTTAAAATCTAAAAAAGACCGGCGTGAATTTTTTTGTGAAAAAGAACTATTCTGCACTAATGTTATGATAGCAAGAAAGAATAATTCTGCACTGTATGATATTAATTATGTGTTCTCATCCTATTCGTACTTACCAACTTAAAGTCACCGGTGGCTTTATAACACAGTAGATTATCGAAGAAAAGGCTCCTAGGTCACCAATCCTATCGAAAAGTCATTATTAAAATGTACAACTGCTTCATAGAACTTTATAGAGCAATATAAAACCACGATATCTACCATTCAACACGACCATCTATCCATTTGGCTACCGATACCTTGATTATAATATAATTGTATTCATAGCTCTATACAAGCTTACACTCCACTCAGGAGTAGTTTCCACCAACATTCACAACAGTGTTGCACAGATCACGACTTTCACAGTTGCCAACAAAACTATTACACCACTCTCGTTAAACTGTAATCGCTGTTCACAGCTGTCATTCGCGGCATACCGTTAATTGGTCGGGCCGGTTACCCCGAAGACAACACAATGCCTCAATGTCGATTGTCATCGCATCGCAGTGAAAGTGACGGCGTTGCAATGATACGTCGTCAATCATCTGCAGATGAGAAAGCGATGAGCACATGTCAAAAGTGGAAAGAAAGCTCGAGCTTCCATGTCCCAACATTGTCTTGTACGAATCCACTGTGCATGACGGTGATGAGATAATGATTACGGATGGTGCGGATTGGTGGATTTATAAGAATCGTTGTGTATGACAAGTGATTTTTGATTGCGTTTCTGCACAGAATCGGTTGAGCGGATCAAATTGTGTGTTCGAGTAGAAGATAGCGATATGGTGTGAACGCGGGAACAATGATAGTGTTTTATTTTTGTTTTGCTTGTCAGGTAACTGAAGATATTGTGAGAAGATTTAACCGCCTCTGTGCTCTAGTGAAATTAGAAATGAACTACTATCAGATATCTTCATTGGTCAGTCTGTATGACCAGAATAATAGAAATGAGAGGTGTCTCTAATTTGTATTATTCTGGTCATTCAGACAGAGAAACGCAATCAAAAATCACTTGTCATACACAACGAGTTTTATTAATCCACCAATCCGCACCATCCGTAATCAATATATCATCACCGCCATGCACAGTGGATTCGTACAAGACAATGTTGGGACATAGAAGCTCGATCTTTCTTTCCACATTTGTCGACGCATGTGTATGTGACTAAAGTACTTCCACTGTATTTCTAATCCTAACTGACTTTTTCAGGTATATGACCCGTCTAATGGTTAGCAGTTATCATAACCTATGAATATCACTTTCCTATAGCAAACCCTGTTAAAAACATTTCACGCCCTTTCAAAATAACCACATGCTGTACTCCTTCAAGAATAAAGGAAGGACCAAGCTACCTATCTATAGCTATATATATAAGCTACAAATCATCCTGCTTTCACAATGCGTAAGCTCGCGAACGTTTACGGATTTACCCCATCAAATGAGTGACGAATTTATTGCAACACCGAGCGTGTGGCAAGTGTGGCTCGAAACACTTAAGGCCTTAGCTATAGCTACGAGCACGAGCGTATTGCGACGCGGCGAGCGGATTTTTGTATTTTTTTTTGTTTGACTCGGCAAGTGACTCCATCTGATGTTAAATGGAAGTGGAGTCCAGACGACAACTGGTGCAGCGTGATAACAAAGCAGCATCAGTCACCCTCACCCTGCCGGCCCACAATTTACCTGTTCACGCCTCGTTTGAAGGACCCTATGTCATTGAAAGGAGGGAAAACGTGTGCTAGTACACTATTTCATCTTTTGGAGGTGCTACAAAGAAATGAGTTACCAAATTTCTTTGTGTGCGATGGAGTTTGAGATTCTAATTCATTGCGCGCTATTCTACGGCAGTCATGGTCAACAGTGGTAGGAATAACGCAATGAACTAGAAATCCGTTCGCCGCGTCGCAAGAAGCTAGTGGTCGTGGCCGAGCAGTTACGAAATATCGTATCGCACATCCGTACTGTGAATGAACAATTTGTATGGTGTTACGTGTAATGTGACGAATTGGTTGTCCTTTTGAAGCCGGACATATGGCTGCGTCATTATGTTTTGTTTTTGTTTTTTTTTAAGTTATCTTTTGTAATACTCGCCAAAGTCGTAGAAAACTTTCTTGGACAAAGCATAGCATATATTTATGCAACAATCTTACGCAAAATTATTGCATACATAGTTCCCGAACAATTTGTTTTATTTCAGATACTTGATTTGATCTAACAACTTCTGAAACAGGGTATATTTAAAATAACCTTACCTGAGTAAGTAAGCAAGATGTCTTATGCCAGGAGGCACCTTCAAAACTTAAAAGAAGAACATGTCCGTTTTCTTCTCTTTGTTGCATAAAAAAACAAACTTATTCCTTTAAGGCTGCGATAATAATAACAAGCTCCGTCGCTTTAAAGCTTGCTCACCCTTCTGAAAATACTTGAAAATCTAATCCTATTGCAACCATATCGGCTGCATGAACAGCAAATAGGTGTGCCGCTCTGAATAAAGCAATTACAGATAAGTGCAGCCTATTACCGATGTCATTGTGAAACCTATAACTTTCGAACATTCGAAACCACAGACGAAAGGGGACAATACCTTACTTTCGTTTTTAAATAGTCCAAACACATCTACGAATTTAGCGGAACAAAATATTGTATGGACATACATAATGACATACGTGGACACGCGATACTGATTCTTTAATGCATTCTAATAGTACAACGAGACATCTAATTTCGTAGCGTACGTTGTGCGTTTCCGATTTTCCACTTTGTTT
The DNA here is from genome assembly GCA_963082485.1 of Eudonia mercurella. Taxonomy (NCBI): domain Eukaryota; kingdom Metazoa; phylum Arthropoda; class Insecta; order Lepidoptera; family Crambidae; genus Eudonia; species Eudonia mercurella. Next base: position 3,189,755 of record OY720034.1, on the reverse strand, counting down.
TCACGAACGAAAGTGCATTTTCACTTGATCGATGGTGTGCAATTAGACCCGAGATATTTATATAACGCACGCGATTAGTGGCATTCCGCTACGTTATTACAAACGAAATGCCCGAGATAGCATCGATAACTCGCTGCGAACGGCAATGGTGTCATTTTCATTGCGGCCAATTAAAATTGTGTGATGCGAGAAACGAGTGCGCAGTTTTAAAAATATACAACAACTTGAGTGTTTGGTAGTATCTTTAGTATTAGCATTTATTTATTTATTTATAGACATCCAACAGAGCATCAAACACATTTTTACATTTAAAAATACCCTATGACTATTACATACACTGGTGCTGCTTTAATTAAAGGCTGCCACGGCATGCTTAACAAACAGTAATATAAAATTAACTTAAAACTAGAGATAACAAAGCAAAAATCATTCTACTTAACTAATTATAAGTGTTATTATTTTTTACTGACATTGGAACTTGGCGTGCATTAACATTGCATAAGCATCATTGTCATTATATTAAAGAATTATATTTAATTATAAAAAACAATTCAAAAATACGCTGTTTGAAAAAATTACCTGACCCCCCCCCGGTTATCCTTTGCCTCGCGCGAGCGAACAGTTAATTTGTTGAGCTCAACAAATTGGTTTGATAACTTTGACATTGTTCTTTCCAATACTTTGGACGTGAAAGTCGCGTTAAACTTGAATTATTTTGGTATTATTTTGTTAGTGAAAATGTCTAAAAAACGGAATAAAAAAACGAGAACGAGGTACAAACTATACTTCTAGCTGCCTTGTGTGAGTTTTGTTTACTATCCGTATTCATTCGATTACGTTTACGAAAACGAAAATTAGTATGGCATTGAAGCAGCCCCTCTTGGCGACATACGAGAAGAGTTACCATTTTGCCATAAAAATTCTCCTATCCGTTTACGTGATCGAATGGCGAATGAAACTCGCACTTGGCACCCTGAAGAAAAAGCACTATTGGCTGATCTCATAAAACAGTAAGTTTTATAATTTTGTACTGATTTACTTTGTTTTCTAGATATATGTAAGTAAGTATGTTATTGAAAATAAAAGAACGGGGACAATATTTATCAACAAAAAGAAAGAGGCCTGGATTGAAATTACTAGGAAATACAACAGCAACTCTACGATAGGGAGCAGAGGGACAGAACAATTAAAATCTCTATACGATAACATGAAGCAGAAAGCTCGTAAAAACGTGCACCGAGCCAGGCCAGCGTGCTATAATATCCCTTATTTTTAGTGATGCATTATTGAACATTGATGGAAAAATATCCTTTTCTGCAGCGGAACATTTCAGCTAATGAGCCCCTAATGCTGTTGATCGTCACATGGGTGCAGTCAAGAGCTCCTGCCACACGTGGAAACCCATCAATGGCATAAAAATCTTCAGCTACTTCTCGGAGCTTGTTTCTTTTCAGGCATTTTGATAGGTTGTGGAGCTTAATGCAGCCAACTTGCGAGACACCTTTTGTACGGTCTATATTCGCCAGATCAGCTAGCACCATCTGGAAGGACTCCGTCGCGAAGAACCGCAAACAGATCAGAAGCTGTGTAAGACCACAAATGGCTTTACTCCTCAGGGTCTGTGGCTCTAGATTGAGGCGGCCTCGAAGCTGCAGCGCTGCCTTTGAAATTCGGTAGCACAGCCGGAATTCTTCTCCGTCAAGTTTTGACGTGACAACGTCTTATAATTCGATAGAGCCGGCTGCACGCACGAAAAAGTTCGGCGTTACCTCGTTCTGAGGCGTGTAAGGCTTGAAGTGCAAGCGAGAGCGCGGAACGAGCGACAAAGAAGCACAATCGGCTGAGTAGAAATTTAGCCGTGCTGCTGTGCAAGCCCGTGTCCGGCATCGCCACCGCGGTACTTACCCCCAACACCCCCCGACACCCCCAACACCTCCCGACACCACCAACTCCTCCAGCCTACCTGTTCGACGGGCTGCTGCTGCTGTGCAAGCCCGTGGCCGGCATCGCCACCGCGGTACGTACCCCCAACACCCCCCGACACCCCCAACACCTCCCGACACCCCCAACTCCTCCCGCCTACCTGTTCGACGGGCTGCTGCAGGCTGCTGTGCAAGCCCGTGGCCGGCATCGCCACCGCGGTACGTACCCCCAACACCCCCCGACACCCCCAACACCTCCCGACACCCCCAACTCCTCCCGCCTACCTGTTCGACGAGCTGCTGCAGGCTGCTGTGCAAGCTCGTGGCCGGCATCGCCACCGCGGTACGTACCCCCAACACCCCCCGACATCCCCAACACCTCCCGACACCTTCTTAAGACGTTGTCACGTTCAACTATCGTCAGTAAACCGACTTTACAGACAACCAATTTTTTGGAATAAAATTATTCTGTCTGGGATCTGGCGGCGAGGAACATCTTCTGGTTCCGATAACGACGATAGGCTGGTCAACGACATATTCAGCGAAAATACAAAATAAACACGACGTGAAATTAGTTTAATGGCCCATTGTCGACCCATTAAAAATTTTAACCTCTAAAATGTAATTTAATGAGGTCTGATACGCTAAAATCGCTTCGTGCAATACAAAATACCGTTAATGGGTGGTTTGACACTTCATTAGATAAATTTGACATTTCCATATTTAAATTTTAAAGGAGCTTTAAAATGCATTATAATTTCTTTCTTGCAATGCTTTTATGAATCATTAAGGTTTAAAGTGGCATTAAAAAGATAAAAATCTATCTTGCAAGTGAGTGATAGTCAACAAATGTTTATATATGTACATAAGTTGTAAGTATTGCAGTCTCCCTTTGATCACGAACCCTGAAAAAGGTCCGAAACAAAAACAAATCAAATGTCAAAATCAAACGCGAGTAGATTCGTACAGAAGTCGGTTTCTTTTTAATATGTTGTACTTCCAACTCTTTCCATTACTTTCTTCCTATTCACAAGCGCTATTTCCAAAGAGACTGTTCACAACTTTGAGATTACTTACACGCCTGTCAGTCGCGCGTTCGTGGCGTGACAAACGCCCGCGTCGCGTACACTGGACTGGAAATGATATAATTTGTGAAAACATGTACACAGCTGCTGTTGATATTTAAACTGTCTCGTGTGTAGCGTTTTTGGATAATTATGGTGATAGCTGAGCCACTTTCACAATGGTAGTTAGATGGGTGACCGAAAGTTGTGACGTGGCGCTCCTTCATGTTTCTTTCTCTCAGAGAATTCTCTCTAGAAACTCTTTGATGGTGTTTCGATCATACGACTAGAGGAACATCCACCGCCCCCAAAAAGTCCGGTGACAAAAGCAAAATCTCTCCAAAAAACAAACAGTCACTACGCTTCATTTGTTATTGCTCTACCCAACGAGAAATGACTTGTTCTGTATCTTTAATTATGTCGGCCAAGTAAGGACAAGGATTACGGTGGAAGCGCACCACTTAGCATCCTTAGCTACTGTGGAACTGGTAGCTAGGCCGTCAAAACAAGAGCAATCACCAACAAAACCGAGTACAATGTATCAATTGCTGAGAATCGAACTTGGGACACCAGGGTCTGAGATAGGTCGTCTGACCTATAGACCACAAAGGCAGCTACAGTTGTTAAATGGTGATCGTTAACACCCACACTTGGATTGGAGCAGCTTTATAGGTTTTGATCCAAACTTCCATGCTTTTTACGATGATGTCCACGGTGATCGGTTTTACCTTACCGACATACAGCGGCTTATATACCTTAACCTAGGCATATTGAGACGGAAAGCACTTGGACTTGATCTCACCTGATAATAAGTGACAATAAGGACTTCGACTTTCAGCCTTATCTTCACGTACCATCAGGTGTGATGTCATCACTTCCCAGTTGTGAAATAAAAAAAAAAAAAAACATGTTCTCTCAATATAAACGCGCTCATCGTTTATTTTTCAAGCATGTTTCCTGTCATTCGAATGGATGAAGCGTAATGAGCTTAATGATACTTGGAACGACAATTTGCAAATATTCTACGAAAAGGAATATAGTATTACGATATTTCAAGTAGTCAAAGAAAAAATTGTTTTCAGGAAAACAAGATATATTTATTTCTTACTACGAGTAATATAAGAGTTATTTAAGTTTTAAACACGAAAAAAATTGTAAAATAGCATTCGTTGTATATTATCAGCCAGTATACATCCCACTGCTGAGCCTTTTTAAAAGTTCCATACGGGTAATTTGAAGGTTTGTCTTAACATCAGGTGACTTTCATGTCACCTGATGTTAAGACAAAAGGTGGGAGCGCACATCACCCAAAATCTTCAACTACTGAGCAATAGTCCCTACTTGTATGAACAACAGTAGGTAGGTACATGGCGAGATCAGGCCATAACTTTTTTTTGTATGTTGTACTGTTTCTTAATATAACTATATATATATAGGTTTACATTTGAGCTAATTTTATATTATGTATTTTTTTTTATTGAGTGATAACTTTTTGTCTCTTAATAAATTAAAAAAAAAATCTTACTACGGAAGCCGAAAGTGGGTAATTCGGTTTTGATGAGAACCAACTTGAAAAAACTACAGAGGTCAGAAGCACAAAGTAGGTCAAAACATTTTGATCCGGTCACCCAACCGCTGATCTGGTATTGCAAAGGTTGCCCTTGTTAATGTTCTGTATTTTTTAGAGAGTCTGTTGTTGGTCTTCTATGTTATCCGCCTTTATAGCTTCACCAGACGTTTTTGTGGGTGGCGAGAAACTTAAAGGGTTCCTTAAGCCGTTTGATTGAAACATCGTCAGAGAGTTTCTTGAGGAGATAGCATCGTGCAAGCGTATCCCCGTCCCCTCATAAAATTTCAAGGGGTTCGGATCAGATCAAGAGCGGAACAACTCGAGGGCGCCTCTAGAGACTAGAACCTCGGCTCTAGTTGACCCGTATGTGAAGATAGACTTGTTCTGTAGTATGAAACAGTGGTTCTTACAGTAATACAAATATAGCAACTCTATGAAGCATTTTCTTCGGCCTATTGCCGTCTACTGCTAAACGTAAGCTTCCCCTAAAAAGCGCCAACCATACCGGTCCTGCGCAGTTCGCATCCATCCACCACCCGCCATCTTTTTCAAGTCGTCGGTCCACCGCGCAGCAGGGTGGGCGTCCTACACTGCATTTGCCTAAACGCGGTCTCCTCTCTAGTCCATGTCTGCTCCAACGATCATCGGTAATTATAAAGCATTACTTAAAAGAAATTAATTAACTAACATTACCAAACATTAAATATTCCATGTTAGAAAAGACATTACGTTAAAAGCAAAAGCTTGCAGAAAACGAATTAGCTTGCCTGTAAGTTATGTTTAAAACTTCTCTCTGTACGAACGCGTCGACAACTCCGTCATTAATTCGCACGCCTGTCGCGAACACTTTACAAATTCTCTGTGTGTCACGAGACTCTGTAAAACTCTTGTCACCTCGTTGTGTTAACTTGTTGTAATTATTTTGTGTACAAAATGTACCTGTCTTTTAATGTACTTGCACAGAATAAAAAGACCCTGGAAGTTTAGCTTAATACATACCGTACTCGAGCAACGCACACATGATTCTCTCATCATCAGCTCATGTTATGTCCCCACTGCTGGGGCACAAGCCTACCCTATGGATGGATAGAGAGAACGGGCCATAAACCACCACGCGGGCCCAGTGCGGGTTGGTGGTTGTTAACGACTGCTAATGCAGCCGGGACCAACGGCTTTACGTGACTTCCGAAGCACGGAGGAGTTCGAGATGATAACTTTTTGGACACCCATCCGATGACCGGCCTTTGCGAAAGTTGCTCAAACTCGCAGACCGGGCGCGTTAACCACTGCGCCATCGAGCTCCTCTCACGGACACGGAATCGCGGACCATCTCAGACCTTTACAACAATAAAGGAAAAAAGAAAAAATAGTTAGACATAAAAAAAAGAACAGATGAGTAGTACAAAATAAAATAGGTAGGTAGTGTGTGAAGTTAAAGAGCCCTGTCTCAGCATAAGCTGCTGTGTCATTCATGGATGGTTCAGAATGACACAAAAGCGCTGTAATTCTGACAGGGCCTGAATATTTATGGTACTAGTGACAAGACAAATAAAAGAAATTAAAAAAAAATTACCCAAAGGGTAAAACGGGACCCTATTAATAAGACTCCGCCGTCCGTCCGTCCGTCTGTTTGTCTGTCTGTCCGTCTGTCACCAGGCTACTCATGAACCGTGGTAGTTAGACAGTTGAAATTTTCGCAGATGATGTATTTCTGTTGCCGCTATAACAACAGATACTAAAAAACAGAATAAAAAAAATATTTAAGGGGCTCCCATACAACAAACGTGATTTTTTTTGCTCGTTTTTGTTCGATAGTGATAACGGCAAAAGTTAGATGCTTGAAATATTCACAGCATATTTAGTTATATATTCACTTTAAAAATAAACAATTAAATTAAAAAAAGAATTTTAAGGGAGTTCCCATACAATAAACGTGATTTTTTTCCATTTGTTTTCTCGGTCTTAATAACGATAACAGGTAGAAACTTGAAATATTTTTATAGATAATGGTACGGAACCCTTCGTGCGCGAGTCCGACTCGCACTTGGCCGGTTTTTATATACTCGTAGTATAACATGCAATTAAGTCTGCATTAACTTTTCAGTGTATGTTGTTTTCACCTACATGGTGATTGCTATGCGATGTAGATATCTTAGATAATAATTCAGGGTTTGTTCACTACCTACTAAACTTGAGAAGGCGTCTCATGGTTCTGTGATAAATTCTTGTCACCTCGTTGTGTTAACTTGTTGTATTTTGTATAAAACATTACCTGTTTTTAAGGTTCCGTAGCCAAATGGCAAAAAACGGAACCCTTGTGGATTCGTCATGTCTGTCTGTCTGTCCGTCCGTATATCACAGCCACTTTTTCCGAAACCATAGAAACTATACTGTTGAAACTTGGTAAGTAGATGTATTCTGTGAACCGCATTAAGATTTTCACACAAAAATTAAAAAATAACAATAAATTTTGGGGGTTCCCCATACTTAGAACTGTAACTCAAAATTTTTATATTAACCCATACGTTTGGGGTATCTATGGAAAGGTCTTTAAAAATGATATTGAGGTTTCTAATATCACTTTTTTCTAAACTGAATAGTTTACGCGAGAGACACTTCCAAAGTGGTAAAATGTGTGTCCCACATCCCTGTAACTTCTAAAATAAGAGAATGATAAAACTAAAAAAAATATATAATATACATTACCATGCAAACTTCCACCGAAAATTGGTTTGAACAAGATCTAGTAAGTAGTTTTTTTTAATACGTCATAAAGTACGAAACCCTTCGTGCGCGAGTCCGACTCGCACTTGGCCGGTTTTTAATGTACTCTTATGGCTTGTTTAAAGAAAATCTGTAAGACATTCAATCACTTGAAGAAAAAGTAGAATTTGTATAAAAACAATGTCAAAAAAACTCGATTTCATTTACGTAATCCAATATCAAGTAGTACGTGCATTAGGTACCCCACTAGACGAGTGACATAACGCTAATAGAACAGAAATTAAATAGAATGATTATTGTATGGGATTGACATAAACGTCATTTATACGTATCGTTGACTTATGTCAATTCCGTACAATAGAATGATCTATTTAATTTCTATTATATTTGCGTTATGCCACTTCTTCGCCGTCTAAGAGGGCTGTACTCCTTTGCAAATAACATATAGAGACTTATTCCCACTATCGTATTAAACACTCCTTAATACCCACCAATCACCGTTTAGGGACGTAGATTAATGACCCAATTTCTCACGTAGCGGAGTGGCTGGTCCATGGTCTGATAAAGAAAATTAAGTATCCAATTTCAATTATGTGAGAGCTTGCAAATAGTGACAAAAACTCTTTGTAAGTCAGCTATTGTCAGCATTTTATGTTGCATACGGCATATTGAAACTATCAGAAAGCTATAAGAAGATAATATAAGATGAGATATAAAGATTAGCTTAGTAATAGTGGGAACGTAAGATTGAATCTAGATATTTTTTTCTATTCTTTTGCAACTGAAGCTTACAACGGCGGCATTCCCGTATCGTTACGACTTAGGGACCTTCAAGAATCGAGCATACTCTTTCTTCAAGGACTAGTAACGCATCAGCAATTCCTCTGCTATTGCAGGTTTCCACCATCATCATCATCAATATTATTACCAGCTATTTTTTGGGGCACGAGACTTCCCGATGGATACCCTCACAGGGCGAACGGGCCACCAAAAACTACCACCACCACCAAGCGGGTCCAGTGCGGTGTCCATTGGTAGCGATAATTACTTTCCATCAGATGAACAGCAGGCTTATTTGCTAATTGTCACATTAAAAAAAACTGAAGTTTAACCAGTTTTAGATTGTGACTACTTCTGCTACAGATTGTTAAATTTGTTATGCGATCCCATTACCAAAAATACAACTCTTTGTGTGACTTTGAGCCTTCTTATAATACCCGTAGAGAGAGATAGAGCTTAAATAATTAACCGAGAATTTCCAATGATAACAAGAAGCTTATAGACATTCCAAAGCTATAAACAAAGTCATCAGCATTAAATTTTTAATTGTCGTTTAGACGCTCCTCCGAAAGCATGGTCATTGGCCTTCCACTTTCACTTTCATAATTACGCAATGGGAAGTAATTTTCATTTAAAAGTTAATCATGTTATCACACACTCAAATCAACGCAGCTTAATATATTTCGAAGCATTTAGTAAGTAACCAAATACTTGAGTGGTTTGAATTGTAATTCGAACGATTTACTTGGGACCTTGGGATCTCCAAATTGGCTTTTCAATAAAAATTCCGAAGACGGAACATTTCTCGGAACGACACCCTACAAAGGGAAGAGGAGGCTGATCCATCGACTCTCTCCAATAAAATTTATATTGAGAGATAGATCTGTTTACCAGGGACATTTGTTTTGAAGCCGAGAAAAAAGCGGAAAATACAATAAAATTCCAAACTAGTGCTGAGGCACGAGCCTTATCTTTGTGAATGAAAACACTGAGAATGGACCGTAAACCACCACGCGGGCCCAGTGTAGATTGGTAGTTATTAACGACTGTTAATGCTGCTGCATTAATCTTTTTTGTCTCTGTCTTTTGTCTTTTTTGTCTCGTTGGTCTCTGCTGAGACCAACGGTTTTACGTGCTCGAGATGATAAAATGTTGATCATCCATCCGATGACCGGTCTTTGTAAAAGTTTCTTTACTTCAACAACCGCAGCCCGTGCACGTTCACCACTACGTTATCGAGAAAGTATAATTTTGGAGGCTTTTGCTCAGCATTGGGATAGTATATAGGCAATAGCCTAAAAAAAACCGGCCAAGTGAGAGTCGGACTCGCGCACGAAGAATTCCGTACTTTATGACGTATTAAAAAAAAACTACTTCTAGTAAGTAGTTTTTTTTCTCGTTCTCGTTTTTCTTGTTTCTCGATCTCGTTCAAACCAATTTTCGGTGGAAGTTTGCATGGTAATGTACGTGTGTTGTGTGTGTGTTTGTGTGTTTTTTTTAGTTTTATCATTCTCTTATTTTAGAAGTTACAGGGGGGGGACACACATTTTACCACATTGGAAGTGTCTCTCGCGTAAACTATTCAGTTTAGAAAAAAAAAATATTAGAAACCTCAATATCATTTTTGAAGACCTATCCATAGATACCCTACACGTATAGGTTTGATGAAAAAAAAAATTTAAGTTTCTGTTCTAAGTATGGGGAACCCCCAACATTTATTGTTTTTTTTTCTATTTTGTGTGAAAATCTTAATGCGGTTCACAGAATACCAATACTTACCAAGTTTCAACGGTATAGTTCTAATAGTTTCGGAAAAAGTGGCTGTGACATACGGACGGACAGACAGACAGACAGAAAGACAGACAGACATGACGAATCCATAAAGGTTCCGTTTTTTGCCATTTGCCTACGGAACCCATTAGGGTTCCGTTTTTAATAAATAAGCCTCCATCATAGAAATCAAGTCATCACTACAACTGATGGTTATTGGATAAATCACAACGCCAAGTCTGGCCTATATATATAGCCCTTTTTTAAAAACATGCCATCTCTAAATGAAATTCGTTCTCAAAATTTTAAAACTTTTAACGTGGTGCTGATAATTTCATTTAAACAAATCTGTATAGGCAAATATTTGACCTCGATCTCACCTGATGATAAGTAATGATGCGTCCTAGATGTAGCATACTTGCCTAGATAATGCTTGTTCACCCTTGCCTTAAGATGTCCAGGTTTAAATCTATGAAACTCTGTGTTTTATGTTCTTGTGTTACTGTCACTACTGCTCCTTCGCTTATTTCATGGCCTCCCAATAAAACACTTATGAATCTTGTTACAAAAACTGTAAAATAGATACAGTAATGTATGGCCGCTCGTAAAATCAATGCCTCCCGTGTGACAATGACGAAATCGTCCGTTACTTTCACCTTTCATCCCGATTTTATGTCACTTTAATGTTGAGAAACCTCACAATGTTTGAACAGATGTGTCGCTGTGATGCTGTTGCTGAGTGTATATGAAAGTTAGGTCATGGTTATAGTGACTAATCGCCATTGAGCTATTGTATAGAAATTTCAATACGTAATTATTATGTTAATAACGACACTGTTAGTCGTCCCGTTTAATTTAGAATTGAGTGCAGCCAATAGATTAGTTTGGGAGACTCATTATGTTCGGATGGAATAACATTATTAGTGCCATTAAGATAAGATAAGGTAAAGTTTATTGTACACCTAAAAAACATTTTGACATATAATATACATAACACGTATAATCTTTTATATCGGTCTCATCACTAAAATATCATCTTTTTCAGACCACTTTTGAATGGACAAGAAAGATTTAAGTTTTAAAGTTAAGAACATTATTATAATTTGTGAGATGGTAACTTTGCTTTATTTTTAAAGTTTAAAATAAGCAGCTAAGTATAGAGTTTTATTATCAGCATTTGAGAATAACTAGACAATGACGTAGCGGGAAGCGAGTAAACTATTATGTGACTTTACGATAAAAATGTCTGCGGTTCGGCTCCATTCCATTATATAAAGATATATACATTACATTATTTTAAATATGATTCCTCATCCTCATCAGCTCATTTTTATGTCCCCACTGCTGGGGCACGAGCTTTCCCTATGGATGAATGGGAAGAACGGGCCATAAACCACCACGCGGGCCCAGTGCGGATTGATGGTTGTTAACGACTGCTAATGCAGCCGGGACCAACGTCTTTATGTGCCTTCCGAAACACGGAGGAGCTCGAGATGATAATCTTTTGGTCACCCATCCGATGACCGGCCTTTGCGAAAGTTGCTTAACCTCAGCACTCGCAGGCCGGGTGCGTTAACCACTGCGCCATCGAGCTCCTCCTTCTCCTTCTCTAACTATGATTACTAGTTACTTTTAGTTACTTTTAAGCAAGTTATATGTTATTATTCAGTTGTCAAGTCAAGCTTTTCTAGGATGATTATTGCGCTACATCGACGTCAGCTTATAAATAGATATATTAGAAAAGTATCATCTTTATCATTTAGTGCCATCTTCATACTGAAGTTTGGAGATCAGTATATAAAATTTTGCGGTCCCATATAGCTTGTAAAGTAACATATAACCGGTTCCAATACAAATCACTAGGTATATTGTCTTTTTATTATGTTAAGTGAATTTGTCTGAGAAAAATATATCGTCGGTAAAAAGGGAAATCGCTTAAAGTGCCAAAAATCAATCGTGGAAAAAGAGTTTTTAATATTTTCATTATTTTAATTTATGCATTCACAATGTTTTCATCTATCCAGCTACCGACGCTTCGATGTTTGCCAGTTCTGCCGAATAAAAATGTATGTACATAAATACTTTCTTTACCAAATATTGCGTCGTAAATCGTCGCGTCCCGCTCCAGGGGACAACAAAGTTTACAAATTCCCAGATTCGGTGCTACGTCGCGCCCGGAACGAGCTTCCAAAACGAGCTTCCAAAGTAATTTTCAACTTTTATGCGACGATATAGATAAAGCGAAATTGACTACCGTTATATATTCCGTTAAAGTTAATATGGGAAATTATTTTTCATTTAAGTTTGATGGTGACTTATGCAGTTATGCGGAATATTGTACTAGATCTATTAACACCTTTACGCAAAAATATGGACTCAGGCCTTCCAAATTCCAACACATAACTACTTATTATGGTCATAAACTTAGACAAGATGGAGGTAACTAACCAAGAGGACTTACACCCGTTTGCACTAAATTTATAAATCGCCTAAGTCTTTACCTAACTACTACCCGGTCAAGTTAAGTCGGCACCTGAGTGTACGCGACGTTTTCGAGCCAGGTGCCGAGTTAACTTGACTTAATTCTGGTTCTCTGGCGAATTACTTCGTTCCGGATTCGATCCCTTAGAGTAACACCTAGCATAGGTCTCTCCATAGCTCGCTGACTGACTTTAAATTTGTGAACTAGTCGTACTGTGAGTGTCTACGTCTCGGCTCCGTATGTCATAACAGGTAGGACGCACTGCTTAACTTCAGCAATCGGATTCCAAGCGCCTTAACCACTGCGCTATCGGGCTCCTGGGCTGATGCCCAGGAGCTCGATAGCTATGGAGAAAAATGGTTACCATAGGCAAACCATTTTTCTCCAAAGCGACGTTTCGACCAAGTTGCACTGGTTTTTTTTTAAATTATCGAAATTAAAACATACCATATCTTTTATAATATGTGGTACTACTTATACCTCTTGGGTTTGTGTGTAGTAAGTACCTAACAATAATATTCTTCCACGGTATCAGTAAAAGGGATCAAAAGTTGTACTATTACGCCTCCGTTTGAGCGGCAAACCCTTCATCCACCGTCACATTATTTATCTAACTAATGTACACACGTCTGCATATCAGAGTACCACCAACTGTCAAATTTCCTCAATAGACTTTGAATATTTTATGTCTAAGGCATATGGTTGAACGTTCATTGAAGAAATTTGATAGTTTTGGATAGTTTAATATGCAGGCGTCTTTACCCTGTGAACCAAACTCAAATTTCGTTTAACTATTACACTACAAAGGTGGTAACAAAACAAACTCGTTAACACAATCGTGAGTTTTTGAGTCTACAGCTTTTAAATCAAAATCCATTTCAATCTGTTCCGTGAAACCAAACGAACTACCGTAGTTGCAAACGCTCGCTTTGCTTCTCAAAAGAACGTCAGATGCAGTTAAGCTAATTCGCTGAAACCCGGTGCGCGATAATTTGGTGCAATTTTCAAACGTCTACGATTCGAGAACAAAGGTGAGGTATAGCGTTATGGAGTTAAATGCCAGATCACGCTGGCTTAAATATACTACAGTGTTATGTGGGTCAGTCGGAATAGAGATGCAGAGTTACCAACAAATAATTATACTATACTAGTGGACCCAGCGGACTTCGTACCGCTTTGACAGTTTCCATTCATTCCCGTGGGAATATCGGGATAAAAACTATCGTATGTGTTAATCCAGGTTATAAACTATCTGTATGCCGAATTTTATCCAAATCCATCCATCCGTTGCAGCGTGAAGAAGCAACAAATCTACACGCATACACACAAACTTTCGCATTTATAATACTTGTGTGATTATGTACAAAATTTCTTGATTATCGGTTGAATAGTATACGCGTGAAAACGTAACAAATAACAAACAATCAAACAAACAAACTCACTTTCGCATATTAAGTTAGGTTACTATCAGTTAGGATAGTTAGGGTATAAACTCTGATTTAGACACACATCTGCTTATAACGTAAGTACACTGGATGTACTGAATATTTCAAACGAATTCAATTCAAACCCGTAAATGGAAATAGTTAACCATACCATATTACAGCATTATATAAGTAGCACTGATACGGCAACCCCATAAATACGGCTAGCAATGGTTACTTGTTATCAGTGAGACTCACGACGCCGACGTTCGTATCATAACTGGGCCAGCAAAAATATATGCAGGGAATAAATCTTAGTGAACGCTATAGAAACGTCTTATTTTATGAAACCGTTTAGTGATAGCGAGTGGCGAGCGAAAACGGTAATGTGATAACCCCTTCGCCTTAGGGTGTCTTAGTCAAAGGGCTTATTCTATTGGTGAACGTAAAATGGGTGTGATTGATTACAATCGGGGTTTATGGCTTACATGTCGAACTGCTTGGCTCTCAGTTACGCGCAGTTAACGGTCGCGCAAGTAAAAGAATCTTTGTTATATTGTCGCATGAAATACGTAAACTATCTTTATAAGTATTGCATTTTAGAGATTTAAACATATTAATTTCTTTACCATAAACCATCATACTCCTTTAAAAAACAAAAAAAAAAACGACGGGTTGCACTCTGGGAGTGCCGGCAGAAGTGAAAACTTGAATATTAACGTTGTGCATTTTTGATATTTTGGAATGGTTAGGGAATAATTTTGCACGAATTGCTTTAATTATCAGTATAAAAGTATGTACTCTCATTTATGTGGTAGAATACAATATTTATTTATTGGGCTATCGTACACAAACATGACAATTTATATTACATTAAAAAGTTATATTAAGTTATATTAAAAATTTATATTACGCCGCGCCAGCTGTCTACTCCATCCGTCTTACGAATTTTCGATCAGGTCACGTGTCCTGACGCGAGTTTAACATTTTTTACCCATTCCTTTACTCTCCATCCGTCTTACGAATTTTCGATCAGGTCACGTGTCCTGACGCGAGTTTAACATTTTTTACCCATTCCAAAAAAAGTGCACAACGCCGCTAAAGAAGTTTTCACTTCAAAAACATTATTAAATATTGTATGTATATAAATGAGTATGTACATAAATGAGTATAAGTAATGTATTATATTAGCATAGATGCTGTTACTGATCTTATTTTGCAAGTAAGTAAGTTTTTTGTTTTTGTATTAGCTTAAAAATTATAATTAGTCTAATCTTGTGTCACTGATATACCCTTTGCTATAATTTTTCTATTTGAAAGACACATAGTATCTGTTTTTACTAATATTATGTGGATAACTGTTATTGGCTTCGTTATGATTAGACACATTTGTAAAGCTTTTAGTATTTAAGCTGTTGTTATCCCGAATAAAATACAATAAAATAAAAATAAGAATTCACATTGTATAACACTTGTCATACCTTATGTAATAATGACATTGCTCATTTTATATTAATATTAATATTGATTATTGTATTCTCTTAAATAGCATAATAATTACCTTAACATTTCAAACCATACTTCAATTTATATTTATTATTGATTCGAGGAGCTCGATGGCGCAGTGGTTAACGCGCCCGGTCTACGAGTGCTGAGGTTAACCAACTTTCGCAAAGGCCGGTCATCGGATGGGTGACCAAAAATGTATCATCTCGAGCTCCTCCGTGCTTCGGAAGGCACGTAAAGCCGTTGGTCCCGGCTGCATTAGAAGTCGTTAACAACCACCAATCCGCACTGGGCCCGCGTGGTGGTTTATGGCCCGTTCTCCCTATCCATTCATAGGGAAGGCTCGTGCCCCAGCAGTGGGGACATACAATGAGCTGATGATGATGATGAGATGATTGATTCGAAAGCTAAGTTTATACACTTCAAAACATTGTTACATATCAAACCAATAGTTGGCGTTGTGCGATGACGTTGGAATGTTTAAAGTTATAAATCTATCTAGAAACCACCACTCAGCACTGAGGTTATTTTTTCGATCCTCAAACACTGAGGAAAATCTGGCTACCTTGTGTACAAACATGTACAAGTTACCCCATAGGTACTGAGCATCGAACCCAAGGTCTATGGGTCTGAGACCGGTGGGGTTGCGTCGGGAGTAGAGAAATTTGATTTCTGCAAGATCTTACGTAACAATTCATTAGAGCTGGAGGAGATGAGAGGTAGTATCTTAATATAACTTAGTATAATTTATAGTAACAAACATTTTCAATTGTGAATCAGGACAGATCGACTGTATAATAAAATATTTGGTCCATTGCAGATTTCAAATCAAAAATGATTTTTACTTCAGAATAATATTTTGTCTACAAATTAATGATACATATTCAGACTGATGTTTCCTTCCTTTCAATTTGACGATTTCGCTTGACTAGTAACTTTATACCCAACTTATTTTGAATAAGGAATAACAAGGTATCCCTCTGAGGGCATGAGAATGAAGTAGCTACTAAATTATTAACTCGCGTACTCAAAGCGGGCTTTTACTCCCAAAAGTCCGTACATTTTGGATCCTCTAGTGCGTCACGCTCTTAATGGCTGTAGGACGTCATTTTGGAAATCAATATTATATACACATATAACTTAAGGCGAACACTAGCGCCACCAATTGATAATTTGACAATTAATAACGGACTGGATCTTTTTTTAAACATTGCGTACCGTCCGACAACAGGAAAGCATCCATAGTATTTATTTAATAATTGTGCACTACTTTTTGTTGCGTGGTTTATTCACAAAACGGGCTATCGCATTTATTTACAAACAATGGCCACTTTTGGTGTTAGCGAATGAATACAAAACAAACCTAAAAGTAGTGTGTATTAAATAATAGATGTTTGGCCAGTGTCGGAAGGTCCGCAATGTTTGAAAAAAAAAATCCAGTTTAGCAGTTATCAAATTAAATCCATTAGCGGTGCTAGTGTGCCTTACCCTTCGCCTTAATGCTTTAGACTGAAGGCTTTGACAGAGAAGAAGATCGTTTTGAAAATAAGATTATGGTTGCTGTTTTCATCAATGGCTGACTGTAGTCTGTTTATATTCCTTCTGGCTTGGCACCACAGTGTTACCTAAATCTATTCCAAGATATTTTCTTTACAAAAAGGTAAAGCAAGTTTCGTAAAGGCCAGTCATCGGATGGGTAACCAAAAATTTGTCATCTAGAGCTCCTCCGTGCTTCGGAAGGCACGTTAAGCCGTTGGTCCCGGCTGCATTAGCAGTCATTAACAACCACCAATCCGCACTGGGCCCGCCATAGGGAAGGCTGGAGACATAAAAATGAGCTGATGATGATGATGATGATGATGACATACATACCAAGATCGTGCTGTTTTAAGTAATTCACTACTTTTGTAATTAGACATTGAATATAACTTTATAAAACAGGCCGTAAATAAAGTGTTTATATTTTCAATAGTGTGTCGGTAGCATGTTTTTTGTCTTAATTGAACTATGGAAAAAAATTTTTAGCCTTTCTGGCTAGGTGGTAGCAACAAAAGTTAACGTTAACGATTACAATATAGTTATCGTTACCGCTTAGAATATATATAGTATACGTTACGCGTCTGGGAATATTGGAGTGGAGTACTGAATATCAATGAGCGATCACTTAGTTTCGCTTGGAACAATGATTGTGGGAAACCGATCTGGCGACTGGTCGTTTCCTAGCCTGCGCCCGCGGTGGTTGTAAAGTGTCACATAAATACTGTCATAAATCGTGCGTCTTTCGCATTTAGAGCGTTATCGGCAAATGTCAACATACGACATGGGTATTTGGAAATTTCAGAACTTAAACGAATCGGTTCACTGTTGCTGCAGTGAAAGCTGCGCACTGAATTGGTCGTTGTCGCAAATCTCGTTATTCGAACATATTGCGCGTGCGCATGGTTAGTGTAAACGTTGATTTGATAACTGTAACAATGTAAGTTAATAAATTATTTTCGGCCATTCAATTATTGTTTTTTTTTAAATAATTTATCTTCGCCATGAACTTATCAAGTACCTTATACCATGTAATACTCGTAGTAATATTGTTACATCGTGTTTCACATTTTTAAAGCTGCTAGTGGTCGCTCAGTAGTTGATATTCGACCGTAATTTAATTAAAAGGTGTTTACTATTTCGGCTGAAGGGTTTGTAGGTAACAATGGCCATGACAATTTAAAAAAAATATATGTTTGTCATTGACAGATTACAATCATCCGCATTATTTATAATCCTTTGAAGTTTTTTTTTAACACATAATATACATAGTACGTAAGCTTTTCTTGGGGCTACATAATTGGTGTGAGTGTGGGAAACATTTATTTATTTATTTTATCTTCTGCACTCCGCTCCTTATAAATTTTAACAGTCCTCTGTGCGCGCAATGTGCTTATAGAGGGAGAAAGCTTTTTATTATCTGTACTCTAGGCGACTGTTTGACCACAGGCCAATATACGGTGAGTGTTCTGAAGAACTTTTTGATCTAATCCCGCCTTCTCCTTTCCTCTCTCGGACTACACGTGCTGGTCTTAGGAACCACCATCATACTGTACAGACAATCAGTACTCGTACCAAAAAATTTGGCAAGTCGTTCCTCTGTAAGACCATTCGGCTTTGGAATTCTTTGCCGGCGCATGTGTTTCCCAGCTCCTATAGTCCTGGGTCTTTTAAGCGGGGCGTGAAACGGCATTTATGCAGGCCGTCATGAATGGGTGCGCTTGTTAACGTGCGTGTTCCACGGTGAGGAGCGCTCTCATTATTTTGGACTGCATCGGCTGCTTACCATCAGGCAGGATGTGGTCACTATGACGTGTCAATATAAAAAATAAAAAAAAATATATGGAGTCTCTTCACTCCAAAAGAACATGGCCGTCAAAATGATTGTACTCAGGTTTACACATCTACACACATTTATACACATCTTACGCAAAAAAAGCATCATTTTTAGTTCAAAAGAAAGTTCTTTTGAACTAAAAATGGTGCTTTTTTGCTTGCTCGACTTGTAAATAGAATGTATTCATAATTGGCACCCACGGAAACCTTAAAAACGATACCCATATTGACTTTAAGAAAAAACGTCCGCCATCTTGGATCTCGAAATAGATGTCATATTCATAATTGTCACCCACGTAAACCTTAAAAACGATACCCGTAAAAAAAATGTAAATTACAACAAGCCAAATTACAATTTGTAAAAGTTATAAAAAAAATACCAATTCCACGATTGGGATTGGAACCTGCACCCCATCACGAACGGGGTCTGGTGCACTACCAACTATGCTATCGTGGCTCTCTCCAACCTGTGGAAATTGATGAACACTGTCAACTCGTACTTTGTAAGCCAAAAGGATGTATTTACATTTACCTAAACAAATTTCAAATCAAAGGTCATGCCCATCAGGCAGCGTATCCCACAAACGCTAACTTGCTTGATTTATGAATTAACACGGATGAACTCCAAACAAAGGGTGGTAATTAATGTATAATTATATGCTATACATACTAATTATAAAATAATCTTTGTTCTTTCTTTTAACCCATTCAGCAAAACGCAGACCCGAATTATGTAGGACAAATTTTTAAGCTGAATACTTTCCTTAGACTTAATTAATTGTGTAAAGTTGTCCCTTGAATCGGGCTAATGAGAAGGTTTCATTAAGCCCTTGCTGTGTTGCCGGGATAATTTTATGTGGGTCTACTTAGTTCGGTTGTTAATTTATTTCGCCGGACTTTTATCTCTTTAATTTGGTTGTGTTGCCTGTCTAAACGTCCCTTAAACTAGTTAGCTAAATGCTTTAATTTATTCGGGGATAACTTTATACCCATTACGTTATATTTTTAGCTGTATGTTATTTATTTATTTATTATTTGGATAGTCAACAAAAACATATACTAGCAAAAACAATGATACTGTTACAAACATAAGCCTTATCTAAGCATTGTTTTCAATTAAAGACAGCCACGGCATGCGTTGTGGACTTATTAAATCAATATGTGTCTATTAAGTACAGTAGATATCACCAGCTCATTTTTATGTCCCCACTCCTTCCCTTCACGCATGCACGGCACGCCTTCCCTATGGATGGATAGGGAGAACGGGCCATAAACCACCACGCGGGCCCAGTGCGGATTGGTGGTTGTTAACGACTGCTAACGCAGCCGGGATCAACAGCTTTACGTGCCTTCCGAAGCACGGAGGAGTTTTTTGGTCACCCATCCGATGATCGGCCTTTGCGAAAGTTTTCAGAAATCCACAGACCGGGCGCGATAACCACTGCGCCATCGAGCTCCCCAAAGTACAGTAGGGCTCTTTCAAGTTAGGCGTTTCGTGTCGAACGAATTTGAACTTAAAATTTACTACCCTAATTAGTTAGCGTTTAAAACAGTTAGCATCCCTTGAGGCTAACCCCAGAGTTAAACCAAAAAGGACACGCTGTCTAATTAAACTCTTATTTTATTTCATTATTTTGTGGCGCTGCAGATATCTTTTCCTTGCTCTAGTGGTTGGAACGTCATCAGACCGAGATGTCCTAGATTAAGTTCCTATCTTAGGTGTGGCAAAGCCAACTCCACTAGCTGTCTTCGCATCTGGACTACGCTTCTGCTTATCATCAGGTAGTGGAAGTTATTTGCCTACTCTTAGATAAAACGCTGTTACATTGTAAGATGTGTGAAGGGTTTGGTTATATGTAGCAAAACATGTACTTGGGCAATTTCCCCACCACCACGACCTGGTTACAGCCTAGCCTTTAAGGGCGCCCTCGGGTTGTTCTGCTCTCGATTCGATCGGGTAGAGCAGAGTTATATGCCTACTCTTCGATAAAAAAGCTGTTTTAATCTTTACTAATATTAAATGAGGAAACCTTTGTATTTTTGTATGTATGTATGTATGTTTGCAACGAATAAACTCAAAAACTACTGGACCGATTTAATAAATTCTTTCAACATTAGAATGCTACATTAGCGCTGAGTAACATAGGCTATATTAAAAAAAAGTACTAAAAACGACAATTCAATTTTCCAATAAAAATGATTTGTTTGTTGTTGTTGTCATGGAAACCATTTTTATAATATTTAACTCAATGATGGAAATTGTCAAAGCGGTACGAAGTTCGCCGGGTCAGCTAGTGTTCCAGTAATAAATAAACTGTCTTTTGTTCCAGGTGTGGTTGTGATGATATGGTGGTGGGCGCTCGCGCTGTTAGCGCTGGCGACGCCCGCCCGCCCCATGCCCCGGGCGGGCAACGGTGAGCTCATTTACAGTAAGCATCACTTTGCACTACACTTCCAGCCCGATTCACTGTGACTGGGAACAGAAACGCTGCAGCATTGTAAGATACTGCGCTATAGTTTTGAGCGGTATCGCGTTAACTAGGCCATGGTTGTCAGCGGAAGCGCGTTAACTAGGTCATTGTTGTCAACGGTAGCGCGTAAACTAGGTAATTAATGAAAGCGGTAACGGTCGGTATACTGCAACATTGTTGTCAGCGGTAGCGCGTAAAATAGGTTCTTGATGGAAGCGGTAACGCGTATACTGCATTATTCTTGTCAGCGGTAGCGCACAAACTAGATAATTGTTGGAAGCGGTTACGCATTTATTGTAATATTGTTGTCAGCGGTAACGCGTGACTGCGTTATTGTTGGTAGCGGTTGAGTGTTAAGTTATTGGTGGATTGTTGAAACGGTAGCGCGTTTACTACGTGATTATTGGCAGCGGTAACGTTGTATTGCGCCGTAGTTAAGAGAGCGGTAGCATGTCAACTAGGTAATTAATGAAGTGGTATATTGGTTACTTCATTTCTGTTAGCAGTGGTAGCGCGTTTACTTCGATATTGTTAGTAAAAGTAGCGCTTTAATTACATTACTGTTGGCAGCGGTAGCGTTTCAACTAGGTAATTGTAGGAAGGTAATTTGTTTACTGCATTATTGATGGCAGTGGTAGCGCGTATACAACATTATTGTTAGAAGTGGTTTTGCGTTTACCAGGTAATTGGTAAAGCGGTAGCGTGGGTATTATGTTATTGTTAGATGTAGTAGCGTGTTTCCTATATTATTTTAAAAGGCGGTAAATCTGCGTAACAGGAAAGTACCATAACTATTTGATGAATTCGTGTAACATGAAAAGTTAACGTTGCGTGAGCAGTGTAATTATTGTAGGTATGTAATGCCATGCCATTTTGTTCAAAGAAAAGTCTTCATAGACATATTTTTAATGCTTTTTGTTGTATTTGTTTTTTATTTTTCTACTTTCTATTAATTTAGGAGCCAAACAATTAAACAAAGTGATATAAAATCACACATACAAAATATTACATATTACTTATTACATATTATTGTATATTACAAGATTTATACAGTCAATATCCAATCGTTTCTATATATCTTTGTATCCGCAATATATTGTCTATTATCTCATGAAAATGTGTGGCATTGTATTCTGTAGTTGTGCCTTATTTTTAATTAAATAAATTATAAAATCAATAAATAAAACCTAGATTAATATATTAAAATTACTGATTAATTTGATAGATATAACTTTAAAGTTATAAATCGTAAAGATTGATAAGCTCCTGAAGTTAGCAACGAAATCGCTTCAACCTTAACCGAGTAATAAATTCGGCTGTGCAAATACTGTTCGTAACAATACCGTAAAATCACCAAAGTAACATTGCGTAAGTATAACAAATTGCGGTGCGTAACCGGCAAATATGCTTCGTCAAGATGTTCATCTTCCCACTGAGCGTCGTCGCGGCTGTCATAAGCAGCGATTACTAACGTGACGTAGCATGTCTCCGCAAGGTGCCCTACCATGAGTTTACGCTCACTGTTTTACTGGTTTTGATGTGTAACATCTTTCCGCTCGAATTCTATCTAAGCAATTTGTGGGAGTGATTTCGTGAAATGTGACGAAATAATGTGTGATAAGTGTGTAACTGGAAATCAGGGAAGCTTGTGGGAGTGATTTCGTGAAATGTGTAACAGTGTAACAGTGTAACAGGAAGTCGGGGAAGCGTGCAAGCGCGTGCCATTTTGTAAATTTAAAATCGATATTATGAACATGACATATTATTAATATGTGACATATGGTGTCATTTGACTATCAAAGGTCATTTTGATATGTCAAATGTCTTCTAATGAGTATTTACTGCATTTATTCTATAGTTATAAAATTATGTAATACCTGACCCATTGTTTCAGAATGTAATGTTAAAATTGCTTATTACTAAGCAATGATGAGATGAGATGACTGAGAGATGTCAAATGTTACACATCATATGCGACAAGGCTTGCTCGTTTTTTTCTTTTTAAATTGTTTTATGGATCATCAAAATCTTTTTAAATTGATAATGGAGTCTCACAAAACGTATTATTACAAAAAGGACTCTGGTGAAACTCCAAAACATTTTCAATCGTGTGTCGATAACTTGATTTTGAAAATGTTCCCATAGTTGTAATGCTAAAAACAGGCTATCGATACTCTATTGAGACGTTATTGAATTATAATACTTATGGGAACTAGAGCGCACGGCTCATTAAACTACTCGAAACACGTGAATGTTTTCAATTGTTGCTTTATGTGCAACGATCTCGTGGTAGGGCCTACAATCAGTCATTTCATTTGGTTTTCGATGTAACGGAAATCATGCAGCGTTTCTGTTCCAGTTAGATATAATCACGGTATTTTCCTTGTTGTGGAATCGGGCGTTGTTTCACATGCACTAAAGATGTAAGTACTCTTTTGTACAAAACTTCACAGCACATTTTTTTAATAATAAAATTATTTAACACTTTTTTTTCAGCTTTTTTGAAACGTATTATTTTAGCTCGGTGGCCGAGTGGCAAAACGATTGGCCATCGCCACCATCTAAAGGTCTGGGTTCGATTCCTAGATTGGGCAAATTGTTTTTTGAAATTTTTGATGTACGTACGTAGCCTGGATTTGTGATCACAAACCCTCAATTGGCGAGCGTGGTGATAAGGTGATTTGATTTCAATGTTGGTGACCGTTGCTCCGCAGTAAGACAGTAAAATATAGGCTAAATACATCACATTTATATACATTAATCTACGAATGTGTTGGGCTAGTCGATTGCATTGCAATGTGTTACAGGGAATATGGTGCGAAAACAATAACATATTTTTACATACTTCTAAAATACAGTGAAATAATTAAACGCCTACCCGACCCAGGAATCGAACCTGGGTCTTCTGCAATCAGGGTGGCGGCATTGGCACACACTTGGCCCGACCTAGGAATTAAACATTCGAGTATCGGGCCGAGCACTTTCCTACATTTTTTGTTATATTTATTTAAATATGCACATTGGTTATAATAACGGTTTTTAAAAAAACAACGTCTAGTGCATTCGCGTCGGCAGCCTTTATCAGTCACAGTGTTTTACAAAGTCGATGTTTTAGCACTTTTTAATGGGTACAAAGTAGCTTTACTGCGATTGTTAACGACTGCTTATCGGCGATTTTGCTTTTACAGCAAACCACTTTCGTTCCCATGATGCGGGTTAGCTTAACAGTTACCTGACTTGATTTGAAAGCTTTTGTATTGATTTCGTCACCTTAAGTATATTTATTTATTAAGTAGACTTGCGAACCGATAGCATAGTGACATTCATAAGAGCTAAGTATTTGTAGCCTAAACTGAATATATGATTTTGAATTTTGATGGTCGCACCAAAAACACATCATACTGGCGAAGTCAATTAATAATACTAAAAGTATTATAGACTTGTTTTTTTTAAATACTGTTCAAAAGCTCATTTGCAGTTAGATGTTTTAATCTCATCGGTGATATCGAAATCAAAACTAACATAAAAACCCTGTGAAATATAACATTTTGTGCATTATTTACAATTTTTCTTATTAAGATATGTAAATAATTTGTTTGTGAATTTTCGGTGAACAAATATGTTTCCAGTGTCATTGAATAAGAGAAAAAAGAGCACTCGTAATTGATATCATAGCGTGAGAATTAAGAATCACCAACTCACGGTCACATGAATCGTATTATTTCCAAAAACGTCAACCTAGATTAGCTTACTGTCCTACATTTAGGGCAGTATGATTTAGTACAAATATTTTATAAATTATTTATTTAAAAAATTCAAGTAATGTTGTTTAATGGTAATGTTAAGATTTTGAGAAAAAATAGTTTCAGGCTTATCTGGGTAAGGCTTTACAGCCTGTTTTTACTTTCAGAATATTTACTAACTCTAGTATTTATTGTAGAGAAACACTTAAATAAATATAATAAGTTTAATAGTGGCTTGAATTTGGTCTAGGTCACACGGTTTTTATAATTATGTAAGCGTTTTCAACACGCCACGTAAGTACACGCAGCATGAGTTTAAATGTTTATAATGAGTGACTGATATGTAATGGCTACATATTAAAAAAAACCGGCCAAGTGCGAATCGGACTCGCGCACGAAGGGTTCCGTACTTTATGACGTACTTATTAAAAAAAACTACTTACTAGATTTCGTTCAAACCAATTTTCGGTGGAAGTTTGCATGGTAATGTACATCAGATATTTTTTTAGTTTTATCATTATCTTATTTTAGAAGTAACAGGGGAGGGGACACACATTTTACCACATTGAAAGTGTCTCTCGCGTAAACTATTCAGTTTAGAAAAAAATGATATTAAAAACCTCAAAATCATTTTTGAAGACCTATCCATAGATACCCCATACGTATGGATACGATGAAAAAAATTTTTGAGTTTCAGTTCTAAGTATGGGGAACCCCCAAAATTTATTGTTTTTTTTCTATTTTTGTGTGAAAATCTTAATGCGGTTCACAGAATACATCTACTTACCAAGTTTCAACAGTATAGTTCTAATAGTTTCGGAAAAAAGTGGCTGCGACATACGGACGAACGGACGGACAGACAGACAGACAGACAGACATGACGAATCCATAAGGGTTCCGTTTTTTGCCATTTGGCTACGGAACCCTAAAAAATGTATGGAGACTCTCTGTAATACACTTTCGTATAACAAAATCTACCCGTAACGTTTAATTTACGAACGTGATTACTTTAAATACCTTCATTCTCCGCCACAAATTGATAGGGATGACTTAAAAAGCCTGGCTGTCATCTTGATGGAGTACTTCTTCCATTCACTCCTTTGGCAGTTGGTCCTAAAAGTTAGTCCTAGCGTTCTAGGCATGTTACAGCAACAATCATCATCATCATCATCAGCTCATTTTATGTCCCCACTGCTGGGGCACGAGCCTTCCCTATGGATGGATAGGGAGAACGGGATATCAACCACCACGCGGGCCCAGTGCGGATTGGTTGTTGTTGATGACTGCTAATGCAGCCGGGACCAACGGCTTAACGTGCCTTCCGAAGCACGGAGAAGCTCGAGATTATAATTTTTGGTCACCCATCCAATGACCGGCCTTTGCAAAAGTTGCTTAACCTTAGCACACGCAGACATGGCGCGTTAACCACTGCGCCATCGAGCTCCTCAGCAACAATAACATCTAGCAATGTTACAGAGTCCTTCTCTACGTCATCGTAAAGAAGAGTTAAGATGGGATTATGATACATTCATATTGGTAAACACACACAAAAGTTACGTTCTAAAAATAACATAAATGATACCTTAGAGCATTATAGTCACTCAACCGTTTAGACTAGATTCAGCCGTTAAGAACTTAAACAGACGACCTTTTCATTGAAAGTCCCGATCAATCTCTGGCCTTTTTAAAATGTCTAATATTAGATATTCTTGACATTTGATCATATTAACAAAGACGAGAATTAGTATGACATTGAAGCAGCGTTTCTTAGTGACATATAGGAAGAGTAATATTTTGTTTGTTTTTGTGAACGTAGTCGAATGAATAGTAGTCCGATAGTAAACAAAACTCACACTATAGATATGCCCTGCTTAAGCTTATCTTATCTTTAAGCCTTGTTTTAATCTTCCTAAACTACAAGATTAACGTTTCCAAGTTAATTAATTTTCTTTTAATGTGAACTTACGACATAAAACGAATGTCACAAATAAATTATGAAAATTAATGTCAAACAAAGTGTTTCCACAGTTTCGTGACCACCTTTCCCTTCGACTTAAATATTAATATTTAATAACTTCCGAAAATGATATTTTTCTTGCATTCTAATGGCGGTGCGACATCAAGTGAGAGTTTACTGAATATTCATGTTGACGTGTGATTGTCAGTGTTCGGAGGAAACTCGGTTTTAATGAGAAAATGCGGTGGAGAGGCGCTGCTTGCTTTAATGAGGCCTGAAAAAAGATGTTCACGGTATTTTTTTTAATAGATAGCGTAGTACTACTAAAAGTGACAGCAAGAGACTTAATTGTCATTAAAACTAAGTTGACGTCTCTGAGTACGGCAGTAAGACATCTACACTTCTCATCAGAAAAATCGAAACACTTCCCCGTTTTTATGGTTTCTGTCCTAATTTTGCACAAAAGAGTTTCCATTCCATGAAAAAAATCACATGATTGTATAGCTGGCAGTTTGGCCATTACATGACAAGCGAAAATTCTAATCGATGAAGAATCGTATGAAAGCAGTAATAAGAGTGTATTGTTTTATCAATTTCTTTCATACTCCATACAGGGTTACATTTTTTTTTAAATATAAGAAAGAGGCAGACGAGCAGGAGACCTGATGGAGAGTAATCACCGCCGCCCATGGACACCCGCAAAACCAGAGGAATCGCAGACGCGTTGCCGGCCTTTGACTTGTTGAACAAAATACGAAACCTATGAAAATTTAATTTGAATTTAGAACATTAACATTAGGATTTGAAAACCTTATATTATATACTATTAAACGACATTTGACATATATTCCTAAATATACACATTTTTCTGATAATCCATACAAAACATAAACTTGCAAGGTGTTTCGATTTTTCTGATGAGAAGTGTATAATGAGTGTAGTTTTTAACGAAAGAAAAAAAGAGGTTTTTTTATCGAAAATATAATAGAAAATATACTATGTTACATAAGCACAATTGTTATTAGTTACACGGGTAATACCTACCCATCAAAAACAATACTTGTCAAAAAAAACCAAGTCTCGCAACTCAGTTGTTCTGCGGTAAAAAGTTGTGAGATCCATGTAATACCAAGTCGGTTATTAATTTATTCAGTCTCTACTTAAGCGACTTTCTGTCTTAATACGTCCAGTCTCTAAGACCACGATGGCCAAGTCTCAATATATTTATATAAAACATTAAAGAATGTTATGGACCACGATCGTGGTCTTAGAGACTGGACGTATTAAGACAGAAAGTCGCTTAAGTAGAGACTGAATAAATTAATAACCGACTTGGTATTACATGGATCTCACAACTTTTTTACCGCAGAACAACTGAGTTGCGAGACTTGGTTTTTTTTGACAAGTATTGTTTTTGATGGGATCTCATTTCTTTTTGTATTTTGTAGAGACAGTTCTACTTTCTTCCTTTCGATTTGGCAGGGGCACTACCATGCGCCTATATTTATATGGGACTAGCTTAAACCCGCGGCTTCGCACGCAATAATAATAATTGCCGTAAAATAAATAAAATAAAACATCGTTACGAATAAAGCCAATATTGAAAAGTTTAACTGAACCTATTATTCCATTATATTATACATGAATCAGTGGATTCATTAACTGCACATGTAACTTTGTAATCCTATACATTTATATGGGATTACAAAGCTATTTATGCAGTTGGTGTATCTAGAAAACTGGACCGAAATTGCAAAATATTTTAGTTTTTCCTTGATTCATACACCAAACACTACTTATATTCCAAATTTGAAGCTTCTAGGTCTGCTAGAAGTGCCTTAGAATTTTGATGATCGGTGAGTCAGTCAGTGAGTGACAAAATTAAGAAATTTAACCCGTTATAATTCTTAAAATACTGGTTCAAATTGAATGAAATTTGAAATATACGTGTCTTTACAATGCCTGCATGGTTACTGAAAATTTCAGTCTTCTAGTTTTATCCACAACGAAGTTACAGCGGGTCGAAAATGGTCTGAATTGCTTCGAGAAAAGGATGGTACGGCCGTGACGCTTTTTCGCTCGACTTGGTGGGGGCACGGCCGTGCCCCCAGATATAACTAATCAGTTTACACATAACAATATAAATGTAAGTTTTTAAAACATTGTTTAGTTGTTATTTCAGCGTAAACAACCCAACTAAGAGCGTATGCCACAGCCCCCACAGTACATCGTACTCGGGTGTTATTTATTTCAGGGTCAGGAATGGACTCTAACTTATGAGGGTTACCGCAAATCCTCGCTGAATAATAGAAAAATATATTCTCCAAAAAGTATGTTCGGAGAACTTTAAGAATATACTTAGTGGAAAATTGTATACGTGGGACAGAAAGTGTATACTTGAGAGATTGTTTTATTGTTACTTGATATTAATATCGAAACTAAATAGTTTATATACTTAATTGGTTAAACGTTTCGGTATCCAAGAAGCTGATAGATTCTAGGATTGAATGCGAGAAATTGTAAAATTGTAATATTCTATTGTAATTGTGAGTTATCGTCACTTACAAGTGTAAATCAAAGAAATGTTATAATGGCGCAATAAAGCACCTAACCCGTAATCATTACGCCATTTGTCAGACAAAACGACACCAGTAGGGTACGTTTTCTTTATAATCTAATCAATGGTGTTTGCAAGTGTAGCCGAGAAGAAAGTGAATCTAGCTAATCTACATATATCCGTAACACTACTGACGGGAACCCATATCTAACACACGTGTGTTAGCTTTCTAAGTAGAAATAGACAGGACTGTATACTATAGATGTATTTTTTTTTAAGTTTTTGTTTTAAGTAGAGCCACGCTGCGTTGCAGCACAAAATGGGCCACTGGGAAATACCACCGTCTTACTGAATATCGGCGTGAAACAATGGCACTCGTTGCTGTTGTGTTTCGACCGGTGAGTGAAAGTACCGGAGGCCCATCTCTCACCCCTCCCACCGCCTAATTCCTACTCCTTCCTCAAGATCCAACTCCTTCCTCAAGGCCGGCAACGCATCTGCGATTACTTTGGTTTTGCGGGTGTCTATGGGCGGCGGTGATTACTTTCCATCAGGTGACCCGCCTGCTCGTTTGCCACCTTTTCACATAATAAAAAAAAAAGTGCTAATTGCTACACTTAACCTGAATTAAATATTTTATAAAATACAGTGAAAAATTAAATGTCTACCCGACCCAGCCAGGAATTAAAACTTGGGTGTTCCGCAATCCGGACGGCTGCACTGACCGCTATGCTACCGGTAAAGCTGACGTAAACACTGAATTTTTTACTGCTTTGATTTTTGAATGCTCTTTAGCGGCAGTAGTGCCATCTGTTCACCACCACATTAACAATAGCATATATAGGAGAAGAGGCCGTTACCCACCACGCCAGCCCAAAGACGGTTTTAACGACGGCCATCTTACGACTACAACTAGGACCAACAGTTTAATAAACCTTCCTAAACACGGGAGAAAGGTAATTATGGTACTATATTAAATAGCCTGCATAGTTTTAAATGTGGTAGCTTGTTGTTAGCTCATAATTTGTTAGACGTCGAGTAAAAATTGTGAATAATTCTGTTAGCTCCCCAAACAAAATAAAATAATATAAAATACACAGGGTATTTAATATACAAGCTGCACTGCATTGAAATCAACTTATCCTAATTGGTGAATATTGTCTTAATCACCACGCTAGCCAAATGTATCCCGTGGTGATCACAAACCTGGGCTAACGGATAACCTGAAACACGCTTTGCCCGTCCTGGTAATGGAACCCAGGATCTCCGGTTATCGGGCCGAGCGCTTAGCCACTGGACCAACGAAGCGTTAACACTGGGTTTGCGTAATTAATTCAGTTTCATTATATTTAGTTAATAAACAAGGCTTTAATCATGTAGCTTTACCAGATTTACCCACAGTTTCATACCCCAGTATATTACCTCTCAGTTTTAACTTTGTTATGACTGTGTTACTCCACGGCACAATGTGTTGTAAAAGCGCACATCTAATACAGTATTTCTGTTTATTACAAACATAAAATTATAAGCTTCGTTGTACGCAAACTCGAGATCCCACAACCCTTCATAATCCTTAAAACCATTTTATCTGATACTGAGCTTGTAAAGTGCGCTTTAAATGTGACCTCGGCTGAGCCGTAAAAGATAAGCGGTGCGAGCGAGACGAAAGAAAGTGAAAAGCGAAGTGGTTTTACTTTCGTACAAATTACCACCTGGTAGGCTAAACACCTTTATTCGACGCGACGCGGAGCCCTTTGACGGGTGGGGTCACCACCTCTCTTGGTTTTATTTGGGATAAACATGCCATGTTGTTTCTAACTTGGAAATTAACAAACGACTAAGGCCTCGGTTCTTTTATTTCGAAACGTTTCCAATCGTATCTCAGTGGTCTCATTGACGTTAAATGTACAACGCAATAATTTGTGCTATGAGAATAATGTCAAAATCAGACTACGAAACACGACTGTGAACGTTTTAAAATATAAGAATCGAGACAATGATAATATTTAGTTCTCGATAATAAACAAGAATGAATAAAATAATACTACAATATGTTGTTTTTTTTTTAACAAGAACAATATCATTTTATGTTCTACA
This sequence comes from Eudonia mercurella, assembly GCA_963082485.1. Taxonomy (NCBI): domain Eukaryota; kingdom Metazoa; phylum Arthropoda; class Insecta; order Lepidoptera; family Crambidae; genus Eudonia; species Eudonia mercurella. The sequence continues at coordinate 3,158,316 of OY720034.1, read as the reverse complement.
TTTCATTGTGTATCAGGTCTATCAATTAAAGAGGGTCTTTTCTTGCCGCTTCCATTCCTTGATTTTCTTAGTTAATGTAAAATTACTTAGTTTTATTTTAGGTAGCAAGTTAGTAAAACACAACGTTAAAATAGGTATGTTCTCACATACTATGGCTAATTTTGGAATGTGGAACTAATTGAGCCATTAGTTAGCAAAATAAAACATGTTTGTGCTCCGGTATAACTCAAAATAATTATTTCCGTAACATAAACGTTTTTGCTGATGGGACATAGAAATATTATCCAAAGATGTAACGGTTATAATAGTATAACCATTTAACTCAAATTAGTTAGTCGTGTGAAGTAATAAATCTTGGTTAGCCGCCTTAGGTATCCTTTTTAAATTATGTCTACACGTAACGGTATTTAAGAAACCTATTTGAATTCTAGCTTCGTATACTTTTTAATTCTGATTTAAACTTATCGTTTTTGGAAGTGATTAATGACCATATGTCATAATGTTTTGAAGAAAATATAGTTATCGACTTCAATTTATATTAACACAAATTTATGCCATAATATTATGACAAATGGTTTAAATTGTGTCGAAGACAGTATTCGTAACGGCACATTATACAATGATTTATGATTATGTTTGGTTATGTTGAAAATTTATGTTTATGGTCTGAAGTATGAATGGTGAGTGCAGAAGTGCAAAGAGCACTTCTGCAAATAGCTCTAAATAAACGAACTATTTGACTATTATGTTAAAATACATTAAAATTTGATAAGTGTTGCAGCACAGCAGCCAACAGCAATTTAATTATTTGCTGTTTTAATAAAAGCCAAGATTTAAGCTTATCGTGATGATAAAGTTTAACTTAAATCCAGTCGCGTTCCATTTTAATTAAAGTCTCAGTTAACTGAGATAAACGCAAAATACGTAGTATAGGTGTCATAGCATTACCTTTAGACACGACGTTTCGACCGATGCATCGGCCACTGCAACTCGGTACTTATCCTCGTTATAAAACTTTAATTAAAGTTATTCAAATCTAGCCTACAAAACAGAAAAGTTCGTTCTAATAAAGAAATCATGGTTACCCTACATATGCACATATAAAGTACTTCCCGCTAACCACCTGAGCTGTCACTTTCAATTGCCCTTAAGCTTACTAACACGAAACATTCGAGCACACTCATTGTCCATACTGTTAAAGACGATGCTAATTCATATCCTCTCTGATTTATTTGCCCTGCCTATTGAATACGTATTAAAAGATTTCATTTGTCGACGTTTTCACTTATGAATCTGGTTATGGATTTGTTTATTATGTAAATATTTCTTTATTTACATAGATATAGAGTATGGTAGTGTCGAATCCGCATGATGATGATGCTTTCTTTCTAACTGCATCTTAAATTGTTTTGACTAGTAATGTTAAGCAATTTTGGGATAAGCGGCACTTTGTGGTAGATAAATGTTGATCGTGTGGAGGATCAAGGTGCATAACAAAACTAGTTCATAGTTAAGCGAATTATCTTCGGCTAGAACTCTCGATCTTACAATTACGAGTAAGTATATATCCACTTGAGCGTCGAGCAACCAGCAGGTGGCCGTTAACAATTAAAATTCTATTGTGTCTGGGTATTCGACGCTTGAGCTCATATGTAAGAGATGAAGACGAAGCGCATCCTCGTAGTGGAAAAACCTATCATTGTGCATTATCGACATTCATGCAGCATATTTAAAACGTTGCGGTATCAAAGCCACTACTGTAATGATTTGTTGCAAAAGTTTAAAGTAAAATAAATAATCTACAGACTGTTGATTTGATTGTTGCTGATCATTTTTTTTTAATATTTACTGAAAATTTAGTTTCTTCCCTAAATAAAGGAAACTTATGGTTGTATGATGGTGTTTAAGAGCTTACTATATATGAAGAAGAATACAAAACAACGTACAATTTAGTTGTCAATGCCTCAACTAAATTGAAGTTTGCAATCAGCATCTTCCAAATCAACTGTAATCAATTGTCTAAGGTCAATGATATAATTCACTTATCCATTCGAAATAGAATCGATATTGTTTTTTGCGTTCTCATCAATCTATTAATCAACCGAGGAGGATCTCTCTCGCCGCTTCCATTACTCTACTGGTACCATTTATCAATCAAATCGATCGCGAGTCACTGGCCTGATAGTAAAAAATACGCGAGTACTTTAAGGCGATCAGACTTTTTAATACGACACAGCTGTTAAACTAGAATTAACTAAACATTATTGGTTTCAATTGTCAAATCTTTTGAGACATACCGTTGATAGACTTTAAAATCATAGGTTACATTGATGGCAGGTCCAGATTCTTAAGTAGCTGTTACTAATTGTGTTCAAAGCGGAAGATCGTTCAAAGCCCGAGATCTCTGAGATCATGCTACGGTATTACATGTGATATTACATACATAAAGCTCAAAAATGAACTTGTTTTTATTTCTTCTCAAATTTCTGTGTGCTGTATGCACAAAAATCCTTTTAAATTAGAAGTTAGGCAAATATACTGTACCAGTATTTTCGTTGATAGTATTAGAAGATAGTTGTTGAATGATAATAATATTTCTCACAATTCCTTTAAAATTGAAATTTTTTAAAAGACTTCACGCGGTCTTCTGGGGACGATTTCAAAACTGACGCGTTAGCATAATTTTTTATTTTATTTGCCAACACTCAAGCATGTTCACAAACACGTAACGTACCATTATTCAGTCTTAATATTTGGTAAAACGCCAATTATGGAAATTAAAACAAAACCGCAAACATTATGACTTCGCGCTTTCCCGCCGAGCCTTTGTTTTGTTTACCTATTTACTTATCGTCTTTTGTTTAATATTTCTTGAAAAGTATTACACATAAAAGACGTTCGTCTTTTGTTAACAAAATGTGCGTCATGCCGACGACCCAGAATATAGTTATTACATTAGTCTCCATCAGATATTAAAAATAAAATGTCATTTTCAAAGGGTTGATTAAAAATTAAAGAATGATGAACTTTGTTAGTGACGTTAGTGATCAGTTCATGGAATATATGCTATAGGTCAAAGTGACGGACAAACTGATGATATTATTGAGAGAGAAGGGAATTTTTATTTCCTGAATATATATCTCGATTCAAATGGAATTTACTTGTATATCTAAAGATAGAAAATTCAATACCGGAACCTAAACTGTGAATGACGATAAAGTGCAACATAAAAAAGTCTTTAAATATATATTTTTTAACTTTTTATTTTAAGTGTTAATTGCTACACTTAAGCTGAATTAAATATTTATAAAAATGTCGCTCTAAAGCATTTCAAAAATCAAAAAGCAGTGGAAAAATTCAGTGCTTACGTCAGCTTTCCCGGTAGCATAGCGGTCAGTGCAGCCGCCCGGATTACGGAAGACCCAGGTTCGATTCCTGGCTGGGTCGAGTGGGCATTTAATTTATTCACTGTATTTTATATAAAAAGTCTTTAAAAATAAATTGATCGCAATCTTTATTACGCTACTTTTGCAATGTACGGTGCACGTTAATCGTTCATCCCGGTTGTTGTCGAATATCGCTAAATCGAAGGTGTCTAAACTGTTTCGTTAAACCCATACATACTACAAATATTGAGGTAGCGTAATGTGTTATGGTTGGCCTGAATCTACGAACAGTACTACTAGTAAGTAGTATTAAAATCACACTAATATTATAAATGCGAAAGTTTGTGTGTATGTGTGTATGTTTGTTGCGTCTTCACGCTGCAACGGATGGATGGATTTGGATGAAATTCGGCAAACAGATAGTTTATAACCTGGATTAACACATAGGATACTTTTTTTCCCGATATTCCCACGGAAACGGGAACCACGCGGGTGAAACTGCGGGCGGCCGCTAGTTAAAAATAATAACAATAGCTATTTTAGGGTAGTGGCACCAGTTTTGACGACCTCCGTGGTCGAGTGGTTAGCGTGCCGGGTCTGGCGTCGCCCTATCTCTAAGGTCCCGGATTCAATTCCCGGTCGGGTCAATTTAGAGAAAAATGTTTTTTTGAATTGATTTCGGGTCTGGGTGTTTTCTATGTTTATATATATTTATCTGTTATCTAGTTTAACCATATTAACGAGTTTCAATAGAAGCTTATCTTGGGCTAGATAATTGGTGTGAGCGTAAACGAATATAAAAAAAAGTTTTCGACGGGAACAAGTGATCGATACTTTTTCCTTTAAGGGTGCGCCGACCAAAAAATGCCAAAAGTGCAGTAACGGTTAAGTTGATATAATTAAAAATACTATCATATTACATAAACAAAATACATATTTAGTATCAAAGGGAACGTGTTTACAATTAGTCCGATAAGTCCCATAAATTTATAATACACTATAGTTCTACAATATCATTTAGAATTGGGCGAAAATCGTAAAAACGAGTGGCGGCGTTTAGTTGATTTCTTATAGTTTATCAAAATTATTGTACCTCTGATTTTGTCTAAGCAATTACCTAATATAATAATACAAATCGTCCGTCTCACATTTTTTGTCAAGCGGTTATTTAAATTATTATTTTTCAAATTAACACGTTAAATTTCCCATACAAAAATAGTATGGCCGCGCGGCATCAAATAAATATGGACGAAGACATTTCAAATAAAATATATGACACTTTTCACTTACGGACGGCGCACCCTTAATCATTAGAAATAGCGGTCAGCTACAGATTTTTGACTGTAGCAACAGTTTAATACAAACCATTTGCTTCTTAGCCAGTAAAATTTCATTGAAATTCAATTTTTTTTCCGAAGAAAACTAATGTCAAACCATATTAACTTTATGTGTCAAACACTGTCAAACATAGACGCCACTGCGACATGTTGTGACGGTCACTGTAAGACTAAACGTAGTGTTAAATTCTCTTTGGTAAGACTCTTCACATTCCAATTTCAACTCGGCCACAAAGGTGCAATTGTAGGGTCGTAATTGTAAGATTTCCGCGGCAATGTGCAAACATTTTCACATTGTGGAAAGTCGGTGAAATAGAAAACAAAATGGCGCGCGCGGCGACCGAAAACGTGCGAGTGGCATTTGTTTGTTGTGATGCACACACGTTGTGCCGAGCGTTAGGCCGGCTGCACTTTGGAGGCGTTTCCGTACGAATTGGAATCGTACAAACATGTACGAATACTTTCCGATCAACCAGCATTGTATCAGGTTTTGGCTTTGGTCGTACAATAGGTGCGAGGTAGTCGTGCGTGTACGAGCTTACAGTTTCGTTGTGCGAAATCAATACTAACGGATTTTTTTATATGTTAGTATGAAAATACAATAATATATAATAAGATACAGAACGATTTATGTCACCACATACCTACGATACAAAGTCGTATGCAATGTGAGACGGCCTTACAGGGCTATTGGCACTCTTATGTCGGCAAACAGACGTGGTTTGATGAGTTTCTGCGCAAACCACTGACTCTGTCTTTTGTTTGAGGAGAAACTACCTGTGGGTCTACACAACTACAACTACATTTGAGACCTAACGTCAGATGGCCTCTTGATCTAGAGATGCCGGGTTTTATCTTGTGTCCCGGGTTTTCATGCCCACGGGGCTGTTCTAGGTTTGATCCAACAATCACGTGAAATGAGATTAAAATTTTGACGATTTTTATTTTGAAATTATCACGACCGCATCGGAGTTTGGTTGCGCAGCGGTTAAGCGGTTCGGATTGCAATTCAAAATAAACTAACCTTTTGCAGTAGATGATCTCCAAATCACTACAAGATACCATATTCATACTCGGTTGATCCAATAATCACGTGAAATGAGATTGAAATTTTGATCCCTTTATATAGGTGAATGTGCTTGACAACTATGTTATTAGCGATGCTGTGTCCTGACAGCTAGAGACTACTTAGCTAATCTCTCAGTCGTTGAGGATTTGGTGGGATGTGCGCTTTAATATTTGTTATTAACTTCTCCTTCCATTAGGGGGGATAAAAGCAAAAAACATAGGTCCTAGTTGCAATTTTTTTAACACTATTATTCTGTCAAATTCAAAGAACTTAACGTTGCAAGTAAAAGAAGAAGGATATATTTGTTATTCCTAACTCACACAACTGATATTTCTCCTTTACAGCCATGAAAAATTATGTTACACGGCATCATTAATTTGTCAATCAAATGATAATGTTTTATCATAATATATGGCGTGCGTAAATTTTTTTTTATATCAACGGATAAGCACAGTGCCTTGATCTCACCTGATGTTAAGTGATGATAAGGCCAATGATAAAAGCGCACTTCACCCGGAAACCTCAACTAGTGAGGCACTGGTTATCTTATCTCTAGCTGCCGGAACACAACAATGCTAGAAACATTGATGTTATGGCGACATATTTAGATAAGATGTTGGTAGCTAGCCAGGCGGACAAACAAGACCTACCACCAACTAAACCGAGTACACAAACATGTACCCCCGCTGGGTCTAAACCGGTGGTCTTTACCACTAGATCACAGAGGCGGTTATACTCGTATATTGTAAAATACTTATTTACTAACGTGAATTTACAGTTACTTCAACTTTATATTTCGCAACAATTATAAACAGTGGCGTCTCAACCCAAACGTGTTATAAGGTTTATAACTTACAAAATTACAGTTCTTACATACAAGTGAAATCCATATGCGAAACAAGGGCAATTACGCTATAAGCGGTAAGCGCGCGTCGTTACAGAAGTCACGAACCTACATTCAGAGGGTAGGAAAGCGTAGCGAATTGTTAACTCCTATGGTCATCATCATCATCATCATCAGCTCGTGTTTCACTGCTGGTAGTGATGAAATATTGATGTTTTCTTATCAGTATATCTTCTTATTTCACCCGGAAAAGCTAGCCAGCTTACTTCGCTCTGTTAGAATACACAAGTGCTGTTAATATTTTTGCTTATGCGAAAGACTAAGCAAAAATAAATATTATTATTACCCCCAAAATTTATTGTTTTTTTTCTATTTTTGTGTGAAAATCTTAATGCGGTTCACAGAATACATCTACTTACCAAGTTTCAACAGTATAGTTCTTATAGTTTTGGAAAAAAAGTGACTGTGACATACGGACGGACAGACAACAGACAGACATGACTAATCCATAAGGGTTCCGTTTTTTGCCATTTGGCTACGGAACCCTAAAAAGTCTTGTTTATTAGTTCTTGTCGAAATATTAGCGCCACTTCCCTTCTTAGGAATCAGTAGCTGCTATCAATAAGTAACATTTGATTCCAAAGGAACCCCGTTTTACGTTAGCCAGATAACGATATCTGGTCACTTGTGGTGATTTGGAGACCAGCCAAGGCTTCGATCGCAATTCGAACTTCCTAACTACTGCGCAATCAAACTCCGATAAAGGAAATCAACGTTTCAATCTCATTTCACTATATTGGAGGCCTGCGTGCAATTTCGTTTTTGGGATAAAATCGAACATGTGAATTCAAATGAGGTGTGCTTGCAATCAGTCAAATTGGGCTGTTCGGTACGTGAATACCGGATTTCAATTTAACTACCACCTTTTACGTCACACGGTTCCTCAAATCACCTACATATTTTTAAATTAAGCTCTTTTATATTTCGGTTTAATTAAGCAGTCTTTGAGGTTGTTAAAGACTGCTAATACAGCCAAGACCAGCGATTTAACGGGCTTTTAGATGCCGAATTAAACCGAAATATTATCATCAGCTCATTTATGTCCCCACTGCTGGGGCACGATCCCTATGGATGGATAGGGAGAACGGGCCATGAACCACCAGCACGCGGGCCCAGTACGGATTGGTGGTTGTTAACGATTGCTAATGCAGCCGGGACCAACGGCTTAACGTGCCTTCCGAAGCACGGAACTGAAATATAAAAGAGCTTAATTTAAAAATATGTAATTTGAGGAACCGTGTGACGTCGTGACCCATCCTTACTTGGCCCGCGTGGTTGTACATGGCCCGACCTCCCTTTGGTGTCCATCTATAGGAAAGGCTCGTTCCCCAGCAGTTGGGACATAAAATGAGCCGGTGATATCTCGGTTTGATGGTTTAGAGCTGTTTTAAAAAGGGAAGGCTTTCTACATGATTGTTTTCCTTAATTTTCTTGCTGCCATATCTCAGTAACCCACATTTATCCTTTTAATATCTTCACAGTATTAAGTACACGGTACTCAGAAGTTTATTGTTAAATTTATGAGTCAAGTTGCCTCTTATCGCTAAGTCCGATTAAGCTCTCCTAATGGGTATCCAATATCTATGTTAGGTAATGTATCTTGGCTATTATTAACTTACCGGATAAATGGGCTATGGAGGGTCGCATTAAATTATCCCTTATCTTATTTTGTTGAATTATAAACGTTATGTTTTATGATGAGCGAAACTTTTTTTATAGTGTTGTTTTGTAAGTGGCATCTGAAAAGTATTAATTAACTCTTGAGGCTTGAAGCCTAAGTAAAGAAGTTTCTGAATGCAACTTTAGTGATTATAGCACACGGTATTGTATGGGGGTCTTTTTCACTTAGCGCTTCGTCAAGACAATTAATTATTATTATTCTTCAAACTTTTAGAAAAAAACTGTTATGATATAGTACTAAAGCGGTCAGAAACTTCCAGTGTTGACTGTACATGACAAACACCATTCAGTTTTTCAAATAAGTTTTAAATATAATTTAATAAGTTCTCTTTCTTATGTACCTCTGTGAAGAACTAATTAAGTTTAACAGTAAGTACATAAGGTTTAATTACTCACGAAAGCTCCCGCCACCAGTAAAGTTCTCGCCGTTAAGGCTATCCAATTGTTCTGTTCATTAAGGTGAAAAAAGGAGGCTTCTATTCCACCGCTCTTCGATAATGGCTCGGACACACATACGAATAGACTTTGCAATATTAAGAGTCAATTTCGTTAGTTCCCAGATTGTGTCAGACTCCCTTAACTTTGATTTTTTCACGAACTTGCATGAAATAAGGAGGTCTGAATAATATATACATATGTCTGAATTATACACAAATTCATATGAATTTGTGTGATTTTTCATTTATTTGAAAGAAGATATTATCATGAAAGCTTTTTTTTTAACTCCTTATAAGACAGCTCTTGACCTCGATCTCGCCTGATGGTGAGCGTAGATGAGGTCTACGATGGTGCGAGCTACCCCAGAAGATGCCTATCAACTCTCGCCTTGAAGGCATTCAGGTTATAAGATTTTGGGAACACAGACGATGGCAGAGAATTTCACTCTCTGCCAGTGCGCAGTAAGAATGATGACATGAAGAGCTTAGTGCAACCTAGTGGAATTTCTACTATCTATACTATATACTGGGGATGATATCCCGCAGTACGTCTGAACGTTCGGTTTAATTTTAAATTAGAAATTAGCTTTATAATTTTTAATTTTCTAACAATTATTTTAAACAATGTTTACACTTTGTTCCTTCACCAAAATAGGTGCATACCGTGTTACCTGATGTTAAGTGATGATAAGGATGAGGGTGGAAGCACACTTTACCTAAAATCCTAAACTATAGCTAAGGAACCGGCAATCTTATCCTAACTGTCGGAACACAACAATGCTTCTTACATTGATGTTAGTAGCCAGCTAGCCAGGCGGACTTAAAACAAGTCCACCAACCAAACCGAGTACATACATGCACTCGTGCTGGGTATCGAGCCCGGGAACTCTAGGTGTGAGAATGATGGTTTAACCACTAGACTATAGAAGCGGTTTTTACCAATCTACTTCGCAGAAAAAAAAAGAGTGATTATTATATAGGATGGGGTTGCGTAAAAGATTCCGATGGGTCGAATTGTTACTGGGAGAGGGAAGCCTCAGCAGGCACTAAGATAAGATAAGATAAGATAAAATACCAATCTGTTTTTAAAAATATATTGCTGTTCATTGAACTCCCCATCCGTATGTTCGAGATTCCAATACTTAACAGCGTCTGCCTATTGAAAAAGCGCTTAATAAGAATTGCTATACTTAAGGCGTTGTTTAGTACCAGGATTTGGTGCTGGCATTTCTATTCGGCACTTCACTGCCTTTGCCGATTGGGGCAACTCCAATTACTACTTTAATTTAATACGGTTGAAAGATTAGATTGCTTTGAACAGCATCTATATACCGACCTATTACTTTCGTTCTTTGTTGTTTTTTATAAACGTTGTATACATGCATTAGTAAAACATTGAGGTACAGTCAAACAATGTATATGTGGAGATAGAGGTAGGTAATTAAATCAAATAAATGGTGATCTAAATTAAATTTGTATCTAGATTTTGTATTTAAATTACATTACAATATGTTATTTGGATAAATATATAGCTCGGTAAATGACTCCATCTCACCTGATGATAAGTGGAAATGAAGTCCAAACGTGTGAAGATAACTAACTGGTGCAGCGTGAAAGCAAACGTAGCATCAGTTAACCTCACTCTGCCGGCCCACAAGGTGCTTCTTCACGCCTCTTTGCTGGTGTGCTGGTATAGACTATTCCATCTTTTGGAGGTGCGACAAAGAAACGAGTACCCAAATTTCTTTGTGCGCGATGGGATATTTGAGACAGTGAAGCGGTGACTCCGAAGAGCAGCACGTCTACTCCTATGAAGGAAGGGAGAAGGTGGGATGAGGTCAAAGAGCTCTTCAGAGCACTTGCCATGGTATAAGCGGTAAAACATGCTGAGTGACGTAATTTTGTAAATTCGAGAGTATTTGAGGCAGCATTGCCTCGTTGGATAGCGAGCTTACTCGCTGTCCCAGGTAGGTCCTTGCTCTGTGTTCCCGGGTGGTCTCTGCTAATATAATTGATCTTTAAAAAGTTTGTAAGCATTCGGTTCAAATAATGATAACGAATTAACACAATATGAATCAATTGTTTAAACTCAGCGACAAGTAACGTTTGACGCATCGCCCCCAGTACCGCTAAGTAATTACACAGTATCAATGAACTACGCGCATCGATGAAAAAGTAGGGCTAATGGGCGATACAAGTAAAAGGGCCCGTGGTCAGCCAAACCACCATCCATCACTACTAACGATGATTGATGTCAAGGTCTGAACCGAATTATGTAAATTGTTCGTCGGGAGGCAAGCAAAGCAAGTCGCGTTGTCGTGTTCATTTATTTATTTAATATCATTAGTTTTAAGGGCACACATCCCAACTACCTACATAATTAATGAAAATATAAATATATATATAACTACACCCTGTATATATAATCTTTATATATATAAATCTTCTGTGCGTGTGTATGTTATTGAACTCCTTCTAAACGGCTGGACCGATTTAGATGAAATATTCTGTGTGTGTTCAAGTGGATTCGAAAATGGTTTAGATTTACAATTGGACCCGGTAGGTGGCGCTGCTATAAGGGTCCATCATGGGATACGGGTGTTCTTAAGCGGACGAATGATTTGTTTGTTTTGTTGTCATGGAAACTGTCAAAGTGGTACGAAGTTCGCCGGTCAGCTAGTATTGTATAATAATCTAATAACCTACTAATGAATATGCAGTGAGGAGCTCTATGACGCAATGGTTAACGCGCCCGATATGAGATGGCTAAAGTAAACCAACTTTCGCAAAGGCCGGTCATCGGGTGGGTACCCAGAAAATTATCATCTCGAGCTCCTCCGTGCTTCGAAGTGCCCCAACAGTGGAGACCTAAAATGAGCTGGTGATGAATATGCAATATGCCTACCCTATTCCCTCAAAACCCTGGCCGTCTGCTAGCCTCAGGACGTCTGGAGCACCCTCAAACATCATCGAGCGTGCTCCTCTGGCGAGTCGCCGCTAGGGTGAATAGGTACTGGTGATGTTTTAGTGGATAGGCCCCTCTTTCTCTCGAATCCCTGTCTTGGCCTTCGGGCTTCGGGAGGCAGGAACTGAAGAGAAGAACCCACATAACCATCCGCGCTTCCCCGGGTGCGGTGATACTCAGATGAGAAGTTTTCTATAATCCCAAAAAAAGTTCCTGCTTGCACGCTGCGATCCTTCGACGAGCTGGCTCGCGCTACGTACTCACTTGATACAGTATCAGATACATTACGTTATATATCCGTAAGTGTGCTTATACAAAATATGGCGGCCTAATTTGGGCTAACCGCAGGCTATTAACCCAAAAGCTTGCTTGCAAAATGTCGCCCGGGACATTTTAGATTGTGCATTAGTATGATGATGTCTCACGAAAGCCGGAATAAAGTCGCGAATGCTCTTCAGAAGGTCAACAGATATATTCATAACGAACGACAGTTAAGTAACTACCCTATACTGTCTGTATAAGTGATCACTAAAATTATTGTCTTCTTTCATTACCACCGTTGTCGAATGCAGGTTGGTAATCATCACAATACTCATATATATTAAAAAAAATCGAAACACACTTAGCTGGTCCTAGAAATCGTACCTAGGACCTCAAGAAGGCCAAGTGCTTTTATACTTGAAAAAAACGAGCGAGCCTTACAGTAGTCGCATATGATGTGTAACATTTGACATTTCATCTTAGTAATAAGCAATTTTAATATAATATTCTGAAAAAAAATGGCTCAGGTATTCATCATCATTTTATAACTATAAAATAAATGCAGTAAACACTCATAACAAAACATTTGAAGATATCAAAATGACCTTTGATAGTCAAATGACACAATATGTCACATATAATAATAATATGTCATGTTCATAATATCGATTTTAAATTTACAAAATGGCGCGCGCTTGAGCGCTTCCCCGACTTCCTGTTACACAGTTACACTGTTACACATTTCACGAAATTACTTCCACAAGCTTCCTCGACTTCCAGTTACACTTACTTTCCTCTCCCGGACTACACGTGCTGGTCTTAGGAACCACCATCATACTGTACAGACAATCAGTACTCGTACCAAACAATTTGGCAAGTCGTTCCTCTGTAAGACCATTCGGCTTTGGAATTCTTTGCCGGCGCATGTGTTTCCCAGCTCCTATAGTCCCGGGTATTTTAAGCGGGGCGTGAAACGGCATTTATGCAGGCCGTCATGAATGGGTGCGCTTGTTAACGTGCGTGTTCCACGGTGAGGAGCGTTCTCATTATTTTGGACTGCATCGGCTGCTTACCATCAGGCAGGATGTGGTCACTATGACGTGTCAATATAAAAAACAAAAAAAAAACACACTTGTTATACTGTTACACATACTTCCGTCCCATTTCACGAAATCACTCCCACAAATTGCTTATATAAAAAGCGAGCGGAAAGATGTTACACATCAATAACACATGGGAAGATTAAGCCATATGCCTATGCGGGTTGGTGGGTTTTAACGATCTTCGTATTACAACAACAACCGGGACCAGCGGCTCAACGTGCCTTACAAAGTTCCGAGAAGTTCACAATACTTAAACTTGGTCACCTATCCTTTAACCCGGTAAAGAAAGTTGCTTAACTTTCAAGATCGCAAAACAGTAACTACTGCGCCATCGAACTCCTAAACTAAATACATAAATAATTTGAAACGCAAAATATCAATAACAAGATTAGAACATATCTCATTAATGTTAAATGGATTATCTAATTCCAGTTTGTTAACACAAATTGTTATTTGATTAACATACATCCCCCAATTATAATATTTGGAACCAGTTCATCAGTAACCACTTCCAGTATTAAAGCCGTCAGCAGTTTTGAAGTGGATCGCGTAATTACTGACATTGTACGTAATTATTAATTTCAAATTCAGTAAACTGAGACATATTCGAGTTATGTAAAACATCTGCATAGTTAACGGAGGTTGTCAGTAGCAAAGATATAGATTGCACTATGAATTTGTAATTCTAATACAATAATAGTTAATATACTTGATAAGTAGCGTCTTTTCTACCATAATCTATACATTTAATAAAGCTAAAGAGGGTCGAAAGTCTGTACATGGAAGATATTCGAAAAAAACTTGGCTGGGGATACTTAGAATCGATAACAGAACACGTTCCAACAGTTTTTAGAATTTTGTCTGTTTATCTGTTTGGCTGTTTATTTGACCGCGCATCACGTGATAATGGCTGAACGGATTTGGATGAAACTTTGCACATAGACAGAATGACCCGGACTAGGATGAAGGATGCTTTTTATCCCGGTAAGAGGTTCCTGTGAGAGAGTGTAGTCTTCGCGAACGAAGTCGCGGGCGACGACTAGTTAATAATAACATTGCTGGAACTACTAAGGTCTACTAGGTCTACTTTAAAGTACAATGTGTTTACAAAACTACAGTTTTATAAAGACTACAAGTCACAAATAAAGAGAAATATGTTTGTGTTAGGCTTAGGTTCACATCAGGTATGGGGGTTGAACCACGATTTTTCACATTCAACCCAAGCATCTCTCCGTTATGCTTTTTTATGTTAAAAGGAGGCAAACGAGCTGGCGGCTCACCTGATGGAAAGGAAAACCAAAACCAAAGTAATCGCAGATGCGTTGCCGGCCTTGAGGAAGGAGTTGGATCTTGAGAAGGGAGTAGGAATTGGGAGGGGAGAGGGGTGAGAGACGGGCCTCCGGTACTTTCACTCACCGGACGAAACACAACAGCAACGAGTGCTATTGTTTCACGCCGATATTCTGTGAGAGGGTGGTATTACGCCGGGCGAGCCGGCTCATTTCGTGCTGCAACGCAGCGTGGCTCTACCACTCAGAAGACTAACGACTTGTTTCATTTTAAGTTGCAATGACAACATCTAGTACCATTACTAAAGTGCCTTGCGAAGAAACTTTATATTTGAGAAGCAATTACATGGAATAGGAGGGTAATAAACCTTTGAAGGTAGAAAAGCAGATGGATCCGCCTTCTTCATAGGCGGGAGATACCACCACTGACTCAGAAGTATTGGATTCATTGATTAATTCAGAAAAAACATGTTATCAAATTCACTTCGTCCATAAGTTTTGCTACACTGTAAAAGCCATTTGTAGCCAACAGCATGATCTTTTAATAACTGCTTCCCACCAGGCGGCGTATGTACTTGCTAGCCTCTTTAGTAGTCTGTTTTTTTATTTGTTACGTGTTTCTTATTAGTCGTTGTTTTTTTATTAGTACCTTGCTTTCATCTCACCTGATGTTAAGTGATGGTGAGACGCAGAGAGAGAGAGAGAGCAGAGAGAGCGAAAGAGAAGGTGCAAGCGCACTTCACCCGGAAACCTTTACTACTGAGGCACTGGCTATCTAACATTGATGTTGGTAGCATTGGCACTTAGGTAAGATGGTAGTAGATGACAGGCGGACAAACAAGCCCTACCACCAACCAAACCATGTTCACAAACATGTACTTACCCACCGCTGGGAATCGAACCCCCGAGTTCAGTGGTTTTAACCACTACACCACAGAGGCGGCTGTTTAAAGTGGATCTACTGTATTTCATTTAGTCTCGCTATAATACTGACCTCAAATTAAGACATTCCTCCACGGATAACTCTCGCGGTTTTCCAAGAATGTGGGCTGTAATTATAATTAACAGTTTATGTATAATTCAATAATAAATTGAAATATGCTCGTTGTACGTTGTCATGTTTGAATACGAATGAGAAATGTTGGCGTAATAGTCTATATTAAGAAATCAATTTGGAGATTTAGCAAAGAGTATTGAAGCTTTTTATATTAATTTGTTACTTTTTACCAATAGATCAAACTCGATATAGCAGCGACCAGCGCGTATTAGAATATAATTAAGAATGATAAGCGACTAACACAAACACAAAGCTCTTTCTTCGGAAGGGTGTCATATACATATATGGAAGAGAGATTTATATATCTTACATTACCTCATGCTCTTAAGAGTAAGTTATGACGTTATTCTAAATTGTTTTATTTGATAGAGCTGACCAAATAAGTGTGTTTGAACTTACTTTGACTTTGCTGTCATAAGATAGCCCCAAAAAAGTCTGGAGACACTGAAAAGGCCGTATCCTCATACGGGTATTCAACATCAGCAGACTCTGCAACGAGTTCATCGCACAAATTTACGTTTAATCATGCATAAATCAAACATAAACATCTTTCTTTTTATACCAACTTATGTTATCCTTAGCAGTTTCTTCCTATCCATGCATAGGGAAGGCTCGTGCCCCAGCAGTGGGGACATAATATGAGTTGATGATAACAATGATTTTATTAGAATTATGTTTAATACTCTATATTCAGATACGATATTGTAGTATAAAGAGTAAAAACAAGCTACTTTCTTCTCTTTTCTTTGCTACGCTGCCGTGAACGACGTACACAGACAAATCTTTGGCAACATCAGTAGTTTTCCTAGCAGCGGTATCTCGCGATCTATACTCGTATGTTTTCGCTCTCACAACGCATACGACTGATGAACGATCTACACATCTTGTGATTATAAATGTACCACGCAATGTTGAAATTTGATGTTCTACCGATTAGGCTTTCGTTTAGTTTGAAGATTTCTCTTACCTAACAATGTATGTGTCTCTATATGCCGCGTAAATGCATCGAAAGAGACAAAAGAAAATCGCGTATGAGTTTAAATAAAAGTTGTAGTAACTTATGTTGGTTTTTACGGGTTTAGTTATGCCGAAAGCTAAAAGGACGAATGCTATTTCAGATTGCAGTTTTTCAGATATTTTCTTTGTTTTAAATTTCTCCATTTGTTTTAATTTTCAATTCCTAAAAGGTAACATCAATCTTCTCTTTGATTTATTTATTTTCCTTCATGTCTACTGATGGTGGATGAATGTGGCGTTAAAGCTATCTGACTGCTATCTTAACTGCAGCGACATGTTAGCCAAACGAATACTCAGGCTGAATGTGAGAAATGTTTGTTCAATCACCTTCACACGATTGTGGTTGTTTGAAAAAAGAATCGAGTCTACCATGCTCATGGACTAATACCATGGTTTAAAATCGCCTCCCAGATAGCTTTTGTTTTGGCACGCCTCAACTTCGATGAAACGTCAGGGTCTGTTTAGTGTCGTTATAATAGCACCATAAACGCAGCTTAATCACCTCGTATAAGGTGCTTTATATTATGGTGTTAAAATTATGATGCTCTTAATTTTGAACTCCAAGGGAATTGGTTGAGTCGTTTCATTTGTTTGAATGGCAAAAGTTGGCGTTTTTTCGTAATAAGGTGAGGTTTTGATGCAATGAATCACCGTTTGTTTTATTTTATTAACAGTAAGTCTGTGTCAGTAGTGTAACAACCGTTTGCACTAAACTTTTAAATCGCCTAAGTCTTTGCCTAACTACTACCCGGTCAAGTTAAGTCAGCACCTGAGTGTAAACGACGTTTTAGAGCCAGGTGCCGAGTTAACTTGACCGGGTAATAGTTAAGCCAAGACTTAGGCGATTCATAAGTTTAGTGCAAACGCGTGTAAGTATTGCACTGGAGTATTATTTACAATCAATGTAGAAGATACACAACATAAAAGTTGAAAAAGAACGAGTACAAATCTGTGACGTTCATAAGATCTAATTTTGTGTAGTCCAAACTGAATGAAACATTTTGAATTTAGAACATATTTTTTTAAATTCTTTAATGTATTTTGGGACTTTTATCACACAGTGACAATGCCAGTCCCATCATATCTTATTCCTATACTCAACGTCTAAGTGCTTACAAATAAACAAAGAATAAGGTCCGAATAGTTATTCCGTGTTTTGTTGCTGTCATGTAAACGTCATTTCAAATTAGAGTAAAAGAGACAAAACACTGAATAACTATTCGGACCTTATTCTTTGTTTATTTGTAAGACCCTAAAGGTATACATTCTATTAAAATATGATACAGATCTTCTAATTTACCACATATGTCACAGTTGGAGGAATTAATCTTATCCATCAAAAAAGCAAAATATTAAATCGGAAAATGTCAGGAACGCATTCTTAAAGCCGTTACTAACACAAGTCCACTTAGAATATTATCAACGCATATTTACTACTTAAAAAAATAAGGTAAAACTCCCAAAAGCGACTCACTTGATGATAGCGTATTCGTATTAAAAAAAACCGGCCAAGTGCGAGTCGGACTCGCGCACGAAGGGTTCCGTACTTTATGACGTATTAAAAAGAACTTCTTACTAGATCTCGTTCAACCAATTTTCGGTGGAAGTTTGCATAGTAATGTACACCATATATTTTTTTTAGTTTTATCATTCTCTTATTTTAGAAGTTACAGGGGGGGGGGGACATTTTACCACTTTGAAAGTGTCTCTCGCGTAAACTATTCAGTTTAGAAAAAAATTATATTAGAAACTACAATATCATTTTTAAAGACCTATCCATAGATACCCCACACGTAAGGGTTTGATGAAAAAATAAATTTTGAGTTTCAGTTCTATGTATGGGGAACCCCCAAAATTTATTGTTTTTTTTCTATTTTTGTTTAAAAATCTTAATGCGGTTCACAGAATACATCTACTTACCAAGTTTCAACAGTATAGTACTTATAGTTTCGGAAAAAAGTGGCTGTGACATACGGACGGACTGACAGACAGACGAATCCATAAGGGTTCCGTTTTTTGCCATTTGGCTACGGAACCCTAAAAAACGACTGTCTCTACTCAGATTCTGTCAGTGATTTATTGTAAGACGACGCAACGGCAATAGCACTGGCAGGTGTTCGAATTATTTATATTTATTCTGAATTAGTAAGACTCAGGCCCAATTTACAATGCGGGCGTGGAAGACGACCCGTTCCCACGGTACATTTATGGAATATTCTTCTTGACGTTGGTAGGAGGTTGGCTGGTACGTGGCCGTATTACCGTTTCGCTAGAATCTAGCGGCTAGACTATAACTATTCAGTTGTAATAGTAATGAGTCGATTAGAAAAGATTCAGCAGTTCTGTATTACCAGGTTACTGAAATATGAAAGTACTATAATTAATAGGCGCATATCTATCTCTTGTCTACATAAAAAGGCATATAATTTCTATATAGGTTACAAACCTACGTATGTCTTTCATCCGAATTCAGGTCCAAGAAAAAGAGTGCATGCAGTGCGTACAATTAAAAACACCAACAGCTTTACATGCCTTTCAAAGCATGGATGAGCTCGATATATTTTTATTGGTCACCCATCTGCTTGACTGACATTGTAAATATGTCTTAAATTTCAAGATTGCTACTGGACTACGCCATGCAGTTTCTCATTACTCATCCGTGAACCGGCCATTGTGGGTGTTGCTTAGCTTATACGATTGCGTTAGTAATTACACTTTATCATCATCATTAGTTCATCATCAACAACAGTGCATTTGGTTGTACGTCTTACTTACTACTTACTTTCGTTTTTAAATAAAATTTAAAAACTATCAAATACATAGAAACAAATTTAATTAAGACGTGGGAAAAGAACTTGCTTTGTAGAGACGATCTTAATCTTTACCTTTAATATTAAAATTTGCAATTTTACAACCGTTATTAAAGATAACATCTTAATCATCATTTCCCATAGCCTAACATCATGTTTAGATTAGCTCGATTTTAATTATCACTTAAAATGTTTAGTGTTACAGACTACCTACCTCTAAAATAACTTTTGCACATAATCGAGTTAATCTTGCGAATCAAAACACTGAAAAAAGAGGTGCGAATGATTCCTATTTTTTTGTTTTTTTTAAAGCAAATTTGTGTAAATAGTATGTTACGTAAATTGTCAGACAGATAGGTTTATCAACCAAACCGGTTACAGCAGAAATCAAACCTGGAACCTTTAGTACTGAGATCGGTGTTTAAATACATACATCCGCACATACTATTACTTATTCTGTGCCCACATCATCACCAGCTCCTTTTGTCCCCACTGCTGGGTCACGAGCCTTCCCTTTAGATGGATAGGGAGAACGGGCCATGAACCACCACGCAGCTCTATTGTGTCTTCTTTACGTGTCTTCTGCTCTTTACGTGTCTTCTGAAGCACGTAGGAGCTCGAGATGATATACGATTTTGGTCACCCATCCGATGACCGGCCTTTGCGAAAGTAGCTTACCCTCAGCTATCGCAGACCAGACGGGTTAACCACTACGCTATCGAGCTTCCAGTTTAAATATACAAAGGCGGTAAATACATATACAGTATAGTATGAGAAAAAAAAGCATTTTTAATAATCGCTCGGCACCGTTTGATAGCCGATAGCCGTCGAAGCGTGCGGCCGGACAACGGGCGCCCGGCTAACTGTACGCGGACGAAAGTGAAAAGCTGTTTATTCGACTTGTGTGCGCGGGCGCAGCGTAATCTGCGGCGGCGCGTGCCCACGGCGCGTACGGCGTTTTTTAGTAGTTTTTTTTTTAATGAGGGAGTGAAATAAGCGGAACGTGCGTTAAGTTTTGCTTAGCTGCTTTTTAGGATGTTTGTTGTATTAAATATTGTAATTAATAGAATAATACTTTTTTAGGCGTACTTATTTGGTTTTTGTTATGGCTGTAATAAAATAAAGATTTTAGAAAATTTCTCACTAAAACAAAGTTAAAACCAGACAAAGCATTATGCCAACATTATAATGAATATTTTTATATGCATGAAAATTTTTAATAGAATTAAATGGAGTTTTTAAGAAAAAAACTTGTTTAACGTTACCATATTACAGTTTCAAATTGGTAATTACATTGTCTTACAACTTTTTATTTTCGCTAATATTTTCAAAAGTCAGAATGTCTTTTTACTTAAATGACCTGTTTTCTTTTGTTCTTTAATAATTTTTTTATTTAACTCTACCGCATATTTTTATTGAATAATATCTCTACAACGTCAGCATTAAGTAAGTCATTCAATAAACAAACTCTTAAGGTAAGTAAATAAACGAAAGATCCGTCAAATAAGCCAAATTGGAAATGGAACAATGGAAACGCGTGTTCCGAGAATGGCGTGAAATTAAATGATGCTATTCAGGGAGATCTCATCTGATAGGCAAACTGGACTGCGTTTATGCGATCTACGTCTGTAATGAGTTCCCGCTTCGCACTGAGGTGTTCTGAATGTCTACGCCAATTTTTATGCTGAGCTTAAAAACGTTTTTAAAAATATTTTTGCTAGAACATTCGAAAATAACATTCCTGATAAAACGAAACAACTTTTACGGATCTACTCGCATTCATTTTATACATTAGTTTTAATTACTTAATGTTTATCCTGACATTTCGAACCTTTTTAATTTTACCCTTTTAATTACCGTTTCATTATGAGACGACCAACACTCCAGTCTCCCATGTGGCCACGGACCCTGCAAAGGGTTCAAAACGTCAGGATAAATATTAGGTAATTAAAACTAATGTTTAAAATAAACGCGGATAGATCCATAAAAGTTGTTTCACTTCAATGTGTTGTGTTCGCATAAGCTTTAGAAAACAATATTTCTGATATAGTTAAAATTACTTTTACATTCAAAACAGTAGAAAACACAATTATTTTACTACTTAGGTTTTCATTTTACTATCTACTGTCGGCTGTTTTAATTGGTCTGTCTCAAAAGTTTTAATTACGTGCGAGAAACTTTGATTCGATTGGGATTAATATCCATTCTCATCAGGGTGATTGATATTGTACTCGGTTTAGTAGGTGAAAAGTTTGTTTGTTCGCCTGGCTCATCCAAGCACCAACCTTACGTAAGTCTGTCACCCTACCAACTATATTAGTAGCGCCAGTTCCTAAGTGTTTTGAGGATATCTGATGGACTGCGCTTCCACCTCCAATTTTTTTTTAAATGTTAAAAGGAGGCAAACAAGTAGGCGGGTCACCTGATGGAAAGTAATCACCGCCGCTCATGGACACCCGCAAAACCAAAGTAATAGCAGATGCGTTGCCGGCCTTGAGGCAGGAGTCGGATCTTGAGGAGGGAGTAGGAGTTGGGAGGAGGGAGGGGTAAGAGATGGGCCTCCGGTACTTTCACTCACCGGATAAAACACAACAGCAATAAGTTGTTTCACGCCAATATTCTTTGAGAGGGGTGGAATTACGCCGGGCGAGCCGGCCCATTTCGTGCTGCAACGCAGCGTGGCTCTACCACTAAGAAAAGCAATACTTTTTTACAAAAAATTTTTAAGTAAATGCTATGTTGTTTACAAAATAACATTGCATGCCCGTAATGGGTATTACTGTTGATACTTACTTTTGTCACAAAATTGTATTATCACCTGAAAAAATGTACACAGTACCTGCAATAAAGATGATTCTACTAGTATTCTATTCTTAATATCACTTACCGTCAGGTGTGAATAGACCAGGGGCTTCCTTTTTGTATTATAAAAAAATCTTTAAATAGCTGTTCTCAAATAGCTCAGTGGTATTTTAAGGCGCTCCCAATCTGATATTAAAGTAAACCCCATACTTGGAAAGGATCGCTGCAAGACGATCGTCCACAACGCTAAGGTAAAGCGTGGCTAATCAAAAACAACGATTTACGATACGTAATACGAGCCCTCGCGTTATCTTTAGCCTTGATAATGGCTCCAATCGGAGAAAACACTTAGGTTCCCAATGTCCTGTAGACAAATGTAAAAGCAGTTTGCTATTTTCTGTACAACCTACTTTTAAGACGGTGGTAGAGTGTTTATTTAGACAAACTGCACTTATAAACTAAATTTACACACAAGCACCACTATTAGACCTTTCTCGTGCTGTTGAGGTCACTAACAGGGATCTTGAGGTTGTATTTGACTGGAGCAAATCGTTTGGTCTCGATGTCAATCCAAGTAAGACTCAGACAATCATCATCGGCAGTTCCTATTTTGTTTCGAGGATCGATTTTGGGCTGTTACCTTCTGTCAACTTCGCCGGCATTAATATACCATACTCAAAGACAGTGAGAAACTTGGGTGTTGTTTTTGACCAGTGTCTCACTTGGCATTCGCAAGTTGATGCTGTTCGGAAAAGGGTCTTTGCTGCGTACAGTTCACTCAATCGTCTTCGTAATTTCTTGCCGATTAGCACCAAGATCACTCTGGCGCAAACTCTCCTGCTTTCCATCATTGACTACGCTGATGTTGGCTACGCTGATCTTTCGGAGGAACTTCTAAATAAACTGGAGCGTTTGCAGAATCTCTGTATTCGGTTTATTTATAACTTGAGGAGGTATGACCATGTTTCAATTTTCCGAGCTCAGCTTAAATGGCTGCCAATTCGCCGGCGTAGAGACTTACACGTTCTTTCCTTTCTGTATACTGTCCTCTTTCTACCTACTTCACCTTCATATCTTCAAAATTGTTTCTCCTTCCGTTCCACTTTCTCAAGTCATACCTTGCGTTCTGTCTATAACCTAGCTCTTGTGACTCCTCTTCACTCAACTAATTTCCTTTCCTATTCTTTTTCTGTGCATGCTGTCCGGTTATGGAATTCTTTGCCAGAGCGCATCAGAAGTGCTCGCACGTTGGAGTCGTTCATGGGTCAGGGGCTGAGTCTTCTAAATACAACTTAGCTATGTTTATTTATTTTATGATTTATATTGCATAAACTCTGTTTAATATATTTATTTCCCTTTTCTATGTTTTTTATTTGATATTATTATTATAATTTAGTTTATTTTTACTTGCGACCATTTTTATTTTTTCTTAGTTTTATTATTTTTCGCCCAAGGTTGCCTGGAAGAGATTGCTTGTTAGCAATAAGGCCGCCTATTTTGTACTATATGTTTTTATCAATTTGTCAGTATCTGTTTTTTTATTATTATTATTATAAACCTCGAGTACCTACAAGTCCTTTTAGAATAAAAATGGTAATATGTTCTTTTCAGAAAAGGAAACGTTTAAATGAACAAACCAACGACCTAATTACAGTTAGCAATAATGAAAACTGCCTCCTGGATCACAATCAGGGGAATGGTACGCGGCTTCATAATTGTTTAACCAAAAACGGCTTAAAACGACATCGGACCCTTTCGCATTAAGTCCGAATTGAATTGCCTCAAAACGTTATTCAATGTACCGGTTGGCCAAATTGTTCATAAAGCCACCACACACATGCCGACAAAATGGCATTAGCACAACAGCATACTTTGTCCGACCCGGGTGAATTCAGTAATTGCTGATATCGGGCCAAGCACTTTGCTACCCAGCCATCAAATCTTTTTAGTATGGAGTGATACACGAATAACCATATTCCTTTTAAAGTTTTTTTTTATTTGTACTGGGTGCCAATTATTTTATCTAACGGATATCGGTAAAGCTATGATATGCTTCCAATTTTCTTTCATGTGGTTATATACATAGTAAAAAAAATATTAATATAACGTTGACTTCGTAGTAATAAAGTTACATACGATCAATATACATAGCACTAAAAATTTAATGTACTGTTTACCGACACACGCTATTTTATGTCGCAAGTAAGTATACCTAATAAACTTACCGTGAAAAGCCCGCCTTCGTTGCAGAGTCAATAAAGTTTTATTTTATGCTTGCATTGGTCATATTACTCGCTTTTTATTAGGGCTTAATTGAACCAGTCGAGACATTTGCACTCAAACAACCGGTGCCCACCGATGCCACCGGTGTGGTAACGGCATGTGGCTTGTTGTTCATCATTTAAAGTATTTTGTACGGATTGATTTCTTTTTTTTTTGCGAACGGTAATTATTATCTTGCAGCCGGATTGATTGAAGTCCATTTCGAGTTCGGGGCGCTGAATGCGAGATTCATTTACCAAAGATTGATTCGAGTATCGATGTAATAGCATGTAAAAGTACCTAGTGTAGGTACCTATGCAAGGTACCTAGTGTGTACTCGGTGCTTGCCATTAAATAAATAAATAGATAAATGTTTCCCACACTCACACCAATTATCTAGCCCCAAGAAAATCTTCTTTAAGAAACTCGATAAATGGTTAACTAGACAACGGATAAACATACTTAATATACTTAAATAAATACTTAATAGGAAACACCCAGACCCGAAACAACTTAGAAAAACAGGTATTTCTAAATTGATCCGACTGGGGATCGAACCCGGGACCTTAGAGATGGCGACACCATGAAAACCGGTGTGCAAGCCACTCGACCAAGGAAGTCGTCATTTCGTGATCATTCGTGCCATTCCCGTGGCAGAGAAGGTCCTAGGTTTTCTAGTGGGTATATCTCCTCTCAGAGGGAAGAGGAGGATAGCCCGAGATAACCCAGGGTCGCCCCTAGCCCTGGTGTATGCGCAAAGCATTTTACTTAGTATATAAAAAAAAGGTTGTCTAGTGCGAGCTTTGTTCGTCATTCGATTATGTTACCACGTTATCTTTTTTGTACAATTCAAAAGATAACGTGGCAACAGCCTTTTTAGAAGCCCTAGTCTCTTTAGAACTTATATTTTGTATGCCATGCATAGTTAATTTAAAGTACCTGGATGACAGAGCCTTGCTCGGTATTTTTTACGGATAAAACGACGTTTTCTAAAAATGAAACCAAGCTCGATCTATTTGTCGCCCCCGAAACCCCCTGCATACTAAATTTCAAGAAAATCGTTTGAGTCGTTTCCGAGATTCAGATTATATATCGTTTAAAGGTATTAGATATAATGAAGTACTTCGGATAATACCCTATATTGGATCTAAACCCAGTACTTTACTCGTCCAATTTTGCAGTTTTATATTGTATCCAACTGTTTTGATCGCAAATATACCATTTTCAAAATAAGTGCAAACAAAAACTATTTTCAATTTGTAAAAATTCTTGGCCATTTTACAAACATGTACTTTTTTCCTATACCTAATAATCTTTATTTGTCGCAAAGGTAATCTAATCCATCCATGTCCAATAACTGTTAACAGATAGCAGAAGTATGTAAAGTAATTAGCCTATATATTGTCCCACTTCTGGGCAAAAGCTTCCATTGAAATAATCAACCATATTCTACAAAAACAAAATGGCTTTTACAATAACTACATAAGGCACAGTAGACCTAGCATAGTAGTCTTTTATATTCAAACAAAAGCTAATCTAATATTTTGCTCGAAAACGAAATTGTTCGAATTACTTCCAGAGGGACCGTCCCCAATTCAGTTAAAGAAATTGAAACGGGGAACTAAGCTTTTTATTTGCAAGGTCTTTTCATCGCTACTGAAGTTGGAAGAGGTTCAAACATAACAGTACGAATCTAATACAGTATTCAACATAATATTATCTGTTACGACTTTGATCATTCCTGAAAATCACACTTTTGCATAAAGCCTATAAGTATGCGATATTATGACTTTTTACTGAATTTCTCTCAGATTGTACCGAATTTTGTACATACGTTAACGACTATTTTGGACTGTTTTTACGTATTGTTTGTTTTAACATATTTTTATTTATTTTTTTACGAAAGCCAATTTTTTTTTATAGTCAACTTTTTCTCTATAGATGACTGCAATTCAAACCAGTAGTACAATCACGCCACTTTTTAAAAAGGCTACTGAGAGTGAGATAAGATAAGATAAAATAAATAGGTACTGTTTATTGTACACCAAAAAACTAGTCAACATTTTGACATAAAATCTTCGTAAAAAGTACACGTACAAAAAGCGGTCTTATCACTAAGAGATACTTTAATAAAAATAGTTTTACTTTACTATCGGAAACTCTACGGAATCCTGATAATTATGATTTTTCTAATGTTACAAATTTTTTGCATAATAAAAATGTTTTTTTTTGTTACCAACACTCTTTCTCTGTTACCGAGACCTCTACGAATCAATTTGTTGTGTGATTTAGCAAATAAGGAGACTGTTACCACCGCCACCAGCATATCTACATATGATAGTTTACTGGCTTGCATTGCATTGCCGATGCTGGTCTAGGACGTGAAAATAATGGATCAGCTGTCTAACTTCCCGGGCATATCGTAAGAGACGACTGGGATAAGGGTTCCAAGATGCTCGCATATCAGGCGATCAGTTAGCAACCTATCACTGATGTTATCTACTTCACCTCGGAGCCCTACTTTAATTATGCTTAATGTGACGTAGAGGTCACTATCGGCGAGTTTACACAGCAAAATTGGTGATTTTGATGCTATGTCTTCTCAGTGGGAGAAGAAGGACGTAAGTGTATATAGTATTAGTTCATAAAGTTATACTTATTCTATGAACGTACGACTCTAAGTAACTTAGCCAACCTTTGAAAGGCATGACGCATCGTGTCAACAACCACAGCTCGGATCCTCCCGGTTGTTAGAAATAACGGTTGCATAATGCGTGTGTGTGCCTTGTTAGCCAGACGACAATCTACAAACCGGCCGATTTATATCGCACACAATCGTCTTTCATACCCCTCGCAAAAAGCATACATCTCAAATATGTCTGACAATAATCTTTTTTATGTTTTTTCTACGCGAGACTCCGCAAGTCATCTCAATTAATTTAATTGAAATAATTGAAAAGGAATAACGCTGGCCACTTCGGGATAGCGTGTGGACCTTATGTTTTGGGCCGTAAAGTCGGTTTTTATTATGATTTACTGTTTTTGAGAGCAACAAGTTTGTTTGGTCTGAGATAGCGGATTGACACGTAATTTTTCGCACGTTTGGTATGCGGTATGTCTGTCTAACATGTTATTAAGGAATTGTACATTACCTTTCTTGTTAATCGACTGTCGGTTTGTATAGCATATAACTGTAGATATGAAACTTAAGGATTTATTAAATAATTCTTTGGCATTCTCGTTGCAAACACACATTTATTATTAACTAGTGGTCGCCTAGTGGTCGAAATTCGACCGTAATTTTATTAAGGCTGCACCGATTGTATCCTAAGCAATGAAAAATTAAAAAGATAGAATGTGAGTTTGGATTGGCATTGACAGATTTCGGCCGCTCCTCTTCCATTTTTAATTTTTTTTAAAAGAATATATATGCGTGTGTGTCAAATACATGGTAGTGTGTGTAATGTTTGTTTTATTGATTTTTTTATATTTTTTTGTTATGTATAATTTAAAAAATATATTAACATTCTGCAATCCTTCTTTTAAAAGTTTTTGCTTCACGTATTAATATATAGATTTCAGTAGAAACGCTATGTACTTTTAGGTCGTGATATTATTTACCCACTTCTATGGTCTTTTGGTTTCGCCACCGTTCACAGACTCTAAGGTCCCGGGTACAATTGCCCATCAAGTAGTTGTGCTCGCATCTAACTTCACAGCTGCCAAGGAGACTGCATTACACCTTTTTTAGGGTTCCGTAGCCAAATGGCAAAAAACGGAACCCTTTTGGATTCGTCATGTCTGTCTGTCTGTCTGTCTGTCTGTCCGTCTGTTTGTCACAGCCACTTTTCCGAAACTTTAAGAACTATACTGTTGAAACTTGGTAAGTAGATGTATTCTGTGAACCGCATTAAGATTTTCACACAAAAATAGAAAACAAAATAATAAATTTTGGGGGTTCCCCGTACTTAGGACTAAAACTCAAAAATATTTTTTTCATCAAACCCATACGTGTCGGGTATCTATGGATAGATCTTCAAAAATGATATTGAGGTTTCCAATATCATTTTTTTCTAAACTGAATAATTTGCGCGAGAGACACTTCCAAAGTGGTAAAATGTGTCCCCCCCTCTTAAACTTCTAAAATAAAAGAATGATAAAACTAAAAAAAATATATGATGTACATTAATTACCATGCAAACTTCCACCAAAAATTGGTTAAAACGAGATCTTATAATGTTTACTTATCAATAACTTAATTAAAAAGAAATACACTATTATTAAAACATCGATCAAAGTTGCAACGAACTACAAGAACTTTTATATTATGTTACTTGCTGCTACGGAACCCTTCGTGAGCGAGTCCGACTCGCACTTGGCCGCTTTTTTGTTTGAAGAGTACGCACTTGACCTTCATCACACCTGATGTTATATGATGATACGGTCAAAGGTAACAGCGTCCTTCACCCGGAACCCTCTACTACTGACCTTAGTATATATTTGTAGGCCAGCTAACTCACCCTTCGCCCTTAAACTTTATGGATGATTTACTTCGGTAAATATGTAGATTTGTCAGTGATATATAGCCTTCTTATGTACTCGTAGATGTTTGTACAAGAGGCAGGG
Source organism: Eudonia mercurella (assembly GCA_963082485.1). Taxonomy (NCBI): domain Eukaryota; kingdom Metazoa; phylum Arthropoda; class Insecta; order Lepidoptera; family Crambidae; genus Eudonia; species Eudonia mercurella. Next base: position 3,129,311 of record OY720034.1, on the reverse strand, counting down.
TGTCTAGTGGCTCTAATTAATAACAGTATATATGTTTAGCAAGTAGCGTGTGTGAACAAGCCACGTTATTGCGAGATAGGCACGAATTTTGTTTAAAGAATATTTGTCGTTAATTTGAAACGCCAGTCTATACTAATATTATAAAGGGGAGAGCTTTGTATTTTTTGTATGTATGTTTGCAACGAGTAAACTCAAAAACTACTGGACCGATTTAAAGAAATCTTTCACCATTAGAATGCTACATTAGCGCTGAGTAACATAGGCTATATTAAAAAAAAAATAAGAAAAATTTACGTTCTTTGTTGTACCGCTTACCAATTTTTCTGTCTAGCTCTTAAGTCGACTGGTAGAGAATGCCATCTAGCATTAAGTCCGACTTTTGTACTTTATTTTATTTTATGTGCAATAAAGAATAAATAAATAAAAACATAAATCTTTATACACTATAAAAGAGTCGTTTAAACTGATCAACTAACTTAAAAAATATCGAACCCCCATCGACGTAGACCAGAAAAAAAGTATTTCAAAATTAAAAGTTAATGTAATTTTTAAGCTGGCTGTTAAATAAGATCAGTTAAAGCTACCAAGCTAATACGCTCATCATCACCACCATCATCAGCCCACACTAGTCCACTGCTGGACATAGGCTTCTCCAAGTGCCTACACGCCACCGAGCACGATCCGCGGCTACTTTTATCCAGCTCTTGCCAACTAAAAAACCCCTTTGGTTAATCGTCAAAATATATATGTTTTAAGGAACCAACTTTGATAAATTATACTCTGATAAACAGTAAACAAGTACTTTATTTCATTATTCTAAGACAATACTCTCTTCGGCACTGTCCAGCGAACTCAAGTTTCGCTAGCCCACATCATAGAATTTGAGTACGCAGCTAAAGTTACAAGAATCATGACACAACTAGATTTATTATGCTGCTAAGAATCTAACGAATCTCACGTGAATCCGGGAATCGACCGTGGTTGAAGTTGCTTAGCTTTCGCGAACGTGTAAGTTGGTAACTGTCTTATGTATGGTGTTTGTAATAAATAGTAGATTTGTCTTCACTTGGTTAAAATATTGCTAGAAGCGGGATATTGCGTGTTAGCAATGTTGTTGACTAGGTACCTAAGCCTTTCCACCTCCGCCGGAAATCGAAGCCGGGACTTTCGTATTGCCACTTACTGGTTTGCATAAAGAAGACATATTATGTTTTTTAATGCAAGATTTCTGTAGTCTTTGTAATGGAAGATTTTTTTTCTCTTATTGTTTACTTATTGTGTTTTTTCTTCAGGGTCTGTTTTGCCTTTTCCAATCGCAATTATGGTTATTGATTGACGTGATACATTGCTTCCTCGAGAAAAAGTATCCATATAAAACATACCTTAGTTAGCGAAAATCTCAAAAGACAACAAAAACCGAACAGATTCACAATTTGGCGTTTTAAGCAATCTTTTTCAAAAAACAAAACAGATGGAGGTAAAAACTATTCTCAATTCTTTAAATAATAAAATTTATACAATAACATACACAATATTGTTACCAATTTGGATATTAAACCGCCTATGTGGTCTAGTGGCTAAGACCACCGGTTTAGACCCATAGGTCCCGGGTACGATTCCCAGCGGGGGGTACATGTTTGTGTACTCGGTTTGGTTGGTGGTAGGGCTTGTTTGTCAGCCTGGCTAGCTACCACCATCTTACCTAAATATGTCACCATAACATCAATGTTTATAGCATTGTTGTGTTCCGGCAGCTAGAGATAAGATAGTCAGTGCCTCACTAGTTGAGGATCCCGGGTGAAGTGCGCTTCCATCATTGGCCTTATCATCACTTAACATCAGGTGAGATCAAGGCACTGTGCTTACCCATTAATATAAAAAAAAAATTATGTATATGTTATGAAATATATACGGTATGACTTACCTTTATATTAGTAAAGTCAGTGAATAGCCTATTATACTGTCCCACTCCTGCTGGGAAAAGGCCTCCATCATGAAAATTAAGTGTGGTGCCGGGGGTAAAGAATTGCACCACCCCATCTCTTCCCGTGGGTGGCGTAGAAGGCGACTATGGGACCATTCCAGAGGATGGGCAGCAGCGTCTCTCTGTGATTATTCTCACCTTACTGCGATCGCCAACCCGCCTGCCAAGCGTGGCGATTATGGCAAATTCCCCTCAAAATTATTTATGCTTTAGGGAGGCCTTTGTCCAGCAGTGGACGTCTTTTTGGCTGAGATGATGATGAAAATCAAGTTATCACTGAAATTCATAAGTATTAGTTTAATCACCACGCTTGCCAAATGCGGGTCGGTGATCACAATACACCGAAAAATCCGAAACACACTTTGCATGTCCTGGAAATTGAGGGTAACGGGCCGAGCGATGTGCCACTCGGCAACCGAGACATTTTCGTCTATTAGTAAAATGATTTATTAAAATCGATTCGGCAGCAACAGATTTTACTTCTTCACAACAATAGTGTAAGTCATTTCCAACTTTCTAACAACCCTGCATATTTATGTTGTACTCCTATCTTAACGAAGACCTATGCGATGGCCGTTCTCTCTAATGCTTTACATAATTTTGGGATGTAGTCCAATACTATGATTTGTTATCCTTTAAGCTTAACGCTGCATAACAAATGAATTATACAAACGACGCGCCATGATCCTTGGGAAAGCTGAAAATCCGATAAACATATTTGAAGGGATACAGTGAGCTTTATGCCAAGGGAACAGTGTTGAAATTCCGAAGGTCATAGAGAGTTAAGTGTGAACATTAGTCCTTACTAAAAAGCTATTTACACGTTACTTCTTATTAACATTATTGTATTAGAAGAAGAGTCTCTGATACTTAGTAATGTTGTCTACACACCTTACGATAAATTGACGTAAATCTAGACTTGCGCTAGTTTATCGTATCGTATCGTTTGTGTGGTTGGCATAAACCTTTGCCAAAACCATTCGAAGAGATTTGTGAGTTTATACATAACTGATAAGAATAATTGAATACGAAGAATATCATATATTATCTATTTATTCATTAAAAGGAAGTTTTAAAGTAAAGGATCTAGGGATAATCAAATGACTTGCGAATCGGACATTCTGCAAATTTGACGTTTTTATAATATCTCATTCCGCGATAGGAAGTCTTGAACTTAGAGCCTTTTTACGTGTCGAACATTTCCCGTGTTAGACCCCTTTTTAACAAGGTACTTGCGAATCAGACTTATTTTTTGATAGAGTTTGCTGTTTGCATCAGACGACATTTTCAGCTTCACTGGGCTTTTTTAGGAGCGGTAAGAAACTTGAAGGTTTCCTACAGCCGTATGTAACGAAGCAACGTCAGAGGTTTTCTAGAAGGAACGGCATCACGTACTAGTAGACTCTCCGAAGAGTTCGGATCGGATCGAGCGGTGACAAGTATTTTTTCTTACAAGTTAAATAAACAATATTTTTTTTGTATTAACTAAGTTATCATATATTATCATTTACTCTTTAATATGATAACAGAAATTAGTAGTGATCAAAGATGATTTGTCCCCCCAACCCCTTGAGTAGGTATCAGTAAAAATAAAGCAAAACCGCAGACATGACTCTTCACTTTCCGGCCAAGAAGTCCAGACATTTTTATAATAGCTCATTCCGCGATAGGAAGTTTTGAAAATAGAACATTCTACGAGCCAAACGATACGCGAATGGGACCTTTTTTCAAAATGGCACTTGCGAACAAACATTTTGCGTCTGTGTTTTGTTTTGCGTTACATGAATTTATTGTGTAAAACAAAAGACTGCTTAAGATTCCCGACACACCTCGGCCTAATCTCCCCGTTTGCATGTCTCGCTGTTGCGCACCCATTCGCCATAATTTCCTGGGCTATCTCGAGGCGCGGTATTACTAAGTGCTTCAATGTACGGGCACGTCCTTGGTATTAACGGTATCAGCATCTCAATAGCTACTGGTTTTGACGCATTAAAATTATGGGCCCGCCATCGAGAAACGATGATGTCACAGTTGGTGCACGGTGTAAGTATGTACCTAGGTAAAGTAAGTAAGTTTTTATTGTCCCACTGTTGGGCAAGTATCTTCATCATTGAAATTGAATCATCGCTACAATTGATAAGATTAGCTTAAGGGTGCGCAGAGCAAAACATGCCAAAAGTGCAGTCACGGTTAAGTTGACATAATTGAAAATACTATCGTATTACATAAACAAAATATATATTTAGTATCAAAGAGAACGTGTTTACAATTAGACCGATCCATAAATTCATAATATACTATAGTTTTTTCTACAATATCATTTAAAGTTGGGCAAAAATCATGAAAACGAGTGGCGGCGTTTGGTTGATTTCTTATAGTTAATCTAAATTATTGTACCTCTGATTTTGTCTAAACAATCACCAATGGCTAAACTACAAATCGTCCGTCTCACATTTTCGATTTATCGAGTGGTTATTTAAATTAATATTTTTCAAATTATCACGTAAAATTATATTTATACATATTATGATACATACATGCAAATTATTAATACCCATATATTATATATTAATACCCCATACAAAATGAGTATGGCCGCGCGGCATCAAACAAATATAGACGAATACATTTCGAATAAAATATATGACACTTGTCACTTACGGACGGCGCACTCTGAAACACTAGCTTGTCGAATGCGGGTCGGTGATCATAAACCCTGGCTATGTATCGGATCATCCGATACAAGTTTGATTTCCGACTTTTAGACCGAGCGCTTAGCCTCTTGGCCATTGAGGTGATAGATGAACAAAGAGAAAATTGATTACCAGATAATCTGTAAATATCGTAGATCAGATCTCTCGAGAAGATAAAACCATTTTTCATTCTGTTTTTTCAATTGTCGATATAAGGTTCTGCAATTCACTAATACCTCACCTCAGCAACGATACAGATAGAGCTACTATAAGTATTGCAATATTAAAATATATTGTAAGTTTTCCTGCTCTGTTTAGTTATATTTTATTTTATTTTAATTTTGCCTTGCTTAACATAAATTATGTAACTGTGCGAACTAGATTGTCTGTGTTTATAATACACTAGCTGTGCCCTGCGGTTTCACCCGCGTTAATTAGCGACTGTTCCACACCTATTAGTCATAGCGTGATGTAATATAGCCTATAGCCTTCCTCAATAAATGGACTATTCAACACAAAAAGAATTTTTCAATTCGAACCAGTAGTTCCTGAGATTAGCGCGTTCAAACAAACAAACAAACAAACAAACAAACAAACAAACTCTTCAGCTTTATAATATTAGTATAGATTTAAACAGTTTTTTTGCTAACAAACTTTAATATAGGAAAATGTATAAAAAAAACAAGCGAGCCTTACAGTAGTCGCATATGATGTGTAACATTTGACATCTCACCTTAGTAATAAGTAATTTTTACATAATATTCTAAAAAAATGGGTCAGGTATTACATCATTTATAATAAATATATTGTAATAAAATAATTGTTACATACATATACAATTACACTGTTACACATACTTCCGTCCCATTTCACGAAATCACTCCCACAAATTGCTTATATACCTAGAAAGCGAGCGGAAATATGTTACACATCAAAAATATTTGTATTTTTTTAGGTTTGAAGTTTTATTATATTTTGTTACTAGCTGTGCCCCGCGGTTTCACCCGCGTTAATAGTCATAGTGTGATGTAATATAGCCTATAGTCTTCCTCAATAAATGGACTATTCAACACAAAAATAATTTTTCAATTCAAACCAGTAGTTCTTGAGATTAGCGCGTTCAACCAAACAAACAAACAAATTCTTCAGCTTTTTACAACATCAAGCCGTTCGCACTCCGCAGCGATCTTCGTATGACATCATACTGCTCGCAATTAACTGTAACGTTACTCGGTGAATTGCTTTAGTATTTAGCGTAAGTAACATTAAACGTTATAACGCTATTTAGTAACAGTTAAGTTATTTTAATTGCTAAGGTTCGTTGTGACTCCAACATTTGTGTGGGTGACAGTTCTAGAAGGATTTTAGAAGTGGCACGATTTCTTTTCTGCAGAGTTTTGAAGATCCTGTAATTTCAATTGAGCCACCATGATGAAAATTTCATCCAAATCGGTCCAGCCGTTTAGAAGAAGTCCAATAACATACACACGTATAGAAGATTTATATATATAAAGATTGTTTTGTTTGTTTAATTGTTGTCATGGAAACTGTCAAAGCGGTACGAAATCCGCCGGTCAGCTTGTAGTAGTATCGACACAGTAACAACTGTGTTAGTTTTCGTTGCCAATGAGGATTTAATTGAAGTTTTCCTGAATGACAGCTAGAGAAAGCTGGTCTCTATTAAAATGATGCTAAAGTCAAAAATCCTTTCTTGATCTCTATTCTGAATGTTGTAAGAAAAAAAATGACGATCATTGGTTCCTGTCGAACACTGATGCCACTCCCTTACCTACCTACAAATTAAATACCATTTTCATCCCATCTGTCACCCTGTTGGACAAAACGGAGTGACAGATGAGAATACTCCTACAAAATGGAAGAAGCAACCTGACCTACCTACCAACGCTAACTGTGGTAACAGGCTCTTGTTAAAAATACGATTCTTATTATAAAAAATATTTTTCGAAAAAAGAAGACCAACTTTACGGCTTTTTGACACATGTCATTCACCCCGTCATTACCGAACGTTACACAACGAGCTGCCGCTAACCGCGATCACGACGTCTTTAACGTCACAATTTGTCTAAACAATAGAATGATACACAGTTTCCCGTGTCCAAACAATACGTGGAAGTTTGTTTAGTACCGTTCCGGTAATAAAGCATTTACTTTAATAGGAAAACTGGTGGCGCTTACGCTCTTTATGTTACGTAAGGTAATCAGATAAAGACTGAAACCTATGTAGATAGCATTTACTCTTCGTTTAACCGACATCCTTCTTATGTAATGGCAGAACCGTGATTACAAAGGATCAGGGATTCGATTTTTATATAGACTTCTTTTATCATCAGCTCATTTTATGTCTCCACTGCTGGGGCATGAGCCTTCCCTATGGGTCGATAGGGAGAACGGGCCATAAACCACCGCGCGGACCCAGTGCGGGTTGGTGGTTGTTAACGACAATGCAACCGGGACCAACGGCTTTACGTGCCTTCCGAAGCACAGAAGAGCTCGAGATGATACATTTTTGGTCACACATCCGATGACTGGCCGTGTGAAATGAAGCACCATCAGAGGCTTTCTAGGCATCACGCACTAGTGCGTGTCCCCGTACCTTACAAGATTGTCCAAGGGGATTCTTCTGATCGGATAGGGAGCGGACCTACCCGAGGGCGCCTCTAAAGGCTAGGTACTCGGCTCGGGTTGACCCGGTCGTGGGGGTGGGATTTGTATCTGATTCTAGGATGTCTTTTATCTTTGTGGGGCTTGCCGAGGTTTCCTTCTCCCAGCACTTGACCTATCGGGATCTTTGATGCAACCCTATCCTTTCGCTTTTTTCCTCTGTAAAAATGACTGCTGACGATGAGTTTGGCAAGGTCTTTGAAAACGAAGAGCCTGGAGTCTTCTAGTTTCGCACAGTAGGTGCTGCATTGACTCCGTTTAAGTGCTGCTAAGGTCAGCACCTTAGCAGCAACTATGAGATGCGATTTACTTATGCATAGATATTTGCAACAATTGTTATTGTTTACAAAAAGCAGAGTTATGAAATTTTCACAATGAAAAAATTTCATAGTCGCCTCGAAACAGTATCTATTTACATGATTATCTTTTCATTTACTAAATCTAGATTAAGATTTGAAATAAGTATTAGGTATTAGATAACATCACATTGTTCTGATCCCAAGGTAAGTAGCTAAAGCACTCGTTTTATGGAAATCAGAAACAACGACGGTACCACAACCACCCAGACCCGACACAATATCAAAAAGTTTTCGACAATGACCCGACCGGGAATCGAACTCGGGACCTCAGAGTTAGCGCCGCCCAAAGTCCGGCGGGCAAGCCACTCCTCGGCTAAGGAGGTCGTCAATTATTATAAAAGTCGATTTTAAATAAATCATCATCATCATCATCATCAGCCCATCGTAGTCCACTGCTGGACATAGGCCTCCCCTAATGAGCGCCATAGCGCCCTGTCCTCAGCTTGACGCATCCAGCATCTGCCTGCAGTCTTTCGCAGGTCATCATAAATAAATAGCGTTTACTAATCCCCTTACTTGAATTCAGTGTATTACGCACCATTTTCGCTATTTACTCTATTTTCCCTTTTGCTTGTAAGTATGCAGATCGACAAAGAGTGCTGTTTCTTGGTTGTCAGTGCCTTGAAGAATCGCGGAAAAACAAAACTCTATCGTTGGTAGCAAAATGAACGAAAATGCCAAGCGGTTGTTTCCCAGAAGAAGACAGATGATGACGCTGAGATATAATAAGGAAGCTCATTAAGAAAGCCCGTTTGAAATAGTATATTTTTTGTGTAGGTGTCTATGTGTAGGAATCTCTTGCCAGCTTAATACTAATGGCAAGGTTACGTAACAGGAGCTTTATTTATAGTTGCGTTCGTATAATGGTTGGCAATGAGTTGCAACTTTCGGGGTCAGGCGGGTAGGTTTACTTAAAATAGCTATAAGTTAGTTAGGTTCTAACAAACTCCCATGAACCATAATGGTACAGATACTGTTGGATTCAAAGCAAGGTCGAGCACTCATAATTACTCTTCTAGATTTTTTTGTTACGGATCTAAATGCATGATGTGTCTGGGCTTAGTGGTTAGAGGTTTAAAGTCAGAAATAAAAATAATTAAATATATTTTTTTATGTTTAGTTTGCCACGAGTCCATTTAAAACTAGCTAGATAAATGACAGTATGTCTTTTGAAGAGACTGATATAGATGATTTAAATAATTGCCAAAAATTATACAATTTACTCATTCGAATAACTTAAATTAATGTATAAAGTACTTATACCTACTACTTTTTGATGCTCGAAAAACTTAATAAAAATTAAGTTGTGCAATTTGAAAAAATACAAAGTGTTGAAAAAATTCCACGAGCGGGATTCGAACCCGCACCCCACATGTCGGGTCAGGTGCACTACCATTTATGCTATCGTGGCTCAATCTAACTCGCCGAAATTAATCAACATTATTTACTCTTACTCTGTAAGCCAAAGGAGCCCTATTCAATGTCGACAACTACGTCATCAACATCTGATCTTAATATTTTTACAAATATTGAAAGATCAGATAAGAATAAGATAAGAATATTTATGATTATTTACATATAATTTTACGCAAATTTCGTAGCGAACAAATTTAAATTTAATAAAGACAGTGTTGAAAAATTCACAAGCGGGATTCGAACCCGCACCCCACGACATGCAAAACTAAATTTGCGTAAAATAATATGTAAATAATCATTAAGTTTTACGTCGGCATCGCTAATCAAGATTTATCTCAGTTATACAATAATTATTTTGACAATCTGTCATAATAAATCGTTACCGCATCACCTCGACACAATTCAAGGGGTTACACACACTCTTTGTCCAAAATTTTCAGTCCGGAAAGCGCTCATTTTTAACCTTAATACAACGTGATTGTTGCGACGACCCTTTGTCATCTTCAGCTACAATATGTGATGAAACTCGCTTTTTGTTTAGTTTTTTCGAGGTCTCTAGAGATATACTATGAAGGACCCAAGCATATTATGTGTGGTAACGGACAAATATTTGATAGTGATGCGATTTCTTTTTTAGTTTTGATTTTTTTTTATCTTTATGAATTTAACAGCTTCAGTAAGCAAAAACGCTTATGATAGGAATAAACACCGATCTATAAAGCTATGTATGCCAGTAGTCTTATAAAGCTTTAGAGATTTGTTGAACCACGATATCTCACATTTAACTCGTTTTTCCGTGCGTCTACCGACGATTTCATGAGTAAATATCGAAAGGAATACCTCTTCAAAGGTGTCGTAGAGTAAAGTAAACTGTAGTAAATACTTTTTGTTAACCGTAGGTATACTTTTTTAAATGTCTTTACTTCATCTGTCAAATGTCTTTTGGACTTCTTGGCGGGAAAGTGAAGAGTCATGTCTGCGGTTTTGTTTTATTTTCTAAAATTTGTGTTATGTCGAATATTAATGTGATAATGGTGGATTATTAACCGTTAAGTGTTCGTGAGTTTGCATGAGTGTCGGTAAATAAAACAAAACAGTGCAACGTCACTTTTCAAATTCTCTCAAGAAGTCCGCCCGAGGACTTCGTAAAGCCCCACAACTTTACTGAGGTACTCGAGGGGTTATATCATTGCTCACTTCTCATTTCTATTATCATTCATCATCATCATCATACAGGAAAGAAATATTGTTTATTTATGTATTACTTGTAAGAAAAATTACTTTGACACTGGCTAAATGTGCTAATAGCAAAAAGCCATCAACTAAAGAAAAAAAATGTCTTTTGTTTTGTGTTTGCTACAAGTCTTTTTACTTTACTTTTATTTTTCTTATAAAACAGTCTTGACACAACAAACCTTTTTTGACGTTTTTATAGGATTTCTGACATAATACCTACTTGATCCTTTAATTAGCGATTTACCACTTCGTCCCCGAGGCTTTTATAATACATATTTTTTCGCTTAAAAATGCATCACTGTGGCGTGTTTGACCGTAAGTAACGCTAGCAAAAGGCCAAATTCTTATTTCATCGAACGACGTGATAATACACGCTTGTATATATAGATAATATTTAGAATACATACTTTGATGTTATATAATTTGTTAGAAGGTCTCTTGGGTTGTTTGAGACTGAGACATGACTTACAAACTTAAAGTTAATGTAACTTTGATGTTTCTAGAATAATCAAGTGTAACGGTCGTACCTAGTATTTGAATTAATTTATTACAGGTGGCATTTATTATCTTGCAAGTTAAGCAACTTACGCAGTGGCGGGTCAAAAGATAGGTGGCCAAATTTAAATATCTATTTTGTAATTACTTGCAAACCCTATTTTTATTTTAGTCGGGCTCGTTCCGTTTTACGCGAGACGTTAGGATAAAACCAAATTGTAAAATAAACGAGAGTAGATCTGTCAAAGTGGTTTTATTTCAATTTATGAAATCTGTTTGATAAAAAGTAATCCACACAAAAGAGACTGCATAAACAGAATCATATTTATCGTTACGTTGATAATGCATAAATTATGAATTCATGATAATCAATGATCGGAATAGGTAGAGCAATTTTATGTACTTGCGATACGTTGTATTAATATGGACATTCCCGAAATATTGTCGATAAACAATTTTGATGCTGTAGAAAGAGACAAAAACAAGTGTGTTCTTCTAGCGGCGGAGCCCGGTATTGTATTTTTTTGTTTCCAAAAGCCGTGTTGCGCGGCAAAATCGTGCGGCAACATCGCGCGTGTGCGCAATGGAAATTGGCACCGCGTCGCTAATGTAAGTTTGACAACGACGTCGTGGCGCCCACTGCCAATACGTAAAACAAGCCTTCTTTTATCATGTTTATAAAAAAAGTTTCAGTAAGAATCTCGCGGAATGTCCATATTAACATCAAGGTTTACGGTCAATGAACCAAAATAGCTCTACCTATTCCGATCATTGATGATAATATATAAAGTAAACACCGCATCAAAATTTGCATTCAAATCCCAATGGAAAATGAATTCACTTTATACGCGTGTCGAGTTCATAATTATTTAACAGTTCGTGACAATTCTATTGGACAACGTGTTCATAATATTTATCAGCCGAATGCTATCTAAAGTCATAATTGAATATAAACAAAGATATTTTATCAATAAACCTTAACTGTTACTGGGAGAGGGAAAAAAACAATAACCAATCAAAACATTTCATTTGCATCTTTCATACATATAATTTTGTCCACTTTGGTCTCCCTGTGACCACGGAGTGTTCAAAGCGTTGATTAAATTATAGTAATACGCTTGTATATAATTATAAATCATTGGTACGTAGGTATAGCACGTTTAAAAAAAACGACGGGTTGCACTCTGGGAGTGCCGGCAGAAGTGAAAACTTGAATATTAACGTTGTGCATTTTTAATATTTTGGAATGGTTAGGGAATAATTTTGCACGAATTGCTTTAATTATCAGTATAAATACTCTCATTTATGTGGTAGAATACAATATTTATTTATTGGGCTATCGTACACAAACATGACAACTTATATTACATTAAAAAGTTATATTAAGTTATATTAAAAATTTATATTACGCCGCGCCAGCTATCTACTCTCCATCCGTCTTACGAATTTTCGATCAGGACACGTGACCTGACGCGAGTTTAACATTTTTTACCCATTCCAAAAAAAGTGCACAACGCCGCTAAAGAAGTTTTCACTTCAAAAATCTATTCTATGATAATATCCACCATCGAAGTTAAAATGAAAGCCATTTCACGAAATTACTCGTGTAACTCGTTAATTGAATTTTACATATTTTTTATTATGACACTTGAACCCTCGAACAGGGTGGGTGCGTGGTCTCAAGAAAATGGACAAGTAAGTAAATATTTTTTTTTCTAAAAATCATTTTTTTATTGTTCACGGATAAGCACTTGGCATCACCTTACCTAATGTTAAGTGATGAAAAGACCGAAGGTGGAAGCGCACTTCACCCGGAATCTTCAGCTACTGAAGATTTTCAGCTTCTGAACTTGCAGACACAATTCTCGTACGGCTTCGAAAAAATTTTTTTTATTTTGTTAAAAGTAACTGACAAAAATATAAAAGCATTGATAGTTGCTTTATGAGCAATATTGCAATATCTATTGGTCTGTTTGATCGATTACCCTTCGATTACCCTCTGTGGTTTAGTTTTATCGCCTTAAAAAGCGACAAAATAAAAGTGTTTTATTATTTCGATTTAATTTTGTTACTTTATAAAGATAAGGCTTTCGTAATTTCATGCGTGTGCATAAGGTTTCTACAACTAACCTAATACCTGTAGGTACACTATTTTTTTAAATAAATACTTTTTACGTTTTGCGTCTGCAATAACATAAACGCCCAAATTTGCTACTTTTACAGGGTCGATTAAATGAAACACCTTTCTGCGTAGTTTTACCAGAGACAACAACTTTATTCTTTTTGTACCATAGATAACACATCTACATAGGTTGCATTCATGATGTGTGGATATTTAACAATACTAAATATATAAAAAACACTAAAGTGTAGAAATATGGGTAAGTATTATATAAAAACAATCGCAAAGCCAGTCACGTCGTTTCGAGCGGTCTGCTTGAAAGCGAAAGTTTGCTCCAAAGGGATTCAGTCGTATTCCACACATGCACGGTTCATTCATAAAATGGAGCCACGTGGCTAGAATTATATGCATAATAAATGTTACATAAATAATATACATGTGGATAAAATAAAAAGCATTTTTGTTGAAATGTTGGATATTGAAGGGTTAGTGCGTTAAATCCTGGTAAATAATTTATTTAAAATGGAATGTGATAAAATTTCAGTGTAAGTCTTATTTGCTAATAAATATGCAGTATTTGCATTAATAAAGGCCTTACTATAAACACATGTTTAAATAAAAATAAAAATAGTTAAAAAGAAACAATGACGGGACTGAGTTACGTGTGTGTTATTTATTATTTCACAAAACTCGCTTAGTTTTTATCTCAACTAGGTAATGTTATTATTTTACTTATTTTCTTTTTTTATGCGGAATGAAAAGGTATCCAGCCCATAAAAACTAGTTTTTTCATTATTTAATGATGAAAGGTTATGATGAGTTATGGTTGATGAACGGATAATATTTAATAAGTATATTTAAAAAAACTCTTAAAAAATTTTTTTTAGACCTTTTCAAAATTCAAAATTCAAAATTCAAAATCATTTATTCAGTTTAGGCTACAAATAGCTCTTATGAACGTCATTATGCCATCGGTTCGTAAGTCTACTCTGGGCGGGAGATCTTGTACTGAGAAGAACCGGCAAGAAACTCAGCAAGTGTCCAGATCTTTTCTCCCTTACATCGTCAAAAATATTGGAAAATGCCCTATCATAAAAGGACATTTTCCATCACAAATAAAAAAAAAAACACATAATATAAAGGACAATCACATGAGAAAAAAAAATAGTTTGCAAAAACACCATTTACCAGTTAAATTTTTTACAATGTCATACAGTACTAGTAAAAGTCAAAACCTGTCTAAGAAAAAACAAAGTTAAACTATAGTTGATAATAATAAAATTAAGACAAGTATGCAAGAGCAGACCAGCCTCCACAGGCGGCACCCGTTCACGAGTATGACATAATGAATCAGCCATCGCTTCGCTCAACCATATTTTAGGGAACGTAACGACCCGACGCACATGCCACCACCGCAGAGACAATAAAGAGAGCATGACACACCCAAGCTACTCTAAATCAAAACTAATTGAAATGTTTAACGTAACGCTATTTGTTATCTGTAGGACACTGTTTATAAAGGCTATCATATCAGTATAATTTTTTATTATAAAAAGTAGTAAAGTATGCGTTTCTTGTTATAGCCAGGCTGTTTTATCATCTAAATATTCTCTGACTGTATAATAACCTTTTTTAAGTAAAGAAGACTTTACATGTTTTTTAAACTTATCTAGAGGTAAATCTAGTACAGTGTTTGGTATTTTATTATAATAGTGTATACCTTGCCCCAAGAAAGAACCAAGGACCTTCTGTAACCTGAACAGTGGCATCACAAGTTTTGTCTTACTTCTAGTATTAAAATTGTGTACGTCACCGTGTTTGGTAAATGAATTGATATTGCAACGTACAAAAACTATACAATTATAAATAAATTGAGAAGCCACTGTCAACACACCAATCTCTTTAAAAAGATTTCTTAAAGAAGTTCTTGAACCTAGTCTATAGATTGTTCTTACTGCTCGTTTTTGTAAAATGAATATAGTTTCAATATCAGCCGCTGTTCCCCAAAGTAAGAGGCCATACGACATGACACTATGAAAATAACTAAAGTAAACTGTTCTAGCAGTTTCAACGTCTGTTAACTGCCTTATTTTTCTAATGGCATAAGCAGCAGAACTGAGTTTGCCGGCCAATTTCGTTATATGAGGATTCCATTGAAGTTTTGAATCAAGGGTTATACCTAAGAAAACTGTTGAGTCAGTTTGTCTGTTGAGTCAGTTTCAGTTTCAGTTGTATAGTGCAGTGTAGTAAATTTGCAATACCGCTTTGTTGCTTATAGCTATGTTTGTTAATTGTTATAGTATCATTGTATTTGCCGAGATGTAAACTAAAACAAAGGCTAAATCTATCTAATTAAAAAACAAAAGCGAAGTTATCGCAGAAAATGATTTGAAGCATCTTATCTGTTCGAAATACAAAATGGTACCCGCTTCGTGCCCGACTTTCTTTTGTCTAGAACAAACTGAAATAGCCAGTCTTTTGTTTTTATTCTGAAGTAGAATATGAATGCTAAGATGATACCTAACTTTAAATAGTGACATTTCTAGATTACTCTGGAATTTTCTCGTTTCTTATCTTTTTTATATAAGCTTTTCGTTTGTTTATAACGAGAGATGATGAAAATAAAGTATCTTTAATGATATATTTTACATGAGCAAATTGGGCGAAACCTTACTACGCATGCCTAATGTGCTTCGTAGAATTTTAGCGAGCAACTAGAACCAAAAAAAAATCCTGACAAACGAATTGTGAAGAAGCAACTTGCGGATCAGCAAGACGAGGACGACTAGTAAAACGCAATCTTGTTTCACTAGCTTTGCATCTGGATTTTGCTTACGCTTAAAATCAAGTTGAACATAATCATTTGTCTACTCACACATATAAAAATCCAACGGCTTAATATAGCAATCACTCGATTACAATGGCCATTGCCCAGCAGTGGTATAAAGGCTAAAATAGTACTACTACTAACGGCTTCATCATCGTAATCATCATCAGCTCATTTTATGTGCCCACTGCTGGGGCACGAGCCTTTCCTATGGATGAAGATAGGGAGAACGGGCCATAAACCACCACGCGGGCCCAGTGTGGATTGGCGGTTGTTAACGACTGCTAATGCAGCCGGTACCAACGGCTTTACGTGCCTTCCGAAGCACGGAGGAGCTCGAGATGATAAATTTTTGGTCACCCATCCGATGACCGGCCTTTGCGAAAGTTACTTAACCTCAGCACTCGCAGACCGTGCGCGTTAACCACTGCGCTGTCGAGCTCCTCACTAACGGCTTAAAAGTTCAAAATTCAAAATCATTTATTCAGTTTAGGTTACAAATAGCTCTTTTGAATGTCACTATGACATTAAAATGTACTTAAAATGTTCACAAGGCACGTCTCTACTTCATTGTAAATTACCCATCCCATTGAATAGGTACCTATATATCTCCATTACAAACCCAATTCGAATACTTCGCTATTCAACACTAGCACCCGAAACTACGCAAAACTCCGACTAGTTTGAAATATTGTTCCGACAGCAGTGTACCCATTTGTTCCGTCTCATTACTATTCATCCGTATTCCGCTTTGAAATCGAAAGAGCAGCACAGGTGTTCGTTATCGGGCGATTTACAATCGAGCGGGCGGGTGTAACTGGGCCACCGGGCTTTGCGTTTTAATCGCAGTTGGGTGTTGCCAATCGGAATATTGTGATGTTGCGAAAACAAAGGGTAGGTACCAGTTGCAGAGAGTGGAAATTTAAAGAAGGTACGCCGTCCTTTAAAAAAAATTGTGCAGTCCAAATACCTAGCACCAAAAACAATACTAACTACTAGAGATGCGCCGAATATTCGGTGATTTTTCGGTATTCGGTATGTTTGGCGTATTTTTCCATGTTCGTATTCGGCCGAATATTCGGTTCAATTGCCAAATAATTACCGAATATAAAAGTTGTACAATTTTAAGACCTAAGGTTTGTAAAAAGACTATTATAAGTACCATAGTTTATTCATTCATTATTATCAATGAATTATAAAATACCATTGTTAAATTATTTTTTATGAGATTATTTATTTTTAAAAATAATAATTGAATAATAATATACCTACATATTTTTTAATATAAAATTCATCCATTCATTTAACTAACATTGATTACGTTTTGTGTTTAAAAACTCAAACAAGTATGATGATTTACTTCAATTATTATTATGATGATTTTCATGATAAACAACGGTACTTAACTTACTTTGACCTACCTGTTTGGCTAAGCCCGCGTTAATGAATCGAATTATTCGGCCGAATATTCGGTTCGTTTTATTGTAAACCGAACATTCGACCGAATATTCGTATTCGGTCAAACCAATATTCGGCCCACCTCTCTAACTACTACTAATAATTTTAATACCAAACTGTTGACCGTTGTGTGTGATTGAAATGAAATAGATAAATGAATATAACTCAAATAATATACTCAACGAATATACTCGTGGTACCACCACGATAGCTCAATTGGAAGAGCACCTGACCCGGAATGTCAGAAGGGTGCAGGTTCAAATCCTGCTCGTGGAAATTTTTTCAACATTTGTGTTTTTGTAATTTGTTCGCAACAAAATTTGCTTTAAAAATCATTTTGAACATTTTATGAATATAACTCGTTAAAAAATACTGTCTGTATGAAGTAACATGTTGGCCATTTTATAAAGGGAAGCCGATGCGAATCGAGTTACCTATATGGAGTCTTCGTCACTGGTTTTTTTGTATTCATGAAGTTAGGTAAACGTGGTTAGGTTTTGGTCAATTCACATCATCATCACAGTTGTGAAGATGATGTGAATTGAAGTTTAAATGAAGTTTCATTAGCTTGTATTATATTCTAACTGCTGTGTTCTAACCTACCCTTGAATGTGCCTTCCCTATGAATGTTGGTATAGGGAGAACGGGCCAGGCTCAGTGCGGATTGGTGAATAACGCTGCCAGTTCCAACGGCTTCACGTGCTTTCCGATTTCCGAAGCACGGTCACGATCTTTAATTAAGTCTCAAATTATTTTGTCTTTACACAAAAAATTAGTTACCGTAATTAGACCGTCTTTAAATTATTTCACACAATTAAAAGTTTGATTTAGAATATCAAAAATTTAAATCAAACTTTTAATTGTGTGATTGTTTTTGCAAACACGTACACACACGCACCACACACTGATTATTATAAGAAAATGAACTACGACATATAGATATATAGATGTAACTCTTTTAACTGACGTTCTAACAAAGGTTTTTGTATTTTGATTTATATTTTTATTGTCCATTTATTTTGTTAGCTACATGCCTTTATCTCTGGATACCAGACGGAGCGCAAAACACTTTAACTGGCAACATATTTACGATAGATAAGATGGTGGTAGCTAGCCAGGCGGACTTAAAACAAGCCCTACTAGAATCGAACACAAGACCTTCAAGGTCTAAGATTGTTTCAAAACAAAGTTTCTAGCTAGATATTTTTATGAACAATATTTCATTACAAAATTCATACCAAAATTTTGTTGTGCAATGCTATTTCAATATTTAGATATATCACGTTACTGTTTAATATAATCGTAACAAATCCAGCTTAACCCCTATAATGTTGGAGCCGTGTTAGAATACTATTAAACATACAGCCGGTGCCGTTCAGTGGCACAAATAAGGAGAATGCAGAAAGTAAGCTTCGTACATGACGTGCTCGAGCAACGCACACAGACACTCTCATGGGCACAGAATCTCGCAACAGCTTCATTTGGACTGTTTTTTTTTGCCCCCAACATAATCGGATCCTGTTTTTGCAATTCTCATTCACACTAGTTCTCGCTTTTATTCTTCTCGCACTTGTATTCTGCATTCTTCACATTCATTTATCATCTTTTATTCTAAGGCAATAGATGATCCGCATTTTCTTTATCTATTATATCGAATTTATTTATTTTAATAACATAGTTGTTTAAATATTAGGGGTAAATAAGTTTTTCAGGGCATTTTTTATTAAACATATTTTACCATACAGTTTTCTTAATTTTTATCTCATCTCTATTTTTATTTTCTCATTTGGGCAGCTTAAAATTAGTAACATGTTTCTTAGTAAAATGTTCAAATAATTTTTAACGCAAATTTTGTTGCGAACAAATTACAAAAACACAAATGCTGAAAAAATTTCCACGAGCAGGATTTGAACCTGCACCCTTTTGAAATACCGGTTGCATGTTTCTTAGTAATTAGGTTTTTAACTATTTAGTTGCTTCATGGAATCTTATAATTAATTTAAAACTATATAGTTTTTATTTGAAATGGACATTTGTACACGTAGGTACAGATATCCTTTCTATTTTACTTAACTATTTTTAACAATTATTTTCTAAGTTTTATTTCTTTTCCTTACTATTTACTTACTTACTTGCGTTTGGACTGTTGCAAGCTGTTACGAGATTCTGTGTCCTTGACCCTCTCAAGTATGTGTGCGGTACTCGAGTATAGTACGTATGTCTAAGAAAGTCTAAGCATTAACTTCAGTAATTCCGTCATCGTGGCATGCAGCTGTGCCGAAATATCGGATACTCACATAATAATATAACAAACATGGTAAGACTTCTGTACTCTAATGCAGATGACCATGATAGTTTAAATAGTTATATGGTATAGTATAAAGCTTACCTTCTACAGTCTTTTTATTTTGTGCTAGTAGCGAGGTATGTAAATTAGAGGCAAATCAAATAACCATCTGCGCTGCAGTGGAAATTCTCATAACAGTTGTGCCTTTACGAGAACATAATGATGTTTTATGTAAATATGAATTGATAGTCCCTACTATACGAAAATGGTATATTTGCAGTTAGAAACTTGTTATCGTACTTTCTTACAGACTTGTAGGTTGACAGCGTTGTCGCCAAGAGATCATCTGCAACGCCATTTGAGCAACTTGCGCAAAGACCGGTCATCGGTAGGGTGATCAAAATTTTGTATAGTCTTGAGCTCCTCTGCGTTAGTTGTCGTTAACAACCACCAATCCACACTGAGCCCGCGTAGTGGTTTACCGTTTCCCTGTGGTGTAAGGAAGGCTCGTGCCCCAGCAGTGGGAACATAAAACGAGCAAATGATAATATTTTAGGAAATAACTAAATTGGGAATTACCGTTTGCCGATAAAACTTTGGATTCGTTATTCGAATATGCGCAATTACCTAACTTAACAGAACTTGAATAGTAAATTAAATCACCAACATTAAATGTTGAAGGGGCAAAAAAATAAGTACTGTTCGCTCGAAATTATGATAGTTCCATGATGAAGTCGGCTTGTGGTCTGTGGTCTAGGATGGGTCAATAACATTTTATAACGAGCGTCCGTAACGGCCCGTGTGTGATTAATGAAGCAAAAATATTGCAGCGTACGTACCGTAACGATGATGCTGTCGAAACGTTTGAGGAGCGTTGTCCTTTAGCCAGCTAGGTAGTTGAAGAACTCAGGGTGCGTAACTGCTTTTTTTATTAGACTGAGGAAATTCGCTTTTCGAATCATCTCGCGGGGCTCTAACTCCGCGAGGTATGTGGAGTTAGCCGATGTTCTGGCCGACCCACAAAAACCTCAGTGCACCCTTATACCGCTCCGGCGGGATCCTGAGCACTGTTGGCATTTGTTGACCGCGGCGGTCTCTTCAGACACATCACTCTATGAGGCGCTAAGTCCCTTGGTGCAGGGTGTTCGCGGGAAGTGTGGGCCTACCTACCCATCTATCGTGATGATGTCCCCCGCCCCCGCGACATGGCTGGGACGGATGAAGCTGCCCGCGCAGTAGTCTCTTCCGAGCGCCTAATCAGTTCTATTTACTATTCGATCGCGTCAAATAAAACGAGGATTCGTATAGCATTGAGGCAGTGCCTTCTGGTGAGAAACGATGAGTACCACATGTGATCAAATGGCAAATTTACCGGCACCCAGTTGCTCCGCTGCTGACGGACGGTTCACTAATTCGTAAAAAAGCTATGAAAGAACGTTCCAATGAACGACCCAATCAATGTACATTTGAGGTGAGATAGTCTCAAATTGGTAATCGGAAACATAAAAATTGTCTAACTTTTACTTCTTAACATTCTTGTTATGAAAGTCAGGCTTTGAAAAAAAGATGATGGCTAGCCAGGCAGCTAAAGAGGACTTACAAGACTTACCAACAACCAAACAAACACTAACTGCTGGGCATCGAACTTGGGATCTTTGGTAATCCAACAACTAGACCACGAAGGCGGCCAAATTAAATTGTATTTCAAAGAGAATATTTATGAATAAATCTTAAAGTAAAGGTTCTTTTTCCCTTTTCGATCCAACGTAAATAAACAGCCAAAAGCGTTTTCGTAGGATCGTCCCAATAAAATTTACAAGGGAACAGCAAAGCCAAATGTAAGTATTCGCCGAAATAAAGTTCAACCCTCCATGCACAAGATAAGGAGGTTGCAGAATGTAAACTTCACAGAAACGCGCTAAAGCAGCGCATGCATAGACAACCTTACACGGACAGTCACGAGCACCGATATGTATACACTTTGACTCTTATTCCTTTATGTTAAGAGTTAAAATTGTTTACATATTTTTGCTCGTGACTGGACACGAAATCTCGCAACAGCTGCGCTCGGACTGTTCCGAAATCCGTGCCCGTGCAAGTGGTCTGTGTATGTGTGAGTTGCTCAAACGCGGTATGTATTAAGAAGACACCTCGCTTTGTGAACATTCAAAAAGGCTGAACCATACCGGGATTGTCATAAGGTCGAAAATACGTAACGCCTGCGACAATTGAGACCGCAAATTAACAGAATGTAATTTCTTTTTTTTATTTATTGGTTTTAGCTATCGAAATATGCAGCAACGAAATTACCAATATTGATGTTATCAATGTATTTGAGTGGTAAATTTGTTGTAATTTCAACAATAGTGATTTTTTTGTGGTGTTTTCGAAAATAATTATTATCCTGTCAAAATTATTTAATAGTGTATTTGAGCTAGCAAATTCAAGATTAAGACATGAATCTACGTATATCAACATTTCAGATTCGTTAGTCATATTATTTAGATAAACTATAAGATATCAACTAAACGCCGCCACTCGTTTTCATGATTTTTGCCTATCTTTAAATGATATTGTAGAAGAAACAAGGTATAGTGTGTTATGAATTTATGAGTCGGACTAATTGTAAACACGTTCCCTTTGATACTAAATATACCTATATTTTGTTTATGTAATACGATAGTTTTTTCCTCATATATCAACTAAACCGTGACTACACTTTTGGCTTTTTTTGGTCGGCGCACCCTTAAGCTTACTTTCTGCGTCTCCTTATATTGTACTCCAGGTCTTTTCTCGAGATTTACTTCGCTCGAGATATGGCGTAGGATTTGGATCCTTTGCTTTGTGATTTTGGGGAAGCCTCGAAAAGTTTCCTTACTTGCTGTATATCTTCAAAGGAGGATTTATATCCGCAAGTTTTATATATTACTTGTATGTAAGTATCTAAGAATTAGTAATTCCTTGTGACATTGTAATATGAAATTATGTTGTCAAATTATAATCGTAATGTCACAAGTTTGGAAAACAGCTGAAACTATAAAGGTGATGTTATGTAAATATCATGTACTTAATTAGGAATACATAATATTTTACGAACAAAAGGCAATATTTTTAAGACCATAGTTGGATGAAATAATTTAATGAATGTATTTTTACATGTGTTTATTTAAGTAAACTTTTAATCATAATCACTTAACATTTTGTTTATTAGACTTAAGTGGATGAGAAAAACTAAAAAGTAACTATCATTTATTATTAATCTTACTAGCTTTTATCTCTCCACATACTTAAGTCTTTATTTCGAGCCTCCGGAAACTGTATTTGACCGATATACGAGTAGTGTAGCTTTCTATCAATAAAGAATATTTAGAATCCGTCAAGTATTTCCAGATACAAGTGGTTGCCCAGTGGTCGAAATCCGACCGTAATTTTATTAAGACTGCACGGATTGTATCCTAAGCAATGAAAATTAAAAACGATAGAATATGAGATTGAATTGGCATTGACCGATGTCGGCCACATTGAAAGAACTACATTAAAAAAAAAATTAAAGATAAACAATACGTGTGTGTCAAATACATTTGCGTGTGTGTCATATACATGGTAGTGTGTGTAATGTTGTTTTTGTTGATTTAATGTATTTTTATGCATAATTAAAAAAAAACGACGGGTTGCACTCTGGGAGTGCCGGCAGAAGTGAAAACTTGAATATTAACGTTGTGCATTTTTGATATTTTGGAATGGTTAGGGAATAATTTTGCACGAATTGCTTTAATTATCAGTATAAAAGTACTCTCATTTATGTGGTAGAATACAATATTTATTTATTGGGCTATCGTACACAAACATGACAATTTATATTACATTAAAAAGTTATATTAAGTTATATTAAAAATTTATATTACGCCGCGCCAGCTGTCTACTCTCCATCCGTCTTACGAATTTTCGATCAGGTCATGTGTCCTGGCGCGAGTTTAAAATTTTTTACCCATTCCTCTACTCTCCATCCGTCTTACAAATTTTTGATCAGGTCACGTGTCCTGACGGTCACGTGTCCTGACGCGAGTTTAACATTTTTTACCCATTCCATAAAAAGTGCACAACGCCGCTAAAGAAGTTTTCACTTCAAAAATATTAACATTCGGATAACCTTTTCTATATAAACTATAAGTGTGCGAAATTTCATACTCCTCCATCCGCGCAATTTTCGTAAAAACGGGTACAATGTTTTTGCTTCACGTAATACATAATATATAGATTTCCTCATACATACATACCAAACAATCAAACAAACTAATTTTACCACATAATAAGTGTATATTCCCATCATATTTATAATAATATCAATACAGAGTTTTTTTGGTAAAGTTCATAATCTAGTGTTTTTAAATTAGATCAAATTTGTACTAGATAAAGGATCCATTACAAAAACACATCTCGAGAGTGGCCCTGTTTGCTCATACCTATACATTTAAATTTCGAATGAAAAAATCTGAAAAAGCATCGGGTAGCATCAACAACTTCAGCTTACTATGAACCTTAACTCTTAAACATAAAGATTAAATTAAGGTTGCAAAATATTTGTACTTAATATTTACTGTCATCGCCACAAACGTCATTGTGAAGTCAGTGTCAAAAATTTGATCGAAGGTTTCAAAAAAAAACACAGCAATTTAGACTTTATTGTCATTCCTGTACAATCCAGGTCGTTCCAACAGAAAGACAAATTTCAAAAATAAACACATTTGTACCTTTTTTTTATACGTAGCACGGCAAATGACTCCAATTCACCTGATGTTAAGTGAATATGGATTCCAGATGCGACGACAACTGGTGCAGCGTGAAAACAACGCAGCATCAGTTATCCTCACTTTGCCGGCCCACAAGGTGCCTCTTCACGCCACGTTTGAAGGACCCCATATCATAGGAAGGAGGGAAAACGTGTGCTGGCAAACTATTCCAAAATTTGGAGGTGCGACAAAAAAACGAGTCACCAAATTTCTTAGTGCGCGATGGAATATAGTATTTTCAGGCACTTAGAAAGCCAGAACTCATATAAAGATAACTTCAATGAGCTTCGTGCGAATCGGAGGCGTCTATCTCCATCGGCAGACGGCTTTGCACAGTGCAGTAACCAGTCTTTAAATAATAAACTGTTTAATGGAAAGACGGCGAGATATCAGAGCTAGAGATGCGCTAAGGACGAAGCGAGTGTTTCGGCAAAAACTTTGCCGAGAGCATGTTTTCTTGTGAAAAGCTCGAATGCTATAATGAATGACCTGAAAAATGAAATAAATGACCAAAAATGTATCAGTAATACCGCCTTCGTTCTTCGGAAGGCACGTTAAGCCGTTGGTCCTTGCTGCATTAGTAGTCGTTAACAACCACCATTTCGCGCTGGGCCAGCGCGTTGTGGTTTATAGACGGTTCTCCCTATATATTTACAGGGCGGGCTTGTGCTCCAGCGTGGAGACATAAAATGGGCTGATGATGATGATGATGATGCTTTCTTCACTATTAAATTAAAGAAAAAAGGAAAAAGTTTATTAACCATCTTAATGCTGGGCAAAAGTCATAGCTGCAAAATATACGGGGTATTAGCTTCATCACCACGCTTGTTGTTTGTGATCACAAACCAAAAAAATCTGAATCGTGCTTTGCACGAACCGAGAACAAACCTGCCTATGCAAGGTGACTGATGCTGGGTCGTTTTCACGTTGCAGTTGTCTTCGTGTCTGTACTCCATTTCCACTTAACAGCAGGTGGAGTGGAGACATTTGCCGAGCTAACTATAAAAAAAACACAATATCTATAGCATCATCATCATCATCATCATCATCATCATCATCAGCTCATTTTTTATGTCTCACTGCTGGGGCACGAGCCTTCCCTATGGATGGATAGGGAGAACGGGCCATAAACCACCACGCGGGCCCAGTACCGGATTGGTGGTTGTTAATGACTGCTAATGCAGCCGGGACCAACTGCTTTACGTGCCTTCCGAAGCACGGAGGAGCTTGATATGATAAATTTTTGGTCACCCATCCGATAACCGGCCTTTGCGAAAGTTGCTTAACCTCAGCACTCGCAGACCGGGCGCGTTAACCACTGCGCCATCGAGCTCCTCCAACTATAGCATAATAAACCTGAACGCTCGAAAACAGCACAAAGCTCACATATTCGTCAAAAAAGTTTCGGCAAAACTGTCAACCGGCCGGCGGGCGGCGCGCGCGGCAGGCACATCACTAATTTATAACCTAAAATAGCCATTTAATGTGCAGCAATAAACAGCGTATAAAGATGATTGTTGCGAGTCGTACGCACACTTTCCCCAGGCGTCGCGTGCGCCGATCGCATCGATGAAGCCTTCGAGAGAGCAGCCTAGATGTAGACGCAAGTGACGGCCGTACAATGTTGAGCAAGGCTGAACAAAGGCGGAGAGGCTTTAAGCGAGAATTGAGCGAATATGAGCGCAAGAATTAAGCGAATCTGAGCGTCCATAGCCGAGCGGGTTGAATGCGAGAGATCGTGGTTCGATCCACATGGCCATATCTATAAAAAACTTAAACTGCTTAAACTGTGTACAATTTGCGGTTGAGGATGCAATACATTTGAGTTACAACAGTGTACCCATAACGGGCATGCAATTTAGTAAATTAAGTAAATTAAAACTAATCAAAAACAAAAAATAAAAACTAGGTAATCAAAGATTAATTACAAACATGAAATTTACAGCAACTTATAATAAACCTATTAGTAAGTAAATTACAATTTTGTATTTTTTAATGCATAGTATTCATCTAAGCTGTAAAATGCGTTATTTAGTAACCACTTTTTCAACTTAAATTTAAAAAGCGTATTAGCCTATCTGTTCTACTGCTGGGCAAAGAACTCCATCATTGAAATCACAACAATTGATGGGTGATGGCTTAATCACCACGCTTACCAAATGCGTGTTGGTGATCACCAACTCGGGCTATGCATCGATAAATACGAACCACACTTTGCTCAACCTGGGAATTGAATCTGGGATCTTTGGGTGGCGCATTGCCACTTGGCCACCGAGGCGCTCATATAATTTAGGCTAACAGGGACTATTATTACATTAATAATTTTTATTTTTAATTGCTAGACTGTTTATATACCACTGATAAGCTTAGGTCATTCTTTATGTACATTATTGTATGTTAAACTTATAATGGAAACATAATTTTTTGCTAACAGTGTGCAAAAATATAGAAGCCTGATTTTGGACTCTTTCGTTTCATAATTAGTTATTAATCCTATTTTTTTTTATATTAAGTTTTATATATTGCATTTTATATATATTAAATTCAGTATAAGTTTATTACGTTTTACGTCTATATATGTATATATTTATTATGTATATATTTGATATTGTTTGCTTTTCTATTCAGTTTTACAATTTTTTTTTCTGATACGTCCCACTAGTGCATGTCGTGGCGACCTATAATTGAGACAACATTTAGTTTTAAGATAAAAATTCTAAAAGATAAAGCTTCTTTATTGTTTTAATGTATGTCTCGTTGGTTTTCATATTTCAATAAATAAATTAATAAACAAAATAGCACGTAGCTGTAAACCACAATTCTGGCTCAACGGGGCATAAAATACTACTTGTGTCTAGCTGCTAATCACTAAGTATGAAATAACCCCACTGCAGCAATTTGCCCAACAGTTTCTAAAAAAAACTAACAGCAGCAAGTGCATTGTAAGTCGTAGTCGCTCATGAGCTGCACCAAGCCCTAATAAACCGGTAGCCCGCTCAGTTCACAATATATCCTGAACAATTTATCGTCACTGGATATTATTTCTCGATGAAAATCCGAGGTACAAAATACGGCGCAGATTCGTCGGCGCAAGCAGACCTTGTACCTAGTCTGTGCGATATTGGTTCTGCTTTATTGTTATTACCTTATAATGGTGTACCCGCAAATCAGATCGGCACCGATTCGGAATAAGGCTGCTTTATCGTTTGTTACTTGTGCTACTGGTACTACTGGTAGGTTTGATAGGCTGTGCCACCTGCAGTTTAGTGGTTTGTACTGTACGAAAGTTGCTTGCGATTGTATCATTTGAGTTGTTCATCTGTGGTGTGATGGTATGTGGTTGTTGGTTGTTGTAAATACTCTTTTGAACAGAACACAGAATCGACCATAGAGTTTGAGTTGTATTGTATTGAAACCTCTTTTTAGGATTAGGTTAAGAATGCACATTGATCTTTACTTGAGCTTAGATTGGATTGAAAGATTTATTCAGGTTATTTCTTACATAGATTGCAAGCTTAAAAAAACAAGGATCGGACGGCCGAGATCGCTCTGAAACTTTAGTTACTTAGGGCAAGGCGGCCCCACCCAAACTAAATGAACAGACAATTGGATTCGTCCCCTAAACTTTTTATTCTGACCCAGTGAATCCGTCTTTTGGATACCCTATCCCCAGAAGCAAGTAAGGAGGCAAGGTTATGTGGCGGATCTTTCGTCCCCCTCACCGCACCGGTAAGAATAGCCCAAGCCATGGAGGAGTAGAGACACTAAATATAGTGTGCACTGGACACCGGCATTTGAGACAAAGGCCAAGAGACTTATCCACTAGGGAATCGAACCTCAGGATCCACCATTACCCCCTTTTTTTGCGGCCGAGGAGACGAGGTAGTTATGTGGGGCTCCCCCTGATGTTATGGTAGGTCTACCCACTAAAACACTAGGACACCGTCGCATTTGGGTGCTGGGCCACGGAAGCAGTTTTTAAACTGGTGGGTTGCAACCCATCCTAACCCCCAAACTAACTTAACCCCCCACCTCAAAAACGGTTAGATGTGAAGATAGATTATATATTTTAGCTAGCAGCTAGCATGGGCAAAGGCAGTCTTATCGCTACGAGCGACCTCTTCCAGACAACCTAAAAGATCACAAAGACGTGTACCGATTTGAGGTGATTCATAACGATTAGCATGCAATTGTGACGCCATTTGCGTGCTTCAGAAGTTCAATTTCACAGAGAACACCTTAAAACAAATCAATTTTCGATATTCACAGTTACACGTTTACAGTTTAACGTCTGATTTGGTTTGACGCGCTGAAACGTTTCAGTGCAAGTGTGTAATGTCAAAACTGTGCGGCCTAGTGACCGATTTTTTTTTTATATTACATCCAATTTCACACAAAATCTATCGGTATTTTTAATACAAGTAGCTGCAGAACAATTGTGACAAAAGAAAAATTACATTTTGTTGTATTAGTAAATCTTCTAAATAAATCCTTCCAATATATAAGTCTCTACTTCTGATATAATATTAAAGAGAAGCGGCTAAAAGTGCGGTCAATTTATTAACGACATACAGTTTAGCAGAATTATGAGAAACATATCTTTCCGTTTAATTACTATTGATGTAAATAAAGTTTAAAATGTATAAAGCCATCGCAATCATAAATAAACTTTTGTAATACGTCAGCACAATACAAATTCTTCACAATAATGCGAGATTTAATATCGACCGGTGCCAATATTTCATATAAATTCCTCCATCTCGGGCCAAACCAGAAAGTACTAGATGCATCTTAGCATTCGCTTCAGGCATTCTTAGACTAGGCTCTAGAAATTTATAGTCTATGCCCCCTCCCTTTTTACGCATGATTTATATAGATGCTTTATAGAAGCGCGCCAGTGACTTGGAGATTGGTTTATGAGGAATACTTAAGGAAGACAACCTCTTTAACATAACAGTTACTTCGTAGAAATTACTGATATCGGGTAGTAGCACCAGCTCGGCAGGAACCAGCGAACGATTTTTTTTTTAAATAAACAAAAATAGGATTAAGAAACTAATTTAAACTTAAACTCAATCTAAATCAAGTATGTAATTTAGGAAGAGCGGACACTCCTGAATCAAGTTTTTTATAAAACTCAATATAAGTGTTCCTATAAATCACACTAATATTATAAATGCGAAAGTTTGTGTGTATATGTGTATGTTTGTTGCTTCTTCACGCTGCAACGGATAGATAGATTTGTATGAAATTCGGCATACTGACAGTTTATAACCTGGATTAACACATAGAATACTTTTTATCCCGATATTCCCACGGGAACGGAAACCACGCGGGTGAAACTGCAGTATACCGCTATTTTTTTATTCTATTTTAATTATTTTATTTATTACTTATTAGTCTTTAGTTAGCAACAATTTTATACAGACCACCGACTTCCTATCTAACATCCCATAAAAATTTCAATGAAAATCTGTTATGTTTTGGCAAAGAAAATTTTGTCGAACAGTGCTAAGATATACATAGGTACCTACTTATATATTTGGGAAACTTTTGGGTGAGCGCGGCCCATCTTAGACCATATCTACATTTCCCATCTGGTGAGATGGTGATCAAACGCAAACCCATTTTTATTTATTTTAATTTAAATATTGAAATAAACACAAAATGTGGCTTGTTATAAAGGATTCACCCTCAGGTGTTAAATCGCCTTGATTTAAAACAGTATTTAAATAAAGAGTAAAATAATGTTTTGGCAATACCTAACACGTTAGGCATATTTTTAGGCATCACAGTTAAACTTTCCATTTTTGATGGAACGAGATAGTTTAATAGTTCACTGTGATTAATGCACTACACCGATAATTTTTAAAGTAAGGGTAGGTCCAGCAGTGGACTAGTCTAAGCTGAAGATGAAGATGATGATGATGAAGGGTAGGGTAGTTGCTATCATAGTGTTACCAAAAATCCCACGGCAGATACGGAACATTAATTGCCCCCACGATCCGGTCAACCAGAGCCGAGCTCCTAGCCTTTGATGGCGTCCTCGAGTTGTTCCGCTCCCAATCAGATTCAAAGTCATCGGAGAATCTAGAAGAAAAAGAGGACAGGAAAGAGGACACGCTTTTATGATGCCATTCCCTCTAGAAACACTCTGAAGACGGTTTGATTGAAGTGAAGGAAAATGGCGTTATTCTGAAATTTACTGTAACTAAAAAAGGAGACCACGAAATTCATCTAATAATACATTATGGGAACATAAGTAAAGCTTTCGCTGAAAAATGCTACTCTGAAATTTACTGCAACTAAAAAAGGAGACCCCTGTGTGGTGCCGGGGATAAAGAATTGCACCACTCCATATCTTCCCGAGGGTGTCGTAAGAGCCGACTAAGGGATCATTCCAGAGGATGGGCAGCAGCATCTCTCTGAGGTTACTCTTAATCAACTGCGATCGCCAACCCGCCTGCCAAGCGTGGCGATTACGGCAAATACCCCTCATGGAGATCCGTGGGGGAGGCCTTTATCCAGCAGTGGACGTCTTTTGGCTAAGATGAAAAAAGGAGATCCCGAAATTCATCTAATAATAAATTATAGGAACATAAATAAAGCTTTCGCTCGAAAATGCGACCCTAAAATTAGCTGCTACTGAATAATGCGTTCGCGAAATTCATCTAACAAAACGTTTACGCGAACAGTACACATGAAAATGAAAATGAAAATGAAAAATGTTTATTTCAACAAAAATAGGATAATACATGATTGATTATACAGTGTACTCTAAGGCAACAATACATTCTACTTTGTTGTAAAGATTCATCAACAGTTTACCTGTGACATCAACACTAAAAAAAATTTGTTTCGTTGATGCCAGTACGTTTAAATTATGATGGGAAAAGTATGATGGGAAAAGTGGCTGGAAATAGGAGACCTGGTCGCAGAAGAAAGTCGTGGTTGCGGAATACTCGGGAGTCGACGGGAATAGAGAGTGCCACTGATCTTTTTCGCCTGGCCAAAGACAGGACCAAGTATGCAGAGCTGACTGCCAACCTTCACTAGTTGGAGAGGCACCCTAAGAAGAAGACACATTGAAATGATACCACTTTTAATTTTACACATTAATTTATAATTCGAAACGTCAGCATAAACATTAAAATTAAAGTAATGTGTAAAATAAAAGCGAGTAGATTCGTAAAAGTGGTTTCCTTTCAATAAATGTACCAAATAGGATCTTTAATATTACTAGCATTCCTCATATTTTAGTCGCAAGCTAACGAGATATTCTTCGATATAATTCGTATAATTCGCAAAACTACACGGTCACGCTCTGTTTCCCGCTATTCTGCCATTTTACTGTCTAAAGACAGAGATGCGGAAAAAACGAAAAGATTGTTTTAGCTTAGAATGCAATTGCGTGTATGAAAACAGAACTGCACACTGCAATGAGATGGCAGCTCGCCTATTAAATCCGCCCGCAGTGAAACTTGTTTAATTTTAGAATCGGCAGATTTGTTATTGAAATTGTTACTTAGAAGTTTAAAAAAATGATGTTATATTGAAAGTGATTGTTACGCACTGAATAATAGAGTAAATACAACCGATGTGTTGGTTACGACATGACAAATAACTCTGTATAAAACTGTTCTTCTTCCTAGTCGTTGTCACTGTCAGCAGAGTGGTCGTGGTCATCATCAAAGATTCTAGGGTTCGTGGCATCCGCGCGGACCGCGAATGCAAAAATGAGGAGATCGTGTGCATTGCTCACATACAATGCACACATACAATCTCACTGACATGAATGTCGGAACAGCTCAAGTGAAGAGTCATGACTGCGGTTTTGTTTTATTTTCAAAAATTTGTGTTATGTCGAATATTAATGTGAAATAATGGCGGATTATTAACCGTTAAGTGTTCCTGAGTGTGCATGAGTGTTGGCAAATGAAATAAAACAGTGCAACGGCACTTTTCAAATTCTCTCAAGAAGTCCGCCCGAGCACTTAGTAAAGCCCCACATCTTTACTGAGATACTCGAGGGGTTGGGGGGTCTATCATGTCTCACTTTTCATTTCTATTATCATTCATCATCATCATACAGGAAATGAACAGGAAAAAATACTGAAGACTTTAACTGGATTACAATACTAATGAAATTAAGAAACTAATGACATAGCAGCATGTTCTATGACCTTAGCCGAATTTCACAAGTTACAAAAAAAAGGATTTGTGGGTGGCATGTTTAACTATTTGCCGCCATTTCTCTCTATCAGCTGTGTATTGGAGATCTGCCGCGTGCTTTTATGCCTTCATTTTTCCCCTGAACCACTAGACGCTGGCTCTACAGAGGTGTCACTTTGCCGCGACACCGCTTCGTTACTTAAAACTGATTATAAGCAATATTAATAAAGTTTTGATTGCAATGCAATTCTAATTGCAATTTTTTTCGTTTATAAACCCAAAATATTTTGCCAATTTCGATGCTCAGATAACTCATTCTAAGACCACAACCACAGAAAAAATAATAGTACTACACAATAATTTTATTAACAACTTTTTGAGACTAGCAGCACCATCTATGATTTTGAGAATTCATTTATATGAAAACGGCAACTAGCATTCTAAATACGGAAGCATGCTGATGTCGCTGTTATTACACAGATGCCGCTCGTAGATAATTCAAAATTCAAAATTCAAAATTCAAAATTCAAAATTCAAAAACATTTATTCAGTTTAGGCTACAAGTAGCTCTTATGAATGTCACTATGCCATCGGTTCGTAAGTCTACTCTGGGCGGGAGATCTTGTACTGAGAAGAACCGGCAAGAAACTCAGCAAGTGTCCAGCTCTTTTCTCCCTTACAGCGTCAAAAATATTGGAAAATGCCCTATCATAGCAGGACACTTTCCATTACAATAAACACAAAAAATATAGAAGACAACCACAACATGTAAAAAAAGAAAAAACACAAAATAAAAAAATATACGTTAACAAATTTCCATCAGGTAACAGTTGCAATTTCCACAATGTCATACAGTACCACTACAGTACTATCGTAAAAGGAAAAAAATTGTTTAAGAAAAACAAAGTCAAATTATAGTGAATAATACTAAAAATAAGATAAGTATGCGTGAGCAGACCAGCCTCCACAGGCGGCACCCGTTCACGAGTATGACATATGAATCAGCCATCGCTTCGCTCAACCATATTTTAGGGAACGTAACGACCCGACGCACACGCCACCACCGCAGAGACAGTAAAGAGAGCATGACACACTCAAGATACTCTAAATAAAAACTTAGTGATCTATTTAACGCAACACTTAACTTAACATTTTAGCATGTGTGAAGCGATTCTGAGGAATTTCACCGTATGATACTTAAAAAATACTATAAACATTATAATATTGTTGACATTATTTAAAACTTATTTACACAAATACATTTCGTGTTTTTTTTTTAAATTACTCTCTGTGACGTCGAGTACGAGTGGGTGGGAGAGAGCACGAAATTTAAATAAAATAAAAACAAATCGCACCAAAATTTTTCACAGCTTTCTTTTTACACTTTTAGAG
The DNA here is from genome assembly GCA_963082485.1 of Eudonia mercurella. NCBI lineage: Eukaryota > Metazoa > Arthropoda > Insecta > Lepidoptera > Crambidae > Eudonia > Eudonia mercurella. Next base: position 3,095,398 of record OY720034.1, on the reverse strand, counting down.
CTAGCTATGCACATCACACTACACTTTTTCCTTAATAATTAAGAAACGGTTTTAAATAAATCCACGAGCGGAGTTTCAATCGATTTGACAATAGGTCTTATGACCTTGTGAATGCAATACATTGAGGATTCGCGCGCAATCCGTTAATTTAAGATTCCGCTCGTGAAAAATTACTTCGACACTTTTTCTCAATTATCATTTATTGACTACACATTGAAATAAAACTACTTTCACGGATCTAGTCGCGTATATTTTATTTAATGTTTATCCTGACGTTTTGAACCCTTTGCAGGGTCCGTAGTCACAGGAAGACATCAAATAAAAGTAATATATAAAATAAACGTGAATAGATCCGTTAAAGTAGTTTCATTTCAATTATCATTACGCAATATTATCGCCTATACATTTTTCTCCATCACTAATACAAACTTCTCTCCACAGGTTACCAAATGTCGCGCAAGTCGTGCGAGGCGGGCGGCGCGCGCGGCGCCTGCATGTGGGTGCAGGAGTGCAACCGGCTGGGCGGGCGGCACGCCGGCGTCTGCGTCGACCGGTTCATGTTCGGCTCGTGCTGCCTACTGCCAGAGAAGCCGCTAGTTGCAGAAGGTACGTAAAACAACTGACGTCTAATAACGTTCTATTGCAGCTCAGGAGTTCAGGACATAATCAGGAGAACATAATGGAGGTTTTAAGGACTGCTGCTTATAACAAAACTGGCCCAACGTGTTTGGGTTTTCACAATAGGGTATTTAAGACAACGACTGAGGCCAACGGTTTCTATATTGAGCAAGTCGTGGCGCCTGCATGTGGATGCAGGAGTGCAACTGGCTGGGCGGGCGGCACGCAGGCGCGGCGTCTGCGTTGACCGTTTCATGTTAGGCTCGTGCTTCCTACTGCCGGAGAAGCCGCTAGTTGCAGAAGGTACGTCGAAACATGTGAACACTATCAACGTTATATTGCAGCTCAGGAGTTCAAGATATAATTCTTCAAATGGTTTATTAAGGCTGGTGGTTTTTAACAATTGCTTCTTAAATACTGAACCAAAGCGTGTAGGTTTTAACGACTGGCTATTAACGACAACACTTGAGACATGCTTGAAACCCACCGCTTAACAAGAGCTCAAATGTCGCGTTAATCGTGGCGCCTGCATGTGGGTGCAGGAGTGCAACCGGCTGGGCGGGCGGCACGTCGACGTCTGCATCGACCGTTTCATGTTAGGCTCGTGCTGCCAACTGACGGAGAAGCCACTCGTTGCAGAAGGTTCGTGGAAACAAGTGAAGCCTATCAGCAGCAAACCAAGAGTTTAACGTTGGTGCGTTTTAGAAAGCGCAAATGAGCTAAGGATATTGGTCGATTCAAAATCTCAAGCCGCATCATTACCAGGCAGATTGTTAAACATTTTTTTAGATTAAAAAATTAACAATCCAAAATCGTTTAACGTTGTTACTACACACACAAAAAATTGGAATCGATGATAATGTCTGTTATATTTCTGTTGTACCTAATCTTCGATCAACAATACACTAGATAACGCCTCACGAACTAAAACAAATCTTAAATATGGCACTGGCTGACTTTACTATAAATGGAGAAAAACTATCCTAAGTTTTAATAATTTCAACCTCATTTATACTTTTTTTGCAAGGAATAAAGCACAGTTTTGATTATTAAGACATACACTTACGATCTTACGTCGAAAACGACAGAAAGAGATAAGAAATTTAAATAAACACTTGTGTATTTAAAAATATATACAAAGACCCTTTTCATCCAAATTCGACCTTATTACATAAAAATGAAACAGCAAATGGCAGACACGAAATGTTACTTACTTCATTTCGAATTTTTGCATTATTGACTTTACTTGCTCCGAACAGAGTATTATGGAGTCGCACTTAGTAATTTATTTTTTGTTTTAAGGAAGTTATTTTTAATAAGGAATTAGGTTTATTTTATTTTATGGCTTATTCATTTGACTGCAAAATTGTATACAAAAAGCAATTTATTATACTTTGCATACATTTATGTAATAGTAGATTCAGTACAAATTAACTGATATTGAACTATACCTACCTTGAGCATGGTTGGAAAACATGCTTAAATGAAAGAATCCTGATTAAAAATTGCAATGTAAACAACAATATAATCACAATCAAATTGTTTTATTTATGTAACAATATACATTATTTGAGGTGGTTTTCATATAAAGAACAATAAACCAAATTCAAATTCAAATTTAAATTATTAAATTTGGGGATAGCCGTTTTCCTCAATCGACGTCTTTGTGCATTCCCCATAATATCGGATTTTTTGAAATGTATTGAGCAAATTACAGAATTTTTTTTAGGTCTAAAAAAATCCTCCTGTCTCTTTTCCTCTACTATGGAAATCCATTTTGCACATGGAAATGGGTCGCCAGGAAATCTAGAAATAAAAAATATAATTGAGAAGTACCTATCTATAAATTTTTTTAAACTACTCCATAGATTCACTGTCCCAGAGCAACTATACGTTGGCCAAACATTAGCAAATGTTGGCGCGTGGGTAGGTTTTAAAAATTAAAGATTGTTATTTCATAAAAACAGTTAGGTATTTTATTATTTATGTTATGAAAAAGCATTTACATACCGAAAGTATGATATTCCTTCCGATATATTTTTATTTCGATAGTTATTTTTACAGTTTTTGAATACACACTGATGCATTGTGGTACGTTATCATGTTGGCGCAGTCAACAGAGAACTAAATAGAAATAAGACCCCACTTTGAATGTGAGGCGTTATTCGCTCGGCCGTTTTTGACACCCTGACCGGTTATCTAGTGTATTGTTGATCGAAGTACCTAATACTAAAAATACTCATTTGTAATTCTTTATTTCTTATTTTTCAGAAACACAATCTCCAGTCACAATCACAGAGAGGCCGTTCTCGCTGCCATCTAGCGGCGCGCACAGCACAACAAATCAGCCGTACGAGGCCTCGACACAAACTATCGCACGGCCTAACTGGCAAACGCAGCGGCCGTCGTTCATGACGAAGCCGATAGATGGCGCGCCCACCTCCTACAGCTATAGGCCGCCAGAAATAAACTTACCTTCATTAGACAATTTAGAATCGAGTAGCGAAAAAAATAGTGATATAGTTAATAAAATACCTTATAACAGTGTAAATAAGTACCAAAATGTAAATAGGCCGAGTGGCGAAGATACTAGTCCCAACAATAAGATTTCGTCTAGTCTTAGTATAATACCGGGCGCGCGGCCTATGGCCGTCTCTGACCAACATGTGGAAAATAGTATTTCATCAGGTAAGAAACAAATAAAGTACTACGCACAATATTTTCTTAGTCTTTTGTTTTACAAAGTCATCCAAATGAACTCGACTTCGACTACTACTGCCATCTGTCGATATTTTCTTGTACCATTTGAAACCTATGCTTTTATTTAGCACCGTGTTGAACGTGGTTAAATTGTAAAAGTCTTTTGCGAGATGGCGCTGTTATAAATTTTATTAAAACTTATTACAATGAAATGAAAATGTAGATTTATTGGCTTCTGCATAAAATAACTTTTATAAAGCAAATCGTTTATGTATGCTTTTACCGACCTGTCCACCGGAAAATTTAAAATAATAGCCTTTCGGGGTAGATTACGGTATTTCATACAGATTTATGCAATTTAAAGTCCGCTAATGGGACATATGAAATGCAAAAAACCTGTTGAAATAACAGTTAATCTTGTAACTTGCTATATTCCTGTAATTTACGCATATAAAGATTCATTCAAATTGTGACATTGATTTAAACAATATTTCATTTAGAAAATGCTAATATATAAGCCATAAGCGTCTGTAGAACAAAGGCATTTTATTTATAAATTTATTTATAACTTTAAAATGACAAGTAAAAATTTTACATAAATTTACAAAAAATATAATCTACCTACATAATTACTTTTCAAGATTTAACTATTATATTAATATTTTTTCTATCCGTAGCACAATTTATGTCAAGACCAAACAACCTGAACACGATACATTGGCAAGCCACAACAGAGCCTGCATTCATCACCAAACCACGGCCGTCCAGCTGGGAGAAGCCGGCCGGCAAGCCTAAACCCACGAAAAAGTTCACGACAACGACCAGCAAACCGCACAAGAACTACATGAAGCCTAAGGACCCTTTAAACGTGATCAACAAGACTGAGGAGTCCACCGCTGCTCCTATGCAGACCACGGCAGCTACCAACAGTGTTGGTAAGTGGTGTTCTTTTTAGCCTATTATAGATATCATCATTACCAGCTCAATGTATGTCCCCACTGCTGGGGCACGAGCCTTCCCTATGGGAGAACGAGCCATGAACAACCACGCGGGCTCAGTGCGGATTGGTGGTTGTTAACGACTGCTAAAGCAGCAGGAACCAATGGCTTTACGTGCCTTCCGAAGCGAGGAGCTTGAGATGATACATTTTTGGTCAATTATGTGACCCAGCATTGCAAGAATTGGTAATCAGAAGCCAGCCACTACGCCATCGAGCTCCTCTCTTCATTAATTTTAGGATTTTCAATATTTTTTACTAAGTTCGGTATAAAAATTATTTTTATGGCTAGACACGTTTAACTACAAACGCGCATTTTTCACCAAAGCATAATAAATAACTCCAAAGATTAAGCTGTGACATATCACGACAGCCCCCAAACAGTGCCAACACAGATGATAATAAAAAAGAGAGAAAAAAAATCTTTTCTCGTCACAAAAAAGTGTGCAATTCGTTTTATGAGAGCGCTTTATCTGCTCAAGATTACATCTCGACCTCATCTAGACGAAGCATTAGAATAAACCGCAATTTATTTTAAACAAAAGCATCTCGCCAACCTCTGGAGTGAGGCATTCCGCCAGATAAGTGTAAGCACAGTAATATTCGTTAATGTCCAATCAGCGGGAAGGGAATGACTCTTTTAGTGACTATGCCGAGAACCAGGTCACTGGGGGGCAGTTTTCTTGGTGAAGCACTTACTTTTTTTATCGAGACCTACCTCAAATGAGACAGTATTTTCCTGTTTATTAACAAGGTTCCTGATTACTCTGATAGCAAATAGTTTACGTTTTTGCAGAAATGAGTTTGTCTCTCTTTAATACAAGTACCTACACTGCTGAACATTATACTCATCTCTTAATATCAAGCATTGACGCATGACGCATTTGCTGAGCCCGATCTGCGATTCTTCTTTATATCGTATTCGTTTTCTATGGCGTATATCGTCGCTCGCTCCATATCGGAGGGCGGTAAAAGCAGTGTCATCATCAACATCACCAACTCATTTTCATATGCTCCCACTGCTGGGGCACGAGCCTACCCTATGGATGAAAATACCACAGACAGGGAGAACGGGCCGTAAACCACCACGCGTGCATAGCGCGGTTGTTTACAACTACTAATGCAGCCGAGACCAGAACCAACAGCCTTATTTCCGAAGCTATGGTTAAAAGAGGTGGACCTTTTACAAATAAAGATTTATCATTCCAGAATGCGGCACCACAGCCATGTGGCCACGGCCGGAGACCCGTATCATGGGAGGCAAGGACTCCAGCTTCGGCCGGTGGCCGTGGCAGGTCTCTGTGAGGAGAACCTCCTTCTTCGGCTTCTCTTCCACGCACAGATGTGGTGGAGCCATCATCAACGAAGGATGGATAGCAACAGCTGGACATTGCGTTGATGAGTGAGTAATCTTGTAGTCATAAGTTTTTGTAGAAACAAATTATACACTGAAAGCAGAGGAATTAGTAAGGAAGGAAGAAAGATTATTAAATAAAATAGGGCTTGTCGGAAAGTTATTTTTTAAATTGTACTTGATACTTTCATTAACTGATGTTAAATTATGGTAAGGCTGAAAATGTTGTAAGGAGAGTTGTAGAGACAAGAATAGCCAATTCCTCAGTGGTAGGTGAATGCGGGGTAAAGTGTGATCACGTACTATTTGCCACCTATGGCCTTACCATCCTTTATCATCCCCCCGTGGAATAAAAGATCATGAAACTAGAAACTTTTAGCTTTGCTCGTAACAATCTTTATATTCTTGGAAGTTGTATACTGCAGAAATAAATAAATTCAGAGTAGATGCGGGCAGATTTATTTCTTACTCACTCAAAACTTATTTTCCTTAAATATTATGATTATATACAATTTTACGTAAAATTTTATATAACCACTAGCTGACCCGGCGGACTTTGTACCGCTTTGACAGTTTCCATGACAACAAAATAAACAAATAATTTTGTATTGGAAAATTCAATTGTTGTTTTTAGTATTTTATATATATTTTTTTAATAAAAGTATCCTATATCCTTCCCAATACTTTTGAGAATATGTGTACAAAGTTTCATGGTGATCGGTTGAGTAGTTTCTGCGTGAAAGCGTAACAAACAAACTTACATTCACATTTTATAATAATTATTACTAGCTGACCGGCGGCGGGCGGACTTTGTACCGCTTTGACAGTTAACGTTTCCATGACAATGTGCCAAAACAAACAAATCATTCGCCTGTTTAAGAACACCCGTATCCCAAGATGGACCCCTATAGCAGCGCCACTTACCGGATCCAATTGTAAATCTAAACCATTCTCGAATCCACTTGAACACACAAAAAATTTCATCCAAATCGGTCCAGTCGTTTAGAAGGCGTTCAATGACATACACACGCACAGAAGATAAAGATATAGTCAGGAAAAGGATGATCATAAATATAGCTTGCTTAATTCTTACCTGATCTTTATTATTTGTCAAAATAATAAAATTGTATGTTGATGACGTAGTTTAGTTAGTTAATCCACGATAGCATAGTTGGTAGTGCACCGCCCCGGCATGACATGGGGTGCGGGCTCGAGTTCCGCTCGTAGATATTTTCCAAACACTTTGTCTTTTTTTCAAATTTTGTAACTTCTTTTCCTTTCCAGCCTCCTAACATCACAAATAAGGATACGTGTCGGTGAATACGACTTCTCGTCGATATCGGAGCAGTACCCATTCGTGGAGCGAGGAGTGGCGCGCAAAGCCGTCCACCCGAAGTATAACTTCTTCACCTACGAATACGACCTGGCTTTGGTCAAGTTGGAGTCATCGGTGCAGTTTGCTCCTCACATATCCCCGATTTGTTTGCCGGCGTCTGATGATCTGCTCGTAGGGGAGAATGCTACTGTGACTGGATGGGGAAGGCTGTCTGAGGGAGGGGTGCTGCCTTCAATTTTACAAGAAGTAAGTTTAAATTGATTAGTTGTTACTGGTAATTTTAGGTTTAACGAAGTAGTTTTGAGTAGCAAAGACCGTAGTTGGACGCAGTTTTGTATAATATATTCGAGGCAAAGAGTAAATCTCGATTTGCACAGGTTAGTTTCAGTTTGACTTACGACCACTTTTGAGCGAACCGAAAAGCTTGTTCATAGGAGTCTACCCAAACTTTGACATTACCTATTTCTATCGCCAAGCACCTTTGTTTTGATGCTGTGTTCTGGTTTGAGAGTTTGATCCTGTAAAATTATAGGGCTTAGACGCTTATCGGAATCTCCTTATCTGAAGCCAGCAGTCTGTGGAGACTGCTGTTTAACCAGGGAACCGTATACTTGCTTGCTGGCCCAATAATATCAAAAAGATTTACTTGTGATTGAAACATGGTCTTAAATCTTAACTGTGTAGTAAGCGATAGTTTAATTAAAAAATTAACAGCTTAACAATTTTCTATACCTTTTTCTGTTGATACTTTAGATAGGAAATGAGTTTTTCCTTTATCATCGTTATCATCATCTCAGCCAAAAGATGTCCACTGTTAGACAAAGGCCTCCCCCAAGTATCTCCACAACGACCGGTTTTGTGCTGCTCGCATCCAAGATTCACCAGATCCTTGTCCTTCTTTCAGTTTTTCCTTGATTCCTTTAAAATTCCAGTAACAAAAGAATGGATTAGTTACATATAAACTTTCGTTACTATCTTACGGAATGTACGTTAGAAGCAAAGCTGTGTGATAAAAATATAGTTAAGTATTTATTAAACATCAATTTTTTTTTGTAGGTGCAAGTACCAATAGTGTCGAACGAGCGGTGCAAATCGATGTTCCTGCGAGCAGGCCGCCACGAGTTCATCCCTGACATATTCCTGTGCGCCGGCCACGAGAGAGGCGGCCACGACTCCTGCCAAGGAGACTCAGGAGGTCCGCTACAAGTAAGTACACTTTCTTTATTATCATAGTATACCAGCACATGTTTTCCGTCTATTAGAGTAATTATTAACGGGATTCTTCCCTTGCTAATTATTTTTTGATATTTCGGCACAGTTGCATGCACCATGATCATTGAATTACTGTGTGTAGTGCCGAAATATCGGATACTCACAAGTAATAAACATGGTAAGAATCCCTTTAGCAATTACTCTAATGCAGTGATCATGATAGTTTAAATAGTTTTCCCTCCATCCTATAACAAGGCGTATAACCTTATACAGTATACCGTAACCTTGAAGGCTGGTAGGGTGAGGGTAACATGATGACGTGGTGACATGATGAGGGTGACGTGATGCTGCGTTGTTTTTCGCACTGCGCCCGTTGTCTTAGTGCCTGGACTTCATTTTCACTTAACATCAGGTGGAGTGGAGACATTTGCCGAGCTTATTTAATAAATCTTATTCTTAATTTGTGGGCACTAATATTCTGCCGTCATCATAATTATTCAATCATTAGATAACATGGTAGTAGTTAGCCAGACGGATTTAAAACAAGCCCTTCCACCAACCAGACAGAACATTGCACCTCCCGCTGAGAATCGAACCCAAGACCTCTAAGTCTGAAATCGGTGGTCTTGAAATGTTATTTGTCCATTCTAAAGATTCCTAAGTAGCTTCTTGACGATATTTTGTTCAGGATAAGAAATTAAAATAAAATGTGTAAGAGCCCTCACACGATAATTGGTCGGGAGCGCTGATATCATTATTGTCATTAGTCTAATAAAATCCCGTTGCTAGAGTCAGACCATCCCAGCCATCGTTCAGGAGATCGAGGAGGAGTTTGTGATATTTTAATTTAGTATAACTAACACACAAAAACCTCTGCGATATCAACCTCCTTGCGCGACACTGCACCGTTCATGATTTAAAAAATATATTTTTCTATTTCAGGTAAAAGGGAGAGACCAAAGATACTTCTTGGCCGGTATCATTAGTTGGGGCATCGGATGCGGCGAAGCGAACTTGCCCGGAGTCTGCACAAGAATATCCAAGTTTGTGCCTTGGATTTTGCAGACGGTGAACTCCTAGAAACAGTACTGACAAAGCTGACTGTTGTGTTAACGACAATGTTACTGATGATGAGATACAGTGAAGTGATTTCGCTGAAACAGGTGATACTGTTGAGCGCTTAGACAAACGACTGAATGGAAATTTCGAAACGGACTCGGCAAGTGCAGTGCAATTTACCTTCAAAAACGTTGATACGATTCAACGTTTTCTGAGGCGTTTTATTTGATAATGTCCACCAAGATGCTGTGCAGAAATATCGTGTTAAATATCGCACAATTCTGTACATAAATCGAACCGAACGCTTACAAAGCTGGAACTTACAAACGCCTTTTAACTGCTTTTAAGGCTTTTGAAATTAATGATGCATTTTTTTCGTCAGCCTTTCGCACTTGTTATTAATGAAAGTTTTATTATGTAAATAAATAATCTATGACCTTGTAATGTAGTCTTGTTTAAGCGAATCGTTATCTTAATGAATGTAGGCTTAGTTATTTTTGTAAATACACTGTATACGTATTTTCTTGCCTTTATTTTAAAGTTTTTATACATACAGTATTATTTAGTGTTTTGATTTTCACTGCTTGTAAATATTACAATACCTTCTGTTATATTTATTAAATGCATTTCAAATGTAAACGTTCTTAGTGAAGTGTTATTTAGATGCTTTAAACTAAAAAATATACCAGACCTCACAAGTTATGCATTTAACTATGTATTGATGGCACTCTAATGTGATGTTTGTCTTTTAAATAATTCTATTACAATTTTGTTTGAATGAATAGTTTATGATGATGTTGATTTAATATTGTTTATATTAAATATTAAAATAATATGACGCCCTGTTGTTTCAATTCTCATCGAGAACCAATGGTGCAGTCACGAACACATGTATACACTTTCGACTAGTTTTAACTCTTCATCTTCATCAACACCATCAGCTGATTACATGTCCCCACTGTTGCACGAGCTTTCCTATGGATGGATAGAGAGAATGGGCAATAAACCACCACGCGGGCCCAGTGCAGATTGGTGGTTGTTAACGACTGCTAGTGCAGCCGGGACCAACAGCTTAAGAGCGTTTACACCGCACACTAGCGAGCGCCACCAATGAAAAAAAACATATCTATTAATTAGAGATACGGCGTTATAGTTAAAAGTGGCCGTTTTTAGCTGTAACGTCTTATTTAACTAAACCATAACATGTCAGATGTTCATTAGGTGACGTAAAAATCCTAAATTACTTCATTCAAATAGTTTGTTGAGCATAATTTGATTTTCTATCTCTAATTATTAGATATGTTTTTTTTTTCATTGGCGGCGCTAGTGTGCGGCGTATTTCTGAAGCACGGAGGAGCTCGAGATGATAAATTTTTGGTCACCCATCCAATGACCGGCTTTTGCGAAAGTTGCATAACTTCAGCAATCGCAGATAGAGAGCATTAACCACTGCGCCATCGAGCTCCTCATTGACTCTTACTCCATTGTAATAAGAGTAACATTGTTACATGTTAATGATCATGACTATTCACACGCCTGCACACAGACTACCATAAACTGAAATTTCATTAACAGACTTTGAACCTTATGTGTATGGAATATGGTTAAACATTTCTTGAAGAAATTTGACATTTTTGGATAGTCAGAGCTTGGCCTAGTGTGAGTTTCATTCGTTATTCGATTACGTTAACGAAAACGAGAACTTGTATGGCAAAATTTTAACTCCTCTCGTAGGTCGCCAGGAGGCGCTGCTTCAATGCTATATTAATTTTCTATTTCGTAAACGTAATCGAATGAATACTGATAGTAAACAAAACTCATCCTATGCACCGTGATGTGAGGCCTGCATGATATTGAATATTTGAACCTTCATCATTCGTAACTATTATTTTTTATTTGAACTTAAAAGTGTTTCAAATGCATTGCAGCTGTTACTTCTGTTATACTTAAAATAGACAGTATTGTTTAATTAAAATTTAATAAATTATATCTTGAAAGTTAAAACTTATTGATGAATCTAGCAAGCATTGGATTTTATATTTAAATGAAACAACTTTTACGGATCTACTCGCGTTTATTTTATACATTAGTTTTAATTAATGTACCATAAAATAAACGCGAGTAGATCCGTAAAAGTTGTTTCACTTCAAAGTGTAGTGTTCGCGTAAACTTTAGAAAACAATATTTCATATTTAAGTTAAAAGTTTACAAAAAAATGGACAAAAAAGCGCCCATTTTTTGTCATGTCTAGACATGACAAGTAACGCCCATTTATTTTAATTACTTATTTAAACTACTTTCTGTCCAATATTTGTTCATATGCTAAAATGGAGTTTCCACACTGAAAAGTACGAAATGTACAAAGATTTATGTATGTATTATTACATACTAGCGACCCGCCCCGGATCCGCACGGGTGCAATGCTGATACTGAATGCATGTATTTGTACATATAAACCTTCCTATTGAATCACTCTATCTATTAAAAAAAACCGCATCAAAATCCGTTGCGTAGTTTTAAAGATTTAAGCATACATACATAGGGACAGACAGACAGCGGGAAGCGACTTTGTTTTATACCACCTATGTAGTGACAGTGAGAGAGGCCTATATGTCCAGCAGTGAACTAATATAGGCTAATGATGATTATGATGATGATAATAGCCGTACAAAAATATTACTTACACCATTGTTTGGACACCAAAATAATAGAAAGGTTTTAAAAGGGCAATCCGGACTATATGAAAAAGAAAAAGAGTATTTGAAAAATAATAGATGCCGATATGACAAAATTATTAATATTTTAATACTCATTATTAAAACCTCATCTTGATATAAATAAAGCATAAAATGAGCTAATTTAAAATGCATTAAAATTTATTCAGGCAAATGGCACAACAAAATTCATTGATAACTTAAAATACATATTTACATTTGTTACAATAATTATTATATTTACATCATAATTTAACATGCACACATGCACTATGGCCAACACATCCCAAACGTTAACATCGGCAGACGCAACCAGTCCTGGAACCGTTCCACAGAACTGTCGGCGTTTACAGCCATATAACCTTTGTACCACGTCGAAATAACGCAATCATAATAAAATAAAAAAATGCGTTTAAAATCCTCAGTAAACGTCTCGAATCCTGGATGAATAGCATTAGGGGCATTTTTACAACGAATACTATTAAACTTCACATCATAAATAGGAATCGGCCGAGTTATAGGCTCCTTTGGTATACCAAATTCCAAATCTAACATCCATTGTAAATTTGTATGTACATTCATTGCTTTACATAATTCATCGATTATAGGATTCGGATCTAAATCTAACATTCTCGCCGTTGGAAAAACATGTCTCGGTAATGTTAAGTAAAACTCTAATTCTTCTGTAGGCGGCGATGATTCCTCAGTACCGGACGTGTCGTACATCAAACCTTCTATACTAATGTTGGCATCTGTCGGTGCTTGAGTGTAACACACAACGTCTGTACCAGGCACTATTTGCTCGGGTGAAAACTGCTCTTCGTTTCCGTATACATAATTTGACGTCGGTGGCAATTCTTCAATCACAAATGGTGGTGGTGTTGGATGAGACGGGTGCATCACAGGGTGCAACATTGGTGACATCAAAGGCGGAGAAAACAGGGGCGTCGCTAGCACAGGCGTTCGGTTAAGCACAGCCATTGGTATGGGATGATATGCGCTGTACAGAGTATTGTGAATGTGAACTGCTGTTACAACTTGACTTAAATCAGGCATATGAATAGAGTAACCTAAATACTGACTGCTGCATTGCTGCGGGTAGTATGCTGCCACTGTAGTGACAGGTATAATAGAAGATGGTACAACAGATACTAATGCAAGGTGATGGCTTATAGTTTCATTTATGTACTGACTCCTCGTAGCCCTTTTATCTAAGGATCCGTACTGTGAATTTGATTTGTGTTTGGTGTTCTTCTTTTTAATTTTATATTTTCTTTTGTTTTCTTGTAATCCCTGTTCTCCTTCTTGCTGATTATATTCATCATTTTTACTAGGGTTTTGATAGCTACCTTGTGAGGATTTATGCGTCATCGTACAACCCTAGAAAAATAAGATACACATCTTTTATATTTTTTTCTAAATATGTATGTAAACATTTATCGACACCTGCAATTAAAAACATTGTGACTCAGTTTTAAGTGCATTTGAGTTACAGTCTTATTCTTTGTAAAACAAAACTGTAACTCGAACTCACCTAATTATAATTTACAATGTTTTCCTTGCATCTTAGAATGTGGTAACTAAGAAGAATTTAATCAATCTACTCGCTTTTGTTTTAAATTTTAATTTTTTACTTGTGAGAATGCAAACTTCACGCTCGTATCCTATGTAAATTGAACTTTAAATAAGGGACTGAGGTGTTGATCGTCATTGCGTTTATAGTATTAAATATTATCATCAATATAATTACGTATACATTTAAGTCATCTTCTGCACTTGAGAGTATTTTTTTCCAAATTAACACACACAGGTACTCACTTCTGCTGACATCAATATTGAAAACAGTTCAGCCACTACAAAATACCTTTAAAAAATTAAAACAAATGGTAAAATCAAGTAATAGTACTTTCGTCATGACATTTCCATAAAAAAATAAAAAACATAGGTGTACTACCTACGTCTGTTGGGTAACGATGACCGCTTTGCAAATTACCCTCGGATTCTTTATAAAAATAAGCCAGGCGCGTTTTTCTTTACGCTCTGTGGATTCACGAGGGAAAATTGTGTTGAGAGAGCAGAAAATAAATATTTTTAATTTAATATCGGACGGTGTTCAGCGAAAATTCCGTTTAAATAATTATTTGTAAAATTCCCAGAATCTAATGAATGACTGTGAAATCGTAGAAATTTATCCTTTACCTTTTTGGTTGAAGTAAAATTGCTTGTAAGTACTTGCCAAATACAATAAACCATAATAACCATGTATTAAATACATAATACCTTAGTATATAATAAATTAAATAAATATAATACTTATGTAATGTACAAGATATATATATGTATGTTGTATATAATATATCCACATAATAATAAAAATTAAAATAAAGTAAAATACAAGCATGTTCATTAAGTACACAAGTAAGAGGGCGGCAGATCAACTTACCTAAACCTGTAAAATTTCTCCAATGATCCTTATTACCATACAATAAAGTTACAAATTGATTGTTACACTACTGGCTCGTAGATCATTCATTCCAAGCACTCATTCCTTGCTACCAAAGCCTCATTGTTTAGTTTTTTATGTTAGGTTTTTTTATGTTATGTTGTTTTTCTCAACATCTGTGGCCACATAATGCAGTAATGGAGTGGTTGCGACTCCGATGCTTGTCGTACGTATGTCGTACGTATATCCGATGCTTCATGTAGTTTATGTGATTCCTTGTAGGTAACCCAACGCACAATACGGTTAACAAAACCGCACTTCAACCGCCTTCTGTGTAACATAGCTTTTATATTTCATACGTTTCGTTTCACGTCTTGAAAGTTTAAACTATTTTTTTACTAGTTATTGTATATTGTATTTTTTTACTATATTGTCTATAATTAAACAGTAATTCCAAAGTGAATCTATTATCTCATTTAACCTACTAAGTATTTTAATTATTTTTCAAAAAACAAAAGTTTACTTATCACATTTGACAGTAATTTAAGTTGGGGGTACATTAATAAATAATAATTTGGACAATGCTTATTTCTAGTTTACAGAGTTACACTTGAACTGTCACACTTTTCTTTTAATGATTTAAAAGTCAAATTCCAATTTAAAAAGCTTATTGTGATTATTACTAAACAATGCATTGTTTATTTAACAAAAAGTTAAGTTTAAAAAAAATGAAACAGTGTTACAAAATTCTCACAAATCGTAAGTAAACTTTAAAACTCCCTATTCAATCGACTGTGCGCTAGACCTGTTCCTAAAGGGTATTCTTTAAAAGTCTTTCCTGCTGCAAATTGCTCCGCTCGGAGCTTTAACGACGTCCATTGTGCCTCCCACCCGTGCGGGAATAGAACCGGCACCACATTTAGCCCGGCTTGTAACCGGGGGCAGTTAAATGGCTACTGGGTTTGTTTGATCCGGGAACTCTGTGAACTCTTTGTGCCATAGGATGCTTTTCAAATGAGGTGTAGTTTTCTGAATTCAATGTGCAAGTTTTTTATATGGACGAGTTGACCTAAATATGATTTAGATTTAAGTCGTCACACATTTTTGACGCTGGAATTACAAACTGCCTTTGTTTTTTGTAAATGTCGTTACTTCTATTGAAGGTGTGTAGTTTCTTGCGCCAATTCTTCTCGACAGCTAAATAATAGATGTCCTGTAGGTATGCTAGGTGAATACTGAATGGTAAAAAAATGTTTAGACTATTCAAAGGCAGTTTTCTTAAGTTTATTTGAATAAAAAAAAAATTACTTTGTTTTGACTTTATCATATACTAATAGCGGCCCATCCCTGCTTCACACGGGTGCACATTTTTTTAAATATATAACCTATGTTACTCAGCGCTAATGTAGCATTCTAATCGTGAAAGAATTTGTTAAATCGGTCCAGTAGTTTTTGTGTTTATTCATTGCAAACATACATACATAAATACAAAAATACAAAGGTTTCCTCTTTATAATATTTTTAAAGATTATTTTTACTTGTATTCGTTACAGATAGATTGTTGGCAACCGACAATCTACCAACCTTTTTGGTATTGTTCATGTTTTTTTAACTTTTAATCATCAGCTCATTTTTATGTCCCCACTGCTGGGGCACGAGCCTTCCCTATGGATGGATAGGGAGAACGGGCCATAAACCACCACGCGGGCCCAGTGCGGATTGGCGGTTGTTAACGACTGCTAATGCAGCCGGGACCAACGGCTCAACGTGCCTTCCGAAGCACGGAGGAACTCGAGATGATAAATTTTTGGTCACCCATCCGATGACCGGCCTTTGCGAAAGTTGCTTAACCTCAGCACTCGCAAACCGGGCGCGTTAACCACTGCGCCATCGAGCTCCTCGAAACTTTTAATATCACACTAATAATATTATAAGTGCGAAAGTTTGTGTGTATGTGAGTATATTTGTTGCTTCTTCACGCTGCAACAGATGGATGGATTTGTATGAAATTCGGCATACAGATAGTTCCAATTTTTGTAATGAAATCGGTTATTGCATCTCCAAATATATTACTTTCTAGTAATGCGGTTACATTGGTTGCTTCAATTTTCTTGTCCAATCTGTGCTCTAGGTCGTGCCTCAACCTGTCACTGGTAGAACAGTCAAATAAAAAGTGACGTCGCTGGCGAATTATAGTCACCGACCGATTCAAGAATCCCCGGCTGCCATTTTGTGAAATATGACACGGTACAGAGAATAAAGCTGTTGCGTATAAAGGTTTATTTAATAAAAGCTCAATTGAGTTAGCTTTGTTGGTTTGTAGATCCAATTTGAGTGCAATGGACTGTAAATGGATTTCGAATAGATTTTTCTAAAACGTCATATAAAATAATTTAAAAGGCTGCTTCTATTTTTTTCAAGTCAATTCTATTTACACGTGAATAACTTGCGAAAGATTTGTTTATTTTAGGAAAACTAACAGTAAATATTATTGTATCAACTAATATTAAGGTAAGCAATGGCTAAATAATTAATTTCAGTTGTGATCGCAGACGATGATAAAATAAAACTAATCCCTCAGCATAACATTAAAACATTGTTTCATTATAATGCTACATTACTTATGACTGTGTTCTTTCGTTTAGAAGTTTTATTTTATTTATTTAAGAATAAATAAAATAATGGGCATACGAATAGGTAAGTACCTATTTGATCTAACAAATCTAGGGATTGCAATCCCGCGGGAATGATATGTGGGATTACTAAATCCCGCGCGGGATCACGCGGGACCCCGCATCTTTGAAATTATGTTATAAAATTGAAACTATAGATTTTTGTGTAAAAATCAACTTTTATTAAACATTTCTTACATTAAGCACCAGAACTTATATCTGCGCTTTTCGATTTGGCGCTAACGCCAAATCTTTAAATCCGCAGGTCCGCGCTTTGAAGGTGCGGGATCCAGCAGATTTATAAAAGCAGCGGGATCCCGCGGGAATGCGTGATCCCGTTTTGCAGGATTGCAATCCCTAAACAAATCATAATTGAATGAATACTACAGCCCTTTATAGATAGACGTCTATGAAAAAAAAACCTTTAAAAAGATGATGGCAGCGCATTTCACCCGTAATCTTCAACTACTGAGGCACTGGCTATGTTATCTCTAGTTGGTGGAACAAAACAATGCTACTAACATATTATATGTTATGGCGACATATGGACAAGATGGTGGTAGCTATAGAAAGAGGGGGTACATGTTTGTGTGCCAAACCAAGCACACAAACATGTACCCCCCGCTGGAATCGAACCCAGGACCTCTGAGAGGAGGAGACCAGGAGAACTGAGAACGGTGGTCTTAACCACTAGACCACAGGCGGTAAAGATTACTAAAGATTATAATAAAATAAATAAATAAATAAAAAAGATATAAATATATTAATTTGTTTTATGTTTGTTATTTCCAATAATTTTATTTATTTATTTTAATT